>CM039675.1:425613177-426863177 GCA_022496015.1 Hordeum marinum
CCTCCCTCCATGGCACGCTGCCCAGGCACGCCTCCTCCTGCATGGCGCGTAAAGAGGCCACCGCCTTGGCCACCGACGTCCAAGAGATCGCTGGTCTCCCCCAGTGTCTCCATGCCATCACGCCAAAGCACCGTACCCCCGGTGACCAAAACCCCACTGCTCCCTCCATCTCCTTCCTCTCCCTCGTTTTCCTTTTTCTCTCTCTGTCCCACCGGTTTGACTTACCCTCCCATGTCCATGCCCATGCAGGTCGTCGCCATGGACGACCAGGAGCTCTCTGCCTTGGATGTGAATAGAAGCCCCATGCCGCCGCCTTGCTCTGTCCTGGATCCAGGCCCTCTCCAGCAGCCGTAGCCAGATCTGGTCTGTCACCGGGCGTCCGCGCCTCCGGCGACCCCTGTCGTCGCTGCATTGAACCATTGGCAACATTGACAGCACGCACGGGATCAATTTTTTTTGGTTTTTGAAATTAGTAGTAGCAGCGCGGGTCACAGGTACGCGCTACAGATAGTTGGTAGTAGCGCGTGTGTCACCCGAGTTACTACTAACACACGTACTAGTAGCGCGGGTGCACCCATGCTACTACTACCAGTTAGCTATAGTGCCATAGTAGTAGCGCGGGCACCTGCGCTACTACTAGCTGTTTAACCCGCACTACTACTAGGCTTTTTCCTAGTAGTAGGAGTAAATTATAAAAAATAATAATTTACAGAACATAGCATCAACACTATTATTGGCTGGACAAGGGGCACTTTCCCCTCTCCCCGCAATTCACCATGCTGTATTATTCGATAGTTGTTTATGGTTGAGTAGATGTATCTTATTTTCCCATGAGATATTTCCATATTGAGATGCTGAAGCAGATATTGGAATAGATGATCCACTGCATCCCCGTTGGACGATCTCTAAAACCTGTAGACATACAACATAGAACACACATGTGATGAATTCAACCAACAACATTTACAATTCGTGTCTTGCCAAGTGAATCTAATTTCATTTTCATCGGAGGCAGGCTCGAGAGCAGGAAAGTCACTCAAGATGTTGTTGAAAGTATCTTTGACTAGTTTATTGTTGTACATATAACAAAGACACATGAAATGTCAGGAAAAGATTATGAAATAGCAAGGGTGCAAGAACGTTGAATTTACCCTCTCAACAACTGTTCAATAATGCATCGAAACATAAGATATGTTGTTTTCAACTAAGCATTCTCAATCCATCGCACGACCTCCTCCGGACGCTCTGTAGCATGTTGTACATATAGTCCATCAACATCTTTTCATGTTGTATAACTCCATCGATATATAGAATATGCTAATTGTAACAATTAAATAGATGGTACACATGAATTACAATAGGTTCAAACTTAGGAAGTGGCTGAAAGTGTTCCAGTTGGTCTATCTACAAAAGTGTATATTTCAAAAAAAGGAATATACTACATATTAAGAAGTTATTTGGCCATGCTACTACAACTCAATTGACTAATTACCCACAATCATCATATGCTACGTCTCATACTACTAATTTTTCGGTGCCATATGAAATTGTAGATACTCATAATTCGGCTTCGCACCTTCATACTCATAGCTGAAAGTCAAAATCCTTTAGGATCACATGCATGTGTCTTCACCGAGTACCATAGCATATAATCTTGCGCTTACAAAGTACAGAATTTTGGGAACATCTCATTGCGGAAAGAGTCCAAAAGTATTGGGGGGGCAACCATATCCAGACTTGGTAATTGAGAACAAGCTTACATTCTCTTGATTGTGCAACACTAATCACCAGGAACAAATATAAGGAGGAAAGCCACATGATTTTGCTTTTGTAAAAGATAGAGTTGTGCAAACGATGCATTCACCCGGTGTTGTAGCACCCGGTATACCCCCTAAAGAATTACTATGTTTTGGCAACTCATTGTTGAAAGAGTCTCAAAGCATTGGGGACAATCTGATAAAGAGTGGATGAAAATTGACATGAAAAAGTTTAAAGCTCGCCAACCTGAGATGTGGGCTAAAATTAGAAAAGAATGAGAAGCCTTGCAAATTAAAAAATAAAGTATTGATTCAGGTAACAAAGACAATTCGGTTATTGAAAACGACGAATCAAATAGTAGGTGTACGGAATCTATTAAAGAACAATAATATGACAAGGCGTTGGAGAGGCATTCAAAAGCGGAGCAAGGTATTATTCAAGTGATAGTACCATTATTATCTCTCAACATATTTGAAGAGGTATGTCTAGCAAGTGATTTACCTATTTTCCGATTTGGTCACAACATTATTGTTGAGGCATCTGTTAGAAAAAAATTATAAGATTTTTTGAGACACCAATGAAGAAGGGTGATTTAATTTTTAGTAATAAAGTTGTTACAAATCATATCGGTCAACACATTGTACCATTCATAGAGACCGACTTTGACTTATTGTGCAGCCAAATATTTTCATGCTTCTTTATTTTAAGGTCATATCTTATTTGATTGCTTTGCTTGTTTCATACTTGTCTTACACCTGGTCTCAATTGAGACATATATGTTCAAAAGAGCATGGTGTCCCCATGTGTAGTTTTGGTAATTGATGACAATCCCTATGGACTAATGGTTGTCGTGAGTTACATTTGAAGGGTTTGTCCATAGGCATTTCTTGAAGACAATTTGTTGGTTTCAAGGTTGCTAGAAGAAGAATATGTGTTGACCAAGGTGCCATTCAAGGTTCTAGGCAAAGATTGGTCATGTGAGAGTTGAGCCTATTGCAAGTATGTCTTTAAGAAAAGTATTGTGTAAACACTCATGTTTATCTTCAAGACATCATCCTAATGAAGAGAATTGGAAAGATACAAGTTTGATCAAGACTAAGTACAAATAGTGATTCAACTTGATAAACACACAAAGCGTATAAGGTGTATCGTGTGGGATCAAGTGATCTCATGGTATGATAAGTATTGCCCATTACGCTTTGTGTACTAGCCCGTGTTCTATGTGAGAGTTCTTTGTGAGGTTATGTTTGTTTCCATGGGCGTGCACCAAAAGGAAGATATCATACAACCCATGGAGGATACATCAAGTGGTGATCATCATCAAGATTGCGGTGTGCAAGTTGAAGTGAATCATCACGAAGATATCACATGCTTGAAGTTTATCGTCCATTATGGTGACAATGGACATATGAAGATGTGCCAAAGAGTGGCTCACCCATAGTGGAGTATTGGGGGAGCAATCTACTAGTCTCCACCGAGACAACACAATCAAGAAAGGTGGTCCATCTTGAGGAGGACAATATCGTCATCATCTAGTTCAAGTGGAGTATGCACAACGCAAAGTTTTTCCCCTCAGATAGGTTTTATATTTTACCGGTCTCACGGTGTTAGTTGGGAGACCGGGTTATAGGATCGATAGCCGTACTATCAAAGGGGGCTCTCGAGTGAGTAACTTGATCGTATCATTCAGAGAGAGCTCAAACCATTGCATTCTTGGCACCATCATCTTTCTTGGTTCTTGTTTGGCTTTTCGCTTTGTGAGTTTTGAAGATTATGCTCTTCATCGTGATAAGCTCAAGCCCACCGAAAATGGATTTCGTATCCATCATCTTTGTATTTTCGTGTTGACGATTTTGCCGGATCATATTTGGGAAGGCCATCTTACTTATCCTATTGGCATTTATTCTCCATCCCTGTTGGATACCTCTTGTCGTCCTCTATCCAACATGATTGAGTTTGCTCAATTCAGAGCTCGTATGCGATAGTTATGGCAGTTTCATTCTCATGGCAATTTTTCAGTGCTCAGGCGGCAGTACCTCTCTGGGCAGCGGTAGTACCGCTTATAAGCGGTAGAACCACCATCCAGTATCGTTCTGGGCAACAGTAGTACCGCTTATCAGCAGCAGTAGCACTGTCCAATATCACACGTGCTACCGCTGCTTCTGGGTTTTCGACTTTCGTGTTGGGTTTGTGTGGTAGTGGAACGACAGTGTAAGCGATAGTACCGCCTGACCACTACCGCCTCACTACTGCCTCAAGGTTCCTGCCATTTGCTCATTTTCTTGGTTCTACTATGCTAAGCGTTAGTACCGCTCAGTCGAGCGGTAATACCGCTTGTGCACGACCAGTGCACATAATGGTTGGATTTGGGGACGCCTATAAAAGGGGGTCTTCATCCCCAATGAACCTTACCCTTTGAGCTCGTGTTCTTACCCCATTGTTGACCTTCTTTGAAATTACTATCTCTCAATCCCTCCAATGATTCTTGCTAGTTCTTGAGGGAAAAGAGACAGGATATCTAGATCCACATTTCCATCAGTCACCTTTTCCTCTATGTGAGGGGAACCCCTTGGATCTGGATCTTGGAGTTCTTCGTGTTCTCTTCTTCGTTCTTCCTCAAAGTTTCCTCCATAACATTAGTTGTTGTTGTGGGATTTCGGAGAGAAGGACTTGGGCACTCCGTGTGCCCTTGCCATTGCATTTGGTGCATAGGTTTGAGTTCTCCATGATGATATGTGGAAGTTAATTTTGAGAAGCTTATTACTCTTGGGTGTTTGGGCACCCTAGAGCTTGTTCATCTTGGGTGATTTGGTGCCCTAGACGATTGGTGGTATCTTAGAGCTTAATAATTATGGTGCAAAGCTCCGGGCAAGCGTCAAGATTTCCAATTAAGTTGTGGAGATTACCCCGGGCAGTTTGTACGGGTACCGGTGATCGTCCCCAAGGGTTGCTAAAGTGTACATGTTCGATGACCGCCCCAAGGGTTTCCATTTGTATAGGTTCGGTGACCACCCCAAGGGTTGCCATTTGTACGGGTTCGGTGACCGCTCTCAAAGCTCCCTTAGTGGAATCATGACATCTTGAATTATGCGGGGGCATGAGGATATTATAGTGGACCTAGTGGATTCTTGGGGAGCATTGTGCCCCCACACCGCTCCAGATGGAGATTAGCATCTGCAAGGGTGTGAACTTGGGGATATCTCCGTGTGACTCTATTATCTCTTACCCGAGCCCTTTACTTGTGCACTTTACTTTGTGATAGCCATAGTGTTTCATGTTATATATCTTGCTATCACTTAGTTGTTTATCTTTCTTAGCATAAGTTGTTGGTGCACATAGGTGAGCCCAGTTGTTTTAGGTTTTGTGCTTGACAAAATAAATGCTAGTTTTATTCCGCATATGTTCAAGCCTAAACCGTAATGATTTTAAAGCCCGACTATTCACCCACCCTCTAGGCAACATCCATGAGCTTTCAATGTTCTATCTGTTTTGATTTCAAAAATTTAAAGCCAAGGTTAAATTCTATTGAGAAAACTGATGACAGTATAAGTTCTTAGATAGAGTACAAAACACAACGTATAGCCAAATGGGGGGGGGGAGGGGATGTCAAATATGAACCATTCATTTGCTTTGTTCCAAAACCGTTCTCACAACAAGATTGACTCGAAAATAAAAGGTATACCTTCAATTCAAGCATGTGTGATCAAATTTTGATTTTTTGCTAAAAAATAATTATAGTAGAATTCTTGATGGCCATGTAAAGTCATCTATCCAAGGAAAAATGTATTGGAAGTTGCATGATTCGTTCCAGCATAGTTTTGGCGATTGCAAAATGTTTTGCCAAATAATTCAATTGACCATTGAAAAAGGATAACTAAAATTTGTTGAAACACTAAAGGATGACCAATCTATTCCGATTGGTCCTGATGGCCAACTTTTTTGCATCGACTTCTTCAAGCCTACCCATGTGATAACTTTCTAGTAAAGAAGTTGTTCAAGAGCAAAATGAGAATATACTTGAAGGCGAGAATTCCATCAAAGCTACAATGAAGTCACCAAGCACTAGGGTAAACAAGCAAATCCAAAGATTTATGCAAGCAAACTAAAAGAAAATGAATGCGAAGTAAGCACAAGGGTAATAAATCAAAAGTTACTTTCGCAGAGTTACTAGCTAAATATCAAAAAACGAGTGAAGAAAAAAGCATTCATCGCCAAGCACTGCAAAAGCATCAAGGTCACACGCTAGGTGCAAATGTGAGGATTGGTATTGGTAAAGGAAGAATTTTAGTGCATCATATTCATATCCTTGTTTGGGTCGCCAATGCCAATGTCATGGATACCCCCATATGCTAATTGTTATGCTTATCTATCATGCACAAGTATGATTCATGGGTGAATCCTCCATCTTATTTTAGGCCATATCACCAAAATTATGCAGCTTAAGGAAACCAACATTTGATGAACAATCACATGTCCAATAATGTTCCAATAAAAAAGAATCGGTTCGAAGTTCAACAGCAAAGAGGTGGTCAAGCAAGTATATCGAGTCAAGAAAGATGGTCATAAGTGTGCTAGGTAAGATTTGGTTTCAAATAAAAAAGACCAAATTAAGATGTAGTCATTGGCTACTAAAGGCAATGAGATGAAGCAACCCAATTTTTAGAGGCGAAGTGCAAAATCTGGAGAAAAGCTGTTGAGAGTGCACAAGATCGAGAAACAATTGTTGTTGCTTGAAATGAAATCATAGCCGAAAATCCCAATCGGCTTATTAATTTTTGCAAAATAAGAAATTACAAAACCTTAGTGCACAAGAACTTAGAAGGGTGAACATGGCATGGATTCCCAAGAGGAGTAGTCAAAATAAAAATAATGTGCAACCTTCTATTGCAACAAGTTTTACAAAAGTAAGAAAAGAAGGTGGAGGCCAAAAACAATTAAGTCGGAAGTTTACACCACCACATCAAAATCTTTGGTTAGCAAGTCATCCATATTCTTCAACCATGCCATTGATACCTTTGCTATCGAATTCATCCCCATGTATGACCAGTTATCCTCCATGGACGTATTTTGATCCATGAATGCAATTTCTTATGCCATGAAAGGATATTACCAAATCATTATACATTTGATTAGCTACAATTTTGTTGTTGATCCAAAGGGCAAACTACTTTATTTGTTATTTCATTTGCATATATCGACCGTACATCCCTTGCTGGATGAAGTATACATGGACCTTATGGTAATGACCGATATTTGACTATAACCCTCAGAATCTATCTAAGCATGGCCGATGTAGTATTCTAACATTGTCCTCAGTTCGGTTGGATACCGAAACAAGGCACATATTCATTGAAATTTATACTTATACATGTGTTATGGTTCCATGGAGTTGAGACATTATAACCAATGCCATTCAATATATGTAGCATAAGCCAATTCATAATGCAGTTGGCGAGTGGGCTCATACTTTGATTGAATGACTTGGCTTACACATCTTTGAAATCTATGAGAGGCCAAACCATAGCTGGTTTTATTATTGAACATCGAATTAATGACATGCATAATATTGATATTAGCCTCGTCTCTCTAGTAGTATAGAGATTATGTTTTGATGGTTAAATTCAAAGCAATGGTCAAGGTGTTGATATTGTTTATATATCTCCTTGTGGTGCTATTTTTTAAGCCTCCTGTCGCTTGTAATATATTTTATACAAATAATCAAAGCCAAGTGTCCATTATTTTTCGGTTTGAAGCTTTCGGTTGCTATATGTGCCACACATATCGAGGCTTTCAATGATTCGTTGTAAGTAGTGCAAAAAATATCTAAGGATTATCAGTGTTTCTACGAATCACTATTAATTTATCTTAAGGCATGTCTAGGGGTAATTTTCACCTTTGTTTCCTTCAATATTTCTCATATATCTAGACATGATTATTGGAGAGCAAATGAATTGGCACATCAAGCATCTAGAAACCATGTTGATCATGGTGTATTGCATATATATCAATAGCCGATGCTTAGTCACGTCGACATAGGTAAGGCCGAACCGAAGCCCACCGTTTCGGCTACTAATGAATTTTCCATGAAGACGAAAGTAAGGATTGGAGAAAACTCATTATTGATTATCTGTAAGGTCCTAGTGATAGGGTGGACAAGATGGTTGGGCGAAAGAAACTTTGTGATGCACATTGGTATATGAAATTTTATTGTCGGACTATTGGACGGTATTCTTTTCGAGTGCTTGAAAACTAAGCAATGAGTTGAGAAAATCCACCCAACTTCGCATCAGGAAAGTTCAAGTAAGCAAGGGTCAATATATATTTATGGCACTAAGCATATTGATATTGGAGATATGCCCTAGAGGCAATCATGTATGATGATATTTCCTATGTGTTTATGAATAAAGATAGTCCTTGGACATTATCAGTGATGTGTATTAATAAGTACGTGACTTGTTTGTGAGACTATGCATTGTATGATAACTGTCCTAAATGGTGCCTAGTCGAAAGGGTTGTGTGGACACGCAACTAATCAGACTAGCATATGACACGGTGGATGATTCGGTCTCATTGACCATGTAGCATTGGATGCTAGCCCGATAATATGGACTCAGAAAGGTCTGGTCGGATTTGACATAGTCGGATCCGAGTCGAGATAAGGTCTGAGTTGGACAGACCCAACTATGAGATGCAGCGATAGGTAGTCTTTGAGTCTCTAGTACAACATACGTTCTATGTCCTAAGACCTGAGCTGGCGCATGTACTTGGGATGGTGACAGACTTGCTTTGGGCCGACCAAATGCTACTCCGTGA
Source organism: Hordeum marinum (assembly GCA_022496015.1). Lineage (NCBI taxonomy): Eukaryota > Viridiplantae > Streptophyta > Magnoliopsida > Poales > Poaceae > Hordeum > Hordeum marinum. The sequence continues at coordinate 425,621,749 of CM039675.1, forward strand.
CTGGGTAGTTACAAAGGTAGGTTTCGGGCTTGTCCAGACCCATGCTGTGAGACATGGTCGAGCAAGATGAGATTTTCCCCTCCTACCAGGAGAGATATACTCTGGGCCCCCTCGGGTGATCCGACCTGGATAAGCATGGCCATGCGATGAGGATTATGAGATAATCCGAAGTGTTGGTCGGATTCACCGAAACGAGAAAGAGGTCAGGCTGCAACAAGGATGACCATGTCGCCTTGTGCACGACAACATATATCGTGTGGCAAAGGGAACAAAAGTGTGAAGTACAGGTTCTCCTAACCAGCTTCGTCGGACAGTTGGAGTCGGCACGTCTTGCTAGAGGCCGCTACCGACCGGTCGAGTCGAATGTCATCTGACTCATGAGCAAGTGGACGAGAACCTAAAGGGTCGTGTGCTTAAGGGAAGGACCACGTGGGCTTTAGGATCCGTGCGAGGCCCGAGAGTTGAGCCCGCACCGGATGCCTATATATAGTGGAGGTGCGGCACACCATCCGGTTGATCGCTTCGGCGCCGTCATTAGGGCTTTGCATGAGTTGCAACTAGCCACCTCCACTCGTCGCCGCCGACCATGTGATCGGACCTAGCAGTCCGCCGCACGGGTGTTCCTCCTGCACGCGCAGATACCATTCGAGGCGGTGCACTTGCGCCGCTCCGACAAACCTGTACGTGGGATCCGGCGACCGGCCGTTCGAGAGAGATCGGAACGGCTGTTCGAGGGACAACAAACGAGGAGGAGACGGACCACACGAACGTGCTTCCCCAACTCTACTTCCGCTGCACGACACTTCACATCTAGTGGTAATTATCTATTATCCATCTCCGTAGCATGTTCTTGGATGTTCTGCGTGTAGGAAAATTTTAATTTGCATGCGATGCACCTATGGTAGAACCCAACAGTGGTATCAGAGCCTTTGTTATTGGATTTGGATTTAGATCGGATACATATTTGATATGTGGAGGTGGCGGATGAGATCCATCGTCGTTCATGACACCGGCTATGTGCATTTTTGATGGGATCAACTGCACATCGGGATAGATTGAGGCTATGTTTTCTATCAATCGGAATCGATGAGGTCGTGACACAACCTACCCCTACCGCTCAATATCCGCCATCGGGGTTAACCGTGAAACGTAAATCCGAATTGTGTTAGCGATGATCGATGAGATCGGTCAGATCAGAAAATTCGGCGTGATCGGAGTACAGATACGATCTGTGATTTCTGAAAACGTGTGCGTAGCGCCTTGTATTTCGTACACGATCACACAAACCGGTAGAATGCGATTTTATTCATAAGTTTGTTTTGCAGGTTTGATGTGAATAATATGGCTCATATGTATGTGATGCATGTGTGTAACTTAACATGACCTACATGTCATGATTGTCAACCGACAAGAGCCAAAGTGCTGCCATTATATTGTATAACGACCTGCGTGTCGATTTTTGATTCTCTATAAATTCATTACTAGTTGTAGTAGTTGGAGGACAGATATCAAGTTTGAGGGTTTGGCGTCCTGGCGTGACGGACAAGATGGAGTTCCACCTTGGTCATCGGAGTAGGAGCCGACCATGGAAGGACGCCCATGAAGGAGCCATACTATTTCACATATTTATGTTTATATGTGATTGATATTGCTTCTTGTTTCTATGCATGTTATAATGGTAGAAAGATCCCTCATTAATATGAAGTATATTGCCATTCCGGATTTTGCACCTTCACACGTCAAGTACGACTAGTGGTGGGCTCATAAAATTGAGGTGCTACTAGGTGTCCTTGAACTGGAGGGTTCGTGTCGGACAAAGACATGCATTGCATCAGGTTAACTTGACAAGGCTATCAAAACAGTTTTGGGCCTTGTGGCAGAGAAGGTTGGGAGCTGGGATATGAGATACCTACCTTACCGACAGGAGTCGTATACAGATACGATTATCAAGGAGTTGCTTACCGAATAGGCAAGTTCGCTAGCAGTGATGCTCAAGCTCACTAGTCGCTCGCGCTAGACGGGTCCTGAATAACTAAGAGCTTGCGGAGGGATGCCGACTTCAGTGGGAGTAGTTCTGTTTAAGACTTGAATTACTCTACATAAACACATTGCTTAGTGATTGCATATTTTCTGTTGTAGTTCAATGGCAGCACCTGCTCAACGCAACTTTGCATTGAAATCAATTCTGGAAAAGGATAAACTGAATGGAACAAACTTTACCACCTGGTATAGAAATTTGAGAATTGTTCTCATGCACGATAAAAAGGAACATGTTCTAGAGGATCCACTTCCAGAGGAACCTGTCAAGAATGCTAATGCCACAACCAAGAATGCCCACCAGAAACTCGTTGATGAATCAAACGAGATCAGCTGCCTCATGCTGGCTTGTATGGAGCCTGGTTTGCAACAGTATTTTGAAAACATTCAGGCTTTCGATATGATCGAGAGTTTGAAGAGCATGTTTCAGGTGCAGGCTAGGATCGAAAGGTTCAATGTCTGGCAACCCTTGACGGATTGTAAGCTGAAGGATGGTGATCCACTGAGCCCGCATGTGATCAAGATGATCGGGTACATGCAAGCTTTGGATCGGTTAGGCTTCCCACTTGGGGACGAGCTGTTCACGGATGCTATTTTGGGTTCTCTTCCACCTAGCTATGGGACGTTCGTCTCGAACTATCATATGGACGGCATGGATAAGAAGCTCACTGAATTGCATGGGATGCTCAAGGTGGCAGAGCAAGATATTAAGAAAGGCACGCATTAAGTGTTGATGGAGAAGAACTCGGCTAAGTTCAAGAAGAGTTGGTCCAAGAAAAAGGGTAAGGCAAAGGGCACGGTGAAGGCTGTTTTTGTCGCGGAGCCAAAGTCCAGACCAAACTCAAAGACCATTTACTTTCACTGCAAGGAAGCTGGTCACTGGAAGAGGAACTATAGAAAGTGGCTTGCTGAGCACGGCAAGAAGGCCGGAGATGCTTCTTCAGGAAAAGGTACACTTGTTACATATGTTATAGACATTTACCTTGCTGACATACCTAGTAGCTCTTTGTGTATTTGATACCGGATCAGCTGTTCATATTTGCAGCTCGATGCAGGCCCTGGTAAGAACTAGGCTTGTGGCATAAGGGGAGATTGACATGAGGGTCGGCAACAAAGCAAGAGTTGCTACGTTGGAGGTTGGCATGATGCAGCTCAAGCTTCCTTCTGGATTTATTTTGGAATTGAATAATTGTTATTACATTCCCGCACTTAGTCGGAACATTATTTTTGCCTCATGCTTGATGAGTCAAGGTTATGAATTTAATATAGAGGACAATGGTTGTTCATTTTATTTGAATGGAATGTTCCATGGCTATGCACCCATAGTAGATGGGCTATTTATTTTAAATCTAGAAACGGAATCAGTCTATAATGTGAATGTCAAGAGGCGTAAGCATAATGAGATAAATGTATGATGATATGCCCTAGAGGCAATCATGTATGATGATATTTCCTATGTGTTTATGAATAAAGATAGTCTTTGGACATCATCAGTGGTGTGTATTAATAAGTACGTGACTTGTTTGTGAGCCTATGCATTGTATGATAACTGTCCTAAATGGTTCCTAGTCAAAAGGGTTGTGTGGACGCGCAACTAATGAGACTAGCATATGACACGGTGGATGCTTCGGTCTCAGTGACCATGTAGCATTGGATGCTAGCCGGATAATATGGACTCAGAAAGGTCTGGTCGGATTCGACATAGTTGGATCCGAGTCGAGATAAGGTCTGAGTTGGACAGACCCAACTATGAGACGCAGTGATAGGTCATCTGTGAGTCTCTAGTACAACATACGTTCTATGTCCTAAGACCTGAGCTGGCACATGTACTTGGGATGATGACAGACTTGCTTTTGGTCGACCAAACGCTACTCCGTGACTGGGTAGTTATAAAGGTAGGTTTCGGGCTTGTCCAGACCCATGCTGCGAGACATGGTCGAGCAAGATGGGATTTGCCCCTCCTATCAGGAGAGATATACTCTGGGCCCCCTCGGGTGATCCGACCTGGATAAGCATGGCCATGCGATTAGGATTATGAGATAATCCAAAGTGTTGGTCGGATTCACCAGAACGAGAAAGAGGTTGTGCTGCAACAAGGATGACCATGTCGCCACGTGCACAACAACATATATCGTGTGGCAAAGGGAACAGAAGTGTGAAGTTCAGGTTCGCCTAACCAGCTTCATGGACACTTGGAGTCGACACGTCTTGCTAGATTCCGCTACCGACCGGTCGAGTCGGATGTCATCTGACTCGCGACCAAGTGGACGAGAACCTAAAGGGTCGCACGCTTAAGGGAAGGAACACGTGGGCTTTAGGATCCGTGCGGGGCCCAGAGTTGAGCCCACGCCGGATGCCTATATATATTGGAGGTGCGGCACACCCATCCGGTTGATCACTTCGACGCTGTCATTAGGGCTTTGCATGAGTTGCAACTAGCCACCGCCACTCGGCCACCGCCGACCGTGTGATCGGACCAAAGAATCCGCCGCATAGGTGTTCCTCCTGCGCGCGTGGATACCGTTAGAGGCGATGCACTTGCGCCGCTCCGACGAACCTGTACGTGGGATCCGGCGACTGACCGTTTGAGGGAGATCGGAACGGCTGTTCGAGGGAGATCGGACGAGAAGGAGACGGACCACCCGAACGCGCTGCCCTAACCTCCTTCCGCTACACGACACTGCGCGTCTAGTGGTAATGATCTATGATCCATCTCCGTAGCAAGTTCTTGGATGTTCTTCTGCATGTAGGAAAATTTTAATTTACATGTGATGCACCTACGGTAGAACCCAACAATTGATAGCTGATATATACTTATCATTTTAAGCACATAGATAGCCAATGGAGTGTTGACGTCATCTTTAGATCAAGCACTATGCAAGTTATTTTTTTGGCACAGAAGCTTTGTCAAAAACAGGAGGCATGTGTTGACATTAGACTTTTTGCACGAAAAAATCATTATTAAGATGGCCTGAAATGAGAAAGTGTTCTACATGAAGAAGTCCGGTACTGACATTAATAGCTTTGAAGTTTGGGTCATTGCCTTCCGATCTCATCTAGAGAGCCAAAGTTGTGCTTGAAGTACTAAGGTTTTGTATTCAAGGTACTGTTCGTCCCATTGTTCGTCCCATTACGCCTCCAGAATGGCCTCATATCAGAAAATGGTTTACATGTATTGTCTTTATCTCGTCAAAACGATTGATTTTGATGTAAAAAAATTCTTAATCCAAGATCGTACGCAAAAATTAGAGACGCGTAGTGGGACCTTATCGTGAGCAATAAATGATGCCTAGCACAAGACATCTATATGACTATGTCTGATGGATAGCGTGAGTTATTGCCTATTTTGTTCAAGCAATTCTGCTCTCAAGATGGACTCGGATAAAAAAAAATCAACATGAAAGTTGTTTCGACTGTTAAGTTGCTTTTGGGCTCATCTTCATTCGAGGTCGTTTGTGGATTTTGGGACCCAAAAAATGAATTGTCGTCTCAGACTTATGTAAATCCGAGTTCAGCTAAGTTTGGAAAGATTTGGATGGGATATGGACTCCTTTTCTTGTACGGTAATTCCAGCCGTCTCATAAATAGATGAGTGGTGATGATCGATTAAACAATGCACAATCGACAAATAAATCTATCACTTTTTTTACTTTTACCTTTTCCTTCTCCCTTTCTTCTTCTTCCTCGCTCTTCGTCAGTTTTTCTTGTTGTAGGATGGCGAATCACGAGGCCCTAGGGGTGATCAGATCGACCTAGGACAACCCATGCCGTCGCGCGCCTTGAAGGGATCCCTCCTTGGCTTGTGCGGTTTTGGGTCTACATAAGCGCCACCGGACTGCTTGTGTACCGCGTTTCCGGCCAGATCCCCTCCGACGTGAGCTGCGGATCACCCCTGACGCCAAAGGTACACGGTGACATGTTCGTGCGCGAACATGGTGCTCCCTATCTCCTCCATGGGCAACAGACATTGTCGGCTCGCCGTTGTGGTCACAACCGCACCATCGCCTTCCTCTCCATCATGTGTCAAGTCAACGCAGAAATGGTGATGGGAGCAGCGCGGCCACCGTCCCCACCATTCCCTCTCGCCACTCTGTCGTGTCGTCCTCAAGCATCGTCGGAGTAGCCCATCTAGAGAGCTTGAAGAAGGGGAGGGGATTTGGAGTAGGGATGCGAGCAGGCGGTGATTGAGAGAGAAGTGATTGAGGGTGTGTGTGTGTGGGGGGGGGGAGGAAACGGATAAGGTGAGGTGGAAGTGATGAGGCATTCGCTCGGCATGTTGTTGTAGGCTTGTAGCGAACAAGCATAAAAACGTGACCGAAGACTTTTCTTGCTTTAAGATCTGTGCGACTGATCCAAAGGTAGATGAGGCGTTCATTGGGCGGACGTTCCTGGGAAACGTGTGCCAGATAGCATTTTCATTTTTTTTCCATATATTCGTAAAAAGAAAAGGACCAAAGGGCATCACGTGACTGGTGCGGCGCCAGGCTTTACAATTTTTTTAGAGGAAAGGCATACGCCCGACTTTATAAATAAAGCCACCAGGCAATGTTCAAAAACGTCAACACCATAAAAAGAACCACACCCCATCAAGGATGACAAGAAGTTACGAAAGTATGAGATACAGGGCACCCAGGCCAGCAGCACGGCACGCAGGCCGAAAGATAAAAAGAGCCGACTAAAACGACATAGCCATCAACCAGCGGCGAATCTACGCGCGGGGGAGGGGGTGGGCTTGAACAGGCTCAAGCCTCCCCTCCATCTTTGCAAAATTAATTTTTACTACTAGTTTGAAAGCCCAACCCAGCATTTGTAAGGCCAGCCCAACATATATTCATATGAAATAGGCAACCCAGTTCATCCTCCAATTTCTTTGTAGATTCGGTACTGCCTTCAACTAAGTCAAAAGAAACGCAGAGGGAACTACTTCGCAGCTTCGAGGGACAGTGCTGCTCCCGCGGCCGCTGCCGGCGACCTGGTCGCGCTCCGCCCGCCCCCACGCCCCTCCTTCCACCTCTCTCTCTACGATCTCCACCGTCGCGCGTCCACCCGCATCTATGGCGCCAGAGGGAGGGTCGTCGCGTAGTCCTGCAACGCCGGGTCCGGAGAGGGGGTCGCTGCTTCTACTGCTCCCGCCGTCCTCGGGCCACCAACGTTGGAGCTGCACCGCAGCAACAAGAAGTTTCTTCCACGCCTGTCCTTGTTGCTGTGCTATCGTCGATCGGGCAGATGGGGTTCCTAACGCTGGGAACGAGGGTTGTAGGTGGAACTGTTGGCTTAGAAAATGCACTGATTGATATGTTTGGAAAATTCGGGTGTGTGTCCTCTGAGAGGGAGGTTTTCATTCGATGACCTCGTGGTCAAGGATATGCAAGTGTGGTCACTTGGAATAACAGAAAGTGCAGCTCAACCGTTTGAGGATATGCCTAGGAGCAGGGGCGGCGCTACCGTAGGCCGCCCCGGGTAAACATAATCTGCGTCCCGTATATATCTTATAATCCGTTTGTTTCAGCAGCTAGTTTCTTTTGCACGACAAGCAACGTTACACTGAGTGAAGTAACAAGATGATTAATGTTGGATGTGGACCGGCATGCAATGGAAAACCGTCTAGTTGCAGCCCAAATCAAATAGCTTAGGGCATCTACAATCACGATTTGTTAATCCCGCGAATGCATCCGGACGCGTCCGCAAATACTGACCGATTAATCTGTAAATATATTAGTCAACATTCGAGTCTTGCATATTTAAACCCTTAGATACATACAAAGCATGGAAGAGAAAATCGTGCGTACTATGTGCTATCTTAGTTTTCGTTGTCGGAGATGTCCACGACGTCGGTGTCGGACGGCGAGTAGACAGGCACGTAGGAGGTCTCCGGCTCCTCGTCCTCCTCCTCGAGCTCATCTAGGTCGGCGAGCATATGCGGCTTCTCCGCGGCTTACTCTACCTCCATCTTCTGCCGACGATATCGTCTGGCCTCCGCATTCGATTCCGAACAGATGGAGTTGAGGATGGCCTACAGATCCGTGTCCCCAGCGTCCCCCATGTCCTTCTCCGGCGATGGAGGAGGCGTCCGTCGGACCGCCGGGTTTCCAAGTGATTCCATGTGGGACCCCATATTCAGTCTTCCAAGGCAGGCGAGCCAGAATGCCTCCATATCCGTCCCATATTTGGGTTGGATATGAGGGGTGCCGGTCAGCCTCGGCGTTTGATGTCCTTTTGAGATGCTTGTCTAGGTCAAAGTTTCGTGACTAGACAGTGACCTGACGGCCCGTCTGAGAGCGTTTGAGGGGGGGGGGGGTTGGAATGCATGACCGTAGATGCTCTTAGGACATCTCTAATGCAGACCCTTAAATCACTCGTAAACGTTCAGATCAAACTATTTAGACACACTTTGTCATCCAACACAATATCTTATCTGTTCATGGGCACGTTCGGTGTCCAAAATCGCACAAACTGGATGCTCTACATTCGGCCGTTCGAACTGTTGCCACGTATGTGTCTGACCATCACATCCCACCCGTTCAAAATTGATGCCGGTAAAAAAAAACCTTTCCTTGTGAAGCAGGCGTCATGCATGCATGCTAGCTAGGCCGCTTGAGAGCGGACGCGACTTACACACAACATTAATGCCAGTCATAACGACACAACTTATACATGACATTTTTTTTGAACTCTAATGTTTCGTCCCGGGTAAGTTCAATTCCTGGATCCGCCACTGCCTAGGAGGAATGCAGTTTCTTGGAGTTGCATAATGGCTGCTTATTCAGAGGCAAATCAGCCCGAGGAAGCAGCGAGGTAGTTCAAAAAGATGATCGAAGAAAGTGTTGAACCGATCAATGCTACCCTCGTGAGTGCGTTTTCAGCGTGTGCTCAGTTGGGTTGCCTGGATCTTGGCAGGTGAATATATGATAACTCATTATCAGTGGTAAGGCTGTACTTGCGTGAATTTAGGTAATGCATTCGTTGATATGTATGCAAAATTTGGAGATTTGGATGCGGCATCAAGATTATCTGCTGAGATGGGAGAAAGAAATGTAGCGAGTTGGAATTCGGTGGTCATGGCCTTCATCTGTTTGAGCAGTTGAAAGGAACAGGTATTGTGCCTGATTAGATCACGTTCGGTACTTTCTGCCCGCAGTCATAGTGGGTTAGTTTCAGAAGGGCGGCCGTATCTTGAAGAACTGAAAATGGGGTATCAGATTGAACTTAAAGCAGAACATTATGCACGCATGATTGATCTTTTGGGTAAAATTGGACTTATTGAAGAGGCATTCGAAGTTGCAAAGGGTATGCCAAATATATGCAAGTAAAAATGAATGTGATCAGGTGAAGATGCCAAGGATGTCAATGAGAGAGACTGGGGTAAAGAAGAACCCTGGCTACAGTGTTATTGAGATGGATGGAAAGTTTCACGCGTGTTTTGTGGCAGATGTGTCACATGTTTATTCAGAAGATATATGTGCAGCATTGAAGAACATTTATTTCCATTTAAAATTGGAAGGTTATGTTCCTCTAACTTTGACATGAAGTGTGGCAGTGTTTTGTTCCTGTTCATGCACCCCATAATAGCCATGACTGTAGATAGAAAACGAAAACTTAGCAGCAGACAGCATTTCATTTATTTAAAGCTCACCTTCGTATTGTGCATAGTTTCTTCAACGAGATGCTGTTATACATTTGGTTCATTTAATGGCCCAATAACGAGATGAATTCTTGCAGTCTTAGATAAATATTCCCTCCGTTCAAAATTACTTGTCGTAGAAATGGATAAAAATGGATGTATCTAGAACTAAAATATGTCTAGATACATTCATTTCTCCAACAAGTAATTCCGAAAGGAGGGAGTACATGGACAGAAGAAGAAAGGCCATTCTGATTGTTACACAATGGTCTAGGTTTGGTCAGAATAAGTACTTCTAACTTTCTACGTAACTCAACTGAACCGAGCTCCAACCATTTCTGAGTACCAAACTGTAAGTTCTTACAACTACGTCTTAGCCCTGTTTTAATCATGTAGATTCCCTAAGAAAGCAGTTATAATTGTTATTCAAACATGTGAAGATGGCCAGATGTAGTGCTTTTACACGGTGAAACATATTCCTTCCATTCCAGTATCCAAAACGCGCTTTGGAAAGGCTTTCCCAACGTTATCAAGGTAAATGGTATCATTGATATTCTGTTACTATACTTGTTCCTTTCAACTGCTCAAATAGATGAATGTAGTGAAACCTGTTCCAACTACCAAACCATTAAGGATGGAAATCTGTTACTTAATGACCAAATGGAACATTTTCCTTTCAACTGGATTACTTTGGAACAGGTATTGCTGGAGTATTGGTTATCAAGGATGAAAATCATGAATGTAGTAAAATTTTCCAGCAATTGTTGGTGTATAACTGAATAAATGAAATGCTATGCTAGTATTGAGGTACTGGAAGCATGCACGCAAGAACTAGTGGAATCATTCAATTTCTTAATTATATTACTCTGGGACATGGGAGCAAATCATGAAAAAACAGGAATAAATATACTCTGTACAGCTTAAGATACGTTCATATGAATAGTTTCCTTCTACTAGTCCCTCGTATAGTATGTATAATCAATACAGTAAAGTAGAGGGGAAATTCAATTCTGCTCCCGGTAGCACATGCTCCTGCGAGCGAAAAATAATTTTTCAAATATCAAAATAATACTAACAATTTTTTGTGTATTTGTAGTCACATTCAAATGTCACCTGTAAAGTTTTAGACAAAAAGGTTAAACATTATGGAATATGCAAAAATAACAAATTTGAACACCAAATGTTACCCCAAAATGTCATCCAAATTTGTTTTTTTCACCGACGAAATACTATTGCTCGGTTTCGTATGAAAATTGTCAAGCATGTTTGCTACACTGACACAACCATCCATACAAAAATTCAGAATTTTTCGAAAACATTTTATGACATTTTTCATGGTACTGTTCATCCGGGAGCAAATGCTCCCGGGAGCCAAAACGCCACTAAAGTACAGTTGCTATAAGGTTGGCAGGACAGACTGATCCTCCAGCTATTTTTTTCCTGGCAAAATTAATTGGGTTAATTATCTGTTTACCTTTAGTGGTGTCCGACTACTCAGTTTTGTCCTCAACTGCGAATTGTGCCCAGTTTTGCTCCTTGTCTGTGCGCAAGAACTCGTTCCGTGAGTATTGTCGTCTCTGTCAGGTCAATGTACTTGACTCGGTCCTTACAGGTGGGACCAGTCGGCAGGCGGAGACGCGCTACACGACCAAACCGTTGCTGGCCGCCGCTTGTGGGACCCAGTAAAGAGCCGTTTCTCTCGTGGCTTGTGGGACCCAACAGTGAACCGTTGCTGACCGCGGGTTGTGCGATAAAAGCGGCGTCGGAACGCGCCCCCGGAGCTCATAGCGGCGAGCAACAATCAACCAAGCGGGGGACGAGGTTGGAGGCGGACACGCGCAGAGGTGGGCGGCGACCCATGTTGGTAGCTAGTCACCGGGCACGGGCGAATCGAGCTCAATGTCTTCTTCTAGCTCCATCGCCATCTCGCGGATTCCGACGCGCGTGGAGATGTCGATCTTCGTCTGTCCGCAGTGCCTGGAGGACGTTGATTGGAGGGTTTCGCGTACACCGAAGAACTATAATCGTCCGTTCTACGTGTGCAGCGAGAATGGAGTAATAATCGGGGCAATTTCACCATTTTCGTGGTCGAGATCCTTGAGCAATACGATTGATCTGTTTTGCGTTCATGCAGGTGAAATGCTTCTTCCTTTGGGTCGATGTTCTGGCCAAGACCCTGATGAATGAACTGCTAGAAGAGCATGGAGAATGATTGCCCATCTTGCCACGAACGGCAGTGGCCGCAACACGAGCTCCGGAAGAAGAGACGGAGGGCGGAGCACGCAATGACAGTGAGGTAGATGTTGAGCTTAGGAGGTTGAACCCGAAGATTAGGAAGCTCGAAGATCAAGCACAAATACCCATTTGCAATTACATTTGGGCATTAGGTATGGTAATCGTACTTGGTGTAATGTTGTAATTGTATGAAAGGCATGAATTTGGGAGGAATTTGTAAGCTTGAAATTGTATGAAAAAAGGGAGAAGAAATGGGAAATTCAGAAAGTTGTCGATACTCACATCTCTTGTGTGTTCGAAAAAAAATAATTTGTCTAAAAAATTGAGAAGGGTGGAAAATGAGCAACAAATGAAGAAGAGAATACTAAGGACTGAAGATAACTAGGGTACTGAACAAAGATAGAACAATGAATGAAGGAAAAAAATATAGGGAACTAAACATTTACCAACTTTGTGCATATATGCTAACTCCATTTTATTGAGAATTCTTGTAAACTATGACAAGTTTTTTAAACCTGAAAAGCTTACAAACTGATCCTAAAACTGAGGAAAACAAAAGTGTAGGTCTAAAAGATTAGCAGAGAACACTAAGAAGACTAAGGACTAACAAAAAATAAACCTATGTGAAAGCACAACATGCTCCATTGGTGGTTTTGATAATTCATGAAAACATACATTGTCTCTTGGACTAATACTTTTATCTAGTGTATTTCAGATAATGGTCCATGGAGAGTTGGGTTGGCAAAAAGAGATTGTGGAACACCCCAAGATGCAAGGAAATGAATTGGCTAAGCTTCAAGCAAGAAGACTCTACATTTTATATTTGTGAGAAATCACCTTGAGTCCATAGGAAAGCCAATACTATTAAAAGGGGGTAAAGTTTTGTTGGTGAACAAAAAGCGCATACGTGCACAAGTGATACTCACCAAAGACACCCACAAACTCTCCCACCAAAGTATTCTCCACGCCAAACACTCAAATCGGTGCAACCAACATGCCCATTCCGGTGCCACAGATTCCAAACCCAAAACAGACTCAGCCAAACCCTAGCCACTTCTGTGCAACCGATTCCATACCGGTGCCACCGAGTTCAGGTTGCCAACTTTCTTTTACGCAAGTTCACATTTTCGGGACGTCCGAGAATGTTGAATCGGCATCACCGAGAATGGAAATTCTGACCGTTGGTCGCCTTGTCGGTGCAACCGAGATTCCTATATCGGTCTCACCGAGATTCAAAAGTTGCCACCTTTTGGTCACTTCGGTACCACCAAGATTAACACATCAGTGTCACCGAGTTGGTCATTTTGTGTGTAACGGTTGGATTTTTGGGGATGCCAATATATACCCCTCCACCACCACCTACTCGATAGAGAAGCACTCAGAACTATTCCATACCTATCCTGTCAGTTTTCTAAGAGAGAACCACCTACCCTTGTGTTGAGGTCAAGATCTCCCACTCCAATCATATGGATCTAGATTTCTAGCCTCCCCGAGTTGCTTTCCACCAATCCCATCTCTTCTACCAAGCCATATCTATGAGAGAGTGATAGTGTGTTGAGGAGTCTATCATCTTGAAGCACAAGAGCAAAGAGTTCATCGACATTACCGAGCCTATTACCTTTTGGAGGGCGATGCCTCCTAGATTGATTAGGTGTCGCTTGGGAGCCTCCTACTTCGTGTTGTGGAGTTGAACCAAGAAGTTTGTAAGGGCAAGGAGACGCCTACTTCGTGAAGATCTACCAATAGTGAGGCTAGTCCTCCGTGGACGGAAGCGGTTATGGAATAGTCAAGGCTGCTACTTAGTGGACCCTTATGGGTGGAGCCCTCCATGGACTCTTGCGACCGTTACCCTCCGTGGGTTGAAGACTCCATAAACGTGGACATACGATAGCACCACCTATCGGAACCACGGGAAAAATCCTTGTGTCTCCAATTGCATTTGATCTCCTCATCTCATCTCTTTACTTCATGTGCAATGTCTTTACTTTCCACTGCCATACTGGTTGACATGCATGTGTAGGGTATATAGACTTGCTAGCCTTGCTAAAACTGTTAAAATCTACCAACCAATTAACTTGGAGAAAGGTTAGGTTTTAATTTTCTGCTAGTAGTCTATTCACCCCCCCCCTCTAGACACTCTTCTAGTGATCCCTCAATATGTATTAGAGCATTGGTCTCCATTGCTCGGTTTAATCACTGAGGAGGAAGATGGATGTGTCTAGTATAGGGAGTTTGAGTTGTAGAGTGCCTATTCTTGATGGAGAGTATTATGGTCAATGGAAATCTTTGATGCTTGAGCTGTTTAATGAATTTCAATTGAGCAAATTTGTTATGCGCCCCTATGAGCCTCCTATTGATGAATTGCATCCCACACACGAAGAGGAAATTAACATGCTTGGTAACCTAAGAGCTGTCAATCTTATTGTCAGAGGTTTACCAAGATTTGTGCTTTCTCAATTGAAGAAATTTGCATGTGCTTATACCTTATGGACTGATTTGGAGAAACGATATCCAAAGATTTCTTTAGGAAATCTTGATGAAATTCTTCATAAAACTATTGCTTTTCACAAAATAAAGCCTAGTGATCCAAACTTTGATAAATGCCTATTTGAGCTTCGTGATCTTATGCGTGCTAGAGGAGATGTCACCACTATCAACAACATTATCTTTGAAGTCATTCGCATTCATAAACTTGAACATTGTCATGATCACAAATCTAACGAATCTCTTGCTCTTTATGGCGAGGATTTCCCACTTGATGATGACAATGTGGAACATGACTATCTTGGAGAAGATGAGTTGGTCGACATCAAGTATGACAAGATCATGAAGAATCTAAGTCTCATGGCAAACTTCAAGGATTATATGTCCGGAGGAAAAGAGTGGATTCTCGATAGTGGATGTACGGATCATATGACTGGTGATAAAGACATGTTCCAAGAGATCATGCCTAATCAAGGTCCTCAAAGGTACGTGACCTTTGGATATAACTCTAAGGGTAAGGTACTTGGCCTTGGTAAGGTGTCCATATCCCATGATAGCTCTATTCAAAATGTTATGCTTGTTGAATCCCTTGGCTACAATCTTCTTTCTGTGTCTAGACTTGTTGACTTCGGTTTCAATTTGTTATTCACAAAAGTAGATTGCCAAGTGTTTCGTCAAGATATTCATAAAATGGTCTTTACCAGTTTCCGTAGAGGTGATCTATACATTGTTGATTTCACTAAGAGATCCAAGCCTCGTACTTGTTTAATTGCTAAATCTTCTAAGTGTTGGCTGTGTCATAGAAGACTTGGACATGTAGGCATGCACAATCTAGATAAGCTAATCAAGGGCCATCACATTCTTGGTGTTAAGGATGTTATATTTGACAAAGATAGACTTTGTAGCGCTTGTCAAGCAGGAAAACAAGTAGGTGGAAGTCATCCCGTTAATAACATCATGACTACTAGGAGACCACTCGAGTTACTTCACATGGATCTTTTCGGTCCCAATGCTTACAAGAGTCTCGGTGGAAATTCCTATGGTCTAGTTATAGTTGATTATTTTTCCAGATTTACGAGGGTATTTTTCCTTGATGATAAGTCATAGATTCAAAAGATCTTTAAGAACTTCATTCGCAAAGTGAAAAGTCAATTTGAAGTGAAGATCAAGAAGGATCGAAGCGATAATGGATCGGAGTTCAAGAACACCCATGTGGATACTTTTCTTGACGAAGAAGGTATCTCACATGAGTTCTCGGCTACGTACACGCCTCAACACAATGGAGATGTTGAGAGGAAGAACCGGACGCTTATTGAGATGGCTAGAACGATGCTTGATGAATACAAGACGCCAAGACACTTTTGGGAAGAAGCCGTGGAAACAACATGTCATGCCACAAACCGACTTTACTTGCACAAGCTTCTCGGTAAAATGGCATATGAGCTACTCACCGGTAACAAACCCCAAGTTGGATACTTTCGGGTATTCGGCTCCAAGTGCTACATTCTTGACAAGCATCATCGTACTAAATTTGCTCCTAAATCTCATGAAGTATTCCTACTTGGTTATGGATCGAACTCTCACACTTACCGTGTCGACAACAACTTCACTCGAAAAGTTGAAGAGACGGTAGATGTGAAGTTTGATGAATCTAATGGTTCGCAAGTCGAACAATTGCCAAATGATATAGTTGATAAGGACCCTTCGGAAGCTATCCTAAATTTACCCCTCGACAAGATTCATCCCATGGAAGTGAAGGAAAGTACTTCATCAACTCAAGTGGAAGCCCCTACCTCATGACAAGGTGAACCACAAGATGACATGGAGGCATCCACAAGCGATACACGACAAGAAGAAGAGGAGGAGTGAGTGCATCATGAAGATCCACCACAACCTCCTTCACCACCACCTCAACAAGATGAGCACGTTGACAACAACGAATACGAAGAAAATGATGATGAAGAAGAAGCTCCACTATCCAACAATCGAAAGCTGACCCGAAATCGAGCACAAGTGACCAAGAACCATCCCCTAAACCAAATCTTTGGAGATATCCAAACCGAGAGAATCACTCGCTCTAAAACTCATCTAGCTAACTTTTGTGAGCATTATTCATTCATATCTACCATTGAGCCTTGGAAGGTAGAACAATCTCTTGAAGATTCGGATTTGGTGAACGCTATGCATGAAGAGCTTCACAACTTCGAAAGGAACGAAGTGTGGAACTAAATGGGTGTTTCGGAACAAGCAAGACAAAGACGGTCAAGGCATACGCAACAAGGCATGTCTCGTGGACCAAGGATATACATAAGTCGAAGGTATGGACTACGGTGAGACTTATGGCCCCAGTGCTAGACTAGAAGCTATTCAAATTCTTCCTTCCTATGCTAATAATCATGATATCACGCTTTATCAAAAGGACATTAAAAGTGCATTCTTAAATGGTGAAATTGAAGGAGAAGTTTATGTTAAGCAACCACCTGGTTTTGTGAATCCTAAGAAACCTAATCATGTTTACAAGCTTCGTAAAGCCCTCTATGGTCTTAAGCAAGCCCTCGTGCTTGGTACAAATGCTTAACGAAGTTTCTCATTGAAAAGGGTTTTGAAATTCGTAAAATTGATGCAACCTCGTTCACTAAGAGAGTTAATGGCGAATTATTTGTGTGCCAAATTTATGTGGATGATATTATCTTTGGTTCCACTAACCCTCAATTTAGTGAAAGATTTGGAAGATTGATGTCTGAGAAGTATGAGATGTCCATGATGTGTGAATTGAAATTCCTTCTTGGATTGAAAATCAAGCAATCAAGAGAAGGAACTTTCATCTCTCAAACTAAGTATACCAAGGACTTGATCAAGAAATTCAACATGCAAGAGTGCAAAGGTATGAAAACTCTGATGCCAACTAGTGGACATGTTGATCTTACCAAGGAAGATGAACCGGTTGATCAAAAAGTTTATCGATCCATGATTGGTTCATTGCTATATCTATGTGCATCTCGTCCCGATATCATGCTTAGTGTTTGCATGTATGCTAGATATCACGTTGCACCTAAGGAGTGTCATCTTTTGGCCGTGAAACGTATAGTGAGATACTTGATACAAACACTAAACTTTGGCATTTGGTATCCCAAGGGATCTTCTTTTAACCTTGTTGTCTACTCTAATTCAAACTATGCCGGTGACAAGGTTGATAGAAAATCCACCTTGGGTACTTGTCAATTTTTGGGTAGATCTCTTATGTCTTAGTCCTCCAAGAAATATATTGCTATTGGATCTTGTTGTGCGCAGTTACTATGGATGACACAAACACTTAAAGATTATGGAATCCATGTTAAAAATGTTCCATTACTTTGTGACAATGAAAGTGCTATTAATATTGGTCATAATCCCGTGCAACATTCTCGTGATCATTTCATTCGTGATCATGTTGCCAAAGGAGATGTTAATCTTAAGCATGTTCACACTAACAAGCAATTGGCAGATATCTTTACTAAGCCACTTGATGAGAAAACTTTTTGTCACTTGAGGAGTGAGTTGAACATCATTGATGCTTCAAACATGAGCTAGACTCACTCGGATGTTTGCAAGGGCATGAGCTTTCTTGATAATTCCATGATATTGCTAATATGTTATCCTATGCCATGGAATTCTATGCTCCCTTGCATTGCATCTAACCGTTTGTAGCTACTTGGAAGAACTTCATTCCATGAGATTGCAACCAACTCCAATTATAAGCAATCTTGTCTGGACCAAGTATCCACAACCCCTCTTGATGACGGAAGGAACAAGACAACAAAAACATATCCTTGACATATACTTGATCTTTATTGCAAAACCTCAATTGGTATTATCTAAATTGGTATCATGTCAAATGGATATGCCCATTGTTCTTCCTTGCATGACTAACCCTTGTAGGTAACAAGTGTACTAGATGTTCTTCATCAACCTCGAGCATCCTCAACAAGTTCACCTACAAGCAACGTCATCAACATCACTCAAAGGTATGCCCTCATATCCTTGAAAAGGCTTTACTCCAAGTTATGAGCTAAAGCAACTCAAGTGATATGAAGACATTAAAATGCTTAATCAATGGTAACTCCATTCTGAGCTTAACGTAGAGTATGACCTATGATCAAGTATTCTTGCTTGGCTCCTAAGTCAATATACTCTAATATAGGTGACCTAGTCACCGCCCATCACTAGTTAAGATTCTTATGTGGTTTGTTCTTTATTTGCATGATCTCTAGTAACCACTCAAATCTTTTCTATGTGTTGCCCTTTTCTCCTTTTTTTCTTTGAAAATATTTTCTCTTTTTTTTCTTTGAAAAAATAAAGTTGGTCTCTTATTCTTTTATATTTTAAGTCCCGAATCCACTCACTCAGATATCTTGGTTCTACCAAAATGACAGACAAGCTGCACTACAAAATCTCGGCACCACCGATCTATCTGCCTTGGAGTCACCGATATTGCTTTTCTTTTCTGTCTTTCTTCTGTTACTTCGATGATCCCTTTAAAAATAAAAAATAAAGGGGGAGAATGACAAGCAACACTTAGGGGGATAAATTCTTTATTCAAGGATCCCTAGCTCTAAGGAGGAGATGACTAAAATTTACCAAAGGGAGAGAAATTACATTCAATGATTCCCTCCGCTCTTTTCTATGAACCCTATCTTCAATGACCCTTGATGATCCCTTCCTTGTCAATGATCCCTTTAACTACTCCTCACTTTGACCTTTTGGAAATTAATGCCAAAGGGGGAGAAGAACAAAGCTTCATGCTCAAGGGAGTGTTACATGCTTATGCAAAGGGGAAGATATGTTTTAGGGGGAGAGGAGAATATCGAAAGGTTATACTTATACAAACAAGTGGATAACACCAACGTAGTGGGAGAAAAAGATGTTTTGAAATAAACACATGTTTCTCCATGTATACTCAAAATGTTTATCCCAATATCTACATGCTGAGATTGAGGGGGAGAGGATGGACCACTTCTTTCATATCTAAGGGGAGAAAGTTCTAAAGAATTTATGCCAAAGGGGGAGACATATTAATCTTAAGGATTATCATATTTATATGTTCTTAATATCTTGGTATTCTTTGAGTTCTATTGCTTTTTGATTCGTAGAATACTCTTGTGTTTCCTAACATTGTTTTCTCAAGTGTGTCTCTACTACTAGAATGCTCAAGAACTCAAGGTAAGTATATGCATCATATCTTTGATCAAGATGATCTCTTGCTTCTTGCACATATTGTTTGCAATAGTGTAGTCTTGAACAAGGATACACCTCATTGATATACGTTTGATGCATACAGCCAAGATACAAATGACTTCATATATCTCTTCATCCATATGTGTGTCCATGCATTCCAAAGAAACTATCCTTTAAAGGACTACACACATTTAGGGGGAGCTAATCTAAGTTTATTCATGCATATCTTTATTTGAAGCTTTGATTGTACGTTGTCATGAATTACCAACAAGGGGGAGATTGAAAGCACAACATGCTCCCTTGGTGGTTTTGATAATTCATGACAACATACATTGTCTCTTGGACTGATACTTTTATCTAGTGTATTCCAGATAATGGTCCATGGAGAGTAGGGTTGACAAAAAGAGATTGTGGAACACCCCAAGATGCAAGGAAATGGATTGTCTAAGCTTCAAGCAAGAAGACTCTACATTTTATATTTGAGAAATCACCTTGAGTCCATAGGAAAGCCAATACTATTAAAATGGGGTAAAGTTTTGTTGGTGAACAAAAAGCTCATACGTGCACAAGTGATAGTCACCAAAGACACCCACAAACTCTCCCACCCAAGTCTTCTCCAAGCCAAACACTCAAATTGGTGCAACCAACATTCTCATCCCGGTGCCACCGATTCCAAACCTAAGGCAGACTCAGCCAAACCCTAGCCACTTCGGTGCAACCGATTCCATACCGGTGCCACTGAGTTCAGGTTGCCAACTGTCTGTTACGCAAGTTCACATTTTTGGTCCATCCGAGAATGTTAAATCGGCGTCACCGAGAATGGAAATTCTGACCGTTGGTCACCTTGTCGGTGCAACCGAGATTCCTATACCAGTCTCACCAAGATTCAAAAGTTGCCACCTTTTGGTCCATTCGGTACCACCGATATTAACACATCGGTGTCATTGAGTTGGTCATTTTGTGTGTAACGGTTGGATTTTTGGGGATGCCTATATATACCCCTCAACCACCACCTACTCGATAGATAAGCACTTAGAACTATTCCATACCTATCCTAACAGTTTTCTGAGAGAGAACCACCTACCCTTGTGTTGTGCTCAAGATCTCCCACTCCAATCATACGGATCTTGATTTCTAGCCTCCCCAAGTTGCTTTAGACCAATCCCATCTCTTCTACCAAACCATACTTGTGAGAGAGTGATTGTGTGTTGAGGAGTCTATCATCTTGAAGCACAAGAGCAAGGAGTTCATCAACATTACCGAGCCTATTGCCTTTTGGAGGGTGGTACCTCCTAGATTGGTTAGGTGTCGCTTGGGAGCCTCCTACTTCATGTTGTGGAGTTGAACCAAGAAGTTTCTAAGGGCAAGGAGATTGTATACTTTGTGAAGATCTACCCATAGTGAGGCTAGTCCTTTGTGGACGGAAGCCGTTATGGAATAGTCAAGGCTGCTACATCGTGGACCTTTATGGGTGGAGCCCTCCGTGGACTCTCGCGACCATTACCCTCCGTGGGTTGAAAACTCCATAAACATGGACGTACGATAGCACCACCTATCGGAACCAAGGGAAAAATCCTTGCGTCTCCAATCCTATCAGAAGCACGTGAATATAAACCTATGCCGACGGTTGCCGTCGGCATAGATCCGAACTGAACTTTTCGAGAGTCGATAATTGAATTTTTCGATAGTAGTGGACAACCAATCAGATCGCATCTCGCAGATCGCCCTCCGCCTCCCCACAGATTCCTTCTAGAAGGGTTAGAAAGGCGATCCTTGTTTAGCGCTAGGGTTAGATCGAGGGTCCTTGTTCAGTGCTAGGGTTTGGGCTGGGTTTGGAGTCGGTCAAAGATAGGGTTGACCATAATTCAAATGAGCATAATAAATAAATAAATATCAGAAAAATGAACAACCTGAACATAGTCTTCTTATGTCATATACATTCAAACGAAAAATTCATGTATCTCATTCTCATGTGATAACAAGGGTATCTCAAACCTCTGTTGTATGAAGTGAAGAGAAGTGGTTTGGGGTTTGGAACATGGAAGTTTCAAAACCTCACCAAAGCTTCATTTTGGACTGACTAAGAAGGATCGAGGCTTATTTTTTTTCATTTTCATGTTTTAAACTTTTTTAAATGTTGGTGAAAGTTAGGTTTGACCAGAATTCAAATGAGCATATCAAATTAAAAAAACAGAAAAATGAAAAACCTACCCACATAGTCTATATATATGGAATAGTTGTGCAGGAAGTTATTTGGCAGATTTAGACAAGGTCGAAAAAACCTTGCTTAGAAATGTGGCCGATTACGCTACCTTTGGAGCTCTTTTTAGCACATTTTTGGTACAAATTGTTGACATGACTTGTACAAAACATGTACAATCATCATTCCAACATCATTCAAACATAGTTCTAACATAGGTCCAACATAATTTAACAGAAATACAACATCATTCATAATGGTTCATAAATTTTCATAAATAGCATGGTGGCTTCTTTTTGATCCTTGAGCTTCTTGCCACCACTATGCTCCTTGTGCTCATTGTGCTCATTGCTTCTTCTATTCTCCTCTTGGTTGTCGGTACCTTAAAGCGTCTTCTTCGAACCTACCACAGAGCTGTAGAAAACATAAATGGTAATGAGATCATATCAAGTGATAAATGTACATTAGTATTGGCAACATTTACATACCTAGCAGAACTCGCAATGATAGAAGGTTGGTCACCATTTGGAGCCTCACTTGGATCATCATTTGGAGCCTCACTTGGATTATCATTTGGAGCCTCACTTGGATCACCATTTGGAGCCTCACTTCGATCACCATTTGGAGCCTCACATGGATCACCATTTGGAGCCTCGCTTGGATCACCATTTGGAGCCTCACTTGGATCATCATCGTGAAAATCATGCGTCTGTTGACCATCATCACTTGGAACCTCATCAAAATCCTCATCTGTTGCAACCGGCTGTTGACCATCATTTTGATCATCTGTTGCAACTGGTTGTTGACCAACATTTTCATCGAAGCCTTCATCGAGAACGCTGGTTCTACTGTGTTATCACAATACTTATCGAAATGAGCAGACCCACCATATCGGGTGCACTTACACATCCTTGCTCCAATTCCAGCTCCTTCGCTGCGAGGTCTGTATCGACTCTTCCTTGGTCTACCTATTGCTCTCTTCGGAATTGGAGTGCAAAGCTTGAACCTAGGGTCCACTATGTCCCATTGTTGTTTTCCCTCCAAAGCAGGTAAGGCATATGCATACGTAGCTTTGAACCTTGCAATAGAGTAGTAATCATCCACATATTGTTGTATGTTCCCTGGTGGACCTGAGATAGAAGTGATGAACAACAAGGCATGAATCCATGGCAACCCAGTTATCAACCATTGCCTACAACTACAAGTTCTAGCTTCTAAATCCACCGGATATCTCCATTCTCTCTTCTCTTTATCCAAAAATGATACATCTGCCGTGGTAGCCGAGCAAAGAGTCATGTTCATTTCCAAGCCTGTTGTTTTCTGCTTCAGTTCATTCAACACGAAAGGGATGATAATGTGGCCCATGAATTTTTCTGCAGCTATTCCTACACGATAATGAAACTTCTGCATGTATTCTATCCTTATCTTGTCAAGGAAATCCACCACATAAAGACCCTTTAGTTTCCGGATCATTGAGTTGAAAGACTCTGCAAGATTATTGTGCACATAGTCAACTTTGCTCAGTTCACTGAATTGGCTTCTCGCTCATAACTTGGAGTGGTGTGTTTTCAAGTATTCCTTCACTTTGGCATTCGTGTATAACTACCTCAAGTGGTAGTTGTGCTTCTTCACACTGCAAGTCAAAGATGCTGGCCATAAATTGTCGGTATACACCTTTCCTTTGTATTTCTTCACAAATTTGCAGCAAGGTGATGCATGCATTCCCTATGCTCCACTCCAGGGAACACATTGTCCATGACCACTTCTAAACCTTTGCATGCATCTATATGAATTACCAACCCATTAGGATGTGCAATAGTCCGGTGCAGATTATGCAAAAACCAAGTCCAGCTCTCCCCAGACTCTGTCTCCAGCACACCATACACAACTGGAAATACGAAATCATGTGCATCAACTGCACAAGCTGCTACTAACTGTTCTTTAAACCAACCTGTGAGAAAAGTAGCATCAATAGACAAATGCGGCCTACGACCTGCCAAAAAACCGACGACAAGCCTCAAAGCAGACAAAAACCCTCCTAAAGCATTCCTTGGTCTTTGTCCCTCCCTTGAATATGTACTCCACGGTGTGGTGGTCAATATCTACAATACTACCTGGGTTGGTCCTCTCCACTTCAGCTTTGAATGAATACAACAATTGAAAACTTTCCTGCCGATTACCATAAATAGAATCCATAGCTTGTTGTTTACCATTGAACACCCTCATATATGGTAACTCTATATTGAACTTGTCTTTGATGTTCTTCTGCAATTCCTTTGCACCCACTTGCTGGTTTTCTTTGACCCACTTCTTTACTTCTTATGCCACCCATCTTGACTTGGCTCTACTTATTGTTTCCTTCCTAAGGGTTGATTCTTGGCATGTGTGCCTAAAAGGGTTCACTTTGACCTGAACATTTGTGCTATTTCGCATTATAGATGTGAGAATCCTCCATGGACAACCCTCAGCCATACAGTACACTCTGTAACGTACTTAATCGCTCTTGTCAACTTCGAACGTACGTTCTGCCTTGATGCAGTACGTCACAAGTGCATTTCTACACTCACTCATGGATGCAAAAAATAGAACCTTCTTCCATCAGAGGGTTCAAAGGATCCCATTGAACAACTGCAAGGTCTTCGTACTCAACCATCGTGTTATCCTCCACACAGACGTCATTGTTAGCCTAATCTTGGTTTTCAGCCTGAGGTGCCCGTCGTAAATTCTGAATAACATCAGAATATAGCCTCTCTTCATCAACCCCAGAAGTGTAGGCATCAGGCTCCACTTCAAGGGGGACCTTTCTGCCGGTGCCCACGCTTGTCGAGCCATCACGTCGTCCTGCACTAACTAAATTGTTCTGTCTAGAGTTGCCATTACAACAACATGGTTCTACCCGAGAAGGTGCATCAGCCATCCTAGGTCCAAATGCCTGCACAAGCACACCAATTTGTAGCCTCACATGAAAATTATCTTTCTCCTTATGCTTAGCAAACATGGCAGCGAGCTCTTTATCATTACTAATTGTCACCCATTTATTTCCCCATCGTAGTATTTGCATTCCACTTCATCAAGCAAACCCCAAGGATATTGGCTGCAAATTACCTCCCCAAATTGTATGAAACTCCAATTACAAACCATTGGCAACACATAATCGAAACCTCCTTGGAATTTATTCTTATTCTTTGCATTCAGGATGTACTGGTCCCTTCTAATGTGCACAAGAAAGCAAACTGCAATTCCATCCTAACTCACGAAAAACAGAGACGCAATCAGCACACTAATAGCAAAATCAACCGTAAACCAACTCGAATCGGATGAGGTAGCGTGACTTACCCCTCGGAAACCCAGTCGTGGATGCGTTGGGTCGCCGGCCCGATGCCTGCTTCGCCAAATACTTTGGGGTCTCCGCCGCTCGCCATTTGGCCCTGGGTTCACCCTCCTACTCCTCTTTGTGCACCCCCACCTATTAGCTCTCCGACTGAGCGCACAGAAGGAGGCCCCGCCACGGGTCGAGAAGGTGGCGGGTGCAGAGGCGGAAGGAGCGCCCCACCCATGGCGTCACAGGAAAGTGGCGGCAGAGCAGGTAGCGGTGGAGAAGGTGGCGGTGGAACAGGACGATCGCGGTGGCGAAGGTGGTGGCGGCACCGCAGGTGGTGGGAGCAGGTGGCGGTGGAACAGGGCGGCCACGGCGCCGTAGGTGGTGGAGCAGGTGGCAGTGGAACAGGATGACCATGGCGACACAGCTTGCGGCGCCGCAGGTGGCGGCGGTGCCGCAGGTGGTGGGAGCGGGTGGCGGTGGATAGGACAACCGCGATGCCGCATGTGGTTGAGAAGGTGGCGGTGGAACAAGACGGCCGCGACGGCGCAGCTGGTGGTGGTGCAGGTGGTGGTGGTGGCGCGGGTGATGGGAGCAGGTGGTGGCGCAGGGGGCTAATTGGCATCCGGTGTGCCTGGTTCGGACCTAGTGCTTCTGGTCATTGCACGGTTCCACGTGTAAGCTCCGGTCCCACTTCCACGCGGTCCACGTGTAAGCTAACGCCAACAGACGGAATGGGCTTCAATCTGGCCGTTTGGCCTCGTCATAGAAACTGCGCACATACAAGGGGCAAAACTTAGCACAGGCACTTCATAGTTCCCTAGATGAAATTTCCTGAACTACTCTTGATCAACATTAAACTTTCAGGACTTCATTACAGTCATGCTTTGTTAGTTTGTTACCTTGCTTGATGTGCTCGTTATTTAAGAACATTTTGGTCACAATTTTTCTCAAGTACAACCACCTAAATATGTGTGCACTAATAAAAAATGCAACCTAAACATGGTGGGGGTAGTATAATTTATCTCAGTTATGTCCAGATATTACCGAAGACTATTATCATTCCAACTATGTGTCTTTGTGTCTCGCCATTATTCTTGAAGGTGGTGGACTGATGTTTGGGTATTGTCGGGATATAACCCCACGGTGAGACCTGCCCTTAAGGCTTCGGGTCACACCTGGCTTCTCGTACACCAGCCCAGGGATGGGCCATGAAGACTTAAGCCCAAGACGTTGGGCGGCTTGACAAGATGGGTCGGGACGTGGCCCGAACGGAGAAGGTATGAAGACCCGGACGGTGAACCGCCCGGAGACAACTTGTTTAGGAAGGCAAGATAAGGTAGAGACAGACTCAGACACGTAGTGAGAGTCGGTTACGACTTGTATGACCCGTGGTCTTGACCTCCTATATAAAGGCGAGACCCGGGGCGACTTAGGGAGATCAACTATCGAGAACTAGGTCAAGCAATCAGCTCCCTTGTAACCGATACACAAAGCAATACAAGCACAAGTAGGATATAGGCTGTTACCTCTACTTGAGGGGCCGAACCTGGGTAAACCCGTGTCCTTCGTCCCAATCAACCCCTTTTAAGTCCATCACCTTAGCGATGGCCTCGAATCCAAGTCCGTTCACCCGGACATCTGCTGTGACAAAACCACGACAGTTGGCGCCCACCGTGGGGCCTGCGCTCGGTGGTGTTGAGTTCTCAAAGGGCTATCTCCCAGGGATCAAGGGATACATGGTCGGAAGGATGAACAAGAGTCGCCACGACCAGTTCTACATCGATGACGCCGGCTGGGGTCCTGAGGCCGACTCTGTCGAATTTGGATTCTGGGTTCCCTTCGGCGGGATCCACGTCTTCATTGGCAAGATCGACGGAGCTACACCCGGGCCGAACATCTGCACCAGCATCGTCAAGCCAGCTCGGCACGCACAATCTGCCCAATATGTGCGACCCGCCCGTGTTAACCCGGGCCGGAAGCACGTCTTCGTGGGCATTACTCAGGGTATGGATCTGGAAACTTCTGCGTCACAGGAGACTCTTGTCTATTGAGAGGATGGATCTTCGAGCGGAGAAGCAGAGTCGATATACCAGCTTCACAAAGGCGGGCTCGGGGGCTACGACGATCCTTACTCTGAGTCGGAGCGTTCTGAGCCGGACGATCTTGGGCTGCCAGTTCATGCGGCCGTGTTCATGGCGGGGTCCGCCCCAGGCATGAGCAATACAACCGCTGGAGCAGCTAATACGGGAGCTGATCCGCCGTCGCCGGCTCAAGTTCTTCTGGATCTAATGAACGAGCTTGCAACTCTGATGGCCACCGAAGTCACACCGGACAATCAGGCCGCACGGAACTTGGAGATCACAAGACTCAAGGACCGGATGGCGGAGGAGCAACAGAGGGTGGCCGAATTAAAAGTTCAGATGGAGGCAGAGGCAGAACGTCTTAAGACGGATGCTTTCCGCCTTGAGGTAGAACAACAATTAGTGGCTGCGGTCCAGCGGATTAGGCAACAATCCCGCTTACCAGAACATTATGAGGCTAGGAATCTCACCAGGAACAGGACGAGCCGCGGATTTGCCTGGAAGTCGGCCAGCGGTTCGACAGCAGCTTAACCCGCCTCGACGAAACCATGCCTCACCAGTGGTTTTTCCAACGCCGACGGGCCATTATTCCAACCCGGTAGAGAACATGGTGGCCGCAGCCACCAGGCTTGAAACAATCCCTATTCCAGATGAGGCGCCTTTTGCAGAAGAGGTACGGAACGCCATTGGGTACCTTCAGACGGCGATGGCCTAGCAGGAGAAATACGCTTACAGCTGGAGCCGCATTCATTCAACCCCCTCCCCAGCCACAGCTTTAGCCGACGCTATGAGTCACCGGCGCTTTCTAGCAGCGATCGGCACAGGGGGCCTGCAGGGGATGATCAGGTGGCTCTAGATGCACAAGCGCTCACAAATCGGGCAAGAAACCAGCAAGAGGCAGCAACTTTGGCCATGGCGGCTCACCAAGAGCCCATGCCCTCCATTTTAGTAGGAGCGGGAGTGACAACCAGGTCCATGGGAATGCCATGCTTAGCACCGGTTCTACGGAACGAGCGGTTGCCAAAGGATTTCAAAGGGCATCGCAAGGTCCCGAATTAAACTGCCGACTTACCTCCGGAGGCCTTGATCGAAAGCTATGAACTGGCTATGGAGATGTTGGATGTCAATGAGGTTGTGTGTGCTAAATATTTCACCATGATGCTTGAAGGTCCGGCTCGCACGTGGTTAAAAGGTCTGCCACCCAATACCATTAATTCATGGGCTGACTTGAGAGCAAGGTTCATCAAAAACTTTCAAGGGACTTGCAAACAGCCTATGACGATTGTGGACCTGGATCATTGTGTCCAGCAAGAGAATGAGTCGGCTCATCACTGGGTCCGGCGAGTGTCGGCCGTCATCCACTCGTCTGAGCAGATCACGGCGGCTCAAGCAGTGGAATGCCAGCACTGGTGCTACAGGGCAAGGGTGCAGCAGGTAACGGTAACTAGGGCAAGTGGAAAAACCCGGTTGGCGGGTCAGAACTGGTGGCCAATGCTAGCACCAGCCAGAATCATCCTAAGGGCAATGGGAAGTTTAGACTGCCTTTTAACAAAAATAGGACTCCCTTCAATTCGGAGGAAATGCTCAATAAACCCTGTCTGAAGCACAACCGGCCCGATAGAGTTGCAGGGCACACATGGGGTAAGTGCCACATCATGCAGAAGTTCAAGAACTACAACATACAACAGCACAACAACAATGGTGGTGGCCCGCCCTGCGGCTCAGGCTCAGGCGGGTCAGGAGCCGGGTTTGGATCCGGCGGCTCAGGGTCCGGTCATCATGGCCAGGGCAGCCAAGGAGGACATCCTTAGCACTCTGGTAACAACAATCCGCAGCAGCATAATCGGTCTGGGTATCAAAGTAATCCAAAGCAGCTCAGTTCTGGCCAGTATGATGTTTTTACGACTAGCCTTAACAAGCGGGATTGGAAGTTGCGCAAGCGGGTGGTTAACGCAATCGCACCAGCTCTGCCACAATATTTGAAGTGGTCTGAGTATGACATAACATGGAGCCGGGAGGATCACCCGCCGCGTGTTGATGACCCGGGGCGGTTAGCCCTGGTAGTTGCCCCCCAAGTGGGAGGATATATGGTGAATAAGGTACTTACGGATGGTGGGAGCAGCATCAATATCCTGTACTATGATACCTTCCGGCGGATGAAGCTGCTTGATAAAGACGTTAAGCCCTTGTCAACAGTTTTTCATGGTGTAGTACTGGCAAGTCAGCTTACCCGGTGGGCAGGATTTCTTTGGATTTCGCCTTTGGTGATGAGTACAACTACAAGGTGGAGTCCTTGTGGTTTGAAGTAGTAAAGATCAAGAGCCCTTATCACGCATTGTTTGGGCGGCCGGCTTATGCCAAGTTCATGGCTAGGCCCTGTTATGTCTATCTACAGCTCAAGATGCCTGGGTTAAAAGGTACGATTACTGTTCATGGTGATCAGAATACAGCTATTGAGTGCGAAGAAGGGGACGCGGCTTACGCGGAATCCAGTTGTGCTGAGGAAGAGCTCAAATTCTATAAGGAGAATGTTGACCCCGAGGATATGTCCCCGCTGAAGAAGCCTACCACAGAGGTTGAGCCGCCCCTCAAGTTTTCGACGGATGATACCAAGGCGGTAGATTTCATTCTAGGTGACTCATCCAAGCAGTTCATTATTGGGGCCAACATGGATCCCAAATAGGAAAGCGCGCTCATCGAATTCATCCGTGAGAATCAGGACATCTTTACATGGAAACCTTCTGACATGTCGGGTGTACCGAGAGAATTTGCTGAGCATAACCTTAATGTGGATCCTAAGTTTAAACCTGTCAAGCAATTTCTACGGCGGTTCAACAAGGAGAGACGCAAGGCCATCGAGGAAGAGGTCGCCCGGCTCTTAGCGGCGGGTTTCATCGTCGAGGTCTTTCACCCGGAGTGGCTTGCTAACCCAGTGCTTGTGCTCAAGAAGAACGGCACGTGGTATATGTGTGTGGACTATACGGATCTTAACAAGGCCTATCCGGCTGATCCTTTTGCTCTCCCTCGTATTGATCAAATCATTGATGCTATCGCGGGTTGCGAAAGTTTATGCTTCCTGAACGCTTATTCGGGATACCATCAGATCAAGATGGCGGTTAAGGACCAAGAGAAGACAACTTTCATCACGCCTTTTGGAGCCTTATGCTATGTGGCCATGCCTTTTGGGCTCAAGAGTGCCCAGGTGACTTATCAGCGTTGCGTGCAGAATTGTCTTCACAATTAGATTGGACGCAACGTTCATGCTTATGTGGATGACATTGTGATCAAGTCAAGGAAGAAGCAGACCCTGCTTGACGACTTAAAGGAAACCTTTGACAATCTGTGGATCTATAAGATGATGCTTAACCTGACAAAGTGTGTCTTTGGTGTTCCGGCTGGCAAGCTCTTGGGTTTCTGGTTTCTGAGCGTGGTATTGAAGCTAACCCGGATAAAGTCATGGCTATCACCTCCCTAGCTGAGCCAGATTGTATCAATGATGTCCAATGCGTGGCAGGGTGGACCGCCATGTTGAGCCGGTTTATAAGCCACCTTGGTGAAAAAGCCATCCCTTTATATCAAAAGATGAGGAAGACAGACAATTTTGTGTGGCGTACGGCGGCGGGTGAAGCATTTGAGGCACTAAAGAAGTAACTCACTGAGCCGCCGGTTTTAGCCGCTCCGACTGAGAAAGAACCCTTGCTCTTATACGTAGCGGCTAACAATAGGGCTGTCAGCGTTGCAATTGTGGTTGAGCACAAGGAGGCAGGGAGAGAATATCCGGTTCATAATCCGGTTTATTATATCAGTGAGGTCCTAACAGAGTCCAAGCAGAGATATCCACATTGGTAGAAGCTAGTGTATGGGGTGTTCATGGCCAACCGCAAGTTAAAGCATTACTTCTTAGGACACCAGATCACTGTGGTCAGCTCTGCTCCGTTGGGGGATATAATTCAAAACAGAGAACCACTGGTAGGATTGCTAACTGGGCATTGGAGCTGGGACCCCTCAATCTGAAATATGTACCTCGTATGGCTGTTAAGTCTCAAGACCTTGTGGATTATATAAACGACTGGACAGAGTGTCAGGCACCCGAAGAAAAGCCGATAACACATGCTGGATAAAATACACTTTGATGGATCCAAGCAGCTGGAAGGATCAGGGGCGGGGGTTGTCTTAACGTCTCCCAAAGGTGATATGTTTTGTTATGTGCTCCGGTTGATGTTCCCTTGCACTAATAATGCAGCTGAATATGAAGCCCTGCTTCATGGCCTCAGGGCGGCTAAGGAGATAAACTTAAGCCGGGTAAGGTGCTTCGGCGACTCAGATCTTGTGGCTCAGCAAGTTTCAGGCACTTGGGACTCCAAGGATCCGCGGATGGCGGCTTATCGTCAGGCGGTGGATGTCATTGCTGGTCACTTCAAGGGTTATCAGGTGGATCATATTGATCGTCGCAGGAACGAGGCGGCTGATGCCCTGTCAATGTTAGGCTCTCAACGAAAGCCGGTGCCGCCCAATATCTTTGTGGACGTCTTACATCACCCGACTGTAAAATTATCCTCAGAGGAAGATTTGGTTGTTCCTGACCCGAAGGGACAATTGGTGGCAGCTCTACACGCTATTCCGGATTGGACTATGCCTTACTTGGCGTATTTGACTCGGTGCGAGTTACCCGATGATGAAAATCTGGCCAGATAGATCACCCGACGGTCTAAATCCATGGCCATAGTCAATGGCGAGTTACACAAGTGCAACGTCACCGGAGTGTTTCAATGTTGTGTCTCAACGAAGGAGGGTAAGGAAATCTTGAATGAAATTCATGCTAGTGATTGCGGACATCATGCCGGCTCAAAATCTGGTGGCCAAGGCTTTCCGGCATGGTTTCTTCTGGTTGACGGCTCACAAGGATGGAGAGGATCTAGTCCGCAAGTGCGACGGTTGTCAAAAGTTTAGCTGGCGTGCTCATGTTCCGGCTCAAGAATTGCGCATGATACCAATTACCTGTTCGTTTGTAGTCTGGGGCTCGATATGGTCGGGCCTTTCAAGAGATCCAAGGACAAGAAGACGCACCTCTTGGTGGCGGTCGATAAATTTACCAAGTGGATAGAGGCTGAGCCGGTTAGCAAGTGTGATGCGGCTACGGCGGTTCAGTTTATCAAAAAGCTGATCTACCGTTTTGGTTACGCTCACAACATCATCACGGACAATGGCACGAACCTGTCCAAGGGGGCTATGAAAATGTTTTGTGACCTAGAACACATCCGGCTTGATGTTTCGGCGGTTGCTCATCCACAGTCCAACAGTCAGGCGGAGCATGCTAACCAAGAAATCCTGAGAGGTATCAAGCCCTGGCTTATGGTTCCTTTACAGCGAACGCCGGGTTGTTCGGTGGAGGAGTTGCCATCCGTCTTATGGAGCATCAGGACTACCCCCAACACATCAACAGGTTATACACCTTTCTTCATGGTTTATGGTGCAAAGGCCGTGTTACCAAGTGACATCCGGCATGACTCGCCACGAGTGGCGGCTTACGTTGAGACGGACAATGAGATGGCGCGTCAAGACGCGTTGGATGCCTTGGAGGAGGAACGAGAACTGGCGGCTGCTCGTTCGGCGATTTATCAGGAAGACCTGTGCCGCTATCATAGTCGTAGAGTCAAGACCCGGACGTTTCAAGAAGGCGACTTAGTGTTGCGGCTGATTCAGGACTAAACAAATATTTGTAAGTTGTCTCCTCCATGGGAAGGACCGTTCGTGGTCAGCAGAAATCTCAACAACGGGTCGTATTACCTGATTGACATCCGAGACGATTTAGATACCTCGGGTCAGGAGACCCGCCGGCCGTGGAAGATAGCGCATATGCGGCCTTACTACACTTAAGTCATTGAGACTAGACATTGTACACTATCATTGTACATATCATATTTATATATGAATAAAATTGGCATCCCTGCCAGCCGGGGCCTTGTTGGAAATATGCCCTAGAGGCAATAATGAATTAGTTATTATCATATTTCCTTGTTCATGATAATCGTTTATTATCCATGCTATAATTGTATTGGTCGGAGACTTAAATGCATGTGTGGATACATAGACAAAACCATGTCCCTAGTATGCCTCTAATGGACTAGCTCGTTGATCAAAGGATGGTTAAGGTTTGCTAGCCATGGACATAAGATGTCATTTGATAACGGGATCACATCATTAGGAGAATGATGTGATGGACAAGACCCAAACTACAAACGTAGCATATGATCGTGTCAGTTTATTGCTACTGTTTTCTGCATGTCAAGTTATGTTCCTATGACCATGAGATCATGCAACTCACGGATATCGAAGGAGTGCCTTGTGTGTATCAAACGTCGCAACGTAACTGGGTGACTATAAAGGTGCTCTATAGGTATCTCCGATGGTGTCTGTTGAGTTGGCATGGATCGAGACTGGGATTTGTTACTCCGTGTGATGGAGAGGTATCTCGGGGCCCACTCGGTAATGCAACATCACACTAAGCCTTGCAAGCAATGTGACTAATTGTTAGTCGCGGGATCTTGTATTATGGAACGAGTAAAGAGACTTGCCGATAACGAGGTTGAACTAGGTATGGAGATGCCGACGATCGAACCTCGGGCAAGTAACATACCGAAGAACAAAGGGAACGTTATACAGGATTAACTGAATCCTTGACATAGAGATTCGACCGATAAAGATCTTTGTAGAATATGTAGGAACCAATGTGGACTTCCAGGTCCCGCCATTGGTTATTTACCGTAGAGGTGTCTCGGTCATGTCTACATAGTTCTCGAACCCGCAGGGTCTGCACACTTAAGGTTTGGTGACATTTCGGTAGTGTAGAGTTATGTATGGTGGCGACCGAAGGTTGTTCGGAGTCCCGGATGAGATGTCGGGCATCACGAGGAGCTCCGGAATGGTCCGGAGGTAAGATTCATATATAGGAAGTCCTAGTTTGGTCGCCGGAAAAGTTTCGGGCTCATCGGTAGTGTACCGGGAGTGCCGGTAGTGTATCGGGAGACCTCCGGGAGGGGTATTTCGACCCCAGAGGGTCCATGGGCTGTGTAGAGTGATAACCAGCCCTTATTGGGCTGGAGGAACAGCCACAATAAGGCCCATGGCGCAGGAGGCAAAAGTCCTAAAGGAAAAGGTGGAAAAAGGCTAAAAAGGAAGAGTCCTACTCCTACTAGGAGTGGAGGAGGAGTAGGACTCCTCCCCCTCTAGCCGGCCGAATCCTAGAGGCCCTTGGCCTTGTGCCAAGGGCTGCCTCTCCCTCCCTCCTTTATATACTGGTGGATTGGGCTGTTTAGATACAGTTTTACGGCCACGTGCTACCCGTTCCACCGGTGCTCCTCTAGATCAGATTTCTGCAACGCTTAGGCGAAGCCCTGCCGGAATTGCTACACCACCATCACCGGAGCACTGCCACGCTGCCGGTGAACTTTCTCCCCTCTCCACCTCCTCTTGCTAGATCAAGACGGCGGAGATCATCATCAAGCTGCACGTGTACTGAACGCGGAGGTGCCGTCCGTTCGGCGCTAGATAGGAAGGACCGTGATCGAGATCGCGAGACGGTTCGTGATGTGATCGCGGAACAGATCGTGATGAGTTCGCGGGACAGATCGTGATTAAGATCGTGAGACGGATCGTGATGAGATCGCGGGACGGATCGCGATGTGTTCGCGGGACGGATCGCGATGTGTTCGCGGGACGGATCGTGATTGGATCGCGGGACGGATCGTGATGAGATCGCGGGATGCTCGACGATTTGGATCGCGAAGAAGTTCGACTACACCAACCGCATTTCTTAACGCTTCCCGCTTAGCAATCTACAAGGGTACGTAGATCCACTCTCCCTCTCGTAGATTCTCATCACCATGGATAGGTTTGCGTGTGCGTAGGAAAAACTTGTTTCCCATGCGACGTTCCCCAACAGTGGCATCATGAGCAAGGTTTGTGGGTGTTGATGCTTAGATTGCTTCCTCCCTTGGTCGTATTTTGGTTTAGCGGGATTGTGAGATGAAGCGGCCCGGACCAACATTACTCGTATGCTTACGAGAGACCGGTTCCCTCGACGCAACTTGTTGCCTAGATGGCTTGCGGGTGACAGTTTCTCTCACTTTAGTTGGATCGGATTCGATAAAGGTGGTCCTTGAGATGGTTGAAAAGCAACTAGTGTATCACCGTTGTGGTTTTTGCGTAGGTGAGAATTGTTCTTGCTAGATACCCGTAGCAGCCACGTAAAACATGCAACAACAATTAGAGGACGTCTAACTTGCTTTTGCAGGGTATGTTGTGATATGAGATGGCCAATTACATGATGTGATATATGTGATTTATGAGATGATCATGTGATGTATAGATTATCACGACTTGCATGTCGATGAATACGGCAACCGGCAAGAGCCATAGGGTTGTCTTTAATTATTGTATGACCTGCGTGTCAATCATTAAGCGCTATGTAATTCTTTACTTTATCGCTAAACGATAGCAGTAGTAGAAGCATGCAGGGCGTGACAATCCCGATGGCGACACATTGATGGAGATCAAGATGATGGAGATCATGGTGTCATGCTGGTGACGATGGAGATCATGTCGGTGCTTTCTAGATGGAGATCAAAAGCACAAGTTCATGGCCATATCATGTCACTTATGATTTGCATGTGATGTTAATCCTTTTTATGCACCTTGTTTTGCTTAGGACGATGGTAGCATTATAAGGTGATCCCTCACTTAATTTCAAGATAAATTGTGTTCTCCCCGAGTGTGCACCGTTGTGAAAGTTACAGAATAAAAGCTACAGAATAAACGGAGAACTAGCTAAGGGTGAGGTGACAATATGTGTTGGAAATGTTTCCAAGGTTGATGTGATCAACATCGCACGCTCTCTCTACCTTCAGGATTAGTGATGAACCTAAATAAATGTTATTTGGTGTTTTGCGTTGAGCATGAACATGATTAGATCATGTTTATTGCAATATGGTTATTCATTTAAGTTAGAGAATAATGGTTATTCTGTTTACATGAATAATACCTTCAATGGTCATGCACCCAGTGAGAATGGTTTGTTGAAATCTTGATCGTAGTAATACACATGTTCATAACACTGATCTCAAAAGATACAAAGTTAATAATGGTAGTACCACATACTTGTGGCACTGCCGCTAAATGTCATATTGGTATAAAGCGCATGAAGAAACTCCATACTGATGGATCTTTGGACTCATTCGATTTCGAATCGGTTGAGACATGCGAACCATGCCTCTTGGGCAAGATGACTAAAAAACCCGTTGGATGGAGAGGGCAAGTGATTCATTGGAAATGATACATGTTGATGTATGCAATCCAGTGAGTCTTGTAGCTTGCAGTGGATATCGTTATTTTCTTACCTTCACTGATGATTTGAGTAGATATAGTGTATGTTTACTTAATGAAACACAAGTCTGGATCGTTTGAAAGGTTCAAGCAGATTTAGAGTGAAGTTTAAAGATCATCGTGACAAGAAGATAAAGATGTCTGCGATGTGATCGTGGAGGTGAATATCTGAGTTACGAGTTTGACATACATCTTAAGACAATGTGAAAGTTGTTTCACAACTAAACGCCACCTGGAACACCATAGTGTGATGGTGTGTCCGAACATCATAGTCATGCTCTATTGGAAATGGTGCGTGCTATGATGTCTCTTATCATTTTACTACTATAATTTGGGGTTATGCATTAGAGACAACTACATTCACTTTAAATAGGGCACCATCTAAATCTGTTGAGATGACACCGTGTGAATTATGGTTGGATAGAAACCTAAGCGGTCATTTCTTAATGTTTGGGGCGGCAACACTTGTGTGCAAAATGTTTTCACCTAATAAGGTCGAACCCAAGGCGGACAAATGCATCTTCATAGAATACCCTAAGATCAGTTGGGTGAACCTTCTATCTCAGATCCAAGTGCAAAGTGTTTGTTGCTTAAACGGATCCTTTCTCGAGGAAATGTTTCTCTCGAAAGAATTGAGTGGGAGGAAGATAGAACTTGATGAGGTTATTAAACCTTTGTTCAACCAGAGAGTAGCGCAGCGCAGGAAGATGTTTCTGGGAAGCCTACGTTAGTTGAAGAGGAAGTTAATGATGATGATCATGAAGCTTCAGGATCAAGTTACTATCAAACTTCGTAGGTCGACAAGAATGTCTACTGCTCCTGAGCGGTACGACAACCCTGTCTTGGAGATCATGTTGCTGGACAACGATGAACCTACGAGCTATGGAGAAGCGATGATGGGACCGGATTCCGACAAATGGTTGGAGGCCATGAAATCCGAGATAGGATCCATGTATGAAAACCAAGTATAGACTTTGGTAGACTTGCTCGTTGGACAGCAGGTCGTTGAGTACAAATGAATTAGTTATTATCATATTTCCTTGTTCATGATAATCATTTGTTATCCATGCTATAATTGTATTATCGGAGACTTAAATGCATGTGTGGATACATAGACAAAACCATGTCCCTAGTATGCCTCAATGGACTAGCTCGTTGATAAAAGGATGGTTAAGGTTTCCTAGCCATGGACATAAGATGTCATTTGATAACGGGATCACATCATTAGGAGAATGATGTGATGGACAGGACCCAAACTACAAACGTAGCATATGATCGTGTCAGTTTATTGCTACTGTTTTCTGCATGTCAAGTATATGTTCCTATGACCATGAGATCATGCAACTCACGGATATAGGAGGACTGCCTTGTGTGTATCAAACGTCGCAACGTAACTGGGTGACTATAAAGGTGCTCTACAGGTATCTCCGATGGTGTCTGTTGAGTTGGCATGGATCGAGACTGGGATTTGTTACTCCGTGTGACGGAGAGGTATCTCGGGGCCCACTCGGTAATGCAACATCACACTAAGCCTTGCAAGCAATGTGAATAATTTTTAGTCACGGGGTCTTGTATTACGGAACGAGTAAAGAGACTTGCCGGTAACGAGGTTGAACTAGGTATGGAGATGCCGACGATCGAACCTCGGGCAAGTAACATACCGAAGAACAAAGGGAACGTTATACGAGATTAACTGAATCCTTGACATAGAGGTTCGACCGATAAAGATCTTCGTAGAATATGTAGGAACCAATGTGGACGTCCAGGTCCCACCATTGGTTATTGACTGTAGAGGTGTCTCGGTCATGTCTACATAGTTCTCGAACCCGCAGGGTCTGCACACTTAAGGTTTGGTGATGTTTCGGTAGTGTAGAGTTATGT
Source organism: Hordeum marinum (assembly GCA_022496015.1). Taxonomy (NCBI): domain Eukaryota; kingdom Viridiplantae; phylum Streptophyta; class Magnoliopsida; order Poales; family Poaceae; genus Hordeum; species Hordeum marinum. Next base: position 425,660,205 of record CM039675.1, read on the forward strand.
ATGGTGGTGACCGAAGGTTGTTCGGAGTCCCGGATGAGATCCCGGGCATCACGAGGAGCTCCGGAATGGTCCGGAGGTAAAGATTCATATATAGGAAGTCCCAGTTTGGTCGCCGGAAAAGTTTCGGGCTCATCGGTAGTGTACCGAGAGTGCCGGTAGTGTACCGGGAAACCTCCAGGAGGGGTATTTCGACCCCAGAGGGTCCATGGGCTGTGGAGAGTGATAACCAGCCCTTATTGGGCTGGAGGAACAGCCACAATAAGGCCCATGGTGCAGGAGGCAAAAGTCCTAAAGGAAAAGGTGGAAAAAAGGCTAAAAAGGAAGAGTCCTACTCCTAGTAGGAGTGGAGGAGGAGTAGGACTCCTCCCCCTCTAGCCGGCCGAATCCTAGAGGCCCTTGGCCTTGTGCCAAGGGCTGCCTCTCTCTCCTCCTTTATATACTGGTGGATTGGGGCTGTTTAGATACAGTTTTACGGCCACGTGCTACCCGTTTCACCGGTGCTCCTCTAGATCAGATTTCTGCAGCGCTTAGGCGAAGCCCTGCCGGAATTGCTACACCACCATCACCGGAGCACCGCCACGCTGCCAGTGAACTCTCTCCCCTCTCCACCTCCTCTTTCTAGATCAAGACGGCGGAGATCGTCATCAAGCTGCACGTGTGCTGAACGCGGAGGTGCCGTCTGTTCGACGCTAGATCAGAAGGACCGTGATCGAGATCGCGAGACGGTTCGTGATGTGATTGCGGAACAGATCGTGATGAGTTCGCGGGACAGATCATGATCAAGATCGTGATACGGATCGTGATGAGATCACGGGATGGATCACGATGTGTTCGCGGGACAGATCGTGATTGGATCGCGGGACTGATCGTGATGAGATAGCAGGACGCTCGGCGATTTGGATCGCGAAGAAGTTCGACTACACCAACTGCGTTTCTTAACGCTTCCCGCTTAGCGATCTACAAGGGTACATAGATCCACTCTCCCTCTCGTAGATGCTCATCACCATGGATAGGTTTGCGTGTGCGTAGGAAATTTTTTCTTTCCCATGCGACGTTCCCCAACAGGCCTCTGTCGTTACGCTTATCTTTGTCCATGCAAGAAAGATCCAAACATGGCCATACAGGGGGCTTCCCACCCTCCGGGTGTAGCTTATCGGACCCTATCGGTCGGCTCTTAAGCCAAAAAGTTGACTCCGTCAACATGGCCGTACAGGGGGCTTCCCACCCTCCGGGTGTAGCTTATCAGACCCTATCGGTCGGCTCTTAATCCAAAAAGTTGACTCCGTCAACATGGCCGTACTGGGGGCTTCCCATCCTCCGGGTGTAGCTTATCAGACCCTACCGGTCGGCTCTTAAGCCAAAAAGTTGAATCCATCAACATGGCCGTACAGGGGGCTTCCCACCCTCCGGGTGTAGCTTATCAAACCCTATCGGTCGGCTCTTAAGCCAAAAAGTTGACTCCATCAACATGGTTGTCCAGGGGGCTTCCCACCCTTCGGGTGTAGCTTATCAGACCCTATCAGATGGCTCTTAAGACAAAAAGTTGACTCCGTCAACATGGCCGTACAGAGTGCTTCCCACCCTCTGGGTGGATCTTATCAGACCCTATCGGTCGGCTCTTAAGCCTAAAAGTTGACTCTGTCAACATGGTTGTCCAAGGCGCTTCCCACCCTCCGAGTGTAGCTTATCAGACCCTATCAGCCGACTCTTAAGCTAAAAAGTTGATTCCGTCAACATGGTTGTCCAGGAGGCTTCCCACCCTCTGAGTGTAGCGTATCAGACCCTATCAGCCGGCTCTTAAGCCAAAAAGTTGACTCCGTCAACATGGCCGTCCAGGGGGCTTCCCACCCTCCGGGTGTAGCTTATCAGACCCTATCGGCCGGCTCTTAAGCCAAACAGTTGACTCTGTCAACACGTTAGGAAGATACAACATCTTTGGGTTATGCTTTGAAGCCGCCCTTCTAACAATATCAAGATACATCTATTCTTGCAGGTCAGTTAAGCTACCAAGAGCTGGTAAAGTATCCAATGAGAAGTGCAAGGAAGGTGACATATATATGTTAATTCGGCAAAGGCAAAGTTACTACCAGTCTATTACATATGCTCTCTGTAGAGCACAAAAATATCTTAAAGTATCTTACACCGCTCACAGCGGGTCACAAGAGTTGGCTTATCAGCGGCGTTCACAACTCCATTAGCTGGTCGGCGGGTCACCCTGCTCCGGGTCTTCGACCTCCTTGATCTGAAGATTTTCAAGTCCCAGTTGCAGTGGGTTAAAGCTACAAAGTTTCCTTCTTCAAAGAAGGGGGACGGGTCAAGTTCAAAAGCAAAAAGGTTCTTACTGCGGGCAGGCATTAGGTCCTTGGACTCAAAGAGGGGGCCACGGATTATCTTCTGATCAGCGTTGTAAGCTGCCTGACATGTCTCCAAGTTGACTTCTTCTGCTAACACGGAGGCAAGGACTTTGGAAGCCTTCACGCACCGTGCATAGTTAGCCTCTGTAACTCGGAGCCATCATCTTTCTTGGAGGGAAATCCGTCCATCATGTCTGTAGGAGTCAGTTCCGGAGCAAAGGCCAACGCTCGGCTTATGGCTGCAATAGCTCCCTGTCGGGCGGCTGATTTCTTCAACTCAACAATCTATTTGGGCAGCATGGAAAGAAGCTCTATGACCCCTTTAATAGTTGAAGGGGTGGTATCCTTGTAGAGTACAGACTTAATCGTACAAACAGTTCCATGGTAAAGCTGCTCCGTCAGAGTGTAAATAGCCTTTAGGGGCAGCAAGTCGTCCAAAGCAAGTTGGCGGCTCCTGGAACCTACATAAGACGGGTTCTTCATCATGAGTCGCTAGTACAAATAGATATACACAATTTGGGTTAAGCTGTCAAAAACTTACCAAATATGGCGGTTGTCATTTCTTGATATGACGCTTCAAAGATTGCAGTTCATCTAATACAATCATCAGCCGCTGGTCAGCGTCATCCGCCCATTGCATAAGGTCGGCTTGTTCAGTCTTTGCAGACTCTTTGAAAGCAGCAAAGTCGGCTTTGATCTTGGTCAGTTCTTCGGACAGGAGCCGGTATTTTTCATCAGCCTCACTTCGGGCGGCTTGCTGCATGGCTAGATTATTCTTTAAGTCAGCCGCTTCTGACCCGGCTTCGTTTAAAGCTTCCCGTGACATGTCAAAATATGGGATAAGTCATCAGGAGGAAATTTTCCAGATAAGGAAGATTAAGCAAGTCTCAAAAAGATTGCAAGCAATATGTATGACACTTGGGGGCTAATGTCTATTTGATTTTCAAGATTAAAATGCAGTTCCGGATCATCTTTATCAACTTAACCCGGAACTTGGGGGCTACATGCTGGCTTTTCAAGCTATTTAGAATGAAGGCTCCAACTCAACTTTAACAAGATTGAGCTGGCCCTTGGGGGCTACAATGCAATTGGCTCAAACAGCTACCTTCAATAAAGTTCTGGCTCAATGTTATCAAATTTGAGCTGGACCTTGGGGGCTTACGAACGATGATTTGCAATTACTTCTAAGTAAGTTGAGGCCTACCGGCTAAGCATTTCTACTTCTAGCAGGTTTTAAAGACCCAGATTATCATCAGCCAATATTAACCCGGCTCTTGGGGGCTACGTAAGGATATAAGGAGAGTAAAGAATACCTCATATTTCTTCTTCATCAAATTGACAAGCTTGAGCTCCAGGTCCCGGCTTGTGGACAGGCGGTTCAAATAACTAGCATGAAGTTCATCAGTTGTGAGGTTCTCTAGTGCTGGGGACTCAAACTCCAATTTCTTGGAGGTTTCAGTCGGCTCACTATGCTTTGTTAGCACATGAGGTGGAGGACAGTGGAAGCCGGCGCCAGTAATCAAGACGTCCGGAGTAGTTATGTCATCAGCAACCTTGGCAGGGCTCGGTGGCTTGGAAAGGTCATTCGGAGGACTCTCAGGAATCATATCGTCAGCTGCCGGCTCTGCAGAAGCAGCCGAGGGATCTACATCTGGCATGGGAGCATCCGGCTTGGTAGGCTCCGGTTCTTGAGCATTAGGGCCAGGGGAGGACTTGTCGATCTTCCTTCGCTTGTCTTGAGCCCTGAAAAAGCATAAAGGTTAGAGCCCAAGGTTTACAACCACCAAAGACTCGGATGTAAGGCTTGAAAAACACATACATCGGGTTAATCTTCGGAGGCGGCAGAGCAATGGCCATAGAGTCACCAGACGAATGAGATGATCCCTGAAAAGCAGCTCAAGTAATGTAAGGCAATTTTGGAGTTACAAAGGAAAGATTAGTGAAATCAAGCAGAGAAGGAATATATACCTCTGCTAGACGCTTCTTCTGAGCCGGAGAGTTAGGTAACCCGGACATGAGCACAGTAGAGCCGGTGCTTCGGGTCTGGCGTCGGGCGGCTTGCTGTTGCTTTTTCAAAAGAAATTGGGGGTCTAAGTAAGCAAGAGGATGAGAAAGGGGAACTTTTTGAATGACCCGCCGTATCTTCTGGGGTACAAAGTAGTCCGAGTCAGACGAAACATAAGTTACCTCAGGGGCGTTGGCGTGGCTAGTCTCTGTCTCGTCCTATGAACAGTTGTTGTTAGTAAGGTGAATAAAGAGGTGGCAAAAATAGTCAAGTTATACCTCTGAACCGTCAGATTCGAGTTGTTCTTCCAGTTCTTCCTAAGGAGTGGTTTTCTTCTTCCTGACCACGATCTTCTTCCTTGATTTCTTCAGAGGAGGGACATATTTCTTCTTCCAGAAGTCGGAATTAGCCTGAAAATATAAGACGACAAAAGGTGAAGAGATTGCCAAGACATAGCTAATACAGAGAAGAGAGCATAAAGAGTCACCCTACATCTGGGGCAGGGTTAGCACCACAGAAAGGTGCCATCCCAATGGCGCTGCAAGCTCCTGAAGATTCATGAACAAGACTCCGGAGGACAGTTGTAATATCATCCTCTGATAACGTTATCTGGCTGAAGCAGAGGGAATCATCATACTGGCCTGGATATTCGCACATAAGGCGACCGCGCCGGCTCAAAGTCATGATCCTCCAAGAAATCCAGCAGCGGATTAAATCCAGTCCCGTCAGTCCTTTGGCCATAAGGGCTTTAATTTTTGTGTGAGCCGGAGTGTGCTTCGCCCGTTTAGCAGTTGACAGCCGGCCAGGAAGCTCAGAGGTCGTCTTGAGCCGGGATGGGCGATAACCCAGCAGGGGATGCTCTCCATCACGGGAGGTATCTTTACAGTAAAACCAAGTCTTGTTCCAATCTTTAGGATGACTCGGCATCTGAATAGCCATAAAGGTTATGTCCCAGCGCCTCTGAATAGAAATCCCGCCAAGTTCTAAGCTTGGGCCGGCCTTCACCTCTGTCTGGCGGGTTGCATAAAAGAACTCACGAAAAATACCAACGGACGACTCTATATGCAAGTAGACTTCACTGAGCACTTGGAAGTTGCATATGTTGGAAACAAAGTTGGGAGCAAGGTCTTGAGGGCGCAGCTTGTATAGTGAAGAACATCCCGAAAGAATTTTGAGCCGGGGGGTACAAACCCACGTTCGACATGATCTAAAAATACAACTACTTTGCCCTCCTGAGGAATGAGCTTTAGTTCATTACCTGAAACCCGCCAATGGATGACATCCTTGGCAGGAATGGTGCCCACGTGTACAATGTCCATCAGGAATTCTTCAGTGATGGCGGAGCCGACCCAATTGCATGAGTTGGATGCACGAGACATGGTGGCGGCTCAATACTGCACAAAGTAAACAACGTGTGGCGGGTCAGAAGATGCCAGGCAGCTAAGGGCAGCTAAAAGCCTAAGATTTTATAAGGTTAAACCGCCAGGAGCTGGTTAGTGAGAGCCAGAACTTCATGGCGGGTCAAGTTTATGAGAAGACAAGGCAAAATTTGGCTAAGTTTGGAAAACAGGTTTCACAACATATCTCTGAGATTACGGATCTACAAACAGAGAAAAATGGTTTTATTTCAAACCTAGTGACGAACCCTGAAACGGCGAAGGTTTGAAAATGGGAGGCCAAGCAAGTATAGATCTGTGCAGTGCTACTATCAATTTCTTACGATACACTGGAGTGGGGAAAATGATAGCATCGAGCTTTATGGGCTAGGCATGGCTGGCATTGCAACAAAGCTCATGTTCTAAGAGGCGGAGGAACTCCGTAGAAACCCTACCGAAAGACTACGGATCTAGGGGAGGAAAATCTTACCGGAGATGGCGCGGCGGACGCGGGCAGAACTCTGGAAGAAACAGGTTGATGTAGCGGACTCGACGATGACGGTCTGAAGACGTCAACGGAGCGGAGTGCGCTGGAGCGGCAGCGGCGGAAGGAAGAAGACGAAGAGCGAGCGGGGAGGAAACAAATGCCACCCTTTGCGGTCCCATTTAATAGGCAAAGGTGGAAAACGGGCGCGAGAATCCAGGCGGGAGATATTGATTGACCGAGGTGGACGCCTCGATTCTCGAGCCATCCATTTAATAGAGGAAAGATTTGTTGCGGACGGCAGAGGATCTTTCTGACAGATTTGACATGACGTCACGGCGGGTCATTTTTTGTTTACTTTCAGGTGACATAAGTGAGACTCACCAATGATTGAGAAGGAGGCTGAAGTGAGGGAGCTCAAATCAACCTGGGGCCTAATGTTGGGAATATAACCCCATGGTGAGACCCACCCTTAAGGCTCGGGGTCACACCTGGCGGCTCGTACACCAGCCCAAGGATGGGACGTGAAGACTTAAGCCCAAGACGTTGGGCAGCTTGACAAGATGGGCCGGGACATGGCCCGAACGGAGAAGGTATGAAGACTCGGACGGTGAACCGCCCGGAGACAACTTGTTTAGGAAGGCAAGATAAGGTAGAGATAGACTCAGACACATAGTGAGAGTCGGTTACGACTTGTATGACCCGTGGTCTTGACCTCCTATATAAAGGCGAGACCCGGGGCGACTTAGGGAGATCAACTATCGAGAACTAGGTCAAGCAATCAGCTCCCTTGTAATCGATACACAAAGCAATACAAGCACAAGCAGTACGTAGGCTATTACCTCTACTTGAGGGGCCGAACCTGGGTAAACCCGTGTGCTTCGTCCCAATCAACCCATTTTGAGTCCATCACCTTAGCGATGGCCTCGAATCCAAGTCCGTTCACCCAGACATCTGTCGTGACAAAACCACGACAGGTACCTTGTCAAAGGAGATTTTGTATAGTGTAGCCTTCCTTGTTTTTCAAACCATTAGCTGATCCATGTCGACAACAATATTCTATATGACTGAACCCCATTTTTCTTCGGCCATTTGTGCAATATGAATATCATATTCCTCTTGAACACTTTGTTACTATTTACTGGCTAGGACTATGAGTTTCTACGGAAACACACTAAAGTTAGTTGAAAGAGTACTTGGAACACATGTGAAAATGTTTAAAATAATACTAGATTATTTGGTCATTGGCTCCAAATGAAGGAAAGCCGAAAGATTGCCATTCCAATAGGAGTCAAGATAAAGATAAGAAAAGAAATAGAGAGTCCATGACATAATGGTTGATATTGTCCGAGGTGAATGGACCGCCACCACCAATTGAAATCTTTATAGGAACAAAAGATGGTCGAGGTATCGAGCAGATTGATCACAGTTATACACGCAAAGTTGCAAAGTAGTCCCTTTGCTTTTTGGCTTCTCCCTCTGTTTGGATCTAGACTGTATCCTTGAAGCCCTGATGGCCCATCAGAATTTTTTTGAAAGAAAGAGGTTCCCCCATGCCCCATTTTTATTAATGAAGCACCAAGGCCACAAACGCGTCCACACTTACACCACTGCTCAACAAAACTAAACCAGGCAGAACTACCAAGTCTGAAAGTAACCTAAACACACCAGCCACAAAAGCAACAAGTTTTAAGACACTCTCACAGACTGGTTACAACATCAGCTCAGATTTATTACAGGCCAGGTTCTGGAGGAAGACATCACAGATTTAGGTCTAGGCGATCCGCATGAGCTCCCTCCAGTGCTTGTCCAGCAGTAGGATGAATCACCGCAGAATGTCCACCTGGGCAGTGTCGCAAAGCACCAGCCAACTCTGCAAGATCCCCTTTAGTTTGGAAATCCCACAACCCAGTACTCTCCATGTACACCCCTGGAAAAAAATCATTCCTCAATTTCCATATACTCCACAAGGTGGCATCAATTACCATCTTAAGCACATTTTTCTTTTTATTAAATTTCCACCAGGAGCAAACATCAGTGTAGGAAGTAATTCTTCGAATATGAAAGAACTCAGAGATCAGTGATATAATGTCACTAGCATTGATACATTCAAAGAATAAATGTTGGATGGATTCAGCTTCACTGCAGAACAAGCAGGAAAGATCTTCCACATGTCTTCTCTTCGCTACATTGTCTCTAGTTAGAATTTTCTTATACAAACTAGCCACAAGAAGACATGGATGTTTTGTGGACATATAATTTTCTGTAGGGTATCCCCACAAGGAGAAATCACACCACCAAAGTTAATATTGCTATAACCGGATTTCACAGAATATTTACCATTTGGCTCTAACAACCAAGTTGATGAGTCTTGGGAGTCAGACAGGGGGATGTTAACTAGCTGACCAATGAGTTGTAACCAACTAGCCATACCCCTCTGATCGACACAACGTCTAAAAGTGAGTCTGAGATTTGCACCATCCCAGACCTGAGAGACTGAACAATCCTATTGATTGCAAATCTAAAAAATATTCCAACATTTAACTTTCGGGAAAAACAATCACCAACCCATCTATCATGCCAAGAACTAATATTGTTTCCATTTCCAATTTTCCAGGAGTCAAAAGTTTTGGCAGCTTGTAAAGCTCAGGTTACACTCTAGAAGGGGGAGCCTACCTATGATTTGACCACAGAATATTTGGAGAATGCACATTATATTTAAAAGCAAACAATATTTTCCAATCACCATTGTTATTCTCAAAGAAATGTTTCCCCCAAGAAGCCAAAAGTGCCATATTGAATTCCCTTAGGTTGGGTACCCCCAACCCTCCCAGATTTTTCTTTCTCAAGACAAGCCCCCAGTTTGCAAGATCATATTTGTGCTGATCTCCCATGTTTCCCCAGAAAAATGAGCCATTTGAGAATTAATAGCATCAATAGCCCATTTGGAAAATTTTATGATACCCATCAAGTATGCAGGGATGCTCACAATGCAAGCACAAATTAGAATTAACTTGCCTCGATATGTGAGGTATCTCCCCAACCAACCTGATATATTTTTAATAATTCTATCAATGATCGTCTGAAGATCTTCTCTTCTAAGTTTGTCATAGTGCAAAGGCACTCCCAAGTATTTAATAGGAAAATATCCTAACTTACAACAAAAGATCTGAGCAAAATTGTTTGCTCTCTCTTCAGCCACATTGATAGTAAGAAGATCACTTTTATGGGTGTTTATTTTCATGTCCGACAGGCTTTCAAAACATGACAAAATCCATTTGAAGTTCCTAGCCTTCTCATAGGAATCCTCTAGAAGGAGGAGAGTGTCATCCGCATATTGCAGGCTGATCACCCCACCAAGGATTACCTGTGTGAGCAGCCCAGAGATCAAACCATGATTAGATGCCTTGACTAACATCTTAGAGAAGACATTCGCAACCAAATTGAAAAGAAGGGGGGGAATGGATCTCCTTGTTTAAGCCCTTTCCCACCCATGAAGTATGGGCTCGTGGTATCATTGATGCGAACACTAAAAGTACTCTGAAACAGCAAGCTACTAATCTAGGATATCCATTTTGTTCCGAACCCTATGGACTCAAGCATTTCAAAAAGGAAGTCCCAACTAACTCAATCGTATATTTTTTTATAATTGAGTTTGAGCACAAGCGCAGGGGATTTAGATTTTTTTTACTTCATGAATAACCTCGTGGGCTAGAACCACACTCTCAAGGATGTACCTGCCTTTGATGAACGCAGTTTGGTTAGGTGAGATCGGTATGTTACTAATAGGAGAAAACCTATTAGTAAGGGCCTTAGAAAAGATTTTAATAGCACAATTGCTAAGGCTGATAGGTCTAAAAAAAATTCATCTCTGTAGCATCAGGTTCTTTGTGAATCAAAATAATCAGCGTGAAATTTAGTCTGTGTATATCTAGTCTACCCTCTTCAAAATCTCGCACCATGGCCATAAAGTTAGATTTGATCAGGTCCCAAAATATTTGGTAAAAGAGGAAGGACAACCCATTCGGACCTAGTGCACCGTGAGCATATGAACCAAGAATGGCTTCTTTAATTTTTTTCCTCCGAGAAGTTCTTCTGGAGGGTATCATTTTCTGCCTCAGTAACCATTTCATCTTCCTCCCAAAAGGAAGGCCCAAGATGAATATTGTGTCTCTCTTCATGTCCAAAAAGATTTTTATAAAAAGAGGTAGCAACCTCTAGCATTTCTTGCATGGTAAAAACTGGGCCTTGCTCACCATTCAACTCTGACAGGTGGTTCTTGCGATGTCTATGGTTAGCCAGCGCATGAAAGTAAGCATTATTTTTATCTCGATCTTTGATCCTATGATCTCTCGATCTCTGCCACAAGGCAGTCTCCTCCCTTCTCATAATAGATTCCAACTCACGTTTGATCTCCTTCATTCGCGTTTTGTCTATGTCCGTGACACTGTTAGACTCCGCAAAAAGATCCAGGATATCAAATTCCTGGATTAAGTCCCTCTTTCTCTTCTTAGCCGCAGCTTCAATATTAGCACTCCACCCTTTAATTTTCTTTCCAAGACGTTTGGCTTTAGAGAGACAAATATCAACGCATCACGCCACGAGATGGGGGGAATTCCAAACACTTTCACTAATTGTTTAAAGTCTGGTTGCTCCAGCCACAATTTCTCAAACCTAAACATCTTTGTGGAGGTACCCCTCCGAGCTCCCGCATCAAGTAATAGGGTGTATGATCACTTCCAATTCTAGATAACACCCATAAAACAGACAAAGTAAACAAGCTATCCCAGGAAGTGGACACAAAGACTCTATCAATAGTAGCAAAGATGGGGTTGTCCTGGTTGTTACTCCAGGTGTACTTCCTATTGGCTATATTAATCTCCATCAGACCCCACTTGTTAATCCAGTCATTGAAAAGGAAGGTAGTTGTACTGTTAACATTACCACTACTCTTGTCAGTATCTGATCTAATCAGATTAAAATCACCACCAAAAATAAAAGGGTACGAGATATCAAACATAATATCATGTTGCTCCACAAGGAACTCCAGCTTATGTTCATTATAGGAAGTACCATAAACAGCAACAAACTTCCATATAGTCTTATCAGTCTTATTTTTAACTGTAGTTATGACACAATATTTCCTATTGACAAAACCAATGACCTCAAAAAGATCATTATTCATGCCCACAAGGACACCACCAGCAGTACCATGGGAAGATAATTGATGCCAAGTATAGTCGTTCCTACCAGCAAAGATCTTAATAGTGTTATTATCTATGATCTCCTTCTTGGTTTCATAGAAACCAACAAAATCAATTGCGTTGTTTTTAAGAAAGTCACAGAGGCACTGCATTTTACCAGGTTGACCAAGGCCACGAATATTCCAGAAAGCTCCTATCATTTAATTTTGAAGGGGCGTGAAAGGCCACAAGGCACTCTAGTAGATCTTATATCAAGACTAGAACTACTTGAACCAGCAGCGCCTCCTGGTTCATTTGTAGTAATAGCATTACCAGTGGGGAACCCCCACTCCCATCCTCAATGGTAGGATACAGATCAGTAGGTAGAATAGTTTCAGGGTTAATATCAGCAAAATGGAGGCATCTAACTTTTCTCTATATACTATATCCTAGATAATGTCTTTTTCCTCAATACCATTATTACCAACACAAAGATCAATTTTAGACCCTTGATCAGCAAGCACAGTAGCACTAGTGGAAGCAAAACATTTACCTTGGAATGATGTAGGAATCTCCAGATTCTTCTTCTGCATGTAGGCAATGGATTTCTCCATAATCTTGACATTCCCATGTTGTCTGGTAACTGGTCTGGTTGAGAGCACGGGCCCCCACTTCCCCGACTGGCCTGAATTACATTTCAGATTTTTCTCAGATTCTGCAATCTCTAATTACCCAACCCGAGATCTCTTCACAGATCCTAGAGTTGTAGCCATATCATTGGGGGAGGCATTGCATTTCAGGAACTTCATTCTCCTCCTCCTCCTCCTCCTCAGAGTCCACCATCTCAAACTTGCTAAGCTGGGCAGAGCAATAATCCATGTGTGTGGAGAAATCTCCCTCACCATCCTGTTGGAATGTTCTCTCAGGATTCTCTGGCTTGTCTTGCATGATTCTAGGTGGGGTTTTGGATTTTGTTTCAACAATGAACTGTTCATGTGCACAATCATTGAGAATTTGTGGGCGGAAAGTAATAGCAAATTTCTTCCCACCAGCACTTCTGTTTCTGGAGCCAGAGTTGTTGTCCTGTTGAAAATTTGCTTTATCAAGCTCATCAATAGGTTCACAACCATCTTCCTCCATTGAATCTTTTTTATTTTGTTCTATGTCATTCTCCTCCTTGTCCTCAACTGCATTATCCATATCTGGGTCTTCATCATCACCATCTGATCCATCACCCACTTGTTCAAAACCCTCCACAGTGAAATACAGTAAGTACAACTCATAGGGGATTTTCGCAGGGTCCCTACAGGCCACTTTAATCCCGATGATCTCATAAAAGCTTTGGAATATGCCATTCCAGTCCACATCTACTAGTATACCAAAACAGGAGGCAACTTGGGCAAAAACCTTCCATGCACACCACTTGGGAGGAATACCTTCAACCTGCAACCATGCTTCAGTTAATTCTCCATATGGATCTAGCATCACTAGACATTCACAGATCTTGACAGATACACCATCAATGGGTAGATCAAAGGCAGGGAATTCAATCAAATCCTCCACTTTTTTCCATGGAGGAAGTCTGAGTAGAAACTTCTTTTCCTCCAGCTCTCTGATCTGCCATGGCCACTCTTTTCCCTTGCAAAAAATGCCATTCAACTGAGTGATCAGATCTGAAGTAGAAACTTCTCCTTTCATCATTTTAGGCACTGCATAGTTTTTGTAATTCAGCCAAGAAGATTCTGTAGCAACCGGAATATCAATGTGGTAGAACCATCAACCTGTTGCTGCACTGCCAAAGTACTCTGTTGTAGGTTGCAACCTGACCCAAGCTATGTAGTTGTTCACATTGTGATTACCAGAGCAGATAAAACACTTGTTCTGTTCAATACAATTTCCTACATAGTGCCCCGGCCAACTGGAATTGAGACAGACTATCTCTTTGTACCTAGGATCTAGAGGCTGCACAGCAGGAACAGGGGGCTGGAATTGTGGGAGGGGCAGCCTTGGGCGCTGGTGTAGCACCCTTTGCAGTAGCACTAGATCCCTTGGTCGGTGGTGCAGCCTTGGCCACCACAGTTGTGGGAGGAGGCTGCCGAGCGCCAGGAGCACCTTTCTTGGGGGGTAGCTGACGCTTCTGGGGGCGTTGGTGTTGTCCAAATTGCTCCATGGTTTTGTTCACCGCAGCGGCGAAGGAGATGCTCCCCGGTCCGACCCCTCGGAGGCAAGCTGGAATTTGGTTGGGGTAGGGTCGAATCTGCCTAGATGCGAGACGGGATGGCAATCTTCCATAGAAAACTGGCGGGATCTGAACAAATCTTTTTGGACCCATAAGAGGTGGCTACCTAGCGCATAGCTAGGGTTTGTGGGTGGGGGGTATGAATGAGCAAGCCAGCGGATACGGGGTTGTGGGGAAGGGATAACCCAGAGTTGCCCGTAAAACTCCGCCACTTCCTCCTCGAAACTGTCAATCTGTTTGGAAATCGTCTTTCTATTCTCCGCTTTCCCACCAACCACAGATCCTCTAATGAGAGGCGCAAGAGTGAGGGTAGGGCCCGCAATGGGCCTCTCCGTTTCGAAAATCCACCAGCGCCTGTTGTAAAAACAGGGTCAATGCCGGCCCGAAACCTCACCGGAGAGCGATCAACAGGGGGATAACCTCCATTATTAGGGCTCTCCGACATAGGTGGGTCTACTAGTTCTAGAGGAACAATCCTCCGCTCATTACTAGAAGAAATAACAGGGATCTTATCGCATGAAACCTCCACTGCACAAACATGATAGAAAAAAATGATGAGTCGCATTGCAGAATACCTTCACCAAATCTGGATGAATCTCTCCTCGATCTCCTGGCCAGGGAGGGGGATCCACCAACCATCAGAGCACCCGCTCATCCCCATGGCGTGGACTTGGCCTTCCACGGCCGAGGGAGCTCCCCTTCTCAGAGGCGAGGGGGGCTGACGCCGAGAGGGAGGACGCTAGGTGGGAGGTTGGCGAGCCGCGCAATCGACGACGGCCGAATGTTGAGCCTGGACGGATTTGTCGCCTTGAAACGACGTCACTTCCCCGCATGCGCTGCATTGGGAGGCTCCGCCTCCTGGATGGCCCAGAAGATCAGATCGAAGTCCATCGCCCCGTCGTCTTCGGCGAAGCGGCACCGCTCCTTGAACGAACTGAGGCGGATGACCTCGATGCAGATCTCGGGCCACTTGTCTCGATTTGGGAACCGCTCCCGCACCACCCTGAGGATCTCCGCGCGCGCCTCCGGAGTGCGGGAGTCGATCAGCGGCAGCGACGCCACCGGCTCCAACGGATGCGCTGCCAGGATCTGCACCGGTGGCACCACCAGCGCTGCTGGCCGCGCTCGCCTCACCCGAGCTCCTCGTCGTGATTTCCCCGCTAGCTTGATGCGAGATGTGAGTGGGGAGGCGGCTGAGCTTATGTGGGGCGGATAGTGGTATTGACTCAGTGGTAGGTGGTGGGTGGGCTGCCATTAATGGAGGATGTGGTCGGGTTGGGGTTCGCCCCGTGGTTCCCTCGAGGTCGCCTCATGCGCGACTCATCGCAAAATCCGTATAACCAGCAATTAGTTACCCTTATCGCAAATGTATCATGGCCCATCTGAATTCATTGGTGTCCAACTAAAACCACCAAGCATTCTTGGCAACGAGCAGCCTAATATGGTATAGATGCCAAATGCGTAATTGAATGCCACATCTGCAGTGTATTTACACACATCTCGTACATTGTGGCAACACGGACAGAGCACTTAAGAGAGAGAGATCCAGTGGCCTTGAGGGTGCAAATCATAGTTTTAAATAGCCCGCTATAGCTTTGCTGTAGCCTTTTCAGCAGGGTGCCGCTAAATGGCCTCATGTACAAAATGCCCGCTATAGCCTGCTATAGCCCGCTATAGCTTCGCTATAGCCTTTTTGAAAGCCCGCCGCTATTTGTCATAGCCCGCTATTTAAAACATTGGTGCAAATGCAACACTGCATGCCACTGTGCATAGTTTTACTCAGCACTGCTCCTTTCATCATTTCTGCAATGCACTAGCCCTGAATCGATCTTCTCTGCTGCCCACATCTCCTGGAGATAAGTTAGGCCGAGGCATCTGAAGCTGTGAGCTCAAAATGTGCTGTGACCAAGGAACAGAGCATGCTTTCCAACCTAGGGCCAAGTTGCCTGCCGGAAAGCGC
This sequence comes from Hordeum marinum, assembly GCA_022496015.1. Taxonomy (NCBI): domain Eukaryota; kingdom Viridiplantae; phylum Streptophyta; class Magnoliopsida; order Poales; family Poaceae; genus Hordeum; species Hordeum marinum. The sequence goes on from CM039675.1 coordinate 425,675,806, forward strand.
AGAGCCACGCCTGATTACTGGGAGGCCATGGCCACATGCACATGTAGATTCGACGCCTTACGTGCGTGGGGAAGTTCACGCTCATCAGCATGGGCATGGGTGAGTGAGTGAGTTGCATGTATAGGTGTCGTGTGCTGTCTGTTGTGTAGCTTTGCACTGAGCACTCATAGTTTGCACAACCTAGGAATAGGATCCCTCGCCCTCTTCTTGCTCAGAGTGCTACCAAATATCTGTATCCATCTCAGGTCATTGCTCGTTCTCTCTGAGTGGGAGTCAGTGCGGCTTAATCCCATGTGTTTTGGGGATAGGAGACATGGAAGGGAATGGAGTGTGTGCAACGGAAGGAGGAGGGAGTAGTCGAGTCGAGTAGGTGTGGCATTCATGCTCCCCTTCACTGCCTCGGCCCAAATCTACTACTCCAGTGAAGGCCTTTATGGCGGCGCCGAGGAGCTGCCTTGCCTAGCAGCGCCACCACCGGCCGTCCACCCTCTTCTTTAATGGACAAGACACAGGGCCAGGACGGCACCTTCACTGCCCTATTGCCTCAGTTTCATTCAAGGCCGGGGCAACAGTGAGCGTACTCACGTAGTACAGCGTTCATGCATCATCAATCTCTTGCTCCCACATTTATCACCATTACCATTGATTAATTATACTTAATAACAGTTATAGTACTAGTACTAGATTTACTTACTTGTCCCAGCCCTTGATTAACATACATGCATGCATAGTCGGTGGTCGGTGCCTCCCCCAAATACTAACCCTGGTTTTGGTCTGGTCTAGTAGCTACTAGGGTTTCCTTTCTACAGCCATCATGTCCGCCTAGTGGAGAAGGCTGAGGGTCTGCAGCGGCTTCACGGCGGCGTCGAGCATGCGATGAGCTGCCGCCGCCGCCTGTGGCGTCGCCGGCGCCTGTGCCAACGACTGCACGAACTTGCAGTTTGGGCAGGTGGGGCAGGACTTGCACAGCATGACCAGGAGATGGCAGTTGCTGCATGGCACGGCGATCATGTTGCCGCCGGCGGTGCCGCCTCTCTTTGTCGCTGCTGCTTGTGAGAGGGTAGGAGCAGCGGCGCCGGTGTTGCCGCCGTCCGCAACGGTGGCCTGCTTCGTCGGCGTTGTGGACATGTTGAGCTCCAGGTTCACGCCCTGCTCCTTGGGCCTGTTCCAGCTCCTCCTCAGAGTCTTCCTGTTGAGGTAATACATCTTCCCGGACTGCAAAACAGCATTGCATATATAGCACGTTAAACCAAATGATGAGGCCATCATGAGTTCATGACAGCATATCCATGTTGGATACTCCTATATCGATGCATACTTGCATCCTCTAGGCGACGTGGTACCAGAAAGATGCCTCGTGTGGGCGTCACAGATAGTAGGGAACCTATCACAAGCAGGTGCAGCTTTCTGCATGCGTTTTTGCCACCAATAACCATGTCCATGCATGCATGTGCGGCAGACGTGGCGGGGCATATATATGCACCGCGCCATAAATAGCTCTCGTTACACAATTAACTTTAGCGGCTATTAACACGTGTCGGCGCCGTAGACATGCTAGATTTTGCTTTAGTTGAGAGAGATGTGGAGTGACAGAAATGAGCTGTGCGCCGCGTAGAACATCGGAGTAGTGATGAAGATTGAAGAGATGGAGGGAGGGAGGGACTCACTTGGAGGTCGAGGCACTGCTCCCAGTCGAGCGGCAGGGGGTCATTGAGATGGAGCTCCAGGTGCGGGTGCGACACGGGCTCCTCCCAGGCGTTGTAATGCTTCCTCCTCTTCCGGGAGCTGCCGTCCGACTCGGAAGAAGACGAGCTGATCTGCTTGATGTTCTTATCCGGGGCCGAGGCAAAGCCCAGCGCCGGCCACGCAGGCCCCAGCGACAGCTCCGGCTGCATCTCCATCCCCTTGGCTCTCAACTCCTGGTGAAACTTGTGCGCTCTGAATAATTCAGTGTTCATCGATCTCTGGCTTGGCTGGTGTTGTGATGACACCACCACTCCCTATATATATATATATATATATATATATATATATATATATATATATATGGCAAGTTATAGGAGGAGAGGAGGTGAGGAGAATTGAGTGAGTGAGCTGCTTCTCCTACGATTGATGGGGTCATGCAGGGGAGGGCGTGGACACTAAAGAAGGGATCTTAAATGGCCTCCATCCAACCCCATTAAGAAGGAGAGGGCAGGCCAGGCCGGGCATTGAAGGGTGACAAGTAGAGTGACCTTAAATGACTCAAATCTCTCCACCTCCTCCCCCATTGATGGCGGCCTTGCTCTACATGCCCGGACTGTACACGCCATAATGCCACACCCACAGCCAAGGAGAGCCACCACAAAATCTACAACGCCCCTGCCCTGATCCCATCGCTTGCCTTTTGTTAGCAAGTGTGAGGATCACCGGGCTCATAAGCATAGCTCCATCAGGCCGCAGCAGCAGCTGTACCTGTAACTGAGGTGTGATGATAGTTGTGTAACTTGCTGTCACCAATGGAGAAACCGGTGCGCGTTGGTTGGAACCACAACGGCCGGCCATCTATTGCTGCTGCAACAGTGCTCTGCCGAATTTAACAGCACGGGAGTGAGTGATGAGGAGTGGGATAGCAGCGAGCTAGCGTGTGAGCTTGGACAAATTCACGGCGATGGACGCTAGCTAGCTAGAGTGAAACTCACAAGGCAGCACAGCTCGCAGAGGCCTCCCATGTCTTGAAACCTCTCGTACTGTCTGACCATCATATCATACTTGTATACCTACACCATTAACTACGCTGTAATCATGAACTGCGTCTTACGGGTGGGCATTCATGGCTTTCTCCACCCCGAACTCTAATTCTCATAAAGAAGAAGCAGGGAGTGAGCGCTGCGCTGATGCATAATAAAGACACAGCCACACAGGCCTCACCACCCAAGCCCCCGTGCAGTAAATAGGCCAAGACATTAGGAAGGAATAAATAGGGCTTATTGGGCACCAGTGCCAACCACTAACAATAAATAAAGGCGCATCTCTATTTGCTTGTCGTAGGCATGAATCCATTCAAGTTTTTGGTGTTGCATCTTCCGCCATTAATTCGTCCGGACGTCCTGTTGATTTGATGCCGTGCGTGTATAGCAAGCTAATGATAAGTTAATGGATAATTCACATTTTACACTGGATCTTTTGCAAGCCTGTTACTAGTAGTACTAATTGATTTTCAATCACTATGACTCTGCAGACACTTATAGGATTTCATGGTATGCTTTTCACGCAGTTAGGTGTCAATATTTCCATAAAAAATATTAGCGTCAGTTGTTGTAGATAGACCATGGAAACAAAGTCATTAATTTCCTTGTAGGATTGCTGGTTGCTAGCTTTGAAGTTGGACTAATTGGTATAGAACCAGCCAGACCTTTATAGTTCTCTATACTTCTACTCTGAAGACTACGGTTATGGCTAGACAGTGTAGATGTTTATGCATTACGACATTCTTAGTTCTTTATGGATAAGCAGTAGATACGCAATAAATACCATTATCAGTCAAGGCATCCACAACATATTTAGAAAAGCTATTTCATACTAGCATATTTATATGAACAAGGAAAATCAAGACAAGGTGATGAGCTGAAAATAATTTTTGTTTGACATTGACAAATGAAAGGTGACGTCGATATATTTTTCTCTTGTGAATGCGCCTTTGGACCCAAAATTATATTAATGTACATCTCCACTATATTGATGCTATCACTTCATACTCAGTATTGGAGTGGCATGGGCACTTGAATTTATGTTGGATTAGCGAGGAGTGTTTGACGCCATGGGAAAAGCAAAGGAATTATAAAAATAGATTGGAGTGGATGTTAAATTTCCTATGAAAATATTTCATAGGAACAATTTCTATGGGATCCAATCATATGAATCAAAGGACAAAAATAGGAAAAATTCCAAAGGATTTTAATCCTTCAAAAATCCTATAGAATTCCTTCAAATCAAACGAGCCCTCAGTATGCACATCCATCCTTTTTTCAAGGATCTAACTAGAGGATGAACAAAGAGGTTTTACAATAGTTAAGACCCAAGAAGGGCCCTAGCCCGTGACGCTCCCCGCAAGCTTCCCGGGCGCACTCCAAATCTCCGCCGCCGGCCTCCACATACTACTCCCCTCCCCACCTCGCCGCCACCGGAGGGCGCGGCCGGCAAAGTCCGAGCGGCATCGGCGGCGGCCGGGCTTTCCTCCCTCTCGTAAGGCATGCATCCGGCGCGGGGCGGCTCGGCCTGCGGGAGCCCATGTCTCAGCGTGGAGGCGTCGGCCTCGCAGTGGCAGGTGACGAGGGGGGCGAAGAGGCGCTAGCCGGTTCCGGGCTTCCAGCGTCGTAGAGGTGGCGCGGGTGGCACGCGGGAGGCGGCGGCGGCGGATCTGGCGCGTTCTTGGCACTGAGCTGGCGCGGCCGCACAGGAGCTTTGGTCCTGGAGGCAGGCACAGGGATGTTGGGCGGGAGGTGTAGCGGCTGGCGGGTGGCCATGCTGCGTGCATGTTAAGGGGTCGGGCGCGGAACTGGCGCTCAGGCAGGGGGCGCGGTGAGGCGACTAGTGCTGGTCGGCTGCCTCTACAAGGTGCGGTTGGCGGCTCCGACGTTGGGCTTCTTCCGCTGCGGGCGTGCAGGGCGCGTCGTGGGCGCGAAGGGGGCTTTGAGTGGCATAGATCGGCTGCTTGGGGCGTGGTGAGGTGACCTGCTGTGGCAGGTTGGATGTCTTCCGTGGTGCTGGTGCTTAGGTGGCATTGCTGTCCTGACGGAGCCCATGGTGGAGGGGCTTGAGAGGCCTGTACGACGCTCTAGCGGCGGCTTCGGACGCGAGGGGCGCGACGGTTGTGTGTCTGTGCGGTCTGGCATCGTGTTGATGCCCCTAGGGTGCGTGGATCGGAGGCCCGTGGCGACGAGGATGTGTGCTCCGGCGGAGTGTGATGCAGATCTAGTCTCCGGTCGTCGGTGGTCTCTGCGAGGTGCGGTTGGCTGCGGCGGGTCTTTGTGCTCTTCGTCGATGGGCAGCTTCGATGATGGTGATGTTTGGTGGGCTTGCCGATGCCAATGCGGGATGATGTGTGGCCGAGGCAGTGTAGATCTTGGTGAAAACCATGTCTTGGCCTCATGTCATGACCAGCGATGGCGGCGGTTGTGGCCGTCATTGACCTTCTTGGAGGCATCGCTGCTTCGTTCTACCACCCCTCCCGCGCGAATCTGGCCTTTACGCCTCTTTGGGGGAAATCTTGATCTATGATCGGACAACGACGGTGCCTCGGTGTCGTATTCCCTCTTGGGGGCTTCGTCTTGGGAGCTTAGCGTCGGCGAGCGGGACCGGTGGATGGCAGTTGGTGGCAGGTGTGGCGTCCAGGCTTCTGTGGCAACGACAATGGTAGGAGCAATGTTGGCGACGTGGAAATGGTTGTGATAGTCGGCTCTTCTTCGACGTGTCCACGGTTTTGCCTCAGTCTGTTTGTTGCTATGGAGTCGAAGCTGCGGTGGCGGGACCCTATGGTACACGATGATTGGCTGCAGGTAGTCCGTTCGGCGATCTCCCGTGGCGCCAGTCATGCCTGGTTTTCTCCTTCAAAGTTCTTCGTCAGAGTCGGTGCTGCGTCGTCTCGCCACAGGCGGTTGAGTTTCTGGCATAGATCTTCATGCAACTTCATGTGGCCGCTACAGTGTGGGTTGAGTCAACGATCGCCTATGGCGAAGTCCGAGTCATTCTCTCAGAGTGTAGGGATGACGACGACGCCTCTAGGGGAGGACTGATGACGATGACGCCTGCGTGCTGTCTCGTTGTGAACCTCTTTGGAGTGGTGTGCGTGGGCTTTTTTATGTGTGCCGCTCAACAGTTGTAATGGTTTTCGCCAAGTTTTCCATAATTAACTGTGTAATCTGGTTTTTGCTTGCTTATCCCTAATTAACTGAGCAACTCTTTGCTTCTTAATGAATGTAGGATAACTGCTATTTTGGAAAAAAAAAATACCGAAGAAGGCACATGAATAATATTTTCTTTGCAGTTGGTTTGCTGTATGTAGTAATTTTCATCTTAATCATGAGCCTGAGGTGGCAATGGATGAGCTCTGCAACACAAAAACCACTGAAGGTATGTACGGAGATCATATACATGGCTGCTCGGTTAATTGTGTGACTCCCGATGAATAAATAGTTCCTACAATTAGTTTGGCAACTTACATGTAAAAGTTATCATTAGTGTTTGGTTATCTCAAGTTCTTGCAATGATCACATGACTTTTATCATATGGATAGTTCTTGAGTATTTGTAAACACCACAATCTTTGTTTATAGACCAAATTCTCCTTTCTAATACTCCTACCTGGTTTATCTTCTTGATGATTTTGGGTAAAACAGCACGAGCTCCATTGTACATACCATGACATTCTAGTGGAGATACCCATTGTGCTTTTATGGATTTGTAACTTATGGCTTAGGGCATCTCCAATCCGGACCCTTGAAACGTCTGCAAACATCCAGACTGAGGTGTGTGGATGCTGCAAGACATACACCATCGAAAGGGACGGTATGGTCGACTAGAGGGGGCAGGGTGATTAGGACTCTAACAAAATTTAAACTTATTTTTCAAATGTAGGCCCAACAAAATGATAGGTTGTATAGATATCCAACTAGGTGAACAACCTATATGACAAGCACCACAACAACAAGAAGGAAATATCAAGCACAAAGTAAATGACAAAAATAACCGTAGGTGGAGTCGATGGAGACAAGGATGTGTTTCTGAAGTTCCTTTTTTGGGGGGAGGTACGTCTCTGTTGGAGGGGTGTGGAGGCACAATGATCCACAAGCGTCTCAAGGACTCATCCTATTTCTTCTCACACCCTCGTAGAATGCAAAGTGTAGTGAATCCACTAGTGGTGCCCTTGAAGGCAGCAATCTGGGCCTTTACAAACAAGGCTTGGGCTCTCTCTCCACAACTTAATTGGAGGCTCCCAACATCATCATGAAGCTTCGCCATAATGGATCGTGGCTCCACGGTGACCAATCTAGGTTGCCGAAACACCAAGAGTAACAAATTGATGATGATGTAGAAGTCGGAAAATGCAAACAGTTTGATGAAAGTGTAGATCAGGTCAATCTCCTCCAGTCCCCAAAGTATTGAATAGATTGGGCGGATGGGGATGGTGATATCAAGGTTTTTCTTGTTTGGAAATGGTGGGAAAAAACTATAAGAAGATTCGGACTCACAGGAAGAAGAATGGGGTATTTACACCCCCTCCACCCCACTGGGAAAGAGACGATGCCAGTCGCAACTCCTCGTACCGGAGCAAAAGGGGTCCAGGTACCCGGTCCAACCAGAGAAAATGCCCCTACCCAAGCAACCAGGGAACAAAGTCCTCGCGCACCCGGACATATCAACGACCGGGAAGAGTAGACGGGCCGGGGACCTCGGGGTTCAAGACCCTAGGCACTCAGAGTGATCAGAGGGCCACGTGAGATCCCAGACACTCGGAGTGGTCAGAGGGCCACATGAGACCCTAGGAACCCGGACTTGTCAAAGGGCTACGTGAGACTCCGGGCACCCAGAGTGGTTAGAGGGCCACGTGAGATCCCGGGCACTCGGACATGTCCAAATACACATGTTTCCTCTCTGGTGCCTCCGGGCACCTAGGCCCAAAGTGATCCAGACACCTAGACCTCTCGATGGGGGTACATCCTCAGTGAAGTCTTCTTCAGACGAAACATGGAAATAGGTGGGTAAAGTGGATGTTGAAATGTTTTGAGTTTCCAAAATCACTAATCACATTAACCCCTCTTGATAGTAAAGATGTTCCTATGATTCAAAAAGAAACGGAAAAACTTTCCGAGCCACCAAAGAACACCGTCTTTATCCCTTTTTGTATCGATGGGTGATAACCCACAAGTATAGGGGGTCGCAATAGTCTTCGAGCATAGTATTTCACCCAAATTTATTGATTTGGCACAAGGGGATCCAAAGTATATTTATGAGCCGTACCAGTTGGGTTGTCAATTCAACCACACCTCGAGCAGAGTGTTTAGTAGCACAATAGTTTGATAGTAGCGGTAGTAGCAACAATTGCATTTTTGTAGCATTTTTGTAACACCAGTAGCAACAATAGTAGCTTAGCAGAGGCAATATAAGCAAGACACAGGCATTGGATTGATGATGGATAATTGTTATGGATGACATTTATCATATAATAGTCACAACCTAGAGCAACATAGAACGAGCTCATATTCATCAATTCAATATATGCATGTATTCCATATATACTCATATGTCATTATAATAAGAACTTGCATGACATCTTTTGTCCTACCATCCGATGGCAATGGGGTCCATAAGGAAATCTAAGGGATATTAAAGCCTCCTTTTAATACAGAACCGAAACAAAGCATTAACACATAGTGAATACATGAACTCCTCATATTACGGTCATCACTAGAAAGAATCCCAATTATTGTCACCTTGGGGGATACGGATCAAAACACATAGTAGACGCATATAACTTGCAAGACCAGATCCAAAACACTCTCATATTCATAGAAAAATAATAGGTTCAGATCTTAAATCATGGCACTCGGTCCCTAGTGACAAGCATTAAGCATAGCAAAGTCATAGCAACATCAATCTCAAAACATAGCGGATACTAGGGATCAAGCCCTAAAATATTGACTTGATTACATGAGAAATCTCATCCAACCCCATCACTGCCTAGCAAGCCTATGAAGGAATTACTCACTCCCAGCGGTGAGCGTCATGGAATTGTTGATGGAGAAGGGTTAGTGATGACATGGTGATGAATCCCCCTCTTTGTAGGCCAGATCGGACTCCAGATCAACCCTCCTAATGAAGAACACGAGGTGGTGATGGCCCCGTATTGTAAAACTGGATAATTCTGTCTCTCCTATTCTTTTTCTCGGCGAGACAAAGGTTATATGACTGGAGATAGGGAAAACGGAGGTCCCAGGGGCCCACAAGCTCAGGTGGGGGGCACATGAGCTTGTGGCTCTGTTGTGACCCCCCCTTCGATGACTCTTTTCACTAGTATTTTTTAAATATTCCAGAAAAATGCTCCGTAAAATTCCGTCCAATTCCGAGAACTTCTATTTCTCCACAAAAATGACATCAAGGCAATTCTGCTGAAAACAACGTTTGTCCCGGTTTGCATTCAAATCATGCAAATTAGAGTCGAAAACAAAAGCAAAAGTGTTTGGAAAAGTGAATACGTTTAGGACGTATCAACTCCCCCAAGCTTAACCCATTGCTTGTCCTCAAACAATTCAGCTGATAGACTAAAAGTGATAAAGGATAACTTTTACAAACTCTATTGTTATTGTTTCCATATATAAACTTAGTTAGTGTTCAAGTTTTCAGCACAAGTCATGAAATAGACATATAAATGATAACACTTAGAAACCATATTTACACATATCAATGTCATAATTAACTAGCGAGGAATAATACTATATCTCAAATACCAACAAATTGTAAAAGAAACTATGATGCAATATGATAAAATGGTATCTCGTTAGCCCTTTCTGAGACTGCAAAACATAAATGCAGAGCACCTCTGAAGTTCAAGCATCGACTAAACATTGCAATTCAGAGTAGAAGAGATCCGGTCATGCTCACATCCAATATTAAGTAGACTCGGTGCATAAAAATGACAATGACTCTATCATGATTGGTGCTTTAAATGAGATGATGACTCAAATAAAAGAAAATAACAGGAAAGTAAACAACATTAAAGTAAATAGAATATCCCTTCGCCAAGGGGAGCAGAGATTTGCAGGGGTGCCAGAATTCTAGGTTTAAAACAAAGGTAAATGTATAATTTGGGTGGTGTGCTTTTCCTGTCAATGTCATGACAAAGGATTCTGGTATCTTCCATGTTAAACATATTAATAGTGGTTCCTAAACGGAATGAATTTTTACTCCCCCTCCATCAATGAAACACTTGCCATGCCTAACAGAATCCACGGGTGCCCTCTATACAGTCAACTTTTCTGGGGTGTTCTTGTTTTATTATTTTATTATTATGCAGAACTAGGAATCCCTTTTACCAGCCTCTTTCGTGCAGGACGAGATAAAGTCTCATCGTGAGAATAACCCGCTTAACATGGAAGGTACTGACCGCCTCATCTCTCGATGAGTGGTACAAGCACACAAAACACATGTTTATTTGAAGGTTTTAGAGTTGGCACATGCAAATTTACTTGGAACGATAGGGTAATACCGCATATAGGTAGATATGGTGGACTCTCTAGAATAACTTTTTTTTTAAACGGAGGCAAAGATTGCCTTATCTATTAAATAAGCAGAAGAGAATTGCCCACAAATTACGGAAAACCGGGCGAAGATCGTTACAACCGCTGAGCGACACACATAGGAAAGCCCACGCACACCACTCCAAAGAGGGTCCCGGCGAGATAGTACACATGCGTCATCGTCATCACTCCTCCCCTAGAGGCGTCATCGCCATCCCTACACCATGAGCAAGCGACTCTGATTCCGCCATTGGCGGTCGTCGACCCAACCCTCACTGAAGCGGACACATGAAGCTGCCTGAAGATCTGTGCCAAAAACTCAACCACCTGCGACCAGACGATGCAACTCCGACTCTAACGGAGAACTCTGTAGGACAAAACCAGGCATGGCTGGCGCCACGGGAAATCACCGAATGGGCTACCTGCAGCCAGTCATCATATACCGGAGGGCCTTGCCGTCGCAGCTTCGACTCCATAGCAACAAACAGACCAAGGCAAAACCGTGGACACGCCAAAGAAGAGCCGACTACCGCAACCGTTGCCGCGTCTCCAACATCGCTCCCACCATCATCGATGCCATAGAAGTCTGGACGCCACGCCCGCCACCAACCACCCTCCACCGGTCCCGCTCGCTGACGGCAAGCTCCCAAGACGAAGCCCCCAAGAGGGAATACGACACCAAGGCGCCGCCATCTTCCGATCACAGATCAAGGTTTCCCCCGGAGAGGCCAAAATGGCCAGATCCGCGCAGGAGGGGTGGGAGAACAAGCAACGATGCCTCCATGGAGGTCAACGATGGCCATAGCCGCCGCCATCGCTGGTCACGGCACGAGGCCTAGACGTGGTTTTCACCAAGCTCCACACCACCTCAGCTGCACATCATCCCGCATTGGCCTCGACAAGCCCACCAACAACAACACCATCGAAGCTGCCCATTGACCAAGCACACCGCGGCCGCCGCGGCGCCCGCGCAAACTCCACTGCCGCCGACACAGCAATCACCGTGCCGGGGCCGCCGCCTCGGAGTCCAACATCACCATCCACCAACAAACTGGACCTGGGAGGAAGTAGCGCTGCCAAACACATCCACCGGCAGGATCACTCGCACCATGCAGAGGCCACCGTCCAGGAAGTCCAGCAGCTCAAAGCGGCACCACGCCGGCCAAAGCATACCACAAGAACCTCACCAGAACGCCGGCCCTGCCGAGCAGTGTCGTCCAGTAGGAGAAGCAGGTCAGGAGCGGCTGCCCCAGATCCACCCGTAGCCGACCAGAGCCGCCGGCCCCCACCACGCACAGCCGCGTAGCCGCCCGCGCGGGCCAGTGCAGCCAGCGCCGCTGGCGCTCACCACAGCCGAGCCGCCGCTCACCGCGCCCACGCGTCTCGTCCAGCGCCCGCGACTCCCAAGCCGAGCCCGCGCCGCACCAGGCCGTCGCAACCCACCATCGCGCCGCCCTAACCCCGGGCCACCGGATCCACGACAGTCGGCGTCGTAGCCACGCCCGTGCGCCCGCCGGAGTCCGACGGACCTTCCCGCAAGATGTGCGCTAGAGGCACGCAGAGACAAGCCCCGCCGCCACCCTCCTTGGAGCCCGACCGGGCTTCACCGGCGGGCTCCTCAGGCGGCGGCGAGGTGAAGGGGAGGAGGTTGGGGGGCCGGCGGCTGCGCCGGAGGGTGGGTCCCCCGTGTCGCCCGGGAGAGATGACGCGGGGGTCGAAGCTACCAGGAGTGCTTTCTTAGAGTAAACGGATCTGGAATAACTTTGGTTTAAGGGTTTTGGATGTACAATTAGTATCCCCGCTTAGTACATGTGAAGGGTAGCAAATAAGTTGAGAAGGAACCAATCAGAGAGCGACAACGGTCATAGTCATACATTGAGAATAATTAACATTGAACACGAGCATGAGTGGGATATAAACATTCTGAACATAAATATCATTGAGGCTTTATTGGATTTGTATCTATTACATATCTTTAACACGCGCCAAGTCAAGCCACCTGAATTCTTCAGAGGAGGGTACCATCCTAACATACTACATCATAACCATTTTAATGCATGTTGACACTCAAGATAACATATTATCCACCCCTAGCTACTTAAGCATGGCATGAGCAACTATAATCTCCAATTGTCATCACAAGTATGTTTACTCATGATATGTTGAATCAAGACTTGCGAGCTAAACATATTTACCAAAAAACAAGGAGAGTTCATACAAGCTTTTCTTCACCATGATCACTTCATCGAAATATCGTCATTATTTCCTTTCACTTGCACAACCGAATATTGTGAAAATTATAATAGTGGAAGAGTGTCGTGGACTAAGCTGAAATCTGCAAACATTTTATTCAATGAAGAAGACAAGGAAATATTGGCTCTCTTCGTAAGATCATTAATAAGAAGTATATGAGCCATTCGACAATTTTTAGTGTAGTCTTCTGCGTGCAACGACTCAAAGAACAAGAAAATAAATTCAGAGAAACACACTAAAATAGTTTCAGAGTTTTTGTTTTCATGAAGAAAGCTAAAGAAAAAAAAGAAAAACGGGAAAAACTATTTAAATGGGAAGCTCCCAACAAACAAGAAGAAGAACGAGATTTTCTTTGTGTTTTCTTTCAATATGATGAACTAATTAAACAAGAAAGAAAATTTGAAAAGAAGCCAGAAATATTTTTGAATTTTTCAAAGTTTTTCAAACATGCAAAAGAAAGTAGAAAAATCTAGCATGGATATACAATGAAAATGAAGAACACTGACAACTGGAATGAATGTGTGATGCATGAATGTAACACCGGTACAATAACGTGCTATACAAACGGTTTTAACCCCTTTCCGTGACGTAGTTTTAAACCGCCAACTTGCATGTGTGGACGATGGGGAGGTCCATCCCACAATACATGGAAAAATCATCTGTAATAGTGACCGATGGTGGAGACGGTCTGTAAAATATTATTGTGTGTGATGCGGGAACATATCGCACAAATTATATTTTGGCCATACGTGCAGGATTGAGGATCAGTCACACACGTCAATCACGAGTCAAACACGTCTAATTGCTCATGAAAACCAAACGGTGTTTGGCCTTTAACCGTTTGTGAAACATTACCTAACCCACATGGGCCATCATAGAAACTGTTTGATATCTGCATCATCACACACGAGTTTTCTCTCGCAAGCATCTTCCATGCATGATAGTATCCCACATGTTTCCGAACAATTTACGCCTGGGGTCATCTTTGCATCAGGCATAGTTTCTTCTAGACTCACGTGTGAGATAATGTGCTATCACAAACGATTGAGTAGCTCATACGCACATGTAGAAGTGCTCCAAAATGTCTGTGATTTGTTAGCTACCACCAACATTCAGTTTATATCTCGTGTTCTTTTCCTGTAGATCGCAGGTGGTTGTGCTATGAGTGATGTGTGTTATTCATTCTATATTGCACGCACTTAGTCACTTGAACCGTGTGCGTTTAAATGGCTAGGTTATGGTAAAATATTGGATTTGAATCATCCTTCAAAAAGAAAATTTGCCACAATATGCAATTGAACAAGTAGTGTCCACTGGAAGAACATTCATCAAAATTTGCCATAATATGCAATCGAACAAATAGTGTTCACAAGAAGAACATTCATCCAAATTCGCCACAATATGCAATTGAACAAATGCTAGCTAAATTCCACACATGTATGGGCATATGCAGTACATAATCATAGTGTACAAAATACGAACACCTTGTCACATGGAAAACAATGCATCCATGCATATATGTGTAGCTCATAACACTCTATGATTGCATACTTATTCATGGGAGATACTCCATAACAACGAGAACAAAAGAGTTTGTAAAAGTTTTCTTTATCACTTTCAGCTTGTCAACTGAATTGTCTGAGGACAAGCAATGAGTTAAGATTGGGGGAGTCCATACGTCTCCAATATATATACTTTTCTAAATACTTCTGCTCTTGTTTTGGACTCTAATTTGCATGATTTGAATGAAACTAACAAGGACTGGCGATGTTTTCAGCATAACTACCTGATACGTCTCTAGGGTATCGATAATTTATGAAGTATTCATGCCATATTCACCTATGTTTAAAATACTCTAATATGGTTTTGATACACTTTATATGATTTATTTAGAACTAACTGGATTGACATTGTTTTCAGCAGAATTACCGTGGTGGTGTTTTTTGTGCAGAAAATGAAAGTTCTCGGAATCGCCCGAAACTTTTTTGATGATTTTTTTGGAACAAGAAAGGCACTAGAAGCTTTGTGGGAGGGCTAGAAGAGACACGAGACCTGGCAGGCCCTGGTGTATGTTCCTCACCTCATGGCTCACCTTCACGTTAAACCAACACCCAAAATTCCTATGAATATAGAAACCATCAGAAATAACCCTAGACTCATTGTTCCGTCACTGCAACTCTCTATGTGGACAAAAACACCAATCTAGAGGCGTTCCAGTACCCTGTCGGGGAGGGTAGATCATCTCTGGTGGCCATCTTCATCATCCCGGCGGAGGCGATGATGAGAAGGGAATAGTCCACCCTCGGGGCAAACGGTTTGTACCAGTAGCTACGTGTTCAATCTCTCTCTCTCTCTCTCTCATGTTCTTGAGATGGCACGATCTTGATGTATCACGGGCTTTGTTAATATAGTTGTATCATATGGTGTTTTGCCCTCTCTATATTGTGATGAATTGAGTTTCCGTTTGAGATTTTGTTATCATCTAATTGAATACTTTTATGGATTTGAGAGCACTTGATGTATGTCTTTGATACGTCTTCAACGTATCTATAATTTGTGCTTGTTCCATGCTGTTATATTATGAATCTTGGATGTTTTACAATAATTTTATAGCAACTTTATATCATTTTTTGGACTAACCTATTCACATAGTGCCAAAGTGCCAGTTGTTGTTTTTGCTTGTTTTTTTTACTTCGCAGAAAATCAGTACCAAATGGAGCCCAAATGCTGCATGGATTTTTGGAGAATTTTTATCGACCAGAAGGGCCAAGATGGGCCAATGATCAATAGAAGAGGGGGCTAGGGTGGCCACCCTCCACCAGGGCACGACGGAGGTCCCTGGTGTGGCCTTGTAGAGGGTGGGCACCTCGAGAATCCCCCCAACCGATGATCGACCTATAAATTTCTAGATAATCAAAAAACCCTAGGGGAGTCGATGAAACACAATTCCATTCGCCGCAAGTTCTAGAACGTCGAGATCCAATCTAACAACATCATGGAGGGGTTCATATTCACCATAGGTGCCTCTCCGATAATTCATGAGTAGTCCACCATAGACCTACGGATCCGTAGGCAGTAGCTAGATGGCTTCCTCTCTCTCTCTATGATTCTCAATACAACGGTCTCTTGGAGATCTATTTGATGTAATGACTTTTGCGGTGTGTTTGTCGTGATCCGATGAATTTTGGGTTCATGATCAGTTTCTATCCATGAATATGATTTGATTCTTCTTTGATCTCTTATTTTCATGATCACTTATAGCCTCGTATTTCTTCTTCGAATCTTTGGTTTAGTTAGGCTAACTAGATCGATTTTTCTTGCCATGGGAAGAGGTGCTTTGTGATGGGTTCGATCTTGCGGTGTTCTTTCCCAGTGACAAAAGGGGCAGCAAGACATGCATGTATCATTGCCATTAAGGATAACAAGATGGGGTATACTCCTACATGAATAGATCTTGTCTACATCATGTCACCGTTCTTATTGCATTACTCCGTTTTCCCATGAACTTAATACACTAGATGCATCTTGGATAGGGGTCGATGTGTGGAGTAATAGAAGTAGATGCAGAATAGTTTTGGTCTACTTATCTTGGACCTGATGCCTATATAATGATCATTGCCTGGATATCGTCATGATTATTTGATCTTCTATCAATTGCCCAACAGTAATTGTTCACCCACCATGCGCTATACTCATGAGAGAAGCCACTAGTGAAACCTACGGCCATCTGGTTTACTTTTCCACCATATTGCTTTCCAATCTACTATTTGCATCGTTTTGTTTTCAGATCTATTAATCCAAAAAACCAAAAGAAAATTTTCTTCACTTTTTGTTTACTTATTTTAGTTTGCTTTCTTGCGAGATATATTCGCCAAAACTATCATTACCTAATCTATCTTATTACCGTAGAGAGCTTGAAAACCTCTCTTTCGCATCGGGTTGCAAGTATTTGTTATTTGTGTGCAGGTGAAGTTTACGTGGGTGCGTGATCTTCCTCTATGGATTGATACCTTGGATTCATAACTGAGGGAAATAATTACCGTCACTGTGCTGCATCATCCCTTCTTCTTTGGGGAAAATACCGACGTAGTCTCAAGCCATGTCAATGGAATTTCTCGCGCCGTTGCCGGGGAGGAAGCAATCTCATATACCAAGTTCCTAATCACAAATCTCATATCCTTACAATTACATTATTTGTCATTTGCCTCTCATTTTTCTCTCCCCCACTTCACAAATTTGTCGTTTTATTCGCCCTCTCTTTTTCGTTTCCCTTTTCTCGTTAGATATCTTATTTGCTTGTCATCATGAGTGATTTTGGTATGGAAGAAATAGATGATGGAAGTACCCATAGAACTGGATGTTCTGGTAATCTGGATTCTAAAACTTTTGTTTGGGGGCAAGGGAACGTTATAGGAAAAGGAACTATCCAATAATATTTCAATTGCGTTGGAAATTTGACTCTTGATGATGCTCCTATATTAAAAAGAACTAAAACTTACGTGGAAGCTATCTCAGCATTAGTTTTGAAACTTGAAAATAGGTTTATCCGCACACATCCTACCTTAAAAAGATTGTTTTATGAGCTACCTGTTCTAAAATATCCTAAAGCAAAAAAATACCTACCCTTGTTCTCATGAATAAATTTGATCACATCCTACGAGAAACTAGGGAAATTTTTTATCATATTTGTAAGAATCATGGAAAACCTGGTAATAGATGAAATCCTTTATGAAAGTGATTATATGTTGAGATATTTTCTTGGTCATAATCAAATTTTCGATGAAAATCTTAGTAAGGAAATTCCCGTTTTAGATATGATCCAACAAACTTTTAATGATGTTAAACAACAGTACTCTTGGATTATAGCCGGTAATCAAAGGGGATATATTGATGGACAACTTGATAATCCCAAAATTTCTATGACTAATGTGTTCCAAGTTGTATTCACAAAGCCCTTTTATGAAAAATCATCTATGAAGAAAAAGAAGAAGGATGACAATAGTTGAATCTATGCGTTATGCCTAGCTAGGGGCGTAAAACGATAGCGCTTGTTGGGAGGCAACCCAATGAATAAATTATTTTTATCATTTCCTATCTGTTTTTTGAGTGTTTGCACAATTATGATTCTCTGTTATAATTGTGTTTTTATGTTTTATTTAGTGTTTGTGTCAAGTAATACCTTTAGGATGATCCATAAGATGAGTAGAAAGAATGCTGAATCTAAAACAGAAACTTTGTTCCCAGTGCATGAATTTTCAATTTTTTTACTGGAACATGATATTGAGCTGAAATTTTAACAAAGTATTGCTATACAAATTATTTACATTTTCCTAAATTTTCAGAATTTTTAGAGGTCCAGATGTATGGGTAGAGTATAGATTACTACAGATTGTTCTGTCTGAAACAGATTCTGTTTTCGTTACATTGTGTACTTGTTTTGATGAATCTATGGCTTGTATCAGGGGCTATAAGTCATGGTAAAGTTAGAATACAGTAGGTATAATGCAATAATAAAATATTAATGGGTGTACAACAGTACCTAAAGTGGTAATTTGCTTTATTATACTAATGGATCTCACGAGAATTTTTTTAAGTTTTGTGTGATTGAAGTTTTCAAGTTTTGGGTGAGATCACGATGGATGAAGGAATAAGGAGTAAGAAGAGCCTAAGCTTGGGGATGCTACATCACCCCAAGGTCATATCCAAAGAGTAACAAGAAACTAAGCTTGGGGATGCCCCGAGTGGCATCCCCTCTTTCTTCTAACAATCATCGGTATATTACTTGGAACTATATTTTTATTCGTCACATATCATGAGTTTTTCTTGGAGCGTCTTGTATCTTTGCTTTATTTTCGTTTATCCTTGCTGCACACACCTATTTGAGAGAGGCAAAATTATTCTATGATTTGCTAGAATTGCTCTTTATGCTTCACTTAAATCTATTGAGCAAAAGAATTGCTCTTATGCTTCATTTATATCTTTTTTAGCACAGCGTGCTTTTACATGTTTGAAAAATTCTCTCATGCTTCACTTATATTAATTTCGTAGTTAGTAATTTTGAATAAATCCTCTCATGCTTCACTTATATTATTTTGAAAGATGAAACTTGTATGCTCATGTTCTTCACTTATATCCATGTGAGCTTGTCAAAAGCAATTGCAATATATGAAACTAGTCCCAAAGTGATAGATATTCAAGAGGGATATATAAAAACTTTCATGAAGATCATTGGACAAATTAAACTCGATTCTTTGTAATAGTTTTGAGACATGGCAATAGTTATATGTGAGTTATGTTAGTGAGTAATTATGCTTAGTAAGAATATTGGTGTTAAGGTTTGTGATTCCATATGCAAGCACAAAAGTCAATAGTTGCGCTACGAAATTACATCCTACTTATGGTGCATTATTCAGTGTTAGTTATGCTTAATGCTCGCTTATGTGATTTTTCGTTTCTTGGTTGGATGCTTCTCAATCTCTTGCTAGCCTTCACTTGTACTAAGTAGAAATACTACTTGTGCATCCAAAATCCCTAAAACCAGTTTTGCCATATGATTCCACTATACCTACCTATATACAGTATTTCCGTGTTGTTCCTAGCAAATTTGTATGTGACATCTCTAAACTTTCAAAATCAATTTTCATTTTTTTGTGCTCGTATCGCTCATGAAACGGTAGGGGTGACCGATATATTTCCATGCTAGATGTGTTATTCCTAAGATGAGTGTTTATTCACTTGTAATTTCACGAGAGTATGGCGGTAATAGGGATGCCCAGTCCCAGAATGAAAAAGAAACAAAAAATATTTACTTTATGTTGTCAAATAATAAATTTCTTTTGAAAGTGTTGGTATGGAAGGCAACTGTGGATTCGACTAGCCATGGAAAGTGAAAGTATGGTGGAAAAAGGAATAAACTTTATTTTCTATTTGGGAACCGCCTATGATGTATCTAGCATGGAAAGATAATGAAATCTTCGAGTCATTTTCATTGACAGGAAAGGCATGCCACTCAAAATATTTTTATCTATCAATTTAAACACTTGAGCTCTGGCACCTCTACAAATCCCTACTTCCCTCTGCAAAGGGCTTATCTATTTACTTTATGCAATTTTTATTTTTTAATTTGAGTCTCCATCTTCTCTTATAAAGCACCAACTAGGAGGCACTATGATCGTACTTGAAGATTAGGTGTAGCTAATATTTGAGTGTGTATTGTGAATGGATCAGTGATTGAGCATGATGGTCTAGGGATAACTTGCTTTAGCGTTGGTATTTTGAAAGACATGGTTTCTTGTTGATATGCTTGAGTATTAAAGTTTTCATGTCAAAACTAGACTCTTGCTTTGAACCATTTAAAAGTCCAAATGTCCACGCTACAAAGAAAAGAATATATGATGAACACGTTAGGAAGCATTCCACACGAAAAATTATGTTTTTATCATTTACCTACTCGAGGACGAGTAGGAATTAAGCTTGGGATGTTGATACGTCTACAACACATCTATAATTTTTGCTTGTTCCGTGTTGTTATATTATCAATCTTGAATGTTTTAAAATAATTTTATAGAAACTTTATATCATTTTTGGGGACTAGCCTATTAACATAGTGCCAAAGTGTCACTTGTTGTTTTTGCTTGTTTTTTACTTCGCAGAAAATCAGTACCAAACGGATCCCAAATGCTGCAGGGATTTTTGAAGAATCTTAATGGACCAGAAGAGCCATGATGTGCCAAAGATCACCAGAAGAGGGGGCCAGGGTGGCCACCCTCCACCAGGGCGCGTCAGAGGCCCCGGTGCAGCCTGGTAGAGGGTGGGCACCTCTGGACTCCCCCCAGCTGAGATCTATTGATGTAATGACTTTTGCGGTGTGTTTGTTGGGATCCGATAAATTTTGAGTTCATGATGAGTTTTTATCCATGAATATGATTTGAGTCTTCTTTCATCTCTTATTTGCATGATTACTTATAGCCTCGTATTTCTTCTGCGAATCTTGGGATTAGCTAGGCCAACCGGCTCGATTTTTCTTGCCATGGGAAGAGGTGCTTTGTGATGGGTTCGATCTTGCGGTGTTCTATCCTAGTGATAGAAGGGGTAGCAAGACATGCATGTACTGTTGCCATTAAGGATAACAAGATGGGGTCTATTCCTACATGACTAGATAATGCCTACATCATGTCACCGTTCTTATTGCATTACTCCGTTTTCCCATGAACTTAATACACTAGATGCATGCTGGATAGCGGTCGATGTGTGGAGTAATAGAAGTAGATGCAGAATCATTTCGGTCTACTTATCTTGGACGCGATGCCTATATAATGATCATTGCCTGGATATCGTCATGATTATTTGATCTTCTATCAATGGTCCAACGGTAATTTGTACACCCACCGCGTGCTATACTCATGAGAGAAGCCACTAGTGAAACCTACGACCCCCAGGTCTACTTTTCCAACATATTGCTTTCCGATCTACTATTTGCATCATTTTTTCAGATCTATTAATCCAAAAAACCCAAAAATACCTTGTTGAACTTTTTGTTTACTTATTTTAGTTTGATTTCTTGCGAGATCTATTTGCCAAAACTATCATTACCTAATCTATCTTATTACCGTATAGAGCTTGACAACCTCTCTTTCGCGTCGAGTTGCAAGTACTTGTTATTTGTGTGCAGGTGCTATTTACGTGGATGCGTGATCTTCCTATATAGATTGATACCTTGGTTTCATAACGGAGGGAAATACTTACTGTCGCTGTGCTGCATCATCCCTTCCTCTTTGGGGAAATACCGACGCAGTCTCAAGCCATGCGAGTCTTGCATGCGGATACCCGTAGTGACATTGGGGTATTCAAGTGATTCGCTTGATATATGTTATGGCATCAATTTGCGGATTCCGGTGACCTTGGGAATCTATGCATAGGGGTTGATTGCACGTTTTCATACCTTGTTCTCCAATAGAAATCTTGGGGCACTCTTTGTGGTTCTTTTTGTTGAATTGAGTATTATGAATATGAAATTGTGTGATGTGTATCGGATAATTAACTCATGAATACTTGTGGTGACATTGGAGTATCTAGGTGACATTAGAGTTGGTTGATGCATATCATATGGTGTTATTTTAGTACGAACTCTTAGATAGATAGATCAGAAAGGGTAACTTGGTTATTTTAGTACGAACTCTTGGATAGATCGATGGGAAAGGTTAACTTGGTTATTTTAGTACGAACTCTTGGATAGATCGATCTAAAAGGATAAGTTTAACGTGGTTTCGTATCCTACAAACAATATATTCTTATGCTCTCCACTAGATAAGAAATTTGGAGTGATTCGTCGTTGCACGTTGAGGGATGGTTAAGTGATCCAATTATATTAACATTGTTGAGAGATTGCACTAGCGAAAGTACGGACCCTAGGCCTTGTTTTCAAGCATTGCAATTGTTGGAAATATGCCCTAGAGGCAATAATAAATTAGTTATTATCATGTTTCCTTGTTCATGATAATGTTTATTATCCATGCTTGAATTGTATTGATTGGAAACTCAGATACATGTGTGGATACATAGACAACACAATGTCCCTAGTATGCCTCTAATGGACTAGCTCGTTGATCAAAGGTGGTCAGGGTTTCCTAGCCATGGACATGAGATGTTATTTGATAATGGGATCACATCATTAGGAGAATGATGTGATGGACAAGACCCAAACTATAAACATAGCATATGATCGTGTCAGTTTATTGCTATAGTTTTCTGCATGTCAAGTTCCTATGACCATGAGATCATGCAACTCACTGACACCAGAGGAGTACCTTGTGTGTATCAAACTTCGCAACGTAACTGGTGACTATAAAGGTCCTCTACAGGTATCTCCGAGGGTGTCTGTTGAGTGTGCATGGATCAAGACTGGGATTTGTTACTCCGTGTGACGGAGAGGTATCTTAGGGCCCACTCGGTAATACAACATCACAATGAGCCTTGCAAGCAAAGTGACTAAAGAGTTAGCCACGGGATCTTGTATTACAGAACGAGTAAAAGACTTGTCGATAATGAGATTGAACTAGGTATAAAGATACCGACGATCGAATCTCGGGCAAGTAACATACCGAAGAACAAAGGGGACTACATACGGGATTAAGTGAATCCTTGACATAGAGGTTCAACGGATAAAGATCTTCGTAGAATATGTAGGAACCAATATGGGCATCCAAGTCCCGCTATTGGTTATTGACCATACAGGTGTCTCGGTCATATCTACATAATTCGCGAACCCGCAGGGTCTGCACACTTACCATTCGGTGACGTTTCGATAGTATTGAGTTATGTATGTTTGTCACCGAAGGTTGTTCGGAGTCCCAGATGAGATCTCGGACATCACGAGAGCTTTGGAATGGTCCAGAGGTAAAGATTGATGTGTAGGAGAGTGGTATTTGGGTTCCGGAAAAGTTTCGGGCACTACCGGTAGTGTACCGGGAGTGACAAATGGGTTCCGGGGGTCCACCAAGTGGGGCCCACCCACCCAAGGGGCCACATGGGCCTAGGAGGTGGCGCACCAGCCCCTAGTGGGCTGGGCAGCCATCTCCTAGGAGGCCTATGCGCAAGAGGTGGGAAGGCCAAGTGGGGGAGGGAGTCCTACTAGGACTCCACCTCCTTGTTGGAAATATGCCCTAGAGGCAATAATAAAATGGTTATTATTATATTTCCTTGGCCACGATAATTGTTTATTATCCATGCTATAATTGTATTGATTGGAAACACATTGGATGTGTGGATACATAGACAACACTTTGTCCCTAGCATGCCTCTAGTAGACTAGGTCGTTGATCAAAGACGATCAAGGTTTCCTAGCCATTGACATAAGATGTCATTTGATAACAGGATCACATCAATGGGAGAATGATGTGATGGACAAGACCCAAACTATAAACATAGCATATGATCGTGTCAGTTTATTGCTATAGTTTTATGCATGTCAAGTATCTGCTCCTATGACCATGAGATCATACAACTCACTGACATCGGAGGAGTACCTTGTGTGTATCAAACGTCGCAACGTAACTGGGTGACTACAAAGGTGCTCTGCAAGGTATCTCCGAAGGTGTCTGTTGAGTGCGTATGGATCAAGAGTGGGATTTGTTACTCCGTGTAATGGAGAGGTATCTTAGGGTCCACTTGGTAATACAACATCACAACAAGCCTTGCAAGCAATGTGACTAAAGTATTGGCCACGGGAGTTTGTATTACGGAATGAGTAAAGAGATTTGCCAGTACGAGATTGAACTAGGTAGAGATACCGACGATCGAATCTCGGGTAAGTAACATACAGAAGAACAAAGGGAACGGCATACTGGTGATACGTCTCCAACATATCTATAATTTATGAAGTATTCATGCCATGCTTACAATAATTCTATATGATTTTGGTATGATTTTATTAGAACTAACTTGGACTGACGTTGTTTTCAGCAGAACTACCATGGTGTCGTTTTTTGTGTAGAAATAAAAGTTCTCAGAATGGACTGAAAATTTACGGAGAATATTTTTTAAAATATAAAAATTATTGGCGCAAAAAGATACCGGAGAGGAGTCCCAAGGCAGCCACAAGCCACCAGGGCGCACCCCCCCTAGGGTGCGCCCCTGGCTTGTGGGCCCCTCGGGAGTCCTGTTGATGTGATTCCAACGCCAAGTACTCTTATAAATCCAGTAACCCCAGAAAGAAACCTTGATCGGAAGATCCGCCGCTGCAAGCCTCTGTAGCCACGAAAAACCAATCAGGATCCTGTTCCGGCATCCTGCCGGAGGGGGAAACCATCACCGGAGACCATCTTCATTATCCTGGCAGTCTCCATGACAAGGAGGGTGTAGTTCACCCTTGGGGCTGAGGGTATGTACTAGTAGCTATGTGTTTAATCTCTCTCTCTCGTGTTCTTGAGATGGCACGATCTTGATGTATCGCGACCTTTATTAATATAGATGAATCATATGGATTTTCCCCCTCTCTATCTTCTTGTGATGAATTGAGTTTTCCCTTTGAAGTTTTCTTATCGGAATGAGTCTTTAAAGGATTTGTGAACACTTGATGTATGTCTTGCAATGGGATATCCATGGTGACAATGGGATGTTCTATTGATCCACTTGGTGTATGTTTTGGTGATCAACTTCCGGGTTCCGTGACCTTGGGAATCTATGCATAGGGGTTGGCGCACGTTTTCGTCTTGAATCTCCGGTAGAAACTTTGGGGCACTCTATGAAGTTCTTTGTGTTGGATTGAACAGGATGAATCTGAAATTGTGTGGTGCATATCATATAATCAAGCCCATGGGTACTCATGGTGACATTGGAGTATCTAGGTGAAATTAGGGTTTTGGTTGATTTGTATCTTAAGGTGTTATTTTAGTACGAACTCTAGGGCTGTTTGTGGCACTTACAAGGATAGCTCATACGATTGATCAGAAAAGATAACTTTGAGGTGGTTTCGTACCCTACAATAATTTCTTCGTTTGTTCTCCGTTATTTGTGACTTTGGGAGTGAACTCTTTGTCGCACGTGAGGGATTTACATATGATTCAACTATGTGAGTATTGTTGAGAGAACTTGCACTACTAAAAGTATGAACCCTAGGCCTTGTTTCTAAGCATTGCAATACCGTTTGTGCTCACTTTTATCATTAGTTACCTTGCTGTTTTATATTTTTAGATTACAAAAACCTATATATACCATCCATATTACACTTGTATCACCATCTCTTCGCTGAACTAGTGCACCTATACAATTTACCATTGTATTGGGTGTGTTGGGGACACAAGAGACTCTTTGTTATTTGGTTGCAGTGTTGTTTGAGAGAGACCATCTTCATCCTACGCCTTCCATGGATTGATAAACCTTAGGTCATCCACTTGAGGGAAATTTGCTACTGTCCTACAAAACTCTGCGCTTGGAGGCCCAACACGAGTCTACAAGAAGAAGGTTGCGTAGTAGACATCACTACCATGGTGTTGTTTTCTTGTGCGGCAATCAAAGTTCTCGAAAATGGACGAAACTTTCGAGAGTTTTTTTATTGAATATATAAAAATGCTGGAGCAAAGATCCACTTGAGGGGGCCCACTAGTTGCCCAAAAGGCAACAGGGGCGCCCACCCCCCCTGGGCGCACCATGTTACCTTGTGGGGACCACGTGGCTCCAATGACCCTAATTCCAAGCCTATATATCCCTATTCTCCAAGAATAAGAGAAAAAATCCATCGCATTCTACGAGATGGAGCCGCTGCCATCTCCTGTTCTTCCTCGAGAGGGCTGATTTGGAGTCCGTTTGGGGTTCCAGAGAGGGGAATTCGTCGCCAGTGTCATCAACAATTCTATGATGTTAACCACCAGGAGTGAGTAATTCCTATGCAGGCTTGCTTGACGATGATTGGATTGGATGAGATTTGTCATATAGTCGAGTTACTTTGATAGGGCTTGATCCCTAGTATCCACTATGTTTTGAGATTGATGTTGCTATGACTTTAATATGCTTAATGCTTCTCACTAGGACCCGAGTGCCATGATTTCGGATACGAATCTATTATGTTTTCATGAATACGAGAGTGTTTGGGTCCTATCTTGCAAGTTGTATGCACCTATTATGTGTTATGATTCGTAGATCCCAAGGTGACAATAATTAGGATTATCTCCGGTGATGATCATAGTTTGAGGAGTTCGTGTATTCACCATGTGTTAATGCTTTGTTCATGTTCTCTATTAAAAGGAGACCTTAATATCTCTTAGTTTCCTTATGGACCTCGCTGCCATGGGATGGTAGGACAAAATATGTAATGCAAGTTCTTATTATAAGCATGTATAGCTATATACGGAATACATGCCTACATTATATTGCTGAATTGGAGCTAGTTTTGTGTCGCTCTACTGTGTAACTGTTACATGATGATTATCATCCAAATCAATTATCCATCGCTGATCCATAACCTATGCTTTTTTGCTTATTGGTTTCTGTTAAGTTACTTTGGTTAATACTATTGTTACAAACAATAATATCTGTTGTTTTTTACTATTCCTATGCTTTCACTACCTTTCAACTACAACTTCATTGCAGAAAAAAATCCAGGTGTGGTTGAATTGACAACTCAACTGTTAAGACCAATAAATATTCGTTGGCTCCCCTTGTGTCGAATAAATAAGTTTGGGTGAAATACTACCCTCGAAGACTATTGTGATCCCCTATGCTTGTTGTTATCAAACGGTCAAAATATCCTTAAGTACCTAAAGAGGTCTAAGGAAATGTTTCTTATTTATGGAGGTGATAAAGAGCTTGTCGTAAAGGGTTGCATCAACGCTAGCTTTGACACTGATCCGGATGACTCTAAGTCTCAAACTAGATATATATTTATTCTAATGGTGGAGCTGTCAGTTGGTGTAGTTCCAAGCAGAGTGTTCCGGCGGGATCTACATGTTGATACATCCCAAACATATCTACTTTTCCAAACACTTGTCCTCTTATTTTGAACTCTAATTTGCATGATTTGAATGAAACTAACCCGAACTAGCGTTATTTTCAATAGAATTACCATGGTGTTATTTTTGTGCAGAATTAGAAGTTCTCATATTGGGCTAAAAATTTACGGGGATTATTTTTGTAATATATTAAATATTGGCGACGAGACCTACTGGAGGGGGCACTCGGAACCATGATCTTAGGCGGGCACCCCTAGGGCACGCCCTATGAGCTGGTGGGTCCCACGACCCTTCGTTTTCCCTAATTCCAACTCCATAGTATTGTATTGCGAAGAAAAAAATAAAGGAGAAACTATCATCACGTTTTGCAAGACGGAGCCGCCGCCACCTCCCATTCTTCACCGGGAGGGATGATCTGGAGTCCGTTTGGGGCTCCAAAGAGGGGGGTCATCGCCGTCATCATCACCAACCCTTCTCCCTTAACAATTACATGATGCTCACCAGTGGGAGGGAGTAATTCCTTCGTAGGCTTGTTGTACGGTGATGGAGTTGGATGAGATTTTTCATAAAATCGAGTAAGTTTGTTAGGGCTTGATCCCTAGTATCCAATATGTTCTAAGATTGATGTTGTTATGACTTTGCTATGCTTAATGCTTGTCACTAGGGCCCGAGTGCCATCATTTCAGATCTGAACCTATTATGTTTCCAAGAATATGAGAGTGTTTTGGATCCTATCTTTCAAGTTGTATGGACCTATTATGTGTTATTATTTGTAAACCCCAAAGTGACAATAGTTGGGGTCATCTCCAATGATAACCGTAGTATGAGTAGTTATCTATTGACCATGTGTTAATGCTTTGTTTTGGTTCTCTATTAACAAGAGTCCTTAATATCCCTTAGTTTCCCTTTGGACCCTGCTACCACGGTAGTGTAGGACAAAAAATGTCATGCAAGTTCTTATTATAAGCACGTATGACAATATATGGAATACATGTCTGCATTACATTGATGAATTGGAGCTAGTTATGTGTCGCTCTAGGTTGTGACTATAACATGATGAATGTCATCGAATACAAATATCCATCGCCGATCCAATGCCTACTCTTTTCGCATACTGATCTTTAGTTACTATTGTTGTTGCTATTACAATCACTACAAACTGCTATTGTTAATGTTCTTGTTACTATTACTATTGTGCTACTAAACACTTTGTTGCAGAAAGATATATCCATGTGTGGTTGAATTGACAACTCAACTACTAAGTCTCGTGAATATTCTTTGGCTCCCCTTGTGTCAAATCAACAAATTTGTGTGAAATACTACCCTCGAAGACTGTCGCGATCCCCTATACTTGTGGGTGAAAGGATCAAGATGGACCTAGAGGGGGGTGAATAGGTACAATTCCAAATTTTAATTGTTACTTGGCAATGTTAGGCAATAAAGCGGAATATGAAATGTAGCCTAACAATTTCAAGGGTGATATGATGACCAGTGAGGTATACAAGTTTACCAACTAGATCGATAAACACACCAACAATATGAAGTAAGTGAAACACGTAAGGAAACAAGTAACCACAAGTAAGAAGCTAGGGTTAGGAATAACCGCAACTCCGAGAGACGAGGATGTATCACGGTGTTCACTTCCTTGGAGGGAATCTACGTCATTGTTTAGACAGGTGGATGTTACCACGAAGGCACACCAACACCACGAAGGCTCATCCTATTCTCTCCTTGAGAAAACACCACGAAGGCGTTTCTCAACCACTAGTGGTAGGCCTTGAGGTGGCCTCCAAACCTTCACAAACTTTCCAGGGGGTAATCACAATGGTTTGATTCCTCTCCAAAGAACTCCTACCGCCTAGGAGTCTCCAACCTCCAAGAGTAACAAGATCAAGGGAATCGCTCAAAACTTGCTCGAATCACAAATTGCTTTGGTTGAGGGGAGGCGAGAGAGACGATCTATCTTTTGGTTGGAACAACACTCAAGAATCCTCAAAAATGCTCTTGGGATCTAGGATTTGGTGAGGAGTAGAGAGAGAGAGAAAGAAAGGTGTTCTTGGGGTCTTTGACTATGTTGGACAACTCCCACCCAAGCTGGAAAAAGACTATATATAGTGGTGGAGGAAAATGGTCGTTGGAAGCCACTTAAGCTGTGCAGGTGTCGGTCGTCCGGACCAAGTGTAAGCACTGGACATCCGATAGGCGTCGGTCGTCCAGGCCAAGTGGAGGCACCGGATGTTCGATAGGATTCGGTCGTCTAACAGCTTAAGAGAGAGTAGGTCAGCTGTGCAGAAGGACACGGACGTCCGAAAGGGACCAGACATCCGGCAGTTTTGGTTCTGGAGGGTTGCCGTCAGATTTTCGATCTCCCACGGACGTCCAGAGCTTGGATGACCGGAGGGACAGGAAATCCGAGGAAAACATGCTAATAAACTACTGGCTTCATTCCAGATTTCCGGAGGGTGTCGAACGTCCTGAGGCCGGACGACTGGAGGTCGTCAAACATCCAGACAAGAACAGAATCAAGGCTAGAAACTCAACCAAAGTTTTTCTCTAGATTTTGAGCAAGTCTATCGCGAGATCCACTGATCCCCTCTTAATAGTACGGGATCCCTATACTCAAGAGTAAACCAAAATAGATAGAACATTTTATCTTGTTTCTCCGTAGTTCAAGCATCCTCAATATGTCAGCCACGGTCCGCACCATAATATCTTTGGAGCTAAACCTGAGATGCACTTGATGAAACAGATTAGCTCCCTATATGTATGTTGTCAACAATATCAAAATATGATTAAGGGCATTATTGCACTTTCAATCTCCCCCTTTTTGGTAGTTGATGACAACATACATATAGCTCTCATAAATAAAGTAGACTTAGAAAGCTTTAGGATAGATTTGTTACAGAGCTCCCCCTTATTGTATGCATAGTGAAAGTAAGTAAATAATTATGGGCAGGAGCTCCCCCTTACTTGATAATGAGCGCATCAAACATAATATGTTGACATAAAAGGATATCTTATGATAAGAGCTGCATCAAGCATAATATGTTGGCATAAAAGGATATCTCATGATAAGACAACACTCATAGATATCATAATGGTTCACCATAGAAATAACATTACATAACACAACACTCACAGATAGCATAATGGTTCAGCATAATGGTTCACAATGGTTCACACCATATAAATAGCATTACATAACATAGCACATTGTGCCATGAAGACTAACAAATCAATCACTAGATAATATCCTCTCCCTTGGCATCAAGGATCGAAAAGGGGAAGGAATAGAACAACCAGCCACACAATCAGAGATCATCGTCATCATCATCATCACCATGGGTGCCACTGCCTCCTGCCTCGTCAAGGAATTCAGCCCATTTAGGGCCAGAAGGGAAGCCAAAGTCAGAAGGGGGAGCCTCAGGAGGACGCTCATCCTCACTCACATCAGGTGCCCCAGTGGCTCTCAAACGAGCCTTATAGGCATTCTTAGAGGAGATCATGCGAGTGACCACATCGTGGTTTTGAGCGCACTGAAAGGAGAAGGCCTTCATCATAGAAGAATGGGCCTTCCCAATAAAACGAGCAAACGACCGAAAGAGGCTGACCCAGAGGGAGCAGGACGAGATCGAGCAGCAGCCCGTTGAGCAGGGGCAGAGGAGGATTTCTTGGGAGTCCAATCATCCGCCATATCAGATGGAATGGCCCATTTGTCATGGACATGAGTTCGAGCAATGGGGAAAGGGGCCACATGCTCAATGAGAGCTTGGATAAAAGGAGCATGAGGAAAGGCTCGCTTGTATTGAAGACTAGCGAGGCGAATCTCATGCCATAGAAAGTGAGGGACATTGATCTTCCCTTTAGGATGATCATTAAGACGAGTCATGAGGTTAATACAATACCCACTACAAGTCCCCTTGTCACCAATCTTGGGATAGATGGTGCAAATGACACACTGAAAGATGATGAAGAAAGGAGACCTCCAAATAGAAACTTGATTTAAATCCTTGCCCCTTTCTTCCTCGTCAAGCTTAGGAAGGGTTTTTAGAAGATAGCCACATGCCTCAATAGATTTGGGCGCATGATTGGGATCATCCTTATGGATTTTGAACCCAATGTCAGGAAAACCAAGAACGGCTACAAACTGAGAATAAGTAGCGGTGAGCTCGGCGTTAGAGGTCATCCAAGTGACGGTCTTGTTAGGACAAAAGAAACATGTGGCATAGAACTAATGAATTGCAGCATGGTTGAAATCATGTTTAAAAGCAATCGGGGCAGCAAGTCCAGAAGACTCAGTGAGTTCAATGGCACCCGGATATTTCATTGGGTGAGTGTGAATATGCTCTAAGTCAATATAGAGATGAAAAGACAGACCCTTTGGAACAATGCCAGTGGTGAAAATGGCTGCATGAACATTGGTGCAAAAACGAGAATCCATGGAATCATGCTCAACAGCGAACTGATCAGTGTCATGGCGAAACTTAAGATAAGCGGATTTAGGGACTTCGGTGTAGTCCTTTATCTCGCGGCCAATAGGGAGAGGAGGCTCAAGAGAGATGCGGCGAGCATCACCTTGAGTATGATCCGGAGGCAAAGGAGGCATGTACGAGGGCCTCTGAGTATCGGGCTTTGGGGCATTTGCGCGCACGCCAACAAATTCAGCATGTTCGTCATACTTCATCTCTTCCTCGTAGTCGGAGCCCTCTGTAGAAGATGCGACACACTGAACGGGATTCTTGGTGAGGCACTTCTTGTGGGGACAATCTCGTTCTTGAGAGTCCCCTGAGCCATCATGGCGGGAGGGACGAGCAGAAGATCCCACGGGGGCCTTGTGCCCGTTGTGCTTAACCTTGGGCATTGTGAGATGCCCTCCCTTTGAGCGAGTGATCTACAGGAGAGAAAGCTCTTAGATCCATAGGTTTCTAAAGTTTTTTAGAGAAATGGATCGGTGGAGGGGGAATAGGAGTGATGGATTTACCTCGGGAAGAAGAAACAGAGGAGGAGACGGTCGGGAGGCGGCCGGAGTTGACCGGCGGTGGCCCGGCGGCGCTGGAGAGCGGGCGGAGATGGTGGCGGCTCGGTGGATTAGGGCAACTGCCCAGCCGCACGAGCCCTCCCCGTTTTATATAAGTGACTCCGAAGGCCAAGATGACCAAGAAGTGTCGGACGTCCGAGGGATGGAAAGTGTCGGACGACCAAGAGGCGACGGACATCCAGGGACACGAGGGTTCACCAGATAGGAGGAGCCAGGCCTGGGGAGTCCTAGGGCACGGATGACCAAAACACATCGGACGACCGGAGACCAGATGACCGGAGGATGTCGAACGTGGCCAAAAGAAGATAGGAGGCAATTCCAGCGATGCACATGGCAAACCGATGATACACGACAGTATATATAATATAGTGCGCATGACCAAACCAAACAATTTTGTCCCTAGATAATTTAGATAATTTTCTCGATCATTGTTCATAGAGGGGGTGGTGGCTTAGGCCACCATGTTTGAGTAAACGTGGCATGGCACTGCGAAGATATGAACCTTGAGCCCATCACCACAACTCCATCATTTAAAGTACCAAGTCACATGAGTGAGCAAGGAACACTTTGAGAGTGTTTGGTTTATTTATGCATCATATAGGGTGAGAGAACTCATGAATTCATTGCCTCCCCCTAAATACATGCCTACACCTAGACAAGACATGAAGTAAGTGTATGTAGATGTGCAAGATTTCACATAATGTTATCAAGCTCCAAGATACCAAGTTCACGCCTAAGTTGACAAAATCTTGCTTCATCCAATGGTTTGGTGAAAATGTCTGCAAGTTGCATATATGTGCCAACATGATCAAGATAAATGTGCCCCTTTTGCACATGATCTCTCAAGAAGTGATACCTAATATCAATGTGTTTTGTGCGAGGGTGATCAATAGGGTTCTCAGCAATCTTGATGGCACTTTCATTATCGCATAGAAGAGGCACATGTCTATAGGTGATACAATAATCCTTCAAAGTTTGCCTCATCCATAGCAGTTGTGTTGCACAACTTGCGGTTTCAATATATTCAGCTTCAACGGTTGAGAGGGAGACACAATTTTGCTTCTTCGAGGACCAACTTACCAAGGAGCATCCAAGAAATTGACATGCCCCAGAAGTAGACTTCCTTCCCACTTTGTCTAGGCCCAATCCGCATCCGTGTACCCAATGAGATCAAACTTGGCATCCTTGGGGTACCATAGACCCAACTTTGGGGTGTGAACAAGGTATCTAAGAATATGCTTAACCGCCTTATGATGACTTTCCCTAGGGGAAGCTTGAAATCTTGCACATATGCCTACACTTAACATGATGTCTAGTCTAGATGCACAAAGATAAAGCAATGAACCAATCATAGAGCGGTATATAGATGGGTCAAAAGTAATACCGTTGGTGTCTTCAGTGAGAACAAGTTTTGTGGGCATGGGTGTCTTACAAGGGTTAGCATTTGTCATATCAAACTTCTCTAGAATTTCCTTGAGGTATTTTTTTGAGACAACAAAATTCCTTATTGAAATTGTTGTATTTGAAATCCGAGAAAGAACTTCAAGTCCGCATTGAGTGACATCACAAAGGTCTTGGTCATGGAAGCCGCAAACTTCTTGCACAAATAAACGTTAGGAGAACCAAAAATGATGTCATATACATAGATTTTCCATAAGATCAAATCACCTCTTTCACTCTTAGTAAAAAGAGTGGGATCGATCGCCCCTCTCACAAAGCCATCGTCGAGTAGAAACTTGTTAAGATGATCATACCAAGCATGAGGTGCTTGTTTGAGGCCATAAAAAGCCTTGTGAAGTTGATACACATAGTCTTTGTGATCGGGATCAACAAACCCAGGTGGTTGTGATACATATACTTCTTCTTGTAGAGGACCTTTAAGGAAAGCACTCTTAACATCCATTTGATGTAATGTAAAACCATTGAAAGAAGCATATGCAAGTAAGATACGAATAGATTCAAGATGGGCAACAGGAGCAAAGGTCTCATCAAAGTCCAAACCTTCAACTTGTGAGTACCCTTGTGCCACTAACCTTGCCTTGTTGCGGATGATTACGCCATTCTCTTCTTTCTTGTTCTTGAAAATCCATTTTGTTCCAATGACATTGTGTTCCTTAGTTGGTCTCTTGACTAATGACCATACTTTGTTGTGTTCGAAACTGTTCAACTCTTCTTGCATAGCAACGAGCCAATCATTGTCCATCAATGCATCTTGTACCTTGAGTGGCTAAACACTAGAGACAAACGAAAAGTGAGCACAAAAGTTTGTCAATTGTTTACGAGTGACTCTACCTTCCGATATGTCGTTTAGAATTTGATCAACATCAACATGACCGGCCACTCGTGGCATGATGGAGGTTAGGGTTTCACGAGGTTTAACTTCATTTCCATCATCCACATCCTCAACATATGGATCAGTAATTTGTGATGGACAATCTTCTTCTTCAAGTTGCATTTGATGAGGTTCAACATCAAAGATTGCACTTTCTTGTTCTTGCTCTTGGTGATGATCTTGTTCTTTAATGTGATCATGGTGAGGGACAATGGGCATAGTTTGAGCAATAGGATCTTGTGGAGGTATGGGTGTTGGAGTGTCTTGAGGATGAGAGAAACTTTCATCTTCTTCATCATCATCATGAGATTCTTGTTCCATTGGAAGAAGAGCACCAACACCCATGGACAAAATATCTTGAGAGGGATCTTCTCCACCTACATCACTTAGATCAACTTGCTCCCCATGGGATCCATTAAATTCATAAAACACCACGTCACAAGTTTCTACAACACATCCATTGGATTTGTTGTAGACTCTATAGGCATGAAAGTTTGATCCATAACCAACAAATATCCCCTCAGTTGTTTTGGATTGAAATTTTCCTAACCGTTCTCTTTTGTTGAGGATGAAACACTTGCACCAAAATACATGAAAGTAGTTGACATTTGGCTTGTTCCCGGCCAGGAGCTCATATGGAGTCTTCTCCAATATTGTGCGGAGGAAGAGCCGGTTCTATGCATGGCATGCGGTGTTGACAGCATCAGCCCAAAAACTATGTGGTGACTTGTATTCATCCAACATGGACCTGGCCATTTCCACAAGTGTACGGTTCTTTCTCACGGCTACACCATTTTGCTGAGGAGTGTAGGGTGCGGAATATTGATGCTCAATCCCTTCATCACTAAGAAATTCTTCCAAGGTGTAGTTCTTGAACTCAGAGCCATTATCACTTCTTATTGCCAAGATTTCTTTGTCAAACTTGCGTTGGTCTTGCTTGGCAAAATCAATGAAAGTGATCTTCGTCTCATCCTTGGACTTGAGGAAAAACACCCATGTATATCTTGAGTAATCATCAACAATGACAAATCCATACTTTTTCCCACCAAGACTGTCCCATGACGAAGGCCCAAAAAGATCCACATGAAGGAGCTCTAAAGGCCTTGAAGTAGATACAATATTATTGGGTGGGTGCTTGGATTGATGTTGCTTCCCGGCTATGCATGCACTACACATACGATCTTTCTCAAAAGAGACATTGGTTAGTCCAAGGATGTGATTACCCTTTAAGAGATTTTGAAGATTTCTCATGCCGACATGGGCTAGCCGGCGATGCCATAGCCACCCCTTGTCGGCCTTGGCCATTAGACAAGTTGCATGGAATGTGCTCTCTTTCGAGAAATCAACTGTGTAAAGGTCTCCATCCAACTTTCCAACAAATGCCACTCCGAGAGTATCTCTCCTAAAGACTTTCACATCCGTTAGTCCAAATAGTGTATCATAACCAACTGAAGCCAATTGGCGAATGGAAAGCAAATGGTATTTAAGGGATTGGACAAGCATGACATTTGCAAGAGACATGTCATTTGTGATAGCCACCTTGCCCAACCCGAGTACCTGTCCTTTTGATCCTCCACCAAACACAATGCTCATAAATGGTTGAATAGCTTCCATGAAGTCAAAAAGCAGTCTGCTATCTCCAGTCATATGGTTGGTAGATCCACTATCGATCACCCAGTTGACTCCACCAGAGAAAGAAACCTACACACAATTTTATGACTTGGTTAGAGGCACCCATTTTGCAATGGGACCTCTCAATTTAGTCAGAAGGGTCTTAGGGACCCAAATAGCATAAAATCGGAATGCATTACGAGGACCAACAAATTTTCCATAAACTTCTCAATCCTTTGTTTTACAAAGTACATAGGATGGAGGCATGAACTCTTTTGGCTTGTTGAAAGTGGGCATGCCCCTGGTGGCCTTCCCACTCACAACCTTACCTTTCTCCTTGTGCCCTTGTTGAAAGTGGGCATGCCTCAATATGTCAGCCATGGTCCGCACCATAAATATCTTGGGAGCTAAACCTGAGATGCACTTGATGAAATAGATTAGCTCCCTATATGTATGTTGTCAACAATATCAAAATATGATTAAGGGCATTATTGCACTTTCAGTTATCACATGTGAAACAGAATATATAGCTGCTTTAGAAGACGCGCAGGAAGGTGTCTATATGAAGGAGTTCATGACCGATCTAGTAGTTGTGCCTAGTGCATCGGATCCGATAACCATCCTTTGTGACAACACTGGAGCCATTGTCATTAAACTTTAATTGTTATAGCTTTTGTTAATGTCAAGTGTGTGTTCCTTATGCCATGATATTGTGCAACACCCTCGCACCACAGGAATACTTAGTGTCTATCCAAACGCGACGGGGTTATTACCCCCAGGTAGGCCAAAGCAATGGGGTCCTCCTCCTTTCGCTTCGAAGAAAAACTACGTGACTAACTGGCCGTGGCCGGCTAGAGGACGTCCGGCACAAGCCGGTGCCGGCTGACGCCCCGGACGGTTGGTCGAGGAGCCGGCTGGACCTTCGGCCGGCTAGGCGTGGTCGGCTGCCCCCGGGCCGGCTCTAACGTTGACCTTGCGACGGACATGTGATGTCCCGTCCCTTTGCGCATGGGTACGATGATGCAACGCGACCGACACGATGGGCGGCCCTGTGGCTACAGTGGTCGCTGACGCACTGCAGCGTGTGGCTACAGTCCAACCGTCCCGACCGCTGACCTCGGCGAGCGCGACCGGGCGTGGGAACAATGTGTGGCAGCCCGGGACCGACGCTCCAGAAGATTCCAGTAGATTCCCCTTTAGTTTCCGTTTTCGGCATGTGTTCATCTGGTTGTTGCATTCATCATCGCATCATTCACATCATCTGCATCGCATCATCTCCCGTTTTCGAAAACTTGCATCCGTTCGTAGTCGCCGGTTCTCTCTCTTTCGTCGTTGCCCACTTCGAGACCAGCCACACATGCACGCGCCCGCGGCATCTTTTAAATAAAACCGTTTTTAAGCACGCGCAAAAATATTCTCGGATCGAGTTGAAACTTGTCGTGCGGTCTTGTTATAGCATAGGTAGATCGCCTGTCGATTTTCGTCGCGTGCTGAGTTCGTTCGATGCCCCGTCGGTAATCCATAGAAGTGAGGTTATCGGTAGTTTATCAGACGTTCGTCGGTCGTTTCTCGGTGTTTTAAAATCTCCGTGTCCGGGTCGCAGACTTCTCTCTCTCTCTCTTCCCCACTTAGCCCTCTACACAGCCGCCGCAGCCCGACCCTCCGCTTCCGGACCGTCGGACCGACACCCGGCAGTCCGAAAACGGACAGTGCCGTAACCCTAGCCCCCTTCCCTATTTATAGCCCCACCTCGTTCCGCGTGCCACCAAACCCTAGCCAGCCCCTTCTCCCACCTCCAGCCAGCCCGCCCGAGCCCATCCGGGCCCGAATCGGCATTCCGGAGCTCTCCGAAGCTCGCCGAGCTCCCATGGTGGCCGACCGCAGTGCAGCTCCCGCAGCTCCTCTCGCGTGCTCGCCAGGGCGACGTCGCCTCGCCGGACCCAGCCAGCCGCCGCGCCGCCCTCTCCTTCCCTCTCCTTCCTCTCCCCTCCTTATCCTCCCTCTCACCCTCGCCCTTGCTCTCTCCCGCAGGTGTTGTGTCGCCATGGCTGCCGCCAAGCGCCGCCGCCGTCCAGATCCCCACCTCCGGCCGCCGGATCCGGTCGCCCTGACCCCGTTCCGGCCAGGCCCAGGCCCCCTCGCGCCGCCGCCGCCGCCCGCTCGGGCACGGGACGAGCGGAGGACGAAGCCCTCGCGTTGACCCCGCTCTGGCTGCGCGTGGGCCGGCCGCGTCCTCGGCCCACCTCGCCTGCCCAGCCTCCCCTGCCGGCCAGATTCGGCCCAGATAGGTGAGCCAGCCCCCCCATCGTTTTTTTCTTATTTATTGTTTTCGGGTATTGATTCAATGCGTTTTTATTTAATCGGGTCTTCGCACGTTAAACTTCCAACATGTAAAGTGCTTAGAAAATTTGCAGAATATTAATATGCCATTGCACCCACGCATAAAATAATTTAACATGTCATTTGCATTTATTTTGCATTAATTGCATTTTCATAAATTATTAACCGTGCATCGAAATTAATTAAATGAAATATTAAAAATGTTCATCTCATTCGCATCGCATTTTCATGCATGAGAAAAATGTTGGTCATGATGTTTGTATTAAATTGCATTGTTGAAGTGTTTTGACGTGATTAGGCCTAATCCCGCATATTTAATTGTGATTAACTTTCTACATGAACATAATCATATTATATATGTTTCCGGGGTAGAAAGATCCATAGAAGTTATCTGTGCATTTAGTTTTATCATTTGAGCATGTTTGAGTGCATGTCGTTTTCACCGTGATGCCTTTTGTCATTTTCGTAGGAATTAATCCGGGCATGATATGAATTAATTTTCAACATGAAAGTTGCTCTTTGATATGTGTCCTAGCTCATGGACATTTTGTTTGTCATAGAAATGCATGTGTAGGTGTTGTTTTGTTGTTGTCTACTTGCTATAAAAATCTGTTATTTTGAGGGTCCTAAATGTTTCTAAGTATGAATCTGTTATATTTTGTTCCTGTCTTGCCATGTGATTTGCTAGTGATCTAGAACTCTTTTGTCGTAGGTGCAATGGAGTTATTTGTTGTTGATATAGTCCTTTAGTATGCTGTTAAGTTTCATGCCATAATATGATTTATAGCATATAGTTCCACTGATGTCAATATGCCTTCGTGATAAAACTGCATTGTCTAAAACTGATATTTTCACTAAGTCTGAAACTGTTTTCAAGTAGCTTTCTTGTGAGCTTCCTACCAAGTGATCCATGCTTGTTTTGCTTATGATATGTGAAGATGAAATGAAGTGGATGTTGTATGATATTGCCCCATGCTTAGTTTGTGCATTTTTGAATCTTGTAGCTTGCTGTTTTCATGTGTTCAAAATGCTATGTTGCTGTTTTGGCAGATTTCAACTAAAACTTGTTTTGATGATTGTGGTTGAACCGTAGCTCCGTTTTGGGCATTTCATATATGAAACTTGCTTAGAATCTCATGTAGTTTCATAATAGCTTGCTGCATTCATGATTTGAGATGGTTGTGGTGGTTTTTCCCATGCATCTGTATTCATGCCATGTGCATCTTGTGTTGCTCATATCTTTTAGACCGTAGCTCCGTTTGAGATGTTCTATATATGTTAATCGACTAGAATGACGTGTAGAATAACATGGTGATATTTATTTTGATGATTAACAAATATAAAATATGTTTAGATCATATCTGGACCATTTTCTAAATTAACATATGAGGTCATTTCGGAATTGCTATAAGTTGTTTCCGGCCTCATTTAAGATGCCTAGATAGATAGTTTACTTATGCTTCACCTCTTGACATGCTTAGCAACATTTAATATTGTCGTGTACCTAACGAAAGTGAATTAAATAATTCGAACGTGGAGTCTCGTTGATATGCAACTCGTTGCATATTGAGCTTCACTTAATGTGTAGTCTTTGATTGTTGTGATTTGTCATGCATTGCATATTAAACCGGACATGCATCATATTTCTTGTGCATCGTGTTTTGCATATGTTGTGGTGTATCTTGTGTTGATCGTTTGTTTCGGATTGCTTCTTCTCGATAGAGTTCCGAAAGCGTTCGGAGTGTGAGGATTCGTTCGACTACGTTGGTTCGTCCTCTTCATGGACTCGGTCTTCTTCCAAGCGGGATCTCAGGCAAGATGACACGTTTCCCTGGATACCATTACTATCATTGCCATGCTAGTTGTCTCGTCTTTTATCGTTATGTCTTGCTACCTACCACCTGTTTGATAAGCCTCCCAACATTGCCATGAAAAGCCTCTAACCTCTCCATATCCCAGCAAAACATTGTTTGGCTATGTTACCGCTTGCTCAGACCTTCTTATAGAGTTGCTAGTTGCAGGTGCAATTGTTTCCATGTGTCAACATGGATTTTCCTTGTTATATCACAATATTGCTGCTATTTAATTTAATGCACATATACACTTGGTAAAGGGTGGAAGGCTTGGCCTTTTGCTTGGTGTTTTGTTCCACTCTTGCCGCCCTTAGTTACTTGTGAACCGGTGTTATGTTCCATAAATGAGCGCTCCTAACATGCTCGGGGTTGTTATGGGGACCCCCTTGATTTTCGGGTTAGAATAAAACTTGTCTGGCAAGGCCCAACATTGGTACTATATTTGCCTAATAATTAATGAACTTGCATAGGGGATATTTTTCTGGACCCCGTGGATAATTTAATCAACCCCCGGGCCAGTGCTCCTCATGAGTGTTGGTCCAAAATGGGCTGCCTGCGGGGCCGCCTCGAGGCAACTTGAGGATTGGTTTTCCATGTAGCTAATCCCATCCAGTCGTGTCCTGAGAACGAGATACGCGGCTCCTATCGGGTTCGTCGACACGTCGGGCGGCCTTGCTGGATTTGTTTTACCTTTCTCGAACGTCTCGAGTGAGGAACTCTGATTTCTTTGGGCTATCTCGAGGTGTTGGATTTCCTTTGGAATTGCCTAGGAAGATCACGAGATCCGTGGTTGAGGTTATTCCCGCTGAGTGTGGTTAATTTGTGTGTTGATGAGTTGGAGCACCCCTGTAGGGTTAAATCTTTTCGAGAAGCCGTGCCCGCGGTTATGTCGCAAACTTGGATAATTTGTTTAACACCCGGTCATAGCAAACTTGAAGTAAACTCTAATAAAATACACCAACCGTGTGAGTAACCGTGACTGTCTCTTCTTGTGAGTCCTCATCCGGAAGAGAACACGGTGGGGTTATGATTGACGTAAGTAGGTGTTCAGGATCAGTTAGTGATCAATACTAGTTCATGTCCGTTATGCGTAGACCACCATGCTTTACTTTCTGTGCTCGTAAGTTAGCCACTCAAATATATGCTTAGACGCTTGCTGCAGCCTCACCACTTAACCATACCTTACCTATTAAGCTTTAATAGTCTTGATACCCTTGGAAATGAGATTGCTGAGTCCCTGTGGCTCACATATTACTACAACAACAGTTGTAGGTACAGGTAATGTGATGATTTGACGTGAGCGTGTTGCTTGATTTGACTTGGAGTTCTTCTTCTTCTTCTTCTTCTTCTTCAATCTTGGATGGGTTCCAGGCGGCAGCTTGGGATAGCAAGGGTGGATGTCATTTTATCGTTTGATTTCGTCCGTAGTCGGACCCTGCTCTTATGTATGATGTTTGAGATGTTATTGTGTTGCTGTGACTCTGATGTAGCCTGTGGCCAGTGTAAGCCAATTCCATATACTCATCTCTTCTATACATGTACTTGTAATGATATCCATTCTTGCGAACGCATCGAGATGCGCTTCTATCCCTGTCGAGGCCCTCGTGCCCAAATAAGGATAGGACCGCATCTTGGGCGTGACACAGTGTCAGCACGCCCTCGCCACTCGATTACCTGCCTCGGCGTGGATACAGTGTAGCCGGCCGTACCGACGACTTCGGTCGGCTGGCGCTACGCGATGCCAACCCGGTGGCCCGTGCCGCGGCAGGTGGGCGAGGACCAACCATTGGGAGTGGGCCCCAGCAGGAGATGGGACCACTCACCCGGTGGCCCCTACAAGCGACGAGACGGCACGAGAGGCGGGTCCCTCTGGCCAGCCGGAGAGACCGTCAGTCGGGTCCCCCCCACCTTTGTACTTAGAACATATTATAAGAGCCAGGGGGTTGGCCTATAAAACCCCCAAGCCCCCCATGCAACGGGGACAGAGACGGACGGACGCACACACGAACGATCATCTCCACACACACTACTCCTTCTAGCAGTGGAGGAAGAGGAGTCGGTTGCCCCTTCTTCCTCCTCTAGACATAGCTCCAGGAGAACTATTGTACCTATACCCATCCATCCAACTAAACCAAGAAGGACTAGGGGTATTACCTCCCCCGGAGGGCCCTGAACTTGGGTACATCGTGTGTCATCACCGCTTGTGCCCAATCTCGCACCTGGAGCCCGTCAGCGTCCTTCGGCCCCAACCACCTACGATAAGCCACCCTATGGCATCTGTCGTGAGAAAACGATGACAGTTGACGCCCACCGTGGGGCCGTACGCGGTGCCGGCCGGATTGATGCTCCGGGCGGGACCCGGCGCCATTCCCTGCCATCGCTGCTCGTCCCGGAGAAACCGTGGGGAGCTCGTGGGGCTTGCCCCGGCACGCCCTGCGGGCAACTCCGTCGGCCTCATGGCCGACATCGACACGCTCACTGAGCGCTTCAGCAGGCTCAGCCTCGCTGAGGCTCTGGCCGCCGACGAGTACCCCACGGGGGTGCTCGTATACGCTGGTCCGCCCACGGCAGTGGGCGCACTCGCTGCGACTCAGTCCAGCGGCTCCCACGGTCGCATGGGAGAAATGGCCATCACCTCCGCTACCACTTCCGGACGGGCGCGGGTCGCGGCTACTGCTGCCGCTGCCCGCGTCGGCACGTCCGACCCGCTCGGCGCGGCCCTCCGGGGCTTGAGCACTTCGATCGCCCCAACGGCAAACCCCAACACCGCCGCGGCCGATCTCGAGCAGGCTCGTCGCGTCCTGTTCGAGGACGCCACCGCCCTCGTGGCCACGTGGCGCCGCATGGAGGCGGCACAGCGGGACTACGCTCCCGCCTACGGACTCATCCCGGCTGGCGCCGAGCCCAGCCAGCGTGGGGCTGTGCGCGGCCGCGGTCACGTGGTCGCCGAAATCCTCGGCGGCAAAATGCCCGTCTATGACACCCCCGCGGCCAACCTGCCGGCCCTCAAGGTGGCCTATGACGAACTGGCCACCTTGGAGGGCGAAGAGTGCGCCGCCCACGAGCGCCACATCAAGGAGCTCATCGATGCTACTGATGCGCAGCAGCATCTGCTCGCAATGGGCGGCGCCGCCACTAAAGGCCCCCGGCCCGAGCGCGAGGGCACAGGAACTGCCGGCCGCCAGGCGGCCCAGTACTCCTGCTCCCCTCGCGTCTCCAGCCACCGGGCCGGAGCAAACAAGCCCCGGCCCTCTCAGACGCCGGGGAGCGAGCAGCCGACTCTTAGCAGCCGATGCACCAACGAGCCGCCTCAGAGCGGCTGCTACCACGAAGCACCAGCATCCGGCAACCGGTGCAGCCATGGGCACACGCCGCCCCCGCGGTGCGAGTCGGGGCAGTCGGCGCCACCCATCGTCCGTCCCGAGCTCTCAGC
This sequence comes from Hordeum marinum, assembly GCA_022496015.1. NCBI lineage: Eukaryota > Viridiplantae > Streptophyta > Magnoliopsida > Poales > Poaceae > Hordeum > Hordeum marinum. The sequence goes on from CM039675.1 coordinate 425,719,383, forward strand.
TCGGCTCAGACCACGCGTCCCCCGCAGCGAGAACGACGCCCGCAACCGCCTCGACAAACTCACGCAATCCGCCTCCTCGAGGAGGAGGGCTCAATTGGTCTGGCCTGCTTCGGTCCCCGGATCCGCACCGAGCCGTTCCCAACTGAATTCACGCTCCCTAGGGACACCCCCAAATACAACGGGGCCGCCAAGCCTGAAGACTGGCTGATCGACTACACCATCGCGGTGGGTATCGCCAGGGGAACAAGCGCGTAGCCGTTCGCTACCCCCCCCCCCCTCATGTTGATCGGTTCGGCCCGCACTTGGCTCAATAGCCTGGCGGCCGGCAACATCAACACCTGGACAAACTTCAAGGAGGCCTTCGTCCGCAACTTCACCGGCACCTACAAGTGGCCTGGTCATCCCCATGAACTCGCCATGTGCGTTCAGGGGACAGATGAATACCTCCGCGACTACCTCACCCGGTGGACCGAGATCCGCAACTCCTGTGAGGGGGTGCACGAGGTGCAAGCCGTGCAATACTCCATCGAGGGCTGCCGGGACGGCACCCCTCTCAAACATAAGCTCCTGTGCTCCGAGCCGGCCACGCTTGCCGAGCTCATGACCAAGGCGGACAAATACGCCACGACCGATTTGGCCATCCGGGTCAAGACGACCCCGCCTTCCAAGGCAACAACGACACCGGCCATGACCCGGGCGACAGCCAACAACGGCAGCCGCAGAACAACAGATGCAAGAACGACCATCCGGATCCCTACTACGGGAGCCGGCAGGTCAATACCGTCGAGGATCAGGAGTCGGCTGCCCAGCCTTTTGGCCAGCGCCAGTGCACCGGCAAGGCTGCCTGGTAGCCGAAGCTCACCTTCGGGCAAATGCTCGACCTCCCCTGCAAGAACCATTCAAGGGCCAAACCCTCTATGAACACGCTCCGGCAGTGCAGCTTCTCACAGCGATTGGCCCGGGGGGCGGCCTTCTGGCTCCTCCCGCGTCGTCAGCCTGCACGCCGGCCCCGGCACCGGCTCCGGCTCCGGCCCAGAACGACGGTCGTCTAATCGACCAGTTCCCCAACCAGGATAGTTGCTACGTCTTCTTCACCAGTGAAGAGATGGGCAAACACTCTTAGGGCCAGCTCCGCCGTGAGGTGAATGCCACCATGCCGGCAACTCCCCAGTTCATGCACTGGTCGGAGAAGCCGGTCACTTGGAGCCAGGCCGATCACCCTACCGTGATGCCGAATCCTGGTAGCTATGCCTTGGTCCTCGACCCCAGCATCGCCACCAAGGAGCAAACTTGCCGCTTCTCGCGGGTGCTGATAGATGGCGGCAGCAGCATCAACATTCTCTACCTCGACACAATGCACAAGCTAGGGCTGAAGATAGAAGACCTGTGGGCGAGCCGGACGGTCTTCCACGGCATCGTGCCTAGGAAGTCCTGCTCCCCTGTCGGCAAGATCATGCTCGGCGTCCTCTTCGATGGACCCGGCCACTTCCGCCGCGAGCCAGTGTTGTTCGAGGTCGTGGACCTTGCGAGCCCCTACCACGCGTTGTTGGGCCGGCCGGCTCTTGTCAGCTTCATGGCGGTCCCCCATTATGCCTACCTCAAGCTCAAGATGCCGGCCCACAAGGGAATCATCACCATCAAGGGTGACTACAAGATGTCACTGGAGTGCACTCGGGATGGCAGCCGGCTGACTGAGGCCCTGGAGATCGCCGAGGAGAAGCGGCAACTCGACCGGCTCGTGGCCCTTGCTGCCAGCCAGCCGGCCGTGCCGGCTCCTCCCTCGCAATCCATCGGCGAGGCCTCCTTCCAGCCGTCCAAAGACACCAAGCAAATCTCGCTCGACCTGGCCAACCCGGCTCAGTGCATCTCCATCGGCACCCGCCTCAACAGCAAATAGGAAGGCGAGCTCATCGACTTCCTTCATGAGAATCGGGAAATCTTTGCATGGTCCGCCAAGGACATGCCGGGTGTTCCGAGGAAGTTCGCCGAGCACAAACTCCATGTCTAGACGGACGTCAAGCCGGTCAAGCAACCCCTGCGCCGTTTCTCCGAGGAGAAGCGGCGTACTATAGGCGAAGAGATCGTCCGGCTGCTCGCGGCCGGGTTCATCATGGAAGTGTTCCACCCGGACTGGCTGGCCAACCCAGTCCTGGTGCTGAAGAAGAACAAGACCTGGTGCATGTGCATCGACTACACTAGCCTGAACAAGGCATGTCCCAAAGACCCATTCGCCCTGTCGCGGATCGATCAAGTCATCGATTCCACGGCCGGTTGCGACTTGCTGTCTTTCCTAGACGCCTACTCTGGCTACCACCAGATCAAGCTGGACCCGGAAGACCGGCTCAAGACCTCCTTCATCACGCCCTTCGGGGCCTACTACCACATCACCATGTCCTTCGGCCTGAAGAACGCAGGCGCCACCTTCCAATGGTGCATGCAGAAGTGCCTCCTGCCTCAGATAGGCAGGAATGTCCATGTCTATGTCGACGACATTTTCGTCAATACCAAGAAGCATTTCAGCCTCCTCGACGACCTCCGGGAGACCTTCGCGAACTTGCGCAAGTACAAGACCGGCCAACTCTTGGGCTTCTTCGTATCCGCTCGCGGCATCGAAGCTAACCCCGAGAAGATCAGCGCGATCGAGCGCATGCCGAAGCCAACCCGGCTCCGCGACGTCTAGAAGTTCACCGGCTACCTCGCCTCGCTCAGCCGGTTCATCAGTCGGCTGGGGAAGAAGGCCCTGCCCCTCTACAAGCTCCTTCGCAAGATGGCTCTGATCGAGCTGGGTCAAACCAAGAGGTCGGGCGTCTTCGACTGGCCTGACAAGGCGGACGAGGCCTTCTGCGGTCTCAAGAAGGCTCTCACCCGCGTGCCCATCCTGGCCGTGCCGGCTGAAAAGGAACCACTGCTCGCCTACATCGTGGCGACCACACGCGTCATCAGCGTCGTCCTGGTGGTCGAGCGGCCGGAGGAGGGCAAGTCCTTGCCGGTCCAGTGACCCATCTACTACCTCGGCGAGGTCCTCTCCGCGTCCAAGCGGAACTACCCCCACTACCAAAAGATGTGTTATGGCATATACTTCACCGCCAAGAAGGTCAAGCAATACTTCCAAGAGCATACCATTATCGTGGTGAGCACGGCCCCACTTAGCGAGATCATGAGCGGCCGGGACTCCACCGGCCAGATCGCCAAGTGGGTCATCGCCCTCGCCGATCATGAGATCCGGTATGAGCCGAGAACCGCCATCAAGTCGCAGGCGTTGGCGGACTTCTTCGTCGACTGGGCGGAGACGGAATTCATTCTGCCTCCCCCAGACGCCACGCATTGGCGCGTGCATTTTGACGGCTCGAAGATGAGGACCGGCCTGGGTGCCGGCATAATCCTCTCCTCCCCGAAAGGTGATCAGCTCAAATACTCCCTCCAGATCCACTTCACCGCCTCCAACAACGTGGCCGAGTACGAGGCCATCATCCATGGTCTCTGGCTTGCCAAGGAGATCGGCATCAGGCGCATCCTCTGCTTCGGCCACTCCGACCTCGTGGTGTAGCAAGTCTCTGGTGAATGGGACGCTAGGGACGCCAACATGGCCAGCTATCGCTTCCTCGTACAAAAGCTCATCGGCTCCTTCGAGGGTTGTGAGTTTCATCACATCCCACGAGCGGACAACGAGGCGGCCAACGCGTTGGCAAACATCGGCTCCAGCCGGCGTCTCCCTCGAACGGCTGCTCAAGCCATCGATCAAGCCAACCCCGGAGTCAAAGTCAATCTTCGTGCCGACGGGCGTCGCCGGCCCATCGACGGCCCTAGACACCTCTCTGACACCTTCACCACCGGCTCTCGAACCGTCGGCCGCCCAACCGGCTCCAATCGAGCCGGCGGGATCCGGGGCGGACGGCCCCGGCAGCGCGGCCGTCATGATGATCATCGACCAGCCGGCCCTGGGGGCAGGCGAGCCGGGCCTGGGGCTGATCAACCAGTCCCGAGAACTGGCGAACCGGTCCCAGGGGCTGATCAGCCAGATCCGGGGGCTCCAGGGCGAGTGCGGGCATCGAGCCGGAAAAGGGTCTAGAGATCCTCCTCGACATTCACCAGGGCGAGTGCGGGCATCATGCCGCCTCCCGGACCCTGGTGGCCAAGGCTTTCCTCCATGGCTTCTTCTGGCCAACGGCTCTCGAGGCGGCCAAGAAGTTGGTCGACGAGTGCGAGGGCTGCCAACGCTTCAGCACGCAAAGCCACCTGCCGGCAACGCCCCTCCAAACCATCCCCCTCTCGTGGCCTTTCGCCGTTTGAGGGATGGACATGGTGGGCCCATTCAAGACTGCTCGAGGCGGCATGACGCACTTGCTGGTGGCTGTCGACAAATTCACCAAGTGGATCGAGGCGCGACCCGTCAAGAAGCTGGACGGCCCCACGGCCGTCCGGTTCATCGACGACATCACAGTGCGCTACGGCGTTCCCCACAGCATCATCACCGACAACGGCACGAACTTCGCCAAGGGTGCGCTTGCACGCTTCTGCTCCAAGCAGGGAATCCGGCTCGACCTGGCCTTCGTCGCTCATCCGCAGTCAAACGGCCAGGTCGAGAGGGCGAACGGCCTCATCCTGTCCGGCATCAAGCCCCGGCTCGTGACGCCGCTGGTAAGGTCGGTCGGCTGCTGGATCGACGAGCTACCGGCCGTCCTTTGGAGTCTCAGGACCACCCCGAACCGTTCAACCGGCTACACTCCCTTCTTCCTTGTATATGGGTCCGAGGCCATCATCCCCACCGACATCGAGTTTGATTCGCCTCGGGTTGTCCTATACACGGAGAAGGACGCGAAGGAGGCAAGATAAGACGGCATCAACCTACTCGAGGAAGCTCGCGAACTAGCCTTGAGCCGGACGGTGATCTACCAGCAGAAGCTCCGGCACTACCACAGCAAGCGGATCCGGCCACTCTCGTTCCGCGAGGGGGACCTGGTCCTAAGGCGGATCCAATGAACAGCCGAACAACACAAGCTGTCCTCCCTATGGGAGGTCCCATTCATCATCAGCAAGGCACTTCACAACAATGCATACTATCTAATAGATGCCCAGAAGCCACAGAAGCGCAAAAGAGATGCCTCGAGAGAGGAGACGGGGCAACCATGGAACGCGGCCCTTTTGTGCCCGTTTTACTGCTGAAGGAACTAATGTATGTATGTATCCCCACCCTTTTAGGGCTTATGAATGCAATGGGCGCCCCAAGCCGGCTCTTGGGGTGCGCCCCGTTTCGTTTCCCTCAAAAGTATTCCTCACTCACCGTCTCCCCGACCCGACTCCCGGGCCCGGGGCTAGCCGGCTGGACCTAGAACGCCTCTCCAAAAACTAGCTAAGTAATGTGAGCCGGCCAAACCTCCTCACCCTTACCAGCTACAGAACCATCTCCCGGCTGTCCGGCTGATGGGGCCTCGCGGCGGCAGGGTTTGGCTCACACAAAAGGTCTAAACAAAGGGAGACCCCTTCTAGGCCCAGCCTGACCATCGTTGTGTCTCTACCACTCTACTTATCCCGAAAAGCCCTCGCGATTCCTAAGTTTTGAACCGGCTCCCTTGAGGCGGACGCCCCGACCCAGCTATAGACCGGTTCCTGGCTGTCGGGCTGGCAGGGCCGAAACCAAAGGGGAAAAGGAGTAGAAACAAAAAGAGTCAAGCGGGTAAAAAGGATAAGGACGAGGCAGCATGAGTAACAAGGAAAACACGGCAAACTATTCATGGTATAAATGTTAAGGCAAAAGCGGCCCACGGCCAGCATTTAGTTCATTACATAAACACCCCCAGTGGGTGGATTCAAGCTTAACATGCAGGGAGAAAAAAGAGAAAGATAAAGAAAAAATGCATGGGGGCTCAAGCTGCCGGCGCGTCACGGGGCGGCTCGGTTCTCGCCTCGGAGGTGGTCGCGGCCTTCGGGTCAGCCTCCTTGGCCCTTGAGGCGGGCTCCTTGGTATCGGCCGTCTCGCCGCTCGAGTCGGTGCTCTCGTCGGCAACTTCATTGTTCAACGGGCCTTGGGGGATGCTGAGGAGTCCTCGGGCAGCGGCTCGCCATCCTCGCCAAGGGCCGGCAGGAACTCGTCCGTGTCGACATACGATGCGAGCTCGTTGGCTCGCTGGACAAGGGCCCGCTCGCGGGCCTCCCGCTCTACAGACGGCACGTCCCGCATGGTCGCCAGTCGGCCCAGATCCACGCCACGGTACCATGACGTGATGAACCGAAGCGCCATCTGCACTCCGGCTCGGGCAGCTGACGCCTTCCAGGCTTCGAGGTGGGGGACGGCGTGCTCCAGCCACTGAGCCACGCGGTGCGTCGGAGCTCCCCCGTGGACCGTCCACAGCGCGGTGATTACCTCTTTGCCGGTGGTCTTGAGCCGCTCCATGCTCCGCTCGAGATGGGTCATCTGCATCTCGACGGCGAGATCTCATCCATGTCCCACGCGGCATCCTCCTCGATGGAGCGACTGCACTCCCGTAGGTACTCCCAGTGCTCCTCAACGGCGCGCGCCGCGCGGCGATGAGTCTCCGGGAAGCTCCCTGGAAGAAATAAGAAGAGAAGGAAAGAAAGGCAAGTTGAAACACAAGGAAGGGCAAAGGGAAAAGCAACCAGCTGGGGAAGAGAAAAAACCGGCACTTACCTTCGATCGCGTCGTCCACTCCAAGGGCGAAGTTGAGCGCCGCCTGGCGCTCCGACTCCTGAGCCGCCTCTGACGCGGCAAGAGAACCCCTGACCTCCTCGAGCGTCCTCTCGAGCTGGGTCACCTCGCCTTGGAGGGCGGCAGTCCTCAAAGCGCCATCAGCCGCCTCCTTGACGGCCGTCTCCCGGGCCGCCGCCCTCTTCGCCGCCTCGGCCTTGAGCCGGTCTCGGGCCGCTTCCCCGTCGACCAGCGGTGCGGCTAGCCGGTCCGTCTCCTGCGCAGCCTCCTGGGCGTCTCGCGCCAGCCGGTCCCACTCGGAGGCTAGCCCAGTCTTCTCCTCCCGAAGGATGGCCAGCTCACCTGCAAGACACGACAGGCATTAGCCGACTCCCGGGGGCTACGTGCCCCTCCTGCGAAGTGCAACTGACCTTGCACGCGAGCCAGCTCCTCCTCCAGGCGGTAGAAGCCATATTTTTCATGGTCGTGGATGGCGACCACCTCCGCGAATAGCTTCTGCCACAGGGAGGTTCCTTCTTGCCACAAAAAGGCAAAGGTCAAGACACGCCCAAAAGAGATTCGGCCCGGCTACCCGTCGGCCGGTCAGCCGGCCCGCATCTCAGGGGGCTACACCTAGTGGGTGCGCTCCCACCCCCACTAAAAATTCTAAGACAAAACAGTTGGCTTACCTCTGCACGCTATAGGGCGGCGTCCGCCGCCTCCACGAACTGGGCCAGCTCCTGCCGGCATCGGTCCAGGACACTCCCCATGTCCACGAAGGAAGGGACCGGGCCGCCTGCCTGGGGGGCGGCAGGGCCGGCGCGCTCGTCAGCGCTTCCCAGTCCCGGACCACCTCCTGCATCGACCGCAGGGTCCTCCAGGCTCGGCCGCCGCTGCCGCCCGGGCTCGCCGCAGCTCCAGCCGCCGGGGGCGGGTTGACGACGGCAAGGGGCCGGGAGTCGCTCCCCGCCGACCTCCCGCCCAGTGTCGTCGCCGCCTCCTCTTCCCAACGCTCCGACGCATCGGTCGCGATGGAGGGCGCCTCCACCTCCATGGTCGCCGCCTCGAGGGCCACCGGGACCTCTAGCACCTCAGCCCGGGCCGGCTCAACCGCAGGCGGGGTCACCTCCGGCACCACAGGCCAGGCCACCTCGAGAGCCGGTTCCGTCGCCGCCACCCTCGCCCGGGCCGTCTCCTGCGCGGGCGGAGGCGCTAGAGGGTCCATAGCCGCCCCTCGCGGCTCGCTTGACGGCGGCCTCGACATGCGGGTGGACTCCGCTGCCGAGTCCGACGCCCATGGAGGATCCACCGACCCCCTCCGCCTTGGATGCTCGAGGTCCCGGAGTGCGAGGCCCCTCCTCGCGTCCCGGACTTGGAGGCTCGTAGCTCCTTGAGCCTCCTCTTCTCCTCCTGCTGGGTGGCCGCGTGCTCACGGGCCAGCTGGCTGGCGGCATCCATTGGCTCCCCCCTCTGGCTCCTCCTCGTGGAGCTCGATGGGGTCACTACAGCGCCCAAGAACCGGTCATCAACTGGCTCATGAGGTGGAAGCAAAACTTACGCTAAAAAAAGAACTTACGCAATAACGAGGGGCAGGATCCGCTTGGCGCGAGGCGGCGGCTTCCGCGCGGCCACCTTCACCCGCTTCGGGCCGAGCGGCAGGGCCGCCGGCCCCCCAGAGCCGGCCTCTTCCCCCGGCCAGCCGCTCCGGCCGCCGGGGCTTGAGCCGATCGCTCCTCGCTCCTCCGGTCCTGGCGCGCTGCGGGCGGAGGCCCGTTCAGAATCATCAAGTCGTCATCATCATCGTCGTCATCCATCCAGTCCTTGATGAAGGGGGCAAGAGGGAACTCACACGCTCCGTTGGGTTCCCCGGCTGCGCCAAACCCTTCGGCTCCACCGGGAGCGCCGCCTCGCAGGTCCGCCGGCTTGTCGGCTCCTCCCGAGGAGTCCACGCCCTCCTCCGGGGGGCCTCCCATCTGGTAGTCTCTGGAGTCGGAGTTTTCACGCTCCGCCTCGAAGATCTGAGGGTGCGGGCCGTCCGGCGTGTTCTGTCGCACCAGCAGCTACGGTCAGCATATCAAAGTAAGTTCTCTAGCTGGCTGCCGGCTGGGGAATATCAAACGGAAAGAAACCGCCTCGACGAAAAACTTACCAGGGGAGGCCGGTTGATGCGGTTGTATGGCTCCATGCCGAAGGACCATGAGACGGGCTTCAGCTTGAACGTCGTGAGGGCGTTCACCCTCTTCGCCACCTGAGCCGGCGTCAGCTCGACGGTGGACAGCTGGCAGGGGTCACACCGGCCGGACATATCGCAGATCCGGTACGGCCTCAGCTGGAGGGGCGACACCCGACACGAGATAAAGGCCGCCACCAGGTCAGCGGCGACCAGCCCCTCGAAGCTCTTCAGCTGCGTCAGCCGGCCAAGCTCCTCCAAAGCCACGCCGCACGGGGCAGCCCCCAGCTAGTTCTGCTGGGTGGACTGCCGGTCCTCAAAAGGCGGCAGCCGGATGTAGTCTGTCCTCGGGTCGATGTTCTTCACGTAGAAGAACGTTCGGTGCCACCCCTTGACGGAGTCGATAAGAGAGAGGGGGGAAAGCGAGCGACGCCACGGCAGCACGCCACTGTGCCCCCGCATGCGTCGCTCTTCAAAGGCTTGTGGTAGAAAAGGGCATTGAAGAGTTCGATCAAAGGAAGGATACCGAGGTACCCCTCGCACAACGTCACAAAGGCGGAGAGGTAAAGAATTGAGTTCGGGCCGAGGTTGTGCGGTTGAAGGTCGAAGGTGTCAAGGAGGAGGCGAAAGAAGATACTAACCGGAAGCCCGAAGCCCCGGGAGAAGTGCCACAGGAACATGACGTGTTCCCCTGGCCGTGGCGCCGGCGCTATCTCATCGCCCGGCGCGCGAGCGGCCATCCGCTCCTCCGGCGGCAGCATGCGCGCGCGGTGGAGTTCGGCGATGTCCGCCTCGACCACGAAGGAGTCTGCCCAGCTTCCGCCACGTCCATCGGCCATCGCGGCGGCAGTACGGCGTACGGGCGCGGGTGCATGCTCGGGTGCGGGGGCGCGCGAGGAAGGTAGGGAGATGACGAAGACGGGCAGCAAGGGGGCAAGTGAGGCGCGGGTACCTCCGCCTCCTGCCTTTCCTCTCCTTTTATAGGGGAGGCCACGACCGGGGGACGTGGGATTGATTGCGCCCACTTCCCCCGGTAACTCCGCGCGCGCGTGGGTGGCCCCGGGCCGTAATGGCCGCTTCGGGGCACAGAGGATCCTAAACTACGCCCCGAGGCCTACTGGGCCCTGGGACCTAGCGGGCTAGGCCCAGGCGACGTCCCATCTCCTCGCGTGCGTGGGACCCACCGCATCATTACTCGCCGCGTGGCGTGTCACGTGCCGGCGCGGGTCTCAGGGCGGCGCGCTGGTACCCGAGGCGTCGGGTCTGACGACCAACCCGGCTGACCCTTCGCCTTCGAGCTAGAGGCGGGTATCGCTCAGGGGAAGCCGCCGGCTCCCCACTGTCTGCCAAACGGGGGCCCCCGCCGGCTTCGGGGACTACTGACAGGGTTATTACCCCCAGGTAGGCCAAAGCAATGGCGTCCTCCTCCTTTCGCTTCGAAGAAAAACTATGCGACCGGCTGGCCGTGGTCGGCTGGAGGACGTCCGGCACAAGCCGGTGCCGGCTGACGGCCCGGACGGTTGGTCGAGGAGCCGGCTGGACCTTCGGCCGGCTGGGCGTGGCCGGCTGCCCTCGGGCCGGCTCTTCCGTTGACCTTGGGACGGACATGCGATGTCCCGTCCCTCTACGCGGGTACGACGATGCGACGCGACCGGCACGATGGGCGGCCCTGTGGCTACAGTGGTCGCTGACGCACTACAGCGCGTGGCTACAGTCCAACCGTCCCGGCCGCTGATCTCGGCGAGCGCAACCGGGCGTGGGAACAGTGCCGGCACGCCCTCGCCACTCGATTACCTGCCTCGGCGTGGCTACAGTGCAGCCAGCCGTACCGACGACTTCGGTCGGCTGGCGCTAGGCGACGCCAACCCGACGGCCCGTGTCGCGACAGGTGGGCGAGGGCCAATCACCGGGACGGCTGGCGGGCCCCAGCATGAGATGGGACCGCTCAGCCGGTGGCCCCTACAAGCGACGAGACTGTACGAGGCGGGACTCTCTGGCCAGCCGGAGAGACTGCCAGCCGGGTCCCCCCACCTTTGTACTTAGAACATATTATAAGAGACGAGGGGTTGGCCTATAAAACCCCCCGAGCCCCCCATGCAACGGGGACAGAGACGGACGGACGCACACACGAATGATCATCTCCACACACACACACACTACTCCTTCTAGCAGTGGAGGAAGAGGAGCCGGATACCCCTTCTTCCTCCTCTAGACACAGCTCCAGGAGCACTATTGTACCTGTACCCATCCATCCAACTAAACCAAGCAGGACTAGGGGTATTACCTCCCCTGGAGGGCCCTGAACCTGGGTACATCGTGTGTCATCACCGCTTGTGCCTAATCTCGCACCTGGAGCCCGTCGGCGTCCTTCGGCCCCAACCACCTACGATAAGCCACCCTATGGCATTTATCATGAGAAAACGATGACAAAACGTCACTTCATAACTGGGTGATCATAAAGGTGCTCTATAGGTATCTCCGAAGGTTTTTGTCGGGTTGGCATGGATCGAGACTAGGATTTATCACTCTGTGTGATGAAGAGATATCTCTGGTACCTCTCGGTAATACAACATCACAAGAAGCTTGCAAGCATGTGAATAATGATCTTAGTCATGGGATCTTGTATTACAAAACGAGTAAAGAGACTTGTCAGTAACAAATTGAACTAGGTATGGAGATACCGACGATCGAATCTCGGGTAAGTAACATATTGCTAGACAAAGAGAATTGCATATGGGATTAGCTAAATCCCCGACATCATCGTTCAAACCAATAAAGATCTTCATACCTAGTTCCCGCTATTGATTATATGGACATCCCGTTCTCGCTATTGATTATTGACCAAAGAGGAGTCTCAGTCATGTCTGCACGTTCTCAAACTCGTAGGGTCACATACTTTATGTTCGGTAACGCTAGGGTAGTATTGAGATATTAATGGCAATGGACCGAATGTTGTTTGGAGTCCCAGATGAGATCATGTACGTCATGAGGAGCTCCAGAATGGTCTGGAGGTAAAGATTTATATATGGAAAGTTGTTATCGGAGTTCTGAAAAGTGTTTGGATTTTTTTGGTATTGTACTAGGGAAGCTTCCGGAAGGTTCCGGAGGGGCCCTAAATTCCACCTAAGGTTCCACAACATTCCATAGGCTAGCATGGGCTGAGGGAGGCTCCCTGGACTTAATGGGCCAGGGGAACCGGCCCTAGAAGTCCCATGCACCTAGGGATGGAAAACTCTAAAGGGGAGGGGCCTCCACTTGGCTTGGAGGGCACTCGACAAGGTCTGGCCACATCCCTCCCTTATAGAAATAGAGAGGAGGCGTAAGGGTCATCCCATCCCTTCACAATAGAGACTACCCTCTTCCTCTTCCTCCACTTCTCGTCCGTATAGCGCTTGGTGAAGCCCTATCAAAGTTCCGCTACCACCATCACCACCATGCCGTCATCTTGGATCAGATCTCATCTACCTCTTCTCTATCGCTTGCTAGATCAAGGAGGAGGAGACGTCATCGAGTCGTACGTGTGCTAAAATCGGAGGTGACGCGCGTGCGGTGCTTTAATCGGATTGGATCGCGACGCAAGTACGACTACGCCAACCAAGATCTCTAGATTGTTAACGTTTTTGGTCTACAAGGGTATGTATACACCTCTACCTCTCGTTGCTATGCATCTCCATAGATACATATTGGGTGCTAGTAGGAATTTGTTTTGTTTTCCATGCTTTGTTCCCCCAACACAAACCCCCATGTCGTTTAGGCACACAACAGGTTTTCCAATTAACCAAGTGGTGCTTGTTTTTATCCTCATCAGCCACCAAACCATCCTAGCCCTATAAAAATCACCTTTATTTTTTATACCCGCAGGAACGGTATAGAAATACATCATAAACATAGGTATATTAGTAAGACAATATTGCACTAGAATCACCGTACTAGCAATGTTCAAAAGTCTCCCCTGACAAGAGACACATCTTTTCTCTATTTTTTCAGGCACCACCTTCCAATATTTATTTTTGATCCTACACCAAAAACAGACATCCACAAATATTTCAAAAGGACAACACCCAGTTCACAAGTGAAAACTTCCTAGTAAATGTGAGCTTTGCTTACTGCCTCTCCAAAGAGGAAAATTTCACTCTTATGGAAATTGATGGTGAGGCTAGACATTTGATCCAAGGCACTTTTAAAATGTAAGTTTCCTAGCAATGTCCTCATCATCTTCCAAAAGAAAAATATTATCATCTGCATATTGAAGGATATTGACCTCATAATTTAAATTCTCACTCAACACTCTTTTATAAAGTCCATTGTTATTTGGCCCTCTCAAGTATAAGGGTAAGGGCGTCAGCTGCCAAATCAATCAACAATGAAGATAGAGAATCTCCTTGTCTGAGAAATTTGTGAGTTTTAAAATAAGGTCAAACCACATCATTTACTTTAACTCCTACATGCCCTCCCCTCATAGTATTTGTAACCCACTCACACCATTGATCGGGAATATTCTTGAATTTTAGCATTTGATGCACAAAAGACCATTTAATTTATCATAAGATTTCTCAAAGTCTGCCTTAAAGAGAATACTTTGAGATCCCATTTTGCAACCTCCCAAAAAATGTTGGCAACAGACGACACGGATCCCATCTCGTCCGGTACTTTTTGTTTTTCTCCATAGAGAATACCACACACTATTATTCTTCCATGGAAAAAGGTTCCGCCAGTTTGGTAGCATATTGGTGAGAGATTTTCTAGCCTCCTGGATGTTTAAAGAAACTGAGAAGACCTCAGCCTACCTAAAAATATTTTTATAAAAATCAGTAATGTATTTAAAAGATTCTGGTCCCCTTCAATCAGACCCTCATATTGTTCTAAAGTAATGATTTTATTCTTCCTTCTTCTGCCATTAGCATTGGCATGGTACTATTAGGTGTTTCGTTACCCTCTTTATTTTCATTGTCCTTGTATATCTGAAGCCAGTTTAATTCTTCCTGGTCCAAGATCTTACCCGGCCGATCTCTAAGATCATTTTGCCCAGCTCTGTCATTAGCAGTTAAGCCATATATCTCAATATTTTTTCAATAGCATATAGTTTGGTCAGGATGTCTCTCTTGATTTTCCTGTACCAAGCATCAACATTTAAATTCTAGCCCCTCATTTTCTTCCTAAGAATTCTTAACATGTTTTCCATTTTCAAATATTAGAACCAGCATAGTATTCGGAGCAAATTTTGGGGACAAATTCTCTACATCCATATCTAAGCATCCAAGAATTTTCAAATCTAAAGATTGGGTGTGAGATATTATGAGAGCGAGTGTCTAGAATGAGAGGAGTGTGATCTGACACTCCTCATTCCAAATCTTGAATCATGGCCAAAGAGTAATGCTCCTCCCAATTAGGACAAACTAGCCTCCTATCTAATTTCTCAAAAGTCGGCCAGCTAAGATGTTAGCCCAAGTGAATTTTCTCCCATTAAGGGATAGCTCCCGGAGACTAGCATGCTCAATAATGGCATTGAACATGAAGCTCCAATGATCACTATCATTGGGCTTATTTTCTCAAAATTGTTTCTAATTATGGTATTATAATGATAGATCTTGGATAGCTCTACCAGATAAGCAGATTTGCCATCACTTTGTGCATCCCCATAACAGTAATAAGATTTAAAATTTGGCATTTTTGTCAAAAAAAAAGAAAAATTCTCGCACAATAAACCCCAAGCTCAACTTGTATCACATCAAACAGGTCAATGTTAACACCCACCAGGATCCCTCCAGCTCTACCTATCGGGGCCACCAATTCCAAATATATTATCCCTCCACATAAATTGTGCAATTTACTTTTAGTAAAATCATTTTTAGTGGTTTCATGAAGCCCAACAAAATCTAGCTTTGTTTCCATAATAAGCTTCCTAATAAAAAATTAATGGCTGGGCCAATCCCTTTGACATTCCAAAACATTCTTATCATTTTTTACAATAATATAAGAAACTAGGATTTTTTTTTCTTAGGTTTTATAATGCCACCAATGGAGACGGTGTGCTTCACAGAGCCAATGACTCGTGATCTACCCCCCCCCCCCCTTCCTTCTCCCATTTGGAAAAATGCTTTTCAAATCCTCAAAGTAATCAACTTCTATTTCTGCATCTGAAAGATCATCTTCAGAGCAGAGCACATTTATGTCAGCATCTCTAGTGACAATGGGAACTGAAGAGCCATGATCTTGTTTTTTATTTTTGTGGCAATATATTGCAAATAAAAATCCTTTCTAGCCTGCTCCATTTTGTCATTAATATCCAAATTTTGATCTACCATAGCAATGGTACATCCAAGATTAGTTCCAAGCACATCAAGCATATGAAGTAAAGAAGGCTTGGAAGGGGCATGGCTGGAAATATTACCATAATCATTTTTCCAGCTACTCTTTCCTTAACCAAATCTTCCACCCTGACATCTTTTTTATCAACCAATTTGTTGCATCTCCTAGTAGAACCATCTCCATCTTTGCCTTGTTCCTTTGTAACATTAGGGGCATTAGTTTTCTCCGGCTTGAAGCCAAATGACTCCAATGTCTCCTAACTACCAGTAAAATCAACAGGTTCCACATAATTCCCCATTTCTTCAACAGTTCCATGGCTATGTTTCGATATCCAAATCTTCATCTACCATACCTGCCAGCTCTTTATCTCTAGCTTCCCACTTATCCAATTCAAACAAGCACTGAGAGATAAGCTCTTGTTGCTTACCCACTTCCATGACTAGTTTCTTTCTTTCCTCTTCCAAGTCCACAATTCTCTTCTCCTCAATTTTCCTCAAAGCCATGTCTCTAGCTTTATCCTCCTCTATAGCATGGATTTTTTCCTATGACAGCTTCCAGGTCATCCTCCACCTTCTGCCCTTTTTTCCAGGCCAGCTAGATGAGCGTTTTGAGCATTCAGGATTTCCTCACTCCTCTTAATCTCCTCAAAGCGAGTCAAATTTAGACTACCAAGATATCACCTCCTTATTAGCACCATTGAGCAATCATTATTTTTGTGCTTCTCTCTCATGTCTTCACACAAACCCTCTTGTTCCCTCCATATTTTGCCTCTTGAATTCCTTGTACCACCCATGATCTACAATTGTCTCAAGTTCAATGGTAATTCTGTAGATCGTCAAATCTTTGTTGGTGATTTAGTGTAGGCAGGAATTTTGTCAAAGTCTTTGACTTCCACCTTGCCCCTAACTTTCTCCAAGGTGATGGTATCCATATCAATCTCTAATATTGGGCCTAGAGAGGCGGACTTCACATATTCCAAAGAAATGTCTAAAAATTCAAGGACTTTAGCTATTTGCACAAACCTTTACGAATGGCATTCCATCAGGAAAATTTGCACACATGTGAAACAAATATTAATGTTTGTTGCCAAAAATCAGTAATTATTTCTATTTTTAGAATTTTCCAATTTTACTACAGCAAGAGTTCATGTGAGCTCAAGCTCACAAACTCCATCTCCCTTCCTTAACTTGTTTATTTCATCTGAAGGGGGTACAGTTGCTTTCAGTGCACATGTGTATAAGAACTCTCAAAATAGAGAAAAGAAATGTGTGTATGAACTACACACATAAGACAATCGCCACAAAAAAAACAAGCAAAAATTCTAGCATTGGGAGTGGATGAAGCTACTAACAGCGTCTTGTCAAAAAATTCTATATTTCATTAGCTAAACATTCTCTCTTTACTTGTCAGTTCTTGAACTGTGAATGGACAAGACATGCTCTTGATGACGATTTGCATGGCACTAAGCATTTTCGTTTGGCAATACATTGACGTACAAGTAGAAACAACCTTTACATTGAAATATGGCATATGAATCAAGAAATTAAATAGATGATTTGCAACCACATGAACACCAAATTCCGATATTTCCAAGCGGTCTCTTGACAGAAAGACTGAAACTAGTTGCTGGAGTCGCTAAAGAGGAGTCCGTGGCTGCCTGTGCAAAAAGATTTCTCTCAGGTTGCAGAGCGTCACACCCTTCAGAAGTTTTCTGTACAGACATCTGCTGCTGACAGCAATTGAAAATGCACGGTCTTATGAGTGATTTTGGTTTAGATCACTCTGTCTTCACTTGATCAGCTGAGTTCTGGGGAAGGTTGTATAGGAGCAACCCAAGCACTAAGACAGCAGCGCCGATCAAAAAAGATGTGCTTAAACTTGTTCCTCCAGGCATGTATGGAAGAGAAAGCGACAGGACATATATGGAAAGTGGTACTGCAGTGGAAGAAGGAATTAGAAAGTTACAAATGAATAGGACTACCAAACAGAAGAATCATGTATGATTGTGTATTTGCTAGCATGTGTCAGGTGCTAGGTACTTATTGCTTATTAGAACATACTGTATGTGCTACCACAAACCTAAGAAATGATTTGCACGCCAAACTAAAAGTTTCAATTTTCAAACTGCTTTGTCATGGCGTTTTTAACTCAACTCCTAAAACCTGTGCCTCGTAGTCATAAGTATGAACCATCATAATGCTTCTTAAACTATTCAGAGGGAGTGTATTTCGTTACTGAACCTGCTAATGTTGCTGTTAGCGAAGCAACCAGTGCTGTAGACATCTTCACCAGATTTAGAACAGAAATGTTGAAGGCCATGTTCATAGTTATGAAGAGCAGTGGTAGCAAAGGGGCTCCAGGACAATCTGAAAACTCAAAACAACACATGATGCGGTATATTTAGGGAAAAGTGCCTATGGCAGCCTCTCATCTTGACACATAGCTTTTACTGTCAATGGTCAAGGCATCAAGGCGACAAACAAGGTCCCTCAACATAATGAACTGCAACATATAGCGATTGTTGTGTTCATGTATGCCATGCATAACAGAACAATTTGTCCAAGTAAATGAAAAGAGAAGAACGATATTTATTGGTGGAAGATTCTAGGGAAGGTTTTTTCTCCATCCAACAACAGATATGAAGTAATACATGGTATACGGAGTACAAACAATGCTCAACTATTTAGCATCTGAAGATACTACGATGATGAGTAATACTCACCGTTCAGATTACCACCAACATTCAGAAAGCATGCAGCACCGCGGTTTACATATGCAGGCAGCTCAGTCAATGGAATGCCTTTCAAATTAGAGAGAAACGGCAGGAGTAGCAAAACAAAGAGAGCCTGCATAGTTCAACATAGCAGATTTGGAGTGCACAAAAAGGAGAAAATCCAATGGATTGAGGAGTGAATAAGGATACAATCAACCACGAAAAAACTCCATAGCATCGTAAGGTACAAAAAAAGACGGTTTGAGTAACATTCGTCTTTTCACTGGTGACTATTAAACCACAATATTTTAAAATAGAGATGACTTTAAGTTTACCTGGAATCCTGACCCAAAAGAGTTGACCACGAATATGTCAGGCCGCTTTCCCTGTGTAAAAACAAAGAGAACTAATCCCGTCATGCTTTCAGCTCAGAGATAGCTTAAAATAAGAACAAAAAATAGGTACAACGAATATTCACACTAACTATTTCCTGAAATCATTTTATTACGAACCTCAAGGCGTTTTGCACCATCAATGAAAACAAATTCCTGCCACAGTAATAACAAGACTTAGAGTTGGGATAACTGAAAGTTTCATCAGGGGTACACCAGCAAGTCCACTCAACCTTGATTATAGATGCACCAGCCTGACATGCAGATGAAGCCATCAAAACTGCTGGCCAAAAAAACTTGACATCAGACAGAGATGAACCACCGTTTGCTCCACTGCATTCATAAAGTAAAAGCATGGCCAGGAAATACTCAAAAGCCAATCAACACATAATATGCAAGTATTCCACATTCGTCATAAGCCACATTATATCCATGTATCATACATGCACTACAGTGCTACCCTATCAGTGTCAAGCTTCTCAGTCTGTGCATTTTGTTTTCCTCACTTTTGATTCATTATTTGTGCATTTTGTCTCGACCACTAACTGTACATCTGGAAGGCTACCAAACCACCCAAGAGTCAAGCCATATATAGGTGATCACACCACAAAAGCTTCCTTTAAGTTTTATTCCAATTATAACAAGGTTGTATGGTTATCAGAAGTATCTGGTATATGAGCCTAGAGCAGTGAGCCTTGCTGCAGAGACACACAACTACCGCACTGACCTTGGATGACTGAATACAATGCATGCTTAAGTAATCAGTAGAAGGGGGTTAATCAAGTGCAAGTGCTAGTACTTAGCCACAGCACCTTCACGTACAAATAAGAGGGAGTTAGCTGCATGTCATTGTAAAATTACATGTTAGAAAACTTCTGGAAAATATCCTAGCCTTTATGCCCTTGATGCTACCAAGAAGTTGGAATGCAGAAAGAAAATATGATAATTTTTTATGAATTGATTGGGTTTGTGCTAATAACTTTCCAAAACAAATTCTAGTTACATTGTGTTCTTTTAGTGGATGGAACCTAAAAAATTTCACATAACAATCTTATTGTGTTCGAATTCTACAATGTAACCATTCCGATGCATGAAGGTGCTACAATAAATAATTAGCAGCTGATAACTCCACCTTGTCAGAAGCTTATGCGAACATGTCCAATACACAATACCAATGAATCCATGATGCCAAATACTCCCTCGGTCCCAAAATAAGTGTCGTTGATCTAGTACAAAATTTATACTAATTTAGTACTAAATTTGCGACCCTCATTTTGGGACGAAGGGAGTAAAACAGACAGTTGCAAACAATTCAGTTCAAATTATGTGAACAGTGATGTGAAATACATAACTGAGTAGTCCAAACAAGGCTAGATGTTCCAATACATACCTAACTACTGACAGAATTACTCCAGTTGTAACAAGCAAGCATCCAAGAATTTGGTTTGTTCTATATTTCCTTCCCAAAACGACGACTGATAAAATAAGCTGCCATACCAGAAAAGACTGCAAAACAACAGCAAGCGTGTTAAGAGTATCGAGTCTGCACAAAATCACCGAACGGAAGTACTAATCTGTATGCACAGATATTAAATCTAACACTGCAGCTAGAAAGATTATCAAGGTAGAACGTCTAGAAAGCACTGAGATATGTAACAGAAGATGGGATAATAAATAAATCCAGGATATCGCGAAGATGGGATATACATGACCAAGTTAATACAGGATTGGATGTAAGCAGTACAAGATGTTCGTACTTGGCAAAGGATATTAAATACTCAGAAGTGAACGTGTGGAGAGTTCCTGTCAGGCGAAATAAAAAACATAGTACCTGAGACAGCACTGGAATAGATGGCCCAGGCAACATAGCTGTGAGCATGGACAAAAATGCAAATACAAAACTCATTTTAGTTATGATCTGAATTGTGACGAAACCATAGTTCAAGTACAGTAGCTGTCAAGAAGTGCATTTGAGATACTTCATTCTGAAAGTAAAGTACGAATATTAGCGTCGGTAATCACCTGCAGCAGCCATGCCTGAAGCAACACCATGCTTCTAGCAACCCGATTAACATGAAGGGCGATTTAGGAAGCGCTAGCATTTCTTTAGTGACAATACCGGCCTGGTATCTTACGAAGAGGATAGAGAAGTACACTACAACATACCTGCAATAGTTAGGAAGTACACGAGCACTTAGCAAATCGGTTTGTGCATTGACTTGACAGAAATTCGTGTGCAAAAAGGATGCGAAAAAAGAAGTTAGGCATGCACTCAGTTGGTATGGAACTCTGAAAGTGAAAGGGTTGGTATGGAGTACTAGCGTCTAGCAGCGAATGTAAAATTTCGCTGGAATTGAGCTTGGAAGCATCAAACGTACCCAAAAGTGAGAACCTGCGCGAGGAAGAAGGGGTAATTCTTCATGGGCACGAGCGCAAGCTTGTACAGCACCCGGTTCATCACCGCGAGAGCCACGGTGGCCGCCGCGGCCGCGGTGATCCCCGTGCCAGCCCCACTCCCGGTCCCACCATCGCCTCCTCCCTCTGAGACCCCAACCGCCGCGGCCGCCCGCGCGCACCGAGCCTCGACGAGCTGCCGCCCGCCACAGCCGCCACGGGCGGCGGCGAGGGCCACGCGGAGCGGCGGA
The DNA here is from genome assembly GCA_022496015.1 of Hordeum marinum. Taxonomy (NCBI): domain Eukaryota; kingdom Viridiplantae; phylum Streptophyta; class Magnoliopsida; order Poales; family Poaceae; genus Hordeum; species Hordeum marinum. Next base: position 425,740,255 of record CM039675.1, read on the forward strand.
GGCGGGAGGGATGCCCGTAGGGTCGCCGGGACCCGCCGGGTACCGTGGCGGCGGAGAGGCGGCGGCGGGCAGGGGAGGGGCGCGGAGAGGAGCAGCGAAATTGGCATGGCGGCCGCCGTGGGGTTTGAAGATTTCGCGGGGGTTGGCTTCTGACTTCCTGTGGATCGCAGGCCGCTAGTTTCTCTCTCTCTCTTTTTAGGGTGGCCACTGGTTTCTCTGGACAGTGGCCCCTGGCTAAGCTGCTGGGATTAAAAGCATCTTCACACGCAGCCTCAAAGGATCTCAGACCCCTTTTTTAGCGTCGGTGGACGAAAAAATTCCCAGCCGCGCCTCAAGACGTCGATTTTCGTCGGTTGGGGTCTTTTTTTGGGCCGGTGAACCCAGGCCGAAATCCAGGGCGTTGGGGGTCTCCTCAGGACGCCGGCTGAAGCGAAAAGGCGGGTGGGGCCGAGGTGTCGGCGAGACCGGCTGCCACTTCCCGCCCTTTCCCCCTCCTTTTCCATCTATCCCGCCGTTTCTTCCCTCCATTCTCTCCATCTCCCTCTCTCCACCGCCATGCCGTCGAAGAAGTACGTCGCCCCTCGGCAAGCCCCCGGCCCCGCCGTCGCCAAACCGCGCAAGGCCCGTGCGTCGATGGCAAGGCCGCCGGGGATGACAAACGCCGAGTGGAAGGCCGAAGTCGAGCGGAGGGAGACTGTGACCGTCAATCGCCGCAACAGGCTCCTCATGAATAAAGCCCGGGAAGCGGCGGCGTTTGAGCATGAGGTGTCGTCTCACCGGTCGATCTTCCCGATGCTACAGCTGGCGGGCCCGTTCCCACAAGGCGCCAGCCAGCAAAGCGTTGCGTCTCCGGCCAACCCGCACTTTCCTTCGCCGAACTTCCTTCGTTGGCGTGGGGATACGCGCCCTCGTCGGAGTACGTCGACGGCGACGCCCTCGGTGGATTCAGCCCCAACATTACCTTCCCCCACACACCTTCCGCCTTCTCCATCGGCCACCCCAATGCCCGGTACGCCTACGCGCCCTCACCGACATACTCCGGCTCGTCCGCGACGACTCTACAGCGCGGTTGTCTGCCTTTCGCGCCCGGCGCGACGCCGCAGTACAGCAACGCCGAGGCCGAGATGGAGGACATCAACAACAGCGGCTCCGCCGTGGCCGCCTCGTGCCCTGGGTTTGGTGAGGCGAAGGACATCGGTGACATGGACGATGCCGAGGTCAACGAGCCCGAGGAGGAGGAGGAGGAGGAGGAGATTGAGGAGGAAGAGCCGGTGTCGGAACCCGTGCCGGCGAAGGGCAAAGGGAAAAAGAAGAAGATGATGAGGTCGCCCAACGGCAAGCCGGGCGAGCCCCGCATCAAGTGGATGTCGATGGAGGACGTGTGCCTCGCTGATGACCCACAAGGATAGGGGATCTATCGTAGTCCTTTCGATAAGTAAGAGTGTCGAACCCAACGAGGAGCAGAAGGAAATGACAAGCGGTTCTCAATAAGGTATTCTCTGCAAGCACTGAAATTATCGGTAACAGGTAGTTTTGTGATAAGATAATTCGTAACAGGTAGCAAGTAACAATTGTAACAAAGGTGCAGCAAGGTGGCCAATCCTTTTTATAGCAAAGGACAAGCCTGGACAAACTCTTATATAAAGCAAAGCGCTCCCGAGGACACATGGGAATTTATGTAAAGCTAGTTTTCATCATACTCATTTGATTCGCGTTCGCTACTTTAATAATTTGATATGTGGGTGGACCGGTGCTTGGGTGTTGCCCTTACTTGAACAAGCCTCCCACTTATGATTAACCCCTCCCGCAAGCATCCACAACTACGAAAGAATAATTAAGATAAATCTAACCATAGCATGAAACATGTGGATCCAAATCAACCCCTTACGAAGCAACGCATAAACTAGGGTTTAAGCTCCTGTCACTCTAGCAACCCATCATCTACTTATTACTTCCCAATGCCTTCCTCTAGGCCCAAACAATGGTGAAGTGTTATGTAGTCGACGTTCACATAACACCACTAGAGGAGTTGAAAGGAACACGATGTCGCCTAGAGGGGGGTGAATAGGCGTTTTAAAATCTTTTACGGATTTGGCTATATCCTAATGCGGAATAAACTAAGCGGATACTTTTCAAGCACAAATCCTAAATATACTAGGCTCACTAAGTGCACCAACACATAGGATAAACAAGATGAGAACAACGAGGATATGAGTAAGCACAAGTAAGTTACCCAAACTTACTCAATGTATATCACAAGATATGGAAATGAATGTTACAAGCTAGCAATTCACACTAAGCACAAGATATATCAATAGTAGCAAGTATGAATTGCGGACTATAAAGTGTTGGCCTAAATAATCTCTACGATATGGTAACCAACACAATATAACGAGGACAACAATATATATAGTGAATGCAAGCTCAAGTGGCCAAAGTAAACCACAAGTAGTGGCTAGGGTTAGAAATAACCGAAGACACGGAGACGAGGATGTATCCCGACGTTCACTTCCTTGGAGGGAAGCTAGTCACCGTTAGAGAGGTGGATGTTACCACGAAGGCACACCAACGCCACGAAGGCTCACCCTATTCTCCCTTTGAGATATCACCATGAAAGCTATTTTCAACCACTAGTGGTAGACCTTGAGGCGGCCTCCAAACCTTCACAAACTTTTCGGGGGACAAATCACAAGTTGATTCCTCACTGGAGCACTCCTACCACCTAGGAGTCTCCAACCTCCAAGAGTAACAAGATCAAGGGGGGAATGCTCAAGACTTGCTCAAATCACGAATTCCTTTGGTCAAGAGAGGGAGAGGGAGTGGATCTATCACTTGATTGGAAAATGTCTCAAGAACTCTCACTAATCTCTCCGGGATCTGAGATTTGGTGTAGGAGAAGTGAGAGGGAGTCGTTTTGGTGTTCTAAGGTTCTTTTGGATTGAGTGGTCAACCCCTCCACGAAGTGGTGAAGGGGTATATATAGCGTGGGTGAAAATATTGCTGTTGTAGTGTAAGTGGCTGTGTCGGGCCGGACATCCGGGCCAAGGGCCGGACATCCGATGGCTCTGAAGTGTGCACACGAACACAAAAAAACAGAGTCAAGGTACTGGGTCCGGACATTTGGCCAAGTCCCCGGACATCTGGCCAAAGTTGAGGCCTCGGACATCCGGACAAGGCCTCGGACATCCAGGGGACACAACAATATTTCGTTATAGTTTCTGGACATCGACGGCCCGGATTTCCAGGCATGATCCCGAATATCCGAGGGACACAAAAACTGCAGGCACCCCAAAAGTAAAACATGCATAACTTTCTCATACGGACTCCGATTTTGATGATCTTGGGCTCGTTTTGAAGCTAGTGAAAAACTCCAGGTCCTCACATAGAGAACCATCCAAGATAAGACAAAATGGAAGGTGCAAAGTATGCACATGTTAGATCATATACTTTGGGGAACCTAGTTGGCTATGTATTGCTTCGGTAAATAGGATAGGAGTGGAATTGTGTATAGAAGATGTTGACTTGAGCAAATCATGAACTCCTTTGATCCCCTCTTAATAGTGCGGGATCCCTGTAACTCAAGAATCATAAAAGAGCTACACTACATAGCTATCGATAATCCATACTTGAGTGTATATGTTTCTTCGGTGGTCATCACCCCACAACACTAACGCCAAAGGAACTAATACCTTTGACTCGAGCCTTTCACTTGAGCTTGATGTTGATGTTTCTTCTTGGCTCAAGTTGAAGGCAAGACATTGGTGAAGTCTTCAAGTAGCTCTTCCATACACAATGTGGGAAGCTTTGCTTTGTATTCATCTTCACTTTGTCCATCATGTGATCATCCACAAGCTTCAAGCATGTGATCCTTCGGGATGGTTATCTTGAACTTGCCCTTGTCAACCATGATCATGAACACTTGATGTCATCCTCTCATGGACACTTGGAATCTCTCTCTTGATGCGAGCCCATCAGAATAACCTAACCCTCATAAACATAGACAACACATAGCATGGGTTAGTACACAAAGTGCAATTGACAATTTCTTATCATACCACAAGATCCTATGTGATGCATCGTTTGCACTTGTGTGTTGACCATTTAAAGTTTGATTCTTTGATCTTTATCTTGGTAAACCTTTATCTTTACTCCGTGCTTAATCTTGATGCCTTGAAGGCCATATTGAATTCTTCACTATGCTTCATTTCTTCAAGACATGATTACCCATATCTCAATTATCATATGACCATATAGAGTTTATCCATGAATACCATATTGGTCATCATTTGTTATCCTTCATGCTCCATCACAATCTCTTGAGAGGCACGCCGAATTCTTCACATGAATTACTTTCTTCAAGACATAATCATCCATGACTCAACATATGAGCACATCATGATCCTATCTTCAATCCACATGTAGAATTCTTCTCTTTAATCATTCTCTCAAGATCATGATCCAGCATGGCTCAACCTTGATGCACAACTATATGTATATGGCATTCATTCCGAATCCATTCAATCTCCTTCTTGCATCAACCATGGAACAAACATCTTTCAATTCATACAATATTCTTCATGCATTGCAAATGGAACTTTCCTTCAAATGTATAACTTAATGCAAACATTAGTCCATTAGGATTGTCATCAATTATCAAAACCACACATGGGGACTACATGCACTTTCAATCTCCCCCATTTTGGTAGTTGATGACAATCTCAATAAGAGGGTTTATATATTGAATTTTAGAACAAGTATGCAATCATCCGAGGATAAATTGTATACTTGAGGTGGTTTTGACAGCATCAAGTGCCACAAAGATACTTGAAATTATCAAAACCGGGTGTACTAGCATCAAACACTACACAAGAATTTGATGATAGCATACCCACAATATATAGAGCAAACTCCCCCACAATATATGCATGTGTGAATGAACTTTGAATGTCATTGCATATATTGGTTGACACAAACTAGGTGAAGTTTTCTCTATATAGTATTTACAATACTCATCCATGCAACACACATATATAACAAGGGTAGGTAAGCATGAGTGACAACAAGCAAACTAAGAACACTTATCTTTAAACCCTCTAAACTTCTCCCCCATTGGCAACAAATGCCAAAAATGGGAAAAATCTAGAAGCCAATATAGTATGAGTTCCTCCTTAATGTGTGCATGTTAAAAAATGTGAGTGAAAATCAAATGCACATATTCAATGATGAAAATTTGAGGAGCTTAGGATCTACAGAATGCAACAAGATACTATGCTATGAGAAGAAGCATTCTACATGTGAGAAAAACATTCAAAAGATCGGGAAAAAAACATAACTAGACAAGATATAATATCAATATCCAATTTGATCATCATGAGAAGTATGGGTCCAACATATATTCAAAACACATGAGTGCACAAGATTATATGCAAAACATATAAGCACTCACTTCTCGCCCTCTTACCAAGACCACCACCGAATCAAAGAAAGGAAACGAATGAGGTGATCGGCAAGGAGTAAATGATATCAAGGTAAGATATGAACTTTCTTATGTATAAATTTTTTAAGTGGACAATAGTAGTCTATGTATCCACAAAGAAACTTGCATACACAAAATAGTCGTAATTGGTAAGAACATGATATGCACAAGTGAATCCATTATTATACAACTATGATCCTAGCATAAGAGCAAGGCACATGGCACAAATCACATGGCACAAATTGATCTCATTTGCATAACAATGAATTACTAAGTAAGATAGCAAATACCACAAGCAAAGTGTTTTTGCAATTTCATCAAAATTACACATGAGAGAACATTTTAGGAATAGATATGCAATGAATTGCTTAATTGGCATATTTTGGGATAAGTGAATCATGAATATGATTTTATGGATCCTCATTATATGCTTCTTCTCAAATGACTCACAATTGCAATAAAAGTGATTTTTTAATAACATGCAAGAAGCACAACTTTTACCAAGTAGTAATCATGCCACGATGCAACCTACACAAGGTTGACTCTATTTATGTATATGCATGAAGTAAATACTTGTTACCGAGAAAGGATTGGTATGAATTAGTATATAAATGAGTCATCCAAGTTTGGCGCTAATTCTCTTGTGGTGACACCACCTTCTTCATCAATAAGCCAAGCACACAATGTTTCTCCAATGTACCTAACTAACTTTTAAGTACATTCTAGTCCCCAAACCTATTTGGTCCAAAGTAGTTAGCATAACTACAAAATATAGGGCAAACACCACTTAAGTATGTGCATATAGATATGAATTTGAATTTCATGCACATCATAGCTATTAAGGATTTGATGGATATACCATATATATATTGGATCAATTAAAGCAAACAAGACATGAGAATTTGCACATAGTAAATATGCATGCACAAGCTTACCAAAATCCAGGGAGATACAATTTGGACAAATGAACACATAACCGTTAATACTTCCAATAACATCACTAGTCATTCATGTTGTCCAAAATGAATCAAAGTGACAAATCAACATATGATAGCACACAAAGTTCAACATATGAACCAAAGAAAACCAATGAGGATATAAGATATGCATTGCACACATACTCATAGGAATATCTCACTCAAGTAGATATAGGACACTATAAATAATGAGATAATAAACTCCCATGACTCCATACAAACCAATAAGATGAACTCGAATGAAATGGTATTTCGAGTTATCATTCGTTGTAGAAACCAAATAAGTACATGATCATCTACACTAACACAAGCATAACATGAGAGTTTAGAAATAAACACAATGCTTGGATTGCATATTATTAACATTCCAATTAGATAGATCATCATGCAAAGTAAAAATTGGAATGACTTTAATCAAACGATTTTCCAAATATGATTTTTAGGACAACCATGGACAAAACCATACAAGAATGACATACGTAAACAAGGCACTGCATGCCACAGAGATATACAATAATCTCAAATATAAATTCTAGGTGGCATCCCTCAATTGTTCACATTAACAAGGATTGTGATATGCACAAAGCATATCACTCCCCCATAATGTGATAATCCATGTATTATCCACAAGAGGCAAATGAGAGAGAAAAATCAATGGAAGGGAATTTGAATTTCAAACGAACTTGACATACCACATAGTAACTAAATAGTCTTGCACAACAAATACTAGGTGATATCCATATATATACATTTAAGCTCCCGGACATCCGGGATAGGTCCCGGACATCCGGGGTTAGACCCAGCCGATTCGAGGCTCTCTAGTAAGCAGGAGGGTTAGAAATCCGGCGGTATTAGCCAGATATCCGGGGCCTGAGAAAAACCAGAACCCTAACCCACCGGATGTCCGGAGGAGGTGCCGGATGTTTGGCGCCTGGAGATAGGAATTTTTGCATTATAGAACCAAGCCATCCCGGAAATCCGGCGATGGGGCCGGATGTCCGGAGGCTGAGACCACTTTTCAGAGCAATATATAGAGAGAGAGGCCATATCTAAGAATCCGCCAAGGAGATTTATACGAGAGATATAGATGAAGTTGTAACACACATATATAGGAATGCACATGACTTATCACTCCCCCATAATGTCATGATCCATTAATATCTCAAAAGAGCCAAATAAGATTCAACTAATGAAGCAATAAAAGCTCGAAACCACACACACAAATATATGAAGTGCATTGCGACCAATACATGCTAGATAACTCAAAACAAGCATACTAGGAGGCACAACATATACAAACGCATGCTAGGTAAAACCTAAACATGCAAGGGGCTAGTAACTTTAAATGTAAACAATATAAGTACAATTTACCGCAAAGAGGAGCATTAGATTGATAAATATGATGATAATCCACTTGACTTGGCTTTCTCAAATGAATGGTGGTTAACTTTTCTTTATGAACTAGCCAAGTCTCCAATGCCCTCCACACACCTATTGATCAAGTTTGAGCTTGATGGTCCCCAACCAAGTTTGGTCCTAAGAAGTTAGTCACAATAGGCTTGGCAACACAAATGGTCTTTTCTTTACCCAAACCACTTTGGGTGCCCACAAACTTGGCAAAAAAATTGCCAACATTATCCTTTCTAAGTGAATAATGATCATTAACAATCGGAGGCTTAGAGACATTACCGTTGGGACATGATGAAGATATGTGTCCCTTCTCACGGCAAATATAGCAACATGTGCTCCCACTTATCTTCTTCTTTACCTTCTCAACATGGAGAACATTATCTTGGTTAAGCATGGAAAGAGGCCTTTCATTATCTTGAGATTGAACTTGAGGCCACTTCCCTTGATGCTTCACACTTGAAGCCTTCTTCTTCAATGGAAAAGATCTCACATGGTGTCCAACATTCTTGCACTTGAAGCAAATAATGTTGGCCGAATTCTTGACTTGATCTTGTCCCTTCTTCCTATTCTTGGACTTCTTCTTGTTGGAGATGAAATCAAGTCCTATTTTGTCTTGAGGGTACTTTTGCACACTCAAGTTATTATCGCAACATTTTTCCAAGTCTTTCTTCAAACTAGTGACTTGGCCTTGAGCTCTTTATTTTCCTCTACAAGGTTAGTATTAACAAAAGAACTAGAAGAAGTAGAAGCTTCATTGTTAGAGCAACAAGGCATGGTGAGGAATTCATCACAAGATGTATCAATTTGATGTAGAGAGGAATTGCTAGGACTAGCACATGGCAATAAGGCATTTCGAGTAGAAGATGTGCTAATGTTCACATGAGACTCACAAGATTTTACCTTGGTGACCATAGCCTCATGAGCTAACTTTAGCTCATCATGAGAGATTAAAAGATCCTCATGAGTGCCCGAAAGCTTTTCATGACTTTCTTCCAATTTCCCGTACTTGCTAGTTAGCAAATCAAGTTGAGTCCTCAACTCAACATTTTCTTTCAATATCAATGCTTCACACAAGATAGAGTTAGTAGCACAAGCATCATTATCAATATGAGAGGAGCATGTAGAAACTAGAGACTCCACATGAGTAGCTTGAAGTTCCTCATGAGACTTAGAGAGTTTGGTGAGCTCTCCTTTGACATTCTTGTAGCCAAGGTCAAGGTGCTCAAAATCCTCTTTAAGTTTACAATGAGTAACTTCAATCTCTTCTTTTGAAGACCTCAAGTTACTAAGAGATTGATAAGCCTTAGCAAGTTCATGTTCAAGTTGTTCACTTTTTGCTTGCTCATTAAGAAGTAAATCATTACGTTTTTCAAAGCAAGCAAGAACATCTTGGAACCTTTTATAAGTGCTATATTTAGCTCTATGAAAAGTTTTCCAAATCTCGTAGAAATTTTGAGTCAAGTCATCATCATCATCTTTCTCATTACAACTATCATCATTATCACTAAGAGAAGATGATACCTTATCATTACCTCTTGCCATGAGGCACATGTGAACAAAGGGGGTTGATGATGATTCTTTTGGAGAAGAGGGTTCTCCATCAATCAAGTGTGCCTTGTCTTCCTTGATTTCCTCTACATGGTTACTCATAGAACAACTAGAGGAAACCAAGGCATTTTGAATATGGCAACACAAATGACCAAGCATATCATCACAAGAATTTATGAGTGAATCATTAGATGATATGCATGGACTATCTACACAAGAATGTATGACGTTTTCAGTGCTAGATATGCTCGTGTCCATGGAACCTATAATACTAGCATTTCTATATGACGGATCATCAATGATGATCTTGACACCATCACTCCATGAGATATCTTCACTTACCATGTCATCACCATGTGACAGAGTGGAAGATGTTGAAGCGTCCAAGCAATCGGAGGTGGAGGCAATGGAGAGTTCTTCCATCACTTCCTTCCAAATAGCATTGGCTCCCACAAGGTTGGACCCACCATATGTAACTTCGAGTTTGGTCCAAGCCTCATGAGCCAACAAACAAGTCGAGATTAACTTTAACACCTCGGAGGTTATAGCTTGGTGAATGACACTTAAAGCTTCACTATCAAGATGCATATCCTCAAGTGATGGAGATTGTATATCCTTTAGATTTGAATCCCCTACAACAACAATCCGTAAAGCATTTGGACCCATGGCCCGAAAGTGACAAAGCACGTGTAATCTCCACATAATTTAATTTGATCCATTAAAACAAAATGTGTCATCGTGCACTAGTTCACTAGTCGACATCGTTACTCTCTAGGAGGTGAAGCCTAATAAGGAGAGACCTAGCTCTGGTACCAATTGAAAGGACCACGATGTCGCCTAGAGGGCGGGTGAATAGGCATTTTAAAATCTTTTACGGATTTGGCTATATGATAATGTGGAAATAAACTAAGCGGATACTTTTCAAGCACAAATCCTAAATATACTAGGCTCACTAAGTGCACCAACGCATAGGATAAACAAGATGAGAACAACGAGGATACGAGTAAGCACAAGTAAGTTACACAAACTTACTCAATGTATATCACAAGATATGGAAATGAATGTTACAAGCTAGCAATTCACACTAAGCACAAGATATATGACGGGGTTATTACCCCTGGGTAGGCCAAAGCAACGGGGTTCTCCCTCCCCCGCTTCAAACAAAAACTATGCGACCGACTGTCCATGGCCGGCTGGGGTACGGCCGGCTCGAGCTGTTGCCGGTTGGCGGCACGAACGGCTGTACGAGGAGCCGACTTGACCCCCGGTCGGCTGGGCATGGCCGGCTGCCTCCGGGACGTCCCCTCTGTTGACCCTGGGGCGGACACGCAACGTCCTGTCCCTCTGCGTGCGGGTACGACGACACGACGCGACCGCCACAACAGGTGGCACTGTGGCCACAGTGGTCGCTGACGCACGGGTGCGCATGGCTACAGTCCGGCCGTCCAAGCCGCTGACCTTGGCGAGCGTGACCGGGCGGGGGAACAGTGCCGGCACGCCCTTGCCCACTCGATTACCTGCCCCAGATTGGCTACAGTGCAGCCAGCCATACCGGAGACTTCGGCCGGATGGCACTAGGCAACGCCTCCTGGGCGACCCGTGCCACGGCAGGTGGGCGAGGGCCAATCACAGAGCCGGCTGGCGGGCCCCAGCGGACGACAAGACCGCCCAGTTGGTGGAGCCTACCAATGATGAGACGGCTCAAAGGGCGGGACCCCCTAGTCAGCCGGAGAGGCTGCCAGCCGGGTCCCCCCACCTTTGTACCTTAGGAATATTATAGAGCCGGGGGTTGGCCTATAAACCCCCCCCCCCGAGCCCCCCATGCAACGGGGACAGACGATCACTCGCACACACCCACACAGAACCCTCCTCACCTATCATCTCTAGCAATGGAGGAAGACGAGCCGGCTGCTCCTTCTTCCTCCTCTAGACATAGCTCTAGGAGCATCCTTGTAAACACATCAATCCATCCAACTAGACCAAGCAGGACTAGGGGTGTTACCTCCCACGGAGGGCCCTGAACCTGGGTACATCGTGTGTCACCACCGCTTGTGCCCAATCTCGCACCCGGAGCCCGTCGGCGTCCTCCGGCCCCAACCACCTACGGTAAGCCTACCCATGGCATATGTCGTGAGAAAACGACGACAGTTGGCGCCCACCGTGGGGCCGTACGCGGCGCCGGCTGGATTCATGCTCTGGGCGGGACCCCTCGCCATTCCCCGCCATCGCCGCACGTCCAGGCGAAACCGCGGGCTCGTGAGGCTTGCTCCAGCACGCCCTGCAGGGAGCTTCACCGACCTCGCGCTCGACATCGAAGCGCTCATCGAGCGTTTCGATAGGCTTAGCCTCGCCGAAACTCCGGCCGCCGACGAGTACCCCAGCCAGGTGCTCGTTTGCGCCGGTCTGCCCACGGTTGTGGGCGCACTTGCTACGACCCAGTCCAGCATCTCCCACGATCGCGTGGGGGAGATGGCCACCATCTCCTCCACCTCCTTCGGACATGCGCGAGCCGGGCCTAACGTTGCCGCGGCCCGCGTTGGCACCTCCGACCCGCTCGGTGCGGCCCTCCGGGGCTTGAGCACCCCTATCACCCCGACGACAAACCCCGATGCCACCGTGGCTGAGCTCAAGGCGGTTCGCCGCGTCCTGTTCGAGGATGCCACCACCCTTGCGGCCACGCGACGTCGCATGGAGGCCGCCCAGTGGGAATACGCTTCCGCCAATGGTCTCACCCCGACTGGCACTGAGCCCAGCCGGTGTGGGGCTGTGCGCGACCGCGATCACGTGGTCGCCGAAATCTTGGGCGGCAAGATGCCCATCTACGACACCCCCGTAGCCAACCTACGGGCCCTCAAGGTGGCCTAAGAGGATTTGGCCACCTTGGAGGCGAAGAACGTGCCGCCCACGAGCGTCACATCAGGGAGCTCATTGACGTCGTCGACGCGCAGCAGCATCTGCTCGTGACGGGCGGCGCCGCCTCCGGAGGCCCCCGGCTCGAGCGCGAGGGCATGGGGACTGCTGGCCATCAGCCGGCTCAGCACTCCTGCTCCCCTCACGCCTCCAGCCGTCGGGCCGAAACAAACAACCCCCGGCCCTCTCAGCTGCCGGGAAGCGAGCAACCGGCTATTAACAGCCGGCACAGCCGGCGCACCAACAACCCGCCTCGTAGCGACCGCCACCACGAAGCGCTGACAGCCGGCAGCCGATGCAGCCGCGGGCACACTCCACCCCCGCGGCACGAGCCGGAATGGTCGGTTCCGTCCATCATCCGCCCCGAGCTCTCGGCCTGGATCGGGCCGCGGGTCCCCCGCAGCGAGAACGATGCCCGCAACCGCATCGACCAGCTCGCGCAGTCTGCCCTCCTCGAGGAGGAGGGCTCGATTGGCCCGGCCTGTTTCGGCCCTCGGATCCGCAACGAGCCATTCCCGACCGGCTTCACACTCCCCCGAGACACCCCAAAGTACAACGGGGCCGCCAAGCCCGAGGACTGGTTGATCGACTACACCATCGCGGTCAGCATCGCTAGGGGGAACAAGCGCGTAGCGGTTCGCTACGCTCCCCTCATGCTGATCGGCTTGGCCCGCACCTGGCTTAACAGCCTGGCGGCCGGCAGCATCAACACCTAGACGGACTTCGAAGAGGCCTTCGTTCGCAACTTCACCGACACCTACAAGCGGCCTGGCCACCCCCATGAACTCGCCATGTGCGTTCAGGGGCCAGACGAGTCCCTCCGCGACTACCTCACTTGATGGACCGAGCTCTGCAACTCCTGCGAGGGGGTGCACGAGGTGCAAGCAGTACAGTACTTCATCGAAGGCTGTCGAGACAGCACCCCCCTCAAGCACAAGCTTCTGTGCTCCGAGTCGGCCATGCTTGCCGAGCTCATGACCAAGGCAGACAAATACGCCACGGCTGATTCAGCCATCCGGGTCAAGACGACCTCGCCCACCAAGGCAACGACAACACCGGTAACGTCCCGTCCAGCTGTCGACAACCGGTAGCCGCAGAACAACAAACGCAAGAACGACCAGTTGGATCCCTGCTACAGGAGCCGGCAGGTCGCCACCATCGAGGAGGAGGAGCCGGCTGCCCAGTCTTCCAGCTAGCGCCAGCGCACTGGCAAGGCTGCCGGGCAGCCGAAGCTCACCTTCGAGCAGATGCTCGACCTCCCCTCCAAGAACCACTTAGGGGCCAAACCCTCTACGCACATGCTCCAGCAGTGCAGCTTCTCACAGCGATTGGCCCGGGGGGACGGCCTTCTGGCTCCGCCCGCGCCGCCTGCCCGCATGCCGGCCCCGGCTCCGGCTCCGTCCCAAAACGATGGTCATCTTCACGACCAGTTCCCCAACCAGGACGGTTGTGTTGGGAGACGTAGTAGTAAATCAAATAATTTTCTACGTGTTCACCAAGATCTATCTATGGAGAAACTAGCAACGAGTGGGGAGAGTGCATCTTCATACCTTTGAAGATCGCAAAGCGGAAGCATTACTAGAACGCGGTTGGTGGAGTCGTACTCGCAGCGATTCAGATCACGGTGGAATCCGATCTAAGCGCCGAACAACAGCACCTCCGCGTTCAACACACGTGCAGCCCGGTGTCGTCTCCTACGCCTTGATCCAGCAAGGAGGAAGGAGAGGTTGAGGGAGAGCTCCGGCAGCACGATGGTGTGGTGACGGTGGAGCTACGTGGACTCCGGCAGGGCTTCGCCAAGCGCTACGGAGAACAAGGAAGAGGAAGGGCAGGGCTACGCCGAGAGAGAGAGAGAAATCGTGTCTCAAATCAGCCCCAATACCTCGGGTATATATAGGAGGAGGGAGAGGGAGGGCTGCCTTGGCCCCTCCTCCAAGGAGGAGAGGTTCGGCCGAGATAAGGTAGGAGTCCACCTCCCACAAGGGAGGTGGATCTCTTCCTTTTGAATCTCCTTTTGCCTTATCTCTTTATCCCTAGCCGCATGGGCCTTTAGGGAAGGACTTGGCCATCCAAATAAGGGCTGGTCCACCTCCTCTAACAGCCCATGAAGTCCTTTGGTCATCACACCCCTCCCGGGGGTCCTCCGACACCCTCTCGGCACTCCCAGTACACTACCGATGAGCCCGAAAACTTTCCGGTGACCAAAACTGGACTTCCTATATATCAATATTTACCTCCGGACCATTACGAAGCTCCTCGTGACACCTGGGATTTCCTCCGGGACTCCGAACAACCTTCGGTAACCACGTACAACATTTCCCTATAACCCTAGCGTCATCGAACCTTAAGTGTGTAGACCCTACGGGTTCGGGAGACACGTAGACATGACCGAGACACCTCTGCGGTCAATAACCAACAGCGGGATCTGGATACCCATGTTGGCTCCCACATGCTCCACGATGATCTCATCGGATGAACCACGATGTCGGGGATTCAATCAATCCCGTATACAATTCCCTTTGTCTACCGGTATGACACTTGCCCGAGATTCGATTGTCGGTATCCCTATACCTTGTTCAATCTCATTACCGGCAAGTCTCTTTACTCGTTCCGTAACACATCATCTCGTGGCTAACTCCTTAGTCACATTGAGCTCATTATGATGATGTCATACATCCTCGACGCCCGTTGGACCGCATACATCGGTATGTATTATTTCCAACAAGTTAGTTGCTCGCTCCATTGTTTCGGAGAACGGAGTCTTGGTCATCTTGCCCATGAGTCATGGTTCACACGTGTCAGATGATTCAAAATCAAGAGACTCCAAAAGTCCATCAGCATGGAGTTTCTTCATGCGTTTGACACCAATATGACCAAGGCGGCAGTGCCACATATAAGTGGGACTATCGTTATCAATCTTACATCTTTTGGTACTCACACTATGGACATGTGTAACATCACGTTCGAGATTCATCAGAAATAAACCATTGACCAGAGGGGCATGACCATAAAACATTTCTCTCATATAAATAGAACAACCATTATTCTCAGATTTAAATGAGTGGCCATCTCGCATAAAACGAGATCCAGATACAATGTTCATGCTCAAAGCTGGTACTAAATAACAATTATTGAGGTTTAAAACTAATCCCGAAGGTAGATCTAGAGGTAGCGTGCCGACGGCGATCACATCGACCTTGGAACCATTCTCGACGCGCATCGTCACCTTGTCCTTTGCCAGTCTCCGCTTATTCCGCAGCTCCTGCTTGGAGTTACAAATGTGAGCAACTGCACCAGTATCAAATACCCAGGAGCTACTACGAGCGCTGGTTAGGTACACATCAATAACAAGTATATCACATATACCTTTAACGTTTTCGGCCTTCTTATCCGCTAAGTACTTGGGGCAGTTCCGCTTCCAGTGACTGGTACCCTTGCAATAAAAGCACTCAGTCTGACGCTTGGGTCCATGCTTGTTCTTCTTCTCGGCAACTTGCTTACCGGGCGCGGCAACAACTTTGTCGTCCTTCTTGAAGTTCTTCTTACCCTTGCCTTTCTTGAAACTAGTGGTCTTATTCACCATCAACACTTGATGCTCCTTTTTGATCTCGACCTTCGCTGATTTCAGCATCGAGTACAACTTAGGAATGGACTTCTCCATACCCTACATGTTGTAGTTCATCACAAAGCTCATGTAGCTAGGTGGAAGCGACTGGAGGATTCTGTCAATGACCGAGTCATCCGGGAGATTAACTCCCAGCCGAGTCAAGCGGTTGTGCAACCCAGACATTTTGAGTATGTGCTCACTGACAAAACTGTTTTCCTCCATATTACAACTAAAGAACTTGTTGGAGACATCATATCTCTCGACCCGGGCATGAGCTTGGAAAACCAGTTTCAGCTCTTGGAACATCTCATATGCTCCGTGTTGCTCAAAACACTTTTGGAGCCCCGGTTCTAAACTATAAAGCATGCCGCACTGAACAAGGGAGTAATCATCTCAGCGTGACTGCCAAGCGTTCATAACATCTTGATCTGCTGGGAAAATGGGTGCGTCACCTAGTGGTGCATCAAGGACATACAATCTTTTGGAAGCTATGGGGATGATACTCAAGCCACGGACCCAGTCTGCATAGTTGCTTCCATCATCTTTCAGCTTGGTTTTCTCTAGGAACGTGTTGAAGTTGAAGGTGACATTAGCGTTGGCCATTGGATCTACAATATAGATTGTAAAGACAAATTTAGACTAAGTTCATGATAATTAAGTTCACATAATCAAATTATTTAATGAACTCCCACTTAGATAGACATCTCTCTAGTCATCCAAGTGATACATGATCCATGTCAACTAGCCCGTGTCCGATCATCACGTGAGACGGACTAGTCATCCATGGTGAACATCTCCATGTTGATCGCATCTACTATACGACTCATGTTCGACCTTTCGGACTTCTGTGTTCCGAGGCCATGTCTGTACATGCTAGGCTTGTCAAGTCAACCTAAGTTTTCGTGTCTATAAATCTGGCTTACACCCGTTGCATGCGAACGTTAGAACCTATCACACCTGATCATCACGTGGTGCTTCGGAACAACGATCCTTAGCAATGGTGCACAATTAGGCTAAACACATTTCTTGAAATTTTAGTGAGAGATCATCTTATTTACTACCGTCGTTCTAAGCAAATAAGATGTAAATATGATAAACATCACATGCAATCAATATAGTGACATGATATGGCCAATATCAGCTTGCTCCTTTGATCTCCATCTTCAGGGTACCATGATCATCACTGTCACTAGCACGACACCATGATCTTAATCATCATGATCTACATCATAGTATCTTCATGAAGTTGTCTCGCCAACTATTAATTCTACTACTATGGCTAACGATTAGCAATAAAGTAAAGTAATTACATGGCGTTTATGATTGACACGCAGGTCATACAATAAAATAAGACAACTCCTATGGCTCCTGCCGGTTGTCATACTCATCGACATGCAAGTCGTGAATCCTATTATAAGAACATGATCAATCTCATACATCACAATGCATCACATCACATCCTTTGGCCATATCACATCACAAGGCATATGCTGCAAAAACAAGTTAGACGTCCTCTAATTTGTAGTTGCAAGTTTTTACTTGGATGCTATAGGTTTCTAGCAAGAACGTTTCTTACCTACGCCAAAACCACAACGTGATATGCTAATTGCTATTTACCCTTCATAAGGACCCTTTTCATCGAATCCGATCCGACTAAGGTGGGAGAGACAGACACCTGCTAGCCACCTTATGCAACAAGTGCATGTCACGCGGTGGAACCGGTCTCACGTAAGCGTACGTGTAAAGTTGGTCCGGGCCGCTTCATCCCACAATACCATTGAATCAATATAAGACTGGTAACGGCAAGCATATTAACAAGATCGACGCCGACAACAACTTGTGTTCTACTCGTGCATAGATTCTACGCATAGACCAAGCTCATGATGCCACTTTGGGAGACGTAGTAGTAAATCAAAAAAATTCTACGTGTCCACCAAGATCTATCTATGGAGAAACCAGCAACGAGTGGGGAGAGTGCATCTTCATACCTTTGAAGATTGCAAAGCGGAAGCGTTACTAGAACGCGGTTGGTGGAGTCGTACTCGCAGCGATTCAAATCGTGGTGGAATCCGATCTAAGCGCCAAAAAACGGCGCCTCCGCGTTCAACACACGTGCAGACCAGTGACGTATCCTACGCCTTGATCCACAAAGGAGGAAGGAGAGGTTGAGGGAGAGCTCCGATAGCACGACGGCGTGGTGATGGTGGAGCTACGTGGACTCCGGCAGGGCTTCGCCAAGCGCTACAGAGAACGAGGAAGAGGAAGGGTAGCGCTGTGCCGAGAGAGAGAACTCGTGTCTCAAATCAGCCCCAATACCTCAGGTATATATAGGAGGAGGGAGAGGGACGACTGCCTTTGCCCCTCCTCCATGGAGGAGAGGTTCGATCGAGATAAGGGAGGAGTCCACCTCCCACAAGGGAGGTGGATCTCTTCCTTTTGAATCTCCTTTTGCCTTATCTCTTTATCCCTAGCCGCATGGGCCTTTAGGGAAGGACTTGGCCAGCCCAATAAGGGCTGGTCCACCTCCTCTAACAGCCCATGAAGTCCTTTGGTCGTCACACCCCTCCCCGGGGTCCTCCGGCACCCTCCCGGCACTCCCGGTACACTACCGATGAGCCCGAAAACTTTCTGGGGACCAAAACTGGACTTCCTATATATCAATCTTTACCTACGGACCATTTCAGAGCTCCTCGCGACGCTATGGATCTCATCCGGGACTCCAAACAACCTTCAGTAACCACGTACAACATTTCCCTATAACCCTAACGTCATCGAACCTTAAGTGTGTAGACCCTACGGGTTCGGGAGACACGTAGACATGACCGAGACACCTCTCCGGTCAATAACTAATAGCGGGATCTGGATACCCATGTTGGCTCCCACATGCTCCATGATGATCTCATCGGATGAACTACGATGTCGGGGATTGAATCAATCTCGTATACAGTTCCCTTTGTCTACCGGTATGACACTTGCCCGAGATTCGATCGTCGGTATCCCTATACCTTGTTCAATCTCGTTACCGGCAAGTCTCTTTACTAGTTCCATAACACATCATACCGTGGCTAACTCCTTTTGTCACATTGAGCTCATTATGATGATGTCTTACCGAGTGGACCCAGAGATACCTCTCCGTCTGTGACAGCCCGGGACCGATGCTCCACAACATTCCAGAAGATTCCCCTTTAGTTTCCGTTTTCGGCATGTGTTCATCTGGTTGTCGCATTCTTCATCGCATCATTCGCATCATCGGCATTGCATCATCAACCGTTTTTGAAAACTTGCATCCGTTCGTAGTGCCGGTTCTCTCCATTTCGTCGTTACCCGTTTCGAGTCCAGCCACACACGCACGCGCCCGCGGCACCGTGAAATAAAACTGTTTTTAAGCGTGCACAAAAATATTCTCGGATTGAGTTGAAACTTGTCGTGCGGTCTTGTTATAGCTCAGGTAGACTGCCCGTCGATTTTCGTCGCGATCCGAGCTCGTTAGATACCCCGTCAGACTGTCGTAGCAGAGAGGTCATCGGTTATCGTCGGATGTTTATCACCGTTTCAAATCGTCGTGCCGCGCCGCACCGCTTCCCTCTCTTCACTCCTAGTCCTTCTACACAGCCACCCGTAACCCCCTCTCCGCTTCCGGACCGTCGGACTGACACCCGGCAGTCCGAAAACGAACAGTGCCGTAACCATAGCCCCTACCCTATTTATAGCCCCTAGCCCCTCGTTCTGCGTGCAAACCCTAGTAGACCCCCACCTTCTCCCACCTCCATCCACCAAGCCCGCCCGAGCCCATCTGGGCCCGTTCGAGTCTGATCCGGGCCCGAATCGGCTTCCCGGAGCTCTCCCGGAGCTGCTGCCCCGAGCCATCCATGGAGGTTCCCTGTGCCCGAGCAGCTCCTCCCTGCCCGCAGCTCGCCGGAGCCGCCGGAGCCGCCTCTGGCCGCCGCCTCCTTCCTCTCCTCCTTCCTTCCTCCCTTCTCCCTCTCTCCTCTACCCCCGGCTTCCCCTTCTCTGTCCCGAAGCAGCCCCGCACCATGGAGCTCCGCCAGCCGCCAGCTCCCGTCGCCCTTCGGCCTCGCCGCCGCCGGGAACCGCGACCCCGCGATGGATCCGGCCAGTCCCCGGCCTCCTCTCCCCTCGGCGCGGCTTCCTCGCCCCGAGCCGCGAGCCCCCTGCGCCGCCGAGTCCCGCCGCCGCCATGGCCTCGCTGCGGGAGGAGGACGAGCGGGCGCTCCCGCTGCGCGAGCGCCCCCGCCAGCGCCTCCGCGTGGGCCGGCCCAGCCAGTGCCCTCGGCCCAGATCGCCCCAGCCCCAGCTGCCCTGCCTCCCACCGAGCCGACATGATCCCAGATCCGGCCCAAAGTGAGTAGCCTCCCCGCGATTGTTTTTTTTATTTGTGTGGCATTGCATATTTTCAAACGTTGATATCTTTTAATCCGGGCACCGTTTGAAAATAGTTTAAACATGAAGTTGCTTAGACAAACGTGTGGATTAATAAAAAAATGTCATTTCACCCATGCCTGAATAATTAACATGTCATTTTCCTGCCATTTGCATATATGTCATATTATTGCATATTCATAATTATTGATTGTGCATCGAATTAATAAAAGCTCATATTAAAAATGTCCATCGCATTTGTATCGCATTTTCATGCATGGGATAAATGGGTTCATCGTGTTTGCATATTATTTCGCATGACCGAATTGCTTTCCCGTGAATAGGCCTAATCCCGAATAATTAATTGTGACTAATTTCCCACAATAACCTAATCATATATATGTTTTCGGAGTAGAAAAATCCATTGGATTTATCGGTGCATTTAGTTTTGCTATTTGAGCATGTTTGAGTGCATGTCATTTTCACCGTGATGCCCTCTTGTCATTTTTGTAGGAATGAATCTGTGCATGATATGAAAATATTTTCAACATGTAACTTGCTCTTTGATATGTGTCCTAGCCCATGGACATTTTGCTTGTCATAGATATGCATGTTTAGGTGTTGTTTTGGTGTTGTCAACTTGCTATAAAAATCTGTTATTTTGAGGGCCCAAAATATTTCTAAGTCTGAATCTGTTATATTTTGTTGCTGTCTTGCCATGTGATTTGCTAGTATTCTAGACCTCTTTTGTGGTTGATGCAATGGCGTTATTTGTTGTTGATATTGCCCTCTAGCTTTCTGTTAAGTTTCATGCCATTTCATGACCTGTAGCTTATCTTTTCACTGCTGTCAATATGCCTTCGTGATAAAAACTGCACTGTCTAAAACTGCTATTTTCACTAAGTCTGAAACTGTTTTCAAGTAGCCTTCTTGTGAGCTTCCTACTAAGTGATCCATGCATGTTTTGAATATGATTTGTGAAGATGAAATGAAGTCGATGTTGTATACTATTACCCCATGCTTAGTTTATGCATTTTGGAGTATTGTACCTTGTTGTTCTCACATGTTCAAAAATGCCATCTTGCTGTTTTTGGCAGATTTCAACTAAAACTTGTTTTGATGATTGTGGTTGATCTGTAGCTCCATTGGGGACATTCCATACATGAAACTTGCTTAGAATATCATGTAGTTTCATAATAACTTGTTGCATTCATGATTTGAAATGTTTGTGGTGGTGTTTTCATGCATTTGCATTCATGTCATCCGCACCTTGTAATGCTCATATCTTTTGAACCGTAGCTCCGTTTGAGATGATCTATATATGTAAATCGACTAGAAGGACATGTAGAATAACATGGTGATATTTATTCTGCTATTTAACAAACATAAAATATGTTTAGATAAGATCTGGACCAAATTCATAATTAATATATGAGGCCATTTCAGAAATGCTATAAGTTGTTTCCGACCTCATTTAACATGAATTGATAGATAGTTTACTTATGCTTCCCCTCTTGCCATGTTTAACAACATTTAATATTGTCGTGTACCTAATGGGAGTGAACTAAATAATTCAAACGTGGAGTTTCGTCAATATGCAACTCGTTGCATATTGAGCTTCACTTTAATGTGTAGAAGTTGTTTGATGTAAGTTGTCATGCATTGCATATTAAACCGGACATGCATTATATTGGTTGTGCATCGTCTCTTCCATGTTGTGGTGTATCTTGTGTTGATTGTTTGTTTCGGATTGCTTCTTCTCGATAGAGTTCCGAAAGCATTCGGAGTGTGAGGATTCGTTGACTACGTGGTTCGTCTTCTTCATGGATTCGTACTTCTTTCGAGCGGGATCTCAGGCAAGATGACACATTTCCCTGGATACCATTACTATCGTTGCCATGCTAGTTGTCTCATCTTTTATCGTTATGTCTCGCTACCTACCACTTGTTTGATAAGCCTCCCAACATTGCCATGATCAGCCTCTAACCTCTCCACAACCCAGCAAACCTCTGTTTGGCTATGTTACCGCTTGCTCAGCCCTTCTTATAGCCTTGCTAGTTGCAGGTGCAATTGCTTCCATGTGCCAACATGGACCTTCCTTTTGTTATATCACAATATTGCTACTATTTAATTTAATGCACACATACACTTGGTAAAGGGTGGAAGGCTTGGCCTTTTGCTTGGTGTTTTGTTCCACTCTTGCCGCCCTTAGTTACTTGTGAACCGGTGTTATGTTCCATAAATGAGTGCTCCTAACATGCTCGGGTTTTTTTATGGGGACCCCCTTGATTTTCGGGTTAGAATAAAACTTGTCTGGCAAGGCCCAACATTGGTACTACATTTGCCTAATATAATGAACTTGCATAGGGGATATTTTTCCAGACCCCGTGGATAATTTAATCAACCCCGGGGCCAGTGCTCCTCATGAGTGTTGGTCCAAAATGGGCTGCCTGCGGGGCCGCCTCGAGGCAACTTGAGGATTGGTTTTACCTGTAGCTAGTCCCATCCGGTCATGTCCTGAGAACGAGATACGCGGCTCCTATCGGGTTCGTCGACACGTCGGGCGGCCTTGCTGGATTTGTTTTACCTTTCTCGAACGTCTCGAGTGAGGAACTCTGATTTCTTCGGGCTATCTCGAGGTGTTGGATTTCCTTTAGAATTGCCTAGGAAGATCACGAGATCCGTGGTTGAGGTTATTCCAGGGGAGATGACATTATAAGAAAAGTCAGAAAACAGAAAACAGAAAAAAAAACCTACCTGGGCCAGGGGAGAGAAGCCGGCCCAGCCCACAGGGGCGAACCGGTCATCTCCCACCTCTGGCCAGGTGGATGTCGGGCGTGTGGTCGCCGCGCCGGCCACCTCCTCCCTGCCTCGCTCCTTGCTGGAGGGCTGGGAGTGCGCCAGCGCGAAGCTCCTCGCCGCTGTGCCCCTTCTCTCTCTCTCCCACGAGCGCTCTCTCTCGCGTGCATTCCCCTCTCTGCTGCCGCCATGGCCGACCTGCGCTTCTCCGTCGTGCCGACGTTCTAGCCACCCCCGAACCCATCTGAGCCCGCTAGAAGCTCCGCCGTGACCTCTTCTTCCTCCTAGCCAAGCTACGCATTGCCGGAAGGCTCCTATCTCCGTCGCGCCATCATCTTCTTCCTCGGGTCGCCAGAAAGGAATTCGGAGGCCGCCGCCGTTCCAGGTCCTCCCCGAGCTCGTTTGCGACACCACTGCATTTGCCGTGAGCCCCTAGTCTTTTCCCCCCTTTCCGCCCCTTGAATAGAGCCTCGTAGCACTGATTCTCCCCGAGCCCGAAAGCTCCCCGCTGCCGGCGAGGTCGTGGGCGCCGTTGTGGCGACCCAAGCTTGCTTCTGAGCACGCAGTCGTGCTTAGGAGGCTCCCAGGTAGCCTCTGGAGGCCTCAGCTGCCCCGTTCGAGCTCCGGCTCGACGAGCCCGTGCTCGCCCGAGCTCCGGCCGCCGCCCAGCTCATTGCCGGCGCCGTCTTCGGCCACCCCAGCCTCGGTGGTGTGCCCAGATGGATGGGCGTGTGCGTGGGCGTCATTTTGAGCCCATCCGCCGGCCGTTTGGTCATCGGAGAGGGGATTCCGATCCCCTCCGCCGTGTCTGGTGCCGCCGGCGGCTAAACGCCGGTGGGCACAGCCGTTTGACCACGAGGGTTCACCCCTATGGGTCACTGGCAAGTGGGCCCGGCTCTGTTAAAACTAATCTAAGTTAAAAATTAAAATAATTAACCTAATTAGACACTGACCTGTGGGCCCAGTGTCATTAACTAATCAGGAATTAATTTAATTAGTTAGTTAAAGTGTTTGAGTCACTGACATGTGGACCCCACATGTCAGGTTTGACTCTGGGCCGGGTCAGCTGACCAGCTGACGTCATCATGATGTCATGCTAATGCAATAAAACAATTTCTAGTTTAAAAATAATTCCAGAACATGTTTAAAACTTTGAAAAATCATATAAAATAATCTGTAAGTCAGATGAAAATAATTTATATATGAAAATTGATAAGAAAAATCCAATGAATCCAATGGTTCTATTCTTATGCATGTTAGAACAACCTAAATAGGTGAACATGGACATTTAACGTTAGGTTAATATATGGAATTTCCATAGGACAACAACTTTGAACCCATATTCAAATCTATTTTAAATTGACATGATCACTAGTTACATTAGCTCACCCATGCATATTACTATGCCATGATCATGCATCATATTGTTGCATTTGCTTGTATTGAATGCTCTTATCTGCGTTGCGGTAGGCCCTAATCCGGAAGATACTACCCCGTATCCCGACGAAGGAGAGAACTCCTCCGCAACTCAGCAAGGCAAGCAACCCCATTGATCAGTTTGATAACATCCCACTCTCTCGCTCCTGCTCTCGTTTATTGCATTAGGACAAACGATCACATGTCAGCCATACACGGTAGATGATCCTATTCCTATGCATGACCTGACATTGTCACAGTAAATAGTTGAACCTTGCAACCTAGCATACCTGGTAGATGCTTACACCATGATGTGCTTAGCTTACTTTGCCTGCTATGCATGCTATGCTTAGAGTTGTGTCGGGTCTGTTTCATCTGGGTGATGAATCGAGGTGAAGCCGTGATGTCCGATGTGATGAGCTCATAATGAATTCAATTTGGTATAGGTAGCGATGAGAGGCTATGTAGGAGTACATAGTGGGTTGTTTCATTGGGACCGTTCTTAGGAACTGGGTTCCGTGTTTGTGATCCAAGACTAGTTACTACCACATGCTGGGCCCTGAAATATGACCCCGCTCGACTTTTCAGTCGCTTAGTCCTTGGTCCAGGTATTGCAAGTAGTTTCTGGTGTTTATAGCATGCTAGTTGTATCTATGTATATCGGGCATGTCGTGCGTACGTGTGACGTGCAACGGTATGTATGGGATCCGACACCTAGTCGTGTGCCTTTAGTAGTACTCTTTACGGGAAACTGCCTCTTTGTGCTTCCACCGAGCCATGGTAGCTTGCTACTGCTCCGGACACATTGATTGACCGACATGTATCCTTCTTTGCTGCTGTGTCTGTCCCTTCGGGGAAATGTCTCGCAGTGTAATGGAGTCCCTGTAGCCTGCTACGACTCGTCTACGTGCAGTGCTGACATTCGTGTCTCGCGACGTAATGGAGTCCTTGTAGCTTGCTATGACTCGTGTACACACGCTTGAGGCCGACACCTGCATTACTGGGTTATGAATGCCTGTTTCCGTACGGATGTGCCACTTGGGTTCTATGACTAGTTATGTCGGCCCGAGTTCTTTGTCTTTGTGATTGCCGGCGACATGTTCACATACGTGAGCCAAAAGACGCAAACGGTCCCGGCCAAGGTAAGGCTGCAGCTGTGGAGTACCGTGCGTGAGGCCGCAAAGTGATGTGACTTGTTACAGTATGGAATCACATGACTTAGGATCGGGGTCCCGACACCAGCGCCCCGTCTACTACCTCAGCGAGGTCCTCTCCGTGTCCAAGCAGAACTACTCCCACCACCAGAAGATGTTCTATGGCATATATTCGCCGCAAAGAAGGTCAAGCAGTACTTCCAGGATCACACCATCACCGTGGTGAGCACGGCCCCGCTCGGTGAGATCATGAGCGGCCGGGACTCCACCGGCCGGATCACCAAATGGGTCATCGCCCTCGCTGATCACGAGATCCGGTACGAACCTCGCACCGCCATCAAGTCATAGGCGTTGGCCAACTTCCTCGTCGACTGGGCGGAAACCGAGTTCGTGCTGCCCCCCCAGACTCCATGCATTGGCACATGCATTTTGACGGCTCAAAATGAGGACCGGCCTAGGTGCCAGCATAGTCCTCTCCCCCCCAAAAGGTGACCATCTCAAGTATGCCCTCTAGATCCACTTCGCCGCCTCCAACAACGTGGCCAAGTACGAGGCCATCGTCCATGGCCTCCGGCTCGCCAAGGAGATCGGCATCAGGAGCATTCGATGCTTCGGTGACTCCGACCTCGTGGTGCAGCAGGTCTCTGGCGAATGGGTGCCAGGGATGCTAACATGGCTAGCTACCTCTTCCTTGTACAATAGCTCACCGGCTCCTTCGAGGGCTGTGAGTTCCATCACGTCGCACGGGCGGACAACGAGACGTCCGACGCGCTGGCAAAGATTGGCTCCACCCGGCAGGCCATCCCAGCCGGCGTCTCTCTCGAGCGGCTGCTCAAGCCATCGATCAAGCCTTCCCCAGAGTCGGAATCCATCTTCGTGCCGGCAGATGTCGTCAGCCCATCGGCGGCTCCGGTTGCCCCTTCGGCATCTTCGCCACCGGCTCCCTCAACCTTGGCCTCCCTACCGGCACGAGTTGAGTCGGTTGCGCCCGAGGCCGCCGGCTCCAACGACGCAGTCGTCATGATGATAATCGACAATCCGGCCTCGGGGGATGGTGAGCCGGCCCTGGGGGCTGGCGAGCCGGTCCCGAGGAATGATCATCCAGGCTCGGGGGCTCCCGAGCCGGGCCCCGTCTCGGCTCCCTCGTGGGCCCAGCCTATCTTGGCATTCCTCCTACATGGCGAGATCCCCCCGGACGAGGCCGTGGCGAGGCAAATCCAGCGTCGGGCCACGGCATATGGCATCATCAACAATGAACTCGTCCATCGCAGTACCACCGGTGTCTTCCAGCGGTGCGTCGAGCTGGAAAAGGGTCTGGAAATCCTCTTCGACATCCACTAGGGCGAGTGCGGCCATCACGCCGCCTCCAGGACCCTGGTGGCCAAGGCCTTCCGCCATGGCTTCTACTGGCCCACTGCTCTCGAGGCGGCCAAGAAATTGGTCGACGAGTGCGAGGGCTGCCAGCGTTTCAGCACGCAGAGCCACCTACCGGCATCGGCCCTCCAAACCATCCCCCTCTCGTGGCCCTTTGCCGTCTGGGGGCTGGACATGGTGGGCCTCTTCAAGACTGCACGAGGTGGCATGCCACATTTGCTGGTGGATGTCGACAAATTCACCAAGTAGATCGAAGCACGACCAATCAAGAAGCTGGACGGCCCCACGGCCGTCTGGTTCATCGATGACATCACGGTTCGCTACGGCGTCCCCCACAGCATCATCACTGATAACGGCACGAACTTCGCCAAGGGTGCGCTCGCACGTTTTTGCTCCAAGCAAGGAATCCGGCTCGACCTGGCCTCCGTCGCTCATCCACAGTCAAACGGCCAGGTCAAGAGGGCAAACGGCCTCATCCTGTCCGGCATCAAGCCCCGGCTTGTGACACCGCTAGTAAAGTCAGCCGCCTGCTGGGTCGACGAGCTGCTGGCTATCCTTTGGAGTCTCAGGACCACCCCCAACCGATTAACCGGCTACACGCCCTTCTTCCTTGTGTACGGGTCCAAGGCGATCATCCCCACCGACATCGAGTTCGACTCACCTCGGGTCGCCCTATACACGGAGAAGGACGCAAAGGAGGCAAGAGAAGACGGCGTCGACTTACTTGAAGAAGCCCGCGAACTGGCCTTGAGCCGGACGGAAATCTATTAGCAAAAGCTCCGGCACTACCACAGCAAGCGGATCCGGCCACTCTCCTTTTGTGAAGGGGACCTGGTGCTTAGGCGGATCCAGCGAACAGCCGGGCAACACAAGTTGTCCTCCCCATGGGAGGGCCCGTTCATCATCAGCAAGGCATTGCACAACAATGCGTACTACCTAATAGACGCCCAGAAGCCACAGAAGCCCAAAAGAGGCGCCTCCGGCGAGGAGACCGAGCGCCCATGGAACGTGACGCTCCTCCGTCCGTTTTACTGCTGAAAAAACCAGTGTATGTATGTATCCCTCCCCTTTTGGGCTTATGAATGCAATGGGTGCCCCAGGCCGGCTCTTGGGGCACACCCTGTTTCATTTCCCTCAAGGGTCTTCTTGAAAGCACATTTGCTCCCTTGGTGGTTTTGGTAATTAATAACAACATATAAGTCATTGAACTAATGTTTCCACCAAGTATATTTCAGGAAATGTTTAATGATAGGATTGGCAAAAGGAGATGTGGAGATACCCCAAGATGCAAGGAAATAGGTTGGCCAAGCTTCAAGCAAGAGGACTCTACATTTTATATTTGTGAGAAATCACTTTGAGTCCACAGGAAAGCCAATACTATTAGAAGGGGTAAGTTTTTGTTGCTGAACAATATGCTCAAACTTGCACAAGTGATAGTCGCCAAAAACATCCACAAACTCTCCCACCAAAGTCTGTTCTATACCTAACACTCAAAATCGGTGCAACCAACTTTCCCATACCAGTGCCACCGATTCCAGAACCTAGACAGACTCGGCCAAACCCTAGCCACTTCGGTGCAACCGATTCCATACCGGTGCCACGGAGTTTAGGTTGCCAACTTTCTGTTACGCAAATTCACATTATCAGTACCATCGAGAATGTTGGATCGGCGTCACCGAGATTGGAAATCTGACCGTTGGTCACCTTATCGGTGCAACCGAATTTCCTATATCGGTCTCACCGAGATTCAAAAGTTGCCACCTTTTGGTCGCTTCGGTACCACCGAGATTAACACATCGGTGTCACCGAATTGGTCATTTTGTGTGTAACGGTTAGATTTTTGGGGATGCCTATATATACCCCTTCACCACCACCTACTTGAAAGAGAAGCACTCAAAACTATTCCACACTTGCCCCATCTAGTTTTCCGAGAGAGAGAACCACCTACCCTTGTGTTGAGGCCAAGATCTTCCACTCCAATCATATGGATCTTGATCTCTAGCCTCCCCAAGTAGCTTTCCACCAATCCCATCTCTTCCACCATGCCCAATCTGTGAGAGAGTGATTGGGTGCTGAGGAGTCTATCATCTTGAAGCACAAGAGCAAGGAGTTCATCGTCATTACTGAGCCTATTACCTTTTGGAGGGTGGTGCCTCCTAGATTGGTTAGGTGTCGCTTGGGAGCCTCCTACTTTGTGTTGTGGAGTGAACCAAGAAGTTTGTAAGGGCAAGGAGATCGCCTACTTCATGAAGATATACCCATAGTGAGGCTAGTCCTTCGTGGACAGAAGCCGTTATGGAATAGTCAAGGTTGCTACTTCATGGACCCTTTTGGGTGGAGCCCTCTGTGGACTCTCGCGACCGTTACCCTCCGTGGGTTGAAGACTCCATAAACGTGGATGTACGATAGCGTCACCTATCGGAACCACGGGAAAAATCATCGTGTCTACAACTGCGTTTGATCTTCCTACCCTATCCCTTCTATACATGCTTGTTGTTACTTTCCGCTGCTATATACTCTTAGACTTGCATGTGTAGGGTGTACTTGACTTGCCATGAAATGCCAAAAATCGTCAACCCTAAAACTTGGTATAGGCAAAACTTTTATTTGGTCAAGTAGTCTAATCACCCCCCCTCTAGACATACTTTCGGTCCTACAAGTGGTATCAGAGCTTTGGTCTCCATTGCTTAGGTCTCACAACCTAGGACAGTATGGCGTCTAGTGAGGGAAGTTATCACCGTAGAGGTCCGTATTTTGATGGCACTAATTTTACTAGTTGGAAGCACAAAATGAAAATGCATATTCTTGGTCATAACCCCATCGTTTGGGCTATTGTTCGTGTTGGCTTGCAAGGTGAGTTCTTTGCGGATGGACGGGAACCGGATCGTGAAGCGACCACGGATGAGTTGAAGATGTTGCAACTCAATGCTCAAGCATGCGACATTCTCTTCAACTGCTTATGCCTCGAAGAATTCAACAAAATCAGCCGTCTTGAGAATGCAAAAGAGATTTGGGATACTTTGGTTGATACGCACGAAGGAACCGAGTCTGTGAGAGAATCCAAGTTAGATGTTCTTCAAGGTCAGCTTGACAAGTTCAAGATGAAGGATGGTGAAGGAGTCGCAGAGATGTACTATAGGCTAGCTCGCATCACCAATGAGATTGCCGGCTTAGGAAGCGAAGAAATGACCGACAAATTCATCATCAAGAAGATACTTAGAGCTTTGGATGAGATATACGAGACCATGTGCACATTGATCCAAATGATGCCAAACTACAAAGATCTCAAGCCTACGGAAGTCATTGGAAGGATTGTTGCTCATGAGATGACACTCAAAGATAAGGAAGAACTTCATCATAATCTAGCGGTGCTTACAAAGCCACAAGTGATGCTCCCACAACTTCAAGCAACAGCCTTGTCACCAATGAAGAGATAAGCCTCATGGTCAAGAAATTCAACAAGTTCTACAAGAATAGAGGCAAAGAAAGAAACTCCAACTCAAGATATGATGAGAAGCGTTCGTCAAGTCATGACCGCAATTGCTACAATTGTGGGAAGCCTGGACACTACTCAAATGAGTGCATGGCTCCCTACAAAAGAAGAGAAGAGTCACCTCGAAGACGAAGCTCAAGACATGAATCACCACAAAGAGAGAGAAGGAGTAGAGATGATCGTTATGAACGAAGACACTCAAGGAGAAGTAGAGATTCGGAGAAGAAGGACAAGTACACCAAGAGCTACACAAGAAGAAAACATCAAGCTCATGTTGGTGAATGGGTTTCCGGCTCTGACTCCGACAACAACTCTGGGAGAAGCTATCACTCCGACTCTGACTATAGTCAAGATGATGGTGTTGCCAGAATTGCTCTAGTGACTACCAACTCCTACGATCTATTTGATTCACCAAATGAAGGGAGTGGAAGTTGCTTCATGGCTAAAGGCCCCAAGGTATCACACCCCGAGTATCTTGATTTTGATAGTGATGAAGATGATTTGCTTTGTGATAAAACTAGTGATGTTGATCAAAATGAACTTGATAATTCTCATGCTAGTCAAGATGATTCATTTGATGATGATAAGATGAAAATAGAACAACTAACTAAAGAACTAAACACTCTTAAGTTAGCTCATGAATCTACTCTCGAAGATCATAGAGAGCTTGTGAGAACTCTTGAGAAACTACGCTTTGAGAAGCTCAACTTGGAGCAAGAGCATGAGTTTCTCAAAGCTATCAATGACGATCTCCGAAAGAAGACTTCATCTTATCTAGCCAAACGACTGCTCTTGTCTACTTTCATGCCTCAAGTTAAAACTAAGCAATCTAGTAACAAAGGCAAGAAAGGTTCTTCATCTAGTAGCAACAATAAAAATGCTAAACCCAATGATGTTGCTTCTAGTAGTTCTATTGATTCCACTAATGATGATTCTCATAGCCAAGTTACACTTGAGCAACAAAATGCTTTATTGAAAGGAATTGTAGAAAAAGGTATCTACAAGAGTCTTGCCGGATGTAAGCAATTTGAGGAAATTGTATGCAAGCACGGAGGATACCGGAAGAATCATGGTGTTGGATACTTCAACGCTAATGGAGTTGAGTGGGAAGAAGGTCAATATCCCAAGCCCAAGTTTGTTCCTCAAAAGGAGAAGTATGAAAATACTCTTCCCAAGGGGACAAACACTCAAGATGACCTTCCACCACAAGACCACAAGCTCAAGGGCAAGAACAAGCTTCAAGAGGACATTGACTCATATGAAGATGAATCCCTAGCTTTGGTGGAGTGGGTTCCCAAGGCTACTTCAAGCTCAACTACTACAAAGGCTACTTCAACACTAAGGATCCCCATCAACTTGATGTGGGTCCCCAAGAAGAAGAACTAGTAAGTTCTTGAGGGGTGACTCCGCCAATGAAATTCACTCACATTCATTATTGGCAAGAACTTTTCTGCACTCAACGTCAACTCAATGCAATATTTCAAGGAGTAACACATTCCCTTAAAGGTAAGCAAGGGACAAGGCAATCAACTAATCAATGGACATCATAACATATGCCTTGCACTCCATGTCCATAGATATCCTTGTATTTGTCTCTTGTGTGTTGGGACTAACCCATGTAGGTGAGAGGAGTAAGGAAACAACAAGGATGCTCCCAACTCTTGGTGATCTTCATCAACATTGAGCATCCACAACTACCTCACCAACATGAAGTCTTCATCGACAAAACCCAAGGTTAGTTTATCCCTCTTATGGGGGGATGTCACATCAAGGGGGAGCTTTACTCTAAGACTTGAGTCAAGGCATCTCTTAGCATGTGACAACATTAAATGCTTTATGTAAAAGTGGTAACCCCACTTGTGCTTAAACGATGAGTATGACCTATGATCAAGTACTCTTACTTGGATCCTAAGTCAAATACTCATATATAGATGACTTCGTCATCACCCAAGTGCTTGTTAGATGCTAGTGTATTTGTGCATGTTTGTCATGATTTCTTTTGACATCTTATTGTGTGAGAATGTTGGTCTACATTTATTTTCTCATTCAAGGACATCCAATTGTTACTATTTGGTTATTGATTTTCTTTTTTGCCAATTGGATGGACAAGAATGCCTAGGACCACTCTTTAGATATCTATGCTTTCTCACCTCATATTCCATTCATGCTGCATCACAAAATTTGAACAAGTGCTTTTCGATCCCTCTATGTGTGGAGCACTCGGAGTTCCGTGTCGACAAGGACTGACCATTAAAACCTTCCAAGTGCATCTCGGTGGAACCAACCCCACAATCTCGGTCTCACCAAATGCCTAGGGTTGATCTGGTTTTCAATCTTGGTACTGCCGATTTCATATTCTCGGTTACACCGAGTTTCCTTGTCAGCTGACAGTTGTGGAATTCAGTGACACCAAAAACATAAAATTGGTATCATCGACAGTGGAGGGTATATATACTGTGGACCCCGATGTTTTGAAATTCATCCTCAGAACTGTCGCACCTCAGAACCCTAAGCTGCCGCTTCGAGAACCCTGGTCATTGCCCTTGTCTTCCCGCGCTCCTCCGCTGCTGGGAATCGCCGTCGTCGACGAAATCTGCTCCATCGTCGCCGCCGTAGCGGATCCGCACCAAGTTAGGGTACAGATTCGAGCTCCTTTGTGATCCCTTCTGATTCTTGCGCATTGGATCTACTTTTGTTCTTATGCCACCTATTGCATTGCTTCCTATCCACCAGGAAATCCCATAGGCTAGCGAACCATCGATTTTCTAGGGTTTGCCTTCCGCCCGACGCAACTCGGTAGAACCGAATCAAGAAAATCGGTACCACCGATTTTTGTTTCTGTGTTGCTGAGAACTGTCTCGGTGAAACCGAGCACTCCTTTTCGGTCTCATCAAAAAGGTGCCAAGTTTCTGTTAAAAGGGACAGTCAGTCTCGGTGTCACCGAAAATTTTGCTTCGGCCTTACCGATTTGTTTCCGTCATGATGCAATGGAAATCTTTTGTTCAAAATTTCAAAAACCAGCTGATAATTTTGTGATGACTCATCTACTTCTGCTCATCTATATTCCATCCATAGGGTCAGTATGTCAGATGCAGAGGACAGTCAGAATGACCTAAGAGAGCAAAGTGTTGAGATGGATTCAGGCACTAGTCCTGAGTCTAGTTCATCTTCAGACCCAGGCACTCCCAGTTCCCATGGTTTGCCCAAGGCTGCTACTAGGGCTAGGAAGAAGCTGAATTCTGATGAAGAAGATTCAGACTTTGTTCTAGAAGAGATTCTTGCTAAGAAGCAAGAGAAGGCTGCCAAGAAGTCAGCAACTGAAGCTACTTCCTCTCGAAGAGTTGTCAGCAAAGTTTATGCACCTGCTTCAACCTTCAAAGCTCATGAGACTGCTAGGGCCACTATGTCTATTAATCCCCCAAGGAAGTCTATGCCTAAGAAGGCAGGGGAGAAGAAAGCCAAAAAGAGGATTATTCATGTGACTGGCAGGCCTACTTCCATGTATGAAGATCTAGAGGAAGAAACCGGTGCTGCTATTGAGGAAGAGGAGGATGAGCCAGCTACAAAGGCTCCTCCCAAGAAGAAGGCCAAGAAGCTTATGGCTGATGCTATGCCAAAGACTAGCACATCCAAGAAGGCTGCTGCTGAGAAGCCTAAGAGGACATCCAGGCAGATTCCAGCTTCTGAGAAAAACAAAGGGACTGCTTCCAGAGTTGAAGATGATGATGACTTGACAACTTTGATGAAGCTTAGACCTCACCTTCCAGTACACAATGCCAGCTACCCACTAGCTGAGGATATGAATAAGAGGAAGGATTCAGGACTGGGGAAATGGAGAGCTGCTGATCCATATGCCTTGAGAAAGAAGACAACTGTGGACTACAGATTTTATACCAAAGAGTAACAGGATTTCTATGAGACTGTGCTTTTTGACAAAAGTCCAGCTGTGAGTGATATGCGGTATGTTGACTGGAAATTCATCGAGGAAAACAAGGACTACTTTCCTAGTGTCCAAGACAATTTCCACTGCATAGGTTTGGATGAGTTTGTTTGCAGAGAATTCACTACTTGGAATGATGAGATGATCATGCAATTCTACTCCACTGCACATTTCTATGGAGATGGTAGAATTGTATGGATGACTAAAGGTGCAAGGTATGAATCGACTGTTGAAGAATGGGTTGCTAACTTAGGAGTTCCAGAAGCACATGATGGTGACTTGGATGTATACTCAGAGTCCAAGGAGAGCCACAATGCTATGGCAAATATGTACAAGGAGATCCCTGCTGCCAATGTGAAGTCTCACAAGCTAGGATATATCTACTTTCTTCAGGCTGGCCTCCGCACAATGAACACCATTCTGAGGCATACTTTGATGCCCAAGTCAGGAGATGACAAGATGATCCGAGGCCACTCCATTAATATGTTGATCCACCTTGACAAACACACCAGGATCAGAGTCATGGATTTGATTGTTGAGACAATCAAGAGGGTTGTTGCTGACCAGAAGCGCTCTTGCTGTTATGCACCCTACATCCAGATGCTTATCAATTCAAAGTTGGAGAAGCACATTTTTGCTCTAGATCGTCCACATTTACCCCTACAGCCAGATATCGAGGACAATGTTATGGTGATGAACCCAGATCATCCCACTTCAGCTGTAGCTCAGGCAGAAGTAGAGGCAGCTCGAGCCGCTAGTGCTCAGGTCCCTAGATCCAGGAATGAGCAAATGGATCTTATGATTTCATCTATCCAAGGAATGAAGGACGACATTAAGGAGATTCTGAAAAATCAGAACAGTCTTGTCAAGATCTTCGAGAACAGGATCAAAACCCTTAATGATAAGGTGGATGGGCTGACTAAGACAGTCAATGAGCTCAAGAAGGAAGTTGACTCAGTGCCTCTTCCTTAGACTACTTCTTCAGATGATGATGAGGAGGATGAGGATGGATCACCTCTCAGGATAGGCACACAGTTTCATACCCAAGCCAGATCAACCACTATGCCAGCTCAAGACTTGAGGCCCTCTTCATCAGCTCCTGCTGCTGTCACCTCAGCTCCTGCTCCATCTGCTCCAGTTCCTCCAGCTGCCACTCCAACTCCATCCACGACATCTGTAGAGATCTTTGCCGACGCTGTTCTCTCAACTCCCTCATCAACAACCGGAGGAGATCAGCCTAAGAACGATTAGATCTATGCCTTTGAACTTTTTGGTAACTTGTTGCCAAAGGGGAGAAGTGTATATAGATCTTTAGGCTTCGAGTGAGAGAGCGTTTTGGTGTTTGTTGCTTTTCAAAACATTTGGTCTTTTGGTTGCTTGTGTTGAGCGTATGATCATGTGTGTTATGCTACTATTTTACGCTTTATGTGGGATGCTACTATTTCCTATCATCTTAATGCTTATGAGATGATCATTCACCTTTGCTTGATTGTGTTGTGCTTTGTTATTCATTCTAATTATTCTCGCACACCACCAAGTTGTATGTGACATGGAAGAAGTGCCACATATACCTAATCAATTGTGCATTTGCATTCAAACGCAAATTCAAAATAATGCACAAATTTAGGGGGAGCTCTTGCTTATCACATACCTCT
Source organism: Hordeum marinum (assembly GCA_022496015.1). Classification (NCBI taxonomy): domain Eukaryota; kingdom Viridiplantae; phylum Streptophyta; class Magnoliopsida; order Poales; family Poaceae; genus Hordeum; species Hordeum marinum. The sequence continues at coordinate 425,776,394 of CM039675.1, forward strand.
CAAAGCGACGATTATATTCATTGATTTTATCATCTATCGAAGCTTTGGTCTATATGTTGTCATCAATTACCAAAAAGGGGGAGATTGAAAGCACATTTGCTCCCTTGGTGGTTTTGGTAATTAATAACAACATATAAGTCATTGAACTAATGTTTCCACCAAGTATATTTCAGGAAATGTTTAATGATAGGATTGGCAAAAGGAGATGTGGAGATACCCCAAGATGCAAGGAAATAGGTTGGCCAAGCTTCAAGCAAGAGGACTCTACATTTTATATTTGTGAGAAATCACTTTGAGTCTATAGGAAAGCCAATACTATTAAAAGGGTAAGGTTTTGTTGGTGAACAATATGCTCAAACATGCACAAGTGATAGTCACCAAAAACATCCACAAACTCTCCCACCAAAGTCTGTTCTATACCTAACACTCAAAATCGGTGCAACCAACTTTCCCCCACCGATTCCAGAACCTAGACAGACTCACCCAAACCCTAGCCACTTCGGTGCAACCGATTCCATACCGGTGCCACTGAGTTTAGGTTGCCAACTTTCTGTTACGCAAATTCACATTATCGGTACCACCGAGAATGTTGGATCGGCGTCACCGAGATTGGAAATCTGACTGTTGGTCACCTTATCGGTGCAACCGAGTTTCCTATATCGGTCTCATCGAGATTCAAAAGTTGCCACCTTTTGGTCACTTCGGTACCACCGAGATTAACACATCGGTGTCACCGAGTTGGTCATTTTGTGTGTAACGGTTGGATTTTTGGGGATGCCTATATATACCCCTTCACCACCACTTACTCGAAAGAGAAGCACTCAAAACTATTCCACACTTGCCCCATCCAGTTTTCTGAGAGAGAGAACCACCTACCCTTGTATTGAGGTCAAGATCTTCCACTCTAATCATATGGATCTTGATCTCTAGCCTCCCCAAGTAGCTTTCCACCAATCCCATCTCTTCCACCATGCCAAATCTGTGAGAGAGTGATTGGGTGCTGAGGAGTCTATCATCTTGAAGCACAAGAGCAAGGAGTTCATCGTCATTACCGAGCCTATTACCTTTTGGAGGGTGGTGCCTCCTAGATTGGTTAGGTGTCGCTTGGGAGCCTCCTGCTTCGTGTTGTGGAGTGAACCAAGAAGTTTGTAAGGGCAAGGAGATCGCCTACTTCGTGAAGATCTACCCATAGTGACGCTAGTCCTTCGTGGACGGAAGCCGTTATGGAATAGTCAAGGTTGCTACTTCGTGGACCGTTTTGGTGGAGCCCTCCATGGACTCTCGCGACCGTTACCCTCCGTGGGTTGAAGACTCTATAAACGTGGATGTACGATAGCGCCACCTATCGGAACCACGGGAAAAATCATCGTGTCTACAACTGCGTTTGATCTTCCTACCCTATCCCTTCTATACATGCTTGTTGTTACTTCCCGCTGCTGTATACTCTTAGACTTGCATGTGTAGGGTGTACTTGACTTGCCATGAAATGCCAAAAACCGTCAACCCTAAAACTTGGTATAGGCAAAACTTTTATTTGGTCAAGTAGTCTAATCACCTCCCTCTAGACATACTTTCGGTCCTACACTCCTCATTCACCGGCTCCCCGGCCCGGCTCCCGGGCTCGGGGGACTCGCCGGCCGGTCCTAGGTCGCCTCTCTCAAAAATTGGCCAAGTAGTGTGAGCCGAGCAAGCCCTCCCACCCCTCCCAGCTATAGGTCTGGCTCCCGGCTGTCCGGTTGGTGGGGCTTCGGGGCGGCAAAGCTTAGCTCACACGAAAGATCGATCGCAAGGAGATACGGGCTAGGTCCAGCCGGACCACCGGCTCGCCTCTGGCACTCTCCCAAAAAGCTCTTGCGTTTCCTAAGTTCAGAACCGTCTCCCTCGAGGCGGACGTCCCGACCCAGCTACAGACCGGCTCCCGGCTGTCGGGCTGTCGGGGCCGAAACCGATGGGGAAAAGGGGCGGAATAGAAGGAACCAAAAGGGTGAAAAAGGGTAAGGACGAGCAAGCACGCGCAATAAAGGCAAACACACCAAATATTCACAATACGAGTTTTAAAGACAAAAGAGGCCCATGGCCATCACGGTTCATTACATTACACCCCCAGTGGGTGGACTTAAAGCCTAACATGCAGGAGAAAGAAAAAAATGATAAGATGCCCAGGGCCTCAGGCCACCGGCGCGTCACCAGCCGGCGCATCGCTGGGCGGCTCGACTCCCGTCCCGGAGGTGGTCGCGGCGTTCGGGTCGGCCTCCTTGGCCTTCGAGGCGGCCTCTGCGGTCCCAACCGTCTCGCCGCCCGAGTCGGTGCTCTCGTTGGCAACCACCTTGTTCGCTAGACCTTGGGGGATGCCGAAGGAGACTTCAGGCACCGGCTCACCGTCCTCGCCAAGCGCCGGCAGGAACTCATTCGCATCGACTTACGACGCGAGCTCGTTGGCTCGGCAGACAAGGGCCGGCTCACGGGCCTCCCGCTCCTCGGCCGGCTCGTCCCGCATAGTGGACAGCCAGCCCAAATCCATGCCGCGATACCATGACGTGACGAACCGGAGCGCCATATGCACACCGGCTCGGGCCGCTGATGCCTTCCAGGCCTCGAGCCGGGCCATGGCTTGCTCCGGCCACAAGGACACACGGTTCTCCAGCGCCCCGCCACGGCCCGGCCACAAGGCAGCGATGACCTCCTTGTCGGCCGTCTTCAGCCGCTCCATGCTTCGCTCGAGGTGGATCAGCCGGTGTTCAATGGCGAGCCCAAGCTCCGCCACATCCCACGCGCTGTCCTCCTCGATGGAGCGCCCGCACGCCCGAAGGCATTCCCGGTGCTCCTCGACGGCGCGCTCAGCGCAGCGCTGAGTTTTTGGGAAGCGCCCTAAGAGAAAAAAGGGAAGAAGGGGAGAAAGGCAAATCAAGAACAAGAACCAGCAAAGAAAAAGGCAACAGGCTGGAAAAAAGGAAAAACAAAGACTTACGTTCGATGGAGTCGTCCACATCAATGGCGAAGTGGAGCGACAAATCCTTCTCTGACGCCAGCGCCGCCTCCGCCTTGGTGAGGGAGCCCTTAACCTCCTCGAGCGACCTCTCGAGGCGGGTCACCTCGCCTTGGAGGGCGATGGTCCGCCGGGCGGCATCGGCCGCCTCCTTGATGGCCTTTTCCTTGGCCGTCACCTCCCGCGCCACGTCGGCCTAGAGGCGGTCCTGGGCCGCCTCCCCATCCACCAACGGTGTGGCCAGCCGGTCCTTCTCTTGCGTGACCACCTGGACGCTCTGCGCCAGCCGGTCCCGATCGGAGACGACCCTGGTCTTCTCCGTCCGGAGGGCAATCAGCTCATCTGCAAGACAAAGCAGGCGTCAGCATGCCCTTTAACGTCCGCTCCGGCTGTCAAGCAGCCGGCCCAGCTCCTGGGGGCTACGTGCCCCTCTCACAAGAATCGACATACCTTGCACTCGCATCAACTCCTCCTCCAGCCGGTAGAAATTGTGCTTGTCGCGGTCGTGGATGGAGACCGCCTCCTTGAACAGCTTCTGCCATTGGGAGTTCCCCTCCTGTCACACGGAGCCAAAGTCAAAAGATGCTCAAGGAGATCCGGCCCGGCTGCCCGTCAGCCGGTTAGCCGGCCCGCATCTTTGGGGCTACACCCAGTGGGTGCGCTTGCGCGACCCCACTGAATTTTTTAACAGGAGAGACCATGCTTACCTCCGCGCACTGTAGGGTGGCGTCTGCCGCCTCCACGAATCGGGCCAGCTCCTGGCGGCACCGGTTCAGAACGCTCCCTAACTCCCCGAACGAGGGGATCGGGCCTCCTTCCCGGGGAGCCGGAAGAGTTGGGACACGCACCAGCACCTCCCAGTCCCGGAGCACCTCCTGCATGGTCCTCAGGGTCTGCCGGGCCTGGCTGCCGTTGCCGCCCTTCCCCGGGCTCGCCACGGCGCCGGCCATTGGGGGAGGGTTGATGACGGCGAGGGCCTGGGAGTCGCCCCCGCCGGCCCCTCGCCTGACGCGCATGCCGCCTCCTCCTCCCGCCGCTCCGGCGCGACGACCGCGATGGACACCACCTCCGTCTCCATGACCGCCACCTCCAGCGATGCCTTTGACGCCACCTCCGGCGCCGCCTTTAGGGCTGTCGGAGCCTCCGGCACATCGACCCGGGCCGGCTCGGCCGCAGGCGGAGTCATGACCGGCACCTCCAGCCGGTCCGCCTTAAGGGACGGCTCCGTGGCCGCCACCCTCGTTTGGGACGCCTCCTCCATGGACGGAGGAGTAGGCGGCTCCATAGCCGCCCCTCGTGGCTCGCTCGTCGGGGCCTCGATAGGCGGGTCGATTCCGCTGCCGAGTCTGATGCCCGCACGGGGTCCGTGGATCTCCTCCGCCTCCCATCGCTCGAAGTCCCGGAGTGCGAGGCCCCGCCTCCCGTCCCGGACTTTGAGGCTCGCAGCTCCGCGAGCCTCCTCTTCTCCTCCCGCTGGGTGGTCGCGTGCTTGCAGGCCAGTCGGCTGGCAACGTCCGTCGGGTCCACCGCCGACTCCCCCTCATGGAGCTCGATGGGGTCCCTGCGGTGCACAAGGGTCGATCACCCACCGGCTCGCGACCCGGAAGGAAACACACGCAAGAAAAAGAAAAACTTACCCGGTGACGATGGCAAGGCCTGCTTGGCGCGCGCCGGCGGCTTCCTTGCAGCCACCTTCACCCGCTTAGGGACGGGTGGCGGAGCCACCGGCTCCTCCTGAGCCAGCCTCTTCGCCCGGCTGGCGGCTCTGGCCACTCCTCGCTCCGCCCGCATCGGTCCTGCTGAGCTGAGGGGAGATGCGCATTTAGAATCATCACATCATCATCAGCAGCATCATCGTCATCATCTGTCCAGTCCCTGATCGAGGGACCAATAGGGAACTCACCAGCTCCGCTGGGCTCCCCGGCTGCGTCGGACCCTCCGGCTCTACCGGGGTCACCGGCTCGCAGGTCTGCCGGCTCCTCGACTGCTCCCGAGGAGTCAACCCCCTCTTCCGGCGGGCCTCCCTGCTCGTAGTCTTCAGAGTCGAAGTGTTCGCGCTCTACCTCGAAGATTGGAGGGTGTAGGCCGTCCGACGTGTTCTGTCGCACCAACAGTTGCGGTTAGCACGGCGAAGTAAGGTCCGCTGCCGGCTGCCGACTGGAAAGAATCAAACAAAGAGAAGCCGTCTCGTTAAAGACTTACCAGGGGGATGGTTGATGCAGTCATACGGCTCCATGCCAAACGTCCATGACACGGGCTTCAGCTTGAACGTCGTGAGGGCGTCCACCCGCGTCGCCACCTGAGCCGGCGTCAGGTCGACGGTCGTTAGCCGGCAAGGGTCCCGACGACCGGATATGTCACAGATCTGGTGCGGCTTCATCTGGAGAGGGAGCACCCAGCGCGAGATGAAGGCCGCCACCAGATCGGAGGCGACCAACCCCTCGGCGCTCTTCAGCTGTGCAAGCCGGCCGAGCTCCGCCAGAGCCACGCCATGCGGGGCAGCTCCCAGCCAATTCATCCCGGAAGACTACACGTTGACGAACGGTGGCAGCCGGATGTAGTCCAGGTTTGGGTCAGCGTTCTTCACATAGAAGAACATCTGATGCCGCCCCTTGACGGACTCGATAAGAGAGAAAGGTGGGAAGCGCGTAGTGCCGCAGCAGCACACCACCGTGCCCCCGCATGCACTGCTCTTCAGCGCCTTGAGGTAGAAGAGGGTGTTGAAGAGGTCAAGAAAAGGGAGGACCCCCAGGTACCCCTCGCACAGCATCACGAAACCAGCGAGGTAAAGGATGGCATTGGGGCTGAGGTGGTGCGGCTGGAGGTCGAAGGTGTCCATGAGCAGTCGAAAGAAGTGGCTCACCGGGAGCCCGAAACCACGGGAGAAATGCCAGAGGAAGATGACATGTTCCCCTGGCTGCGACACTGGCACCACCTCATCGCCCGGCACACGCGCAACCACGTGCTCCGCCGGCAGCAGCATGCACGCGCGGTGGAGGTCCGCGATGTCCCCCTCGGTGACGATGGATCTGGCCTGGCTTCCTCTTCGCCCCTCGGCCATTGCGGCGGAATGGCGGCGTGGGGGCACGTTTGCGAGCTTGGGAGCGGTGTTGCATGAGGGGGAGAAGAAGGCGAAGAGGAAAGAAGCAAGGAGGCAAAGGGGGTGCGGGTATCTCCACGCCCTGTCCTTCCTCCCCTTTTAAAGGGGAGGCCACGACCGGGGGACATGGGGATTAACTGCGCCCGCTCCCCCAGAAAATCTACGCGTGAGTGGGCGGCTCGGGCCGTAACGGCCGCTTCGGGGCACAGAGAATCCTGGCCTACGCCCCGAGGCCTACTGGGCTACACCCGGGGCCTAGCGGGCTAGGCCCAGGCCGACGTCCCGTCTCCCCGCGTGCGCAGGGCCTGCCACATCATTACCCGCCGCGTGGCGCGCGGCGAGCTGGCTCGCGTCCCGGGGCGACACGCCGGAACCCAAGGCGTCGGGTCCAACGGCTGACCCGGCTGTCCCTTCGGCTTCACACGGAGGTGGGTACCGCTGGAGGGAAGCCGCCGGCTCCCCTTCGTCTGCCGGACGCAGGCCCCCACCGGCTTTGGGGACTACTGTCGGGGTTATTACCCCTCGGTAGGCCAAAGCAACGGGGTTCTCCCTCCCCCACTTCAAAGAAAAACTATGCGATCGGCAGCCCATGGCCGACTGGGGTACGGCCGGCTCGAGCTGCCGCCGACTGGCGGCATGGACGGCTGGACGAGGAGCCGGCTTGACCCCCAGCTGGCTGGGCGAGGCCGGCTGCCTCCGGGACGTCCCCTCCATTGACCCTGGCATGGACATGCAACGTCCCGTCCCTCTGCGCGCGGGTACGACGACACGATGCGACCGCCATGACGGGCGGCACTGTGGCCATAGTGGTCGTTGACGCACAGGTGCGCATGGCTACAGTCCGGTCGTCCAAGCCGCTGACCTTGGCGAGCGCGACCGGGCGGGGAAACAGTGTCGGCACGGCCTCACCCACTCGATTACCTGCCCCGGCGTGGCTACAGTGCAGCCGGCCGTACTAGAGACTTCGGCCGGCTAGCACTAGGCAAAGCCTCCCGGGCGACCCTTGCCGTGGCAGGTGGGCGAGGGCCAATCGCAGAGCCGGCTGGCGGGCCCCAGCGGCCGACAAGACCGCCCAGCAGGTGGACCCTACCGACGACGAGACGGCTCGAAGGGCAGGACCCCCTGGTCAGCCGGAGAGGCTGCCAGCCAGGTCCCCCCACCTTTGTACATTAGGAATATTATAGAGCCGAGGGGTTGGCCTATAACCCCCCCGACCCCCCATGCAACGGGGACAGACGATCACTCGCACACACCCACACAGAACCCTCCTCACCTATCATCTCTAGCAACGGAGGAAGAGAAGCCGGCTGCTCCTTCTTCCTCCCCTAGACACAACTTTAGGAGCATCCTTGCACACACATCAATCCATCCAACTAGACCAAGGAGGACTAGGGGTGTTACCTCCCATGAAGGGCCCTAAACCTGGGTACATCATGTGTCACCACCGCTTGTGCCCAATCTCGCACCCGGAGCCTGTCGGCGTCCTCCGGCCCCAACCACCTACAATAAGCCTACCCATGGCATCTGTCATGAGAAAACGACGACAATATATCAATAGTAGCAAGTATGAATTGCGTACTATAAAGTGTTGGTCTAAATAATCTGTACGATATGGTAACCAACACAATATAACAAGGACAACAATATATACAGTGAATGCAAGGTCAAATGGCCAAAGTAAACCACAAGTAGTGGATAGGATTAGAAATAACCGAAGACACAGAGACGAGGATGTATCCTGATGTTCACTTCCTTGGAGGGAAGCTAGTCACCGTTAGGGAGGTGGATGTTACCACGAAGGCACACCAACGCCACGAAGGCTCACCCTATTCTACCCTTGAGATATCACCACGAAGGCGATTCTCAACCACTAGTGGTAGACCTTGAGGTGGCCTCGAAACCTTCACAAACTTTCCGGGGAACAAATCACAAGTTGATTCCTCACCGGAGCACTCCTACCGCCTAGGAGTCTCCAACCTCCAAGAGTAACAAGATCGAGGGGGAAATGCTCAAGACTTGCTCAAATCACGAATTACTTTGGTCAAGAGAGGGAGAGGGAGTGGATCTATCACTTGATTGGAAAATGTCTCAAGAACTCTCACTAATCTCTCCGGGATCTGAGATTTGGTGTAGGAGAAGTGAGAGGGAGCCACTTTGGTGTTCTAGGGTTCTTTTGGATTGAGTGGTCAACCCCTCCATGAAGTGGTGAAGGAGTATATATAGCATGGGTGAAAATATGGCCATTGTAGTGTAAGTGGATGTGTCGGGCCGGACATCCGGGCCAAGGGCCGAACATCCGGTGGCTCTAAAGTGTGCACACGAACACAGAAAAACACAGTCAAGGTACAGGGCCCGGACATCTGGCCAAGTCCCGGGACATCTGGCCAAAGTTGAGGCCACGGACATCCGGACAAGGCCCCGGACATCCGGGGGACACAAACAACATTTCTTTATAGTTTCTCGACATCAACGGCCCGGATTTCTGGGCATGATCCCAGATATCCAGGGGACACAAAAACTGCAGGCACCCCAAAAGTAAAACATGCATAACTTTCTCATACGGACTCCGATTTTGATGATCTTCGGCTTGTTTTGAAGCTAGTGAAAAACTCCAGGTCCTCACATTTAGAACCACCCAAGATAAGACAAAATTTAAGGTGCAAAGTATGCACATGTTAGATCATATACTTTGGGGAACCTAGTTTGCTATGTATTGCTTCGGTAAATAGGATAGGAGAGGAATTGTGTATAGAAGATGTTGACTTGAGCAAGTCCATCACGAACCCCTTTGATCCCCTCTTAATAGTGCGGGATCCCTATAACTCAAGAATCATAAAGAGCTACACTACATAGCTATCGATGATCCATACTTGAGTGTATATGTTTCTTCGGTGGTCATCACCCCACAACACTAACGCCAAAGGAACTAATACCTTTGACTCGAGCCTTTCACTTGAGCTTGATGTTGATGTGTCTTCTTGGCTCAAGTTGAAGGCAAGACATTGGTGAAGTCTTCAAGTAGCTCTTCCATACACAATGTGGGAAGCTTTGCTTTGTATTCATCTTCACTTTGTCCATCATGTGATCATCCACAAGCTTCAAGCATGTGATCCTTCGGGATGGTTATCTTGAACTTGCCCTTGTCAACCATGATCATGAACACTTGATGTCATCCTCTCATGGACACTTGGAATCTCTCTCTTGATGCGAGCCCATCAGAATAACCTAACCCTCATAAACATAGACAACACATAGCATGGGTTAGTACACAAAGTGCAATTGACAATTTCTTATCATACCACAAGATCCTATGTGATGCATCGTTTGCACTTCTGTGTTGAACATTTAAAGTTTGATTCTTTTATATTTATCTTGGTCAACCTTTATCTTTACTCCATCTTGATGCCTTGAAGGCCATATTGAATTCTTCACCATGATTCATTTTTTCAAGGCATGATTACCCATATCTCAATTATCATATGACCATATAGTTTATCCATGAATACCATATTGGCCATCATTTGTTATCCTTCATGCTCCATCACAATCTCTTGAGAGGCACAACAAATTCTTCACATGAATTACTTGCTTCAAGACATAATCATCCATGACTCAACATATGAGCACATCATGATCCTATCTTCAATCCATATGTAGAATTCTTCTATTTAATCATTCTCTCAAGATCATGATCCATCATGGCTCAACCTTGATGCCCAACTATATGTATATGGCATTCATTCTGAATCCATTCAATCTCCTTCTTGCATCAACCATGGAACAAACTTCTTTCAATTCATTCAATATTCTTCATGCATTGCAAATGGAACTTTCCTTCAAATGTATAACTTAATGCAAACATTAGTCCATTAGGATTGTCATCGATTACCAAAACCACACATGAGGACTGCATGCACTTTCAAGAGACAACATACATCTCATCAAAATATCGAACGAATACCAAATTCACATGATTACTTATAACAAGACTTATCCCATGTCCCCAGGAACAAACATTAACTACTCACAAAGCATATTCATGTTCATAATTAGAGGAGTATAAATGATGATCAAGGACCTGAACATATAATCTTCCACCAAGTAAACCAACTAGCATCAACTACAAGGAGTAATCAACACTACTAGCAACCCACAGGTACCAATCTGAGGTTTTGAGACAAAGATCGGATACAAGAGATGAACTAGGATTTGGAGAGGAGATGGTGCTTATGAAGATGTTGATGGAGATTTACCCCCCTCTCGATGAGAGGATCGTTGGTGATGACGATGGTTTCGATTTCCCCCTCCCGGAGGGAAGTTTCATCGGCAGGATCGCCCTACTGGAGCTCTAGATTGGTACTACCCAAGTTCCGCCTCGAGACGGCGGCGCTTCGTCCCGAAAGCTCTGATATGACTTTTTCCAGGACGAAACCCTCAATATAGCAGAAGATGGGCATCGGAGGGCTACCAGGTGGGCCACAAGCCCTAGGGGCGCGGCCAGGGGGGTGGCCGCACCCAGCAGGCTTGTGGCTCCCTGGTGGGCCCCCTGGTGTATTTCTTTCGCCCAGTATTTTTTATATATTCCAAAATAATTCTCCGTAAATTTTCAGGGCTTTTGTAGTTGTGCAGAATAGGTATCTTAGATTTGCTCCTTTTCAAGTCGAGAAAGTCAGCTAACGGCATTCTCCCTCTTCATGAAGACCTTGTAAAATAAGAGAGAAAAGGCATAAGTATTGTACCAAAATGTGTAATAACATCCCATAATGCAATAAATATCAATATAAAATCATGATGCAAAATGGACATATCAACTCCCCCAAGTTTAGACCTCGCTTGTCCTCAAGCGGAAGCCGAGATCAATAAATATGCCCACATGTTTAGAGATAGAGGTGTCGATAAAATAAAATACGGACATGAAGGCATCATGATCATCTTTAGGACAGCAACATATATTGACATATAATTTCTTATGATAAAGTAATAATTCATTCACAATGGCAAAGTATGAATCAAGAACTCTATTGAGAACTAACAAACTATGATCTCAGTTATTGAAGCAATTCCAATTTATCATAACGTAGGGAAGAGTCAATATAAGAGCTTGTAAAGCAAACCCACATACTCAATCATCTTTTAGTCTTTCACAATTGCTAACACCCATGAGGTACCTATGAGTTCAAAGTTTCAATCGGACACCGAGAAAGATAGGGGCTTGTAGTGTTGCCTCCCAACTATTTACCTCAAGGGTAATGTCAACAGTAATAACTCATGCTCATCCACTTCCGAGTGGATATATGTGCTTAGATCATTCCCCAACATGTGACACTTGCCAGAAGATAAAGGCAAAAATAACGAAGGTGATGGAGATCACCACGACTCTTGCATAAAGGTAAGTACTAGAAAATAAAAGTAACATATAGGCCCTTCGCAGAGGGAAGCAGAGGTTGTCATGCGCTTTTATAATTGGATGCACAATCTCTTAATGCAAAAGAATGTCACTTTATATTGCCCCTTGTGATAGAGAACTTTATTATGCAGTCCGTCGCTTTTATTTCTTCCCTATCACAAGTTCGTATAAAGTTTATTTTCCTCACACTAATAGATCACACATATTTAGAGAGAAATTTTTATTGCTTGCACCGATGACAACTTACTTGAAGGATCTTATTCTATCCTTAGGTAGGTATGGTGGACTCTTATGGAAAAACTGGTTTAAGGGTGTTTGGATTCACAATTAGTATCTCTACTTGGTGCGGAAGTTTCGGTTGATTTGAGGTGGAAGCAAGCGACACATGTTGATGGATCTATAACAATATAACTTCTATTCGGAAATAAGAAAGCATAAACCATTATGTTGTCTTCCTTGTCCAACATCAACTTCTTAACATATAATATTTTAATGAGTGCTCACAATCATAAAAGATGTCCAAGATAATATATTTATATGTGAACCTATCTTTCTTTATTACTTCCTTTTAATTGCCCCAATGACCAAAAGCTATGTTTGTCAACCCACAACAGGTTTCAATCAACATACTTTTTATAAGTGAAGTCATCACTCCCGATAAGATTTTCATATGAACTCTTTGCTTTTATTCTACACTTCTTTCTAATTTATCTTTCTCAATATTAAGATCAAAACAAGCTAGGCCCTCAAATCAAAAGCACTTTTTATTATATAACTCACGGACTTGCTTACATAGGAGGAATCATAAAGCAAAGACTCAAAGCTAGATCACACAAAAACTTTATTCTACTAGATCAAGATATAACCAAAAGGATTGAACTAAGAAAAGATGATGAAAAATAAAGATAAAAAAACAAAAGATGTGATGGTGATACAATACCGGGGCACCTCCCCCAAGCTTGGCACAAGCCAAGGGGAGTGCCCATACCCATGTGTTTAGTTGCCTTGCTTCGGAGGTGATGATGTGGGAGTTGTTGATGAGGTTGGAAGCTTGTCCTACATATTCCAAGGCATAGGCTCACCATCATAAAAGGATGAACGAGTCTCCGGGATCCTCAAGTCTATAGCTAAACTCATTCTCTTAAATATGTATTCATACTCACAGTTTTGGTTTTGCGGGGCGTAGATCTGGGCTTGGAGATGCTCGATTCTCTCGTAAAGCTTGAAGATATGATCCACAACGTCCTTGGCATCTAGCTTATGTTTATGGGTAAACACCGCGATCATCATCTGATTAGCATTGAGTCCCCGTTCCACCATCCCTTAGCACTTGAAGACCTGCTGCTCCATTGCTTCGAGCCTTGTCTCCATGCTTCCGGTTTTCTTTGGCCCCTCCACATCACAGATGTGCAGCACCCCCTCACGCACCTCAATGGTTTGAGGGTGTTGTAGCACCTCCGCAAGGTACGGGTTGATGACCTTCTCGGAGAACCTATCCCTCAAAACACTTGGGGACGCCATGTTGATCTAAATCTGCTGCAGAAATATCTCAAAATGAAACAAGGAGGTATCGTCGTGATACGAGAATCAAAACCTTCGGGAGATTATATAATGAATTTTTACCGACCCGAAGTAGTATGCCACAAGAAAATAGAGTCCTGGTGGTGCACGAGGTGGCCACAAGCCCCAGGGGAGCGGCTAGGGGGGTGGCCACGCCCAGCAGGCTTGTTGCCTCCTCGTGCACTATTCGGACTGCTTTAAATTTTTCTATTTTTTTAATATTCCAAAACAGATAAAAATTTTCATTGAAATTTTTTGGAGTCTTTTTGCTTACCGTACCACATACCTATTCCTTTTCGGAGTCTGAAACGTTCTGGTAAGTGTCCCTAATGTACTCCTCCGGAGTTATGGTATTGATGATATTGGTTTCAACATTTATGGGAGTACCTGAGATATAATGTTTGATTCTTTGACCGTTCACCACCTTCGGGTTTGTGTCTTCAACGTTGTTAATCTTGATGGCACCGGAACGGTATACCTCTTCGATGACGTAAGGACCTTCCCATTTAGAGAGAAGTTTTCGTGCAAAAAATCTTAAACGAGAATTGTATAGCAAGACATGATCACCTACATTAAATTCACGCTTTTGTATCCTTCTATCATGCCATCTCTTAACCTTTTCTTTAAACAACTTAGCATTCTCATAAGCTTGGGTTCTCCATTCATCAAGTGAGCTAATGTCAAATAACCTCTTCTCACCAACAAGTTTGAAATCATAATTGAGCTCTTTGAGTGCCCAATAAGCCTTATGTTCTAGCTCTAGAGGTAAGTGACATGCTTTACCATAAACCATCTTATACGGAGACATACACATAGTTTTTAAGCAGTTCTATAAGCCCACAAAATGCATCGTCAAGTTTCTTAGACCAATTCTTCCTAGATCTATTAATAGTCTTCTGCAAAATCAATTTAATCTCTCTATTGCTCAATTCTACTTGACCACTAGACTGAGGATGATAAGGAGATGCAACTCTATGATTAACATCATATTTAGCGAGTAATTTACGGAAAGCACCAAGAATAAAATGTGAACCACCATCAGTCATCAAATATCTAGGGAATCCAAATCTAGGGAAAATAACTTCTTTAAGCATTTTAATAGAAGTGTTATGATCAGCGCTACTAGTTGGAATAGCGTCTACCCACTTAGTGACATAATCAACACCAACTAGAATATGAGTATATCCGTTAGATTGTGGAAAAGGCCCCATATAATCAAAGCCCCAAACATCAAATGGTTCGATAACAAGAGAGTAATTCATAGGCATTTCCCGACGTCTACTAATATTACCAATTCTTTGACATTCATCACAGGATAAGACAAACTTACGAGCATCCTTGAAGAGAGTAGGCCAATAAAACCCAGATTGCAGTACCTTGTGTGTGGTTCTATCTCCAGCGTGATGTCCTCCGTAGGCTTTGGAGTGACACTTGCGTAAGATCTGTTCCTGTTCATGCTCAGGTACACAACGTCTAATGATACCATCTACTCCTTCTTTATAAAGATGTGGGTCATCCCAAAAGTAATGCCTTAAATCATAGAAGAACTTTTTCTTTTGTTGGTATGTGAAACTAGGAGGTATAAATTTAGCAACAATGTAATTGGCATAGTCAGCATACCAAGGAGCATTATGTGATGTATTCACGACAACTAATTGTTCATCAGGAAAGCTATCATCAATAGGTAATGGGTCATCAAGAACATTTTCTAATCTAGACAAGTTATCTGCCATAGGGTTATCAACACCCTTTCTATCAATGATATGCAAATCAAATTCTTGTAGCAGAAGGACCCACCTAATAAGTCTAGGTTTAGCATCTTTCTTCTCCATAAGGTACTTAATAGCAGCATGATCGGTGTGAACAATTACTTTGGAATCAACAATATAAGGTCTAAACTTATCACAAGCAAACACGACTGCTAAAAATTCCTTTTCAATAGTAGCATAGTTTCTTTGAGCACTGTCTAGAGTTTTACTAGCATAATGGATAACATTTAATTTCTTATCGACTCTTTGTCTTAGAACAACACCAACATCATAGTCACTAGCATCACACATGATTTCAAAGGGTATGTTCCAGTTGGGTGGTTGAACAACAGGTGCGGTAATCAAGGCATTCTTAAGAATTTCAAATGCTTCTACACAATCATCGTCAAAAACAAAAGGAACATCTTTTTGCAAAAGGTTTGTGAGAGGCCTAGAAATCTTAGAGAAATCTTTGATAAATCTCCTATAGAAACCAGCATGACCAAGGAAACTTCTTATACCTTTGA
Source organism: Hordeum marinum (assembly GCA_022496015.1). NCBI lineage: Eukaryota > Viridiplantae > Streptophyta > Magnoliopsida > Poales > Poaceae > Hordeum > Hordeum marinum. Next base: position 425,791,722 of record CM039675.1, read on the forward strand.
TATCCGTAGGGCATGACATTTTTTCAATAGCATCAACTTTAGCTTTATGAACTTCAATACCTCTTTCAGAGATCTTGTGCCCCAAGACAATACCTTCATTAACCATAAAGTGGCACTTTTACCAATTCAAGACAAGATTAGTTTCTTCACATCTCTGCAAAACTCGATCAAGGTTGCTCAAACAATCATCAAATGAAGTTCCGTAAACGGAAAAATCATCCATGAAAACCTCATGAATCTTTTCACAAAAATTAGAGAAAACAGCCATCATACATATTTGAAAGGTAGCAGGTGCATTGCATAAACCAAAAGGCATACGTCTATAAGCAAAGGTACTAAAAGGGCAAGTAAAAGTGGTTTTTTCTTGATCCTCGCTTGATACAGGTATTTGAGAGAAACCTGAGTAACCATCTAGAAAGCAAAAATGAGTATGTTTGGATAATCTTTCTAGCATTTGACCAATAAAAGATAAAGGGTAATGATCTTTCTTAGTAGCTTTATTTAATTCCCTAAAATCAATTACCATTCTATAACATGTAACAATTCTTTGCGGGATCAATTCATTTTTATCATTAGGAACAACGGTAATACCTCCCTTCTTAGGGACACAATGAATAGGACTAACCCATCTACTATCAGCAACAATATAAATTATACCTGCCTCCATAAGCTTTAGTATTTCTTTTCTTACCACTTCTTTCATCTTAGGGTTCAATCGTCGTTGGTGATCAATAACTGGTTTGGCATCAGGCTCCATATTAATTTTATGCTGGCATAGAGTGGGACTAATGCCCTTAAGATCATCAAGAGTATAACCAATAGTAGCACGGTGCTTCCTCAGAGTTTTCAATAATCTCTTTTATTCATGCTCTGAAAAGTTAGCAGTAATAATAATAGGATATATCTCCTTTTCATCAAGATAAGCATATTTCAGCATATCGGGTAATTGCTTGAGCTCGAACACGGGATCACCCTTGGGTGGAGGAGGATCCCCAAGTATTTCAACAGGTAAGTTGTGTTTCAAAGTAGGCTACTGCTCAAAGAAAATTTCATCTATTTCATTCCTCTCATTTATATGCATATCATTTTCATGGTCTAGTAAATATTGTTCTAAGGGATCATAAGGAGGCACAACAATGGAAGCGAGACCAATAATTTCATCTTTACTAGGCAATTCCTTGTCATGGGGTTGTCTACGAAATTTAAAGAAATTAAACTCATGAGACACATCCCCAAAGCTCATAGTTACTATTTCTTTCTCACAATCAATCTTAGCATTGACAGTATTCAAGAAGGGTCTGCCAAATATAATGGGAAAAATTTTAGCTTGTGGGGAACCAAGAACAAGAAAATCAGTAGGATACTTTATTTTCCCACACAAGACCTCAACATCTGTAACAATCCCTATTGGTGCAATAGTGTCTCTATTAGCGAGCTTAATAGTAACATCAATATCCTCTAGTTCAACTGGTGCAATATCATGCATGATTTCTTCGTATAAGGAATGGAGAATTGCACTTATGCTAGCACCCATATCACATAAGCCATGATAACAATGATATCCTATTTTAACAGAAACAACAGGCATGCCAACAACTGGTCTATGTTTATGCTTAGTATCAGGTCTAGCAATTCTAGCAGCTTCATCACAGAAATGAATAACATGCCCATCAATATTATCAACCAAGAGATCTTTAACCATAGCAATACTAGGTTCAACTTTGATTTGTTCAGTGGGTGTAGGTGTTCCAATACAGCTCTTACGAACCACAATTGAAGCTTTAGCATGTTCCTTTATCCTAACAAGGAAAGGTGGTTTCTTAATGTAAGCAGTAGGGATAACAGGATCAACATTGTAAGTAATAATTTTCTCTTCAACTTTAAAAGGTTCCATTACTTTCACTTCAATGGGAGGATGATATTTAAACCACTTCTCCTTAGGGAGATCAACATGAGTAGCAAAAGATTCACAGAAAGAAGCTACTATCTCAGAGTCAAGTCCACATTTAGTGCTAAATTCACGAAAAGCATCAGTGTCTACGACGGATTTAACACAATCAAACTTAAGGTTCATACCTGACTCCTTACCTTCGTCGAGTTCCCAATCTTCAGAGTTGCGTTTAATTCTTTCCAATAAATTCCATTTGAATTCAATATCTTTCTTCATAAAAGAACCAACACAAGAAGTATCGAGCATGGATTGATCATTACGAGAATTCCGGACATAAAAATTCTGAATAATAATTTCTCTCGAGAGCTCATGATTGGGGCATGAATATAACATTGACTTAAGCCTCCCCCAATCTTGAGTGATTCTTTCTCCTTCACGAGGCCAAAAATTATAAATATAATTCCGATCACGATGAACTAGATGCATAGGATAGAACTTCTGATGAATTTCCATTTTCAGTCGGTTGTAGCTCCATGATCCAATATCGTCACATAACCTATACCATGTCAATGCCTTCTCCTTCAAAGATAAAGGAAAGACCTTCTTCTTGATGTGATCCTCGGGCAGACCTGCAAGCTTAAATAATCCACAGACTTCGTCTACATAGATTAGATGCAAATCAGGATGTAGTGTTCCATCTCTTGCATAAGGATTAGCTAGCAGTTTCTCTATCATACCCGAAGGAATTTCATAATAAATATTTTCAGTAGGTTCAGTAGGTTGAGGGACAACTCTTTGTGTTTCCCGTTGAGGTGAAGATACCCCGAACAAGCCCCTCAAAGGATTACTTTCCATAGTAACAAGTGACAGTAAATTTCAGCACACTATATAAATTTTTCCTTACCAATTTCCAATCACCAAAGGCGCTTCACTCCCAGGCAACGGCGTCAGAAAAGAATCTTGATGACCCACAAGTATAGGGGATCTATCGTAGTCCTTTCGATAAGTAAGAGTGTCGAACCCAATGAGGAGCAGAAGGAAATGACAAGCGGTTCTCAGTAAGGTATTCTCTGCAAGCACTGAAATTATCGGTAACAGATAGTTTTGTGATAAGATAATTCGTAACGAATAGCAAGTAACAATTGTAATAAAGGTGCAGCAAGGTGGCCCAATCCTTTTTATAGCAAAGGACCAACCTGGACAAACTCTTATATAAAGCAAAGCGCTCCCGAGGACACATGGGAATTTATGTCAAGCTAGTTTTCATCATGCTCATTTGATTCACGTTCGCTACTTTGATAATTTGATATGTGGGTGGACCGGTGCTTGGGTGCTGTTCTTACTTGGACAAGCCTCCCACTTATGATTAATCCCTCCCGCAAGCATCCGCAACTACGAAAGAAGAATTAAGATAAATCTAACCATAACATGAAACATGTGGATACAAATCAGCCCCTTACGAAGCAACACATAAACTAGGGTTTAAGCTTCTGTTACTATAGCAACCCATGATCTACTTATTACTTCCCAATGCCTTCCTCTAGGCCCAAACAATGGTGAAGTGTTATGTAGTCGACGTTCACATAACACCACTAGAGGAGAGACAACATACATCTCATCAAAATATTGAACGAATACCAAATTCACATGATTACTTATAACAAGACTTATCCCATGTCCTCAGGAACAAACGTAACTACTCACAAAGCATATTCATGTTCATAATCAGAGGAGTATAAATGATGATCAAGGATCTGAACATATAATCTTCCACCAAGTAAACCAACTAGCATCAACTACAAGGAGTAATCAACACTACTAGCAACCCATAGGTAACAATCTGAGGTTTTGAGACAAAGATCGGATACAAGAGATGAACTAGGGTTTGGAGAGGAGATGGTGTTGATGAAGATGTTGATGGAGATTTACCCCCTCTCGATGAGAGGATCGTTAGTGATGACGATGGCTTCGATTTTCCCCTCCTCGAGGGAAGTTTCACTGGCAGGATCGCCCTGCCGGAGCTCTAGATTGGTTCTACCCAAGTTCCGCCTCGAGACAGTGGCGCTTCGTCCCGAAAGCTCTGATATGATTTTTTCCAAGACGAAACCCTCAATATAGCAGAAGATGGGCATTGGAGGGCTGCCAGGTAGGCCACAAGCCCCCTGGTCGCGCCCAGCAGGCTTGTGGCTCCCTAGTGGCCCCCCTGATGTATTTCTTTCGCCCAGTATTTTTTATATATTTCAAAATAATTCTCCGTAGATTTTCAGGGCTTTTGGAGTTGTGCAGAATAGGTATCTTAGATTTGCTCATTTTTCAGTCCAGAATGCCAGATGTCGGCATTCTCCCTCTTCATGTAGACATTGTAAAATAAGAGAGAAAAGACATAAGTATTGTACCAAAATGTGTAATAACAGCCCATAATGCAATAAATATCAATATAAAATCATGATGCAAAATGGACGTATCACTCGCCAAAGCATGAAAGCTTGTCAGCATGGACCCGGTCACCGGCACGAACCAAAACATCGAGACGTACTTGAAGAGGATCAAGGCGGCTTTCGACGAGCGCAAGTTGGTCGACCCCGAGTTTACTGGCACGTACATGGACCGGGGCACCAAGGCCATGTCCAACCATTGGGGGGGGCATTTAAACGGCGTGCAACAAGTGACATGGCATCCAGGAATAGGTTCATGCTCGCCCAAAGAGCGGCGCGAGCGTCGAGCAGCACGCATGTTCGCCAACCACTTGGCCACGTCGTCCTTCGCCGCCGAACAGTAGTCTTTTTTTGGTGCAGATGGTTCGGATGTTCGACTTGTTTCGCTGGGACGCCAGCTTCGACTTCAAGTTCCTCCATGTGTTCACCCGGATCGAGTCCTGCGAGAAATGAGCCGAGGTCCGGCATCAACTCGCCAACAAGGACGGCACGCTCAGCCCGGACGCGCCTATTCCTTGGGCGTCCGAAGGGCGGCCAGATGGAAACAAGAAGGCGAAGAAGGCCAGGAACGACGCGCCGGTTGCCGAGCGCCTCCAGGCATTGATCGAGCAATGCATCGCCGATGCGAAGACCCACTCTGCCCTGAGGAAGGAGAAGACAGAGGCGAGGTGGTCGGCGCTCCTGACGAAGCAGGACGCCAAGCTCGACCTTCTCAGGACCAACGTCGCCGCGAAGAAGCACAACACCGACCTGGTGTTCCTCATGGGAGGCATCACGGCGGACATGGCCCCGATGGTGAAGGCGTGGTACCTGACGGAGCGCGACCTCATTCTCAACCGCATGCCGGCGCAGCCCCCCGCACTGCCCACGCCGTCGCCGAGCGCGCCTGCGACTTTGACGTTGCCTGCTACGCTGACCTCGCCGATGCCGAACGCTACAACGACCGCTATGCCGACCTCGCCTACGACGACCACTACGCCGGCCTCTCCCGTTTCTCCGGCCGACGACGTGGAGCTGGCCGTTTGAGAAGTTCCATGCTCACGTCCCCCGCATTTTTTGCACGCCGGATTATTGGCATGTTTTAATCGTCGAACTTGTGGCGATCGCCGAACCTATGGCATGATGGATGCCGACTATGACATGACCGATGCCGAACCGTCAAACTCGCGTCGTTATTAGGCAGCGGGAAATGGAATGTTTAAATTTGCATGTACCGCGCCGGGACCGCGACTGGGAAACCGAGCCCCAGACCGATTTTAGTGCCGGCTGGCCCAGGCGACGCTGTTTGGGGCCCCTAAGGGCCAACGGCTGGAGATGCTCTAAGGCTACTCATACTGGGAAGTATCATATACTAGTATCATATACTAGTATCATACATATGATACTAGTGTATGATACTACCTCCGTAGTGCATAGTACCATAGAGTAGTGTCATGTATAGTGATATTTATTGTCATGACACAAAGTAGCATAACATTTAACATGTTACGGTATCTACCTATGTTAGTCTGACTTTTTTTTTTTTAATTCTTTGTCACGTCAGCATATTTGCTATTTCCAAATGCATGATAGCACCCATGTTACCCATGTCCAGCCTAAACCCCTGCCTGCGGCCGGTACCCGCTCCCGACCCAAACCCCTTCTTCCCTGCGGCGGCGCCTCTCCGATGGAGCCCTCCGACGAGCTCCGGTCGCTGGATGCCACGGGGATCTACCGCCTCGCAGGCTCCCGCGCGGCCTTCCTCGACCCGGTGCGCCTCCTCGGCGAATCCTACCGGCGCTTCCGCCTCGTCCCGTCGGCGTACTACTCCCGAAGCTTCGGCCCGTCGCGGCAGGGAGGCGAGGGGGCGGCGCCGTCCCCCGACCGGAAGAAGCGCAAGCGGAAGCGCCAGCCCAAGCCCCGGGAACTCAACGCCGTGGAGCGGATCGCAGAAGCGCGGCACCAGGTGACAATTTCAACATTGGTTTAGATTAGTTTATTACTCGTTTACTGATGTTAGGTAAAAGTTGAATAGTGAAAGGTTGTGCTCTGCTCATTCTGGTTAGTGACAACTGACAGGAACTTTTACAATTTAATGCAGTAATGACGATAAAATAAAATAAAAATTGTGTCATCAGCAAACAAGAAATTGGGAGTGAAATTTTCATTAGGAATTCTCAACAACTTGCTGTTATTAACATCCGTTGTCTTGTGAGCCTGTTCGCGAAACAGTAATAGCATCCGTGTACCACTTTGTAGAGAAATAGGCTGAGTAGTGTTCTACAGGTATTTTGATGTAATATCTGAATCTCTTGTGGTTGTTCCATTTGCTAGGAAGCAAGGCCTTTGCTAATTAGCGCACACAAATCGCTCCTTGAGGCGAAAGATCTATTGAATTTCCTTCCGGGGATGATCAAGGGAGGTGAATGCATGCCAAATGTCAAAACTAGTTCTGAGAACAATTTTGTTGAGCTTGGGGGCTCATGGCGAGCACCTTTCTACGAGATAACTATTTGTTCTCAGAAGCCTCATCTTCAGGACGAGGCAGGTAAAATAATCAAACAAAAAGTTGTGCGAGTACTTCTTGGCGACCATGTTCACATAATTATAGGTATATGTGATGCATAAGTGCATAAAGTCTTTCCCTACCATATTTTAGGTACCTGCAATGTCCACAAGAGATCCAGTCCGTTATTTAATAGGATAGTCAGTGTTGAAGAAAATGATGGGGCTGATGGAGAATTTCAGAATAGAGTTTATATTTTACCTAAAGGAAGTTGCTTTATGATGGTGAGTTAATCGTTCTTTAGTGCAGGCGTCTCATCTTATTTCGTCTAAGTGAACAGTCCATCATTAATTCTTTCTTTTGTTTTTGCACAATGCTGATGATACATAAACTGAAGACCGACTTCACACATGTTCGTGATCTCATTCCTGGTATGTGGAATGTAGCAGAAAAATGTTTTAGTATGTGGTATAGATCTTGTTGTGCTTGTTAAGGTTCTATTGGTAGATGTACTTAATTTGTTTATTAATTTTGTGGATGATGCTCTGTTTGTCCAGATAATCCTAATAAAGGGTACAACCTTATAATTATTGACCCACCTTGGGAGAATGGATGTGTTCGCCAGAAAGAAGCGTAAGTCAACCCTTTCTTTCTTCTTCTGCCAAGTAAGCAAAACTTTAGATTGTTGGGGCTTATTGATGGCTGACTATCCAGTATTTCTCCTTTTTGTTTATTTGTGGCATGCCTTAATTAAACTACACTGCCTTGTTAACTTTCTGGCTCTGTTTTTTAACTAGTTAAACTCTGATGGCTATGGTAAAATGTTAGCACATCTATGTGATATCTGACCTATAACGTGTGGTCTTTCATACTATTCCTGAATATTGCACTTTTAATTACACCATTTCTTATTTCTTAAAGTTTTTTTTTGTAAGAGTAAGAAGCATATCTTTTGTGGTGTCCTATGATTTACAGGTATTTATGATACACTGACCATGAACCATGTGTGCTGATATCATGTTCTCCTGTAATAAAACCTGATTTGGAGATATGCTTGTTAGTAGTTTCATGAAAACTAAATGTGCTTGGACTAAAACGGATCCATCTTCTCTATTGTTGTCATCTTTCTAATTGTAATAATCCCATTTATATATTGTCAGCTAGGCATCTGTATGAATTGCAGTTCATTTGTTCAACCATTTATGCCCTAGGTATCCTACACTTCCCAACAGAAATTTGTTGTATCTTCCAGTTCAAGAACTTGCACATCCAGCTGGAGCTCTTCTAGTTTTGTGGATTACAAATCGGGAGAAACTGCGAAGATTTGTTGAGGAGGAATTGCTTCCATCTTGGGGAGTCAAAGATCCCACTGAGTTTTATTGGCTGAAGGTTTGCAGCTAATACTCATGTACCCACCCTCTATCTTTCAACAATAATTCCATCGACACATTCGGTCATTTTACAATAGTTGTCATTAGGTTTATGCAATCTGGTCCTGAAAAATCTCAACAAATGACAGGTGAGGTCGGATGGTTCACTGATTGGCGATCTAGACTTGTTCCATCACAGGCCTTATGAGTGTCTCCTTCTTGGCTACATTGTGAGTTCTTTCCTCTATATCATTCGCCTTTTTTTTTTCTGGAATTCAACGTTTGATCTGGACCGTGTACCCTGAAATTGACATATTCTGTTCTCCTGGCTTCGTTCCTGCAGAATAGAGAAGCTGAATCAGGAACTAAGTTTAAGGTTCTACAAGGCAGCCAAGTTATTATGAGTGTTCCGGGTGCACACTCAAGGAAACCTCCTCTTCAAAGTATCCTTGCCTGTAATTTGTCACCGTCTGTCCTGTCTAACTTTTTAGTTAATCATTTGCAATGAAGCATATGTTCTGTCGTAAATGCAATGCAGCTCTTTTTTTATAGTTGCAGTATGATTTATGTCCAATCCTTAACCTGCAAAAGAAATCCTTTCGGAATACATCCCTGGTCCAAAACCTCCGAGGTGCATAGAGCTTTTTGCTAGAGAATTGGGTTCCGGGTGGACCTCGTGGGGAAACGAGCCGCTCCATTTCCAGGATTCCATGTACTTCTCAAAGAAGTAAACTGGTAGGCAACAGCATGATATGCACGGCTGAACGATTGCTGTGTCGACGCAATGCTTTGTCTTGCAGCGTTATGTCTCGTGTGTTTTCGGTGAGTGGCCCATTTTTTTCCATCCTCTTATAATTTCTAGTCATGCCTCGTGTGTTTTCTGTGAGTGGCCCCTTTCTTTCCATCCTCTTATAATTTCTGGTCATGCCTCGCAATTTACTCTGCTGTATTTAGCTTCTCTTATTGACAGACTGTGTTTTGGCTTGTTGGTTCTTCAGGCGCTGAAGAACACCTGCAGCTGGACTTGTGTAGTGTTACACCGCATTTTTAGACTACGAGCTTCAACTGGTTACCACTAGCCATCAGAAACTGCATAGCAGTAGCCGATTGGTACGGAGTACTAACAACAAATGAGGTCCAGTTTTGTCAACAGTTGGTAGGTTTGATTTATCTTATCTTGTATGAGCTTGACTGAAGGACGATCCACATTACAATACCGTTCCCCACATAACTGTATTTTGCTTTCTCCTGGGTAATAACTCAGAGCACGCTGTAGTACACAGACTGGTGATAAAAGAAATCCAGTCAAAACTGTAGCTGAGCTCAAGGTCTCATGATTGGTCTCTTCGATCTTACATGATTCCTTCTCCATTCCCGGAAGACTTCAAGTGAATTGCAGAAAACATCTACATTGGAGACTAGGGTTGCGGAAACTATGATTCTACAGTTTTGTGTGGAAAAACACTATTTCTCTACAGTTTTGTGTGGAAAAACACTATTTCTGATGCTATTTTTTTTATGAAAAAACACTAGTCGCCGACTTAGGCCGTTTTGAGCATGACTATGACAGGTGGGTCTTGCCAAATAGGTTAACGTGGCAGAACATAACAAATTACAAATAGGCATAATAATATAGACTAAATTGCAAAAGAGCATAAGAGCAACGACGCATGAGTCTGTGCTCCTTTGGCGGTAGCGACGAGCTCGGCAACGTGATTCAACCAGACGTCGTGGCTGCCCTTTGTCGGTCGGTGGCGGAGCAACTCATTCGTCATGAGCAATGCATCCTGGGCGTTTAGGTCCCCAAGGTGTGCGTGAGGTGGGGAAGCCGCCGCAATGCGGTCCTCTCCTTGCATGGGAGCACGCGAAGTAGGGGCTTGCCGGATGCGACGGGCGTGGTCGGGGACAGCGACCACCGTGGTGTTTGCAGTGAACCGTGACGGTTGTCACGGTTCACGGGCGCGGCCCGGTCGAGGCGGGTTGTTCGGTGCCCGACGTGCAGGGGGCGGGCGTCAGCCATGGGGTTGCTGGAGGGGGAGCTTGGACGGAGCCGGAGAACAACGACGCATCCCTACCTGGCGCGCCAAATGTCGGAATCAAGGCTTCGGGGACCTAAGATGGTTTGAAGTGCGCCTGTCACCAGCTCTATCCTACCTCGCTAGCCCGGCGATGCAACGGCAAACACAAACTAAGAAAAAAGAACACAGACAAAACGATTACCCAAGTTTGGGCCATCTCGCGGTGTAAGACCCTACTCCTACTTGTTTGGATTGCTTGGAAGGATGAGAAGTTACAAAGGTGTGTTCTTGCTCGTCTGAGGTCAATCCCTCCTACTGTTGAGGCACGCCCTCTATATACTGTCCTTTGGTCCTCTTTCCCCGAAAAACACAAGGCGGGAAGGGTTGCCACAACGAGTTGTTTAAAGGGGGACAAGATCGCACGCTATCCTGACAAAAACAGTCCACACCTGCTAAAACTTGCCGCCGTGACGCGCCGGTGGGCTCAGGGATGACCTTCGTCCTGCCGAGCCCTCGGCCTCCGTCTTCTTTCACTAAAGGGGAAACCTTTAGGGGTTGCTTTGGGAACCACGAGCTGGCCTCGCTCCCTCAGCACAAAAGAGGTAAACCTCTCCACCCGTGCCTGCAGGCACGGGTCCTGGCGTCGCCTGACGCAGCTTGCGTCACCCATGTGGAGACACATGGCTGGGCGGCTCTGTCAACCCGTCCTTGTCAAGTGCGCCTAGCGGGGGGGCCCGGCAATAGCTTCGCGAGGCGGCCTCGTGAGGAAGGTTCTGTGAGGTCCTTGATAACGTCGGCCATCGCGCGCCCCGCGAGGCGGGAGCCCTCACGAGGGTCTGGTTTGCGAAGACCTGGGGCGTGCCTCCATGGGCCCACAATATGCGACTCGTCCTGTGCTGCAGGCATACGGACCCGGGTACCCTCGGTCCTAGGGGCCCGGTAGTAGCCCCCGGGCCCGCGGCATGCCCCGCTTAGCCAGTGTGAGGAGCGAAATGACGCGGGCCCTTAATCACCTGTGGGCGAGGAGCGACGTGTGGCGCACGACAGTGGGTGGAACACCTCCACTTCCCATGACGCCTCAGAAACTGCCCAGGCTGACTCAAGACCTGCGTGCGGCATGGGGCTATCATCGCGTTTCCTGACCTCGCATCCGCCCGTTGAAGGCGAGGGGCCACGGTCAGCCATTTGACGAGTGTTATATAAGGCGCAACAAAGGACCTTATTGCTCTTAGCCACTCTTGCTCTGCGTTCCACTTGTCGTCGTTGTGGCAATGACACCTTTGAGGATGTTTTTCTTCGTCGAGAAGGAGAAGATGGCTTTGGTGGAGGCAGCTTCGTCGTCGCCAATCAGGGGGCGCAAACGCCTCCGTTCCTCGGTCGCTTCAACCAAGCCACCCCCAAGGGGCGCGGCCGCTCGACGTCGTCAATCTAGGCCGTCTCAAGCAGTCGTAGAGGGAGCACGTCCCGGGGGCGTGGATGCGGGGGTCGAGGCGGCCGCGGGCATGGTAGGAGAGGTGGTGCGGCCGCCCGATCGCCCCGGCCATGGAGCCACTCCGCGGACTCGGCTCGCGAGTTCATGGTGGAGATGAGCGGCTCGCCTGGCACCTGGCTCCGGCTTCCGGATTACTTCGCGGATGAGATGGTGGACTACGTGCCCCTGGGCCTGTGGCTGCAGCCGGATGGTTGCTGCAACGGGCCCTCTTGGGTGGCAACGGAATTCAATCCCTTCGGCTTCATGTTCCTGATGCGGGGGTGGAAGTCGTTCGCCCTCGCCCGAGGCTTGAAGAAGGGGCACGTCCTCCATTTCAGGTTCGATGGGGCCGACACGCTCATCGTGAAGATCTTTGGCGGAGCCGACGGTCGCGTGGACTGCTGCCCGGAGGGTGACAGCAGCGACGGCAGCAGCTCCTCGAGTGATGACGATGACAACAGCTCCTCCTCCAGGGGAAGCAGGAGCTACGACGATTTTGAGGACCCTCGGGACGCCCACGTCAAGGAGGAAAACTCAGACTAGGCATGGGCAGTGTCTGGGTCGGAGGCTAGGGCCGGAGCCCCAGAGGTGGCGTCGCTCAGGCCCCGTCTCTTCTCTTTTGCTTCCTCTCTTTTTTCCTGCAAAAACATTCTGGCCCCACGGGGGCGTGTGAGAAGAATTAGGCTCTCCGGCCTTAAGTTAATGTTGTTCCGGTCGAAAATGGCTTTGTTCTTAGCGCTTCTCATTGGGCTTGTCCCCTTCTCTATGATCGCCTTAACGCTTTGTGTAGCTAGGATCCAACCCCCAAGCGGAACTCAGCCATCACTGGTATGTCAGGGACAAGGCCAGGAGGTGAGGGGCTCGAGGTCCGGTAAGAGCCCTCGACGCGTGAAGTTTTTGGAGACCCTTTTGATGCGCACGCGGCTCGCGCGAGGGGGGAGGTTTTTTCCTCGAACAAGGTTACGAGAAGAGGGAGCATGATCAGGGGTCACTATGCCTTGCAAGGTAGTTGACTTAGCTTTCCGGATGGTATCGCGAGGTGGTTGTGGGCCCCGAGGGGCCCACGCGGCGTGAAGGTGCGATCTCCCGAAGCTTGCTTCCATGCCTATGTGCTCCGCGTTGTTGAGGCTCAGCCCCCCAGGGTGTAGCTCGGCCGCTGTCGGTACGTCAGGTCATGACAGCGGGCATGCTTGAGGCGTGCCGCCCAAGGAGGGCGCGGCGGGCGCCAGATTGCACTGAGGGAACATGCACGCAGACCGCCTCACTTTGGGCAATGTGTGCTCACTAGACTATGCTCAGGTGTCGTGTGAAGAGCACCCTCCCGTGCGCACAGGCACCCCACCCAGCCCCCGCTCGCACGAGGCCCGACGGGGAACTAGCGAGTGCGCACGGTGCTGAGCGATCGCGGGCCGCCCGGCCGAGAAGATTCGACCTGAGGGCAGCGCGGCCCGCGAGGGCATCCTTAGTTGTCTTTTCCACCAACACGGAGCATGGGGCTTCAACTGGGTGTGGGCATGAGCGGGGCTCGTTTATTCCGCCAGTGCGGAGCATGGGGCTTCCAGTTGGGCATCGGCATAGTCGCGGTTCAACCGTTCCGCCAGCGCATAGCATGGGACTTCCAGTTGGGCATGGGCGAGAGCCTCCTCGAGGCCACGGAATGACATATCGTGGGACTCCGAGACGTGTACATCCCGTAACTCATTATTACGTGAGAGTTTCATGGGCGGCGATTGGGGTGGTGTCGGATCCCCTAGGCTTAAAGCTCAAGGGTCCCTTCCTCGTTCTTCAGGCAATTTGAGCCCTCGGGTGCAATCGCGTGCTCGGGGACCCTCGGGATGCGAGGGCGACCTCGGCCATTGCCAGTACGTTAGGTCATGACAGCGGGTGTGCTTGAGGCACGCCGCCCAAGGGGGGTGCACCGTCGGTCGCCGGATTACACTGAGGGATCATGCGCGCAGACTGCTTCGCTTTGGGCGACGTGGGCTCACTAGGCCGTGTTTGGGTGTCGCGCGAGGAGCACTGTCCCTTGTGCATAGGCACCCCACCCAGCCCCCACTCGCGCGAGGCCGAGGAGGAACCGGCGAGTGCGCGCGATGGTGAGCAATCACGTGCCGCTCGGCCGGGAAGATTCGACCTGAGGGCGGCGCAGCCCGCGAGGGCGTCCTTAGTTGTCTTTTCCACCAGCGCGGTGTTGGAAATATGCCCTAGAGACAATAATAAATTGGTTATTATCATATTTCCTTGTTCATGATAATCGTTTATTATCGATGCTATAATTGTATTAATCAGAAACTCGGATACATGTGTGGATACATAGACAACACCATATCCCTAGTATGCCTCTAATAGACTAGCTCGTTGATCAAAGATGGCTATGGTTTCCTAGTCATGGACATGAGATGTCATTCGATAACGGTATCACATCATTAGGAGAATGATGTGATGGACAAGACCCAAACTACAAACGTAGCATATGATCGTGTCAGTTTATTGCTACTGTTTTCTGCATGTCAAGTATTTGTTCCTATGACCATGATATCATGCAACTCACTGACACCGGAGGAGTGCCTTGTGTGTATCAAACGTCGCAACTTAACTGGGTGACTATAAAGGTGCTCTACAGGTATCTCTGAGGGTGTCTGTCGCGTTGGCATGGATCAAGACTGGGATTTGTTACTCCGTGTGATGGAGAGGTATCTCAGGGCCCACTCGGTAATACAACATCACAATAAGCCTTGCAAGCAATGTGACTATGTGTTAGCCACGAGATCTTGTATTACGGAATGAGTAAAGAGACTTGCTGGTAACGAGGTTGAACTAGGTATGGAGATGCCAACGATCGAATCTCGGGCAAGTAACATATCGAAGAACAGAGGGAACAACATAGGGGATTAATTGAATCCTTGACATAGAGGTTCGACCGATAAAGATCTTCGTAGAATATGTAGGAACCAATATGGGCATCCAGGTCCCGCTATTGGTTATTGACCGTAGAGGTGTCTCGGTCATGTCTACGTAGTTCTCAAACCCGCAGGGTCTGGACACTTAAGGTTCGGTGACGTTTCGGTAGTATAGAGTTATGTATGGTGGTACCGAAGGTTGTTTGGAGTCTCGGATGATATCCCAGACGTCACGAGGAGCTCCGGAGGTAAAGATTGATATATAGGAAGTCCTGTTTTTGTCATCGAAAAAGTTTCAGGCTCATCGGTAGTGTACCGGGAGTGCCGGGAGGGTACCGGGGGACCATCGGGAGGGGTGTCTTGACCCAAGAGGCTACATGGGCTGTGGGAGGAGGTAAATCATCCCCTGGTGGGCTGGCCGAAGGCTCCTCTAAGGGCCCATGCGGCTGGAGTGGTTTGAGAAGGAAAAAAAATCCAAAGGTGGAGAGGTGGAAAGAGTTTCCAAGTGGAAAGGAGGAATCCTACTCCTAATAGGATTGGAGTAGGACTCCTCCACCTCCAATTTCGACCAGATCTTGAGGGTCCCTCCCTCCTATATATACTACAAGATTTAGAGGGAAAAGCTAACCCTAATTGCCACGTGCTGCCCTCTTCTTCCTCTAGATCGTCTTCTCCTCTAGATCGGTTTTCAGCGGTGCTTAGGCGAAGCCCTGCTGGAATTCCTCCACCACCATCGCCGCAACACCTTCGCTCTATCGGAGAACTCGTCTACCTCTCTGCTCTTTCTTGCTGGATCAAGAAGGCGGAGATCGTCATTGAGCTGTACGTGTGCTGAACGCGACGGTGCCGTCCGTTCGGCGCTAGATCGGAAGGACCGTGATCAAGATCGCAAGAGGGATCGTGATAAGTTCGCGGGACGGATCATGATTGGATCGCGGGACGGATCGTGATGAGATCGTGGGACGCTCGGCGATTTGGATCGCGAAGACGTTCGACTACACCAACCGCGTTTCTTAACGCTTCCCGCTTAGCGATCTACAAGGGTATGTAGATCGTGTGCGTCGGATTTTTTTCCCATGCAACATTCCCCAACAGTGGCATCATGAGCTAGGTCTATGTGTAGATGAGATCACGAGTAGAACACAAAGAGTTTGTGGGCGTTGATGCTTAGATTGCTTCCTCCCTTGGTAGAGTTTTGGTTCAGCGGTATTGTGGGATGAAGCGGCCCGGACTAACCTTACTCGTACGCTTACGAGAGACCGGTTCCATCAACTGACGTGTAACTTCGTTGCACAAAGATGGCTGGCGGGTGTCTGTTTCTCCTACTTTAGTTGGATCGGATGCGACAAAGGAGGTCCTTGAGAAGGTTGAAAAGCAACTTATGTATCGCCGTTGTGGTTTTTGTGTAGGTGAGAATTGTTCTTGCTAGATACCCGTAGCAGCCACGTAAAACATGCAACAACAATTAGAGGACGTCTAACTTGTTTTTGCAGGGTATGTTGTGATGTGATATGGCCAATTACATGATGAGATATATGTGATGTATGAGATGACCATGTATTGTATAGAATATCACGACTTGTATGTCGATGAGTACGGCAACCGGCGGGAGTCATAGGGTTGTCTTTAATTATTGTATGACCTGCGTGTCAATCATGAAGCGCTATGTAATGCTTTACTTTATTGCTAAACGGTAGCAATAATAGTAGAAGCATGGTGGGTGCGACAACCCCTATAGCAACACGTTGATGCATATCAAGATGATGGAGATCATGGTGTTATGCCAGTGACGATGGAGATCATGCCGGTGCTTTCAAGATGGAGATCAAAAGCACAAGTTCATGGCCATATCATGTCACTTATGATTTGGATGTGATATTAATCCTTTTATGCACCTTGTTTTGCTTAGGACGACGGTAGCATTATAAGGAGATCCCTCATTTAATTTCAAGATAAATTGTGTTCTCCCCGAGTGTGCACCGTTGCGAAAATTCGTCGTGTCGAGAAACCACGTGATGATCGGGTGTGATAGACTCTACATTCACATACTACGGGTGCAAGCCTGTGTTGCACATGCAGAACACTTGGGTTAAACTTGACGAGCCTACCATGTACAGACATGGCCTCGGAACACAAGAGACCGAAAGGTCAAACATGAGTCATATAGTAGATATGATCAACATGATGATGTTCACCATTGAAACCACCTCAACTCATGTGACGATCGGACTTGAGTTGGTGAATTTGGATCATGTATCACTCGAATGACCGGAGGAATGTCAATTTGAGTGGGAGTTCTTAAGTAATATGATTAATTGAACTCATTATCATGAACTTAGTCAATAGTGTCTTTGCAAATTATGTTGTAGATTACTAGCTCACGTTGTAGCTCTGTAGAATTTTTATATGTTCCTAGAGAAATAGAGTTGAAAGATGATGGTAGCAATATTACGGACTGGATCTATGATCTGAGGATTGTCCTCATTGCTGCACAGAAGGCTTATGTCCTTAATGCACCGCTCGGTGCGCCAACCCCTCTAGAGTCGTCTGTAGATGTTGTGAACATCTGACAAACACGTTTTGATGACTACTTGATAGTTTAGTGCATCATGCATTACGGCTTAGAATTGAGGCTTCGAAACGTTTTGAACGTCATGGAACATATGAGATGTTCCAAGATCTGAAATTAGGATCTCAGGCTCGTGCCTGTGTTGCGAGATATGAGATCTCCAACAAGATTCTTTGCCTGCAAGATGAAAGAGAATAGCTCAATCGTTGAGCATGTGCTCAGATTGTCTGGGTGCTACAATCGCTTGAATCGAGTGGGAGTTGATCTTCCAGATAAGATAGTGATTGATATAGTTCTCCAAGTCACTATCACTAAGCTACTAGAACCTGGTGATGAACTATAAAATGACAGGGATAGAAATAATGATCCCTAAGCTGTTCGCGATGTTTGACACCGCGAAGGTAGAAATCAAGAAGGAGTGTCAAGTGTTGATGGTTAGTAAAATGACTAGTTTCGAGAAGGGCAAGGGCAAGGAGGGAAACTTCATGGATGGCAAGTCAGTTGCTGCTCCAGTGAAGCAACCCAAAGTTGAACCCAAACCCGAGACTAAGTGCTTCTATTATGAGGTGAGCGGTCGCTGACGCAAAACAACCCTAGATACTTGGTAGATAAGAAGGTTGGTAACGTCGACACAAGTGTATTTGATATACGTGTTATTGATGTGTACCTTGCTAGTACTCCTAATAGCACCTGGGTATTGGATACCAGTTCGGTTGTTAAATGTTAGTAACTCGAAGTAAAAGCGACGGAATAAACGGAGACTAGCTAAGGGTGAGGTGAAGATGTGTGTTGGAAATGTTTCCAAGGTTGATGTGATCGACATCGCACGCTCTCTCTACCTTCGGGATTAGTGACAAACCTAAATAAATGTTATTTGGTGTTTTGCGGTGAGCATGAACGTGATTAGATCATGTTTATTGCAACACGGCTATTCATTTAAGTTAGAGAATAATTGTTATTCTATTTACATGAATAATACCTTCAATGGTCATGCACCCAGTGAGAATGGTTTGTTGAATCTTGATCATAGTAATACACATGTTCATAACATTGATGCCAAAAGATACAAAGTTAATAATGATAGTACCACATACTCGTGGCACTACCGCTAAATTTCATATCGATATAAAGCGCATGAAGAAACTCCATGTTGATGGATCTTTGGACTCATTCGATTTCGAATCGGTTGAGACATGCGAACCACGCCTCTTGGGCAAGATGACTAAGGACCCCGTTTTCCGGATTGATGGAGCGAGCAAGTGATTTATTGGAAATGATACATGTTGATGTATGCAATCCAATGAGTCTTGTAGCGTGCGGTGGATATCGTTATTTTCTTACCTTCACTGATGATTTGAGTAGATATAGTGTATGTTTACTTAATGAAACACAAGTCTGAATCGTTTGAAAAGTTCAAGCAAATTCAGAGTGAAGTTTAAGATCATCATGACAAGAAGATAAAAAATGTCCGCGATATGATCATGGAGGTGAATATCTTAGTTACAAGTTTGGCATACAAATTTAGAAAATGTGAAAGTCGTTTCACAACTCACACCACCTGGAACACCATAGTGTGATGGTGTGTCCGAACGTTATAGTCGTGCTCTATTGGATATGGTGCGGGCTATGATGTCTCTTATCGTTTTGCTACTATAGTTTTGGGGTTATGCATTAGAGACAACTACATTCACTTTAAATAGGGTACCATCTAAATCCGTTGAGATGACACCGTGTGAATTATGGTTTGATAGAAACCTAAGCTGTCATTTCTTAATGTTTGGGGCTGCGACGCTTGTGTGGAAAAATGTTTTCACCTAATGAGCTCGAACCCAAAGCGGAGAAATGCATCTTCATAGATTACCCCAAGAACAGTTGGGTGAACCTTCTATCTCAGATCCAAGCATAAAGTGTTTGTTGCTAAAACGGGTCCTTTCCCGAGAAAAAGTTTCTCTCGAAAGAATTGAGTGGGAGGAAGATGGAACTTGATGAGGTTGTTGAACCTTTGCTTCAACCAGAGAGTAGCGCAGCGTAGAAAGATGTTTCTGTGGAACCTACGTCAGTTGAAGAGGAAGTAAACGATGATGATCATGAAGCTTCGGATCAAGTTACTATCGAACCTCGTAAGCCAACAATGTCTTCTGCGTGGCCGGCTATGCTTAGGGGGATCTAGTGTTGGAAATATGCCCTAGAGGCAATAATAAATTAGTTATTATCATATTTCCTTGTTCATGATAATTGTTTATTATCCATGCTATAATTGTATTGATCGGAGACTTAAAATGCATGTGTGGATACATAGACAAAACCATGTCCCTAGTATGCCTCTAATGGACTAGCTCGTTGATCAAAGGATGGTTAAGGTTTCCTAGCCATGGACATGAGATGTCATTTGATAACGGGATCACATCATTAGGAGAATGGTGTGATGGATAAGACCCAAACTACAAAGATAGCATATGATCGTGTCAGTTTATTGCTACTGTTTTCTGCATATCAAGTATATGTTCCTATGACCATGAGATCATGAAACTCACGGATATCGGAGGAGTGCCTTGTGTGTATCAAATGTCACAACGTAACTGGGTGACTATAAAGGTGCTCTACAGGTATCTCCGATGGTGTCTGTTGAGTTGGCATGGATCGAGACTAGGATTTGTTACCCCGTGTGATGGAGAGGTATCTCAGGGCCCACTCGGTAATACAACATCACAACAAGCCTTGCAAGCAATGTGGCTAAGTGTTAGTCACGGGATCTTGTATTACGGAACGAGTAAAGAGACTTGCCAGTAACGAGGTTGAACTAGGTATGGAGATACCGACGATCGAATCTCGGGCAAGTAACATACCGAAGAACAAAGGGAACGTTATACGGGATTAACTGAATCCTTGACATAGAGGTTCGACCGATAAAGATCTTCGTAGAATATGTAGGTACCAATGTGGACGTCCAGGTCCCGCCATTGGTTATTGACTGTAGAGGTGTCTCGGTCATGTCTACATAGTTCTCGAACCCGCAGGGTCTGCACACTTAAGGTTCGGTGACGTTTCGGTAGTGTAGAGTTATGTATGGTGGTGGCCGAAGTTTGTTCGGAGTCCCAGATGAGATCCCAGACGTCACGAGGATCTCTGGAATGGTCCGGAGGTAAAGATTCATATATAGGAAGTCCCAGTTTGGTTTCTGGAAAAGTTTCGGGCTCATCGGTAGTGTACCGGGAGTGCCGGTAGTGTACCGGGAGGCCTCCGGGAGGGGTATTTCGACCCCAAGAGGTCCATGGGCTGTGGGAGAATAATAACCAGCCCTTAGTGGGCTGGGAAAACAGCCACAAAGGCCCATGGTGCAGGAGAGAAAGTCCTAAAGCAAAAAGTGGAAAATCAGCCAATAGGAGGCAATCCTACTCCAACTAGGATTGGAGGTGAAGTAGGATTGCTTCCCACCTCCTATTTCGGCCGACCCAAAGGCCTTGGCTGCCTCTCCTCTCCTCTCCTCCTATATATACTAGTGGATTGGGTGGTTTTTGGACAAAATTTCCGGCCACGTGCTACCCGTTACACCGGTGCATAGTTTCTCCTCTAGATCGGTTTTCTGCAGCGCTTAGGCGAAGCCCTGCCGGAATTGCTCCACCACCATCACTGGAGCGCCGTCACACTGCCGGTGAACTCTCTCTCCTCTCCACCTCCTCTCGCTGGATCGAGACGGTGGAGATCGTCATCAAGCTGCACGTGTGCTGAACGCGGAGGTGCCGTCCGTTCGGCGCTAGATCGGAAGGACCGTGATCGAGATCACGAGACGGGTCGTGATGAGATCGCGGAACGGATCGTGATGAGTTCGCGAGACAGATCGTGATCAAGATCGTGAGACGGATTGTGATGAGATCGCGGGACGGATCGTGATGAGTTCACGGGACGGATCGTGATTGGATCGAGGGATGGATCGTGATGAGATCACGGGACGCTCGGCGATTTGGATCGCGAAGATGTTCGACTACACCAACCGCGTTTCTTAACGCTTCCCGCTTAGCGATCTACAAGGGTACGTAGATCCACTCTCCCTCTCGTAGATTCTCATCACCATGGATAGGTTTGCGTGTGCGTAGGAATTTTTTTGTTTCCCATGCGACGTTCCCCAACAGTGGCATCATGAGCTAGGTTGATGGTTCGATGAGATCTCGAGTAGAACACAAAAGGTTTGTGGGCGTTGATGCTTAGATTGCTTCCTCCCTTGGTCGTATTTTGGTTCAGCGGGATTGTGAGATGAAGCGGCCCGGACCAACATTACTCGTACGCTTACGAGAGACCGGTTCCCTCGACGCAACTTGTTGCCTAGATGGCTTGCGGGTGACAGTTTCTCTCACTTTAGTTGGATCGGATCCGACAAAGGCGGTCCTTGAGAAGGTTGAAAAGCAATCTATGTATCACCGTTGTGGTTTATGCATAGGTGAGAATCGTTCTTGCTAGATACCCGTAGCAGCCACGTAAAACATGCAACAACAATTAGAGGACGTCTAACTTGTTTTTGCAGGGTATGTTGTGATGTGATATGGCCAATTACATGATGAGATATATGTGATGTATGAGATGATCATGTGATGTATAGAATTTCAAGACTTGCATGTCGTTGAATACGGCAACCGGCAGGAGCCATAGGGTTTTCTTTAATTATTGTATGACCTGCGTGTCAATCATTAAGCGCTATGTAATGCTTTACTTTATCGCTACGGTAGCAATAGTAGTAGAAGCATGTAGGGTGTGACAACCCCGATGGCGACACGTTGATGGAGATCAAGATGATGGAGATCATGGTGTCGTGCCGGTGACGATGGAGATCATGCCGGTGCTTTCTAGATGGAGATCAAAAGCACAAGTTCATGGCCATATCATGTCACTTATGATTTGCATGTGATGTTAATCCTTTTTATGCACCTTGTTTTGCTTAGGATGGCGGTAGCATTATAAGGTGATCCCTCACTTAATTTCAAGATAAATTGTGTTCTCCCCGAGTGTGCACCGTTGCGAAAGTTCGTCGTGTTGAGACACCACGTGATGATCGGGTGTGATAGACTCTACGTTCACATACAACGGGTGCAAGCCAGTGTTGCACATGCAGAACACTCGGGTTAAACTTGATGAGCCTAGCATGTACAGACATGGCCTCGGAACACAAGAGACCAAAAGGTCGAACATGAGTCATATAGTAGATATGATCAACATGATGATGTTCACCATTGCAGCCACCTCAACTCACGTGATGATCGGACTTGAGTTGGTGAATTTGGATCATGTATCACTCGAATGATCGGAGGGATGTCAATTTGAGTGGGAGTTCTTAAGTAATATGATTAATTGAACTCATTATCATGAACATAGTCAAAGTGTCTTTGCAAATTATGTTGTAGATTACTAGCTCGCGCTGTAGCTCCCTTAAATTTTTATATGTTCCTAGAGAAATAGAGTTGAAAGATGTTGGTAGCAATATTGCGGACTGGGTCCGTGATCTGAGGATTGTCCTCATTGCTGCACAGAAGGATTATGTCCTTAATGCATCGCTCGGTGCGCCACCCCCTCTAGCGTCGTCTATAGATGTTGTGAACATCTGACAGGCACGTTTCGATGAATACTTGATAGTTTAGTGCGTCATGCATTACGGCTTAGAATTGAGGCTCCGAAACGTTTTGAACGTCACGGAACATATGAGATGTTCTAGGAGCAGAGATTGTGATCTCAGGCTCGTGCCTGTGTTGCGAGATATGAGATCTCCAACAAGATTCTTTGCCTGTAAGATGAAGGAGAATAGCTCAATCGTTGAGCATGTACTCAGATTGTCTGGGTACTACAATCGCTTGAATAAAGTGGGAGTTGATCTTCCAGATAAGATAGTGATTGATATAGTTCTCCAAGTCATTGTCACTAAAGCTACCGGAACTTAGTGATGAACTATAATACACCAGGGATAGAAGTATTGATCCCTGAGCTGTTCGCGATGTTTGACACCACGAAGGTAGAAATCAAGAAGGAGCGTCAAGTGTTGATGGTTAATCAAACCAGTAGTTTCGAAAAGGGCAAGAGCAAGGAGGGAAACTTCATGGATAGCAAGTCAGTTGCTGCTCCAATGAAGCAACCCAAATTTGAACTCAAACCCGAGACTAAGTGCTTCTATTATGAGGTGAGAGGTCGCTGAAGCGGAACAACCCTAGATACTTGGTAGATAAGAAGGCTGGCAACATCGACAGAAGTATATTTGATATACGAGTTATTGATGTGTACCTTGCTAGTACTCCTAGTAGCACCTGGGTATTGGATACCGGTTTGGTTGCTAAATGTTAGTAACTCGAAATAAATGCTACGGAATAAACGGAGAACTAGCTAAGGGTGAGGTGACGATGTGTGTTGGAAATGTTTCCAAGGTTGATGTGATCAACATCGCACGCTCTCTCTACCTTCAGGATTAGTGACGAACCTAAATAAATGTTATTTGGTGTTTTGTGTTGAGCATGAACATGATTAGATCATGTTTGTTGCAATACGGTTATTCATTTAAGTCAGAGAATAATAGTTATTCTGTTTACATGAATAATACCTTCAATGGTCATGCACCCAGTGAGAATGGTTTGTTGAAATCTTGATCGTAGTAATACACATGTTCATAACATTGATGTCAAAAGATACAAAGTTAAATAATGATAGTGCCACATACTTGTGGCACTGCCGCAAAATGTCATATTGGTATAAAGCGCATGAAGAAACTCCATGGTGATGGATATTTGGACTCATTCGATTTCGAATCGGTTGAGACATGCGAACCATGCCTCTTGGGCAAGATGACTAAAGGACCCCGTTGGATGGAGCGGGCAAGTGATTCATTGGAAATGATACATGTTGATGTATGCAATCTAGTGAGTCTTGTAGCGTGCAGTGGATATCGTTATTTTCTTACCTTCACTGATGATTTGAGTAGATATAGTGTATATTTACTTAATGAAACACAAGTCTGAATCGTTTGAAAGGTTCAAGCAAATTTAGAGTGAAGTTTAAAGATCATCGTGACAAGAAGATAAAAATGACTGCGATATGATCGTGGAGGTGAATATCTGAGTCACGAGTTTGGCATACAACTTAAGACAATGTGAAAGTTGTTTCACAACTAAACGCCACCTGGAACACCATAGTGTGATGGTGTGTCCGAACATCATAGTTATGCTCTATTGGACATGGTGCGTGCTATGATGTCTCTTGTCGTTTTACTACTATAATTTTGGGGTTATGCATTAGAGACAACTACATTCACTTTAAAAAGGGCACCATCTAAATCCGTTGAGATGACACCGCGTGAATTATGGTTTGATAGAAACCTAACCTATCATTTCTTAATGTTTGGGGCTGCGACGCTTGTGTGGAAAATGTTTTCACCTAATGAGGTCGAACCCAAGGCGGACAAATGCATCTTCATAGAATACCCTAAGATCAGCTGGGTGAACCTTCTATCTCAGATCCAAGTGCAAAGTGTTTGTTGCTTAAACGGATCCTTTCTCGAGGAAATGTTTCTCTCGAAAGAATTGAGTGGGAGGAAGATAGAACTTGATGAGGTTGTTAAACCTTTCTTCAACCAGAGAGTAGCGCAACGCAGAAAGATGTTTCTGTGAAGCCTGCGTTAGTTGAAGAGGAAGTTAATGATGATGATCATTAAGCTTCAGGATCAAGTTACTATCGAACTTCATAGGTCGACAAGGATGTGTACTTCTCCTAAGTGGTATGACAACTCTGTCTTGGAGATCATGTTGTTGGACAACGATGAACCTACGAGCTATGGAGAAGCGATGATGGGCCCGGATTCCGACGAATGGTTAGAGGCCATGAAATCCGAGATAGGATCCATGGATGAAAACCAAGTATAGACTTTGGTAGACTTGCTCGTTAGACGGCAGGTCGTTGAGTACAAATGGACCTTTAGAATGAAGACAGACACTGATGGTGAATGTCACCATTTGTAAAGCTCGACTTGTTGCAAATTTGTTTGTGACAAGTTCAAGGAGTTGACTGCGATGAGGCTTTCTCACTCGTAGCGATGCTAAAAGTCTGTTGGAATTATGTTAGCAGTTGCAGCATTTTCAATTATGAAATCTGGCAGATGGATGTCAAAACATCGTTTCCTTAACGGTTTACTTAAGGAAAGGTTGTATGTGATACAACCAGAAGGTTTTGTCAGTCCTAAGGATGCTAAAAGATGAGCAAGCTTCAGTGATCCTTCTATGGACGGAAGTAAGCATCTCGGAGTTGGAATATACACTTTGATGAGGTGATCAAAGTTTCTGTAGTTTATACAAAGTTTACGAGAAACTTGTATTTGCAATAAAGTGAGTGGGAGCACTGTAGAGTTTCTGATAAGTATATGTGGTTGACATATTGTTGATCGGAAATAATGTAGAATTTCTGGAAGGCATAAAAGGTTGTTTGAAAAGTGTTTTTCAAAGGAAGACCTGGATAAAGCTACCTAATTGTTGAGCATCAAAATCTATAGAGATAGATCAAGATGCTTGATGAGACTTTCAATGAGTGCATACCTTGACAAGATTTTGAAAGATTTCAAAATGGATCAGCCAGAGAAATAGTTATCGTCTGATTTGTAAGGTGTGAAGTTGAGTGAGACTCAAAGCTCGACAACGGCAGAAGAAAGAGAAAGGACGAATGTCGTCCCCTATGCCTTAGCCATAGGCTCTATATTATGCCATGCTGTGTACCGCACCTATGTGTGCCTTGCCATGAGTCCGTCAGGGGGTACAAGAGTGAACCAGGAGTGGATCACTGGACAGCGGTCAAGATTATCCTCAGTAACTAAGAGACTGAGGAGATGTTTCTCGATTATGGAGGTGATAAAGAGTTCGTCGTAAGGAGTTACGTCGATACAAGCTTTAACACTAATCCGGATGACTCGTAGTAGCAATCTGGATACATATAGTGGAGCAACCATTTGGAAATAGTACCAAGTGGAGTGTGGTAGCAGTGTTTACGGTTTGACATAGAGATTTGCAAAGTACACACGGATCTGAATATCGCAGACCCGTTGACTATAAGACCTCTCTCACATGCAAAGCATGATCGAGCCCCAGAACTCATTGGGTGTTAGATTCATAACAATGTGAATCACATGGTGATGTGAACTAGATTATTGACTCTAGTGCAAGTGGGAGACTGTTGGAAATATGCCCTAGAGGCAATAATAAATTAGTTATTATCATATTTCCTTGTTCATGATAATCGTTTATTATCCATGCTATAATTGTATTGATCGGAGACTTAAATGCATGTGTGGATACATAGACAAAACCATGTCCCTAGTATGCCTCTAATGGACTAGCTCGTTGATCAAAGGATGGTTAAGCTTTCCTAGCCATGGACATGAGATGTCATTTGATAACGGGATCACATCATTAGGAGAATGATGTGATGCATAAGACCCAAACTACAAACATAGCATATGATCGTGTCAGTTTATTGCTACTGTTTTCTGCATATCAAGTATATGTTCCTATGACCATGAGATCATGCAACTCACGGATATCGGAGGAGTGCCTTGTGTGTATCAAACGTCGCAACATAACTGGGTGACTATAAAGGTGCTCTACAGGTATCTCCGATGGTGTCTGTTGAGTTGGCATGGATCGAGACTGGGATTTGTTACTCCGTGTGACGAAGAGGTATGTCAGGGCCCACTCGGTAATACAACATCACAACAAGCCTTGCAAGCAATGTGGCTAAGTGTTAGTCACGGGATCTTGTATTACGGAACGAGTAAAGAGACTTGCCAGTAACGAGGTTGAACTAGGTATGGAGATACCGACGATCGAATCTCGGGCAAGTAACATACCGAAGAACAAAGGGAACGTTATACGGGATTAACTGAATCCTTGACATAGAGGTTCGACCGATAAAGATCTTCGTAGAATATGTAGGTACCAATGTGGACGTCCAGGTCCCGCCATTGGTTATTGACTGTAGAGGTGTCTCGGTCATGTCTACATAGTTCTCGAACCCACAGGGTCTGCACACTTAAGGTTCGGTGACGTTTCGGTAGTGTAGAGTTATGTATGGTGGTGACCGAAGTTTGTTCGGAGTCCCGGATGAGATCCCGGACGTCACGAGGATCTCCGGAATGGTCCAGAGGTAAAGATTCATATATAGGAAGTCCCAGTTTGGTTTCTGGAAAAGTTTCGGGCTCATCGGTAGTGTACCGGGAGTGCCGGTAGTGTACCGGGAGGCCTCCGGGAGGGGTATTTCGACCCCAAGAGGTCCATGGGCTGTGGGAGAATAATAACCAGCCCTTAGTGGGCTGGGAAAACAGCCACAAAGGCCCATGGCGCAGAAGAGAAAGTCCTAAAGCAAAAAGTGGAAAATCAGCCAATAGGAGGCAATCCTACTCCAACTAGGATTGGAGGTGAAGTAGGATTGCTTCCCACCTCCTATTTCGGCCGACCCAAAGGCCTTGGCTGCCTCTCCTCTGCTCTCCTCCTATATATACTAGTGTATTGGGTGGTTTTTGGACAAAATTTCCGGCCACGTGCTACCCGTTACACCGGTGCATAGTTTCTCCTCTAGATCGGTTTTCTGCAGCGCTTAGGCGAAGCCCTGCCGGAATTGCTCCACCACCATCACTGGAGCGCCATCACACTGCCGGTGAACTATCTCTCCTCTCCACCTCCTCTCGCTGGATCGAGACGGTGGAGATCGTCATCAAGCTACACGTGTGCTGAACGCGGAGGTGCCGTCCGTTCGGCGCTAGATCGGAAGGACCGTGATCGAGATCACGAGATGGGTCGTGATGAGATCGCGGAACGGATCGTGATGAGTTCGCGGGACAGATCGTGATCAAGATTGTGAGACGGATTGTGATGAGATCGCGGGACGGATCGTGATGAGTTCACGGGACGGATCGTGATTGGATCGCGGGACGGATCGTGATGAGATCACGGGACGCTCGGCGATTTGGATCGCGAAGATGTTCGACTACACCAACCGCGTTTCTTAACGCTTCCCGCTTAGCGATCTACAAGGGTACGTAGATCCACTCTCCCTCTCGTAGATGCTCATCACCGTGGATATGTTTGCGTGTGCGTAGGAAATTTTTTGTTTCCCATGCGACGTTCCCCAACATATAGGGGGTTAACAATTTGGGAATAGGCCATTGGATGCTCTGGTGATGCCTTAGGCTAGAAGGGAAGCTAAGAGAGAGGAAGAAAACTGCTGTCCAAAGGTGTAAAATGAGGGTTTTACCCACTTAACCATGGAGCTTTGGCTAGGAAGAGTTACTAGAGGTAGCTAGTAACCTAGAGAGGCCGTGGTAGGAAGCTGGGGCAAGGGTAAAAGGATAAGAGGTGAAAATGTTGGTTTTACAAAATCACGAGAAGGTGTTTGATTAGGTTTTGGGCAAGAAAGAGTTACAACTTACTGAGATTCTTACCAGGATCAAAGGCTAGGTAAAAATGAGATGCTCCACCAAATTTGATCTCAAGGAGAAAAAGTTGATAATGGAAATTTGGTGAACCCTAGAAATTGGTAGAAACTGATTTCTGTAGATCCAATGATGCTACGCTTTAACCCTTGATGCACCACTTAGTGTATCATCACTATTTGGCCATTAGAGCATGCCCGCAAAGTTTGAGGCCAAGGGGAGACACTTCACAATGTAAAGTTGCTCAAATTTGATTCTGGACAGGAATGGTTTTGGGATGATTTGATGAACCAAACCAACTTGTATTGGGATGAAACTTTGCAAGGTCATCACCCATGATAGTGTTGACTTGCTAGAATTTCCCTTGAATTTATTGAGAATATTTCTTATAGAAATATTGCAAAAGTTTGATCTGAACAGAAAGGGTTTTGAAGGGTTTTGCCTATGATCTGATCATGCCCTTGTGTTGAAACTCATATATATGGAAAATATATGTCCACTGAGTTTCTCTAAATTTTCTCAAATATTTTTAAAGCATTTAAATAATTTTTCCCTAGGAAAAACCATTTGTAGCCTTAGGAGAAAGCCTTTAAATAAAATATGAAAATAATCTTTTAAAATAATATTTGGTGGTTTTTAGAAGTCATATATATAGTATGTTTGAAATAAAGCCTTTGGAAAAGAAGGGTCCACCTGATTTGAGGACTTGTAGTGCAAACCTCATTACAGGGGGTTTTGGAAACTTAAATTAAATAAATCATTTTTGGTTAAAACAAAATTTGATAAAAATAGTTTTGGGCACCAATCACATGGCATGATTATTGGGCAAGGGGTTT
Source organism: Hordeum marinum (assembly GCA_022496015.1). Taxonomy (NCBI): domain Eukaryota; kingdom Viridiplantae; phylum Streptophyta; class Magnoliopsida; order Poales; family Poaceae; genus Hordeum; species Hordeum marinum. Next base: position 425,821,137 of record CM039675.1, read on the forward strand.
GGATCAAGGAAGATGATTAGGAAGTGGAATAGAACCTAGTAGTGCCATAAAACAGAATCAACAAGCAAGCAAACAACATAGAAAGTAAGCACAAACACATAGAAAAAGTTTTAGTTGGCTCCAAATTATATAAACCCAATCATAACAATATGCTACAATCACAAGGTGTGACAGACCTTCCCCCCTTACAAGAATCTCGTCCCCGAGATTCCTAGGCTAAACGCTAAAAAGATAAGGGAACTCCGATCTGAGATAATCTTCACGCTCCCAGGTTGCTTCAGCTTCAGTGTGGTTGCTCCACTGAACCTTGAAGTACTTGATGGTGCGGCTTCGGGTGCAGCACTCGGCTTCATCCAAGATGCGAACTGGCCTCTCATGATAAGTGAGATCTGGGTGAAGATCGATGGCTTGATGGTCGATGTCCTTGTAGAGCTCGGGGCGGTTGGGAACTTGTAGACACTTCCGGAGTTGTGACACATGAAAGACATTGTGCACATCTGACAGCTCGGAAGGTAACTCTAGCTGATATGCAACTTCTCCCCGCCTTGCGGTGATCTTGAAGGGGTCGATGTATCTGGGTGAGAGCTTCGCTTTGACGTGGAAATGCTTGGTTCCTTTGAGAGGCGTGACACAAAGGTAGACATAATCTCCGACGTTGAGGTTCAGTTCCCGGCGGTGAGAGTCGGCGTGGCTCTTCTGTCTTGACTTGGCGGTCTCAAGGCGCTCTCGGACAAGTTGAACTTGCTCTTCGGCTTCGCGGAGGATGTCCGGTCCAAAAGTTAACCCTTCTCCGGTCTCTGACCAGTTGAGGGGAGTACGACACTTGCATCCATACAACACCTCAAACAGTGCCATCTGAAGACTCGACTGATAGTTGTTGTTGTAGGAGAACTCAGCAAATGGTAGGCAATCTTCCCACTTGGCTCCATACGCCAAAACACAAGCGCGAAGCATATATTCGAGTATCTGATTCACTCGTTCCGTTTGCCCACCGGTCTGGGGGTGAAAAGTAGTGCTGAAGGAGAGCTTGGTTCCCATAGCTTCTTGAAACTTCTTCCAGAATCTTGAGGTGAACTGGGTTCCTCGATCTGACACGATCTCCTTAGGAACTCCGTGAAGACTCACGATGCGGTTGATGTAGAGGTTCCCGAGCTGGCTTCCATCGTAGGTGGTTCTGATGGGGATGAAGTGGGCTACCTTGGTTAGGTGATCAACAATGACCCAGATGGAGTCATGTCCCTTGTTTGACCTCGGTAAACCGGTAATGAAATCCATCCCGATTTTATCACATTTCCATTCAGGCACTTTGAGAGGTTGCAATAGTCCAGCGGGTCGCTGATGCTCAGCTTTAACTCTCTGGCATATGTCACACTTGGCAACAAAAGTGCCTATTTCCCGTTTCATGCCATGCCACTAGAATCTTGCCTTGAGGTCCTGATACATCTTGGTTCCTCTAGGATGGATGGAGTAGGGAGTGTCATGAATTTCTTGCAAGATCAGGTTCTTGAGCTCTTCTTTGTTGGGTACGCATATGCGATTCCCAAACCATACAACTCCTTGTTCATCCTCTGAGAATCCTGGGGCCTTGCCTGCCTTGATCTTCCTCTTGATGCCTTCAATGCTCTCATGTCCCTTCTGGGCTTCTTTGACATCTTCCATCAAGGTAGGCTTTGCTTCAAGGTTGGTGAGGAATCCTAGTGCAACCAGTTCCAAGCCGAAGCTCTCAAGTTCTTCATACAGGGCGGGTAGCCTTTCCTTAATCATAGCATTCAAGGAACAAGCCTTTCTGCTCAAGGCGTCTACTACCACATTGGCCTTTCCGGGGTGGTATTGAACACTGAGGTCGTAATCCTTGATCAATTCCAACCATCTTCGCTGCCTCATGTTCAACTCCCTTTGAGTGAAGATATACTTCAAACTCTTGTGGTCTGTGAATATCTCAGATCGCTTCCCCAGAATGTAATGTCGCCATGTCTTCAAGGCATGAACCACGACTGCCAACTCGAGATCGTGAGTTGCGTAGATCTCTTCATGAGGACGTAGCTGTCTGGATAGATATGCTACAACTCTGCCTTCTTGCATTAGAACACCTCCAAGTCCGGTTCTTGATGCATCACAATAAATCACAAACTCCTTGTGAAAAGCAGGGGTGGCCAAAACAGGGGCTGTGGTAAATCTCTTCTTGAGCTCCTGGAAACTTTCCTCGCACTTAGCTGTCCACTCGAACTTCTTGTCCTTCTTCAAAAGCTGGGTCATGGGTAGGGCAATGCTCGAGAACCCTTCCACGAACTTGCAATAATAACCCGCGAGTCCGAGGAAGCTTCTAACTTCCTTCATGGTGGTTGGGGTTTGCTACTCAGTCACGGCTTCAATCTTGGTAGGATCCACTGATAATCCTTCTGCAGTCAAGACATGACCCAAGAATCCAACTTCATGCAGCCAGAATTCACACTTGCTGAACTTGGCATAAAGCTGGTGCTCTCGAAGCTTTTCTAGGACCAATCTCAAGTGCTCCTCATGTTCTTCTTCTGACTTGGAAAAGACGAGTATGTCGTCAATGAAGACAACAATGAACTTGTCCAAGTACTCCATGAAGACTTTATTCATGAGGTACATGAAGTAGGCAGGGGCATTGGTTAACCCGAATGACATGACCGTATACTCATACAGGCCATACCGGGTTACAAATGCCGTCTTCGGGATGTCTTGGGGTCTGATCTTCATCTGATAGTACCCAGACCTGAAGTCGATCTTGGAGAACACCTTGGCTCCGTTCAACTGATCAAACAGGTCTTCAATCTTGGGGAGTGGGTACTTGTTCTTTATCGTGACCTCATTGAGAGAACGGTAATCGATGCAAAGTCTGATAGTTTCGTCCCTCTTTGACACAAATAGAACAGGCGATCCCCAAGGAGAGGCACTAGGGCGACTAAATCCTTTTCTGAGTTGCTCTACCAGTTACTTCTTCAACTCAGCCAACTCTTCGGATCCCATCCTGTAGGCCTTCTTATAGATGGGTCTTGATCCGGGCATAAGCTCAATGATGAACTCGATGTCGCGGTCAGAAGGCATTCCGGGCAGCTCATCAGGAAACACATCTGGGTACTCACATACCACTGGCACTTGATCCAACTCAACTCCCAATAGACAGTTAGCCTAAGGGGCTTGAGTGGAGGCAGGGTTGGGGACATACTTGACTTCCACTCCTTGGCTATTGGTCATGGTGACAATCCTCTTGGCACAGTCTAACAAGCCTTGGTGCTTGGTTAACCAGTCCATGCCTAGGATCACATCCAAGCCTTCTGACTTCAGGATGATAAGGTTGGCTAGGAAGTCTACCTCGTTGATGTTAATCTCAACTCCCTTACAACCTATCCCAGACTTCATAACTGATCCCGGTGTTTGTATCAACATATGACTACCCAGGGGTGTAGGATTCATGCCACTCTCTAGTGCAAAATTTTGGGTGACAAAAGAATGCGAAGCTCCACAATCAAACAATACTGTTGCTAGGGTTGAGTTGACAAGGAACGTACCCAGTATGACGTCCGGGTCTTCCTGGGCTTCCTCTGCGGTGACGTGATTCACACGACCCTTGTTGTTGTTGGGCTGGTTGCGGGGAGCGGGGTTCCTTGGTGGTGCCCCACGGGCTTGGCCTTGAGCTGGTGCATTGGGGCGCGATGCACCTGGCTTCTTGTTGGGACACAACCTAGAGATGTGTCCTGGCTAACCACATCCAAAGCAAGCGACTTGCCTAGGGTTGTTGTTGAAGTTCCTGCCACCGTTGTTGTTATTGGGGTTGTTGCTGTAGGCTGGCCTGGGATTGGCATACTGCTAGGGCTGGTAGCTCGGACGAGGTGCAGGAGGTCTGGCCTACTGCGGTTGATGGGTTGGCCTGGCTGGGGCTAGCTGCCATGGGCGAGGCTTCTGGTTGCTTGAGCTTCCCTTGCTGATCATCTTGCGCTTGCGAGTGTCGTCGATGGCACGACGCTTGTCTTCCAGCATGAGGGCCTTGTTCACTAAGTCGAAGAAGGTACGACAGTCGCAGACGATGAGATGATACTGCAGGACCTGTTGAAGTCCTTCCATGAAACGTTCCTTCGTGGCATCCTCCGTGCGGACATCTTCAGGTGCATACCTTGACAACAGGTTGAAATTCTGCAGATACTCCTTGACAGAGCCACTTCCTTGCCTCAGTGCTCGGAATTCTCTCTTCTTGATAGCCATGATCCCAGAAGGAATATGGGCAGTGCGAAATCCTTCCTTGAAGTCATTCCATGTGATCACACGCTCTCCTTGCATGACCTTGAATCCATCTTACTAAACTCGGGCGGTACCTTCGAGGCAGTGAGAGGCATAAAGCACCTTCTCACGGTTCTCATTGCAGTTGACCAATGAAAGGAGGTCCTCGATGGTGTGGATCCAGTCATCGGCGTCGAATGGTTCAGCAGTCTTAGTGAAGGTTGGGGGCGAGTTTCTCATGAACTCAGAAAGCGTGGAGCTGCCATTGCCATTCCTGCCTTGCTGCTAGTTGTTCACGAGAGCCCGAGCCATCTGCTGGATAGCAGCATTGTTGGCTTGGCGTTCGTCCCGGAGAACTTGGAGAAACTGAGCTATGGTCATGTTCTTCGGCGGAGGTGGTGGAGGGGGAATATCGCCTTGTGGCTGCTCCTGGTGTCCACCAGCGGGAGTAGCCCCACCAGCTCCATGTTGCTGCCTCAAGTTGCCAGCTTCAGGGTTGGTGAAGGAGCTGTTGCGGGTAGCAGTCACCATCCTATTTGGAGCAGCCAAGTCAAACAACTGGGATTGACAAGAGGATAAGCAATAACGGAAAAGCGCGCCTAAGGGGGTCGGTCAAGTGCAAGTGTGTTGAAACAAAGGTCGAAAGACCAACAACATATATTAAGATAGATGATGGAGTCCCTTACATGTTGCCTGAGGCAAAAGTGCGACTTGCATTGGAACACAAATAACAAAACAAACAACAAGCACACATGGTTTCATAGGAACCATTTACACGGACTCGACTTCGCATGAGGGATACATGACTGATCCTACCCTAGGTGTTCTTAGACTCAGGTGGTGGAGTGCTCGGTCTCGTAGTCACGCTCCTCTGGGTCTTCCTCCTGTTCATCGTCTGAACGGGCATCGTTCTCGGTCGAAGGGGTCGGGGAACGAGGAGGTCCATCCTGACGACTCTTTGCAGGTGGGTCAGTGAAGAGCTCACGGTACTCTTTTGCACTCATGCGACGACTACGTGTAGGTGCATCACTAGTTGGGGGTACTCCTCCTCGATAGGCGATAGCTGGTCGTCCCTTGGGGGCTCCATCCTTCTTGATCTCGTGTGGCTTCGTCTTGGCTTGTCGAAGTAGCTCTCGGGTGTGGTGAAGTTCCCCGTGGAGCTTCATGGACTCCTTCATCAAGTTGTGAACCAGACTATCGGTGGAGAGGCTGAAGTAAGTCTGGAACCTGAGTGGTGCGCCATCTTCCTTGGTCGGAATCAGCGTCCAACTCTCGCCAAAGTCATCCTTCTTAAAGGGAAGGTACCGAGTAGCTGGCTCGTCAGCCATCTCTGGAATGATGTCTCGAAGGTGTAGGAGTGCCTTGCGTGTAGCTGTCTCAACGACAAACATCATGGTCTCCATCCGTGGTCCTTCAAAGAACCAACTGGTCGGGGAGTCGTTTGCCTTCACGACCACATCTACGTGGTACTCCTTCATGACGGCATCGACCTAGTGCTCGTGGTAGAGGAAAATGGGTGGTTGGCGAAACTGGCACTTCTCCAGGCTATCCCCAAGGAGTAAGGGAAATCCGGATGTCAGGAAGGCTTCGGGTACGACGGCCATCTACAAAGGTTTGAAAGGAGGAGAGTCAGCAAAGTGTTGTGTGAAGCACAGGAGAGGTAAATAGTGCAGAATTCCTACGTTCCAATGCTAGATGTAGTTTTGAAAACGACTTTTATCCTAACTAACGTCCATGCTAACTAAGGGCTTCCTACAGTCAGGATGGCTCTGATACCAGCTCTGTGGGGACTCCGACTCATAAGTCGAGATCACCGAATGCACGTGTACAGTGATCCTAGAGATCAATGCTCACTGAACACACAGAAGCTGAATAACAGGAGTCTTACATCCATACTTAACGTCTTACACAAATAATGACCACGAAGGTCTTAGTATTACATAGATAGAGCCACACGGACCAAACACTCAAAATAGAACAAGCAACGGAAATCTTGGTCGAAAGCGTGAACCCATGCCATCTGCCTTAACCTACAGGCATTCTGACTGGGGAGCGTCCTAGTTCGCATGTTCGTCTCCAACGAACTCTTCAACATACTCCTGTTCTTCCATGCCTGGCCAATTAAATAACCAGTGGCAAGACAATGAGTACTTTGAATGTACTCGCAAGCAACCCAAGTGTGGAACGAAGTAGCAATGATGCATGATATAACACTAATGGGTAAGTTTGCGGAAAGAATTTTTTTGAATGCAAATGACATGATCAAGCAACTAGCGAGCATGCATCAACAGTTAACAGATGTCCATGTGACCAAATTACAGACATCACCATAAGTAGGGGTAGAACATCTCTTGTTCATTCATCATACTAAGCCATCGGACTTAGTTTAATTCCCTCGCCAAGTCATCGGACTCAGCTCATGTGACCCCTTGTCACCATCATGTCCATACCCTCACCAAGTTTCACGAAAACATCCGGATGTAGTTTAAGCAGCACCACCCAACTGTCCTTGACCGTGGACACGGCTATTTGAATAGTTTTACACTCTGCAGAGGTTGCACACTTTACCCACAAGACTTGGGGAACTTTCATGTCATCCACGACTCGCGGTATATAACATACCCAAGGTAAGCACCCGAACAATGCCTTTCCCCCGGCGATACTAAACAAAGAGTCCACTCGATTGGTACCCATCCCTCACGATGTACATCACACGAGCCTCTCTCTAATCATACCATTCATGAGGGGACCAACGGTGTGCCCGGTGCCTATGAAGACAGCGCATGATCGTACATACCGGTACGACCCCGTATCGAGAGTGACCACGCCACTCCCGCCACTAGTAATGCGGGCTCCTTGCCAGTACCCACCAAGGTAATCAACAAAGCCCCGTCCCATAAGGGGTATCGTGGTTGCGCATGTAAGGTTGGGATGGTCAACAAATCTTAAATCTAATCCGTTTTCAAAAACACACATACTCACTTGCTCCGGTACACCACTTCTTTCTCAAGTGGTCACCCATTTCATCATCATCATATCCCTCGGGCATTAGTGGCACCCGACGGGGTTTTCGAAAAGTATTTGAAATCATATCCTTCCTTGCCATCACGATGCATAAGTCCCATCCCATTGCGTAGCATCTATTAGCAATCTAACTACTTCCACCCGCATAACCCTCATAAGGGGTAGGGTCATGCACGATGCAAGTGTCAACGGAGAAGTACTGGAGGCATCCCATCGAAAGGGGAACACCACAACACATGATCAAATACTGTGAAAATAATGTGCTATACAATAAAATGGTTTCTCATCATGGTCAAAGGGCTGCTTGCCTAGCTCAACAAATTCTCCGAGGTCTTCGAAGTCTTCGGGTCCAACTTCTTCGTCAACAACGCAATCTATCGTCATGACAAAATAACGATAAAAATAATCAATCACACAAAACAGAGCACTCAATATACTACCAACAATGTCCACCTACTTTGATAAATACTAAAAGTTATACTAAAAATATTCTCTTAGGGTTTTGTTGTGAAAAAGATTTTGGAAATAAAATAACAGAGGCAAAAAAGATGCCTATATATGGGTTTTAAAATAAAACATCACTAAAAACACATTCAAACATTTTAACAAATGGCACTATTAAATCCTAGGGATTATTTTATGAATTTAGGTGGAAGAAAAATTGGCATTGGATAAATATTTCACGCTGTGGGATTTTTGGAATTTGCAGGGAAAATAAAAAGGGAATAGAAACGGGCACAGTGCCCTGGCCAGAGGAGGCCAGCAACTGGGCCGGCCCAGAGGCCAACCAACCCAGGCGAATCGGCACGCGCACGCGTTCGAACCTGATAGCTGGGCCCCGACGGCTAGCGACAGAGAGAGGAGGGGAGGGAGGTGAGGATGACAAGCGGGTCCCGCCTGTCATATCCAAACCGCGGCAGGGTGGCTGGCGTGCTCACCGACGATGATGCAGGGCACGACAATGATGGGCGAAGGCGGGGATGAGCTCAGCATCGACCCGCCGGTCCTCTGGAGGTGGAACGGAGGCCTGAGGTGGCCGGAGTCGCCGGCGACGAGCCCTTGCGGCGGAGGGTGCTTCGAGAGAGGTCATCAGAGCCATCCCGTGCTGCAAAAAGGATGGGAGGAAGAGGGGGAAGCATCAGCGCGGCGAGGGAGGACCAACGGGAGAAGAACGGGGGGCGAAGGGGCTATGTACCCGGAGATCGACGATGAGGTTGTTGCGGCGGTCCTCGGCCCGATTCCGAGCGCAAGAGCTATGGGAGGTCCTCGGAGCGTGCAGGGGGGCTATAGGGAAGAGGAGAGAGAGAGAGAGAGAGCAAAGGGGAGAGAGGGGCTTGGGAGGCCCTTTTTATAGAGGGGGCGCGAGTCCACTGAACGCTGTGCGCCGACGAGCTCGTGGCCGAGGCCAGAGGGCACGGGGGGAGACTGTGGTGAGTCTGGGGCGTTCCTGGGGTGGGTCTAGGCCAGAGGGAAGGAGGAGAGAGAGGGAGAGATGCTCGCGCGTGTGAGCTCCCCAGTTGGTTGAACTGGGTGGCTGCGGCGCGTGCGAGAGGAGGTCAGAGGAGGGAGAGAGAGGAGGGGCCAACAGGGGTGGCGTGGCACGGACACCGAGGGGGACCAAGTGGCGCAAGGGGGAGGCCCGAGGCTGCCGGAGCCATGTAGTGGCCAGTGGCTACAGTGCCTGTCGGCATTGTAGCCCGCTCCAGAGCACGCGTTTGGCATGCCAAGGCTTGCCAACGGCGTCTTCTGCGTGGCTGGCTATGCTTAGGGGGATCTAGGGGGGTTAACAATTTGGGAATAGGCCACTAGATGCTCTGGTGATGCCTTAGGAGAGAAGGGAAGCTAAGAGAGAGAGGAAGAAAACTGCTGTCCAGAGGTGTAAAATGAGGGTTTTACCCACTTACACATGGAGCTTTAGCTAGGAAGAGTTACTGGAGGTAGCTAGTAACTCAGAGAGGCTGTGGTAGAAAGCTGGGGCCAAGGGTAAAAGGATAAGAGGTGAAAATGTTGGTTTTACAAAATCACCAGAAGGTGTTTGATGAGGTTTTGGGCAAGAAAGAATTACTAGCTTACTGAGATGCTTACCAGGATCAAAGGCTAGGTAAAAATGAGATGCTCCACCAAATTTGAGCTCAAGGAGAAAAAGTTGATACTGGAAATTTGGTGAACCCTAGAAATTGGCAGAAACTGATTTCTGTAGATCCAATGATGCTAAGCTTTAACCCTTGATGCACCACTTAGTGTATCATCACTATTTGGCCATTAGAGCATGCCCTCAAAGTTTGAGGCCAAGGGGAGACACTTCACAATGTAAAGTTGCTCAAATTTGATTCTGGACAGGAATGGTTTTGGGATGATTTGATGAACCAAACCAACTTGGATTGGGATGAAACTTTGCATGGTCATCACCCATGATAGTGTTGACTTGCTAGAATTTCCCTTGAATTTATTGATAATATTTCTTATAGAAATATTGCAAAAGTTTGATCTGAACAGAAAGGGTTTTGCCTATGATCTGATCATGCCCTTGTGTTGAAACTCATATATATGGAAAATATATGTCCACTGAGTTTCTCTAAATTTTCTCAAATATTTTTAAAGCATTTAAATAATTTTTCCCTAGGAAAAACCATTTCTAGCCTTAGGAGAAAGCCTTTAAATAAAATATGAAAATAATCTTTTAAAATAATATTTGGTGGTTTTGAGAAGTCATATACATAGTATGTTTGAAATAAAGCCTTTGGAAAAGAAGGATCCACCTGATTTGAGGACTTGCAGTGCAAACCTCGTTACAGGGGGTTTTGGAAACTTAAATTAAATAAATCATTTTTGGTTAAAACAAAATTTGATAAGAATAGTTTTGGGCACCAATCACATGGCATGATTATTGGGGAAGGGGTTTTGATCAAGGAAGATGATTAGGAAGTGGAATATAACATAGTAGTGCCATAAAACACAATCAACAAGCAAGCAAACAACATAGCAAGCAAGCACAAACACATAATGATATGCTACAATATGCTACAATCACAGGGTGTGACAGCAGAGCATGGGGCTTCCACTTGGGCATGGGCGAGAGCACCGTTGAGGCCACAAAATGACATATCGGGGGACTTCGGGGCGTGTACAGCCCCTAACTCATTATTACGTGAGAGTGTCATGGGCGGTGATTGGGGAGGTGTCAGATCCCCTAGGCTTAAAGCTCGGGGGTTCCTTCCTCGTTCTTCGGGCGATTTGTGCCCCTGGGATCCTTAAGATGCGAGGGCGACGTGTGCCCGATGATTGCCGACACGTGGCGCCCCCGTGCCTCGCCCGACGCTACGCTAGGCCGATGACCCTGGCGTAATTACGCGTTCGCGCCCCCACGATGCGAGGACGACGCGCCTCCGGTGATCGCCCACGCGCGGCACCTCGCGCGCCTCACATGGTGTGACGCCAGGCCGATGACCCCGCACTTTGGACTGCTCCCTGGGCTCCCCCTTGCATCGACTCCATGCGAGGGCTACAAACCAAGGACCTTCTTGAGATGAGATTCACGGGGGGGGGGGGGGGGAAGCGCGAGCTAGAGCTCGGTCACTTGGATTTGTCGGTGTTGTTGGGACAAACCCGAGCACAGGCTCCGTGTCCAGTCCTTGGTTTTGGGGCTGCCGAGGGGGCAGGGTGCGGGGGCACAACAGTCTCGCCCGTTAGTGAGGCGTCAATGCTCAAACTTAAACAAACGTCATAAGCTTGATAAAATAAATAACCGACTTCCATTCATGGCAAGAAAGTGCCGATTTGAGGATAATACAACATAGGGGGCGCGTTTAGCTTGCACAAACCGATGGTTGACCTAGCGTCCTAGCCGTTTGCAGGGGGACGCGGAGTAGCTCGGCACAGGGCGCCATGGTTGTTTGCCCCTCAAGGGTTAGCTAGCCCCTAAGGCCTTGAGGGCACGCAGGAGCCTGACGCCTCGCGAGGCGCCAACATGAGCTGCGCCAGTCTGGGAAAGGTGGTGCCGGAGTTCTCCGGGCCGAAGGGCATGCATACATAGTTGGTGGCGATGCCTCTTCCTTGGCCGGCACGCGATGGCCAAAAAAAGGTCTTGGGAACCAGCCCAGTTGAGGCTCGTGACGTCAACGCACATGCGCATCCTACACCCCTAAGGGGTCGGTGGCCTAGCCGATGAGGACTCCCGGGGGAAACTCGCTGCGTCTGGGCCGATCCCCTCGCAGGTCGCCGATTTCTCGGAGCACGAAATCATGCTCCCCTAGTTCCCGACGTCGTGCTTCTGTAGGATCGAAAGTAGGTCTAGAGGGGGGTGATTAGACTACTTGACCAAATAAAAACCTAACCTTTTCCCAAGTTAATTGGTTGGAATATTTTAGCGATTCTAGCATACCAAGTTCACCCTACACAAGCATGTATACGAGTATTGTAGCGAAAAGTAAGGACAAGCACATGTAAGAGTATAAGGATAAGAAGATCAAACACAATTTGGAGACACGAAGGTTTTCCTTGTGGTTTCTATAGTTGGCGCTATCGTACATCCACGTTTATGGAGACTTCAACCCACGGAGGATAATGGTCACGAGAGTCCATGGAGGGCTCCACCCACGAAGGGTCCATGAAGTAGCAACCTTGTCTATTCCATGATGGCCTACATCCACGGAGGACTAGCCTTACTCGGGGTACATCTTCATGAAGTAGAAAATCTCCTTGCCCTTACAAACTTCTTGGTTCAACCCCACAATCACGAAGATGGATGCTCCGAAGCGACACCTAACCAATCTAGGAGGCACCACCCTAAAAAAGCTAATTAGTGTGGTAGTATGATGAACTCCTTGCTCTTGTGCTTCAAAAGATAGTCTCCTCGATACCCAATCACTCTCCCACCGATTTGACATGAGTAGAAGAGATTGATTGGATGGAAACAAACTTGGGAGGCTAGAAATCAAGATCCATATGGTTGGAGTGGATAATCTTGACCTCAACACAAGGGTAGGTGGTTCTCTCTCAGAAAATTCGATATGGCAAGTCGGTGTGTGTTCTGAGTGCTTCTCTTGTGAGTGGGATGTGGTGGGGGTGTATATATAGATATCTCCAAAAACCCAGCCGTTACAACATTATTGTCCAACTCGGTGAAACCGGAGTGAAAACTCGGTTGCACCGACTAGTGCAAAATGTGGCAACTTTGGCCTTTTTGGTGAGACCGATATATAAATTTCAGTGGTACCGATATGGGTGTCCTAGGCAGTTTCCAAATCTCGGTGTCACCGATTCCTCAAACTCAGTGGGACCGACTTTAATAAATTGGTTAATAGGCAGTTGGTCACCGATTTTGGTTGCACCAAATGGAAACTTGGTAGTACCGAAATGCTAGGGTTTGGCTGGTTTTCTGTCTGGGGTAAAACTCGGTGGATCCGAATGGAAAATGTTGGTGTCACCGAATTTTGACTTTTCTCTTAGGACAAAAGGTTTTTGTGGGAAAGTGAGTGAGTTTTTTGTGTGTCTAATCACTAAGCACTTGAGCAACGAGATCATCATAAAAATCTCACCCCCTTTTAATAGTATTGGCTTTCCTGTGGACTCAAAAGTGATTTCTCACAAAATGTAAAATATAGAGTCCTCAATATTGAAGCATGGAGAGTGCTATTCCTTCCTCTCCTTGGGGAGGTTCTCCACATAGACCTTTAGCTAACCCATCATTGAACTTTTCCTGAGATACACTTGATGGAAACATTAGTCCAATGAGATATATGTTCTTATTAATTATCAAAACCACATAGTGAGAAATTGTTCTTTCTATCTCTCCCCTTTTGGTAACTGATGACAACATATAGATCAAAGCTTCGATAAAAGGTATAATCAATGAATAGCATTGTCGCTTTGAGTTCCCCCTAAATTTAAGCATTATTTTGAACTTGCGTTTGAATGCAAATGCACAATCAATTGGAATCATGGGTCACTCTTCCATGTCACATAGAACTTGGTGGTGCGCAAACATTAATATGAGTGAATTACATAAGCACATCACACCAAACATTAAGTGAATGATCATCATATAGACATCTCAAAGATAGCAAAGTGATAGCATCACACAAATGTATATGATCAAACACTGACAAAGTTTTCCAACCAAACGATAAACCAAATGTTTTTAAACGCGAAGAGTGGTCAAAATGCAACACACACTCTCTCGAAGCCCTATGATTTGTAACCTCTCACCCTTTGGAAACAAGTTATCAAAAAGTTCAAAGCTATAGAGATACTCGTTGCTCTGGGCATGGTCTCCTCCATGAGACGATGAAGCTGCTCATGTGGCTGTCGAAGGAGTCGAGAGAAGAGCATCCACCAAAGCTTCTGCTGAAGTCCTGTGAGGTGGTGGAGTAGATACTGGAGGTGCAGACGGACTGATGGAGCTGTGACAGGTGCTGATGAAGAAGGCCTCGTCTCTAGAGGAGGCATAGTAGGAGTTCTGGCCTGGGTCTTGAACTGGGAGCTGGTCCTGAGAGGCGGACTGTCATCATCATCATCATCGTCATCTGAAGAGTGAGGAATGGGAACTGCATCCACTTCCTTCTTGATCTCATCTATGTGAGCCCATCCACCTTGTTGTTCATCATGGTAAACCTGTCCTCCACAATCCTCTCAAGGCTCTCCTGATTCAGCAAAATCTCATTGATATCCCCTTGCACACCCTGGATAGTGCTAATGAGAAGATCCATCTGCTCACTCTTGGTCCTTGGCACTTGAGCACTAGTGGCTCTAGCTGCCTCAGCCTCTACCTATGCAGTAGATGAAGTGGGATGACTAGGATCCATCACCACAACATTGTCCTTGAAGTCTGGCTGGAGTGGCATATGTGGACGATCAAGTGCATATACATTCTTCTCTAGCTTAGAGTTGATGAGCATTTGAATGTAAGGTGCATATCCACAAGATCTCTTTTGGTCAGTAGTTGTTCTCTTCATAGTCTCAACAATTGAGTCCATCACCCTGAATATGGTGTGGGTGTCTATGTGGTGTAGCATGTTGATGGAATACCCCCTAATCATCTTGTCATCTCCAGACTTGGGCATCAGTGTATACCTCAAGATTGTGTTGGTGGTGGGTAGTCCAGCTTGCAGATGATAGACAGAGCCAAACTTGTGTGAATGCACATGGGTGGCAGGAACGACTTTGTACATATTTGCCATAGAGTTGTGGCTCATCTTTGCTTCAGCATATACATCCAAATCACCATACTTAACTTGTGGGGATCCTAATATGGTAGCCCACTCCTCCATGGTAGACTGGTATCTGACTCCCTCAGTCATCCATATGATGCGGCCATCTGTATAGAAATATGCGGTGGAGTAGACCTGCATGACCATCTCATCGTTCCATGCTATGAAGTCTCTCCCAACAAAGTTTTCTATATCAATGCATATGAAGTTTTCTTGCACATTGGACAAGTAGTCCTCATTTGCCTCTATATAGGCTCAGTCAACGTATCTCATACCACTGACTGTTGGGCTCTTGTCCAATAGGAAAGTCTCATAGTGTTGGAATATTCCCTAGAGGCAATACTAAATTAGTTATTGTCATATTTCCTTGTTCATGATAACTGTTTATTATCCATGCTAGAATTGTATTGATTGGAAACTCAGATACATGTGTGGATGCATAGACAACACCATGTCCCTAGTAGCCTCTAATAGACTAGCTCGTTGATCAAAGATGGTCGAGGTGTCCTAGCCATAGACATGAGATGTCATTTGATAATGGGATCACATCATAGGAGAATGATATGATGGACAAGACCCAAACTATAAACATATCATATGATCATGTCAGTTTATTGCTATAGTTTTTTGCATGTCAAGTATCTGTTCCTATGACCATGAGATCATGCAACTCACTAACACTGGAGGAATACCTTGTGTGTATAAAACGTCGCAGCGTAACTGGGTGACTATAAATATGCTCTACAGGTATCTTTGAGGGTGTGTGTTGAGTGGGCATGGATCAAGACTAGGATTTGTTACTCCGTGTGACAAAGAGGTATCTCAGGGCCCACTCAGTAATACAACATCACTATGAGCCCTGCAAGCAATGTGACTGAAGTGTTAGCCACGGGATCTTGTATTATAGAACGAGTAAAGATACTTGCTGATAACGAGATTGAACTAGGTATAGAGATACTGACGATCGAATCCCGAGCAAGTAACATACCGAAGAAATAAGGGAACATCATACGGGATTAACTAAATCCTTGACATAGAGGTTCAACCAATAAAGATCATCATAGAATATGTAGGAACCAATATGGGCATCCAGATCCCGCTATTGGTTACTGACCGTAGAGGTGTCTGGGTCATGTCTACATAGTTCTCGAACCCGCAGGGTCTGCACACTTAATGTTCGGTGAAGTTTCAGTAGTATTGAGTTATGTATGGTGGTGACCTAAGGTTGTTCGGAGTCCCGGATGAGATCTCGGACATCATGGGGAGCTCCGGAATGGTCCGGAGGTAAAGATTGATATATATGAAGTCCCGTTTTGGTCACCGGAAAAGTTTTGGGTACCTCGATAGTGTATCGGGAGTGCTGGGAGGGTTTCGGGGGACCACCGGGAAGGGACACCCATGCCGGGAGGCCACATGGGCCTGAGGGGTGGTGCACCAACCCTTAGTGGGCTGGGAAAACCATCCCCAAGAGGCCCATCCGTCTAGAGTGGGACAAAAGGAAAAAAGACCAAGGTGGGTAAGGATTCTAAGTAGGATTGGAGGTGGACTCCTCCACCTCCTCTCTACTTTGGCCGACCCAAGGGGCAACCCTAGGGCTGCCTCCTCTCTCCCTACTATAATACTAGAGGATTTGAGGGCAGCCCCAACCCTAATAGCCACGTGCTGCCAACTTGTTCCTCTAGATCATTTCTACTCTAGATTAGTTCGGCGGTGCTTAGGCGATGCTCTGCCGGATTAGTTCACCACCACCGCCACCATGCCATTGTGTTGCCAGAGAACTCATCTACCTCTCCACCCTCGCTTGTTAGATCAAGAAGGTGGAGATCCTCATCGAGCCGTACGTGTGCTGAACACAGAGGTGTCGTCCGTTCGGTGATAGATTGGAAGGATTGTGATTGGATCGGGAGACGGATCGTGATTGGATCGCGAGATGTCTTGCGATTTGGATCGCGAAGACGTTCGACTACATTAACCATATTTCTTAACGATTCCCGCTTAGCGATCTACAAGGGTATGTAGATCCACCCTCCCTCTCAAAGATGCTCATCACCATGGATAGATCTTGCATGTGGATAGGAATTTTTTGTTTCCCATGCAATGTTTCCCAATAGTGGTATCAGAGCTAGGTCTATGTGTAGATGAGATCACGAGTAGAACACAAAGGAGTTTGTGGACGTTAATGGTCAGATTGGTTCCTCCCTTGGTCTTTTCTTGATTCAGCGGTATTGTGGGTTGAAGCGGACCGGGCCAACCTTACTCATACGCTTACGAGAGACCGGTTCCATCGACTGACATGTGACTTTGTTGCATAAAGATGGCTGGCGGGTGTCTGTCTCTCCTACTCTAGTTGGATCAGATTCAACAAAGGCGGTCCTTAAAAAGTTTGAATAGCAATTTGTGTACAGCTGTTGTGGTTTTGCGTATGTAAGAATCGTTCTTGCTAGATACTCGTAGCAGCCACATAAAAAATGCAACAACAATTAGAGGACGTCTAACTTGTTTTTGTAGGACATGTTGTGATGTGATATGGCCAATTACATGATGAGGTATATGTGATGTATGAGATGATCATGTTTTTTATAGAATATCACGACTTGTCTGTCGATGAGTACGGCAACCGGCAGGAGCCATAGGGTTGTCTTTGATTATTTTATGACCTACGTGTCAATCATTAAGCGCTATGTAATGCTTTACTTTATTGCTAAGCGTTAGCAATAGTAGTAGAAGCATGGTGGGCACGACAACCCCGATGGCGACACAATGATGGAGATCATGATGATGGAGATCATGGTGTTGTGCTGGTGACGATGGAGATCATGCCGGTGCTTTGGAGATGGAGATCAAAAGCACAAGATCATGACCATATCATTTCACTTTTGATTTGCATCTGATGTTAATCCTTTTATGCACCTTGTTTTGCTTAGGACGATGGTATCATTATAAGGTGATCCCTCACTAAAATTTCAAGATAAAATTGTGTTCTCCCCGAGTGTGCACCATTCTGAAAGTTCATCGTGTCGAGACACCACGTGATGATCAGGTATGATAGACTCTACATTCACATACAACGGGTGCAAGCTAGTGTTGCACGTGCAGATCACTCGGGTTAAACTTGACGAGCCTAGCATGTACAGACATGGCCTGGAACACAAGAGACCGAAAGGTCGAACATGAGTCATATAGTTGATATGATCAACATGGAGATGTTCACCATTGAAACCACCTCATCTCATGTGAGGATCAAACTTGGGTTGGTGAATTTGGATCATGTAGCACTCGATGACCGGAGGGATGTCAATTTGAGTGGGAGTTCTTAAGTAATATGATTAATTGAACTCATTGTCATGAACATAATCTAAGTTGTCTTTGCAAAAATTATGTTGTAGATCAATAGCTCGCATTGTAGCTCCCATGTGTTTTTGATACGTTCCTAGAGAAAATGGATTTGAAAGATGATAGTAGCAATTATGCGGACTGGGGCCATGATCAGAGGATTGTCCTCAGTTGCTGCACAGAAGGCTTATATCCTTAGTTCACCGCTAGGTGCGCCACATCCTGAAACGACGACTGTGGATGTTGTGAACATTTGATAGACACATTTTTATGACTACTTGATAGTTCAATGCGTCTTGCATTACGGCTTAGAATTTAGGCTTCAAATACGTTTTGAACGTCATGGAGCATATGTGATGTTCCAAGAGCTGAAATTGGATTTCAGGCTCATGCCCGTGTTAGAGGTATGAGACCTCCAAGAAGATTCCTTGCCTACAAGACAAAGAAGAATAGCTCAATCGGTGAGCATGTGCTCAGATTGTCTGGGTGCGACAATCGCTTGAATCGAGTGGGAGTTGATCTTCCAGATAAGACAATGATTGATATGTTTCTCCAATTCACTGTCACCAAGATACTAGATCTTCGTGATGAACTATGAACATACCAGGGATGAAAATGATGATCTCTGATCAATTCGCGGTGTTGACATACCAGCGGGTTGACACCGCGAAGGTAGAAATCAACAAGGAGCATCAAGTGTTGATGGTTAGTAAACTGCTGGTTTCGAGAAGGGCAAGGGCAAGGAGGGAAACTGCATGGATGGCAAGCCAGTTGCTACTCCAATGAAGAAGCCCAAGGTTGAACCCAAACCCGAGACTGAGTGCTTCTATTATGAGGAGAACGGTCACTCAAGCGGAACTGCCCTAGATACTTGGTAGATAAGAAGGTTGGCAACATCGACAGAAGTATATTTGATATACATATTATTGATGTGTACCTTCTAGTACTCCTAGGAGCACCCGAGTATTAGATACCAGTTCGATTGCTAATGTTAGTAACTCGAAGTAAAAGCTATAGAATAAACAGAGACTAGCTAAGGGTGAGGTGAAGATGTGTGTTGGAAGTGTTTCCAAGGTTGATGTGATCACCATCGCACACTCTCTTTACCTTAGGGATTAGTGATGAACCTAAATAAATGTTATTTGGTGTTAGCGTTGAGCATGAATGTGATTAGATCGTGTTTATTGCAATACAGTTATTCATTTAAGTTGGAAAATAATGGTTATTATGTTTACATGAATAATACCTTTAATGGTCATGCACCCAATGAGAATGGTTTATTGAATCTTGATCGTAGTGATACACATGTTCATAATATTAATGCCAATAGATGCAAAGTTAATAATGATACTACCACATACTTGTGGCACTGCTGCTAAAAGTCATATTGGTGTAAAGCGCATGAAGAAACTCCATGCTGATGGATCTTTGGACTCACTCGATTTTGAATCGGTTGAGACATGAGGACCATGCCTCTTGGGCAAGATGACTGACCCCGTTTTCCAATGGAGCAGGCAATTGGCTTATTGGAAATGATACATATTGATGTATGCGATCAAATGAGTGTTGTAGCGTGCGGTGGATATCGTTATTTTATTACCTTCACTGATGATTTGAGTATATATGGGTATATTTACTTAATGAAATACAAGTCTGAATCGTGTGAAAAGTTCAAGTGAATTCAGAGTGAAGTTTGAGATCATCGTGAAAAGAACATAACATGTCTATGATATGATCGTGGAGGTGAATATATGAGTTCCGAGTTTGGTATACAACTTAAGACAATGCGGAAGTTATTTCATAACTCACGCCACCGGAACACCGTAGTGTGATAGTGTGTCCGAACGCCATAGTCATGCTCTATTGGATATCATGCGTACTATGATGTCTCTTATCGCTTTGCCACTATCGTTTTGGGGTTATGAATTAGAGACAACTATATTCACTTTAAATAGGGCACCATCTAAGTCCGTTAAGATGACAGCATATGAATTATGGTTTGGCAGAAACCTAAGTTGTCATTTCTTAGAGTTTGAGAATGCGATACTTATGTGTGATAAGCTCGAGCCCAAAGCGGAATAATGCATCTTAATAGGATACCCTAAGGAACAATTGGGTATACATCCTATCTTAGATCTGAGGGCAAAGTGTTTCTTGTTAAAATGGGTCCTTTATCGATAAAGAGTTTCTCTCGAAAGAATTGAGTGGGAGGAAAATAGAACTTGACAAGGTTGTTGAACCTTCACCTGAGTTGGATAGTAGAACGACATGGAAAGATGTTTCTACGACGCCTACGCCAAATGAAGAGGAAGCAAATGATGATTATCATGAAGCTTCCGATCAAATTACTACCGAACCTTGTAGGTCGACAAGGACTCGTACCGCCCTTGAGTGGTACGTCAATCCTGTCTTGGAGGTCATGTTGTTAGAAAACGGTGAACCTACGAGCTATGAGGAAGCGATGGTGGGCTCGGATTCCGACAAATGTCTCAGAGCCATGAAATCTGAGAAAGGATCCATGTATGAAAACCAAGTATGGACTTTGGTAGACTTGTGTAAGGGCATATTTCTCCTTAAGTGGTTTTGGTGATTGATGACAATTCCTTTGCGTACTAATTGTATGCATTGAGCATTTCAGATATCTCATGTCTAGGCACAAGACGATTCGGTGCCCCTCGGAGCTTATTGAAGATGGTTGTTCTCTACGTTTCCTTTCGATGGATTTGAGTCGTAGGAAAGCCGTACTATTAAGAGGGGGTCCGCTTCGGAAAGGTTTGGGAGGAATCAACACATACACATCTATCCTATTTGCACCACCTTTCCTTTACTTCGATGGAGCACCAGCCGTTTTCCTCGTATGTGCAAAGTGAAGCCCGCGGGGGTACTTGTGCTCAGTGGCCAGCGGTAGTACCGCTCAAGGGAGCGGTAGTACCGCAGGAGCCCGCGGTAGTACCACTCATAGGAGCGGTCGTACCGCTGACCCCTGCCCTAATACGTACGCCTACGGTACTAGGCGCGGATGTAATTTTTTACATCCGCCCAAGTGCGGTAGTACCGTGATGCAATTTTGGTACTACCGTGCCGGACTTTTTTGTAGTTTCATCCTCAGCGGAGGTAGGCATGGAAGTAATTTTTTACTTCCGTGCACCTCCAAGTGCCTGTCTCTACCGACCATGCGGTAGTACCGCATGGGCTCGCGGTAGTACTGTTGGGGAACGTTGCATGGGAAACAAAAAATTTCTTACGCTTCACCAAGATCAATCTAGGAGATGAGCATCTACGAGAGGGGAGAGTGGATCTAAATACCCTTGTAGATTTCTAAGAGAGAAGCGTTAAGAGACACGGTTGATGTAGTCGAACGTCTTCACGATCCAAATTGCCGAGCGTCCCGCGATCCAATCACGATCCGTCCCTATCTAGCACCGAACGGACAGCATCTCCACGTTCAGCACACGTACGGCTTGATGACGATCTCCGCCTTCTTGATCCATCAAGAGGGAGCGGAGAGGTAGACGATTTCTTCTGCAGTGCGATAGCGTTGCGGCGATGGTGGTGGAGTTATTCCAGCAGGGCTTCGCCTAAGCACCGTTGAATACGATCTAGAGGAGAAACTGCGATCTAGAGGAGAGGTAGCACGTGGCTGTTTTTCTGTGTCCAAAAAACCCTCAAACCTCTAGTATATATAGGAGGAGGGGAGGAGGAGGCTTGGCCCTCAAGGGCCCAGCCCTTTGCTTCGGCCAAAGGTGGGGAGGAGGAGTCCTCCTCCAATCCTATTAGGACTAGGACTGCTCCTTTCCCACTTTTGCCTTCCTTCCACCCGTAGGTTTCCTTCCCCAGCCGCATGGGCTTCCTGTGGTCCTTCGGCCAGCCCACTAAGGGCTGGTATTGCTTCTCCCATAGCCCATGTAGTCTCTTGGGTCGAAATACCCCTCCCGATGGTCCCCCGGTATCCTCCCGGCACTCCCGGTACACTACCGATGAGCCCGAAACTTCTCCGATGACCAAAACAGGACTTCCTATATATATCGATCTTTACCTCCGAACCATTACGGAGCTCCTCTTGAGGTCCGGGATCTCATCCGGGACTCCAAAGAACCTTCGGTCACCACCATACATAACTCTACACTAACGAAACATCATTGAACCTTAAGTGTGCAGACCCCACGGGTTCAAGAACTATGTAGACATGACCGAGACACCTCTATGATCAATAACCAATAGCGGGACCTGGATGCCCATATTGGTTCCTACATATTCTACGAAGATCTTTATCGGTCGAACCTCTATGTCAAGAATTCAGTTAATCCCGTATGATGTTCCATTTGTTCTTAAGTATGTTACTTGCCCGAGATTCGATCGTCAGTATCTCCATACCTAGTTCAATCTCATTGTCGGCAAGTCTCTTTACTCGTTCTGTAACACAAGATCATGTGGCTAACACTTAGTCACATTGCTTGCAAGGCTTATTGTGATGTTGTATTACCGAGTGGGTCCTGAGATACCTCTCCGTCACATGGAGTAACAAATCCTAGTGTTTATCCATGCCAAACCAACGGACACCCTCGGAGATACCTGTAGAGAACCTTTATAGTCACCCAGTTATGTTGCGACATTTGATACACACAAGGCACTCCTCCGGTGTCCGTGAGTTGCATTATCTCATGGTCATAGGAACATATACTTGACATGCAGAAAACTGTAGCAATAAACTGACACGATCATACGCTATGTTTATAGTTTGGGTCTTGTCCACCCCATCATTCTCCTAATGATGCGATCTCGTTATCAAATGACATCTCATGTCAATGGCTAGGAAACCTTGACCATCTTTGATCAACGAGCTAGTTTACTAGAGGCACACTAGGGACAAAGTGTTTCCACTCAATACAATTATATCATGGATAATAAACAATTATCATGAACAAGGAAATATAATAATAAACACTTTATTTATTGCCTCTAGGGCATATTTTCAACAGTCTCCCACTTGCACTAGAGTCAATAATCTAGTTCACATCTCTATATGATTTACATTGTAATGAATCGAACACCCATGCAGTTCCGGTGTTGATCATGTTTATCCCTTGGAAGAGGTTTAGTCAACGGGTCTACAACATTCAGATCCCTGTGCACTTTGCAAATATTTATGTCCTTCTCCTCAATGTAATCGCGGATGGGATTGAAGCGTCGCTTTATGTGTCTGGTCCTCTTTTAGAACCTTGGTTCCTTGGCCAGAGCAATGGCACCAGTGTTGTCACAGAACAGAGTCATTGGATTCAGCACACTGGGCACTACTCCAAGATCTGTCATGAACTGCTTCATCCAGACACCTTCCTTCACTGCCTCCGAGGCAGCGATGTAGTCCACTTCGCATGTAGAATTGTCTACTACGCTTTGCTTGGAACTGCACCAGCTTACCGCTCCCCCGTTGAGAATAAATATGTATCCGGTTTGCGACTTAGAGTCATCCGGATCAGTGTCAAAGCTTGCATCGACGTAACCCTTTACGACGAGCTCTTGATCACCTCCATAAAAGAGAAACATTTCCTTAGTCATTTTCAGGTACTTAAGGATATTTTTGACCGCCGTCCAGTGCTCCATTCATGGATCACTTTGAAACCTTCCGGCCATACTTATGGCAAGGCTGACATCGGGTCTTGTGCATAGCATGTCATACATGATAGAGCCTATGGCTGAAGCATAGGGGATGACACTCATCTTCTGTCTATCTTTTGCAGTCATTGGGCATTGAGTCTTACTCAATTTCACACCTTGTAACACAAGCAAGAACCCCTTCTTGGACTGATCCATTTTGAACTTCTTCAAAACTTTATCAAGGTATGTGCTTTGTGAAAGTGCTATCAAGCGTCTCGATCTATCTCTATAGATCTTTATGCCTAATATGAAAGCAGCCTCTCCCAGGTCCTTCATTGAAAAACTCTTGTTCAAATATTCCTTCATGCTTTCCAGCATTTCTATATTGTTTCCAGTCAGCAATATGTCATCCACATATAATATTAGAAATGCTATAGAGATCCCACTTACTTTCTTGTAAATACAAGCTTCTCCATAAACTTGTATAAACCCAAACGCTTTGATCACCTCATCAAAGCGCTTATTCCAACTCCGAGATGCTTGCACCGGTCCATAGATGGATCACCGGAGTTTCCAAACTTTGTCAGCATTCTCTGGATCGACAAAACCTTCTGGTTGCATCATATACAACTCTTCCTCAAGGAAACCGTCGAGGAACGCTTTTTTTGACATCCATCTGCCCAATTTCATAGTCGAAATATGCAACTATTCCTAACATGATTCTGAAGGACTTAAGCATCGCTACGGTTGAGAAGGTCTCATTGTAGTCAACTCCTTGAACTTGTGAAAAACCCTTTGCCACAAGTCGAGCTTTATAGACGGTGATATTACCGTCCGCGTCCGTCTTTTTCTTAAATATCCATTTGTTCTGAATGGCCCTTTCGCCCTTTAGGTAATACTTACAAAGTCCATACTTTGTTTTCATACATGGATCCCATCTCGGATTTCATGGCCTCTAACCATTTCTCAGAATCTGGGCCCATCATCACTCCTCCATAGCTCATAGGTTCATTGTTGCCCAACAACATGACCTCCAAGACAGGGTTGCCATACCACTCAGGAGCAGTACGCGCCCTTGTCGACCTACGAGGTTCAATAGTAACTTGATTCGAAGCTTCATGATCATCATCATTAACTTCCTCTTCAACTATCGTAGGCTCCACAGAACATCTTTCTGTGCTCCGCTACTCTCTGGTTGAAGTAAAGGTTCAATAACCTCATCAAGCTTTATTTTCCTCCCACTCAATTTTTCGAGAGAAACTCTTTCTCAAGAAATGTTCTGTTCTTAGCGACAAACACTTTGCCTTCGGATCTGAGATACAATGCATACCCAACTGTCTCTTTTGGGTATCCTATGAAGATGCATTTCACTGCTTTGGGTTTCAACTTTTCAGGATGAAGCTTTTTGACATAAGCATCACATCCCCAAACTTTAAGAAACGACAACTTTGGCTTCTTCTTGCCAAATCACAGTTCATATGGCATCGTCTCAACAGATTTCGATGGTGCCCTATTTTAAGTGAATGCAGCTCTCTCTAACACATAACCCTAGAACGATAGTGGCAAATCGGCAAGAGACATCATAGAATGCACCATATCTAATAAGGTTCGATTACGACATTCGGATACACCATTACGATGTTGGTGTTCCAGGCGGTGTCAATTGTGAAACAATTCCACACTATCTTAAGTGACTGCCAAACTCATAACTCAGATACTCACCTCCTCGATCAGATCGCAGGAATTTAATCTTCTTGTTACGATGATTCTCAACTTTATTCTGAAATTGCTTGAACTTTTCAAACATTTCAGACCTATGTTTCATTAAGTAAATATACCCATATCTACTTAAGTCATCAGTGAAGGTGAGAAAATAACGATATCCACCGTGTGCCTCAGTGTTCATTGGACCGCACACATTAGTATGTATGATTTCCAACAAATCACTCGCCTGTTCCATTGTTCCAGAGAACAACGTTTTAGTCATCTTGCCCATGAGGCATGGTTCACATGTGTCAAGTGATTCAAAATCAAGTGACTCCAAAAGTCCATCAGCATGGAGCTTCCTCATGTGTTTTACACCAATATGACTCAAAGGGCAGTGCCACAAGAAAGTGGTACTATCATTATCAACTCTACATCTTTTGACATCAATGTTATGAACATGTGTATCATCAGTATCAAGATTCAATATGAATAAACCCCTCACATTGGGTGCATGACCATAAAAGATATTACTCATATAAATAGAACAACCATTATTATCTAATTTAAATGAGTAACCGTCTCGTAATGAACAAGATCTAGATATAATCTTCATGTTAACATGGGCACTAAATAACAATTATTCAGGTTCATCACTAATCCCGATGGTAATCGAAGAGAGAGCGTGCCGACGGCGATCACATCAACCTTAGAACCATTTCCCACGCGCATCGTCGCTTCGTCCTTCGCCAGCCTTCGTCTATTCCGTAGTTCCTATTTTCAATTGCAAATGTGAGCAACTGAAACGATATCAAATACCCAGGCACTACAATGAGAGCTAGTAAGGTACACATCAATAACATGTATATCATGTATACCTTGTTTGTTGTTGGCCGCCTTCTTGTCAGCCAGATACTTGGGGCAGTTCCGCTTCCAGTGACCAGTTCCCTTGCAATGAAAAAACTCAGTTTCTGGCTTGGGTCTAGCCTTGGGTTTCTTCACGGGAGGGGCAACTGTTTTGCCACTCTTCTTGGAGTTACCATTCTTGCCCTTGCCATTCTTCTTGAAACTAGTGGTTTTATTGACCATCAACACTTGATGTTCTTTCTGGATTTCAGACTTAGCGACTTTTAGCATCGCAAACAGCTCGGTGATTAACTTTTTCATCCCGTGCATGTTATAGTTCATCACAAAGCTCTTGTAGCTAGGTGGCAGTGATTGAAGAACTCTGTCAGTGATCGCCTCTGGCGGAACGGGCATCCCTAACTCCGCCAAATGAGTCGAATACCCAGACATTCTGAGTATATGTTCACCGGTAGACCCATTCTCCTCCATTTTGCAAGCATAGAACTTATCGGAGGTCTCATACCTCTCGATCCGGGCATTATTCTTAAAGATAAACTCCAACTCCTGGAACATCTCATATGCTCCATGACGTTCAAAACGTCTTTGAAGTCTCGGTTCTAAGCCATACAATATTGCACACTGAACTATTGGGTAATCTCCAGAACGTGCCTCCCAAGCGTTCTTAACGTCTTCAGATGACATGTCAGTGGGTTGGTCACCAAGCGGTGCATCAAGGACATATGACTTATAGGAGGCCGTGAGGATAATCCTCAGATTACGGGCCCAGTCCACAAAGTTACTTCCATCATCTTTCAATTTAGCTTTCTCTAGGAACACATTAAAATTCAGGGGTGCTACTGCGCGAGCCATTGATCTACAAAATAAATAAGCAAAGGTTACTAAGACTATTGTTCAGGATAATGAGTTTAGTTAATCAAATTACTAAAGCTCCCACTCAAATTGACATCCCTCAGGTCATCTGAGTGATACATGATCCAAATTCACCAACTCAAGGCCGATCATCACGTGAGTTGAGGTGGTGTCAATGGTGAACATCATCATGTTGATCATATCTACTATATGACTCATGTTCGACCTTTCGATCTCTTGTGTTCTGAGGCCATGTCTATACATGCTAGGCTCGTTATTTTAGCCCGAGTGTTCTGCATGTGCAACACTGGCTTGCACCCGTTGTATGTGAACGTAGAGTCTATCACACCCGATCATCACGTGGTGTCTCGACACGATGAACTTTCACAACGGTGCACACTCATCGAGAACACAATTTTACCTTGAAATTTAAGTTTGGGATCACCTTATAATGCTACCATCGTCCTAAGCAAAACAAGGTGCATAAAAGTATTAACATCACATACAAATCATAAGTGACATGATATGGCCATGAACTTGTGCTTTTGATCTCCATCTTGAAATAACTGGCATGATCTCCATCGCCACCGGCATAACACCATGATCTCCATCATGATGATATCCATCATTGTGTCGCCATCGGGGTTGTCGCACCCACCATGCTCATACTACTATAGCTACCGTTTAGCGATAAAGTAAAGACAACCCTATGGCTCCTGCCGGTTGCTGTACTCATCGACATGCAAGTCATGATATTCTATACAACACATGATCATCTCATACATCACATATATCTCATCATGTAATTGGCCATATCACATCACAACATACCCTGCAAAAACTAGTTAGACGTCCTCTAATTGTTGTCGCAAGTTTTACGTGGCTGCTACGGGTATCTAGAAAGAACAATTCTCACCTATGCAAAACCACAACGGTGATACATAAGTTGCTTTTAAACCTTCTCAAGGACCGCCTTTGTTGAATCTGATACAACTAAAGTAGGAGAAATAAACACCCGCCAGCCATCTTTGTGCAACGAAGTTAAGCATCAGTCGATGGAACCGGTCTCTCGTAAGTGTATGAGTAAGGTTGGTCCGGGCCGCTTCATCCCACAATACCTCTGAACCAAAACACGACCAAGGGAGGAAGCAATCTAAGCATCAACGCCAACAAACTCTTTGTGTTCTATTCGAGATCTCATCTACACATAGACCTAGCTCATGATGCCACTGTTGGGAAACGTTGCATGGGAAATAAAAAATTCCTACCCTTCACCAAGATCAATCTAGGAGATGAGCATATACGAGAGGGGAGAGTGGATCTACATACCCTTGTAGATTGCTAAGCAGTAGGCATTAAGAAACACGGTTGATGTAGTCGAATGTCTTTGCGATCCAAATCACCGAGCATCTCGCGATCCAATCACAATCCGTCACGATCTAGCGCCGAACGGACGGCACCTACGCGTTCAGCACACATACGGCTTGATGACGATCTCCACCTTCTTGATCCAGCAATAGGGAGCAAAGAGGTAGACGAGTTCTCCAGCAATGTGACGGTGCTGCGTCGATGGTCGTGAAGTAATCTCAGCAGGGTTTCGCCTAAGCACAGCTGAAACCGATCTAGAGGAGAAACTATGAAGTAGAGGGTAGGGTTGCACGTGGTTGAAAATCTTGTGAAAAAACCCTAAAACCTCTAGTATATATAGGAGGAGAGGAGGAGGAGGCTTGGCGCAAGGGCCAGCCCCTCTTTGGTTCGGTCGAAGTGGAGAGGAGGAGTCCTCCTCCACTCCTAGTAGGATTAGGACTCCTTCCTTATTTCCACCTTTTTGCCTTTTTTCCACCTTTTCCACTTCGGAATTTCTTCCCAGCCGCATGGGCCTTGTGTGGGACTTTGGCCAGCCCACTAAGGGCTGGTATTTATCCTCCCACAGCCCATGTAGCCTCTTGGGTCGAAATACACCTCCCGATGGTCACCCGGTACCCTCCCGGCACACCCGGTACACTACCGATGAGCCCGGAACTTTTCCGGCGACCAAAATAGGACTTCCTATACATCAATCTTTACCTATGGACCATGATGGAGCTCCTCGTGACGTCCGGGATCTCATCAGGGACCCCGAACAACCTTTGGTCACCACCATACATAACTCTATACTACCAAAACGTCACCGAACCTTAAGTGTGCAGACCTGCGGGTTCGAGAACTATGTAGACATGATCGAGACACCTCTACGGTCAATAATCAATAGTGGGCCCTGGATGCCCATAATGGTTCCTACATATTCTATGAATATCTTTATCGGTCGAACCTCTATGTCAAGGATTCAGTTAATCCCGTATGATGTTCCCTTTGTCCTTCGGTATGTTACTTGCCCGAGATTCGATCGTTGCAGAGAGGTAGACAAGTTCTCCAGCAGCGCAATGGCGTTGCAGCGAGGGTGGTGGAGTTATTCCAATAGGGCTTCGCCTAAGCACTGCTGAAAAACGATCTAGAGGAGAAACTGCGATCTAGAGGAGAGGTAGCACGTGGCTATTTTTCTGTGTCCAAAAAACCTCAAACCTCTAGTATATATAGGAGGAGGGGAGGAGGAGGCTTGGACCTCAAGGGGCCAGCCCTTTGCTTCAGCCGAAGGTGGGGAGGAGGAGTCCTCCTCCAGTCCTATTAGGACTAGGACTCCTCCTTTCCCACTTTTGCCTTCCTTCCACCCTTAGGTTTCCTTCCCCAGCCACATGGGCTTCCTATGGTCCTTCGGCCAGCCCACTAAGGGCTGGTATTCCTTCTCCCACATCCCATGTAGTCTCTTGGGTCGAAATACCCCTCCCGATGGTCCCCCGTTACCGTCCCGGCACTCCCGGTACACTACCGATGAGCCCAAAACTTTTCCGGTGACCAAAGCAGGACTTCCTATATATCAATCTTTACCTCCGGACCATTCCAGAGCTCCTCGTGAGGTCCAGGCTATCATCTGGGACTCCGAACAACCTTCGGTCACCACCATACATAACTCTACACTACCGAAACGTCACCGAACCTTAAGTGTGTAGACCCTACGGGTTCGAGAACTATGTAGACATGACCGAGCCACCTCTACAGTCAATAAGAAATAGCGGGACCTAGATGCCCATATTGATTCCTACATATTCTACGAAGATCTTTATCGGTCGAACATCTATGTCAAGGATTCAGTTAATCCCGTATGATGTTCCCTTTGTTCTCGGGTATGTTGCTATCCCGAGATTCAATCGTCGGTATCTCCATACCTAGTTCAATATCATTGCCGGCAAGTCTCTTTACTCGTTACGTAACACAAGATCCCATGTCTAACACTTAGTCACATTGCTTGCAAGGCTTATTGTGATGTTGTATTACCGGGTGGGCCCTGAGATATCTCTTCGTCACACGGAGTAACAAATCCCAGTGTTGATCCATGCCAACCCAATAGACACCCTCGGAGATACCTGTAGAGCACCTTTATAGTCACCCAGTTACGTTGCGACGTTTGATACACACAAGGCACTCCTCCGGTGTCTGTGAGTTGCATGATCTCATGGTCATAGGAACTTATACTTGACATACAGAAAACTATAGCAATAAACTGACATGATCATATGCTACGTTTATAATTTGGGTCTTGTCCACCCCATCATTCTCCTAATGATGTGATCTCATTATCAAATGACATCTCATGTCAATGGCTAGAAAACCTTGACCATCTTTGATCAACGAGCTAGTTTACTTGAGGCACACTAGGGACAAAGTGTTGTCTATATATCCACACATGCAATGTGTTTCCAATCAATACAATTATAGCATGGATAATAAACAATTACCCTGAACAAGGAAATATAATAATAAACACTTTATTTATTGCCTCTAGGGCATATTTCCAACAAGTACCGCTCTGGCGGTTCTACCGCTAGCTGCCTAGTGCATTCGGCTTGAGATTGATACTCCCGTGCAAGCGGTAGTACCGCAGGTCGTAGTGGTAGTACCGCAAGCACTTGCGGTAGTACCATGGTCTACTGCGGTAGTACCACGACACACGGGGCTGAGGGTGGGGATAACAGTTGGATCTTTTCCCCCACTATAAAAGGGAGGTCTTCTTCCTCAAGAAGACCTCCTTTTCCTTTCCCAAGCTCCATTGTTGCTCAAAGCTCCATTTTAGCCCGATCACTCTCCCTAGACAATCAAACTTGTTGATTTTCTAGGGATTGGTTGACAAGGCCTCGATCTACACTTTCACCAAGAGAAATTTGATTCCCCCCACTAATACCTTGCGGATCTTGTCACTCTTGGGTGTTTGGGCACCCTAAACGACTGAGGTCACCTTAGAGCCACATTCCATTGTGGTGAAGCTTCGTGGGGTCATTGGGAGCCTCCAATTCAGTTGTGGAGATAGCCCCAACCTTGTTTGTAAAGGTTCGGTTTCCGCCTTCAAGGGCACCAATAGTGGAGTCACGACATCTCACATTGTGTGAGGGCTTGAGGAGAATACGGTGGACCTAGTGGCTTCTTGGGGAGCATTGTGCCTCCTCACCGCTCCAAGGGAGACGTACTTCCTCACAAGGGAAGGAACTTTGGTAACACATCCTCGTCTCCACCGGCTCCACTTTTGGTTATCTCTTACCTTTACTTCTTGCAAGCTATTATTGTGTTGTACCCCTTGCTTGCTTGTGTACTTGTTGTGTTTAGCATCATATAGGTTATCCACCTAGTTGCACATCTAGCTAACTTATTTGATGCTAAGCCTAAATTGCTAAAGAAAAGTTAAGAAGTGTTAGTTGTCTATTCACCCCCCTCTAGTCAACCATATCGATCCTTTCAATTGGTATCAGAGAAACGTCTCTTTATTAAGGGTTTCACCACCCGAAGAGTATGGCTAGCGAATAGGAGCGTGTGGGAGAACTTCCCGAGGTCGTGGGAGTGAACATGGTCTCACACGAGGATTTGAATGAGGCCTTGTCCTTACTCAAATCCTCCATGGCGATCGAGGTTCAATCCATGTTCAAAGATTTCCTTAATACTCTTAAAGTGTCTACCGATACGGTGCAAGTGGTCAAACCCATTAACTCGACATCGGATGTCAACTCCAGTAAGGAGGGGGCTAGTGCTGATAAGGATAATCGTTCTCAAGGAGTTAATGGGTCGGGGAGCTTTGCCTTAGTTCCCCCTCCTGTGGTCTATGGAGGACTGGTGCACCCACCTCATATAGTTAATCATGGTCCTCCTCCTAAACTTGTTAAGAATGATTTTGCTAACTGGGTTTTCAGTATCAAGTCTCATTTAGATGACAGCTCAATTCATCTCATGAGAGTCATTGAAGAAGGATACTATCCTCATGATCCACGCAATCTTACTCCAAGAGAACAAGTGGATAAATAGTTAAATTCTTTCGCCTTGTTCATACTCCAAGCGGCTGTTCCTTCTGAAGACCTACCACACCTTCGGCCTTTCAATGTTGCTAAAGAGTGTTGGGAACACATCATCTCCATGTACAAGGGCAGTTCAAGCATTCAACGGTTAAACTATGAAGTTGTCCTTGATCAGTCAGATGAGTTTGTGATGATAGAGGATGAGGAACCGTGTGAGCTCTACAGAAGGGTGACCCCTCTTGCCGTTTCCCTCAAGGATCATGGCAGCAAGGATGTGGATGATACTTGGATCAAGCATAAGTTTCTGAAGGCCATCATGCCCTGCAACAAGGCCATGTCCGCTGTCATCCGTTAAAGGCCGGACTTTCACACCTTGTCTTCTGGTGATGTGTTGGATGAATTTATTGCAATGAACATCCTGAACATGACAGCCGACAATGCTCTCGCTCGCGTTCAACGGTCAAAGAAATCCTCTCCCAACATTGCTTTGAAGGCCAAGGTCAGTCGAGAGGAAGACGACAAAGAAGAAGAGGGCTGCCCGAGGACACAAAATATGCTTACCATGAGCACATGTCTCTTGCGTCCAGACAATTTTGGGGAAACAAGAGAAACACAAGGCCCAACTTCTCCAAGAACAACTTAAATGGGTCAAAGGGCAAGCAACGTGTGAGAACATGCTACAACTGTGGTAATGTAAGTTAGTTTGTGGTGGATTTCCCATATGAGAAGAGGGAAGACAATGGTGGCAAGCTCATTCGCAAAGATAAGGCCAAGTCCTTCCCCAACAAAACCAACTTCCCCAACAAGGCTCCTCAGAAAGTATTGGTGGCTCAAGAAGAGTATGCCTCGGATGATGATGTTGATGACGAAGACACAAGAGGTGAAGGAATGGCAATGGCAACCGTAACAATTGCTTACTCTCCCCTAACAAAGGTGTCACTCTTCGACGCCCCCAATGAGAACACTGTGGCGAGGTGCCTCATGGCTAAAGGTATCACCAAGGTAACCTCCAACGCCAAAACCTCAAACATAAAGACTTCTATTTATTACACTCCATCTTTATAATGTGTGGATGAACATGAGGAGGCGAAAGAGGATAAAAATGAGTTTGACAAATTCATGTGTAAACTCAAGGGAGAGTCCAAGAAGCACTTCATTTATCTCTTGGAACAACTTGGTGAGGCCCATGACACTATTGAGTCTCAAGAAGAATTTCTTGAGGAGTTGAGAGGCCATAGTCGTGATTATGCCGACGAGATAGCGAATCTATCTATTTCTCTTGAGGAAGAGCGAGGTCTTCATATGACTCTTGAGGAGTTACAAAATGATGACCTTGCTAAATTATGTAAAGATTATGATCATGCTATTGTTCTTAACCGTGTGCTCAAGTCTTAAAAGGTTGCACTTGGGTTGACCATGATCGACTCAAGGATGAACTTGGCACACTTGACAATGCTCACAAGGTGTTGAAGTGTGCTCATGCCTCTCTTAAGGAGTCTCATGATCAACTCCAAGTGAAACACACTAAGGATATTGCCACATGTCCTCCTTTTGTTCTAATTGATAATGCATCTGCTACTAACCCGTGTTGTGAGCATGCACATCTTGTGGAGGAAAATGCTAAGCTAAAAGATCATCTTTAAAACGGCTTGGTGACGTGTATCCAAGGTGAGAAGACGCTCAATGACCTTCTAAGTAATCAGAAGGAAGTTGTGGCAAAAGAAGGAGTGGGTTTTGCACCCAAAAACAACAAGAATAAGAAGGTGAACACCAAGGAAGTTCCATCGCTCAAGGAAACCTTTGTAAGAGCAGGAGAATGTACTCGTGATAAGAAGAAACACAAAGTTATAGCTGGGAATGCCAAGAAGGGCAAGAACACCCACCCCAACAAGACCGACGACTTTAACCCCTCTTATGTTTTTTGCCGTGCTAGTGATGGGCATGTTTATGCCAAATATGTTGGTTCTTCTTATGAGTACATTGAATGGTGTATTTGGGTTCCTAAGACCCTTGTTTCTAACATGAAAGGACCCATTAAAGAATGGGTACCTAAAACCAAACATTGATCTCTTGTAGGGGTTTGCTTCCGGAGGAACGTCATGGTTGCTCGATAGTGGAGCGACAAATCATATGACCGGAAGCAAGGACTTGGTGGTGGACGTTCACCCTGACACATCTGTGGCCACCCAAGTCTCGTTTGGTGATGATGCAATTTCAAAGGTATT
The DNA here is from genome assembly GCA_022496015.1 of Hordeum marinum. NCBI lineage: Eukaryota > Viridiplantae > Streptophyta > Magnoliopsida > Poales > Poaceae > Hordeum > Hordeum marinum. Next base: position 425,855,559 of record CM039675.1, read on the forward strand.
GGGTCTTGGCAAGGTGATAATCTCTCCGGAACTCTCCATAGAGAATGTTATGCTTGTTGAGACCCTCGCATATAATTTACTTTCTGTTCATCAACTCACAATCATGGGTTTTAGTACCTTCTTTGGTATTGACTCTGTGACCCTTTTGTGGAGCAAGACTCTTAAAGTAGCTTTTGTTGGGCATGTAGAGAACGGTCTCTATGTGGTGACCTTCTCGGAGCGACCCACTAAGACCGTGACTTGCTTAATGGCTAAAGTTGATGTGGGATGGCTCTGGCATCGCCGGCTAGCCCATGTCAATATGAGATATTTGCAAAGCCTCCTCAAAGGGGATCACATTCTTGGACTAACAAACATGATTTTTGCCAAAGATCGTGCTTGCAGTGCTTGTATCGAAGGAAAGCTACATGAAAAGGCTCACCGTCCAACTACTACAATCTACTCAAAGAGGAGCTTAGAGCTCCTTCACATGGATCTCTTCGGGCCTCCATCTTTTGACAGTCTTGGTGGAAGAAGATATTGCTTGGTGATTGTGGATGATTACTCGAGATATACTTGGGTATATTTCTTCAAGAGGAAGAGTGAGACCCAACAGACCGTCATCGACTTTGCAAATGAAGTCCAACGTCAACATGATGCAAAGATTCTGATGATTAGAAGTGACAACGGCACTGAGTTCAAGAACTACACCCTAAATGAGTTTCTCAGTGATGAAGGAATAAATCACCAATATTCCACACCTTAGACCCCTCAACAAAACGGGGTTGCAGAGAGGAAGAACCGGACGTTGATGGATGCGACAAGAACCATGATGGCGGAGTTTAAATTTCCGTACAACTTTTGGGCCGAAGCCATCAACACAGCGTGGCACGGATCAAATTGGCTCTATATCCGCAAAGGCTTGAACAAGACTCCTTATGAGATTATTACCGGGAACAAGCCCAACCTCAAATACTTCCGGGTGTTCAGTTGTAATTTGTTTCATTCTCAAGAAAGGTGCTCGTTTGTCTAAATTTGAATAGAGCCCATGAGGGCATATTTATTGGTTATGCTACAAACTCTCATGCTTACCGTGTCCTCAACAAGTCCACGTGACTCATTGAGGAGACGAGTAACATGGATTTTGATGAAAATAATGGCTCCCAAGTGGAGCAAAGTGGTCTTTGTGATGTAGGTGATGAAATTCCTCCCCAAGCCATAAGAAGAATGGGTGTGGGATACTTCCTACCTGTTGAGGAACCCCTTGTGGCCGAAGGAGAAGGACAATGTTCCACTCAAGTGGAACCATCACCGACGCAAGACCCACACGCTTCTGAAGAACAAAATGAAGGTCCTCTACCACATGGACAAGATCAAGGGAAAGATCAATCTACTGATGATGGTGTTTCACCAAGTGATGCCCAAGATCAAGTTCCCATCTCCGAGCAAGCTCAAGCTCAAGATCTTCTTCAAGATCAAGAGCAAGCTCACAAAGGCTCTCAAGATCATCAAGATGATGACTCTCAAAATGTTGTCCCTCAACCTTCCATGGAGGAAATCTTAGAGAGACGAGCCACCAAGAATGCTGCCAAGCTCAAACTTAGACAACATCTGTTGGAGAACATCTACGATGACTTGCAAAAAGGGGTAACCACTCGTAAACAATTAACAAGCTTTTGTGAACATCACGCGTTTGTTTCTTGCATTGAGCCCCTTAAGGTTCAAGATGCGCTCGAGGATATGGAGTGGGTTGAAGCTATGCAGGATGAACTCAACAACTTCGAGTGAGACCAAGTGTGGTGATTAGTGCCAAGACCTCAGGAGAACCACAATGTTATTGGAACTAAAGGATCTTAAAAAACAAGCAAGATGAGAACGGTATCGTCATTCGCAACAAGGCATGATTGGTGGCACAAGGATACTTGAAGTCGAGGGTATCGACTATGGTGAAACTTTTGCTCTTGTTGGTCGCCTTGAATCTATTTGCATGTTTCTTGCATATGCCTCTCGTCATAACTTTAAATTATATCAAATGGATGTCAAGAGTGCTTTTCTTAATGGTCCTCTTAAGGAGTTGGTATATGTCAAGCAACCCCCGGGGTTCGAGGATCCCAAGTTCCCCAATCATGTATACGTTCTCGATAAGGCTCTCTGGCCTTAAGCAAGCCCCACGCACGTGGTATCAGCACCTTACCGAGATGTTGCAAGACCGTGGGTTTGAAATTGGGAAAATCGATACCACTATTTTTAGAAAGAGGGTCAACGGGAACTTGTTCATATGCCAACTATATGTTGATGATATTATTTTTGGTTCTCCTAACAAAGCTTTCAATGAAGAATTTGCCACCTTGATGACAAATAAGTTTGAGATGTCTATGATGGGAGAGTTGAAGTTCTTCCTTGGTTTTGAAGTCAAGCAACGAAGTCAAGGTACCTTCATAAATCAAGCTAAATACACTCAAGACATGCTCAAGAGGTTCAAGATGGATGAGCTCAATCCTCCCAAGGCCAACACTCCCATGCCACTCAAATGCCATCTTGACAGTGATCCCAATGGTAAAGCGGTGGATCAAAAGGTATATCACTCCCTGATTGGATCCTTGCTTTACCTTTGTGCATCTAGACCAGATATCATGCTAAGTGTGGGTATTTGTGCACGATTTCAATCTACACCTAAGGAGAGTCACCATGTGGCTGTCAAGCGAATCTTTCGATATTTGGCTCATACCCCAAACTCTGGCTTATGGTATCCAAAGGGGGCTTCATTTGATCTTGTTGGATATACTGACTCGGATTGGGCGGGAGACCGTGTGGATAGAAAGTCCACTTCTGGAGGCTACCAATTTCTTTGTCCGTCTTTGGTAAGTTGGTCTTCAAAGAAACAAAATTGTGTTTCTCTCTCGTCCACTGAGGTCGAGTATGTAGCTGCTGCCAATTGCTATGCACAGATTCTTTGGATGAGGCAAACTTTAAAGGATTATGGTGTCAAATGTGATAAAGTGCCTCTTTACTGTGATAATGAAAGTGTCATTATGATCTCCAGCAACCCAGTTCAACATTGCAAGACAAAGCATATTGCTATTCGTCATCACTTCCTTCGGGAACACGTCAAGCGAGGAGACATCAATCTTATCCATCTGAGCCTGAACGAACAACTTGTAGATATATTTACGAAGCCATTGGATGAAACAAGATTTCGCGAGTTAAGGCATGAGCTAAATATCATTGATTCGAGCAATGCGGATTGACTTAGTGCACACCTCACCACACTCATCATTATGTCTTGTCTAGGTGTAGGCATGGATTTAGGGGGAGTCTAGTTCTCTCAATGAACTATCCCTCCTCTTATAATGCATAAACTAATCAAAGTCTTTCACATTCGCCATTTTTGATGGTTAATGTGCTTCAAAAGACGAGTCTTGGTCATGGTCCCAAGGATAATTCTTCGCGGTGCCATACCATTTGACTAAGACATAGGTGGCTCTAGGGCCACTGCCCTCTCTTCATGCAAAGTAGTGGCTCACTGTTTGGTCCTAATTTCTCTTTCTACTCCAATGGACCATGCTCTTGTTTTGACTTGCATCTTTCTCTTATCGTGTCTCTCGTTTTTGTGCAAAAAGAAAACTTTTCTTTCTCTTCTTCTCTTTTCTCTCTGAAAATTTGCACTTTGTGGGCAGCACAGTACTACCATGGCAATCCACTGTCCTACCGCTGGAGTTGGACTACCCCTGTGCATGCACAGGTGCGTCCCCGGCACGGTACTACCTCCCCAAAACACGGAAGTAAAAAATTACTTCCGCTCCCGGAGCAGTACTACCGCTTATCGCACGGAAGTAACAAATTACTGCCGCTCGTTGAGCAGTACTACCGCGATGACCACGGTACTACCGTGTCGTCGAGTGGGCGTGGGGGTTAAGAGCCGGCAGGGGGGTTCAAACTCCCCATACCCATTATCTCTTCCCCTCACGTCTCTCTCTCTCTCCTCCTCACAACCGGCGCTGGAACACCTCACCGGATCTCCGTCTCCGGCCACCCTCCTCTCATTCCCTCTGGTGGGATCATTCCCGACCTCGTCCTCTTGCCATGGACCCCGGTATTTCCCCGAACTCTTCTTGTTTTACTTCTCTATTTTTGAATCTAGGTTTAGGGGAAATATGAGTTGGTCTAGTGTTCTTTTTGATCCAATATGTGCATAAGGGGATGTTTTGAGTGTGTTAGTGTGGTAGAAGTGCGTATTGATAGGATACAACCGGATAACTTACGATCTACGGTAGTACCGATCTGGTCTTTGATCTGTGTTCATGCGAAATCTGCCCCGTGCAGTACTACTGCATCTAGTGCGGTACTACCGCTCGTCGACAGAAGTAAAACTTTACTTCCGCTCCTGCCACGGTACTACCGCTCGCCGCGGTACTACCACGTCCGGAGCGGTAGTAATTTTTTACTTCCGCTCCAGCCACGGTACTACCGCTCATAGCGATACTACCATGTCCGGAGCACTAGAATTTTTTTACTTCCGCATGAATCCCCGGTACTACCACTCGATCAGAAGTTACCTCTTTTTGTCCTGTTCATTCTCACCTCCACATGGTTTTCGTGTATGCTTTCGTCTTTGCCTTACCTTTTTGTGTGTCTCTTGTGTTTGCGTTGTGTGTGATAGGTGGTGGCTCTGGTTCTGCCTCCGGTCCAAGACGCTCAAATCCCTCTCGTGACACTAACTCAAAGCGTCTTCGCAATCCAGATGCTCCTAAGGGGTCCAATGCCCCGCCCCACCATTTCAAGAGGACTGCATCCAAGATAAAGGAGCCAGTTGACAATTATGAGGACATGCCTCAAGCTGAGTTTCTGTCTTGTCGGTTGATCGACCCCTATGTCAAACCAAGGGAACATTCCAGGGCCAATGAGTTGTTTTGGACCAAGCAGCAGTTTCTCATCCATGTTGATGTGATCAAGGGAAATAAGAATCTATATGTTCCTGTCCAATGGATTGAGATGGCTCATATGAGTAAGCACCCGACATACTTTGGTGAGGCTCTGAGTTTGGTGGAGCAATTTGCTATCGAGAACATCATCTTGTTCCACCTCGACTTTGATCCCGAGATTGTGGGTCAGTTCTTTGCCTCAGTTCATTTCCACACTGATGTGCAGCGGACCATGACTTGGATGACCAATGGAGAGAGGTTGTCTGCTACCTGGAAGGAGTTCATGGACCTGCTGCATGTTTGCGATGAGGGGCTTGAGGATCCCATTGGATTGCGCCCTCACGGCAACCCCCAGCCAGCACGTAAGGAGCAGCTTGTGTCATACTATATTCTGAAGACTTTACCCTCTGGTGAGCAAGTTTCTGTGCTCAACCCATTCCTTGATGTCATGCACCGGATCTTCCGCAACACTCTATTTCCTCCCATGGGATACAAGGACAAGGTGCACTCCTATCTGGTGGATATGTTGCTACTATGTGAGAAAGGACGAACTGAAGAACTTGACCCCTTGATGTTTCTCACATTATGTGGACTGAGCTTCGCACTGCTATGTTTCATCGTAAGGTCCCCATTTATGGGACCTACTTGTTCCTCCTGATTTGTACTACTTGGGAGAAGACCCTTCCGGATGAGGATTTTCAGGAGCACTTGTTTCTTCATGAGCCCATTCGTCTGTGTATGAAGGACAAGTGGGCCAACACCACCACTAAGCCATCTCCTGCTCGTATGGAGGTTGATAAGGATGAGATCAAAGAGGAGGAAGATGACAGTTCTGAGTTGTATGTGCCACCGTCTTCTGAGCCATCTTGGGCCAAGAAGCTCTCTCACAAGATGAAGACCTTGTTCTGCATGCAGGCCAAGGGACAGTATCAGGCTCACGTTGCTTAGAAGGAGAGTCGCCAACGTGACAAGAGGATTCTGAGGAATCTTGGCGAGGCCATCTCGAGTGGGTCTGAGAAGGACATCACTCCTGAGGCTACTTGCATGGCAAAGCAGCAGTTCCAGTGGGTTGATTCAGATGAGGAGTCCATCCCAGCTGCATCAGAAGAGGAGCCAGATGACTGATCTTTTTGCATGGGAGCTACCACCTATGTGTTAGGTGTCCTCTCTGTCTTTTTGGCGTCTCGATGCCAAAGGGAGAGAGATTGTAGGATTTGCGAGTATTGCGTTGTTTTTTCGTCGTCTCTTTGCTTTCGTTGAACTTTGGTTTATGTCGTTTGTGTGTGAGACCAGGAAACTTCTTCTATCATATGGTGTGAGACCTATGCTATCACTCCTGTCTTATTATTATCCAGTATGATTTGTAGCTTGTGAGTCTGTCTCATATGTACCCTTATCTTCATGCTCACATGCTATGCCTTGTTTTCGTACTTAGCGTTATTCATTCTGTTACAAGGATTGCATTGTTTATAATATAGGGGGAGTGTTGATCCTAGTGTGTGTGCCTTGCAGTTCGAGGCATATATATAGAATGCACACATCTAGGGGGAGCCTGTCTATATTTTATAGATCTTGGGTTTGCATATGCACATTTTATATCTTTATGTACAAATCATGTATTCTCATCAATCCACCAAAAAGGGGGAGATTGTAAGGGCATATTTCTCCTTAAGTGGTTTTGGTGATTGATGACAATGCCTTTGCGGACTAATCATGTGCATTGAGCATTTTAGATATCTCATTTCTAGGCACAAGACGATTCGGTGCCCCTCGGAGCTTATTGAAGATGGTTGTTCTCTATGTTTCCTTTCGGTGGATTTGAGTCGTAGGAAAGCTGTACTGACGGGGTTATTACCCCTGGGTAGGCCAAATGTCACATCCCTAGCTAGCGTTCTTAGGACAACATGTGTGTGCATCATGTTTCACTTTTTGCATCAATCTAAAATGGGGATTAACAGAAACCCCAAATACTTCATTTGAATCAAACCAATTTAATGATTGTGAAAAACCAACAAATCCAAAATGCCCATCTAAAATGTCCCCTATGTGTGATAAATGTGGACATGAACATACAGGGGTCATTCTCAATATTTGAATATTTATAGCATTTCAAAAATAAATATTACAACTGTTGAAAATTCCAAATAAAGGATTATAAATATTTCAGTTTTCAAAATATTCTGAATTTTTTTATAGAAGTTTGAAATATTCAAACTAAGTTCTATAAAATATTTGGAATATTTTATACCTAGTATTTGTGCCTCAAAATAAATGAAACGAATGTCAGAAAAATAAAACAGAACTGGAATGTTAAAAAAAGGAAAAGGAGGAAGCACCTGGGCCGGCCCATCTGGCCCAGCACCATCGTCGTCCTCCTGGCGGCCAGGAGGATGAGCGTGTGCTCGCCTGGCGCCCGTGCCGGTGCTGCCACGCAGCTTCGTGCGTGCCTGCATCCCCCGCCGCGCTAGCGAGAGGATGAGGACGCCGCTGCCATCCCCATCTCTCTCTCTCTCTCTTGCCATTCACCTCTACCTCTGCTCGCCATGGCCGCCACCTTCTCGCCACCGTAGCAGCCGCTCCAGTCGCTCCCACTCGCTCCCGAGCCCCTCCGAGCTTTGCCGTGACGTGCCGGTCCTCTCCGCCGAAAGAATCGAGCCTGAAGGCCCCCATCGTCGACCTCGACGCCTTCTTCTTCCTCGGTCACCGAAGACCGCCGCCGCCCGTTCGTCGCAAGCAAGGCCTCCCAAGCCTGCTCTCGTCGCCATTACATCCGCTGTGAGCTCCTGCTCCCTCTCCCCTCTTTCCCTCTCCGATAGCGCGTTCTAGCATCGGATCCCCTCAGGTCCGAGAGCTCCTCGCCGCCGGCGAGGACGTGGCCGTCGCTGCAGCAGCCCAAGCTCGCACCTGAGGACATAGTCGTGCTCAGGAGGAACCTAGGCAGCCCTAGGAGCCCTCAGTTGGGTCATTCGAGCTCCGGCTCAATGAGCCCGTGCTCGCCCGAGCTCCGGCAGCCGCCGTGCTCATCGCCGGCGCCGTTTCCGGCCATCCCAGCCCGTGGGAGGTGTCGGGCTCGACTTGCGCGAGCACGCTGATTCGATCGGTGCGCTCTGCCGCCCATTTGGTCGCCGAAGGAGGAAACCAGATCCCCTCCGCCGTCCCTAACGTCACCGGCGGCTCAATGCCGACGAGTCAACCAGTTTGACCACCAAGGGTTAGTCCCCTGGGTCACTAGCAAGTGAGGCCAGGCCCTGCAAAATAGGATTAGTTTAATTATTTAATTAATCAATTTAATTAAGCTAATGACCCACTGAGAGTGGGCCCTATCCTACCCTAATCTTATTAATAATTAGTTAATTAGTTAACTCTGTTAGTAGCTGGGTCACTGACCAATGGACCCCACTGGTCAGGTTTGACCTGTCAACGGTCTGTTGACCAGCTGATGTCATGATGATGTCATGCTGATGCAATAAAGAATTTTCTGAATTAAATTAATTCCAGAAACTATTTAAATAATTTATATATGAAAATTTATCGGAAAAATCCAATGAATCCAATGGTGCTTTTATCATGCATGTTAGAGAAACCTATGTAGATGAACATTGACATTTACTAATAGGTTAACATATGGAATATGAAATGGAGAATGATTTTGAACCTATATTCAAAATCACTTCATTTAACTTGGACAGTAGTTGCATTAGCTCATCCATACATGCTGCCATGTCATGATCATGCATAATATTGTTGCACTTGTCGTGTATTGATTGCTATTTATCTGCATTGCGATAGGCCCTGCTTCTGAGGATACCTCCGAGTATCCCAACGAAGGAGAAAACCTTCCCGCTTCCCAGCAAGGCAAGCAACCCCTTTGATCATTCCGATAACATCCCATTCTCTTGCTCCTGCTCTTGTTTATTGCATTAGGACAAACGTTCACTTGTCTGGCATACACGGTAGATCAACCCATTCCTTTGCATGACCTGTCATTGTCACAATAACTAGCTAAACCTTGCAACCTAGCATACCTGGTAGATGCTTGTGCCATGATGTGCTTTGCTTACCTTGCCTGCTATGCTTGCTATGCTTAGAGTTGTGTCAGATCTGATTCATCTGGGTGATGAGATGGAGTGAAACATGTGTTGGTCTGATGTGATAAGCTTATGATGAATCTGATTTGGTAAAGGTAGCGATGAGAGGTTATGTAGGAGTACATAGCGGGTTGTCTCATTGGGACCGTTCTTAGGAACTGAGTTCCGTGTTTGTGATCCAAGGCTAGTTACTACCACACGTTGGGATACTTAATTGACCCTCTCGAATTACCAATCACTTAGGTCTTGGTCCAGGAGTTGCAAGTAGTTTCTGGTGTTTATAGTATGCTGGAGGCCGTGCGTAGCGCTGACCTTAGGGGTGGGTTACGACGTGGTAGGCGGTGGCATGGTGTACCAAGGGTCACCCGAATGGTGGGCTTGGGAACCCTGTGCACATCGTTTGGGGCCATAGCGGAAAGTTCAGCCGGACTTCCATGCGGGTTCAGTCTCAAATAGGCGATAGCCTGGACTAGAGATCTTGTGTGATTGACGGTCGTGGCCGACTCCCTCACTGGGCTTCCACTTGAAGTTTGCCGAGGTGCATGGTTTTATGAGCACACAACGATAAGTGGCGAGAGCATGTGTGAAGAAGTACACCCCTGCAGGGTATAAAACTATTCGAATAGCCGCGTCCTCGGATATGGACCACTTGGAAAACTTATGCTGTTCATAGACAATTTAATGGATACTCATAAAAATAACAAGACAAGTGTGAGTACCCTGGATGGCACTCTCGTAGGATGCGGAAGTGAATCCATGGTGGTGTATTGTTGTGGAGTTAGTGGACTCGTGTGCGATATCTAAAATCTAAACAAAGAGTTAAAATGGCGTAGTATAGGTTAGCCATGAGTCAAAGCTGGCATTGTTGCATAAACTCCACCACTCCCCTTGTTGATACTTGAGCATGATTAGTCTAGGTCTGCTTTAAAGACTTGCTGAGTACGTTTGTACTCACGTTTGCTTAATAAATGTTGCAGATTAGACTCAGGACCCATCAGTTGGGTTCTATCTAGATGTCGACGATGGCGAATACCTGGTGTCCCAGCTACGACCTTATACCCTGTGGCGGGCTATAGATAGTCAGGCCATGTGCCTTTTTACCCTTTCAACTGTCTGTACTCAGATAGCTTTATGCTTCCGCTTGGTTTGTATGAACTTGCTTGTATGACTTGAGTGTCGGGTCATGTGACCCCTACCTGTAAGAACATATTATGCAAGCCTCTTCTGAGCCTCTTAAATAAAAGTTGTGTTGATGTATGGTTATGTTGTGATGCCATAGTTGTATCTATGCATATCGGGCATGTCGTGCGTATGTGTGACGTGCAACGGTATGTATGGGATCCAACACCTAGTCATGTGCCTTTAGTAGTACTCTTTACGGGAAACTGCCTCTTTGTGCTTCCACCGACCCTTGCTAGCTCTCTACTGCTCCGGACACATTGATTGAGCGACATGTATCCTTCTTTGCTGCTGTGTCTGTCCCTTCGGGGAAATGTCTCGTAGTGTAATGGAGTCCCTGTAGCCTGCTACGACTCATCTACGTGCAGTGATGACATTTATGTCCCACGGTGTAATGGATTCCTTGTAGCTTGCTATGACTCGTCTACACACGCTTGAGGCCGACACCTGCATTGTTGGGTTACGTATGCCTGTTTCCGTACGGATATGCCACTTGGGTTCTATGACTAGTTATGTCGGCCCGGGTTCTCTGTCGTTTGATTGCCAGCGACATGTTCACATACATGAGCCAAAAGACGCAAGCGATCCCGGCTAAGGTAAGGCTGCAGCCATGGAGTTTACCGTGCGTGAGGCCGCAAAGTGATGTAATGTGTTACAGTCTGGATTGATATGACTTAGGATCGGGGTCCCGACACCAAAGCAACGAGGTTCTCTCCCCGCTTCAAGAAGAAGTATGTGGTAGGCTGCTTACAGCCGGCTGGCGCGCAGTCGGCAGGTGCGTTGTCGGCAGGATCGAGGACAGCTGGTCAAGGAGCCAGCTCGGCCCTCGGCCGGCTGAGCACAGCCGGCTGCCTTCGGGCCGGCTCCTCTGTTGACCCATGGGCGGACAAGATCCCGTCCCGTCCCTCTGCACGCGGGTACGGCGACATGACAGGACCCCCACGACGGGCGCCAATGTAGCCACAGTGATTGCTGACGCACGGGCGCGCGTGGCTACAGTTCGGCCGGTCGTACCGCTGACCTTGGTGGACCGCGACCGGCTGGGGCAACAGTGCCGACACGCTCCCGCCCACTCGATTACCTGCTCCGGTGTGGCTACATTGCATCTGGCCTTATCGAAGACTTCGGCCGTCTGGCAGAAGACGCCGCCGCCCGGGCGACCTGTGACATAGCAGGTGGGCAGGGGCCAATCACGGAGCCGGCCGGCGGGCCCCATCGGGTGATGGGACCGCGTAGCCCATGGGCCCTATGGGTGTTTAGACGGCTCACGGGGCGGGCCCTCCTGGCTAGCCGGAGAGGTTGCCAGCTGAAAGCACAACATGCTCCCTAGGTGGTATTGATAATTCATGACAACATACATTGTCTCTTGGACTAACAGTTCTATCTAGTGTATTTCCGATAATAGTCCATGGAGAGTTGAGTTGGCAAAAGGATTGAGGAGACTATCAAATTACCCCAGGATTCAAGGAAATAGGCTAGCCAAGCTTCAAGCAAGAGCACTCTACATTTTATATTTGTGAGAAATCACTTCGAGTCCATAGGAAAGCCACTTTTGGTCACTTCAATACCATCGATATTTACACATCGGTGTCACCAAGTATGACTTATTGTGTGTAACGGTTGGATTTTTGGGGATGCCTATATATACTCCTTCACCACCACCCACTCGAAAGAGAAGCACCCATAACTATTGCATACCTATCCTACTCAGTTTTCTGAGAGAGAACCACCTACCCTTGTGTTGAGGTAAAGATCTTCCACTCCAACCATATGGATCTTGATTTCTAGCCTCCCAAAGTTGCTTTCCACCAATCCCATCTCTTCTACCAAGCCAAATCTATGAGAGAGTGATTGTGTGTTGAGGAGTATATCATATTGAAGCACAAGAGCAAGGAGTTCATCATCATTACTGAGCCTATTACCTTTTGGAGGGTGATGCCTCCTAGATTGGTTAGGTGTTGCTTGGGAGCCTCCTACTTCGCATTGTGGAGTGAACCAAGAAGTTTGTAAGGTCAAGGATATTGCCTACTTCGTGAAGATCTACCCATAGTGAGGCTAGTCCTTCATGGACGGAAGCCTCATGGAATAGTCAAGGTTGCTTCTTCGTGGAACACTCTGTGGGTAGAGCCCTTCGTGGACTCTGACGACCGTTACCCTACGTAGGTTGAAGACTCCATGATTGTGGACGTACGATATCACCACTTATCGGAACCACGGGAAAAATCCTTGTGTTCCTATTGCGTTTGATCTTCCTACCCCATCTCTTTACTTACATGTGCAATGTCTTTTATTTCCCTTGCCATACTTGTAGACATGCATGTGTAGGTCTGTTAGACTTTCTAGACTTGCTAAAATAGTTCAAATCTGCCAACCAATTAACTTGGGAAAAGGTTGGGTTTTAAATTTCTGCTAGTAGTCTATTCACCCCCCCTCTCGATCCTACAAGTGGTATCAGAGCTTTGATCTCCATTGCTTCGGTTTAATCATCGTGCTGGAAGATGGATGTGTCTAGAATGGAGAGTTTGACTTGTTGAGTGCCCATTCTTGATGGAGAGTACTATAGTCAATGAAAGAATGCCATGATTAATTTATTTAATAGATTCCATTTGACTAAATATATTTAAAACCCCTATGTGTTCCCTAGTGATGAATTGCATCCCACACATGAAGAGGAAATTAACATGCTTGGTAACCTAAGAACTGTCAATCTTATTGTTAGAGGTTTACCAATATTCGTGCTTTCTCAAGTGAAGAACTTTATATGTGCCTATACATTATGGACTGATTTGGAGAAACAATATCCAAATCTTTCCTTATGGAATCTAGATGAAATTCTTCATAAAACCATTGCTTTTCACAAAATGAAGTCTAGTGATCCAAACTTTTATAAATGCCTATTTGAGATCTGTGATCTTAGCGTGCTAAAGGAGATGTCACCACTATCAAGAACATTATCTTTGAAGCCATTCACATTCATAAACTTGAACACTATCATGATCACTATTCTAATGAATCTCTTGTTCTTTATGACGAGGATTTCCCACTTGATGATGACAATGTGGAACATGGCTACTATGAAGAAGATGAGTTGTTCGACATCGAGTATAAGAAGATCATGAAGAATCTGAGCCTCATGGCAAACTTTAAGGATTACATGTCTGGAGGAAAAGAGTGGATTCTTGACAGCAGATGTACCGATCATATGACTGGTGATAAAGACAAGTTCCAAGAGATCACGCCTAATCAAGGTGCTCGACGGTACGTGACCTTTGGAGACAACTCTAAGGGTAAGGTACTTGTCCTTGGTAAGGTGGCTATATCACATGATAGCTATATTCAAAATGTTATGCTTGTTGAATCCCTTGGTTACAATCTTCTTTCCGTATCTAGACTTCCTGACTTCAGTTTCAATGTTCTATTCACGAAAGTAGATTGGCAAGTGTTTTGTCAAGATAATCATAAAATGGTCTTTACCGGTTTCTGTAGAGGTGATCTATACATTGTTGATTTCACTAAAGGATCCAAGCCTCACACTTGTTTATTTGCAAAATCTTCTAAAGGTTGGCTTTGGCATAGAAGACTTGGACATCTAGGCATGCACAATCTAGATAAGCTAATCAAATGTGATCATATACTTGGTGTTAAAGATGTTATCTTTGACAAAGATAAACTTTGAAGTGCTTGTCAAGATGGAAACAAAATAGGTGGAAGTCATCCTGTTAAGAATGTCATGACTACTAGGAGACCACTCGAGTTACTTCACATGGATCTTTTTTGGTCCCAATGCTTACAAGAGTCTCGGTGGAAATTCCTATGGTCTAGTTATAGTTGATGATTTTTCCATATTTATGTGGGTATTCTTTCTTGATGATAAGTCGCAGGTTCAAAAGATCTTCAAGAACTTTGCTCGCAAAGCCCAAAATCAGTTCAAAGTGAAGATCAAGAAGGTTCAGAGCGATAATAGATTCGAGTTCAAGAACACCCATGTGCATACCTTTCTTGACGAAGAAGGTGTCTCACATGAATTCTCGCCTACATACACACCTCAACAAAATGGAGTTTTCGAAAGGAAGAACCAGACGCTCATTGAGATAGCAAGAACGATGCTTAACGAATACAAGTCGCCAAGACACTTTTGGGCAGAAGCCGTTGAAACAACATGTCATGCCACATACCGACTTTACTTGCACAAGCTTCTCAGTAAAATGGCATACAAACTACTCACCGGTAAGAAACCCCAAGTCGGATACTTTCGTGTATTTGGCTCAAAGTGCTACATTCTTGATAAGCGTCATCGTACTAAATTTGCTCCTATATCTCATGAAGATTTCCTACTTGGTTACGGATCGAACTCTCACACTTACCGTGTCTACAACAACTTCACTCGAAAAGTTGAAGAGACAGTAGTTGTGAAGTTTGATGAATCTAATGGTTCGCAAGTCGAAAAATTGCAAAATGATGTAGGTGACAAGGATCCTTCGGAAGCCATACTAGATCTACCCATCGGCAAGATTCGTCCCATGGAGGTGAAGGAGAATATTTCATCAACTCAAGTGGAAGCCCCTACCTCACGTCAAGCTGAACCTCAACACGACATGGAGGCATCCACAAGCGGTACACGACAACATGATGAAGAAGAGGAAGTGCATCATGAAGATCCACCACAACTACCTTCACCACCACCTCAAGGGAACGACACCTTCAACAACAACGAAGATGAACAAGATGAAGAAGAAGAAGAAGAAGCTCCACCATCCAACAATCGGAAGCTGACCCAAGTTCAAGCTCAAGTGACCAAGAACCACCGCCTAAACCAAATCTTTGGTGATATACACACAGGGAGAATCACTCGCTCTAAAACCCGTCTAGCTAACTTTTGTGAGCATTATTCTTTCATCTCTAGCATTGAGCCTTTAAAGGTAGAACAAGCTCTTGAAGACGTGGATTGGGTGAACGCAATGCACGAAGAGCTACACAACTTCGAGAGGAATGAAGTGTGGACACTCGTGGAGAAGCCCGAAGGTGAGCACAACATCATCGGAACCAAATGGCTGTTTCGAAACAAACAAGACGAAGATGGTCAAGTCATACACAACAAGGCTCGTCTCGTAGCTCAAGGATATACACAAGTCGAAGGTATGGACTACGGTGAGACTTATGCCCCCGTTGCTAGACTTGAAGCTATTCGTATTCTTCTTGCTTATACTAATCACCATGATATCATGCTTTATCAAATGGACATCAAAAGTGCATTTTTAAATGTTGAAATTCAGAAAGAAGTTTATGGTAAGCAACCACCTGGTTTTGTCAATCCTAAGAAACCTAATCATTATTTACAAGCTTCGCAAAGATCTTTATGGTCTTAAGCAAACCCCTCGTGCTTGGTATAAATGTCTAACGAAGTTTCTCATCGAAAAAGGTTTTGAAATTGGTAAAATTGATGCAATCTTGTTCACTAAGAGAGTTAATGGAGAATTATTTGTATGCCAAATCTATGTGGATGATATTATCTTTGGTTCCACTAACCCTCAATTTAGTGAAAGATTTGGAAGCTTGATGTTCGAGAATTATGAGATGTCTACGATGTGTGTGATGAAATTCTTTCTTGGATTGCAAATCAAGCAATCAAGATAAGGAACTTTCATATCTCAAACTAAGTATACCAAGGACTTGATCAAGAAGTTCAACATGCAGGAATGCAAAGGTATGAAAACTCCTATGCCCACTAGTGGACATGTTGACCTTACGAGGGAGGATGAACCGGTTGATCAAAAAGTTTATCGATCTATGATTGGTTCATTGTTATATCTATGTGCATCTCGTCCCGATATTATGCTTAGTGTTTGCACGTGTGATAGATATCAAGCTTCACCTAAAGAGTGTCATCTTTTAGCTGTGAAACGTATTGTGAGAGACTTGATACAAACACCAACTTTGGCATTTGGTATCCCAAGGGATCTTCTTCTAATCTTGTTGGCTATTCCGATTCGGACTATGCAGGTGACAAGGTTGATAGAAAATCCACCTCGAATACTTGTCAATTTTTAGGTAGATCTCTTGTGTCTTGGTCCTCCAAGAAACAAAACTCGGTATCTCTATCTATTGCCGAAGCTGAGTATATTACTGCTGGATCTTGTTGTTCGCAATTACTATGGATGACACAAATGCTTAAGGATTATGGTATTCATGTTACAAATGTTCCATTACTTTGCGACAATGAAAGTGCTATTAAAATTGGACATAATCATGTGCAACATTCTCGAACCAAGCATATTCAAGTTCGACATCATTTCATTCATGATCATGTCGCCAAAGGAGATATCAATCTTAAGCATGTTCGTGCTAACAAACAATTGTCCGATATCTTCACCAAGACAGTTGATGAGAAAACATTTTGTCATTTGAGGAGTGAGTTGAACATCATTGATGCTTCAGGGTTGAGCTAGACTCACTCGGTTGCAAGGAAGGGCATGAGCCTTACTATTATCTCCATGTTCTCATAACTCATTATCATATGCCATGGAATTCTATGCTCCCTTGTATTGCATCTACCCTTATGTAGGTACTTGGAATAACGTCATTCAACGAGATTGCCATCAACTCCAATCATAACAATCTTGTCATTACAAAGTATCCACAACCTCTCTTGATGATGGAAGGAAGAAGACAGCAAAAACATATCCTTGACATATACTTGATATTAGTTGTAAAATCTATAAGTGGTATCATGTCAATAGGATATATCCATTGTTCTTTCTTGCATGAATAACCTTGTAGGTGACTAGTTTACTAGAACGAGAAGGATTGCTCCAAATTCAAGATGATCTTCATCAACGTCGAACATCCTCAACAAGTTCACCTACGAGCAACATCAACATCACTCAAAGGTATGTACTCATATCCTTGAAAAGGCTTTACTCCAAGACATGGGATAAAGCAACTCAAGTGATATGAAGACATCAAAATGCTTAATCAAAAAATGGTAACCCCATTTCGAACTTAAACGATGAGTATGACCTATGATCAAGCAATCTTGCTTAGCTCCTAGGTCAATATACTCAAATATAGGTGACCCAGTCACCACCCATCATTTAGTTAAGAATCTTGCATGGTTTGCTCTCAATTTGCATGATCTCTCATAACCACTCAAATCTTATCTATTTGATATCCTTTGTAAATCCTTCGCATTTTTGTTTTTGAAACACTTTTGTATGTCTCCGTGAAAAACAGAAACTTGGTTTATCATTCGGCTTCACCAATATACCGAATTTGCAGATGAGCTGCACTACACAATCTCGGTTCCATCGATTTATTTATCCCGGAGTCACCGATTTCCTTTTTTCTTTTCTTTCAAAATCAGAGTTTCTTTGATATTGTTTATTTGCTTCTGTTCTTGAAATATCCTTGTTCCTTTGATGACCCCTTCAAAAAAACTATATATGTTTAGGGCGAGAAGAACAAACAACACGTCGGGGGAGAAATTGTTTATTCAAGGATCCCTAGCTCCAAGGAGAAGAAAAATCAAATTTGCTAAAGGGAGAGAAGTTACATTCAATGATTCCCTTAGTCTTTTAATGGACCCTACTTTCAATGACCCTTGATCTCCAGGATCCCTTCCTTGTCAATGATCTTTGTCACTACTCCCAAGTTTAACCTTTTTGGTACTTTATGCCAAAGGGGGATAATATCAAAGCTTCATGCTAAAGGGAGAGTTACATGCTTATGCAAAGGGGGAGAGGAAAATATCAAAAGTTCACACTTATATAATAAAGGAGAGGAACAACAATGTAGGGGGACAAAACTACTTTGGATAAAAGTCTCAAGTGAACAAAGGATTCCTTTTCTCACCCTATTCGATCCCAATATCTACATGCTGAGATTCAGGGGGAGAGAATGTACTACCATTTCATATTAAAGGGGAGAAAAGATATAATAGATTAATGCTAAAGGTGGAGAAATATCAATCTTAATAATTATCATATTTTATATATGTTCTCCACATCTTGGTTCTCGTTGAGTTCTATTGCTTTTGATTGGTAGAATACTCTTGTGTTTCCTAACATTATTCTCTCAAGTGTGTTTCTACTACCAGAATGCTCAAGAACTCAAGGTAAGTATATGCACCATATCATTGATCAACATGATCTCTTGCTTCTTGCACATATTGCTTGCAAGCGTGAAGTCTCGATCAAGAATATACATTTCATTCACATATATTGATGCATATAGCCAAGATACACGTGACTCTTATATCCCATTCATTCATATGTGTGTCCATCCATTTCGAAGCAAATATCCTTTAAAGGAGTGCACACATTTAGTGGGAGTGAATCTAAGTCATGTGTTTCTCAAAGTCTTCATTGCATCCATGCATATCTTTAATTGACGCTTTGATTGTATGTTGTCATCAATTACCAAAAAGGGGAGATTGAAAGCACAACATGCTCCCTTGGTGGTTTTGATAAATCATGACAACATACATTGTCTCTTGGACTAACACTTCTATCTAGTGTATTTCAGATGATAGTCCATGGAGAGTTGAGTTGGCAGAAGGATTGAGGAGACTGTGGAATTACCCCAAAATTCAAGGAAATAGGCTGGCCAAGCTTCAAGCAAGAGGACTCTACATTTTACATTTGTGAGAAATCACTTTGAGTCCATAGGAAAGCCAATACTATTAAAAGGGGGTAAAGTTTTGATATTGAACAATATGCTCAAACGTGCACAAGTGACTGTCACCGAAATAGCCACAAACTCTCCCACCAAAGTTTGTCCTAAAGCAAATATGCAAAACCGGTGCAACCAACATTCCTATCCCGGTGCCACCGATTCTAAACCCTAGACAGACTTAGCCAAACCCTAACACTTCGGTGCAGCCGACACTGCACTCGGTGCCACCGAGTTGGGTTGCCAAGATTCTGTTACGCAAGTTCTCATTTTCTGTCCGACCGAGAATGGTGAGTCGGCGTCACCGAGATTGGTAAATCTGACCAGTGGTCACCTTGTCGGTGCAACCAAGAATTGTATATCGGTCCCCCCGAGATTCAAAAGTTGCCACTTTTGGTCACTTCAGTACCACCGAGATTTAAACATCGGTGTCACCGAGTCTGACTTATTGTGTGTAACAGTTGGATTTTTGGGGATGCCTATATATACCCCTTCACCACCACCCACTCGAAATAGAAGCACTCGGAACTATTCCATACCTATCCTACTCAGTTTTCTGAGAGAGAACCACCTACCATATGGATCTTGATTTATAGCCTCCCCAAGTTCCTTTCCACCAATCCCATCTCTTCTACCAAGCCAAATCTGTGAGAGAGTGATTTTGTGTTGAGGAGTCTATCATCTTGAAGCACAAGAGCAAGGAGTTCATCATCATTCCCGAGCCTATTACCTTTTGGAGGGTGGTGCCTCCTAGATTGATTAGTTGTCACTTGGGATCCTCCTACTTCGTGTTGTGGAGTGAACCAAGAAGTTTGTAAGGGCAATGAGATCGCCTACTTCGTGGAGATCTACCCATAGTGAGGCTAGTTCTTCGTGGACGGAAGCCGCATGGAATAGTCAAGGTTGCTTCTTCGTGGAACCCTCTATGGGTAGAGCCCTCCATGGACTCTCGCGGCCATTACCGTCCGTGGGTTGAAGACTCCATGAACGTGGACGTATGATAGCACCACCTATCAGAACCACGGGAAAAATCCTTGTGTCTCCTATTGTGTTTGATCTTCCTACCCCATCTCTTTACTAACATGTGCAATGTCTTTACTTTCCGCTGCCATACTTGTAGACATGCATGTGTAGGGCTGTTAGACTTGCTAGACTTGCTAAAATAGTTAAAATACCTATGCATGTGTAGGAGAAACCTTCTAAACATACCTATCCATCAACTAGACCAAGCAGGACTAGGGGTGTTACCTCCCACGGAGGGCCGTGAACCTTGGTACATCGTGTGTCACCACTGCTTGTGCCTAATCCCGCACTCGGATCTTGTCAGCGTCCTCCGGACCCTACCACCTTCGATAAGCTTACCCATGGCATCTTTCGTGAGAAAACGACGACAGTGGGCACCCACTATGGGGCCGTACGCGGCGCCGACCAGATTCATGCTCCGGGCAGGACCCCTCGCCATTCCCCATCGTCGCCGCACGTCCAGGCGAAACCGCAGGCTCGTGGGGCTTGCTCCGGTAGGCCTTCTGGGAAGCATCATCAACCTCACGCTCGACATCGACGCACTCACCGAGCGCTTCGGCAGGCTAAGCCTGGCCGAAGCGCCGGTCGCCGACGAGTACCCTGGCCAGGTGCTCGTCTACGCCGACCCGCCCATGGCTGTTGGTGCACTCGCCGCGACCCAGTCCGGCAGCTCCCACGTCCACATGGGAGCGATGGTCATCATCTCCTCCATCTCCTCCAGTCGTGCACGGGCCGCGGCCGACACCGCACCTCCGATCCGCTCGGCGCGGCCCTTCGGGGCCTGAGCACCCCCATTGCCCCGACGGCGAACCCTGATGTCACCATGACCGAGCTAGAGGCGGCTCGTCGCCTCCTGTTCTAGGACGCCAGCGCCCTCGTGGCCACACGGCGCCGCATGGAGGACGCTCAGCAGGAATACGCCTCTATCTACGGTCTAACCCCGGCTGGCACCGAGCCTAGCCGGCATGGGGCTGTGCGCGACCGCGGTTGTGTGGTTGCCGAAATCTTGGGCGGCAACATGCCCGTCTATGACACCCCCGCGGCCAACCTATGGGCCACCAAGGTAGCCTACGAGGATTTAGCTACCTTGGAAGGTGAAGAACGTGCCGCCCACGAGCGTCACATCAAGGACCTCATTGACGCCGCCGACGCGCAGCAGCATCAGCTCGCGGCGGGCGGTGCCGCCTCCGAAGGCCCCCGGCTCGAGCGCGAGGGCATTGGGACTGCTGGCCGTCAGCCAGCTCAGCACTCCTACTCCCCTCGCGCCTTCGGCCGCCGGGTCGAGGCAAGCAACCCAAGCACTCTCAGTTGCCAGGGAATGAGAAGCCTATTGTGAACAGCCAGCGCACCAACAACCCGCCTCACAGTAGCCCCCACCATGAGGTGCCGGCTGCTGGCAGCCGGTGTAGCCACGGGCATACGTCACCCCCGCGGCGCGAGGCGAAACGGTCGGTTCCACCTGTCAACCACCCCGAACTCGCACATCTCAGACCACATGTCCCCCACAGCGAGAATGACGCCCATCTCCATATCGACCGGCTCGCACAGACGGCCCTCCTCGAGGAGGAGGCCTCGATTGGCCCAACATGCTTTGGCCCTCGGATCTGCAACGAGCCATTCCCGACCGGCTTCATGCTCCCCCGAGACACCCCGAAGTACAACGGGGCCGCCAAACACGAAGACTGGCTAATCGACTACACCACTGCGGTCGGTATCGCCAGGGGTAACAAGCGCGTAGCCATTCCCTATGCTCCCCTTATGCTGATTGGCTTGGCCCGCACCTGGCTCAATAGCCTGGCAATTGACAACATCAATACTAGGATGGACTTCGAGGAAGCCTTTGTCCGCAACTTCAATGGCACATACAAGTGGCCTGGCCGCTCCCATGAACTAGTCATGTGCATTTAGGGGCCGGACGCGTCCCTCGCGACTATCTCACCCGATGGACCGAGCTCCGCAACTCCTTTGAGGGGTGCACGAGGTGCAAGCCATACAGTACTTCATCTAAGGTTGTCGTGACGGCACCCCCCTCAAGCACAAGCTCATGTGCTCTGAGCTGGCCACGCTAGCCGAGCTCATGACCAAGGCGAACAAGTACACCATGGCTGACTCCGCCATTCGGGTCAAAACGACTCTGCCCGCCAAGGCAACGCCGACGCTGGCGGCATCCCGACCGGCTACCGACAACTGGCATCCGCAGAACAACAAGCGCAAGAATGACCAGCCCGACTCCCGCTACAGGAGCCGACTGGTTGCCACCATCGAGGAGTAGGAGCCGGCTGCCCAGTCTTCCAGCCAGTGCCAGCGCACTGGCAAGGCTGCCTGGTAGCCTACGCTCACGTTCGAGCATATGCTCGACCTCCCCTGCAAGAACCACTCTAGGGCCAAGCCCTCCATGCACACGCTCCGGCATTGCAGCTTCTCACAGCAACTGGCTCGGGGGGGGGGGGGGGACGGCCTTCCGGCTCCTCCAGCGCCGCCAGCTCGTGCGTCGGCCCCGGCACCCATTGCCACCCCGGTGCCTACTCCGGCTCCGGCCCAGAACGACGGTCGCCTACACGACCAATTCCCCAACCAAAACGGTTTCTACATCGTCTTCACCAGTGAAGAGACGAGCAAACATGCTCAATGCCAGCTCCATCGTCAGGTGAACGCCACCATGCCGACAACTCCCCAATTCATGCACTGGTCAGAGAAGCCGGTCACCTAGAGCCGGGCAGATTACCCGGCCGTGATGCCGAGTCCCGGCAGCTATGCCCTGGTCCTCGACCCCACCATCGCCACCGAGAAGCACACCTACCGCTTCTCATGGGTGTTGATTGATGCTGGCGGCAGCATCAACATCCTCTACCTTGATACTATGCGCAAGCTGGGGTTGAAAATAGAAGACCTTCAGGCGAGCCGGACGGTTTTCCACGGCATCATGCCGGGAAAGTCCTGCTCCCCCGTCGGCAAGATCGAGCTTGATGTCCTCTTCGGCGGCCCCGGTCACTTCCTCCGCGAGCCGATGTTGTTCAAGGTAGTGGACCTCGAGAGTCCCTACCACGTGCTGCTGGCCCGGCCGGCTCTCGTCAAGTTCATGGCGGTCCCCCACTACGCCTATCTCAAGCTCAAGATGTCGGGCCCCAACGGAATCATCACCATTGCGGGTGACTACAAGATGTCGCTCGAGTGCGCTCGAGACGGCAGCCGGATGGCCGAGGCCTTGGAGATAGCAAAGGAAAAGCGGCAGCTCGACCGGCTCAAGGCCCTTGCTGCCAGCCAGCCGGTCATGCCGGCTCCCTCCCTCGCAGTCGGTTGGCAAGGCACAAACTACACGTTTGGCCGGACGCTAAACCAGTCAAGCAACCCCTACGCCATTTCTTTGAGGAGAAGCGGCATACGATAGGAGAAGAGATGGCTCGGCTGCTCGTAGCCGGCTTCATCATGGAAGTTTTCCACCGGACTGGCTAGCCAACCCAATCCTGGTGCTGAAGAAGAACCAGACCTGGCGCTTGTGCATCGACTACACTAGCTTGAACAAGGCATGCCCCAAGGACCTATTCGCCCTGCCACGGATTGACCAAGTCATCGAGTCCACGGCTGGCTGCGATTTGCTATCCTTCCTGGACGCCTACTCCGGCTACCACCAGATCAAGCTGGATCCGGAGGACCAGCTCAAGACCTCCTTCATCACGCCTTTGGGGCCTATTGCTACATCACCATGTCTGTCGGCCTGAAGAACGCCGATCCCACTTTCCAACGGTGCATGCAGAAGTGCCTCTTGCCTTAGATATGCAGGAACGTCCACGTCTATGTCGATGACATCGTCATCAAGACCAAGAAGCATTTCAGCCTCCTCGACAATCTCCGGGAGACCTTCACGAACCCGCGCGAGTACAAGATCAAGCTCAACCCAGAGAAGTGTGTCTTCGGCGTCCTAGCCAGCCAGCTCCTGGGTTTCTTCGTGTTGGCTCACGGCATTGAAGCTAACCCGGAGAAGATCAGTGTGACCGAGTGCATGCCCAAGCCGACCCGGCTCCGCGAGATCCAGAAGTTCATCGGCTGCCTCGCCTTGCTCAGCCGGTTCATCAGCCGGCTAGGGGAGAAGGCCTTGCGCCTCTATGGGCTCCTTCGCAAGACGGCTCTGGTCGAGCTGGGCCACACAAAGAAGCCGGGCATGTTCGACTGGCCCGACGAAGTGGACGAGGCCTTCCGTGGCATCAAGCGGGCTCTCACCCGCGCGCCCATCCTGGCCGTGCCGGCCGAGAAGGAGCCCTTGCTCGCCTACATCACGGTGACCACTCGCATCATCAGTGTCATTTTGGTGGTCGAGCGGTCGGAGGAGGGACAAACCCTGCCGGTCCAGCGCCCCGTCTACTACCTCAGCGAGGTCCTCTCTGCCTCCAAGCAAAACTACCCCCACTATCAGAAGATGTGCTATGGCATATACTTCGCCGCCAAGAAGGTCAAGCAGTACTTCCAGGGGCACACCATCTCTGTGGTGAGCACGGCCCCGCTCGGCGAGATCATGTGCGGCCGTGACTCCACCGGCCGGATTGCCAAATGGGTGAACGCCCTCGCCGACCATGAGATCTCGTACGAGCCGCATACCTCCATCAAGTCACAGGTGCTGGCCAACTTCCTCGTCGACTGGGCAGAGACCGACTTCGTGCCGCCTCCCCCAAACTCCATGCATTGGCGCATGCATTTCGACGGCTCAAAAATGAGGACCAGCCTGGGTGCCAGCATAATCCTTTCCTCCCCAAAAGGTGACCATCTCAAGTACGCCCTCCAGATCCACTTTGCCACCTCCAATAACGTGGCCGAATACGAGGCCATCGTCCATGGCCTTTGGCTGGCCAAGGAGATCGGCATCAGGCGCATCCTATGCTTTGGCGACTCCGACCTCATGGTGCAGCAGGTCTCTAGCGAATGGGACGCCGGAACGCCAACATGGCCAGTTACTGCTTCCTCGTACAGCAACTCACCGGCTCCTTCGAGGGTTGTGAGTTCCACCACATCCCACGGCCAGACAACGAGGCGACCGACACATTCACGAAGATCGGATCCACCCGGCAGGACATCCCAGCCGACGTCTCCCTCGAGCGGCTGTTCAGGCCAGTAATCAGGCCTTCCTCAGAGTCGGAGTCCGTCTTCATACCGGCCGACGCTGCTGGCCCATCGGCGGCTCCGGCTGCTCCATTAGCATCTTCGACACCGGCACCTCCTACCCCGACCGCCTTGCTAGCACCGGCTGAGCTGGCCTAGGCATCTGCGTCCGAAGCAGCCGGCTCCGATGCCGCGGCTGTCATGATGGCAGTCAATGCACCTCCCGCCGTCCTCAACTTAGGGGCTGGCAAGCCGGCCTCGGGTGCTGGCGAGCCGGTTCCGGGGACTGATCACCCAGGCCCGGGGGCCCCCGAGCCGGCCCTCCTCTCGGCTCCTTCATGGGCCCATCCCATCCTGGCATTCCTTCTGCGCGGCAAGCTCCCCCCCGGACGAGCCATGGGAAGACAAATCCAGCGTCGGGCCTCGGCCTACAACATCATCAATCGCGAGCTCGTCCACCGCAGCTCCACCTGCGTCTTCCAACGATGCGTCGAGACAGAGAAGGGTTAGGAGATCCTCCTCGACATCCATCAGGGCGAGTGCGGGCACCACGCCACCTCTAGGACCCTGGTGGCCAAGGCCTTCTGCCACAATTTTTACTAACCGACCGCTTTGGAGGCCGCCAAGAAGCTGGTCGACGAGTGTGACGGCTGCCAGCGCTTCAACACGCAGAGCCACCTACCAGCCACAGCCCTCCAGACCATCCTCCTCTCGTGGCCTTTCGCAGTCTGGGGGCTGGACATGGTGGGTCCCTTCAAGACCGCACGAGGCAGCATGACGCATTTGCTGGTGTCCGTTGACAAATCCACCAAATGGATCGAGGCCAGGCCAATCAAGAAGCTGGACGGCCCCACGGTCATCCGGATTGTCGATGACATCATGGTTCGCTACGGCGTCCCGCACGGCATCATCACCGACAACGGCATGAACTTCGCCAAGGGCATGCTCGCACGTTTCTGCTCTAAGGAGGGCATCCGGCTTGACCTGGCATCCATTGCTCACCCACAATCAAACGGCCAGGTCGAGAGGTAGAACGGCCTAATCCTATCCGGCATCAAGCCTCGGCTCGTGATGTCGCTAGTAAGGTCAGATGGCTGCTGGGTCGACGAGCTGCCGGCTGTCCTTTGGAGCCTCGGGACCACTCCCAACCGATCAACCGACTACACACCCTTCTTCCTTGTATATGGGTCTGAGGCGATCATACCCACCGACATCGAGTTTGACTCGCCTCGGGTCGCCCTATACACGGAGAAGGATGCAAAGGAGGTGAGAGAGGATGGCGTTAACCTAGTCAAAGAAGCTCACGAACTGGCCTTGAGCCGGATGACCATCTATCAGTAGAAGCTCCAGAACTACCACAACTAGTGGATCCGATCGCTCTCATTCCACGAAGGAGATCGGGTGCTCAGGTGGATCCAGCGGACAGCCGGCCAGCACAAGCTGTCCTCCCCATGGGAGGGCCCGTTCATCATCAGCAAGGCGCTGCACAACAATGCATACTACCTGAGATGCCGAGAAGCCATAGAAGTTCAAGAGAGATGCCTCCGGCGAAGAGATCGAGCACCCGTGGAACGCAGCTCTCCTCCGTCCGTTTTACTGCTGAGAAAACCAGTGTATGTATGTATCCTTCCCCTTTTGGGCTAATGAATGCAATGGGTGCCCCAAGCCGGCTCTTGGGACATGCCCCTTTCCATTCAAAGCTTGTCAATTCAATCCGCCGGCCCCCGGATTCGGCCCCTGGCCCCGGGGGCTCGCCGGCTAGTCTTAACATCCTCCCTCGAGGTAGATCAAGTAGTGTGAGCTAAGTAAGTCCTACCACCCCTCCCAGCTATAGACCGGCTCCCAGCTGTCCGGCTCGCGGGGTCCGGGGGCGAAGCTTGGTTCACACGAAAAACCGATCACTTGGGGGTTGCCGGCTAAGTCTAGCCGGTTCATGTTCTTGCCTCTGTCACTTGCATTACCGAAAAAGTCCTTGTGGTTCCTAAACTCAAAGTCGGCTCCCTCGAGGCGGACACCCCGTCCCATCTATAGACCAGCTCCTGGCTGGCGGGCTGGCGGGGTCGAAACTAAGGGGAAAAGGACTTGAGCTAACGGAACCTAGGGGGCAAACAAAGGGAAGGGCAAGCCGGCACGCATAAAAACTGACTTTGCAACAACTAGAAACTTCATAATTTAAAATAAGGCCCACGGCCATTACGGTTCATTACAATACACCCCCAGTGGGTGGACTTGAGTCTAACATGCAGAAAAAATAAAATAAAAGTAAAGATGCCCGGGGGCCCAAGCCACCGGCGCGTCACTAGCCGGTGCGCCGCTAGTCGGCTTGACGTCCGGCCCGGAGGTGGCCGCGGCCTTTGGGTCGGCTTCCGTGGCCTTCGGGGCAGCCTCCATGGTCCTAGCCGTCTTAGTGCTGGAGTCGATGCTCTCATCGACGACCTCCTCGTCCTCCGGACCTTAGGGGTTGCCAAAGGAGTCCTCGGCTACCGGCTCGCCGTCCTCACCAAGGAAGGGCAGGAGCTTGTCCGGGTCGACGTACGCGGCGAGCTCGTTGGCCCGCCGCACAAGGACGGGCTTGCATGTCGCCCGCTTTTCGGCGGGCTCATCCTGCATGGTGGACATCCGGTCCAAGTTAACGACGCGGTACCACTACGTGACGAACCGAAGCGCCATCTGCGTGTTGGCTTGAGCCACCGACGCCTTCTAGACCTCGAGTCGGGCCACGACGTTCTCCAGCCACAAAGCCACGCGGCTCTCCGGAGCTCCACATCCCGGCAACAAGGCGGCGATGACCTCCTTGCGAGCCGTATTCAGCCGCTCCATGCTCCGCTCGAGGTGGATCAACGGGTTCTCTATGGCCAGCCCAAGCTCCGCCATATCCCAAGCAGCATCCCCCTTGATGGTGCGCCCGTGCACCGGGAGATATTCCGGGTGCTCCTCGACGGCACGCTCAGCGCGGTGCTGGGTTTTCGAGAAGTGCCCTAAAGAAAAAAGGGAAGAATGAGAAGAGCGAAACTCAAGGACAAGAAGAAAGCAACCGGCTGAAAAAGAAAAATTGGTACTTACGCTCAATGGAGTCGTCCAGCTGAATGGCGAAGTGGAGCGGTGAGTCCCGCTCTGACACCAGCGCCGCCTCCGCCTCGGCGAGGGAAACCCTGCACTCCTCGAGCGTCCTGTCGAGGCGGGTCACCTTGTTTTGGAGGGTGGCGGTCTATTGGGCGGCGTCAGCCGCTTCTTTGATGGCTTTCTCCTTGGCCATCACCTCCCGCACCACGTCGGCCCTCAGGCGGTCTTGGGCCGCCGGCCCATCCGCCAGTAGGGCGCCCAGCCGGTCCTTCTCCACAATGACCGCTTGGACGCTCTACGCCAGCCGATCCCGCTCGGAGACTGCCCCGGTTTTCTCCTCCCAGTGGGTGGTCAGCTCCCGTGTGAGGCAAAATCGGCGTCAGCCAAACATTCCAGACCCGTCTCGGCTGCCAAGTAGCCGACCTTGCTCCCGAGGGCTACGCACTCCCCGCAAGACCAAACATACCTCACACCATCGCCAGCTCCTCCTCCAACCGGTAGAAGCCATGCTTGTCATGGTTGTGGATGGCGACCGCCTCGTCGAATAGCTCATGCCGCCGTGCATTCCCCGCCTTCCACAGGAGTTCAAAATCAGTAGGCGCACAAGGAGATCCGGCCCGGCTGCCCCACAGCCGGTCAGCCGGCCCGCATCTCGGAGGCTACACCCTGTGGGTGCGCTCGCACGCTCCCACTGAAAATTTCAAAAAGGACAAGCGATGTTTACCTCTCCAGGACGCTCCCCAACTCCCCAAGCGTGGGGACCGAGCTGCCTGTCGAGGGAGCCGGAAGGGTAGGGACGTGCAACAGCGCCTCCTAGTCCCAGATCACGTCAACCATGGACCTCCGAGTCCGGCTATCATCGCAACCCGTCCCGATGTCCGCCACAGTGCTGGCCATCGGGGGAGGATTGACGACGGCAAGGACACGAGATTCAGTCCCCAGTTGCCCCTCGCCCGGTGCTGGTGCTGCACCCTTCTCCCGCCGTCTTGACGCAACGATCACAACAGACGACGCCTCTGTCTTCATGGCCGGTGCCTCCGGTGCTGCCTCCAGAGCCACCGGAACCTTCGGCACGTCGACCAGGGCCGGATCAGCCTCGGGCGGCGTCACGTCCGGCACCATCGGTCGGGCCTTCTCGAGGGCCGGCTCCGTAGTTGACCCCCTGGTCGGGCTGCCTCTTTCGCAGACAGGGGTGTGACCGGCTCCGCGGCCGCCCCTCGCGGCTCGCTCGATGGGGGACTTGACAGGCGAGTCAATTCCTCTGCCGAGTTGGATGCTCGCGCAGGGTCTGCGGACCTCCTCTGCCTCCCGCCGCTCGAGGTCCCGGAGCGTGAGGCTCCACCTTGGGCTCCAGACTTTGAGGCTCGTAGCTCTGCAAGCCACCTCTTCTCCTCATGCTAGGTGGCCACGTGCTCGTGGGCTGGCCGGCTGGCGGCTTCCGTCGGGTCGACCGTCGACTCCACATCGTGGAGTTCAATGGGGTCCCTGAAGCGCATAGTGGTCAGGCACCCGCCAGCCCACAACTAGGAAAGGAACCCGCACAAGAGGGAGGTCACTTACCTGGTGACGATGGGCAGAACCCTCCTGGCACGCGCCGATGGCTTCGGCACGACTGCCTTCACCCGCTTGTGGGCAGGCGCTGCCGCCGGCTCCTCCCGAGCCGGCCTCTTCCCCCGGTTGGTGGCCCCGACCGTCGGGGCATGGGCCGACAGCTGCACGCCGACCCTGCTGAACTAAGGGGGGAGGTGCATTGAAGATCCGAACGTCATCATTGTCATCGTCATCATCATCGTCGGTCCAATCCCTGATTGTCGGGTCGGAAGGGTGTTGGAAATATGCCCTAGAGGCAATAATAAAATAGTTATTATTTTATTTACTTGTTCATGATAATTGTCTATTGTTAAATCTATAATGGTTATTCTGTTTACATGAATAATGCCTTCAATGGTCATGCACCCATTGGGAATGGTTTATTGAATCTTGATCATAGTAGTACACATGTTCATAACATTGGTACTAAAAGATACATAGTTAATAATTATAGTACCACATACTTGTGGCACTGCCACTAAATGTCATATTGATATAAATCGCATGTAGAAACTCCATGCTGATGGATCTTTTGACTCACTCGATTTCGAATCGGTTGAGACATGCAAGCCATGCCTTTTGGGCAAGATGACTAAGACCCCGTCTTTCGGTATGATGGAGCGGGCTAGTGGCTTATTGGAATTAATACATGTTGATGTATGTGGTTCAATGAGTGTTGAAACACACAGTGGATATCGTTATTTTCTTTACCTTCACTGATGATTTGAGTAAATATGGGGGTATTTGCTTAATGAAACACGAGTCTGAAATGTTTGAAAGGTTCAAGGAGTTTCAGAGAAAAGTTAAAGATCATCGTGACAAGAAGATAAAATGTCTATGATATGATCGTGGACATGAATATCTGAGTTACAAGTTTGGTATGCAATTTAAGACAATGTGGAAATTGTTTCACATCTCACGCCTCCTGGAACACCATAGTGTGATGGTGTGCCCGAACGTCGTATTCGTGCTCTATTGGATATAGTGCGTACTCTGATGTCTCTTATCGTTTTGCCACTATCGTTATGGGGTTATGCATTAAAGACAAAGACATTCGCTCTAATAGGGCACCATCTAAGTCTGTTGAGATGACACCGTAAGAATTATGGTTTGACAGAAGCCTACGCTGGCATTTCTTAATGTTTGGGGCTGCGACGCTTATGTGAAAATGGGTTTTCTCCTAATAAGCTCAAACCCAAAGCAGGCAAATGCATCTTCATAGAATAACCTAAGCCGACCTCTTCCCCGGCTGGTGGCCCCCGCCGTCGGGGCATGGGTGGGCCGCTCCTCGCTCCACCCACGCCGCTCCTCGCTTCTGAGCTGGCCTCTTCCCCCGGTTGGTGGCCCCGACCGTCGGGGCATGGGCCGGCCGCTCCTCGCTCCGCCCACGCCGGCCCTGCTGAACTGAGGGGGAGGCGCATTCAAGATCCGAACGTCATAATCGTCATCGTCATTATCATCATCGGTCCAATCCCTGATCGTGGGGCCGGAAGGGTGTTGGAAATATGCCCTAGAGGCAATAATAAAATGGTTATTATTGTATTTACTTGTTCATGATAATTGTCTATTGTTCATGCTATAATGGTTATTTAGTTTACACGAATAATGCCTTCAATGGTCATGCACCCACTAGGAATGGTTTATTGAATCTTGATCATAGTAGTACACATGTTCATAACATTGGTACCAAAAGATACAAAGTTAATAA
Source organism: Hordeum marinum (assembly GCA_022496015.1). Classification (NCBI taxonomy): domain Eukaryota; kingdom Viridiplantae; phylum Streptophyta; class Magnoliopsida; order Poales; family Poaceae; genus Hordeum; species Hordeum marinum. The sequence continues at coordinate 425,886,869 of CM039675.1, forward strand.
TTATAGTACCACATACTTGTGGCACTGTCGCTAAATGTCATATTGGTATAAATCACACGTAGAAACTCCATGCTGATGGATCTTTGGACTCAGTCGATTTCGAATCGGTTGAGACATGCGAGCCATGCCTCTTGGGCAAGATGACTAAGACCCCGTCTTCCGGTATGATGGAGTAGGCTAGTGGCTTATTGTAATTAATACATGTTGATGTATGTGGTCCAATGAGTGTTGAAACGCATAGTGGATATCGTTATTTTCTTTACCTTCACTGATGATTTGAGTAAATATGGGGATATTTGCTTAATGAAACACGATTCTGAAATGGTTGAAAGGTTCAAGGAGTTTCAGAGTAAAGTTAAAGATCATCGTGACAAGAAGACAAAATGTCTACGATATGATCATGGACATTAATATCTGAGTTACGAGTTTGGTATGCAATTTAAGAAAATGTGGAAATTGTTTCACATCTCACGCCTCCTGGAACACCATAGTGTGATGGTGTGTCCGAACGTCATAGTCGTGCTCTATTGGATATAGTGCATACTCTGATGTCTCTTATCATTTTGCCACTATCGTTATGGTGTTATGCATTAAAGACAAATCCATTCGCTTTAATAGGGCACCATCTAAGTCTGTTGAGAAGACACCGTAAGAATTATGGTTTGACAGAAGCCTAAGCTGTCATTTATTAATGTTTGGGGCTGCGACGCTTATGTGAAAATGGGTTTTCACCTAATAATCTCAAACCCAAAGTAGGCAAATGCATCTTCATAGAATACCCTACGGAGACATTGGGTATACCTTCTATCTCAGATCCAAGCGCAAAAGGTGTTTGTTGCTAAGAACGGGTCCTTTCTCGAGAAAGAGTTTCTCTCGAAAGAATTGAGTGGGAGGAAGATAGAACTTGATGAGGTGGTTGAACCTTTGTTTCAACCAAAGAGTAGCGCAACATAGAAAGATGTTTGTGTGGAGCCTACGTCAGTTGAAAAGGAAGTTAATGATGATGATCATGAAGCTTCGGATCAAGTTACTATCGATGCATACTGCTCCAGAGTAGTATGGCAACCCTGTCTTGGAAGTCATGTTGTTGGGCAATGATGAACCTACGAACTATGAAGAAGCGATGGACGGCCTGGATTCCAGCAAATGGCTAGGAGCCATGAAATCTGAGAAAGGATCCATGTATGAAAACCAAGTATGGACTTTGGTAGACTTGCCCGTTGAACGACAGGTCGTTGAGTACAAATGGACCTTTGAGATGAACACATACACTAATGGTGAAATGTCACCGTTTATAAAGCTTGACTTGTCACAAAGAAGTTTCCGCCAAGTTCAAGGAGTTGACTGCGATGAGATTTTCTCATCCGTAGCGATGCTAAAAGTCTGTTAAAATTATGTTCGTAGTTGCTGCATTTTTCGATTATGAAATCTGGCAAATGGATGTCAAAACAAGGCTTCCTTAACGGTTTCCGCGAGGAAGAGTTGTATGTGATACAACCAGAGGGTTTTTTCAATCCTAAGGATGCTAAAAGGTATGCAAACTCCAGCGATCCTTCTATGGACTGGAGCAAGCATCTCGGAGTTGGAATATGAGCTTTGATGAAGTGATCAAAGTTTTTGAGTTTATACAAAGTTTATGAGAAACTTGTATTTACAAGAAAGTGAGTGGGAGAACTATAGAATTTCTGATAAGAATGTGTAGTTGACATATTATTGATCGGAAATGATGTAGAATTTCTGGAAAGCATAAATGGTTGTTTGGGAAAAAGGTTTTTCAAAGGAAGACCTGGATAAAGCTACCTAATTGTTGGGCATCAAGATTTATAGAGGTAGATCAAGATGTTTGATAATAATTTCAATGAGTACATACCTTGACAAGATATTGAAGAAGTTCAATATGGATCAGTCCAAGAAAGCGTTCTTGCCTGTATTTGAAGGTGTGAGATTGAGGACAGCTCAATGCCCGACCACGGCAGAAAATAGAGAAAAGATGAGTGTCATCCCCTATGCTTCAGTCATAGGCTCTATATAGTATGCCATGATGTGTACCGCACCCGTGTGTGCCTTGCCATGAGTCTGTCAAGGGGTACAAGAGATATCCAGGAGTGGATCACTGGAAAGTGGTCAAAATTATCCTTAGCAACTAGAGGACTAAGGAAATATTTCTCGATTATGGAGGTGATAAAGAGTTCTTCGTAAAGGGTTACGTCGATGCAAGATTTAACACCAATCCGGATGACTCTTAGTAGAAATCCGGATACGTATAGTAGAGTATCCATTTGGAATAGCTCCAAGTAGAGCGTGGGAGCAGTATCTACTGTATAACATAGAAGTTTGCAAGGTACACACTGATCTGAATGTCGCAGACCCATTGACTAAAACCTCTTTCCCGAGCAAAACATGATCAAACCCCAGAACTAATTGTGTGTTAATCATATGATGATATGATCACATGGTGATGTAAATATTAATCACGTGGCCATGTGAACTAGATTACTGACTCTAGTGCAAGTGGGAGACTATTGGAAATATGCCCTAGAGGCAATAATAAAATAGTTATTATTGTATTTCCTTGTTCATAATAATTGTCTATTGTTCATGCTATAATTGTATTAACCGGAAATCATAATGCATGTGTGAATACATAGACCACAACATGTCCCTAGTAAGCCTCTAGTTGGCTAGCTTGTTGATCAATAGATGGTCACGGTTTCTTGACCATGAACATTAGATGTCATTGATAACGGGATCACATCATTAGGAGAATGATGTGATGGACAAGACCCAATCCTAAGCATGGCACAAGATCGTGTAGTTCGTCTGCTAAAGCTTTTCTAATGTCAAGTACCGTTTCCTTAGACCATGAGATTGTGCAACTCCCGGATACCGTAGGAATACTTTGGGTGTGCCAAACATCAAAACGTAACTGGGTGGCTATAAATGTAAATTGTGGGTATCTGCGGAAGTATCTGTTGGGTTGGCACGAATCGAGACTGGGATTTGTCACTCCGTGTGATGAAGAGGTATCTCTGGGCCCACTCGGTAAGACATCATCATAATGAGCTCAATTTTACTAAGGAGTTAGCCACGGGATGATGTGTTACGGAACGAGTAAAGAGAATATCCGGTAACAAGATTGAACAAGGTATAGGGATACCGACGATCGAATCTCGGGCAAGTGTCGGTAGACAAAGGGAATTGTATACGGGATTGATTGAAACCCCGACATCGTGGTTCATCCGATGAGATCATAGTGGAGCATGTGGGAGCCAACATGGGTATCCAGATCCCACTGTTGGTTATTGACCGGAGAGGTGTCTTGGTCATGTCTACATGCCTCCCGAACCCGTAGGTCTACACACTTAAGGTTCGATGACGCTAGGGTTATAGGGAAATAGTGTACGTAGTTACCAAAGCTTGTTCGGAGTCCCGGATGAGATCCCGGACATCACGAGGAGTTTTGGAATGGTCCGAAGGTAAAGAATAATATATATGAAGTGAGGTTTTGGTCACCGGAAGAGTTTCGAGCATCATCGGTAACGTACAGGGACCACCGGAAGGTTTTCGGGGTCCCACCAAGTGGGGCCACCGGCACCAGAGGGCTGCATGGGCCGCAGGTGGGACGGAACCAGCCCCTAGGTGGGCTGGTGTGCCCCCCACAAGGGCCCAACACGCAGCACTTGGTGGGAGGGGAGCAAACCCTAGCCCAGATGGGCCTAAGGCCCACCTAGGGCGCTGCCCCTCCCCCTCTCTCTCTGGCCGCCGGCGAGATGGCCAATCTTGGGCCGGCCGCAGCCCTAGGGTGGAAACACTAGGGGATGCACCCTCCCTCCTCCTCCTCCTATATATAGTGGGGTTTTGGGGGCTGCCATACACATGAGTTCTTCTCTCTCTCGACGCAGCCCTACCCCTCCTCCTCCTCGTCTTCTGTAGTGCTTGGTGAAGCCCTGCCGGAGTACCATGCAGCTCCACCATCACCACGTCGTCGTGCTGCCGGAGTTCTCCCTCAACCTCTCCTTCCTCCTTGCTAGATCAAGGCATAGGAGACATCATCGGGCTGCACATGTGTTGAACGCGGAGGCGCCGTTGTTCGGCGCTTAGATCGGAATCCACCACGATCTGAATCGCTGCAAGTATGACTCCACCGATCGTGTTCTAGTAACACTTCCGCTTTGCGATCTTCAAAGGTATGAATATGCACTCCCCGTTGCTCATTGCTGGTTTCTCCATAGATAGATCTTGGTGACACGTAGGAATTCTTTTGATTTACTACTACTCTCCCAACATTGGCGACATGAGCTAGGTCTATGCGTAGAATCTATGCACGAGTAGAACACAAGTTATTGTGGGAACCGATCTTGTTAATATGCTTGTCGTTACTAGTCTTATCTTAATTCGACGGTATTGTGGGATGAAGCAGCCCGGACCAACTTTACACGTACGCTTACGTGAGACCGGTTCCACCGCCTGACATGCACTTGTTGCATAAGGTGGCTATCGGGTGTATGTCTCTCCCACCTTAGTTGGATTGGATTCGATGAAAAGGGTCCTTATGAAGGGTAAATATCAATTGGCATATCACATTGTGGTTTTGGCGTAGGTAAGAAACGTTCTTGCTAGAAACCTATAGCAGCCACGTAAAAACTTGCAAGACGTCTAACTTGTTTTTGCAGCATATGCCTTGTGGTGTGATATGGCCAAAGGATGTGATGTGATGCATTGTGATGTATGAGATTGATCATGTTCTTATAATAGGATTCACGATTTGCATGTCGATGAGTATGACAACCGGCAGGAGCCATAGGAGTTGTCTTATTTTATTGTATGTCAATCATAAACGCCATGTAATTACTTTACTTTATTGCTAAACATTAGCCATAGTAGTAGAATTAATAGTTGGCGAGACAACTTCTTGAAGACACGATGATGGAGATCATGGTGTCGTGCCGGTGACAGTGATGATCAGGGTGCCCCGAAGATGGAGATCAAAGGAGCAAGATGATATTGGCCATATCATGTCACTATATTGATTGCATGTGATGTTTATCATGTTTACATCTTATTTGCTTATAATGATGGTAGTAAATAAGATTATCTCTCAATAAAATTTCAAGAAAGGTGTTCACCCTAACTATGCACCGTTGCTAAGGATCGTTGTTCCGAAGCACCACGTGACGATCGGGTGTGATAGGTTCTCACGTTCGTATACAACGGGTGCAAGCCAGATTTACACACGTGAAACACTTAGGTTGACCTGACGAGCCTAGCATGTACAGACATGGCCTCGGAACACAGAAGCCCGAAAGGTCGAACATGAGTTGTATAGTAGATGCGATCAACATGGAGATGTTCACCATGGATGACTAGTCCGTCTCACGTGATGATCGGACATGAGCTAGCTGACATGGATCATGTATCACTTGGATGACTAGAGAGATGTCTATCTAAGTGGGAGTTCATTAAATAATTTGATTATGTGAACTTAATTATCATGAACTTAGTCTAAAAGTGTCTTGGCAAATTATGACGAAGATAGCTCACGCTGTAGCTCCCCTGTTTTATTGATACGGTCCCTAGAGAAAAGTAAGTTGAAAGTTAATTGTAACAATAATGCGGACTGGGTCCGTGATCTAAGGATTGTCCTCATTGCTGCACAGAAGGCTTATGTCCTTGATGCACCACTAAGTGCACCACTCCCTCAAGCGTTGTTTGTAGATGTTGTGAACACATGACAGGCACTTTCTGATGACTACTTGATAGTTTAGTGCATCATGCATTACGGCTTAGAATTGAGGCTCCAAAAAGTTTTGAACATCACGAAACATATGAGATGTTCTAAGAGCTGAAATTGGGATTTCAGGCTCGTGCCCATGTTGAGGGGTATGAGACCTCCAACAAGATTCTTTGCCTACAAGATAAAGGAGAATAGCTCAATCGGTGAGCATGTGCTCAGATTGTCTGGGTGCTACAATCACTTGAATCGAGTAGGAGTTAATCTTCCAAATAAGATAGTGATTAATACAGTTCTCCAAGTCACTGCCACCAAGCTACTAGAGCTTTCGTGATGAACTATAACATGCCAGGGATGGATAAGATGATCCCTGAGTTGTTCGTGATGTTTGACACCACGAAGGTAGAAATCAAGAAGGAGCATCAAGTGTTGATGGTTAAGTGAAAACCACTAGTTTCAAGAAGGGCAAGGGAAAGAAGGGAAAAACTTCAGGAATGCCAAGCCAGTTGCCGCTCTAGTGAAGAAACCCAAGGTTGAGCCCAAACCCGAGATTAAGTGCTTCTGTTATGAGGAGAATGTTCGCTGAAGCAGAACAAACCTAGATGCTTGGTAGATAAGAAGGCTGGCAATGTCGATAGAAGTATATTTGATATACGTGTTATTGATGTGTACCTTGCTGGTACTCCTAGTAGCACCTGGGTATTGGGTACCGGTTCGATTGCTAAGTGTTAGCAACTCAAAATAAAAGCTACGGAATAAACAGAGGCTAGCTAAGTGAAAGGTGACGATGTGTTTTGGAAGTGTTTCCAAGGTTGATGTGATCACCAACGCACGCTCTTTCTACCTTCGGGATTTGTGATAAACCTAAATAAATGTTATTTGGTGTGTGCGTTGAGCGTGAACGTGATTAGATCATGTTTAGTGCATTACGGTTATTCATATAAGTTAGAGAATAATGGTTATTTTGTTTACATGAATAATGCCTTCAATGGTCATGCACCCACTGGGAATGGTTTATTTAATCTTGATCATAACAGTACACATGTTCATAACATTGATACCAAAAGATACAAAGTTAATTATGATAGTACCACATACTTGTGGCACTGCCGCAAAATGTCATATTGGTATAAATCGCATGTAGAAACTCCATGCTGATGGATCTTTTAACTCACTCGATTTCGAATCGGTTGAGACATGCGAGCCATGCCTCTTGGGCAATATGACTAAGACCCCATCTTCCGGTATGATGGAGCGGGCTAGTGGCTTATTGGAATTAATACATGTTGATGTATGTGGTTCAATGAGTGTTGAAACACACAGTGGATATCGTTATTTTCTTTACCTTCACTGATGATTTGAGTAAATATGGGGGTATTTGCTTAATGAAACACGAGTCTGAAATGTTTGAAAGGTTCAACGAGTTTCAGAGTAAAGTTAAAGATCATCGTGACAAGAAGATAAAATGTCTACGATATGATCGTGGACATGAATATTTGAGTTACGAGTTTGGTGTGCAATTCAAGACAATGTGGAAATTGTTTCACAGCTCACGCCTCGTAGAACACCATAGTGTGATGGTGTGTCCGAACGTCGTAGTCGTGCTCTATTGGATATAGTGCGTACTATGATGTCTCTTATTGTTTTGCCACTATCATTATGGGGTTATGTATTAAAGACAAATCCATTCGCTTTAATAGGGCACCATCTAAGTCTATTGAGATGACATCGTAAGAATTATGGTTTGACAGAAGCCTAAGCTATCATTTCTTAATGTTTGGGGCTGCGACGCTTATGTGAAAATGGGTTTTTACCTAATAAGCTCGAACCCGAAGCAGGCAAATGCATCTTCATAGAATACCCTAAGGAGACATTGGGTATACCTTCTATCTCAGATCCAAGTGCAAAAGGTGTTTGTTGCTAAGAACGGGTCCTTTCTCGAGAAAGAGTTTCTCTTGAAAGAATTGAGTGGGAGGAAGATAGAACTTGATGAGGTGGTTGAACCTTTGTTTCAACCATAGAGTAGCACAACATAGAAAGATGTTTTTGTGGAGCCTACGTCAGTTGAAAAGTTAGTTAATGATGATGATCATGAAGCTTCGGATCAAGTTACTATCAAACCTCGTAGGTTGACAAGGAGGCGTACTACTCTAAAGTAGTATGGCAACCCTGTCTTGGAAGTCATGTTGTTGGACAATGATGAAACTACGAACTATGGAGAAGCGATGGTGGTCCCGGATTCCAACAAATGTCTAGGAGCCATGAAATCCGAGAAAGGATCCATGTATGAAAACCAAGTATGGACTTTGGTAGACTTGCCCGTTGAACGGCAGGTTGTTGAGTACAAATGGACCTTTGAGATGAACACAGACACTAATGGTGACATGTCACCGTTTATAAACCTCGACTTGTCGCAAAGAAGTTTCCGCCAAGTTCAAGGAGTTGACTGCGATGAGATTTTCTCGTCCGTAGCGATGCTAAAAGTCTGTTAAAATTATGTTAGCAGTTGCTGCATTTTTTGATTATGAAATTTGGCAAATGGAGGTCAAAACAAGGCTTCCTTAACGGTTTCCATGAGGAAGAGTTGTATGTGATACAACCAGAAGGTTTTGTCAATCCTAAGGATGCTAAAAGGTATGCAAACTCCAACGATCCTTCTATCGACTGGAGCAAGCATCTTGGAGTTGGAATATGAGCTTTGATGAAGTGATCAAAGTTTTTGAGTTTATACAAAGTTTATGAGAAACTTGTATTTACAAGAAAGTGAGTGGGAGCACTATATAATTTCTGATAAGAATGTGTAGTTGACATATTATTGATCGGAATGATGTAGAATTTCTCGAAAGCAAAAATGATTGTTTGGAAAAAAAAGGTTTTTCAAAGGAAGACCTGGATAAAGCTACCTAATTTTTGGGCATCAAGATTTATAGAGGTAGATCAAGATGTTTGATAATAATTTCAATGAGTACATACCTTGACAAGATATTGAAGAAGTTCAATATGGATCAGTCAAGAAAGGGTTCTTGCTTGTATTAGAAGGTGTGAGATTGAGCACAGCTCAATGCCCGACCACGGCAGAAAATAGAGAAAAGATGAGTGTCATCCCCTATGCTTCAGTCATAGGCTCTATATAGTATGCCATGCTAGGTACCGCACCTGTGTGTGTCTTGCCATGAGTCTGTCAAGGGGTACAAGAGAGATCCAGGAGTGGATCACTGGACAACGGTCAAAATTATCCTTAGCAACTAGAGGACTAAGGAAATATTTCTCGATTATGGAGGTGATAAAGGGTTCGTCATAAAGGGTTATGTCGATGCAAGCTTTAACACCAATCCGGATGACTCTTAGTAGAAATCCGGATACATATAGAGGAGTAACCATTTGGAATAGCTCCAAGTGGAGCGTGGGAGCAGTATTTACAGTATAACATAGAAGTTTTCAAAGTACACACGGATCTGAATGTCGCAGACCCATTGACTAAAACCTCTTTCACGAGCAAAACATGATCAAACCCCAGAACTAATTGTGTGTTAATCATATGATGATATGATCACATGGTGATGTAAGTGTTAATCACATGGCCATGTGAACTAGATTATTGACTCTAGTGCAAGTGGGAGACTGTTGGACATATGCCCTAGAGGCAATAATAAAAAGGTTATTATTGTATTTCCTTGTTCATGATAATTGTCTATTGTTCATGCTATAATTGTATTAACCGGAAACCATAATGCATGTGTGAATACATAGACCACAACATGTCCCTAGTAAGCCTCTAGTTGGCTAGCTCGTTGATCAATAGATGGTCACTGTTTCATGACCATGGACATTGGATGTCGTTGATAACGGGATCACATCATTAGGAGAATGATGTGATTGACAAGACCCAATCCTAAGCATAGCACAAGATCGTGTAGTTCGTCCGCTAAAGCTTTTCTAATGTCAAGTATCGTTTCCTTAGACCATGAGATTGTGCAACTCCCGGATACCGTAGGAATACTTTGGGTGTGCCAAACATCACAACGTAACTGGGTGTCTATAAAGGTACACTACGGGTATATCCGAAAGTATCTGTTGGGTTAGCACGAATCGAGACTAGGATTTGACACTCCGTGTGACGGAGAGGTATCTCTGGGCCCACTCGGTAAGACATCATCATAATGAGCTCAATGTGACTTAGGAGTTAGACATAGGATGATGTGTTATGGAACGAGTAAAGAGACTTGCTGGTAACGAGACTGAACAAGGTATAGGGATACCGACGATCGAATCTCGGGCAAGTGTCATACCGGTAGACAAAAGGAATTGTATACGGGATTGATTGAATCCCTGACATCGTGGTTCATCTGATGATATCATCGTGGAGCATGTGGGAGCCAACATGGGTATCCAGATCCCGCTGTTCGTTATTGACCGAAGAGGTGTCTCGGTCATGTCTACATGCCTCCCGAACCCGTAGGGTCTACACACTTAAGGTTCGATGACGTTAGGGTTATAGGGAAATAGTGTACATGGTTACCAAAGGTTGTTCAGAGTCCCAGATGAGATATCGGATGTCACGAGGAGTTCCAGAATGGTCTGGAGGTAAAGAATGATATATAGGAAGTGAGGTTTTGGTGACCGGAAGAGTTTCGGGCATCACCGGTAACGTACCAGGACCACCGGAAGGGTTCCGGGGGTCTATCAAGTGGGGCCACCGGCACCAGAGGGCTGCATGGGCTGCATGTGGGAGGAAACCAGCCCCTAGGTGGGCTGGTGCGCCCCCCACAAGGGCCCAAGGCGCAGCACTTGGTGGGAGGGGGCAAACCTAGCCCAGATGGGCCTAAGGCCCACCTAGGGCGCCGCCCCTCCCCTCTCCCTCTCTGGCCACCGGCCGCAGCCCTAGGGTGGTAACCCTAGGGGCTGCACCCTCCCTCCTCCTCCTCCTATATATAGTGGGGTTTTGGGGGCTGCCATACACATGAGTTCTTCTCTCTCTCAGCGCAGCCCTACCCCTCCTCCTCCTCGTCCTCCGTAGTGCTTGGCAAAGCCCTGCCGGAGTACCACGCAGCTCCACCGTCACCACGTCGTCGTGCTGCCGGAGCTCTCCCTCAACCTCTCCTTCCTCCTTGCTGGATCAAGGCATAGGAGACGTCATCGGGATGCACGTGTGTTCAACGCGGAGGCGCCGTTGTTCGGCACTTAGATCGGAATCCACCGCGATCTAAATCGCTACGAGTATGAGTCCACCAACTGCGTTCTAGTAACGCTTCCGCTTTGCGATCTTCAAAGGTATGAAGATTCACTCCCCTTTGCTCGTTGCTAGTTTCTCCATAGATAGATCTTGGTGACACGTAGGAAATTTTTTGATTTACTACTACGTCTCCCAACACAGGGAACTCATCGGCTGCACTGGGCCCTGTGGCTGCGCCAGACCCTCCGGCTGTGCTGGGCCCGTCGGCTCCCGGGTGGGCCGCCTCCTTGGCCTCCCCTGAGGAATCGACCCCCTCTTCGGGCGGGCCTCCCTGCTCATAGTCCTCAGAGTCGGAGTGGTCACGCTCCGCCTCGAAGATCTGGGGGTGCAGGCTATCCCGCGTGTTCCGTCGCACGAACAATTACGGTCAGCACAGAAAAGTAAGAACGAATGCCGGCTGGAGGGGTTCGAACAAGAAGGACCGTCTCGACAGAATATACCAGGGGCGCTCGGTGGTGAAGATCATACGACTCCTTGCCAAAGGTTCACGACGCCGATGCCAGCTTGAAGGTCGTGATGGCATTCACCCGGTTCGCCACCTGAGCCGGCGTCAGGTCGACGGTCAACAGCCGGTAGGGGTCCCGGCGACCGTACATGTCGTAGATCTAGTGCAGACTCATCTGGAGAGGTAGCACCCGGCACACGATGAAGGCCGCCACCAGGTCGGAAGCGACCAGCCCGTTCTCGCTCCTCAGCTCCACGAGTCGGCCGAGCTCTGCGAGAGTGGTTCTGCGCGGGGCGGTCCCCGACCAGTTCACCTCAGAGGACGAGGCATTGACGTACTTCGGCAGCCGGACGTAATCCCGTTGCGGGTCGGTGTTTTTCACATAGAAGAATGTCCGATGCCAACCCTTGACGAAGTCGATGAGGCTGAAGTGCGGGAAGCATGAGCCACGGCAGCACACCACCACGCCCCCGCAAGAGAACGGCTCCTCAGTGCTTTTCAGCGCTTTGAAGTAGAACAGGGCCTTGAAGAAGTCCACGAAGGGGAGCATCCCCAAGTAACCCTATCATCGCGTCACGAAGCCCGCAATGTAGATGATGGCATTGGGGCCGAGGTGATGCGGTAGGAGGTCAAAGGTATCCATCATGAGAAGGAAGAAGTGGCTCACTTGAAGCCCGAAGCCACGGGAGAAGTGGCAGGAGAAGACGACGAACTCCCCCTCCTGCGGCTCGGGTACCAACTCGTCGCCCGGTGTGCGGGTGGTCATGCGCTCAACCGGCGGCAGCATGCGCGCGTGGCGGAGCTCCGCAATGGTGGCCTCCGTGACCACGGAACCGGCCCAGCTCCCCGAGCGTCCTTCGGCCATCGCTACGGCAGGGCTGCATGGGAGGGCGTGTGAGCAGGGTCGCGAGCAAGAGGAGCAGCAGCACGCGAGGGAACGGAGAAGACAAGAGGAAGGAAGGCGGGGGGCAAATGGGGCGCGGGTGCTTCCGCCCTTTGTCCTCCCTCCCCTTTTAAATGGGAAGGCCACGACCGAGGAACGTGGGGATTAACTGTGCCCACTCCCCAGGAATCTCCACGCGCGCGTGGGCGTCCTGGGCCACAACCGCCGCATCGGGGCACAGATGAGGTTTAGATACACGCAGGGAACATAGTAAATGTTACTATGCCTTCCATCGGTGTATTCCCTATGTATTAAGTTTCATAATTCATTTTAGAGTTTCACACTCTAGCCCTTTGCATAAGGTATCTTGCAAGAAGGTTGTTCATAAGAGAACTTTTCATGTTCGATGTTACGAATAACATAAGGGCCATACTTTCATTATGAATGAGACGTATGTTATGAATATTGATAATAATACATTACCTCTGGGTTTATTTTTATAATTCATTTTAGAGTTTCATACACTCTAGCCAATTGCACAATGTTTGTTGCAAAAGAGTTGTTCATAAAAACAACAATTGTTGTCCAGTATTATGAATAACATGAAGGGCCATGCTTCCATCCTAGATAGGATGTATGTTATGAATATTGATGGAAATATGATACGTCCATAACACTGGCGCTAAATGTCGTGAGACTAAAAGAATACCACATATGTGTGGCACTGCATTTGGTCACATTGAGAAACCCGCATGGAAAATTCCATTATGATGGATTTTGAAGTCGTTTGATTTTGAACATCTGACACTTGCAACTTTCCTCCAAAAGGTGAACTAACTAAAATATCGTTCACAGGCCATAAGGAACGAGCAAATAACTTATTCGTGATCATACATTTGATGTATGTAGTCTGATAAATGTTGTTGCAAACAGTGGATTTGTCTACCTTCAAAAATGACTCAAGTAGATATATGGATATTTACTTGATGAGACGTAAGTCTGGATCTTTTGAAATCATTCGAAAGGTTTTCAAAAATGAAGTAGAAGCTATTATACCAAGAAAATTTTGTTTCTGCAATTTGATTGCGGAAAGGAATATTTGAGTTACAAGTTTAGCAAATGTCTGATGAGTTGTGAAAAGAGTTTCATAACTTGCACCTCCCGGAACACCACTGCAAGTGGAAAGTCTGTGAAGATGTAATCAAAGCATTTATGACATGGTAAGATCAAAGATGACATAAATAGATTTGCCATTATCCCTTTTATAGAGTGATGCTTTAGAGACTGCGGCTTTTACACTGAAAAGAGATCCATCAGGTCTGTTGAAATGATGCCATGGTATGGTACGCCCAACCATGTTATATGTTTTCTTAACATTTGGAATATGGGGCTTGTGTAAAAGGTTACAAACCTATTCCAAATCAGACAAGTGCTACTTTGTATGGTTATCCCAAGTCATTGGGTATTCCCCCACCACAATACCGAGGCAAAAGGTTTTGCCACAAAACGGTATGCTTTTAGAGAGAACAGTTCTTACAAAAGGTGAGTGGGAGGACAGTGCAACTCAACGAGATAACAAGTATCTTCATCATCAGTTCAAAGGAGAGAAACCTTGGAACTGATTCCGTTCTTTCCTACTAGGACTGATACGGAAGTCTCTACAATAAAATGTATGGACTTCGGTCGGACGTGCAGCTGGACCACGTAGGCAAAGCTCGTGCAAACCTATTAGGTGCACAAACAAGATATTGTTGTTAGATAACAGTATACCTACAATACACAAGGAAACGTTGATGGGCCCTGACTCCGGGATTGGCTAAATGCCAATACAATCCAAGATAGTTTCCATATAAGTGATTCAAGATTAAAACCTTGATACATATTTCACAGGACTTAGAGTCTAATGAATATTTATGGAACTTAAAACTGATATGGTTAAAAATTGTTTTATCCATAAAGCTCGACTTGTTGAAATAACAAGTTCAAGGAGTTGACTACGATGAGGTTGTTTCACCGTAGCGATGCTTAAGGTCGGTTCAGGTTGAGCTAGCAATTAATACATATATCAATCATGAGATATGAAACATGGATGAAAAAAGGATTTCCATCTAATGGAAATGAAACCTAGGACTTGTATGTGATACAGTCCAAAGTAATTTGTCGATCCAGAGGATGCTAGTAAGTATGCAAACTTCAGAGTTCCAGCAATGGACAGAAGAGAGCAAAATGGAGTTGGAAGCTTCATGGTTTGATGAAATGGTCAAAAGGGTTTTTTACTTCATCAATGGGTAACGAAGATGCTTGTGATTCAATAAAGTAAGTGGGAGCATAATAATATTTCTAAAAACGTTGTGTGCTTGACACATTGTTAATTGGAAATAAATTTCTTGACACGAATTAGGACTTCATTTGAAAATAGTTTTGCGATGAAGTGCTTAGGCTAAATAGCCTCCATATTAGGCATGATGATCTATGGATATAGATTTACCCAATGGGGCTAAGCAATTAATACATATTGACAAGGTGCTAAAACCTTTTAGCATTTAAAACACCAAGAAGTGATTCTTGCCGAAGTCACATGGAAAGAGTTTTTGCAAGACTAAGTGTCCCAAAACACTGACGAGTAAAATACATGATGGATATTCCACACACTCTAGTGTTTGGATTAATCATGTATTCCATGGTATGTAAAAACAACCAGATATGTCCGATACTCCCAAGTTGTTGCGAGTATAGATACCAAAGTGATCAAAGCACTGATCATGGGACAATAGTGAAAGATGTCATTAAGTACTAGAGTAGTGTTGATGACATGTTTTCTCGCAAGCAGAGATTATGAAGTGCTCGTTGTAAGTAATTACATCGATACAGTCTCAATTAATGCTCCATGCGATTTTCGATTTAAGTTAAGGGTTTTGTGTAATACACAATATGGTGGCACGGTAGTTGGAAATTGTTCCAAACAAGATACTGTGGCGAATTCTATAACGAAGGCTAAGTATGTTGACGCTTTAGAAGCGACAAAGAAGTTGTTGAATCATATAGTTCATTCATGAACTTAGTATGGTTCCAAGATGGCTTTGGTCTATGGGACACTATTGCAGATAGTTGCTCCATAGCTTAGTCTGAGGAATCAGGTTTCGACCAATGATTCACAGATATGCAAGGCCAAGTCCACACAAAATACAAATTTTGTGATAGCATGAAAACACGAGGATATGCAAAAGTTACACACGGAGCTGAAGTTGTCAGATCCGTTGGACATCAGGCTATACCACAAGCAAAGCATATTTTACACCAGTATGCCATAGGTGTAAATTGCATTAGCATTGACTAGATTATTGACTCTAGTGCAAGTGGGAGTCTGTAGGAGATATACCCTAGAGGCAATAATAAATGTTATTGATTATATCCCTGTTCATAATTAGGTTTATGTTCCATGCTATAACTACTATGGTTCTCGAGTCTACAATAACCACGAGGCTTGAAGGAAGACTCATATGCACGTGTGTAATAATAAACGGTAAAATGTATTCCTAGTCTTGCCTCTAAGACTGGCTCAAGTATTGCATGATGATCCCCTTTTCCTGATCATGGGCATGGCTATGCCGGCAATTTTGAGGGCACAATGTTAGAAGAACATTTGTGTTGAATCGACCCGAATTGATGTTATGCTATGAGATACATTCGTCATAAGTTAATGGTTAATAACACAGAGAAGTTAATGTTTGCATAAATTCCTTAGACCATGAGAGTATCGAGTTTCTTCATGCTTGCTTCATGAACTTTGGGGTTTGTTAAACATCATTCGTAAATGGGTGGCTATTACGGCGGCTTACGGGTTCATGGAAAAGTATGTCAAGTAACTTGTTAGCTCAAGATTGGGATTTGCTCCTCCGATGATGGAGAGATATCTCTAGGCCCTCTCGGTGTTACGGTATCCATCATCGTCTGGCCAGACACTTTGTGATTTGATCACGAGGATGCCGAAACACGGGAACGAGAAAAGAGAACAATACCGATAACGAGGTAACTGGCATAGTGGACAAGATGTTGATCCACGGGGATGCCAACATGTCTCACCTCGGGTATTTGTAACATATCGCGAAGCAACAGGAATAGCACACGACAGCTGGAGGTTCACTCGAATATTCATTCGTGTGGGTATAGGGGTCAATATGGGTGCCCACGGCTCCGATGTTGATCATTGATCGGAAGGGGTTCCGGGTCATGTCTATACTTCACCGAACCTATAGGGTCACACGCTTAAGGATCATCTATCTGCTGAATACTAGACAAGGAGTCCGAGAGAAAGTCACTGAAATAGTTTCGGAGACAACGGAAAAGTTTCGGAGAGAACACCGAAAAAGTTTCTGGAATTTTTCAGGCGAAAAAACCGGAAAAAGATTTTGGAGCTGCTGGAATTGTTTACCGGGTAAACGAAGATGGTTTTATATTAAACCACCATACTAGAAATGTTCCGGAGCACGTCCAGATAATTTAGAGTGTGCCGGAAATGTTCTGGGACCTTCCAGAATTTTTCAGAAGAAATAGTTTCGAAGAACATCTTGTCCCAGCATGAGGGGACAAGATCCCACAATGCGTGGGGACTGTTTTGGGGCTGTTTTTGGGGGCGCCCCCTTTAGGGGACAGCCCCTTGTGGCTGGACAAAGTGTTGGGTGGGGCCCCCATGGTGGGGGGCAGCCCCCACAAAAGGTGGAGAATGTTGGGAGGATGGTGGGGCCCCATGGGGGAACACCATGGACAAGGGAACATGCTTTCTCCATGTTTGGTGGGAACATGCTTCCTTGTTTGGTGGGTGCTTGTCATGTGGCTGAAATTTCAGCCACCACCACCCTCTCCTTCCCCTATAAAAGGAGGTGGAGACGAGCTCTCCATCCCCACTCCAACTCTCATACACATGCCATGCATTATCTGGCTTCTTCTCTCCCTCCCACGAAAAGAGTTTCGTAGAGCCGAAAGGCTGTCTGGGTTCCGGTGGGAACTAGTTCTGGACGGCGAAGCCCTGCCGGATAGATGACACCGTACGTGTGCAACTCTATAGAGAGATCGTAGTTTTGGTCTTAGTTCGAGAGTGCCTCCCGAAGGGCTGTCCGTGTGACCGTCCGAGGTTTGGAGGTCCTCCCAAAGGGCTGTCCGAGTGACACTCCAAGTTTCGAAGGTCCTCCCGACGGGCTGTCCGCGACACCATCCGGGAGACTGTCTGACCGCCTCTCGGAGGGCTGTCCGTGGGGCAGATGAGGGTATACATCCTCGCGGTTGGGAGGTTGTAAAATCCTAGCTGCGGGGATCTGCACTGCTGATAGTCATCGACTCTACTTCCGCTACGCTGCGAGTCGGTAACGAAAATGATCAAACCTTGTATGTAGTCTCCATAGTGGTCCTAGGCTGGTGCGTAGGTCAGAAATTTTTTGTTTTCTGCTGCATTACCAAACAAACAGTGCCAGCACACTCCCGCCCACTCGATTACCTGCTCCGGCGTGGCTACAGGGCAGCCGTCCATACCGGAGACTTCGGCCGGCTGGCACAAGACGATGTCGCCCGGGCGAGTCATGCCGTAGTAGTTGGGCGGGGGGCAACCACGGAGCCGGCTGGCAGGACCCAGCGGGCGATGGAACCGCGCAGCCGATGGGCCCTACGGGCGACGAGACGGCTCACGAGGCGGACCCCCTCGCCAGCTGGAGAGGCTGCCAACCGGGTCCTCTCATTTTGTACCCGAAGAATATTATAAGTTAGGGGGTTGGCCTATAAAAAAACCCGAGCCCCCCATGCAACGGGGACGAGTAATCTCACGCACACACACACCCATGGGACACTTCCCACATATCCACCTTTGTAGTGGAGGAAGGCGAGCCAGCTGCTCCCTCTTCCTCCTCTAGACAACAGCTCCAGGAGCAACCTTGTAAACATACCTAACCATCAACTAGACCAAGTAGGACTAGGGGTGTTACCTCCCATGGAGGGCCCTGAACCTGGGTACATCGTGTGTCACCACCGCTTGTGCCTAATCCCGCACCCGGAGCCCGTCATCCTCCGGCCCCAACCACCTTCGATAATCCTACCCATGGCATCTGTCGTGAGAAAACGACGACACGTACTATTAAGAGGGGGTCTGCTTCGAAAAGGTTTGGGAGGAATCAACACGTACACATCTATCCTATTTGCACCACTTTTCCTATACTTCGATGGAGCACCAGCCGTTTTCCTCGTCTGTGCAAAGTGAAGCCTGCGGGGGTACTTGTGTTCAGTGGCTAGCAGTAGTACCGCTCAAGGGAGCAGTAGTACCGCAGGAGCCCGCGGTAGTATCGTTGGTCCCTGCCCTAATACGTACGCCTGCGGTACTAGGCGCGGATGTAATTTTTTACATTCGCCCTAGTGCGGTAGTAGTGTGATGCAGTTCCGGTACTAACGTGTCGTACTTTTTCGCAGTTCCGTCCTCAGCCAGGTAGGCATAGAAGTATTTTTTTTACTTCCGTGCACCTCCAAGTGCCTCTCTACCGACCATGCGGTAGCATCCCATGGGCTCGCGGTAGTACCGCTCCGGCGGTTCTACCGCTAGCTGCCTAGTGCAATCGGCCTGAGATTGATACTCCCGTGCGAGCGGTAGTACTGCAGGTCGCAGCGGTAGTACCGCAAGCACTTGCGGTAGTATCGTGGTCTGCTGCGGTAGTACCACGACGCAAGGGGATGAGGGTGGGAATAACTGTTGGATCTTTTCCCCCACTATAAAAGGGAGGTCTTCTTCCTCAAGAAGACCTCCTCTTCTTTCCCAAGCTCCATTGTTTCTCAAAGCTCCATTTTAGCCCGATCTCTCTCCCTAGCCAATCAAACTTGTTAATTTTCTAGGGATTGGTTGAGAAGGCCTCGATCTACACTTCCACCAAGAGAAATTTGATTCCCCCCCCCCCCCCCACTAATCCCTTGCGGATCTTGTTACTGTTGGGTGTTTGAGCACCCTAGACGGTTGAGGTCACCTCGGAGCCACATTCCGTTGTGGTGAAGCTTCGTGGTGTCGTTGGGAGCCTCAAATTTAGTTGTGGAGATAGCCCAAACCTTGTTTGTAAAGGTTCGGTCGCCGCCTTCAAGGGCACCAATAGTGGAATCACGTCATTGTAGGATCAAGAGTGGCGTGTCTAGAGGGGGGTGAATAGACTACTAGCAGAAATTTAAAACCTAACCTTTTCCCAAGTTAATTGGTTGGCATATTTTAACTATTTTAACAAGTCTAGTAAGTCTAAAAGCCCTACACATGCATGTCTACAAATATGACAGCTGAAAGTAAAGACATTACACATGTAAGTAAATAGATGGGATAGGAAGATCAAACGCAATAGGAGATGCAAGGATTTTTCCCGTGGTTCCGATAGGTCGTGCTATCATACGTCCACGTTCATGGAGTCTTCAACCCATGGAGGGTAACGGTCGCGAGAGTCCACGGAGGGTTCCACGGAGAAGCAACCTTGACTATTCCATGCCGCTTGCGTCCACGAAGGACTAGCCTCACTATGGGTAGATCTTCACGAAGTAGGCGATCTCCTTGCCCTTACAATCTTCTTGGTTCACTCCACAACACGAAGTAGGAGGCTCCCAAGCGACACCTAACCAATCTAGGAGGCACCACCCTCCAAAAGGTAATAGGCTCGATAATGATGATGAAATCCTTGCTATTGTGCTTCAAGATGATAGACTCCTCAACACACAATCTCTCTCACACAGGTTTGGCTTGCTAGAAGAGATGGGATTGGTGGAAAGCAACTTGGGGAGGCTAGAAATCAAGATCCATATGGTTGGAGTGGAAGATCTTGACCTCAACACAAGGGTAGGTGGTTCTCTCTCAGAAAACTGAGTATGATAGGTATGGAATAGTTCTGAGTGCTTCTCTTTAGAGTGGGTGGTGGTGAAGGGGTATATATAGGCTTCCCCAAAAATCCAACCGTTACACACAATAAGTCAGACTCGATGACACCGATGTGTAAATATCGGTGGTACCAAAGTGACCAAAAGTGGCAACTTTTGAATCTCGGATGGACCAATATACAATTCTCGGTTGCATTGACAAGGTGACCAACAGTCAGATTTACCAAACTCGGTAACGCCGATTCACCATTCTCGGTCGGACCGAAAATGAGAACTTGCATAATAGGAAGTTGGCAACCCAACTCGGTGGCACCGAGTGCAATGTCGGCTGCATCGAAGTGTTAGGGTATGACTGGGTCTGTCTAGGGTTTGGAACTCGATGGCACCGGGATAGGAATGTTGGTTGCACCGAATTTGCATATTTGGTTTAGGACAGACTTTGGTGGGAGAGTATGTGGATGTTTTGGTGACTATCACTTGTGCATGTTTGAGCATATTGTTCACCATCAAAACTTTACCCCCTTTTAATAGTATTGACTTTCCTATAGACTCAAAGTGATTTCTCACAAATGTAAAATGTAGAGTCCTTTTGCTTGAAGCTTGGCCAACCTATTTCCTTGAATCTTGGGTAATTCCACAGTCTCCTAAATCCTTTTGCCAACTCAACCCTCCATGGACTAATATCTGATATATACTAGATAGAAGTGTTAGTCCAAGAGACGATGTATGTTATCATGAATTATCAAAACCACCAAGGGAGCATATTGTGCTTCCAGTCTCCCCTTTTTTGGTAATTGATGATAACATACAATCAAAGCTTCAATTAAAGGTATGCATGGATGCAATGGAGACTTTGATAAACCACATGACTTAGAGTTGATCCCCCTAAATGTGTGCAGTCCTTTAAAGGATAGTTGCTTTGGAATGCATGGACACACATATGAATGAAAGGGATATAAGAGTCGTGTGTATCTTGGTTATATGCATCAGTATATGTGAATGAAATGTATATCCTTGATCAAAACTTCACTCTTGCAAACAATATGTACAAGAAGAAAGAGATCATGTTGATCAAAGATATGATGCATATACTTACCTTGAGTTCTTGAGCATTCTAGTAGTAGGGACACACTTGAGAGACAATGTTAGGAAACACAAGAGTATCTTACTAAACAAAAGCAATAGAACTCAAAGAGTACGCTCCACATCTTGGTAATAATCTATTATATCTTTTCTCCCCTTTGATATAAATATGGTAGTACGGATCCATGGTGGTGTATTGTTGTGGTGTTAGTGGACTCGTGTACGCTTCACAAAACTTTTCAAAGTTATGAAAGTCGTAGTACAGGATAGCCACCGAGTCAAAGATGGCTTGCTGCATTGAAACCCACAACCAACTTGTTGATACTGATGCATATGTAGTTAGTTCTGATGTAAGTCTTGCTGAGTACTCAGTATTCACTGTTGTTTAATTATGTTTTTGCAGAGGAGACTCCATTCTCGCTAGTGGTTTCTACAATAAGATCGATGTTGGCCATTTAGCTTGGGAATCCCAGCCAGAGGTCCGGTTCCTGTGGTGGGCCTTGTAGATAGACAGGCTTCCTCAGCCTTCTTATTTTCTAGATGTTTTTACCCAGACATGTTAAGCTTCCGCTTGTTTCTTGTATGATTTGTATGTTGGGTCATGTGACCCCTGCTTGTAATATCACACTATGTTGGCTCTTATGAGCCTCCTAAAGAAATGTTGTGTTATTGTATGGTTATGTTGTGATGCCATAGTTGTATCTATGCATATCGGGCATGTCATGCGTATGTGTGACGTGCAACGATATGTATGGGATTCGACACCTAGTTCTGTGCCTTTAGTAGTACTCTTTATAGGGAACTGCCTCTTTGTGCTTCCACCGAGCCTTGGTAGCTTGCTACAGCTCCGAACACATTGATTGACCGACATGTATCCTTCCTTGCTGCTGTGTCTGTCCTTTCGGGGAAATGTCTCGCAGTGTAATGGAGTCCTTGTATCCTGCTACGAATCGTCTACGTGCAGTGATGACATTTATGTCCCACGGCGTAATGGAGTCCTTGTAGCTTGCTATGACTCGTCTACACACGCTAGAGGCCGACACCTGCATTGTTGGGTTACGTATGCCTGTTCCTGTACGAATGTGCCACTTGGGTTCTACGACTAGTCATGTCGACCCGGGTTCTTTGACGTTTGAATGCTAGCGACATATTACAAACGTGAGCCAAAAGACGCAAACGGTCCCTGCCCAGGTAAGGTGGCAGCCGTGGAGTTAACGGTGCGTGAGGCCGCAAAGTGATGTGATGTGTTACATGTTGGATTCTTATGGCTTAGGATCGGGGTCCTGATAGCGTTGGTATCAGAGCTGACTGACTGTAGGATTAGCAAGCCAAACTGGTCGATGTTGAGTCTAGCAAATCCTTAGGTATATAAGGGAAATGATTGTGGAAGGGAATGGTGGGCTCTTTTTACTCCTGTCCCCATGTTATTCTGATTCTGAGTCACCCTCTCCTTTTCTACGAGGATTAAGAACTAGGCTTCTTATCTATCTACCAGGATCTCGTGTTACTATTCTGTAGACTTATAGGAATTGTTGATCTGAGTTTCAATCCAGTCCTCGAGTGTTATCTGTGTACCTTGTTAGCTCAATCAGAATCTTGAGATGGTCATGCTAAGGTGTCGTGGCACCTAAATCTTTTGCAGGATGTCTCATTTCTGAGCATTCGCAGTCGTTATGCTGTCCAATTTTCCCTAGGATTTCTTTGTAGATCGATGCTTTTGCATTCCCTCTTATCTTTCGGTATGCCGCCATGTCTAATCCTAGTTTCTCATCATCAGGATGTCCCGCAGTATCCAGGCTTCCATTGGTCGCAAGAAGGACCACAGGCGTGGAACCAGATAAGCTGAAGTTCTGTCGAATTCACCTTCGTTGGCACAATTCATGCTAGACATTGAGAAAGACAAGCGTCATCGCTTGCTGGCACGTATTCAGGAAAACACCGCACATCAATGTGCTAGAACAGTGACCATCCGTGATTTCATCAAGTTGTACCCACCCACCTTCCATCACTCCATTGAGCCACTCGATGCAGATGATTGGCTTCGTAGCATCACAAACAAGCTGCGTTCCACGAATGTGGCCGAGGCTGACAAGGTCACCTATGCTACATATTTCTTGGAGGGTCCTGCTAGTATATGGTGGGAGAACTATGAGACTATAATTCTAGCTGGCCAGATTCCTACCTGGAAAGAATTCACAGAGGTTTTCTGTGAGCATCATATTCCTCAGGGTCTCATGGACCAAAAGAGGGAAGAGTTTTGTAACCTTACCCTGGGTAAGATGGTTGTAGATGTTTACAGTTGAGAGTTTGGGAACCTTGCACGTTATGCCACAGAAGAAGTGTCCACGGATGCCAAGAAGCAAGCTAGATTCAGGAAGGGTCGCAACCCAAAGTTGCGTTGTGATCTTCACCTGCATCATTGTGAAACCTTCCAAGCTCTTGTGAACAAGGCCATTAATGTAGAGACAACTCAGTTCACCTATGAAGAATCTCGCAAGCACAACCATGATTTGGCTTCTACCTCCGGATCTGGACCTCAAAAGCGCCGGATTTGGGTTCTGAACTAATCGCTTCCTCCTGGATATGCATCGATGCCATCCTGTGTGGCGCCTCGTCCAACTCAGCTAAATGCTCCACCCAAATCTATTGGTGGACCGCCTGTCAATGCGATTCCACGTCATATTTCTGTGATTTGCTACAAGTGCAGAGAACCAGGCCACATCGCTCGCAATTGCACTCAGTCCAATGGTGTATCACCTCAGTCTGGAAAGTCAGTTGACCGTAATTAGACACCAGTCAGGGTGATCCATGCCAAGCCAACCGTCACTGAACAGGGATGTGTGAATCGCGGCTCAGCCAAAGAAGCTAATGATGATCCATAGGTTCTCCTTGGAACGCTCCTTGTCAATTGCCATCCGGCATCAGTTCTATTTGATATTGGAGCACCGCATTCCTTCATCTCGGAAGGCTATGCCCGATTGCACGACATGTAATTTTGTGATATGCCAACTGCTCTTGAAATTCAGACTCCAGGGTCTAGATGGCAGACCACAAGAATAAGCCATGGAAATGAAATCCGTGTTGATAGACTTGTATTCCTTGCTTCGTTGATAGCTCTCAAGTCTTCAGATATTAATATAATCTTGGGTATGGATTGGATGATAGCTCACCATGCCAAGATCGACTGCTCCACCAGGTCTGTTCAGCTTACGCATCCATCTGGCAAGATAGTCCATGTTTCAACACGAGTTGCAAAGCATCAGCTCTATTCACTCAATGCCAACCCTCTTTCCGAGCTTGAAGATATACCGGTAGTAAGAGATTTTCCGGATGTATTTCCAGAAGAATTGCTAGGCATTCCTCCTGACAGGGATGTAGAGTTTGTGATAGACCTCATCCCAGGAATTGTTCCAATTTCCAGAAGACCTTATAAGATGGCACCCTTGGAGTTAGCTGAGCTCAAGAAGCAACTCGATGAGTCCTTGCAAAAGGGTTTCATTCGACCTAGCTCTTGTTCTTGGGCTTGTCCCGTACACTTTGTGAAGAAAAAGGATGGAACGGAACGTATGGTTGTGGATTACCGACCCGTCACCCGTCAATTTGGTCACAATAAAGAATAAGTATCTGCTCCCCAGGATCAATGATTTGTATGATCAACTCGCTGGTTCTTTAGTGTTCTCCAATATGGATTTGACGTTAGGCTACCATAAAATCAAGATGAAGAATGGAGACATTCCCAAGACAGCGTTCGTCACTCGTTATGGCCAGTATGAGTACACGGTCATGTCCTTTGGACTAACCCATGCTTCAGCAACATTCTCCCGTTTGATGAACTCAATCTTCATGGAATACTTAGATAAGTTCATCGTGGTTTACCTCGATGATATCTTGATTTATTCAAAGAATGAAGAAGAACATGTTGAGCACCTCAGACTTGTGCTAGAAAAACTCAGAGAGCACCGTCTTTATGCCAAGTTCTCCAAGTGTGAATTTTGGTTACCTGAAGTGACCTATCTAGGTCATGTGATCTCCGGAAAGGGCATTGCGATCAATCCTGAAAGAGTTCAGGCCATTCTCGACTGGACTCCACCTGAAACAGTTAAGCAAGTTAGAAGTTTCCTTGGTTTAGCGAGCTATTATCGCCGCTTCGTGGAAAACTTCTCCAAAGTTGCCAAGCCTCTGACGGAACTCCTTAAGAAAGATAAGAAGTTTGAGTGGACCCCACAATGTGAGCACAGTTTCCAGGAACTGAAGAGACGTTTGACCTCTGCTCCCGTGCTTGTGCCACCTGACTTATCCAAGGACTTCGTCATCTATTGTGACGCTTCCAGACAAGGACTTGGATGTGTTCTTATGCAAGACCGACAGGTGATCGCCTATCCATCCCGACAGTTGCACCTATATGAGGAAAATTATCCAACACATGATTTGGAGCTCTCAGCAGTAGTCCATGCACTCAAGGTATGGTGACATTACCTTCTTGGTAATCGTTTTACACAGATCACCAAAGCCTGAAGTATATCTTCACTCAACCAGATCTGAATCTTAGACAAAATAGATGGTTAGAGCTGATTATGGATTATGACTTAGGAATTACTTACACCCCAGGCAAGGCAAATGTCATGGCGGATGCGTTAAGTCGTAAATCCCATTGCAACAATCTTATGCTGCAACAGGCTCAACCCCTTCTTCATGAGGAATTTTGCAATCTTAGCCTCCACATTGTTCCTCGCGGATCCCTTTCAACATTGGTTGCAAAACCTACTCTGGAGGATCAGATTATAACAAGCCAACAGTATGATGCGGGTATTACCCGGATCAAGGATAATGTTGAAAAGGGAATTGTTGGTAGTTTCTCCATTGATGATAGAGGTGTAGTATATTTTGGGAATAGATTGGTAGTTCCTAAAAAGCAACAACTTCGAGAGTTGATCCTTAAGGAGGCTCATGAATCTCCTCTCACCATTCACCCTAGCAGCACCAAGATGTATCAGGACCTACGCCAAAGGTTCTGGTGGACCAGAATGAAGAGGGAAATCGCTCAATGCATTGCTAATTGTGATGTTTGTTGTCGCGTGAAGGCAGAGCATCAGAGACATGTTGGCACCCTTCAGCCTTTAGCTATTCCTGAATGGAAATGGGATAAAGTTGAAATGGATTTTATCACCGGATTTCACAAGACCAAGAAAGGAAATAATGCAATATTCATGGTTATTGATCGCCTTTCCAAAGTGGCTCATTTCCTTCTTATCCGAGAGAGTATCACTGCTAGTCAGTTGGCGGACTTGTATATATCTCGAATAGTGTCCCTGCATGGTGTTCCATTGGAAATCAATTCAGACCGTGGAAGTCTTTTCACCTCTCGATTTTGGGAAAGTTTCCAGAATGCTATGGGAACCCATCTCTCCTTTAGCACTGCTTTTCACCCTCAGTCAAGTGGTCAGGTTGAAAGAGTCAATCAGATTCTTGAAGACATGCTCAGAGCTTGTGTCATCTCATTCGAAATGAATTGGAAGAAGTGTCTTCCATTTGCAGAGTTTGCATATAACAACATCTACCAATCCAGTCTGGGCAAAGCTCCTTTGAAGTTATTTATGGACGAAGATGCCGAACACCTTTGAACTGGTCAGAGGCCGGGGAAAGACAATTCTTTGGGCCAGATATGATCCAGGAAGCAGAAGAGCAAGTTCGCGTTATTCGCGAAAATCTCAAGACAGCTCAGTCTCGTCAGAAGAGTCAGTATGATCACCATCATAGGGAAGTAACTTATGAGGTGGATAAAAAGGCTTACCTTCGGGTTACTCCTCTGAAGGGTGCCCATCGTTTCGGTATCAAGGGCAAATTGGCTCCTCGTTACATTGGTCCTTTTCGCATTCTTGCTAAACGAGGAGAGGTTGCCTACCAATTGGAATTGCCCCCGCTATTTTCCCGAGTTCATGATGTGTTCCACGTTTCTCAACTCAGGCGTTGCTTCAAGGATCCTATCTGTGAAGTGGACCACGAAACGCTTGATCTTCAAGATGATCTTTCATATCGAGACTATCCTGTTCATATTCTCGATCAAGCTAAGCGTGTAAAATGGCGTCAGAATATCAAGTTTCTGAAGATTCAGTGGTCGCATCATTCTGAGAATGAAGCTACCTCGGAGCGTGAAGATCGTCTTCGATTTGAGTATCCGGCTCTTTTCCCGTCGACTCCCGAATCTCGGGATGCAATTCTTTTAAGTGGGGGTGAGTTGTCACATCCCTAGCTTTAGCATGCATTAGGATCCATGTTGTGATTGCATCATGTTTAGATTCTTTTAAACTTGAAATGGGGATGTTCAAAACCCTAGCACCATTTGAATTCAAATAGGCTCAACCAAAATATTTTTTCCAATGATCCAAAGTGACCTTGGAAAATGTTCATCTTCTCTGGAATAATGTGGCACCATAAACCACGGGTGGTGCATATTTTACAAATGTCATTTTGGGTATTGAATTAAATCAATAAATATTCAGATTGGGGTTTTAAAATGCTATAAATATTTCTAAAGCTCCAACAAATTTGAAACTTGGCCAGGGCCTTTGGAATAATTCCTCTAGTGCCCAGAAAAAGTTTCACGTTTTTATGAAATATTTTAGTGCCTAAAATAAAACAAATGCAATAACAGAAATAGTAAAAAGATCAAAATTAAAAAAAAGGAAAGGAGGCCTAGGAGAGGCTGGCCCAGCTGGCCCAGCCAGCCTCCACCGTCTTCAACCTCCTTCCAGTAGGTAGGAGGGCATGTGGGAGGGGCGCGCCGGCACGCGCCGACCACCTCCTGCCTGGTTGCCTGCCCTGGAGGCCTCCGGGGCCGCCAGCGCAACCCCCTCCCTGTTGTGGCTCTCTTCTCCTCTCTCTCTCTCTCTCGCCCTGTCGCTCTCTCTTGCACTTTTCCCCCTCTGCTCTCTCCCACGCATGGCCAAAGCCCCCGTCGCCGATTCGCCGCCGCAGGAGCCTCCCCGAGCTCGCCCTCGACAGCATCGAGCCCCCTGTGAGCCGCCGCGTCCATCTCCCCTCTTCCCCAGCTCTTCCGCGCCCCCTAGGCCCTAGCGCCGCCATGGCCGAGCTCTGACCGCCGCTTCCAGCGTCACAGCAGCCATCTCCGGCAACCCCCGCGGCCCTGGCTAGCCTTTCCGGGTGCAGGCGAGCGAGGGCTTTGCCCCAGTGCCCACAGCTGCCGCTCCCGTGGCCGGAAGCGCAGACGCCGCCGGGACCAGAGGTCGACGGCGATGAGCCGTTGCCTGAGCCCCGACCGGAGGGGCCCCATCGTCAGGTGATTAGCTTAAGGCTAATCACCATTTTCTTGACCCCTGGGTCACAGACATGTGGGCCGGCCTGTTAAATCATCAGTAAGCTTAATTAAAAAAACTATTAGAGGAGTAAGTCAATGACAGGTGGGGCCCAGCCGCTAGGTTTGACCTGGGCTGGTGCCTTTGACCTGCAGCCGTCACAATGACGTCAAGGTGACGAATAAAAGTATTTTTCTATATTAAATAAATTCCAGAAATTAATAAAAACTTCAAAAATTCATAGGAAATAATCTGTAAATCAGATGAAAATAATTTATATATGAAAATTGATCAGAAAAATTAAATGAATCCATATGTACCATTTTCATGCATGTTAGAGCAACCTAAATAGGTGAACTTGGACATTTTAGCTCAAATAAATTATGGAACTCCATATATGAAGTTGAATTTGAACCTACTTCATTTAAATCTGTTGCTAGATGCATTAGCTCAAACACATCATATTGCCATGACATGTTCATGCATCATATCGTTGCATTTGGTGTGTATTCATTTGTCCCCCCCCCCCCTTGATGGTTGTTCTTCGTGTTAGGCACTGTTCCAGAGGATACGGTCGAGTATCCATCTGAGGAGCAGTAACGTGTGATCGTCTTATCAGGCAAGCAACCCCCTTTGAACATATATGATACAATCTCACTCTCTCACTCTTGCTCTCACTTATTGCATTAGGATAAAATGTTTCAACTTTGCATGTTCCGGTAGTTGAACCCATTCCTCTGCATGACTTGTCATTGTCACAGTAAATAGCTGAACCATGCAACCTAGCATACCTGGTAGATGCTTGAGCCATGTTGTGCCTTCAACCTGCGATGCTTGCTACGCTTAGAGTTGTGTCAGGTCTGATTCATCTGGGTGATGAACCGGAGTGAACTGAAATTTGTTCTGCTAATGAGAGTTAAGTTGTGAACACGATTTGGTAAAGGTAGCGATGAGAGGCCATGTAGGAGTACATGGCAGGTTGTCTCATTGGGACCATCCTTAGGAACTGAGTCCTGTGTATGTTGTCTAAGATTAGCTACTACCACACATTGGGATCCTTAATTGACTCTCTCGACTTATTAATTGACTTGAGCTCTATCCAGGAGTTGCAACTAGTTTTTGGTGTTTGTAGGATATGCTAGTAGTCTACCGAGTGGCACCTCGTACAGGTGGGCTTGGGACAGACTAGGCATTGTGGCCTGGTGTACCAAGCGTAGTACCGTCCGTCGAGGTGGGCTTGGGAACCCTATACACATCGTTTGGGGCCATTGAGGAAACTTCGGTCTGACTTCCTTGCGGGTTCGGTCTCAAATAGGCGATAAACCTGGACTAGAATCTTGTGTGGTTAGTCAGGTCGTGGCCGACTCCCTCGCTGGGCTTCCGCTTGAAGGTTGCCGAGGTGCCTTTTTACGAGCACATGGCGGTAAGTGGAGAGAGCATGTGTGACGAAGTAAACCCCTGCAGGGTAATCAATCTATTCGAATAGCCGCGTCCGTGGATATGTACTACTTGGATACTTATATGGTTCATAGATAAAATTTAAAAGGTTAATCATAAAAGCTTCAAGACAAGTGTGAGTACCGTGGATGGAACTCTCATAGTAAGATGGGAGCGGATCCATGGTGGTGTATTGTTGTGGTGTTAGTGGACTCGTGTACGCTTCACAAAACTTTTCAAAGTTATGAAAGTTGTAGTACAGGATAGCCACCGTGTCAAAGCTGGCTTGCTGCATTGAACCCCACAACCTCCTTGTTGATACCGATGCATATGTAGTTAGTTATGATGTAAGTCTGGCTGAGTACTCAGTATTCACTATTGCTTAATTATGTTTTTGCAAAGGAGACTTCAGTCTCGCTAGTGGTTTCTATGATAAGATCGATGTTGGCCATTTAGGTTGGGAATCCCAGCCAGAGGTCTGGTTCCTGTGGTGGGCCTTGTAGATAGACAGGCTTCCTCAGCCTTCTTATTTTCTAGATGTCTGTACCCAGACATGTTAAGCTTCCGCTTGTTGTTTGTATGATTTGTGTGTTGGGTCATGTGACCCCTGCTTGTAATATCACACTATGTTGGCTCTAATGAGCCTCCTAAATAAATGTTGTGTTGTTGTATGGTTATGTTGTGATGCCATAGTTGGATCTATGCATATCGGCCATGTCGTGCGTACGTGTGACATGCAATGATATGTATGGGATTCAACACCTAGTTGTGTGCCTTTAGTAGTACTCTTTACAGGGAACTGCCTCTTTGTGCTTCCACCGAGCCTTGGTAGCTTGCTACTGCTCCAGACACATTGATTGACCGGCATGTATCCTTCCTTGCTGCCGTGTCTGTCCATTCGAGGAAATGTCTCGCAGTGTAATGGAGTCCTTGTAGCATGCTACGAATCGTCTACGTGCAGTGATGACATTTATGTCCCACGGCCTAATGGAGTCCTTGTAGCTTGCTATGACTCGTCTACACACGCTAGAGGCCGACACCTGCATTGCTGGGTTATGTATGCCTATTCCTGTATGGATGTGCCACTTGGGTTCTACGACTAGTCATGTCGACCCGGGTTCTTTGACGTTTGAATGCTAGCGACATATTACATACGTGAGCCAAAAGACGCAAACGGTCCCGGCCCAGGTAAGGTGGTAGCCGTTGAGTTAACCGTGCGTGAGGCCGCAAAGTGATGTGATGTGTTACATGCTGGATTCTTATGGCTTAGGATCGGGGTCCCGACAGGAGGTGATAAAGAGTTCGTCGTAATGGGTTACGTTGATGCAAGCTTTAACATCAATCCAGATGGCACTAAGTAGAAATCTGAATACGTATAGTGGAGCAGTCATTTGGAATAGCTCCAAGTGGAGCGTGGTAGCAGCATCTACAGTATGACATAGGGATTTGCAAAATACACACGGATCTGAATGTTGCAGACCGTTTACTAAAACCTTTCTCACATGCAAAACATGATCGAACCCCAGAACTCATTGGGTGTGAGATTCATAACAATGTAAATCACATAGCGATGTGAGCTAGATTATTGACTCTAGTGCAAGTGGGAGACTGATGGAAATATGCCCTAGAGGCAATAATAAATTAGTTATTGTCATATTTCCTTGTTCATGATAATCATTTATTATCCATGCTAGAATTGTATTGATCGGAAACTCAAATACATGTGTGGATACATAGACAACACCATGTCCCTAGTATGTCTCTAATAGACTAGCTCATTAATCAAAGATGGTCAAGGTTTCCTAGCCATAGACATGAGATGTCATTTGATAACCGGATCACATCATTAGGAGAATGATGTGATGGACAAGACCCAAAATATAAACATAGCATATGATCGTGTCAGTTTATTGCTATAGTTTTCTGCATGTCAAGTATCTGTTCCTATGACCATGAGATCATGCAACTCACTGACATCAGAGGAATACCTTGTGTGTATAAAATGTCACAACGTAACTCAAACCCGTTGCTAATTCTTATTGCTCATTCTTCTTATTGCTAATTCTTCAAATTGATTTTCATCTAAGTGAATGTGATCGAACCCGTTCCCCCTCTATGCTAAACTCAACCCAGTCTGTTCACAAATTCTTCATATGCGTTCTACTTTGAAACTGGTTCAAAGTCTTCACTATGTCCTTGACAGCTGAAGAATTTGCGAACGGAAACTTTAAAATTTTCACTATCTAAATTTCCGGTGCTTCCCGCTCAAACCGTTATGATTCCCATGACTGGATAACCCATGATCCCCCACTATCTCCACTACTCACAACATGGGTGACACATGTCGCGTGGAGAGCAAGGGTCAGGGGCAATCTTGTCCAGAATCTTCAGGCAGATTGGTTTTGACCTCCGCTATAAATACCCCCTTCCCTTTCACTCTGCTCGGTTACTCCTCACTCCTACTCTCTCCCGTGCTCAAACCTAGCACTGCTGCTAAAATCATCGTCGCCGGTGTGGAAGAGTTTCACTGTCTCGACCTCGCTGTCGTCGTACTCGCATGGGCCATGGAAATCTTCACTCTGCCGCCGCTTTAGATGTCTCCCTCTACCAAGCTAGGGCGTGGAAGATCTAGACGGATGAACTTCCCCGATTTCATCTCACTGTTCGTCGTGTTCTTCATCAGGGTAAATAAAATCTAATTTTACTACCCTTGTTTGATCTTCAAGTTTTCCACAATTTCCTCAAAGGTGTTTATTCTTCAAGAACCATATTTCCACAATTCTCAGGCTGAAGAATCTGCTCAGCCTGCTGAAGAAACTGCTCCCGCAGCTGAAGAAGTTCAGATTGCTGAAGAAACTGTCAGGGCAACCTCCACTGTTGCGCCTGAAGAAATTGCCAGGACAGCTAAAACTTTTGTTGTGCGTGATGAAATTGAGACCACGAGGGCAACTGCATCAGTCATGCCTGAAGAAAATGCTCCTCCTTTACCCACTGCAGAAACTGCAAAGTCCTCAAGGGTGAAGAACATCACCCTTCCTTTTGCATCAGAAGTGAAGAAAACTAAGGCTGTGGAGAAGAAGGCACTGAAGATAAAAGCATCAACTTCAGATTCCTTAGGAGTGAAGAAATTGAAGACACTACCAAGTTCTTCAACTGAGTCATTTGATGCAACTCCTATCAGCTCCATGCCATCCTATGAACTAGTACCATTTGGTGTTGACTATGTCATCCCAAATGATGATCAAGAAGAAAAGGATCAGTCTGCTGCTACCTCAGAGCAGATTGGTGAACAAATTGAAGTGGAAGAAAATGCTTGAACTCCACTGGTATCATCGCCCCAGCCTCAGTTAATTGTTGAAGAGGCCGGCGTTGAAGAAATGGAAGAGGATGAGGACATTGGAAACACTACACCTCTAATCAATGATGAATATTGGGAAGCTGCACACCCAAATTCACCAATGACCACTCCTTTGTCAGAAATTGCTCAGTCTCTAGCCCAGATTGAAGAAATTCAGACAGGATCTGATGACTTGGCTGCAACTGTCACTGAAGATATTCTAGCTGCATCAGCTGAGGAAATTGTTGCTCCAACAGACACTGAGGAAACAGCAGTGAAAATTCCTCAAATGCCTAAGGAAATTGTGGGCCGCTTCAAACCAAACCTTCAGCCGAAGCCCAAGATGCCATTCAAAGGCTCAAAGCACCCCAAATTCCTCAAGACCAATTTGTTCAACGAGCACATTTTGTTCACTAGACCAAATCCTTATGACTCTGCAAGAGCCGGTCGCACCAGATTCTAGACACCCACGCAGATGAACTACTATGCATCAGTGTTGTTTGACAACAAGAAAGTTTTCAAGCATCATCAAATTCCTCATGCGGATATGGAAACTATCCCATCCTTCACACCGGTGCTCGCAGTTCTTCATGATGACAGAATTCTTCCATTCTGTGTGGATATCTGTGATTGGAATGAAGAGCTGATTCTTCAATTTTATGCCACCTTGCACATCACAGATGATGCTTATGACATCAACTCTTGGGTCTTGGACTGGATGACTGGATCTACTCACTACACTGCACCAGCATCAGAATTGCTTCGATCAGTTCCAGTTCCAGTTCCTTCAGAAGGGGCAAGATACCTATTTGATGAACCTACTCTGCCCAACCACATGATGCAAGTGCTCTCTATGTGCCCAAGACAGTCTATCGCATTCTGACCAACACCCTCAGTCCTCAGAAGGGCCACAACTCTGAAGAAGAAGAAGTGGAGGGAATCATGAAGAACATGCTATTCAACATCATTCAAGGGATTCCCATCAACTACCACAATTTCTTCATGAGGACTTTCGCCAATGCAGCATTACCCCATTTGAATTGAAGCCTTATGCTCCTTGGATCATGAAATTCATCAGATCAAGGTCTTCAATTCCCATCAAGGCTGACTTTCAGAATCACTTCGGCTTTCTGCCTCCTATTGAAGTCCTCAAGCACACATTTGCTTCAGTTGAAGGAAAAGGCAAAGATGTCATTGATGAAGGTACTCGTCCATTGGATGGTCAATTTTGCAAAGCTGCATCTTACTCCACCAATGATGACACTGCTACCCAAGACTCTGCAGCAAAAGCCTCAGTACAAAAGCCTAAAGAGTCTGCTCCTTGTGTGATGACTGATCGTGAGCTTCTTATAAGTCTTGATTAGAAGGTAGATCGCAACCACAAGTGGGTTAAGCATCAGTTTGGTTCACTTCTTTGAGACATGACTGTCACGCACAACTCTGTGAGGAAGAACCAATACTACCTCCATGAAGTCTTCAACCGCACTTGGGCCATTCTGTCTCACCTCAAGACTCCTGAAGAACTGAAAGAGATGAAACTTGAGCAGCACCTTGACTGGGCTCGTCCTCCTCAGAAGAAATTCAATAAAGTTCAAGTTCCTCAGTTGGTTACAAGCTCATATTCTTCCTCGCGCGAGACGGATGAAGCTGAGGATATTGACGACACTGCAATGGGCCCTACATCGACAAACGACCATGACAACGTTGGCGCTCCTTCATCACCTTCCAGCTGAAATTCTTCAAAGGGCGTTAGTCCTAAGTTTTCGTCCCTTTTGGTCTTCAATGACAAAGGGGGAGAAATTTTGATTTAGTCTTCAAGCGGGTCTCTATATATATTTCGGCCGCAGGCAGGGTCACCTCCGGCACCTCAGGCCGGGTCGCCTCGGGAGCCGGCTTCGTCGTCGCCGCCCTCGCCTAGGCTGTCTCTTGCACGGGTCCGCTGCCGAGTCCGACGCCCGTGGGGGATCCGCCGACCCCCTCCGCCTCCGGCTGCTCAAGGTCCCTGAGTGTGCAGCCCCTCCCACATACTGAACCTGGAGGCTCACAGCTCCGCGAGCCTCCTCTTTTCCTCCCGCTGGGTGGCCGCATGCTCGCGGGCCAGCCGGCCAACGGCATCCGCCTGCTCCTCCTCATGGAGCTCGATGGGGTCACTACAGCATCTAAGAACCAGTCGTTAACCGGCTCGCAAGGCGGAAGCAAAACTTACGCAAAAACAAAGAACTTACGCGATAACGAGGGGCAAGGCCCACTTGGCGCATGGCGGCGGCTTCCGCGGCCACCATCACCCGCTTCGGACCGGGCGGCGGGGCCGCCGGCCCCTCCTGAGCCGGCCTCCTCCCCTGGCCGGTCGCTTCCGCTGCCGGGTCTCGAGTCGATCGCTCCTCGCTCCTCCGGTCCTGGCGCGTTGCGGGAGGAGGCCCGTCTAGAATCACCAAATCATCATTATTGTCGTCGTCATCCGTCCAGTCCCTGATGGAGGGGGCAAGAGGGAACTCACCCGCTCCGATGGGTTCCCCGGTTGTGCCGGACCCTTCGGCTCCACCAGGAGCGCCACCTCGCGGATCCGCCGGCTTGTCGACTCCTCTTGAGGAATCCACTCCCTCCTCCGGGGGGGGGCTCCCATTTGGTAGTCTTCGAAGTCGGAGTTGTCGAGCTCCGCCTTGAAGATCTCAGGGTGCGGGCCGTCTGGCATGTTCTGTCACACTAGCAGCTGCGGTCAGCACATCAATGTAAGTTCTCTAGCCAGCTGCTGGCTGGGGAATATCAAACGAGAAGGAACCGCCTCGATGAAAAACTCACCAGAGGAGGCCGGTTGATGCGGTCGAACGGCTCCATGCCGAAGGACCACGAGGCAGGCTTCAGCTTGAACGTCATGAGGGCGTTCACCCACTTCACCACCTGAGTCGGCGTCAGCTCGACGGTGGACAGCCAGCAGGGGTCGCGTCGGCCGGACATGTCGCAAATCCGGTGTGGCCTCATCTGGAGGGGCGACACCTAGCGCAAGATAAAGGCCGCCACCAGGTCGGCAGCAACCAGCCCCTCGGAGCTCTTCAGCTACGTGAGACGGCCAAGCTCATCCAGGGCCACGCTGCACGGGGCAGTCCCCAGCCAGTTCTGCTGTCATCCTCAAATGGCGGCAGCCAGATGTAATCCGTCCTCGAGTCGACGTTCTTCACGTAGAAGAACGTCTGGTGCCACCCCTTGACGGAATCACTGAGGGAAAGAGGAGGAAAGCGAGCGACGCCACGGCAGCACACCATCGTGCCCCCGCAGGCGTCGCTTTTCAGAGGTTTGAGGTAGAAGAGGGCGTTGAAGAGGTCGATGAAAGGAAGGATACCAAGGTACCCCTCGCACAACGTCACAAAGGCAGAGGGTTAGAGGATCGAATTTGGACCAAGGTTGTGCGGCTAGAGGTCAAAAGTATCTAGAAGGAGACGAAAGAAGATACTCACCGGGAGACCGAAGCCCCAGGAGAAGTGCCAGAGGAACACAACGTGTTCCCCTGGCCGAGGTGCCAGCGCTATCTCATCGCCCGGCACGCGTGCAGCCACACGCTCCTCCGACGGCAGCATGCGTGCATGGCGCAGCTCGGCGGTGTCTGTCTCGACCACAAAGGAGCCAGCCCAGCTGCCACCGCGTCCATCGGCCATCGCGGAGGCAGCGCGGCGTGCGGCACAAGTGCGGGCTCAGGTGCGACGGCATGCGAGGAAGAAAAAGAGGCAACAAAGAAGGGCAGCAAGGAGGCACGTGGGGCACGAGTACCCCCACCTCCTGCCCTTCCTCCCCTTTTATAGGTGAGGCCATGACCGGGGGATGTGGGATTGATTGTGCCCACTCCCCCAAGAAACTCCGTGCGCGTAGGTGGCCTCAGGCCATAACGGCCGCCTCGGGGCGCAGAGGATCCTATCCTACGCCCAGAGGCCTACTAGGCTACGCCTGGGTCCTACCGGGCTAGGCCTGGGCGACGTCCCGTCTCCCCGCATGCGCGGGACCCGCCGCATCATTACTCGCCGCGTGGCGTGCCGTGTGCCGGCACGGGTCCTGGGGCGGCGTGCCGGTACCCGAGGCGTCGGGTCCAACGGCCGCCCCGGCTTCCCTTTCGCCTTCGATCCATAGGCGGGTGTCGCTAGGGGGAAGCCGCCGGCTCCCCACCGTCCGTCGGATGCGGGCCCCCGCCGGCTTCGGGGACTACTGACGGGGTTGTTACCCCTAGGTAGACTAAAGCAACGGGGTCCTCCCTCTTTTGCTTCGAAGAAAAACTACGCGGCCGGCTAGTCGTGGCCGGCTGAAGGACGTCCAGCGCGAGCCAGTGCCGGCTGGTGCCCGGCCGGCTGGTCAAGGAGCCGATTGGGCATAGCCGGCTGACAACGGGCTGGTTCTTTCGTTGACCCTGGGACGGACATGCCCTGTCTCGTCCCTTTGCGTGCGGGTATGATGATGCGATGCGGTCGACATGATGGGCGGCCTTGTGGCTACAGCGGCCGCCGACGCACTGTGGCGCGTGGGTACAGTCCAGCCGTCCCGGCCCTAACCTTGGTGAGCGGGACCGGGCGAGGGAACAGTGCCGGCACGCCCTCGCCGCTCGATTACCTGCCCTGGCGTGGCTACAGTGCCGCCGGCCCGGAGACTTCGGCCGGCTGGCACTAGACGACGCCCCCCCCCGGGTGGCCCGTGCCGCGGCAAGTGGGCGACGGCCAATCGCGGAGCGAGCCGGTGGGCCCTAACGGGAGATGGGACCGCTCGGCCGGCGGGCCCTGCCAACGACAAGACGACGCGAGCGGCTGGACTCTGACCAGCCGGAGAGACTGCCAGCCGGGCCCCCCACCCTTGTACATATAACATATTGTAAGAACCGGGGGTGGCCTATAAAACTCCCCGAGCCCCCCATGCAACGAGGACGGATAGAGACACGCACACACGAGCGATCATCTCCTTATACACCACCCCTTCTAACAGTGGAGGAGGAGGAGTCGGCTACCCCTTCTTCCTCCTCTAGACACAACTCTAGGAGCACCACTGTACCTATACCCATCCATCCAACTAAACCAAGTAGGACTAGGGGTATTACCTCCTCCGGAGGGCCCTGAACCTCGATACATCGCGTGTCATCACCGCTTGTGCCCAATCTCGCACCCGAAGCCCGTCGGCGTCCTTCGGCCCCGTCCACCTACGATAAGCCACCCAATGGCATCTATCATGAGAAAATGACGACACCTCTATTCGATATAACGCACTTTCAATATCGAAGAACAAAGGGAACAACATACGGGATTAACTAAATCCTTGACATAGAGGTTCAACCAATAAAGATCTTCGTATAATATGTAGGAACCAATATGGGTATCCAGGTACCGCTATTGGTTATTGACCGTAGAGGTGTCTCGGTCATGTCTACATAGTTCTTGAACCCGCAAGGTCTACACACTTAACGTTTGGTGACGTTTCGATAGTATTGAGTTATGTATGGTGGTGACCGCAGGTTGTTCGGAGTCCCGGATGAGATCTCGGATGTCATGAGGAGCTCTGGAATGGTCTAGAGGTAAAGATTGATATATAGGAAGTTCCGTTTTGGTCACCAGAAAAGTTTCGGATACTTTGGTAGTGTATCGAGAGTGCTGGGAGGGTTCTGGGGGACCACCGGGAGGGGCCACCCGCGCCGGGAGGCCACATGGGACTAAGTGTTGGGAGACGTAGTAGTAAATCAAAATTTTCCTATGTGTCACCAATATCTATCTATGGAGAAACCAGCAACGAGTGGGGAGAGATTGCATCTTCATACCTTTGAAGATCGCTAAGCGGAAGTGTTACAAGAACGCGGTTGGTGGAGTCGTACTCGCAGCGATTCAGATCGCGGTGGATTCCGATCTAAGCGCCGAACAATGGCGCCTCCGCGTTCAACACACATGCAGCCCGGTGAAGTCTCCTATGCCTTGATGCAGCAAGGAGGATGGAGAGGTTGGGGAAGAGCTCCAACAGCAGCACGACGTCGTGGTGGTGGTGGAGTAGCAAGGTATTCATGCAGGGCTTCGCCTAAGCGCTGCGAAGGAGGAAGAAGAGAGGTAGGGCTTCACCCTGAGAGAGAGAGTTAAGAACTGTTCTCAAAAGGCCAAAACCTCAAGTATATATAGGAGGAGGGAGATGGAGGGCTGCCTTGGCCCCTCCTCCAAAGAGGAGAGCTTCGGCCGAACAAGGGGAAGAGTCCACCTCATGGGCCTTTTTCAGCCCTATCTCTTATCTCCAACCGTATGGGCCTTTCTAGAAGGTCTTGGCCAGCCCAATAAGGTCTAGCACACCTCCTCTAAGGGCCCACAAAGTCCTATGGTCGTCACACCCCTCCCGGGGGTCCTCCGGAACCCTCCCGGCACTCCCGGTACACTACCGATGAGCCCAAAAAATTTCCGGTGACCAAAACTGGACTTCCTATATATCAATCTTTACCTCCAGACCATTATGGAGCTCCTCGTGATGTCCAGGATCTCATCTGGGACTCCTGACAACTTTCGGTAATCACGTATACCATTTCCCTATAACCCTAGCGGCATCGAACCTTAAGTGTGTAGACCCTGCGGGTTCGGGAGACATGTAGACATGACCGAGACACCTCTCCGGTCAATAACCAACAGCGGGATCTGGATACCCATGTTGGCTCCCACATGCTCCACAATGATCTCATCGGATGAACCACGATGTCGGGGATTCAATCAATCCCGTATACAATACCCTTTGTCTATCGGTATGATACTTGCTCGAGATTCGATCGTCGGTATCTTTATACCTTGTTCAATCTCGTTACCAGCAAGTCTCTTTACTCGTTCCGTAATACATCATCCCGTGACTAACTCCTTGGTCACATTGAGCTCATTATGATGATGTCTTACCGAGTGGGCCCAGAGATACCTCTCCGTCACACGGAGTGACAAATCCCAGTCTCGATTCGTGCCAACCCAACAGACACTTTCGGAGATACCCGTAGTGCACCTTTATAGCCACCCAGTTACGTTGTGACGTTTTGCACACCCAAAGCATTCCTACGGTATCCGGGAGTTGCACAATCTCATGGTCTAAGGAAACGATACTTGACATTGAAAAGCTTTAACAAACGAACTACACGATCTTGTGCTATGCTTAGGATTGGGTCTTGTCCATCACATCATTCTCCCAATGATGTGATCCCGTTATCAACAATATCCAATGTCCATGGTCATGAAACCGTGACCATCTATTGATCAATGAGCTAGTCAACTAGAGGCTCACTAGGGACATGTTGTGGTCTATGTATTCACACATGTATTATGGTTTCCGGTTAACACAATTATAGCATGAACAATATACAATTATCATGAACAAGGAAATACAATAATAACCATTTTATTATTGCCTCTAGGGCATATTTCCAACACTAAGGGGTGGTGCACATGCCCTTAGTGGGCAGGGAAAACCAGCCCCAAGAGGCCCATGCGGCTAGAGTGGGAGGAAAGGAAAAAAACCAAGGTGGGGAAGGATTCCATGTAGGATTGGAATCCTACTTGGAGTGGGATTGGAGGTGGACTCCTCCATGGCTCCACCTCCTCTCCACTTCGGCCGACCCAAGGGGCAACCCTAGGGCTGCCTCCTCCTCCCTCCCTCCTATATATACTAGAGGATTTGTGGGCAGCCCCAACCCTTGTTGCAAATATGCCCTAGAGGAAATAAATAAAGTGTTTATTATTATATTTCCTTGTTCATGATAATCATTTATTATCCATGCTATAATTGTATTGATTGGAAACACATTACATGTGTGGGTAAATAGACAACACTTTGTCCCTAGTATGCCTCTAGTGAACTAGCTCGTTGATCAAAGATGGTTAAGGTTTCCTAGCCATTGGCATGTGATGTCATTTGATAACGGGATCACATAATTAGGAGAATGATGTGATGGACAAGACCCAAACTACAAACGTAGCATATGATCGTGTCAGTTTATTGCTACTGTTTTCTGCATGTCAAGTATATGTTCCTATGACCATGATATCATGCAACTCATGGACACCGGAAGAGTGCCTTGTGTGTATCAAACATCGCAACGTAACTGGGTGACTATAAAGGTGCTCTACAGGTATCTCCGAGGGTGTCTT
Source organism: Hordeum marinum (assembly GCA_022496015.1). Classification (NCBI taxonomy): domain Eukaryota; kingdom Viridiplantae; phylum Streptophyta; class Magnoliopsida; order Poales; family Poaceae; genus Hordeum; species Hordeum marinum. Next base: position 425,928,326 of record CM039675.1, read on the forward strand.
TTGGGTTGGCATGGACCAAGACTGGGATTTGTTACTCCGTGTGACGGAGAGGTATCTCAGGGCCCACTCGGTAATACAACATCACAATAAGCCTTGCAAGAAATGTGACTAAGTGTTAGTCACAGGATCTTGTATTACAGAACGAGTAAAGAGACTTGCCGGTAACGAGGTTGAACTAGGTATGGAGATACCGACGATCGAATCTCGGGCAAGTAACATACCGAAGAACAAAGGGATCATCATACGGGATTAACCGAATCCTTAACATAGAGGTTCGACCGATAAAGACCTTCATAGAATATGTAGGAACCAATATGGGAATCCAGGTCCCGCTATTGGTTATTTACCGTAGAGGTATCTCGGTCATGTCTACATAGTTCTCGAACCCGCAGGGTCTACACACTTAAGGTTCGGTGACGTTTCGATAGTATAGAGTTATGTATGGTGGTTACCGAAGGTTGTTCGGAGTCCCGGATGAGATCTCGGATGTCACGAGAAGCTCCGGAATGGTCCGGACATCAAGATTGATATATAGGAAGTCCTATTTTGGTCGCCGGAAAAGTTTCGGGCTCATCGGTAGTGTACCGGGAGTGCCGGTAGTGTACCGGGAGACCATCGGGAGGGGTATTTCGGCCCAAGAGGCTACATGGTCTGTGGGAGAGTGAATACTAGCCTTTAGTGGGCTGGTGGAAGTCCCACACAAGGCCCATGCATCTGGGAGAGAAAATCCCAAAGGGAAAAGGTGGAAAAAGGCAAAAAAGGCAAAAAAAAAAGGAAGGAGTCCTAGTCCTAATAGGATTGGAGGAGGATTCATCCTCTCCTCCTTGGTTCAGCCGAAGCCTAGGGCTAGCCCCTTCAGGGCCAAGCCTCCTCCTCTCTTCCTCTTATATATACTAGAGGTTTTAGGGTTTTTGCACTAGATTTTCAGCCACGTGCTACCCTCTCCTCTAGTGCATAGTTTCTCCTCTAGATCGGTTTTCTGCAATGCTTAGGCGAAGCCCTGCCGGAATTACTCCACCACCATCGCCGCGGCACCGTCACGCTGCTGGAGAACTTTTCTACCTCTTTGCTCCCTCTTGATAGATCAAGAAGGCGGAGATCATCATCAAGTTATACGTGTGCTGAACGCGGAGGTGTCGTCCGTTCGGTGCTTGATCGGGACGGATCGTGATTGGATCGTAGGACGCTCGGCGATTTGGATCGTGAAGACGTCCGACTACACCAACCGCGTTTCTTAACAATTCCCGCTTAGTGATCTACAAGGGTATGTAGATCCACTCTCCCTCTCGTAGATGCTCATCACCATGGATAGATCTTGCGTGTGCGTAGGAAATTTTTTGTTTCCCATGCAACGTTCCCCAACAACCCTAATAGCCATGTGCTGCCCACTTCTCCCTCTAAATCATTTCTCCTCTAGATTAGTTCGGCGGTGCTTAGGTGAAGCCCTATCGGATTAGTTAAATACCACCGCCACCACGTTGTTCTGTTGTCGGAGAACTCATCTACCTCTCCACCCTCGCTTGCTGTATCAAGGAGGTGGAGATCGTCATCGAGCCGTATGTGTGCTGAACACAGAGGTGTCGTCTATTCGGCGCTAGAGTAGAAGGATCGTGATTGGATCGCGGGACAGATCGTGATTGGATCGGGGGACGGCTTGAGATTTGGATCGCAAAGACGTTCGACTACATCAACCGTGTTTCTTAACACTTCCCGCGTAGCAATCTACAAGGGTATGTAGATCCACTCTGCCTCTCGTAGATGCTCACCACCATGGATAGATCTTGCGTGTGTGTAGGAAATTTTTTGTCTCCCATGCAACGTTCCCCAACACATAGAAGTCCTGATGTTCCTTTGTGTAGAAACGATCATCCACGACAGTCCTTATCCTGGAGGCATAGGGATCATTTGCTCTCCACTTCCTCAGCCCTGAGTCTCTCCTCTTCTTCATATCTTCAGCAATAGGATGAGCATCATTATGCTATGGCATATGTGGCCTCAGTTTCCTCAAAACTGGCATGTTATCTTCCTCATCATCTATGGACGTAGAGCCTTTGTTATTAGCTGCAAGAGGGATGTCTCGGGTGGTCCTCTTGTGTTTGGAAGCAGCTGGCTTCTTGGGTGCAGACTGCTTGATCTTTGATGGAGCTTGCTTGGGCATAGCATCTGCAAGGAGCTTCTTCTTCTTGGGAGGAGGAGCTTGGGTAGTTGGCTGTTCCTCCACTTCCTCTTCCTCAGCATCACTTGGGTCCTCATACATGGAAGTGGGCCTTCCAATGACTCTCACTATTCTCTTCCTGGCTCTCTTCTTGTCACCTGCCTTCTTAGGCATAGAACTCTTTGTAGGCTGAACAGAAAGTGAAGTGTTGGTCATCACCCTTAGGTGCCCTCGTAGCTTTAGAGCTAGTGTATTCCTTCCTGACAGGCTTCCTAGAAGAAGAGGCCTCTATAGCAGATTTCATTGCAGCTCTTTCCTTCTCTTCCTGCTTCTTGGCTAGCACCTCCTCTAGCACAAAGTCTAAATCCTCCTCATCTGATTTAGCTTCTTCCTTGCCCTGGTGGCATCATTGGGCAGATCATGGGAGCTACGGGTGCCTGGATCTTCTGAAGAAGATGAAATAGCATCTGGGCTAGTGCATGAGCTCATGTCCACATCTCTATCTGTGAAATTATTTTGGCTGTCCTCAGACCCTGACATCTTGACCCTATGAATAGAGTATAGAAGAGCAGAGGGGTTGAACTCAGAATCTTAAGTTTAATCTTCAGCAAGATGGATTTCGGTACCACTGGGTCAAAGTTTTCGGAGCCACCGAGACACATAGCCTCCTCAACAGAAACTTGGCAACCACTTCGGTTTCACCGAAAATGGCCACTCGGTCTCACCAAGACTGTTCTCAGTTGCCCTAAAACCAAAATTGCTAGAACCAATTTTTACGACTTGGTGTCACTGATATGCGGATTGCAGACGGTTATACCTAAATTTGTTGTTCTCGAATCTAATGGAGTTTTTGTGGATGGAACAAGTGCACACTTTGGCAAGAGGATGGGATTGATCAATTTTGCACAAGAGTCGGAAGAGGAGTGCAAAAATCTAAGGTGTTACCCTAACTTGGTGGTGACCTCCTACGTCGGCGACAGCGAGGATGAATGTGGTCGACGGTGAAGAATCCCTGTGGCACAGATGCATGGGAGCAAGGAGAAGTCCGGAGACGCAAGCGGAAGCTAGGGTTTGTAGGGACCATGACGTTTTAAGAAGTGTTTTCAAAAACCAGTTCTGCCAGATTATATACCCGTAGTTGTCGGTGACACCGGTTCTAAAGTATCGGTGCCGAGTTCCTCTACTGTCAGTTGACAGGGAAACTCAGTGAAGCCGAGATTATGGAATTGGTATCGTCGAGCTGAAAAAATCCAGATCAACCCTAGGCTTCGGGGGAACCAAGATTTTGAGGTTGGTCACACCGAGATTCACTGGGGAGGTTTTGGAAGTTAGCTCTTAACAAAACGGAACTCCGAGTGCTCCACACATAGAGGGTTCGAGAAGTGCTTGCTCAATTTATTATGATGAAGCATGAATAGAATTTGAGACGAGAAAGCATAGATAGCTAGAGGGAGGTACTTAGGCATTCTTGCATATCCAATTGGCCAAAGAAAAATGAAATCCAAATTAACAACAATTGGATATCCTCGAATGAGAAAAGATATGCATACCAACATTCTCACACAATAAGATGTCAAATGAAATATGGCATACATGCAAAACCACTCTAGTATCTAACAAGCACTTTGGCGATAACGGAGTCATCTATATATGAGTATATTGACTTAGGGGCCAAGTAAGAATACTTGATCATAGGTCATACGCATCGTTTAAGCACAAGTGAGGTTACCACTTTTACATAAAGCATTTAATGTCTTCACACCTTTAAGAGATTCTTTAACTAAAGTCTTAGAGTAAAGCTCCCCTTGATGTGACATCCCCCCCTAAGAGGGATAAACTAACCTTGGATTTTGTCATAGAAGACTTCATGTAGGTGATGTAGTGGTGGATGCTCATATTTAATGATGATCATCTTGAGTTGGGAGCAATCCTCGTTGTTTCTTACTCTCCTCGCCTACATGGTCTAGTCCCACACAAGATACAAATACAAGGATATCTATGGACGTGGAGTGCAAACTATACATGATGATGTCAATGGATTCATTAATTACCTTGTCCATTGCTTACCTCTGAGGAAATGTGTGACTCCTTGAACTATTGCATAAGGTTGATGTTGATTGCAAATATTTCTTGCCAAAAAAGAATGTGAGTGAATTTTGTTGGCGGAGTCACCCCTCAAGAACTTCTCTAGTTCTTATAATTTGGGACCCACATCAACTTGATCGGGATCCTTGGAGTTTAAGTAGCACTTGTAGAAGTTGAGCTTGAAGTATTAACCCACTTGACCATGGCTTGGGTTTCATCTTCATATGAGTCAATCTCCTCTTGAAGATTGTCCTTGCCCTTGAGCATGTGGTCTTGTGGTGGAAGGTCATCTCGAGATTTTCTTCCCTTGGGAAGAGTATGTTCATACTTATCCTTTTGGGGAACAAACTTTGGCTTGGGGTATTGACCTTATTCCCATTCAACTCCATTGGCATTGAAGTATCCAATGCCATGGTTCTTCCGGTATCCTCCATGTTCGCATACAATTTCTTCGAATTGCTTACATTCGTCAAGACTTTTGTAGACACCTTTTTCTATAATCCCTTTCAATAGATAATTTTCTTGCTCAAGTGTAACTTGGCTAAGATAATCATTAGTGGAATCAATAGAACTACTAGAAGCAATATCATTGGATTTATCATTTTTATGGCTACTAGTTGAAGAACCTTTCTTGCCTTTGTTACTAGTTTGTTTAGCCTTAAATTGTGGAATAAATGTAGACAAGAGTAGTCATTTGGCTAGATAAGAGGAAGTATTCTTTCGAATGTCATCATTGATAGCTTTAAGAAATTCATGCTCTTGCTCCAAACTGAACTTCTCGAAGCGTAGCTTCTCAAGAGTTCTCACAAGCTCTCTATGATCTTTTACAATAGATTCATGGGCTAACTTAAGAATGTTTAATTTTTTAGTTAGTCGCTCTATTTCCATGTTATCATCATCACATGACTTATCTTGAATAGCGTGATTACTAATAGGTTTATTTTGACTAATATCACTAGATTTGTCAAATAGCAAGTCATCATCTCCAAGTAAGTCATCCTCATCACTATTAAATTCAATCTATATGGGGTGTGATACCTTGGGGCCTTTAGCCATGAAGTAACTTCCACTCCCTTCATTTGGTGAATCAAATATGTCATAGGAGTTCGAGGAAACGAGTGCAAGTCCGGCGACACCTTCGTCTTGACTATAGTCGGAGTTGGAGTGATAGCTTCACTCGGGGTGGTTGTTGGATTCGGAGGCGGAAACCCATTCACCAACATTAGCTTGATGTCTTCTTCTTGTATAGCTCTTGGTGTACTTGTCCTTATTTTCCGAGTCTTTGCTTCTCCGGGAGGGTCTTCGTTCATAACGATCATCATTGATAGCTTTAAGAAATTCATGCTCTTGCTCCAAACTGAACTTCTCAAAGCGTAGCTTCTCAAGAGTTCTCACAAGCTCTCTATGATCTTTTACAATAGATTCATGGGCTAACTTAAGAATGTTTAATTTTTTAATTAGTCACTCTATTTCCATGTTATCATCATCACATGACTTATCTTGACCAGCGTGATTACTAACAGGTTTATTTTGACTAATATCACTAGATTTGTCAAATAGAAAGTCATCATCTCCAAGTAAGTCATCCTCATCACTATTAAATTCAATCTATATGGGGTGTGATACCTTGGGGCCTTTAGCCATGAAGCAACTTCCACTCCCTTCATTTGGTGAATCACATATGTCATAGGAGTTGGAGGAAACGAGTGCAAGTCCGGCTACGCCTTCATCTTGACTATAGTCGGAGTTGGAGTGATAGCTTCACTCGGGGTGGTTGTTGGATTCGGAGGCGGAAACCCATTCACCAACATTAGCTTGATGTCTTCTTCTTGTATAGCTCTTGGTGTACTTGTCCTTATTTTCCGAGTATTTGCTTCTCCGGGAGGGTCTTCGTTCATAACGATCATCTCTACTCATTATCTCTCTTCAAGGTGACTCATTTCCTGAGCTCTTTCTTCTAGGTGACTCTTCCCTTCCTTTGTGGGGTGTGTGCACTCATTGGAGTAGTGTACGGTAAATCCATAATTGTAACAATTCTGTTCACGACTAGATAAACGCTTCTCTTCATATCTTGAGTTGGAGTTTCTTTCTTTGCCTCTACTCTTGCACAACTTGTTGAATTTCTTGGCCATGAGACTTATCCCTTTGTTGGTTACAAGGTTGGCATTTGATGTAGCGAGAGTGTCACTTGAAGCTTTGTAAGCACCGCTTGACTTGTTCTGAAGTTCTTCCTTGTCTTTGAGTGGTATCTCATGAGCAACAATCCTTTTGATGACTTCCGTGGCCTTGAGATCTTTGTAGTTTGGCATCATTTGGATTAATGTGCACACGGTGTCGTACTTTCCATCCAAGGCTCTAAGTATCTTCTTGATGATGAATTTTTCGGTCATCTCTTTGCTTCCAAAGCTGGCAATCTCATTTGTGATGAGAGGAAGCCTAGAGTACATTTCGTGACTCCTGCACCATCCTTCATCTTGAACTTTTCAAGTTGACTTTGAAGCACATCCAACTTAGATTCCCTGACAGAGTCGGTACCTTCGTGCATATCAACCAAAGTATTCCAAATTTCCTTAGCATTCTTAAGACGGCTAATCTTGTTGAATTCTTCGGGGCATAGACAGTTGAATAGAATGTCACATGCTTGAGCATTTATTGCAACATCTTCAATTCTTCCGTAGTCGCTCCACGATCATGTTCCTTTCCATCACCAAAGAATTCACCTTGCAAACAAACATTAATAACATCCCATACGGCAGGGTTATGACCAAAAATATGCATTTTCATTTTATGCTTCCAACTGGCAAAGTTTGTACCATCAAAATATGGACCTCTACAGTGATAATTTCCCTCACCATATGCCATAATCTCCTAGGTTGTGAGACCAATGCAATGGAGACCAAAGCTCTTATACCACTTATAGGATCGAAAGTAGGTCTATAGGGGGGTGATTAGCCTACTTGACCAAATAAAAACCTAACATTTTCCCAAGTTAATTGGTTGGCAGATTTTAACAATTCTAGCATATCATGTTCACCCTACACATGCATGCCTACAACTATTACAGCGGAAAGTAAAGACAAGCATATGTAAGAGGATAGAATAAGAAGATCAAACGCAATTTGGAGACACAAAGATTTTTCTCGTGGTTCTGATAGGTGGCACTATCGTACATCCACGTTTATGGAGACTTCAACCCACATAGGGTAACAGTCGCGAGAGTCCACGGAGGGATCAACTGATACGTCTCCAACGTATCTATAATTTTTGATTGTTCCATGCTATTATATTATCTGTTTTGGATGTTTTATATGCATTAATATGCTATTTTATATTATTTTAGGGACTAACCTATTAATCTAGAGCCTACTGCTAGTTTCTGTTTTTTCCTTCTTTTTGAGTTTCGCAGATAAGGAATATTAAACGGAATCCAAACAGAATAAACCTCGAGAATGATTTTTTCTGGAATAAAAGGAAGCCACGAGACTTGAGAACCAAGGCAGAGGAGTTGCCACGGGGCCACAAGCCCGCTTGCCGCGGCCAGGGGGCACTCGCGCCGGGAAGGCTTGTGGGCCCCTGGCAACTCCCCTAACCATAATCTTCGGCCTATAAATATCCAAATATTCCATCATTATCGAAACGAGCCACTAAAACACTTTTCCACCGCCAGAAGCCTCCGTTCTCGAGAGATCCAATCTTGGGGCCTTTTCCGGTAATCTGTCGGAGGGGGATTCGATCATGGAGGGCATCTACATTAACTCCATTGCCCCTCTGATGATGCGTGAGTAGTTCGCCACAGACCTACGGGTCCATAGCTAGTAGCTAGATGGCTTCTTCTCTCTCTTTGCTTCTCAATACCATGCTCTTCATGATCTTCATGGAGATCCATCCGATGTAATACTCTTTTGCGGTGTATTTGTCGAGATCCGATGAATTGTGGGTTTATGTTCAAATTATCCATGAATATTATTTGACTCTTTCCTGAATTCTTATATGCATGATTTCATATCTGTGCAAGTCTCTTCGAGTTATTGGTTTGGTTTGGCCAACTAGATTGGTAATTCTTGCAATAGGACAAGTGCTTAGTTTTGGGTTCAATCTTGCGGTATCCTCACCCAGTGGAAAAGTAGGGGCAGCGAGGCACGTATTGTATTGTTCCCATCATGGGTAAAAAGATGGGGTTTTCATCATATTGCTTGAGTTTATCCCTCTACATCATGTCATCTTACCTAATTCGTTACTCTGTTCTTCATGAACCTAATACTCTAGATGCAGGCAGGAGTCGGTCGATGTGTGGGGTAATAGTAGTAGATGCAGAACCATTTTGGTCTACTTGTCATGGACGTGATGCCTATATGCATAATCATTGCCTTGGATATCTTCATCACTATTCTCTTTTCTATCAATTGCTCGACAGTAATTTGTTCACCCATCGTAATACTTGCCATCATGAGAGAAGCTATCTAGTGAAACCTATGGGCCCCGGGTCTATTTTCCATACTATACTTTCCGATCTAAAACCAAAAATACAGAAAATACTTGTTGCCCTATTTTTAATTTTAGTTTTACTTTCCGTTCAAACATCCTATCATATCTATCTCTACTAGATCTCATCCTTGCAAATAACTGTGAAGGGATTGACAACCCCTTTATAGCGTTGGGTGCAAGAGTTTGATTCCTTGTGCAGGTATATCTATTGGTGGCTCGCTTGTATCTCCTACTGGATTGATACCTTGGTTCTCAAAAACTGAAGGAAAATACTTATCTACTTTGCTGCATCAAACCGTTCCTCTTCACGGCAAACCAACGCATGCTCAAGAAGTAGCAAGAAGGATTTTTGGCGCCGTTGCCGGGGAGATACATAGAAAGTCAAGGATACCAAGTACCCATCACAAACTCATCTCTTTCATTTACATTATTTGTCATTTGCCTCTCGTTTTCCTCTCCCCTACTTCTAAAACGATTTTCAAACATATTTGCCTTTCGCCCTTTTTCGTTCATCTTTTCGTTTGCTTTTTGTGTGGTAGATTGCTCAAACTCATGGCTAGCCTTGCCACTATCAATCCCGAGTATGAAGTTCTTAACTTTAAGCAAAGGGAGGGAGAAAACTTAAAATATGCTTGGTATAGAATTTGCAGTGCTCAAAATAGATCTATTTGTAAGCAATCTACTACAGTTCTCCTTCGCAATTTTTACGTGGGAATCACTCTTTGGAATAGATATGTCCTAGATACCATCATGAGAGGGAATTTCTTGGGAATTCATACCTTTGACTCCTATAATGCTATGATAAATTTGTATGGATCACCCCCAATCATGGTTAATGGGACAATTTTAACTTTGGAACATGTTATGCGAAGGTTAGATATCATTGAAAATAAAGTTGCTACTATAGATCACATTGAAAACTTGGATAAAAAGATTCATAATCATATCACTCAATATGGATCTAAGGTAGGAGTTACTCTAAAAGACCTAAGGGAAAAGGAACCCATAGTTAATGAACAATTGGATCAAGATTCCTTTAGAATAGGGAAGCTAGAGGACATTATTACCAACTCGGGTTCCGCTTTTGCCGCTGTTCAAACCACTCCTATATTTCCTCTTTCTAAGGCTACCAAGTTTGTTTATGTTCCCAAGAATAAGGGTGAATCCTCTAGCAAAGGGGGCGAAGATCTTAAGATGATAAGTGTTCACCCTAATTTTATCAACATTGTTCGGGAACCGATTGCTACAAGAGAGTTTCTTGACTTTTTTCCTAGGAGTATGATCATTGATAAAACTAAAGAACCTCCTGGATTTGAGAAGGTCCTCACAAAAATTGCCAATACCGAATATGATAATACCTAGATCTATTGTGTTTGCCTAGCTAGGGGTGTTAAACAATAGTGCTTGTTGGGAGGCCGTTGGGGAACGTTGCATGGGAAACAAAAAATTTCCTACGCACACGCAAGATCTATCCATGGTGATGAGCATCTACGAGAGGAAGAGTGGATCTACATACCCTTGTAGATCGCTAAGCGGGAAGCGTTAAGAAACGCGGTTGGTGTAGTCGAACGTCTTCGCGATCCAAATCACCGAGCGTCCCACGATCCGTCCCGTGATACAATCATGATCCGTCCCGTGAACTTATCACGACCCGTCCCGCGATCTAATCACGATCCGTCTCGCGATCTTGATCATGGTCCTTCCGATCTAGCGTCGAACGGAAGGCACCTCCGCGTTCAGCACACATACAGCTCAATGACGATCTCCGCCTTCTTGATCCAGGAAGAGAGAGTGGAGAGGTAGACGAGTTCTCCGGCAGCGCGACGGCGTTGCGGCGATGGTGGTGGAGGAATTCCAGCAGGGCTTTGCCTAAGCACTGCTGAAAACAAATCTAGAGGAGAAAACTATCTAGAGGAAGAAGAGGGCAGCACGTGGCAATTAGGGTTAGCTCTTCCATCTAAATCCTCTAGTATATATAGGAGGAAGAAGAGGGCAGCACGTAGATCGCTAAGCGGGAAGCGTTAAGAAATGCGGTTGGTGTAGTCGAACGTCTTCGCGATCCAAACCGCCGAGTGTCCTGCGATCTCATCACGATCCGTCCTGTGATCCAATCATGATCCGTCCCGCAAAGTCATCACGATCCGTCCCACAATCTCATCGCGATCTGTTTCGCGATCTTGATCACGGTCCTTCCGATCTAGCGCCGAACGGACGGCACCTCCGCGTTCAGCACACGTACAGCTTGATGATGATCTCCACCTTCTTGATCCAGTAAGAGGGAGCAGAGAGGTAGACGAGTTCTCCAGTAGCATGACAGCACTGCAGTGATGGTGGTGGAGCAATTCTAGCAGGGCTTCGCCTAAGCACCGCTGAAAACCGATCTAGAGGAGAAACTATGATCTAGAGGAGAGGTAGCACGTGGCTATTAGGGTTAGCTTTTTCCTCTAAATCCTCTAGGATATATAGGAGGGAGGAAGGGGAGGAGGCAGCCTCAAACCCTCAAGGTTTGGTCGAAATTGGAGGTGGAGGAGTCCTACTCCAATCCTATTAGGAGTAGGATTCCTCCTTTCCACTTGGAAACTCTTTCCACCTCTCCACCTTTGGATTTTTTTTTCCTTCTCAAACCACTCCAGCCGCATGGGCCCTTAGAGGAGGCTTCGGCCAGCCCACCAAGGGATGGTTTACCTCCTCCCACAGCCCATGTAGCCTCTTGGGTCGAAATCCCTCTCCCGATGGTCCCCGGGTACACTACCGGCACTCCCGGTACACTACCGATGAGCCCGAAACTTTTCCGGCGACCAAAACAGGACTTCCTATATATCAATCTTCACCTTTGGACCATTCCGGAGCTCCTCATGACGTCCGGGATCTCATCCGGGACACCTAACAACCTTTGGTCGCCACCATACATAACTCTATACTACCGAAACGTCACCGAACCTTAAGTGTGCAGACCCTACGGGTTCGAGAACTATGTAGACATGACCGAGACACCTCTACGATCAATAACCAATAGCAGGACCTAGATGCCCATATTGCTTCCTACATATTCTACGAAGATCTTTATCGGTCGAACCTCTATGTCAAGGATTCAGTTAATCCCGTATGATGTTCCCTTTGTTCTTCGGTACGTTACTTGCCCGAGATTCGATCGTCGGTATCTCCATACCTAGTTCAACCTCGTTACCGGCAAGTCTCTTTACTCGTTCCGTAATACAAGATTCCGTGACTAACACTTAGTCACATTGCTTGCAAGGCTTATTGTGATGTTGTATTACCGAGTGGGCCCTGAGATACCTCTCCGTCACATGGAGTAACAAATCCCAGTCTTGATCCATGCCAACCCAACGGACACCCTTGGAGATACCTATAGAGCACCTTTATAGTTACCCAGTTACGTTGTGACATTTGATACACACAAGGTACTCCTCCGGTGTCAGTGAGTTGCATGATCTCATGGTCATAGGAACAAATACTTGACATGCAGAAAACAGTAGCAATAAACTAACACGATCATATGCTACGTTTATAGTTTGGGTCTTGTCCATCACATCATTCTCCTAATGATGTGATCCCGTTATCAAATGACATATCATGTCCATGACTAGGAAACCATAGCCATCTTTGATCAACGAGCTAGTCTATTAGAGGCATACTAGGGACATGGTGTTGTCTATGTATCCTCACATGTACCTGAGTTTCCAATTAATACAATTATAGATGGATAATAAACGATTGTCATGAACAAGGAAATATGATAATAACCACTTTATTATTGCCTCTAGGGCATATTTCCAACAGTCTCCCACTTGCACTAGAGTCAATAATCTAGTTCACATCACCATGTGATTCGCATTGTTATTAATCTAACACCCAATGAGTTCTGGGGCTCGATCATGCTTTGCATGTGAGAGAGGTCTTTTAGTCAACGGGTATGCGACATTCAGATATGTGTGACTTTGCAAATCTCTATGTCATATTGTAGACACTGCTACCACACTCCACTTGGAGCTATTCCAAATGGCTGCTCCACTATACGTATCCAGATTGCTACTCAGAGTCGTCCGGATTGGTGTTAAAATTTGCATCGACGTAACCCTTTACGACGAACTCTTTATCACCTCCATAATCGAGAAATATTTCCTTAGTCCTCTAGGTACTAAGGATAATCCTGACCTCTGTCCAGTGATCCACTCCTAGATCACTCTTGTACCCCAAGACAGACTCATGGCAAGGCACACACAGGTGTGGTATATAGCATGGCATATTATATAGAGCATATGGCCAAAACATAGGGGACGATGTTTGTCCTTTCTGTTTCTTCTACCGTGGTCGAGCTTTGAGTCTCACTCAACTTCACACCTTAAAAATTAGGAAATAACTCTTTCTTTAACTGGTCCATTTTGAACTATTTCAAAATCTTGTCAAGGTATGTACTCATTGAAAGTCTTATCAGACGTCTTGATCTATCTCTATAGATCGCGATGCCCAACAATTAAGTAGCTTTATCTAGGTCTTCCTTTGAAAAACTCTTTCCAAACAACCCTTTATGCTTTCCAGAGATTCCACATCATTTCTGATCAACAATATGTCATCCACATATGCTTATCAGAAACTCTATAGTGCTCACACTCACTTTATTGTAAATACAAGTTTCTCATAAACTTTGTATAAACTCAAAAAAACTTTGATCACCTCATCAAAGCATATAAAACAAAACCTTCTAGTTGTATCACATACAACTTTTCCTCAAGTAAACTGTTAAGGAAATGATGTTTTGTCATTCATCTGCCAGATTTCATAATTGAAAAATGCAGAAACTCCTAACATAATTCCAATAGACTTTAGCATCGCTACGAGTGACAAAGTCTCATCGCAGTCAACTCCTTGAACTTGTTAGAAACTTCTTTGCGACAAGTCAAGCTCTATAAATGGTGACATTTACCATCAGCGTCTGTCATCATCTCAAAGGTCCATTTGTACTCGACGACCTGCCGTCCAACGAGCAAGTCTACCAAAGTCTATACTTGGTTTTCATACATGGATCCTTTCTCGGATTTCATGGCCTCTAACCATTTGTCGGAATCCAGGCCCATCATCGCTTCTCCACAGCTCGTAGGTTCATCGTTGTCCAACAACATGACCTCCAAGACAGGGTTGTCATACCACTCAGGAGCAGTACGCATCCTTGTCGACCTATGAGATTCGATAGTAACTTGATCCGAAGATTCATGATCATCATCATTAACTTCCTCATCAACTAACGTAGGCTTCACAGAAACATGTTCCTACGCTACGCTACTCTCTGGTTGAAACAAAGGTTCAACAACCTCATCAAGTTCTATCTTCCTCCCACTCAGTTATTTCGAGAGAAACTTTTTCTAAAGAAAGGACCCAGTTTTAGCAACAAACATTGTATGCTTGGATCTGAGATAGAAGGTTCACCCAACTGTTCTTAGGGTATTCTATGAAGATGCATTTGTCCGCTTTGGGTTCGAGCTCATTAGGTGAAAACAATTTTCCACACAAGCGTCGTAGCCCCAAACATTAAGAAATGACAGCTTGGGTTTCTATCAAACCATAATTCACACGGTGTCATCTCAACGGATTTAGATGGTGCCCTAGTTAAAGTGAATGTTGTTGTCTCTAATGCATAACCCCAAAACTATAGTGGCAAATCAATAAGAGACATCATAGTTCGCACCATATCCAATAGAGCACGACTACGATGTTCGGACACACCATCACACTATGGTGTTCCAGGTGGCGTGAGTTGTCAAACAACTTTCACATCGTCTAAAGTTGTATGCCAAACTCGTAACTCAGATATTCACTTCCATGATCACATCGCAGACATTTTTATCTTCTTGTCACGATGATCTTAAACTTCACTCTGAATTTGCTTGAACCTTTCAAACGATTCAGACTTATGTTTCATTAAGTAAACATACACTATATCTACTCAAATCATCAGCGAAGGTAAGAAAATAACGATATCCATCGCACGCTACAAGACTCATTGGATTGCATACATCACTCATGTATCATTTCCAATAAATCACTTGCCTGCTCCATTAAACCGGAAAACGGGGTCCTTAATCATCTTGCCCAAGAGGCATGGTTCGCATGTCTCAACCAATTCGAAATCGAATGAGTCCAAAGATCCATCAGCATGGAGTTTCTTCATGCGATTTATACCAATATGAAATTTTAGCGGCACTACCACAAGTATGTGGTACTATCATTATTAACTTTGTATCTTTTGGCATCAATGTTATGAACATGTGTATTACTACGGTCAAGATTCAAAGAACCATTCTCACTGGGTGCATGACCATTGAAGGTATTATTCATGTAAAGAGAATAACCATTATTCTCTAACTAAAATGAATAATTGCAAAAACACGATCTAATCATGTTCATGCTTAACGCAAACACCAAATAACATTTAGGTTTGTCACTAATCCCGAAGGTAGAGAGAGCGTGCGATGTTGATCACATCAACCTTGGAAACATTTCCAACGCACATCGTCACCTCACACTTAGCCAGTCTCCATTTATTCCGTAGGTTTTACTTCGAGTTACTAACATTTAGCAACCGAACTGGTATCCAATACCCAGGTGTTACTAGGAGTACTAACAAGGTACACATCAATAACACGTATATCAAATATACTTCTGTTGACGTTGCCAGACTTCTTATCTACCAAGTATCTAGGGTTGTTCCGCTTCAGTGAGCGCTCTCCTCATAATAGAAGCACTTAGTCTCGAGTTTGGGTTCAACTTTGGGTTGCTTCACTGGAGCAGCAACTGACTTGCCATCCATGAAGTTTCCCTCCTTTCTCTAGCCCTTCTCGAAACTAGTGGTTTCATTAACCATCAACACTTGATGCTCCTTCTTGATTTCTACCTTCGTGGTGCCAAACATCGCGAACAGCTCAGGGATCATCATTTCCATCCCTAGCAGAATTATAGTTCATCACGAAGTTCTAGTAGCTTAGTGATAGTGACTCAGAGAACTATATCAGTCACTATCTTATCTGGAAGATCAACTCCCACTCGATTCAAGCGATTGTAGCACCCAAACAATCTGAGCACATGCTCAATGATTGAGCTATTCTCCTTCATCATGCAGGCAAAGAATCTTGTTGGAGATCTCATATCTCACAACATGGGCACGAGCCTGAGATCCCAATTTCAGCTCTTAGAACATCTCATATGTTCCGTGACGTTCAAAACGTTTTGGAGCCTCAATTCTAAGCTGTAATGCATGATGCACTAAACTATCAAGTAGTCATCGCAATGTGCCTGTCAGATGTTCACAACATCTACAGACGACGCTAGAGGGGGTGGCGCATCGAGCGGCGCATTAAGGACATAAGCCTTATGTGCAGCAATGAGGACAATCCCCACATCACGGACCCAGTCCGCAATATTGCTACCATCATCTTTCAACTCTATTTCTCTAGGAACATATAAAAAACTCAAGGGAGCTACAGCGCGAGCAAGTAATCTACAACATAATTTGCAAAGACACTACTCACTATGTTCATGATAATGAGTTCAATTAATCATATTACTAAAGAACTCCCACTCAAATTGACATCCCTCCGGTCATTCGAGTGATACATGATCCAAATTCACCAACTCAAGTCCGGTCATCACGTGAGTTGAGGTGGTTTCAATGGTGAACATCATCATGTTGATCATATCTACTATATGACTCATGTTCGACCTTTCGGTCTCTTGTGTTCCGAGGCCATGTCTGTACATGCTAGGCTCGTCAAGTTTAACCCGAGTGGTCTGCATGTGCAACACTGGCTTGCACCCGTTGTATGTGAACGTAGAGTCTATCACACCCGATCATAACGTGGTGTCTCGACATGACGAACTTTCGCAACGGTGCACACTCGGGGAGAAAACGGTTCATCTTGAAATTTAAGTGAGGGATCACCTTATAATGCTACCGTCGTCCTAAGAAAAACAAGGTGCATAAAAGGATTAACATCACATGCAAATCATAAGTGACATGATATGGCCATGAACTTGTGCTTTTGATCTCCATCTTGAAAGCACCGGCATGATCACCATCGTCACCGGCATGACACCATGATCTCCATCAACGTGTCGCCATCGGGGTCGTCGCGCCCAACATACTTCTACTACTATTGCTACCGTTTAGCGATAAAGTAAAGCATTACATAGCGCTTAATGATTGATAGACGGGTCATACAATAATTAAAGACAACCCCATGGCTCCTGCCGGTTGCCGTACTCATCGACATGCAAGTCATGATATTCTATAAAAAACATGATCATCTCATACATCACATATATCTCATCATGTAATTGGCCATATCACATCACAACATACCCTACAAAAGCAAGTTAGGCGTCCACTAATTGTTGTTGCATGTTTTACGTGGCTGCTACGGGTATCTAGAAAGAACAATTCTCACCTACGCAAAACCACAACGGTGATACATAAATTGCTTTTCAACCTTCTCAAGGACCGGCTTTGTCGAATCCGGTTCAACTAAAGTAGGAGAAACAGACACCCGCCAGCCATCTTTGTGCAATGAAGTTACACGTCAGTCGATGGAACCGGTCTCTCGTAAGCGTACGAGTAAGGTTGGTCCGGGCTGCTTCATCTCACAATACCGCTGAACCAAAACTTGACCAAGGGAGGAAGCAATCTAAGCATCAACGCCCACAAACTCCTTTGTGTTCTACTCGAGATCTCATCTACACATAGACCTAGCTCTGATACCACTATTGGGGAACGTTGCATGGGAAACAAAAAATTTCCTACGCACACGCAAGATCTATCCATGGTGATGAGCATCTATGAGAGGGAGAGTGGATCATCATACTCTTGTAGATCGCTAAGCGGGAAGCGTTAACAAACGTGGTTGGTGTAGTCGAACGTCTTCGCGATCAATATCGCCGAGTGTCCCGCGATCTCATCATGATCCCTCCCACGATCCAATCACGATCCGTCCCGCGAATTTATCACGATCCGTCCCGAGATCTCATCGTGATCTGTTTCTCAATCTTGATCACGGTCCTTCCGATCTAGCGCCGAACGGACGGCACCTCCGCGTTCAGCACACGTACAGCTTGATGACGATCTCCGCCTTCTTGATCCAGCAAGAGGGAGCGGAGAGGTAGACGAGTTCTCCATCAGCGTGATGGCACCGCGGCGATGGTGGTGGAGCAATTCTGGCATGGCTTCGCCTAAGCACCGCTAAAAACCGATCTAGAGGAGAAACTATGATCTAGAGGAGAGATAGTACGTGGCTATTAGGGTTAGCTTTTTCCTCTAAATCCTCTAGTATATATAGGAGGGAGGGAGGGGAGGAGGCATCCTCAAACCCTCAAGGTTTGGTCGAAATTGGAGGTGGAGGAGTCCTACTCCAATCCTAATAGGAGTAGGATTCCTCCTTTCCACTTGGAAACTCTTTCCACCTCTCCACCTTTGGATTTTTTTTCCTTCTCAAACCACTCCAGCCGCATGGGACCTTAGAGGAGGCTTCGGCCAGCCCACCAGGGGCTGGTTTACCTCCTCCCATAGCCCATGTAGCCTCTTGGGTCGAAATCCCTCTCCCGATGGTCCCCCGGTACACTACCGGCACTCCCGGTACACTACCGATGAGCCCAAAACTTTTTCGGCGACCAAAACAGGACTTCCTATATATCAATCTTTACCTCCGGACCATTACGGAGCTCCTCATGATGTTCGGGATCTCATCCGGGACTCCGAACAACCTTCGGTCACCACCATACATAATTCTATACTACCGAAACGTCACCGAACCTTAAGTGTGCAGACCCTACGGGGTCGAGAACTATCTATACATGACCGAGACACATCTACGGTCAAGAACCAATAGCGGGACCTGGATGCCCATATTGGTTCCTACATATTCTACGAAGATCTTTATCGGTCGAACCTCTATGTCAAGGATTCAGTTAATCCCGTATGATGTTCCCTTTGTTCTTCGGTATGTTACTTGCCCGAGATTCGATTGTTGGTATCTCCATACCTAATTCAACCTCGTTACTGGCAAGTCTCTTTACTCGTTCCGTAATACAAGATCCCGTGACTAACACTTAGACACATTGCTTGCAAGGCTTATTGTGATGTTGTATTACCGAGTGGGCCCTGAGATACCTCTCCGTCACACAGAGTAACAAATCCCAGTCTTGATCCATGCCAACCCAATGGACACCTTCGGAGATACCTGTAGAGCACCTTTATAGTCACCCAGTTACGTTGCGATGTTTGATACACACAAGGTACTCCTCCGATGTCAGTGAGTTGCATGATCTAATGGGCATAGGAACAAATACTTGACATGCAGAAAACAATAGCAATAAACTGACACGATCATATGCTACACTTGTAGTTTGGGTCTTGTCCATCACATCATTCTCCTAATGATGTGATCCCGTTATCAAATGACATCTCATGTCCATGACTAGGAAACCATAGCCATCTTTGATCAACGAGCTAGTCTATTAGAGGCATACTAGGGACATGGTGTTGTCTATGTATCCACACATGTATCTGAGTTTCCGATTAATACAATCATAGCATGGATAATAAACGATTATCATGAACAAGGAAATATGATAATAACCAATTTATTATTGCCTCTAGGGCATATTTCCAACAGAGGTAACCCAATCTTATTTTGCTTTATTATTTTTGCTTTTGTTTTATTGTGTTTGGCACATTATTAATTCTATAGTAATTGTATTTTTTTGTTTAAATTAGTGTTTGAGCCAAGTAAAACCTTTGGGGTGATCTATGGTAGCTGTTGATTTGATCTTGCTGGAAAACAGAAACTTTTATGCTCATTCCAGGAATTTTATGAATTTTTAAGAGTGTCAAGTTGATATGAAATTTTTACACAGGATTGATATACAAATTTCCCTATTTTTCCTAATTTTTCAGAATTTTTACTGTTACATAAGTATTCGAAATTTACAGATTGCTACAGACTGTTCTGTTTTTGACAGGTTCTGTTTTCTTTGTGTTGTTTGCTTATTTCGATGTATCTATGGGTCGTATCGGGGGGTATGAGTCATGGAAAAGTTAGAATACAGTAGGTATTACACAAATATAAATAAAAAATAAGTTCACAACAGTATCTAAAGTGGCGATTTATTTTTCTTATACTAACGGATGTCAGGAGTTTTCTGTTGAGTTTTGTGTTGTGAAGTTTTCAAGTTTTGGGTGAAGATTTGATGGACTATGGAATAAAGAATGGCAAGAGCCTAAGCTTGAGTATTCCCAAGGCACCCCAATTCATATTCAAGGATACCAAAAAGGCTAAGCTTGGGGATGCCCCGGAAGGCATCCCCTCTTTCGTCTTCAATCCATCGGTAAATTTATTTGAGGCTATATTTTTATGCACCACTTGATATGTGTTTTGCTTGAAGCGTCTTGTATGATATGAGTCTTTGCTTGTTAGTTTGCCACAATCATCCTTGCTGAACACATCTTTTGAGAGAGACACGCTGAATCGTAAATTTGTTAGAATACTCTATATGCTTCACTTATATCTTTTGAGCTGGGCAATGTTGCTCTAGTGCTTCACTTATATCTTTAAACAGCATGGTGGTGTTATATTTTATAGAAACTATTGAACTCTCATTCCTCACTTATATTATTTTGAGAGTTTCTTAAAACAGCATGGTAATTTGTTTAGGTTATGAATTTAGTCCTAATATAATGGCATCCAAGAGGGATATAATAAAAACTTTCATATTAAGTGCATTAACAACTATGAGAAGTTGGATTCCTTGCATATAGTTTTGAGATAATAGGGATGATAATATGAGAGTCATGCTAGTGAGTATTTTTGAATTGAAGAGATACGTGTGTAAAAATTTGTTATTCCCGTAGCATGCACGTACGGTGAACCGTTATGTAACGAAGTCGGAGCATGATTTGTTTAATGATTGTCGACCTTTGTGTGAGGGTCGGGAGCGCGCGATGGTTAACTCCTACCAACCTCTCCCCTAGGAGCATGCGTCTAATGCTTTGTTTAATAACTAATAGACTTTTGCAATAAGTATGTGAGTTCTTTATGACTAATGTGAGCCCATGGATTATACGCACTCTCACCCTTCCATTTTTGCTAGCCTCTCTAGTACCGCGCAACTTTCGTCGGTACATCAAACCCTCCTTTCTCAAAACAGCCACCATATATTCCTCAAAACAGCCACCATACCTACCTATTATGGCATTTTCATAGCCATTCCGAGATATATTGCCATGCAACTTCAACCATGTAGTTTTTCTATGACTTGCATCATCACTTCATATTGCATATAGAGTTATATCTTGTCATAGGAATCGAGTTGTAATTTGTTTTTCTTTGAGTTATAATTAAATAAAAGTGTGATGATTTTTCATTAATAGAGCATTGTCCCATGATAGAAAAGGATGATGGAGGTTATGACTCCCTCACAAGTTGGGACGAGTATTCGGACTTTACAAAAAATAAAAGAGGCCAGCGAAGCCCAAAAAAATAAAAGAGGCTAGCGAAGCCCAAACCAAAAAAATAAAAGAGGCCAAATAAGCCCATCATAAAAAATGAGAGAAATAGAGAAGGGACAATTTCTACTATCTTTTTTCACACTTGTGCTTCAAAGTAGCACCATGATCTTCATGATAGAGAGTCTCATATTTTGTCACTTTCATATAACTAGTGGATATTCATTATGCACGACCGCTTAGTTTTCTTTTTGAGCTTTCATACAATTATAGCTCTAAGTGCATTTGTTGCATGGCAATCCCTACCCACTCACATTGATAACTATTGATGGGCATCTCCATAGCCCGTTGATACGCCTAGTTGATGTGAGACTATCTTCTCCTTTTTCCTTTGCACCTCATCCATATTCTGTTCCACCTATAATGCTATATCCATGGCTCACGCTCATGTATTGCGTGAGAGTTGAAAAGGTTTGAGAACACCAAAAGTGTGAAACAATTGCTTGACTTGTTCATCGGGGTTGTGCATGATTTAGATACTTTGTGTGGGGAAGATGGAGCATAGCCAGACCATATGATTTTGTAGGGATGACTTTCTAAGGCCATGTTATTTCGAAAGGACACGACTACCTTGTTGGTGTGCTCGAAGTATTACTGTTTTTATGTCAATATTAGACTATTATTTTGAATCTAACGGATCTGAATATTCATGCCACAATAAAGAATATTACATGGATAAATATGTTGGGTAGCATTCCACATCAAAAATTCTGTTTTTATCATTTATCTACTCGAGGACGAGCAGGAATTAAGCTTGGGGATGCTGATATGTCTCCAACGTATCTATAATTTTTTATTGTTCCATGCTATTATATTATCTGTTTGGATGTTTTATATGCATTAATATGCTATTTTATATTATTTTTGGGACTAACCTATTAATCTAGAGCCTAGTGCCAGTTTTTGTTTTTTCCTTGTTTTTGAGTTTCGCAGATAAGGAATATTAAACGGAGTCCAAATGGAATAAAACCTCCGGAATATTTTTTTTGGAATAAAAGGAAGCCACCAGACTTGAGAACCAAGGCAGAGGAGCTACTATGGGGCCACAAGCCCGCTTGCCGAGGCTAGGGGGCCACCCGCGCCAGGCAGGCTTGTGGGCCCCTAGCAACTCCCCTAACCCTAATCTTCGGTCTATAAATACCCAAATATTCCATCATTATCGAAACGAGCCACGAAAACACTTTTCTGCCGCCAAAAGCCTCCGTTCTCGAGAGATCCAATCTTGGAGCCTTTTCCGGTAATCTGCCAGAGGGGGGTTCGATCACAGAGGGCATATACATCAACTCCATTGCCCCTCCGATGATGTGTGAGTAGTTGACCACAGTCCTATGGGTCCATAGCTAGTAGCTAGATGGCTTCTTCTCTCTCTTTTCTTCTCAATACCATGCTCTTCATGATCTTCATGGAGATCTATCCGATGTAATACTCTTTTGTGGTGTGTTTGTCGAGATTCGATGAATTGTGGGTTTATGTTCAGATTATCCATGAATATTATTTGAGTCTTTCCTGAATTCTTATATGCATGATTTCATATATTTGCAATCTCTTCGAGTGATTGGTTTGGTTTGGCCAACGAGATTGGTAATTCTTGCAATAGGGGAATTGCTTAGTTTTGGGTTCAATCTTGCGGTGTCCTCACTGAGTGACAAAGTAGGGGTAGCAAGGCACGTATTGTATTATTGCCATCAAGGGTAAAAAGATGGGGGTTTCATCATATTGCTTGAGTTTATCCCTCTACATCATGTCATCTTACATAATTCGTTACTCTGTTCTTCATGAACCTAATACTCTAGATGCAGGCAGGAGTCGGTCGATGTGTGGAGTAATAGTTGTGCAGAATCGTTTCGGTCTACTTGTCACGGACGTGATGCCTATATGCATAATCATTGCCTTGGATATCTTCATAATTATTCGTTTTTCTATCAATTGCTCGACAGTAATTTGTTCACCCACCGTAATACTTGCCATCATGAGAGAAGCTATCTAGTGAAACCTATGGCCCCCGTGTCTATTTTCCATATTATACTTTCCGATCTAAAACCAAAAATACCAAAAATACTTGCTGCCCTAGTTTTACTTTTAGTTTTACTTTCCATTCAAGCATCCTATTATATCTATCTCTACTAGATCTCATCCGTGCTAATAACCATGAAGGGATTGACAACCCCTTTATAGCGTTGGGTGCAAGAGTTTGATTCCTTGTGCAGGTATATCTATTGGTGGCTCGCTTGTATCTCCTACTGTATTGATACCTTGGTTCTCAAAAATTGAGGGAAATACTTATCTACTTTGATGCATCAAACCGTTCCTCTTCATGGGAAACCAACGCATGCTTGAGAAGTAGCATCCACCCAGGAAGGGTCCACGAAGTAGCAACCTTGTATATTCCATGATGGCCTACGTTGAAGGAGGACTAACCTTACTCGGGGTAGATCTTCACAAAGTAGGTGATCTCCTTGTCCTTACAAACTTCTTGGTTCAACTCCACAATCACGAAGAATGAGGCTCCCAAGCGACACCTAACCAATCTAGGAGGCACCGCCCTCCAAAAGGTAATAGATGTGGTAGTATGATGAAATCCTTACTCTTGTGCTTCAAAAGATAGTCTCATCAACACTCAAACACTCTCTCACAGATTTGGCATGGGTAGAAGAGATTGATTGGATGGAAAGCAACTTGGGGAGGCTTGAAATCAAGATCCATATGGTTGGAGTGGATAATCTTGAGCTCAACACAAGGGTAGGTAGTTCTCTCTCAGAAAATTGGATATGGCAAGTGGGTGGGTGTTCTGAGTGCTTCTCTTGCGAGTGGGATATGGTGGAGAGGTATATATAGCATCTCCAAAAATCCAATCGTTACAACATTATTGTCCAACTCGGTGAAACCGGAGTAAAAACTCGGTTGCACCGACTAGTGCAAAATGTGGCAACTTTGGCCTTTTTGGTGAGACCGATATATAAATTTCGGTCATATCAATATGGGTGTCCTAGGCAGTTTCCAAATCTTGGTGTCATCGATTCCTCAAACTCGGTGGGACCGACTTTAAGAGATTGGTTAACAAAAAGTTGGTCACTGATTTCGGTTGCACTGAATGGAAACTTGGTAGTACCGAGATGCTAGAGTTTGGTTGATTTTTTGTCTAGGATAAAACTCGGTGGATCCGAATGGAAAATGTTGGTGTCACTGAATTTTGAATTTTGGCTTAGGACAGAGGGGTTTTGTGGGGAAGTGAGTGAGTATTTTTGGTGGCTAACCTCTAAGAACTTGAGCAACCAGATCATCATAAAAACCTCATCCCGTTTAATAGTATTGGCTTTCCTATGGACTCAAAAGTGATTTCACACAAAATGTAAAATGTAGAGTCCTCAATCTTGAAGCATGGCCGATCATATTCCTTCCTCTCCTGGGGAGGTTCTCCACATAAACCTTTAGCCAACCCATCATTGAACTTTTCCTCAAATACACTTGGTGGAAACATTAGTCCAATGAGATATATGTTGTTATTAATTACCAAAACCACCTAGGGAGAAGTTGTACTTTCAGCTTCTTGCTTGCGGGGACGCGCGTCGAAGCACGCCCCGAGGTGGTGCCCGAGAACCTCCCTCGTTACGCTAGTTAGATCGGACGCCCTCCGGGAGGGAGCCCCCGAGCCCGGCCTGAGGGGGGCGTCAGGCGCGCCTTCCTATGCTCAGGGGAGGCATGCACCGGGAGCGGGCTCGAGGCTCGCGATGTTGCTTGTCGCATCCTTTGCTTTGGGGGAACCTTGGACGGGCGACTAGTGCCTCTTCCCCGGGGGCGTGGGCTCTCGAGCCCCCGGGGCCCCTCCTGGGTCTTCCTTGATGCCCATGCGTTCGAGCGCAGCTACCCCATAGGCTCGCTCGAGGGAGTGCGCCGCGTCCGACTCATCGCAGGCGATGGTGATGATGTCATTGCAGCCCGGCATCCTGAGGGTGTTCTGGCCGTAGTGGACCGCCGCCATGAACTTGGCTAGCATCGGGTACCCCAGGATCGCATTGTACGCGAGACCTATGTGCGCCACGTCAAAGTTGATGATATCAACGAGGTGGTTGTCGTGAGTGCCGAAAGTGGTGGGGAGGCAAATCTTCCCCAGGGGGACAACGGGGTTCCCGGTTACTCCCAAGAATGGCCTGGTAGGCTCCAACCAGTCGCAGAGCGTTCGGAGCACCTCGAAGGTTTCGACGGAGAGCACGTTTAGGCTTGCGCCCCCATAGATAAGGGTCTTGGTGACCTTGACATCATTGATCATTGGGGTGCACAGGAAGGGAAGCGCACTCACGGCGGCAGCGGTCCCGGCGCCGCCCCTAGCACCCAGAAGGGTGGCGCGTCGCGGACTGCCATGGGGTCGCCCGGTCTCCAGCCTCGAGGGCATGGCATCTCCCTCGGGAGAGGCTTTCTTGAGTAGGTGATGCAGAGCCGGGGCAGGGGGCCCGCCGAGAAGACATGCCACTGCGCGAGGCCCCTGGGGGCTCCCGTTTCCTTGCTCCGGCTGGGTGCTACCGACTTCCCCTGGCGATGCAGGCCGCGAGGAGGGAGCGGCGCTCTCCCGAGGTCTGCTCACATCCACCATCCTCGCGGGAGCCACCGCCTTGCTATCCACGCATGTCTCCTCCCTGGTCACTTTTGTGGCCAATACCATAGCCGTTGTGGCTCAGGCGCTTGTTGACGCGCTCGTCACGTGGGGCCCCCAGCGCCCGGCAATCCCTGGCGCTGTGGGTGCGCACCTGATGGAATGCGCAAAACAGGCGACTTGCGCTCCCGGGCCCAGTGCGGCCGTGGCTGCGCCCCTGCCCAATCCCCGGTACTGGGACCTGGATTAAGAGGAAGAAAACGTGGGGCTGGTCGTTCGGTCGTGCGTCGCGCATGGGCTCGTCTGGATTACCCTGCTGGTGAAGCAACGTGGGCTCCCCACGCGCCGCGTTCCCAACTCGAGACGGCGGGGGCAGAGCGACGGCGCAAGAGTCGTGGCTCCTCCGGCGGTAGCAACGAGCTCGGCGTCATGATTCAACCAGGCGTCGTGGCCGCCCTCCGTCGGGCGGTGGCGGAGTAGCTCATTCGCCATGAGCAACGCATCTTGTGCGCTCAGGTCCCCAAGGCGAGGAAGTCGCCGCAGCGCGGTCCTCTCGCCGCAAGGGAGATCGCGAAGTGGGGGCCCGCCGGTCACGACGGGCGTGGTTGGGGACAGCGACCGTTGTGGGGTTTGCAGGATGGTGGCGGTTGTCACGGTTCGCGGGCGCGGCCTAGTAGAGGCGGGCCGTCCGGCGCCCGACGTGTAGGGGGTGGGAGTCATCCATGGGGTCACTGGAGGGGGAGCTTGGACGGAGCCGGAGAACAATGGCGCACCCCTACCTGACACGCCAAATATCGGAATCGAGGCTCTAGGGACCTAAGATGGTTCGAACTCTGGGGTGCGCCTGCTCACCGGCTCTATCTTACCTCGCTAGCCCGGCGACGCCACGAACTAAGGAAGAAGAACACAAACACAATGATTACCTAGGTTCGGGCCACAAGCATACGGGCCCGGATACCCCCGATCCCATAGGCCCGACAGGCGACAACAACCACTTGGAGGACCCGATTGTTTTTAGGGGTCCTTTTGCAAAATAAAATTGTATCGGTTTGTAATTGACTGTTTTTATGCCACGTCACCCTGTCCAATGGGACTTACCTGCCATAATTGTGCTCAAAGCGGCCTAAGCCAACGACTAGTGTTTTTGCAAAAAAGATGACCTCGGGATTGGTGGTTTTTGGCATAAACCGTAGAATGGTGGTTTCTACAACATTAGCTTCCGATGACGATGTTTTTGTAATTCACTTTGAAGACTTCCGTGTAAATTGTTGATCTTCTTGGAGCAGAAAAAAGGCTGGCCGGAGCCAGCAATGCTACGAAGGGTTACGGGGTGTTACAGGGCTGTTTCAACGTGGGCTCTAATGATTGGGGTTAGTGTGGAAGCGGGCCCACCCCATGAAAATCAGGGAGGGTGGACGTTTAGTAAATTGGAAGGGGTCTGTAAAGCTCCGTAACTATACCTAGCCAAACCTCGGGTCGGGCCTAAAAAAGCCCGGCGTTAGAAACCTAGGCCCGAGCCCGGCCCGGCCTGGCCATCGGGCCTAATATTTGGGCCCAGCCCCGGCCCGAGCCCAAAGAAAGCCTGGCCCTACCCGACATAGGCGTAAATCCACATTTCGACGGGCCCGGGGCCGGGCCCGGCCCGGCCACCGGGCTCAAAATCTAGGCCCGATCCCGGCCAGTGGGCAAGGTCGGACCGGGCCGGATCGGGCTTTTTCAGGCTGGTCGGCCAGGTCTGTCTGTAACTATCCCTGCATCTAGCATTTTTGGGCTGGAGCATGCATGTGCTGAGGGATACTGGGACCAATGCTGCTGCCCGCATCCCTCTCCGTTTCCTTGTACAGAATGTGTAATTTCTCCTCGAACGAGGGCAGGCACAGAATGGTTACCGAGTAGAAGAAGCGGGCTCGGTACGGACGTGCGCTGCGCGCAGGCCGGATGGAGGAAGCGACAGGGACAGGCAGCTCCGGCTACGTGTGTGCGTGTGGGTAGCAGGGCGGTGGTGCATGGCATTGGCAACGCTTGCGCGTAACGGTACGAGGAGTCGGGCCGACGCCAAGCCACCCCTCGTTCGTGCCGAGGCCGTTGCACCCGCACCCGCACCCGACGGCGACCTCCGGCCAACCCGAAACAACGAACCCCGTGGCCACATGACGGGATGACGTCTCTGCCCTCGCCCCTCGCCCGTCGCCCTGCGAGTAGGAGAGCAAAGGCGGTAGATCCGTCCTTCCGCAACTCGGTTCAAAAACCCTTCTTAGCAGCCCGCTCTACGTGCACCCGCTCCAGCCATTGCAAGTCCATCCAAAAGAATCGTTGCAAGTTCATCCAAAAGAATCGCTGCAAGTTCGGCCTTTTGGCACTTCGGATATGCCGGGCGTCAAGTCGGAGTCTCCGGCGAGCGGCTTGCCGGAGCTCCCGCGCATCCGCACCACTCGCCCTGCGGCCTCCTCCAAGGCAGTAGCAAGAGCCAAGACGAAAGCAGAGGAGGATCGGGAGAAGCGGCGCAAGAGTGGTAGTAGGGGGACTTGTGGTGAGTCCACGTTGGCGGCGACGCGTGGGAGCTCACCGTCGCTTCGCGGCCCGGAGCTGGAGAAGAGGAGGTGCTCCTGG
Organism: Hordeum marinum; assembly: GCA_022496015.1. Classification (NCBI taxonomy): domain Eukaryota; kingdom Viridiplantae; phylum Streptophyta; class Magnoliopsida; order Poales; family Poaceae; genus Hordeum; species Hordeum marinum. The sequence continues at coordinate 425,956,817 of CM039675.1, forward strand.
ATCACGGCCAACTCCGGTGAGAACTTCAGTTACTCCCTACGTTTCGTTTCAACTGCCCCCTAGAATTCCATAATTCTGATCAGCCGAGTCCATGATATAAATCAATACTTTATCAGTTTCTTATCACAAGCATGTGGATTTTCTATTGTGAGCATGCATGAGGCTGCAGCACGCATATAACTTCTGATGGTACCAACACTTCTTCAGAACCCCTCTACGTCGCATTCCATGATGAAGAATGGGGAGTGCCGGTACACGATGACCGGAAGCTGTTTGAGCTGCTTACCATGTCGCAAGCCTTGGCCGAGCTCTCCTGGCCCGTGATTTTGAGCAAGAGGGAGGAGTTCAGGGAGATGATTGGTGCTTTCTACAATGCATCCGTCTGTGATTGCACGGACAAGAAGATAGATCAGTTGTCCAAGTCAAAAGCATGCACGTTGTTGTCAGAGCAAAAGATGCGAGCTATGGTCGCAAACGCAGAGCAAATTCAAAAGGTGAGTTGAATGCTAACATACTAGTTTAATTAATTAGTTTATTTATCATTGATTGAAGACATGTAAATGACTATTTTCTTCTAGTTGTAAATTACTACCTTCGTTTCAAACTAATTGAAGTTCAAGGTTTGTCCCAATTCTTTTAGTTTGATTACATTTGTTGGAAAATGTATCCATACGTAGAACACCAAATTAGTTTCATAGACTGTTTGTAAAATATAACCACTACGTATATCTGATATGTTTTAGATCCTGCCATATTTTTCTATAAATTAATCAATTGTAAAAAATGTTTGACCTACGAAAAACCTATAACTTATTAGTGATTTCTCAAATGCACCGATACTTCAGCCGACCAGCGAATCCGTATCGGATACTGTATCCGATACCGATACTCCTCCGGTATGCCCCCGATACGTATCCCTGGATTATCGGAGAATAACTGATTTAAAACAATTGCGATACTCGAAGGACACTTTGCCAGTACCTTTCGGATACTTTTCCAGCCCAAGTAAGAGCCCACTCAGCCCAGTTAAGAGGTAACCAGCAACCCTAGTACCCCGATACCCCCCATCCTTTCCCTCACAAACGTCTTTCCTCCCTCCCGTGCTCAGACCAGGTGGCGGTTGTGTCCTCAGCGGCTGCTCACCCAGGTTCCAAGGCCAGCAGCAGCTCCAGCTAGTCGGCGACGAGCTGCTCCTCCTCCTCACTGACGTCCCCTCTCACGCAGCAGCCATGTATGTACAGTTGTACACTTCTCTTCTCCATTTCTCCTGCCCAGCCAAGCTCATCACCTCTTTTTTCTTCTCTGATCTCTGAAGATTTCGTATTCTCATCTCCTCCAAATTTCTTTGAGTATCTACCACGTATCCGTATTGGCACTTTTTTAAAATAATGAATTTACGTATCCGTATTGCCCCGATACTGATACCCGTATCCGTATCGGTGCATTCGAGGTGATTTGGAATGAAGGGATTAGCGTTGAACGAGAAAATTACTTTCCTTTTTATTGCTCCAATCATTCATAATTACCATTGAACAAAGGATGTGATCAAACACATAGAGAAACTCTAGCAGATGCTCTATATCCACAGCCTCCAAAAACTTTTTGCCGTGCACTCCATAATGTTTTGAAGGCTGCTGAGGTAATGCGCAAAGTCAGATGCTTCGAAACCTCGGCCTTCAAATTTCCTCCTCCTCATGGGACCCACTTGTTAGTGGGATACTTCTTTTTACTTTTCCTCTCAGGAGGGAGGCACTCATTGCTGGTTCAATTCCATGGCGCGGTAGACACAACCCCACCTTCCCCTGGAGTGTGCCGCCAATGGAGCTACAACGGTGCTCCAGATGCCAAGGAGGGAGGCATAGACGATGTTGCAAACGCACACACTAGGGAATACCGATGCCGAAACGTGGGCGAGAGTGAGGGTCAAGGCGTAAGGGGGAGGTGATGGTGTGCATTACATCAGGGCAAGTGGCAGGAAGAAGTGTTGTCGGGGTCAGGGTGGAGAGCAAGAGCGTCGACATGGAGGTGGCCCTCGCCACCGCAGCGAGGGCAGTGAGTGCAATGCAGCTGCACTAGCAGCAGGGAATCGTTTGCCGAGGAGGTAGTGGCTGATGTGGGGATTAGGGAGGAGGTGCCGGGAATCGCATGGGAATGGGGCAGTGTGGACACAGTGGTACAAAGAGGATGTGTGGGGTGGTGGTGGTGGTGGTAGAGGAGAGTGTCGACGTGGTGGGGATTAATGCGGGGAGGAGGATGTGAGGGCATCGCGGTCGGGGAGGATTCGAGGGTAATGATGGTGGTCAATTATGATGGGATTCACGCGGCGACGGCTCGATTCCGACAGGATTCATGCGATGGTTCTCGTTCTGGGCGAGGTGATTTAGGGGAATGCCCCTTCCGCCACACTTAGGAAATTACGGAGTGCACACCAAATTTCCTCTCACTCTCTCCAAATACGGGGCTTGGGATGCAAATATTGAGCTCCCTCCAAAAAACTTGGTGATGGAGGTATCTTTGGAGAATTTGCTAGAATGACCGTTTACCGCTGTCGTATTCATATTGACAGTTATTATGGAGTTTCGGTGTCCTTTGCGAATCTTCTATAGAAGCTATTAAAAAATATGGATGACGCTTCTTCTACCCAGTGCATCTAAATGGGAGGGCGAAATGTTAAGCTATCTTCAAATAAATTGAAAAATATGTCTTATTTTCTCAATTCTGCTACGTCGCAAACAAGCAATAAAACATTGCAGTAGACTAGCTTCTTTCAAAGTAAAATGGAGCCATTTGCCACCCACTTGATAAAATCCCAACAATACTTTGTTTTTTTTCATGTTTTGAGAACCTTCTACAAGTTTCTGCCTAGTTTTTCTTTCTTCTTTCTGGACTATGTTTTATTTGTCGATTTTACCAGCGTTTTCTCTCTTTTCTTTTTTCTGCTCATTTTTTCTTGTTTTAATCATGACCGTTTTAAAAAACTCGTGGACACATTGTGAAATCGATGAACTTTTTTATAATGTATGAATTATAAAAAATATGAACATATTTTGAATTCAAGATTTTTTAAATAAATCATCAACACTTTTATAATTGCACAACTTTAAAAATAATGATTTTTAAAAAATTCGTGAACCATTTAAAATCCAAAAATAATAATTAAATTTTGTGAATATTTTATTTTTTGTATATTTTGATCTAATTTAGAAAGAAAAAACCTGGTAGGAAAAAGTCCTAATCTGAGCTCGACCTCAAATGCTCTTGGCATGAACGGTAAAATTGGAAAAAAAAAACTAAAAACAAAATATCTGGTTTTTTTGTGGCAAACAGTAAGAAATGTTTAGCCTGCCTGTAAATTGTTATCATCATATCACAATTTTTATAAGTCGTGGGGAAAAAGATAAAATCAACAGTTCAAAATGCTTTCGAAAGTAGCATCTTCGGAGCATCAATTTTGTTTTGTTTTCCATGACTTTCACAAATGTTATTCTATGATGAAACTTTGCAACCACTCACAACATTTCTTAATGCTTGCCACAAAAAGGCGTATTTTTTTATTTACTATTCATATGGGCTCATTTGAGCCCGAGCTGAAAAACTCCATGTCCCCTGATAGGCACTTTTTTTACGGAGACAATCTGTGCTGGTTTATTCGAATAGTTTTTCTTTTCCTAAAGAAGTGACAACCGCCATACAAAAATTCACTGTAGACGAGCTGAGCAAGTCATAGGTGAGTGGAGGGTATGAGTGCTACTAAATGGGCGGGCCTGGTGTGCCATGTAGCGGCATTTTGCCGCTTAAGGCGCTAAATAAGAGACCCCGAGAAATGTTCTCATATCCGAGTGTGAGTAACTCGAACAACAACACTGCTACTTATCAATTCTTCCTGCATCATACTACTACTTGGATTCCCCAACTACTCCCTTCGTTCCTAAATATAAGACCTTTTAAAGATTTCACTATGGACTACATACGGATGTATAATGCATATTTTAGAGTATAGATTCACTCATTTTGATCCGTATACAGTCCATAGTGTAATCTTCGGAAGGTCTTGTATTTAGAAATGGAGGGAGTATTATCGAATACAGTGTACCCTTGGATTCCCCAACAATCTGGTAGTACTAACAATGTCCTTGACCATCTGTAGGTAGTCCGTGAATTCGGATCGTTCAGCAACTACTGCTGGAGCTTCGTGAACCACAAGCCCATCACAAACCGCTTCTACCACGCTCGCCAAGTGCCCACCAAGACACCCAAATCTAAGGCCATGAGCAAGGACCTGATGCGGCGAGGGTTCCAGTGCGTCGGACCGACGGCGGTATACTCCTTCATGCAGGTCGCCGGGATCATGAATGACCACCTGCCGTGCTGCTTCAGGTTTGATCAGGTTCGCAGCCAACCCAAGGCTGCCGAGGAGAACGCGCGAGCCGAGATAGGATTGGGGTCGCCCGCTTCAAAGGATTCAGAGATCAACGAGGTGTAGTTAGCCTCTGAACTTGCCTTGCTTTGTACCAGAGGATTGTTGATCTTGTAGGTTTGACAGTGCATTTTGTGGTGTCAAGTCACTTGTAATGTGCATTGTAGGTTGTACAAATGGTGTAACGGTGTGCATGGTCAGTTGGTGTTTGCTGTCTTGATTTCATGTGACGCACATCTGTATTGTGGAGTGTAAAACTGGTTGGCCATCATGTATATGGACTACACAGTGGTGTGGTTTTCTGAATATTCGCATTGATATCTATGTACAAACAAGCTACTCCTTCCATTCCCTTATACAAGGTCACTATAAAAAATACATTTTGCATCTATATAAAACCACTAACAGTAATCCAAATTCAAGATTTTTTCTATTTTTCCTCCAAAATATAGCGTGTGAGTTTGTTATTGGTTTAGAGTTTAGACAACACACGAGTGTTGGGTCGACATGGCAACGAATAATTCGTCAGCCCTTATGTCACACACTTGCCTTGTATGGCAAAATCACAAGATAAAGTTTGTTCCCTAGAGAAGTGAGCCCCCTAAACAAACAAGCTAACTGTACCACCAAGAAAGTTCCACCACCTTTCAGCCATTCATCAAGTTGTTGTTAACTTAGGCAATTAGAGTAATCACGACACGATTGACACGATTGCCACGTTTCGCTTCGCCATGGCCGTGATCTCCTTCCTTAAACCTCTCTCGCACATAAACGCTTTCTTTAACCCCACACTTGGGGTACTATTTAAACATTGGAATCAAATCATTTTGCCAAAAGAATCGCCTACCACACCCCTCGAGGGCGGCATCCTCGGTGTTCGTGCCCCGACGTCCCCCACGCTCCGCTCACACGGTCCGTCCGCCTTCCGCACACGTGTCGCTCCTCGGGAGCAGCCAGGTCGGCGAGCATGAGGCCATGTCATGACACGCAATGCCAGTGGGGCACCTGTGTGAGCCGTGCGGTGTGGCCGGAGCCGAAACCCGCAAAGTTAACGAGTTTGTTTAATTAGCGGTAATGAGGCTTTGTCCGGATGTTTCCCGGCGCGCTGGTCCCCTACCTAGGAGCGAGCTAGCCTCATCCTTTGCCCGATTCAGTGGTTGGTGCTTAAGCTTTACGGGCATCCAACTGGGATTAGTCTAGACCTTATAATTAGATTAAGGGAGGAGGAAAAGAAGGAGCACAATCTTAATAATAGCAAACTATCATGGCCCGAAGCATGCCATGTGTGCGCCCCTAGTTTAGCTACGTAAGTACCAACCTTGGGGTCGAAGCTTTGCGCGGTTGCCGTCCAATGGGACGATGGATCGATGCCGCGCTCCTTAAAATGTGGCGCCTTTCTGGGAAAGCAAAGCATGCAAGATGGCCATGGCCGGCCATGATTCCGGTTAAGCTTGGCATTAGCGCTGCCGTCAGTAGAAAAACAAAACATCGAGTAGAAAACATACACATCATGCCGCGATGCGCTCCGCTTCTAGTACCGAGGTTAATTACGTACGCATGTGTCGCGCCCTAGGGCGACGTGGAGGGCCTCTCATAGGTTGAAACGTAACGTACGTACACTGGCTCTGGCTAATCCGGTAGACTGGTAGAGTAGTTTACCACATACTGCTACAGTAGCTCTGACTAATTGACCTTGTAGAGTAGCTTGGAGTTGGAGAAGACACATTGACTGACTCGACGGCGATCGGCCGGTCGGTCAGCGATGGCAACGCAAATCTTCTACTAGCTGGCTAGCGCGAAATCAGCTGCACGCGCGAGTAAACGACGCTGGCAACGACCGGGTAGCTAGTGCTCCATTAACCTAGGCGAGGAGACCTCTTAGAATAAACCCTAGGCGATCAGCAGCGCTGTCACGCGAAAGGCCACGGAGGAGATCGGCCGTATCATCAAGCCCGCACCGTCACGCGCGCGCGCCTCGAGGAGGAGGAGGAGAAGAGAGTGCGCGCTCTACTCTACGTCGTGCTCCGTCCGTCGTCCGGCGTGCACATGCACGCCAGGAGACGGCCGCCCAATCAGACACTAATGCAACGGATTAGATTTGATTTGATTTTGATTTTGTCAAAGTGCTGCGTAGGCCTGGCTCTAGCCAAGCTTTTCCTGCAAATTGCGACGAGGTTGAGCCTTGACCGCTTGTTCGATCCGAAAGATTGGTTAGATTAGGCGGAGGTAGGAGAGCCTGCGTCAGAGCTAGCCCTAGCCCGTGGCCCGTGGCCCGAGGAGATTAGGTCGGGGTGGTCACTACGCTGTATATATATACTCGGTTTAATTAGGAGCATTATTATTAATGAGTGATCAATGGGTTGATTAACATATATGGCGTCGGGATTCCGCAAGTTGGAGATGGGGAAACAGGAACGGGAGGTGTCTGAGATAAGCATGGCAGTGCCAGTGCATAGTTTAAGCCCAAAGCGAGGGCCGGCTCTAGCTAACCAATGAGTTAATATGAGTGGTACTAACTTTGATTAGTAGTTAACTGCCTAATTGTGCGATTCTGTGTGGCGTGCGTGATGCCAAAGGGGTGGCATAGCTAGCTATAGGCATGTGACAAGGAATCACTGGGCGCTCTGCATTAGTTTAGCATCTAATTCCAACCCGTACGTCGACATGTCGATCTTGGATGAAGCGCATGGAAGGCTTCATTAGTTTTGTGTGCAATGAAAAGTTGAAGGTAGCTGGACTTTGTGACTTTAGGCCGGGGGGCAAGCTCAAAAGTCAAGAGCTGGTTAATCTGTAAGCTATGTGAAGCCTGTGTGGGAACTAACTGTGCAACTTACCGTGCCCTAAACAAAGCTAATCACTAGTGTGGTCGACCTCGACCATATGGATGATCCTTATCTGATCACCAAAGCATATGAGATGGGGCGGCCTGATTGGCCGGTGGTTGACGTGGAGTGAGGCAACCATGGAGGTTGGATGCACGTGAAACGCCGACGAATCGTACGTACCTTTGGTCAGGCCAGGCAGGTCCAAAGCTATCTTGATCGTTGTAGGAGTACGAACCACGTGATGGTTAATCTGGTCTGCTCTCTCTCTCTCTCTCTCAGTCCCGGAGGTGATTTTGCCCAAAGCGCCAACACATGTGCGAGCCATGCATGCTCTGATTAGTTAAGTGATCTTCATCTGATTGTGGACGTAAAAGGGCGGGCTAGATTTGGACTAGTGTGCCATCAATCAATCCCTCTCGCTCGCTGCGTGTCGACCGTCCTTCCTTCCTACCGGATTGGAATGAGAATATTAACGAATCTTCGCTCCTACAATTTAAGCTGGGCTCCTGATGCTGTGTGTGGCCCGTTTAAAATCTTGCAAACCTTGTCAAACTTTGCATCGGTTGACTTCGAACAAAATTTATATATCTTCATTTTAAAAATAAAGGAAGTAATTTTCGTGATTTCTTACAAAAGCATGTATATCCATGCATACACTCCGCACGCAGATGCATAACTGAATGGCAAGAAGTGAGTATTGGGCATGACTTTTCAAAAACATATTTGATCTTATATTTTGGAAAGAGGTGAGTATTGGGCATGGCTAAATCTCATCTAGATGCAAAAAAAAGTTTAATCTAACTCCTACACATTTGATTCATCGAGATGAGAATTAGCAAATCCCTACTTGCATAGCATAGAATGGTTAGTTTAGAACACCGTGAATAACTTTGTCACTAAGAAAGTCTTTGGTTTGAAAAAAGCCGTACATTTTAAGTTGATTATGCTCTTCATGTATAAATCGATTCTGAAAAACAGATATTCGGTTTTGTAAAATGGACAACATGCACCCTTTAAAACTGCAGCTATATGAAAAGGTTTCACTAAACAGAAGTTTTACTTTCAAAAAAAAACATAATTTCTCAAAGAAAAACTCACAAGACGCGAAAATAGCAAAAGCGAAAAATACTTGTCGGCAAGCACTAGAAGTTGAGTAGTACTATACATACCGTTAAAAAACACTTGTTGAATAGTCCAAGGCAAGGCAATCAAGCAACGGCCCTAAAAGTGTGAAGACCAACAACCGCTACGTAGTACCGCGGCCCGTTCGACAGCCGACGGATATATACAAGACAGTTGAAAGTGTACTGCCGATATTCGCGGGCGCAATTAGTTATGCACCCATGCATGCATGCCATCGGCACATGTATACGTGACAGCTCGAGTGCTCGGCCTATATCTAGACGTACCCACAAGCTACAGTGTATGGATGATCGACTTGACCACTCTTCCCCTCCTCTTTTGAATTGTCTGCCCTAGGAAGACCAAGCTGTGCCTCATCATATATGTACACGTATAGCAATCCCCTATAGGGGATAGCTAGTCGTCATGCAGCCGTGCGGGGTATTTTAGTGTTTTGATTCTTTTGTGAAAATTGAGCCAGATTTGATCGTGATTTAATTTAATTTAATATCTGACAATTTTTCCTACAGTAAAAAAATGAGTAGAAAAGTGTTATAAGTATCAGATACAATGCTTGTACCCACTTACCGTCGGACACCTCTAGCGATAAGGTTACGATGTGTCGACATGGATAAGTTGTCTATCCCTAGAGGCCTCGACGCTAGACTGGTATACTCTATCTTCATCGATGCCGGCGATAGAAAAATAATCAGCCGATTTTTTTTCAAAACAAGGTCAGAGCTGACTCAAGTTTCGCAAAAGGGTTAAAGCACAAAACTTGTCATGATATCGTTGGCTGCTGTTGTTTTCGTGAAGGGTAAAGGCAAAAAACACATGCAAAATGATGCGTCGTGTGCGTGCGCGCCTTGCGCCAGCCACCGAGACGAGCCGGGCAAGGTTCCGGTCCTGCTGTCCAGTCCATCTCCTGTGGACTTGGTATGGACGGCGATGAGAGAGAATGAGTGAGTGACACATCGAGCGAGCGAGAGAAAGCGATCAACAGCGACCGCAAAGCACGGCCGGAGCTGGAGCCGGACCCCCATTCTACGCGGCTACGTGAGCTAGGGAACTGACACCTGCTGGTGCACTTGGCTGCGTACGTACGACCGCCACTGCCCGCTGCCGTGCGGTGGCTTTGTGGTGTGCGATCGATGCGATCCGTCCCGCGGTCCAGGTTGCAGGCAGCGCCCCGGCGCGCGCCAGCGGCAGGGCAGGGCCAGATGCGGTGCGCACGCATGGACGCGCGGCGTGGCGGCACGATGGCAGGGCAGGCGACGAGAGCCGCGCGCTGGATGGATCCGTCGGCTTTTGTTCGGGTTGGTCGGCCGGCCCCTGGCTAGTGCGTGCGGTGCAAGCAGATAGCTAGCCAGCAGTGGCACTGACTGGCCACTGGCCACGACGCACGCAGCATGTCCTGTGCCGATGCCATCGGCCATCCATTGGCGTGGATAGGATCCGTCTCAGTCCGCGCGCCAGAGAGAGAGAGAGAGAGAGAGAGAGAGAGAGGAGACGTCGCTCTCGTCGAAAAGGCCGGGCGGGACGGGATAGGGCTGCGCGCTGGTCCCTGCGCCGCTGGTGGTGCGCGGGCGAACAGGAGATTTCGACGGGGAGGGGGGCGGGCGTACGGGCCGCAGCGGCCGACGCGTGGCGGCACGGCGAGCCCCCCGCGCACGGCCCCGGGCGACGGCGGGGCCTCGCCCCATGTGCCATCGATGGCGACCGAGAGTGCCCCCATTGGCTGGCTCCGGCCGTGGCCACTCCCACTTTGGCTAATTGAGCACTGCATTTCTTATCTACTCTTTATGGAGTGAGTATGAGCAGTAGTACTAGCTCTTCTCCAACGGTTCCAGCTGCGGGCTGCGGCCCCCCGCGTCGTCCTCGTGTCTCTTCTCTCTTCTCCTCTCCCATGGCCAGTCGTGCTCACTGCCCCCCGTGCATGCATGATGCATCCTCTGCTCGTCTCCATATATGTGCGTGGAGGGTGGGTCATGCTCATGCGTGCTCACAAGCATGCATGCAGCTGGTAGGAGTACGTACGTAGCACTTGGACACGACACGCTGTTATTTATTCGTGCAGAGCGGGTTTCCATTTCCAAGGCGGACGTGGAATCTTTGCTGTTCCTCGGATGGTGCCGCGGTTTTGGGGCTGCGCCAGGACAGACGGACCGTGGGTTTTTTTAGAGCTCCAACACATCTCGATTTGATAGAGTAAATTAACCGACGACGGAGCACTAGTCTTATGCTATGAGCAGACCCTCGCCGATCGACCCGGGGCCATCTTGATTATGTCAATCCTGTTTTTACAAGCAACGCGGTCGACATGAGTGCACTGTAACATTTTTCTTTGACAGTGCGCTATAGTCGTTGGTCTAGTTTCTCTATCAAAACTAGTCGTTGGTCTAGCTGCTAGCTAGCCTACGTACGTAAAAAATAAAAATCATTTGTCTTTTTACACGTTCATAAGTTTTCACTGTGAAACGAGAGACAAAAATGGGGGAAACATAGCAATTTTTTATCAATGAAAAAGCTGGCCGCTGCAGATGAAAGTGAAATCTGATATACTATTCGACTTGACATCCATGCATGGGCTATAGCCAGAATCTAAATCATGGAACCAACATGGATCGTGAAGCCTTTAATTTCCTCTACAAAACCAGCATGTTTTCCTCTCACAAGTGACAGGTCACAACCATGCATGCGCCTGGAACCCGCGACGCACCCCGTGTGTTTGGTGGTGGTAACGTACCCACCACTGTGCATGTGTGCATGCATCTCTCAGGTGGGGAAGGAAACAATTCTCCGATGGATGGATCGACGTGCAATCGCCATCGTCTCTCAGGTCCTTGTCACGCACGCTACCAGGCCACACACGCCATTAGCACCTCCTATTCCTGCACGCCGGGCGCGAATATATGTCTCCGCCACGTCCAAATCCGTCACTCAGCCGGAAAAGGGATTAACACTAGTCACTGGTAACTTCAAAGGTAGCTGACTAATAAACTGATCGATGCCTCCGCGCGCACTAAGGCCAATTTCTAAAGGGAACATCAGATCATCAAATGCGACAAGGAGCTTTATTCACTATGGTTCACAGTGACAGCAAAGGTGAAAGTCTATACCGCACAAACTTGGTTAAAAAAGACCGGCAAAGCATTGCCTCAATACCACCGGTGCTTTTTTTTATTTTTTATTTTACTTTTGGATTGGTGACTAGAACAAGACATAAGAAGTAACCTATATATGAAAAATTAAAGCTCACATCTCTTTTTTTGCGACTTTTGATGAGTTATCCCCAAAAACTCGTCATGTATGTACATACACCCTTTTTTCGCCCGAATGAAAAGGCATGCTCCTCCCCGTTCCTCAATAAAAACATTGAGATGATACCACATATTCTATTATTTAATGGTTCTGCTAAATCTTAGGCAACTGCAAATTCCTGAACTTGCGGTTGATTTCTACACCATGCAATGATGCTATGTATACTCATCGAGTTGGAACATCAACGATGTGGAGTGGGTGTGAAGATGGAGGTCCATGGGTTTGGGTTGGGGGAGGTGGTTCCCGATGCCGAAGAAGATGACTTGAGGCACGACAAGGTTAGAGAGATGGTGGGAGTGACACCAGGTTTGCCAGAGGTGGCAGTTGGGTGGCGATGTGATGGGGTTCCATAACTAGATCTAGACTTGCTTGAAAAAAGAGGGAGGGGGGATCTTATAGTATTTTTTTAAATGGCAGTTACGTGCAGATAAGGGATGTTGCATAACTCAACATTGGCGGTAGCATGTTCGACCATGGGCAAGTGAGACGGTTGGTTGGACTGGTTAGGAGGGTGGTCAACTGTAGGTTGAAGAAAAGAGAGGGGCCATAAGATTGGCATCTGATGTTTGATGAAATTGACTGCTGAAACTCTCATAAAATTGTGCTCCAAGCACTTTGTAGTTTGAATAGTGAAAAGAAAAGGATTACACATGTATATGATATCTTCGTTGCTTGTATAAATCACATATTGAACTATGAAGTAATACAATGGTCAGGCGTGTAAAAAGGGATATGAACATGTAAGAGTATGACTGGTGACAAGTGCTAAGCAAGAAATTGTGTGTGATGAGTTCATTAACATTGACATACATTTGTTTATTTTGTGTGGAAATTACATTGGTAATGTGATAGGTACATGGCAATAGTATAGCATCGGGTTTGCAAAATCATGTTTTTCTTAATAAACACACACAGGATTAATTAACCGGAATACAAAGTACAACATGCACGAGTTACTACTAGAGAAACTAGAAAAAAACAGAAGTCTTGGACACCATGCAAAAAGTCCCCCAAGACAAGGAAGAATACAACAAGATCCGTAGGGGTCCCTGTAACAAACCGAAGTCATCGGTTGTAACCAAAATACAACAACGTCGAGGCTTTCAGGTGAACACCTCATTAAAACCTCCACTATCATTAAACCAGTTAAACACCATCACAAAAAAGACTTTTAGAATTGAAGAAATGACGCTCTGCAAGTAGCAAGCCACATGTCGACGTGGCACGTGGTTCGGGGGGTATCCCGTGCATACCTGGACGCAGATCGACCAAATTTCACATACATGGTCAGGGAAGAATGCTAGGTCTGCCACTGCTAAGCCATCAATCCCATTCCAAAAACTCCATCTCATCCCACTCGTTGGTGCCACCTCAAAATACAACAAAACCGTCGGAGAGGAAATAGAAAACCTAATCTCACCGTCCTGATAGGTCAACAAGAAGACGAGGCCATCGACTTCTCGACGCCATGATGAAGAATGTCGTTGTGCTGAAGAACAAGCCAAGACAAAAAAATTTAACGTGACATCATGCTCACCGCTTCAACGCCACCACTCGAAAAACCAAGCCCGTCTATGAAAATAGTGCGAGAGAGAAACGAAAACCCCTCTCCTCCACCCATTGCCGGAGCAGCGGACGGAGGAGGACGGAAACCACAACCCCACCGGCGTTCCCAATGGAGGAACCGTCACACACTCGTCCGTCCTTTTCTCTTGAGAGTAAAAAAAAGGAACTTCAAACTATTGCGGCTTCGTACGGCAGTTTGCCTTTGCGCAGAGGATGACGCGCCTCTAGAACGTCAACACGTAGCAAAAGCAGTTGCGTGGGGTGTGGACGCAGCAGTGACTTGGAAGGGAGGAGGCGGCAATTTCAAAGATAACCTGTGAAAGCATGCGGGAGACGTACGACTGAAAACGAAATCATCAAATGATAAGCTAGCCATGCATAGGGCAATATAGCCAAGATAGGTGGTGCACGTAGTGCGTATGTACGTGCCTAACTTCTTAATGATCTAGAGTGGCCTTTTCTTGAGGACAGTTTCTGAGATCGAGCTCTCTGTTTAAAGACGACATCCGGATATCCGATCAAGCGAGACACGATCGATTAGTTTGGCCTCTCCCAGCTCTGTCGTCAGATCTGTACTCGTCGTGCAGACTGCAGAGTACGTGTAGTTGTAAAGCTCCTCCATTGACACTGGCATTTGAGGTTGACAAGGGACGTACGCATGGATATCTGGATAAGAAACAGTGTACCGCGCGCGTGTCGTACCACGTTCATTAATTTGGCCATGCAGCACGAGGGGTTGCGTTCCTTGGAGCAGTTGGATACCTGCATGCCGAGCGGCCAACCGGCCATTGGCCATGCCACTGTTTTAGCAAGGGCGGGTACACAAGCAAAATGCCGCGAATATATATTTTGCCAAAAGTTGTAGCCGCCATTCAGTACCTTCCCTACCACGCGCCACCCATCGACCCGTCGTGTCGCACAAAAGGCAGACTGTTCACACAAACTTTACGGGCCGTCGTACCCCGGAGGTAGACAGATCGACGGGCCGCAAGGTGTAGGGGTAAACTATGGAGTAGAGAAGAAAGAAGAGACCGTAAGGAAGGAACCTCCTGACCTGGCGATGCACCCGTCTCCACGCCAACACACGTACGTACGTACGCCCAGGTCAAATAATTAAGCGATGGATAGAGGTGATGTCTCACATGGTGGCTCGCTCCATATATCGTCGGCTGCTAGCTAGCCCTATCCACACGTACATCCGCATACTTTACGCGAGATCGATATGAAACAAACCGTGTGGCATGGTACCCTTCGGAAATGGATATCTGGCAGCCGCGCCAAACTTTTTCCGGAGAAAGGTACAGCGCGAGCGTGCGTGCGTGCGTGGAGCTGGTTGACGTCAAGCCGCTTGGCCTTGCTAGGCGTGCTCGTCGTCTCCCGGCCGGACCCCGGAGGCCGACACAGCCCACCCCCATGGGCTAGGCTAAGCTAAAGCTCCACCCGATCCATCCACCATGGATGCACTGTAACTTGTGCGTCCGAAACTCTCGGCTAGCTCCGTCGATCGATCGAGCCATCCGTGCCGTTCCATCCATGACCGGCCCATCCCCTACCTAGCTACCACTCACTTTCAACTTTGGCTGCGTGCATGCATATGTAGGAGTGGCATTGCATACTTGTCAAAGCTTATTTTAGCAGCACTCTTTTTTTTTTCTTGCACCGGCTGGCTGCATGCACGCACGCACGCACTAGCAATACTATTGCGGCCATCTGCGTCGGTGAAAAAGTTACGAGCGCACATGAGTCTCACAGTTCTCGCCACAACCCACAAGCATCGATGGCCATGGTCGCCCGGCGAGTGCGTGCGTCCTTGTCGCCCAAAGACGTCACTGTGGTGTTAATCTGGAGAGATCAGCACCTACTTACTTACTACCTTTTCGGAAAAAAAAGAACGGAGCCTCCGAACTCTGCATCAATGTGATGCATACAGTCATATTATTAAAAATAGTACGAATATAAAGTCTTAGATTCATAAACGGTTACAATTTGAGCATAAAGGCAAAATGGAAAGAAAAAAAATACCACATCCGACGAGGCTAAAAACAGGCTATAATGCCTGTACACCTAACCTATTATTAGCTCGTCATTCAAATCGGCTAAATATAACTCATGGGACAATCTCTCATCGATTGCACCCAATAACCGTAACCTCCCTGTATTCCACATAAGTGAGTAACGATCAAGTATGGATCCAAGCAGTGACTCTGTAAATAACCTACAAAAAATATTGAAGTTCTTCCCATTAAAAATCAAATCATTCCTAGAGTTCCATAATAGCCCAGAATAGTGCACAAATTTCAATCCGGATACGATTCGCTATAATTACGTCTACTCTACTGAGCCACGTCTCAAAAAGCATATTAATGTTGGATGATAGATTAATGTAGAAGGCTATATGTACAGCGCGCCATAGTAGTTTTGCTAGTGGACAATCGAAAAAAAAGGTGTCTTATTGTTTCATTCTAAGCACAATAGCAACATCTAGCACTGCCTACCTATCTTCTGTTTATCAAATTACATGAAAAATTAATTCTAAGAGGTACTTTAATCTTTCAAATATGTATGATTTTGAAAGAGGCTCTCTTGGGGATATAACCCCGTGGTGAGACCCGCCTAGGTGGGGTCGGGTCGTACCTGGCGGCTCATAAGCCAGACCAAGGATGGGCCTCGAGACATAAGCCTAGAAGTATGGCGGTTCGCTAAGATGGGCCAAGACGAGGCCCACACAAGGAAGGCATGAAGACCCAGGAGGATAAGCCACCCGGAGACGGCTTGCTCAGGAAGGCAAGATGAAGTAGAAACAGAGTCGAACACATAGAAAGAGTCGGTATGAGACTTGTGTAACTCGTGGTCTTGACCTCTTTTATAAGGGCGAGACCCGGGGCGACTTAGACAGAAACCAACTAATCGAAAACTAGGTCAAGCGAATCCGCTCCCTTGTAATCGATACTCTAATCAATACAACTCAAGCATGACATAGGCCTTTACCTCTTCTTGAGGGGCTGAACCTGGGTAAACTCGTATCCTTCATCCCAACCAACCCCTTTGAGTCCATCACCTTAGCGATGGCCTCGAATCTAAGTCCTCGAACATCTGTCGTGACAAAACCACGATAGTTGGCGCCCACCGTGGGGCAAACGCTCGGTGGTGTTGAGTTCTTAAAGGGCTCTCTTCCGGGGTTCGAAGGATACGTGGTCGGAAGGATGAACAAAAGTCGTCGCAACCGGCTCTACATCGACGACGCCAGCTGGGGTCCCGACGCCGACTTTGTGGAGTACGGGTTCCGGGTTTCCTTCGGCGAAATCCACGTCTTCATCAGCAAAGTCGGCGGTTATACACCCGGGCCGGACGTCTGCACCGACATCGTCGAGCCGGCTCGGCGCGCGCAACCCGTCCGACATGCGCAACTCGCCCGTGCTAACCCGGGCAGGAAGCATGTCTTCGTTGGCTTCACTCAAGGTATGGATCTTGAGGCTTCTAAGTCGCAGGAGACCCTCGTCTGTTCAGAGGATGGATCTTCGAGCGGAGAGGCGGAATCAATCTACCAACTTCACGATGGCGGGCTCGGGGGCTACGACGAGCTTTACCCCGAGTCGGAGCGGTCTGAGCCGGACGATCATGGGTTGCCGACTCATGCGACCGTGTTCATGGCAGGAATAGAGCCGGGCACGAGCGGTGCGGCCGCCGGGGTAGCAGACACGGGGGCTGACCCGCTGCCAGCTCAGGTTCTTTTGGATTTGATGAACGAGCTCACAGCCCTGATGACAACTGAAGTCACACCTGACAATCAAGCCGCCCGGAACCTGGAGAATACGAGACTAGAGGATTAGATGGCGGAGGCCCAACAGAGGATCGGCGTGTTAAAAGCTCAGATGGATGCGGAGGCCGAGCGCCTTAAGATGGACGCTTTTCGCCTTGAGCTGGAACAACAGTCGGCGGCCGCAGTGCGGCGGATGAGGCATCAGTCCCGCCTGCCCGAACAGTATGAGGCTAGAAACCTCTTTAACACGCCAGGTACGGGTCAGACAATGGAAGCACCTGGAAGTCGGCCGGCGGCTCGGCAGAAGCTTAACCCGCCCCGACGAAACCAGACCTCACCAATGGCTTTCCCAACACCGGCGGGTCATTACTCAAACCCGGCGGAGAACATGGTGGCTGCGGCCACCCGGCTTGAAACAATCCCTATTCCTGACGAGGTGCCTTTCGCTGAGGAGGTGCGGAACGCCATTGGATATCTGTAGACGACGATGGCCCAGCAAGAGAAGTATACTTACAGCTGGAGTCGCGTGCATTCAACCCCCCTCCCCAGCCGTAGCTTCAGTCGGCGCTATGAGTCGTCGGCGGTTTCTAGCAGTGATCGGCATCGAGGCCCGCCACGAGACGACCAGGTGGCTTTGGATGCTCAGGCGCTTGTAGATCGGGCGAGGGCACAACATGAGGCGATGGCTCTGGCGGCGGCGGCTATCAAGAGCCTGCGCCTTCCGTTTCAATCGGAGCAGGAGTAACTACCAAGGTCATGGGAGTACCGTGCTTGGTGCCGGCTCTGCGGAACGAGCGTTTGCCGAAGGATTTCAAAGGCCCCCGCAAAGTCCCAAATTACACCACTGATCTACCCCTAGAGGCTTGGATTGAGAGTTATGAGTTGGCTATGGAGATGTTGGGCGTCAACGATGCGGTATGCGCAAAGTATTTTATCATGATGCTAGAAGGGCCGGCTCGCACGTGGTTGAAGGGTTTGCCACCCAATACCATCAATTCTTGGGCTGAGTTAAAGGCAAGGTTCATCAAGAACTTTCAAGGAACGTGCAAGCAGCCCATGACGATTGTGGACTTGGATCACTGTGTATAGCAGGAAAATGAGTCGGCTCATCACTGGGTCCAGCGAGTTTCGACTATCATCCACTTGTCGGAGCAGATTACGGCGGCTCAAGTGGCCTTGATTTTAGAAAAGAATTGCCACTTTACGCCTTTGAAGCAGAAGCTCGGACGGCTCAAGCGCACGTGTCAAGACATGAGGGAGCTCATGGTGGATCTCACGAAATACGCCGATTCTGATAATACGAAGGATCCGGGCTTTGATGAAGAGAAGCCTGGTCAGAGTAAGAAAAACGACAATGGAAAGGGTGCGGCAGGCAATGGTAACCAAGGCAAGAGGAAGAACCCGGACGACGGGTCAGAGCTGGTGGCCAACGCCAGCACCGGCAACAACCGTGCCAAGGGCAACGAGAAATTCAGGCAGCCTTTTAATAAAGGTAAGACTCCTTTTAATTTGGAGGAGATGCTCAATAAACCTTGTCCAGAGCACAGTCGACTCGACAGACCGACGGGTCACACGTGGGGTAATTGCCACGTTATGCAAAAGTTCAAGGACTACAGCTTACGACAGCATAGCAACAATGGTGGCCCGCCCGGCGGCTCAGGACTAAGCAGGTCAGGAGCCAGGTTTGGGCCTGGTGGCTCAGGATCCGGCCATCACGGCCAGGGCAACCAGGGAGGACATCATACGCACTCTGGTGACAACAATCAGCAACAGAATAACCAGTCTGGATATGAGAGTAATCCAAAGCAACTCAGCTCGGGTCAGTATCATGTTTTTATGGCCAGCCTTGACAGACGAGATCAGAAGTTGTGCAAGTGGGTGGTTAATGCGATCAGGTCGGCTCTACCGCAATATTTAAAGTGGTCGGAGTATGATATAACTTGGAGCCGGGAGGATCACCCGCCGCGTGTGGATGACCCGGGGCGGCTGGCGTTGGTAGTTTCTCCCCAAGTTGGAGGCTACGTGTTTACCAAGGTGCTTATGGATGGTGGCAGTAGCATCAAAATCTTGTATTATGACACTTTCCACCAGATGAAGTTGCTTGATAAGGATCTTAAGCCGTCTTCAACAGTTTTTCACGGCGTGGTGCCTGGCAAGTCAGCCTATCCAGTGGGAAGGATCTATTTCGAAGTCGCCTTCGATGACGAACACAATTACAAGGTGGAGACCTTGTGTTTTGAGGTGGTCAAGATAGAAAGTCTGTATCATGCTCTGTTTGGACGTCCGGCTTACGCCAAATTCATGGCTAGGCCTTGTTATGTGTACTTGCAGCTCAAGATGCCGGGCCTCAAAGGTACGATTACGGTGCACGGTGATCGAGAGACAACTATTGAGTGTGAGGAAGGAGATGCGGCTTATGCAGAATCCAGGTATGTCGTGGCGGAGCTCAAGTTTTACAAGGAAAACATCGACCCGGAGGACATGACTCCACTGAAAAAGCCTACCACAGAGGTTGAGCCACCCCTCAAATTTTCGGCGGATGATACCAAATTGGTGGATTTCAATCCGGGTGACTCATCTCAGCAGTTCACTATTAGAGCTAATATGAATCCCAAATAGGAAAGCGCGCTCATCGAATTCATCTGTGAGAATCGGGATATCTTCGCGTGGAAACCTTCTGACATGTCGGGTGTACCAAGAGAGTTCGTTGAGCGCCACCTTAATGTGGATCCTAAATTCAAACCAGTCAAGCAATTTCTATGGCGGTTCAACGAGGAGATACGCAAGGCCATTGGGGAAGAGATAGCCCGGCTTTTGGCGGCGGGTTTCATCGTCGAGGTCTTTCACCCGGAGTGGCTCGCTAACCCGATGCTAGTGCTCAAGAAAAATGGCACATGGCGTATGTGTGTGGACTACACGGATCTTAACAAAGCATGTTCGGCTGACCCGTTTGCTCTCGCTCGTATTGACTAGATCATTGATGCAACAACGGGTTGTGAGAGTTTATGCTTCCTAGGCGCTTATTCTGGTTATCATCAGATCAAGATGGCAGTCAAGGACCAAGAGAAGATGGCTTTCATCATGCCTTTTGGTGCTTTATACTATGTGTCTATGCCTTTCGGGCTCAAGAGTGCCCAGGCAACTTACCAGCGTTGTGTACAGAATTGTCTTCACAACCAAATTGGGTGCAACGTTCATGTGTATGTGGATGATATTGTGATCAAGTCAATAAAGAAGGAGACTCTGCTTGACGACCTGGAGGAGACTTTTGACAACTTACGGGTCTACAAGATGATGCTTAACCCGGCTAAGTGTGTCTTTGGCGTTCCGGCAGGCAAGCTCTTGGGATTTCTGGTATCTCAACGTGGCATTGAGGCTAACCTGGATAAAATCAAGGCTATCACCTCCCTGTCTGAGCCGGCATGCATCAATGATGTTCAGCGCCTGGCGGGACGGATTGCTGCGTTACGCCGGTTTATACGCCGCCTTGGTGAGAGGGCTATCCCTTTGTATCATATGATGAAAAATACGAACAATTTTGTCTGGAGTACGGTGGCGGGTGAAGCATTTGAGGCACTCAAGAGGCAGCTCACGGAGCCGCCGGTCTTGGCTGCTCCAGTTGAGAAAGAACCTTTGCTCTTGTACATGGCGGCTAATAATAGGTTGTCAGCGCTGCAATCGTTGTTGAGCGTAAAGAGCCGGTGAAGGAATATTCGGTTCAGCGGCCAGTTTACTATATCAGTGAGGTCCTGACAGAATCCAAGCAGAGATATCCACATTGGCAAAAGCTGGTGTATGGGGTGTTCATGGCCAATTGCAAGCTAAAGCACTACTTCCTGGGACACCAGATTACAGTGGTTAGCTCTGCCCCGTTGGGAGATATAATTCAAAATAGAGAAGCCGCTGGCAGGATCGCTAAGTGGGCATTGGAGCTTGGACCTCTCAATTTGAAGTATGTGCCTCTCACGGCGGTTAAGTCACAAGCTTTGGTGGATTTCATCAATGACTGGACTGAGTGTCAGGCACCCGAGGAAAAGCCGGATAACACATATTGGATAATCCACTTTAATGGCTCTAGGCAGCTGGAAGGATCAGGGGCAGGGGTTGTCTTAACTTCCCCCAAAGGTGGTAAGTTCTGTTATGTGCTAAGGTTGATGTTTCCTTGTACTAACAATGCAGCTGAGTACGAAGCTCTGCTTCATGGCCTCTGGGTGGCTAAGGAGATGAACCTGAGTCGGGTTAGATGCTTTGGCGACTCAGATCTTGTGGCCCAGCAAGTTTCAGGCACTTGGGATTCCAAGGACCCACGGATAGCAGCTTATCGTCAGGCGGTGGATGTCATCACTGGTCACTTCAAGGGTTATCAGGTGGATCCTATTGATCGTCACAGGAGTGAGGCGGCTGGCGCCCTCGCAAGGCTGGGTTCTCAACATAAGCCGGTGCCGCCTAACGTTTTCTTAGATGTACTACATCACCCGTCAGTAAAATTACCTTCAGAGGAGGACTTGGCTATTCCTGACCCGGAGGGACAGCTGGTGGCGGCTCTGCATGCAATTCCTGACTGGACTGTGCCTTACTTGGCTTACTTGACTCGTGGCGAGTTACCTGATGATGAAAATCTCGCCAGACAGATCACCAGACGGTCTAAGTCTATGATGATAGTCAATGGCGAGTTACATAAGTGCAGCGTCACCAACATGTTTCAACGTTGTGTTTCACCTGAAGAGGGCAAGGAAATCTTGAACGAAATTCATGCTGGTGATTGTGGTCATCATGCCGGCTCAAAATCACTGGTGGCCAAGGCCTTTCGACATGGCTTCTTCTGGCTGACGACTCATAAGGATGCGGAAGACTTGGTCCCTAAGTGCGATGGATGTCAAAAGTTTGGCCGGCATGCTCATGTCCCGGCTCAAGAGCTGCGCATGATTCCAATTACTTGGCCATCTGCGGTCTGGGGCTTGATATGGTCGGTCCCTTCAAGAGATCCAAAGACAAGAAGACCCACCTCCTGGTGGCGGTTGACAAAATTACCAAGTGGGTTGAAGCTGAGCCAGTCGGCAAGTGTGACACGACCATGGCGGTTCAGTTCATTAAGAAGTTGATCTACCGTTTTGGTTACCCAGACAGTATCATCACAAATAATGGTACAAACCTATCCAAGGGGGCTATGAAAGCATTCTGTGAAAGTGAACACATCAGACTTGATCTTTCTACAGTTGCTCATCCACAGTCCAATGGTCAGGCCAAGCATGCTAACCAAGAATTCTTGAGAGGTATCAAACCCTGGTTCATGGTTCCTTTGCAGAGAACGTCGGGTTGTTGGGTGGAGGAATTGTCGTCCGTCTTATGGAGCATTAGGACCACTCCCAACAGATCCACAAGTTATACACCTTTCTGTTGGGGAACATTGCATGGAAAACAAAAAAATTCCTACGCACACGCAAGATCCATCCATGATGATGAGCATCTACGAGAGGGAGAGTGGATCTACATACCCTTGTAGATCGCTAAGCGGGAAGAGTTAAGAAACGCGGTTGATGTGGTCGAACGACTTCGCGATCCAAATCGCCGAGCGTCCCACGATCCCATCACTATCCGTCCCACGATCCAATCACGATCCGTCCTGCGATCTCATCACGATCCGTCCCGCGATCCAATCACGAATTGTCTCGCGATCTTGATCACGGTCCTTCCGATCTAGTGCCGAACGGACGGCACCTCCGCGTTGAGCACACGTACAGCTTGATGACGGTCTCCGCCTTCTTGATCCAGCAAGAGGGAGCAGAGAGGTAGATGAGTTCTCCGGCAGTGCAACGGCCTTGCGGTGATGGTGGTGGAGCTATTCCGGCAGGCCTTTGCCTAAGCACCACTGAAACCAATCTAGAGGAGAAACTACGATCTAGAGAAGAAGAGGGCAGCACGTGGCAATTAGGGTTAGCTCTTCCCTCTAAATCCTCTAGTATATATAGGAGGGAGGGAGGGGAGGAGGCAGCCTCAAACCCTCAAGGTTTGGTCGAAATTGGAGGTGGAGGAGTCCTACTCCAATCCTATTAGGAGTAGGATTCCTCCTTTCCACTTGGAAACTCTTTCCACCTCTCCACCTTTTGTGTTTTTCCCACCCCTAGCCGCATGGGCCTTAGTGGGGGCTTAGTACAGCCCATGAGGGTCTGGTTTGACTCCTCCCACAGCCCATGAGGTCCTCTGGGTCGACACACCCCTCCCGATGGTCCCCCGGCACCCTCCCGGCACTCTCGGTACACTACCGATGAGCCCGAAACTTTTCTGGTGAGCAAAACAGGACTTCATATATATCAATCTTCACCTCCAGACCATTCCGGAGCTCCTCATGATGTATGGGCTCTCATCTATGACTCCGAACAACCTTAAGTCACCACCATACATAACTCTATACTACCGAAATGTCATCAAACCTTAAGTGTGCAGACCCTACGGGTTCGAGAACTATGTAGACATGACCGAGACACCTCTACGGTCAATAACCAATAGCGGGACCTGGATGCCCATATTGGTTCCTACATATTCTACGAAGATCTTTATCGGTCGAACCTCTATGTCAAGGATTCAGTTAATCCTGTATGATGTTCACTTTGTTCTTTGGTATGTTACTTGCCCGAGATTCGATCGTCTGCATATCCATACCTAGTTCAACCTCATTACTGGAAAGTCTCTTTACTCGTTCCATAATACTAGATCCTATGGCTAACACTTAGTCACATTGCTTGCAAGGCTTATTGTGATGTTGTATTACCGAGTGGGCCCTGAGATTTCTCTCCGTCATACGGAGTAACAAATCCCAGTCTTGATCCATGCCAACCCAATAGACACCCTCAGAGATACCTGTAGAGCACCTTTATAGTCACCCAGTTACGTTGCGACGTTTGATACACACAAGGTAATCCTCTGGTGAAAGTGAGTTGCATGATCTCATGGTCATAGGAACAGATACTTGACATGCAGAAAACAGTAGCAATAAACTGACACGATCATATGCTACATTTGTAGTTTGGGTCTTGTCCATCACATCATTCTCCTAATGATGTGATCCCGTTATCAAATGACATCTCATGTCCATGAATAGGAAATTATAGCCATCTTTGATCAACGAGCTAGTCTATTAGAGGCATACTAGGGACATGGTGTTGTCTATGTATCCACACATGTATCTGAGTTTCCGATCAATACAATTATAGCATGGATAATACACGATTATCATGAACAAGGAAACATGATAATAACCAATTTATTATTGCCTCTAGGGCATATTTCCAACACTTTCTTCATGGTTTACGGTGTAGAAGCCATGTTACCCAGTGATATCCGTCATGACTCGCCACGAGTGGTGGCTTACATTGAGGCGGACAATGAAACGACGCGTCAAGATGCGTTAGATGCCTTGGAGGAAGAACGTGATCTGGCGGCGGCTCAATCGGTGATTTATCAGCAAGACCTGCGTCGCTATCATAGCCGTAGAGTTAAGAGTCGGGCGTTTCAAGAAGGTGACTTAGTGCTACGGTTGATTCAAGATCAGACAGATGCACACAATTCATTTCCCCCATGGGAAGGGCCTTCCGTGGTCAGCGGAAATCTCAACAACGGGTCATATTATCTCGTTGACATTTGAGACGACTCACACACTTCTGGGCAAGAGACCCGCTGGCCGTGGAACATAGCACATCTACGGCCTTATTATACTTAAGTTGTCAAGACTTGACATTGTACACCTTCATTGTACATATCATATATATATATATATGAATAAAGTTGGCATCCCTACAAGCCAGGGCCTCTGCCATTTCGCATATCTCAATCTGTGCAAAAATGGTCAATCAGGGGGATTCCAACCCACTGGGTTTAGCTTATCACACCCTATTGATCGGCTCTCAAGCCAAATAGTTGACTTCGTCAACATGATCGTCTAGAGGGCTTCCAACCCACCGGGTTTAGCTTATCACACCCTATCGGTCGGCTCTTAAGCCAAACAGTTGATTCCATCAACAAAGGTCACTTGGGGGCTTCCAACCCACCGGGTTTAGCTTACACACCCTCTTGATCTGCTCTTAAGCCAAACCGGGTGAAACCTGCCTGTAAGCTGATGCTGCTCCATTAGGTGACCCACCGAACTCTTACCAGTTAATCTCGCCTGGAGACCCTGAGCCGATTCAAAGAAGTTGACGACCAATCTCGATAGAGACCGTGTACCGGTTTAAGGTTAAAACGACGGCTCTTGTGATGTGAGGGTCGGCTTACGAAAAGCAAGGATAAACTCTCCCATTTACTGCCGACTCTCCGCTATGTGGCCTGTTCGTACTCTTAGGCAGTTAATCCTTAAGGACCCTGCACTGTTTAAGGTTAAAACGACGGATTTATGCCATGTGAGAGGCAGTTTATGGGCTATCAAGGGTATTGTCGGGACCCCGATCCTAAGACATATGAATCCAGCCTGTAACACATCACACCACGTTGCGGCCTCACGCACGGTAACCCACGGCTGCCACCTTACCTTGGCCGGGACTGTTTGCATCTTTTGGCTCACGGATATGAACATGTCGCTAGCATTCACACATCAAAGAACCCGGGTCGACATGACTAGTTATAGACCCAAGTGGCACAACCGTACAGAGACATGCATACGTAACCCAGCAATGCAGATGTCGGTCATCAGCATGTGTAGACGAGTCATAGCAAGCTACAAGGACTCCATTACGCCGTGGGACATAAATGCCATCATTGCACGTAGACGAGTCATAGCAGGCTATAGGTACTCCATTACATTGCGAGACATTTCCCTGAAGGGACAGACACAACAACAAAGAAGGATACATGGGGGTCAATCAATGTGTCCGGAGCAGTAGCAAGCTGCCAAGGCTCGGTGGAAACACAAAGAGGCATTTCCCTGCAAAGAAGGCTACTAAAGGCACACAACTAGGTGTCGAATCCCACGCATACCAATGCATTTTAATCATACACGCACCATGTACGATATGTGTAGATACAACATGGCATCACAACAAAACTCTACAACATAACATTTATTTAGGAGGCTCCAAGAGCCAACATAGTATAATGTTACAAGCAGCAGGGGTCACATGACCCAACATTCAGAGCATACAAACAACAAGCGAAAGCTACATGTCTGAGTACAGACATCTACAAAAGCGGCTAGAAGAGCCTGAAAAGCTACAACGACCCTACCATAGGAGCCAGAACTCTGTCTGGGTTGCTAAGCTAATCCGTCGATGTCAACCTCAGGAGAACATAACTGAACACAACGTCTAACTCTGCAAAAATGAAAATAAGCAACGGTGAGTACGAAGGTACTCAGCAAGTCTTACATCAGAACTATCTACATATGCATCATGTATCAATGAATGGGATTGTGGGGTTTACTGCAGAATGCCAGCTTTGACCTTTGGCTATCCTAAACTACGACAAAGTAACCAACGTATCACTACCCTCTCCTCTCCCTATGAGAGAGCACACACGAGTCCACATGTTCACCATCTCAATACCCCACTATGGATCCTCTCTCGTCTTCCTACGAGAAGCCATCCATAGCACTCACACTTTGTTTGGTGCATTTTATGGTATCCACTTAAGTTGTCTATGAACAATGCAAGTATCCAAGTAGTCCATATCTGTGAACGCGGCTATTCGAATAGATAAATTACCCTGCAGGGGTGTACCTTGTCACACATGCTCCCGCCACTTATCGCCATGTGCACGTAAAAAGGCACCTCGACAACCTTCAAGCGGAAGCCCAGCGAGGGCGTCAGCCACGGACGTTAACCTTCAACGACTCACGTCCAAAGCAATCGCCTATTTGAGTTGGAACCCATAATGGAAGTCCGGCCAAGGTTTCCAACATGGCCTCAAACGTTGCGAGCAAGGCCCCAAGCCGGTCCCGATTGGGCCGTTCATCCACTTCGCAGGCCGTGCCACACCTATCAACATTTCGAACTACTGCGACTCCTGGACTGAGAACAGGGTAGGTTAATAGGCCAAGAGAGCTCGAGTTACCGGAGCCCAATGTGCGGTATTAGCTAGTCTTGGAACACAAACACGGAACTCAGTTCCTACGAGCAGTTTCAATGAGACAACCCACCATGTACTCCTACATGGCTTCTCATTGCTACCTTTACCAAAACAGGTTCATCACTTAACTCTCATCATTAGGACACAATCATTTCACTCCGGTTCTTCTCCTAGATGAATAAGACCTGACACAACTCTAAGCATAGGAAGCATAACAGAGTTATAGCAAAACATGGTCAAGCATCTACCAGGTATGCTAGGTTGCTTGGTTTAGCTATTTACTGTGACAATGACAGGTCATGCAAAGGAGTGGGTTCATCTATCGCAACATAAGTATCAGTTGAAAAGCGTTGTCCTAATGCATTGAAATGAGAGCAAGAGCGCGAGATGGGATTGTATCGAATATGCACAAAAGGGGGGTTGCTTGCCTGTTTACCAGAAGAACTCAGCTGTTCTTCGATGTCGTTGATAACTACGTCTCGCAAGTCTATCGACAAGATCAAACAAGGTACAATTTAAACAAGGCAAATGCTTCACAATGATGCATGATAATAGCATGGCAATATGTTGCTGGTTTGAGCTAATGCATCTATCAACATGTTAAATGCGGATGGTTCGAACACAAGGTTCAAATTCAACTCCATATGAGAAGTGGCCTATTGTGTTTTGAACAAAATGTCCAAGTTTGCCTATTTAGATTGCTCTAACATGTATGAAAATGCCACCATTAGATTCATTGTATTTTTCTGATAAATTTTCATATATAAATTATTTTAATCTGACTTACAGATTATTTTCTATGAATTTTTGAAGTTTATATTATTTTCTAGAATTTTCTGATTTATTTTAAATCTAGAAATTCATTATTGCGCCAGCATGACGTCATCACAACGTCAGCAGGTTAACAGTCCTGGTCCAGGTCAAACCTGACGACCCGGACCCACACGTTACTGACACGAGGCTAGTCCCCGCGCTGACCGGGGGTTTGACCCACTACGGGGCCCACTGTCAGCGGCTGGGGGCTGGCTAAGCAGGGGGATTAGGCCCTAACCGGTCGGCCACATCGGCGCCTGCTGGAGCGGGGCCGGCAGCGACCAAATCCGCGACGGAGGACCGCCAGAGATGGCTAGAGACGCACTAAGGGGCTCGGTTTCGCGTGAGGAGGGCACCGGGGAGGAGCCCGTGCTCGCGCGCGTCCACTGGAGGGGGCAGGAGGGCGCGGGGCTGCCGGACGGCTCGCCGGTGAGCTCTCTCGCGGCGGCGCCCGTACGGTCTCGACGAGGGGGATGGCTAGAGGGCACTAGAGACCACGAGGGGGGGGGAGAGGGACGGCGAGCTCAAGGGAAGGCTGCAGGGGGGCTCGGCGGCTCGGGAACGACGGGGCGGTGGCGAATCGACAGAGCGAGCTCCGGTGGCCGGCAGGGAAGAACGGCAACGGCTCGGTGCTGAGGGGCTCCCGGCAGCTTCTGTGTCCATGGGGAGGACGAGGGGGTCGTGGCGGAGCTCTGGGAGGCGACAGGGGGGCTCGATGAGGCCGGAGGCTGCGGCGGCTGCAAACGGCGACGACGGCAGCGCTCAGCAGAGGAGAGAGAAGAGAGCAAGGGAAGAGGAGAGGAATGAGGGGGAGAGAGGGATCCGGGTGGCGTCGACGAGGTCGTCCGAAGCATCGCGCTGGCTAGAGGGGGCAGGCAAGCTGGGTGGAGGTGTCGGCCGCGTGGGCGCCTTCGCCTCTCCCTACTGGCAGAGGTTGAAGACGATCGCCTCGCCAGATGGGCTGGGCCGGTTGCCTCCTAGGCGAGGTAAGCCTTTCTCGTTTTCTTTCTTATATTATGTTTCGTTTTTATTTCTGACATTTGTTTTGGCTCAAAATAAGATTCAAACCATTTTATAAAATCCTGGAAATTATTATATGAGCTAGGTATAATTTATTAGTGCCACATAATTAATTTCAGGATTATTGAACCTATATTATATATATAATAAATATAAATCCAATGCAAATAGGGTTAAATTAATTCTAAAACCCAATATAAAATATTTCCCTGATCCCAAAATATTGGTTGACAATTGTAAGTCAATCCAATATTTTATTAGAGAACCAGGAACATTTTCTTGGAATTGTTTGAAGCAATTTCTATAATGCTTATCTGACAAAATTTTGAATTATGAGGCTTGATCATTCCTCATTTCATCTTCATTTGAAAATAAAAATGCATGCATGAATGCACTTGCAATCATAAAGAAACTAGGGTTGTGACAAGTACTCATGCCCTACCGAGTCTCTTCTGAGACGTCACACTTGCTGTCAGTTAATCTCGCTTAGAGACCCTGAGCCGCTCAAAGGAATTGACGGCCAATCTCGATAGAGACCCTGTACTGCTAAGGAGTTTTAAGTGGCGAGTCAGCTCAGAAGAACCGGCGTATGAGTTAAACAAAAAGCAAGTCAGGAAAGATATAGCATCTTTGGGTGGCGTTATTTTAAGCCATCCTCCTCACCATATGAGATTAATATATTCTCATAGGTTGGTTAATTACCAAGAGCCGCCATAACATCTGATATGAGTTAAAGGCACAAGGCAGATGTCATATGTTTAGCCGAACGATTTCATATGTGCACGATGGCACAGTTCAGGCAAAACAAAGTTTACTACAAGCCTATTGCAATGCTCACTACAGATCTCAAAAGTGAGGACTCAAAGATTTTTACACCGCCCTATGGCGGGTCACAAGGCCGGCTAATCCACGTCATTACCAAGGTCATCAGTTGGATGGCGGGTCATTCTGCAGCGGGTCTTCGACCTCCATGATCTGAAGATTGTCCACGTCCTAGTTGTAGTTGGTTAAAGCCACAAAATTTGCCTCTTCAAAGAGGGGGGACGGGTCAAGATCAGGAGCAAAGAGGTGCTTACGACGTGCAGGCATTAAGTCCTTCACCTCAAAGGTTGGGCCGCATACTCTCTTCTGCTCAGCATCATAAGCCGCCTGGTATGTTGACAAGTTTACTTCTTCTGCTAACACGGAGGCAAGGACTCTAGAAGCCTTCATGCACGGAGCGTAGTCAGCCTCCATGAACTCTGATCCATAATCCTTCTTGGATGGAAACCCGTCCGTCATGTCCTCAGGAGTTAACTCTGGGGCGAAAGCTAACGCCCGACTTATGGCTGCGATGGCTCCTTTTCGAGCGGCTGATTTCTTAAGCTCCAGGATTTGTTTCGGCAGGGTGGACAACAACTCTATGACTCCTTTCATAGTTGAAGGGATTTTGTCCTCATAGAGCACCACCTTGATTGTGCAGAGAGCTCCGCAATACAGCTACTCTATCAAAATATAGACGACTTTCAATGGCAGCAAGCTGTCGATGGCAAGTTGCCGACTCCTTTGACCTGCATAGGATGGATTTTCGGTTATAAGTCGCAGTAAGGTATTCACACAAGAAGTTTTGGTTAAATATTTGGTACTTACCAAAGATGGCGGCAGACATCTTCGCAATATGGCGCTTTAAGGCTTGAAGCTTGTCAGACACAACCACGAGCCACTGGTCTGCGTCATCAGCATGTTTCACCAGGGCGGCCTGCTCTGTCTCAGTAGACTTCTTGAAGGCAGCAAATTTCGCTTTAACTTTTGTAAGTTCCTCAGCGGCGAGCCGGCATTTCTCATCTGCTTCGCTTCAGGCGGCTTGCTGAGTGGCCAGATTGCTCTTTAAACCGGACAGTTCAGACCCGGCTTCATTTAAAGCTTCCTGTGACATATCAAAAACAAAATGAAGGCCAAGTCGCCAGGATGATATATTATCAGATGATGAAGATTAAGACAATATAATGCAAGTCTCAAGCAGATTGCAAGCAATATGCTCGACACTTGGGGGCTAATGTCTGTTTGTTCTCCAAAACTACAATGAAGTTCCGGCTCAACTTAGACAAGTCAAGCCGACACTTGGGGACTATAGTTGGCTATTCAATCTATTTATAGCAAAGTCCTGGCTCATCTTCATCGAAGTTAAGCCAGCCCTTGGGGGCTACAACTGGCTATCTGATCTATCTATACCAAAGTCCCGGCTCATCTTCATCGAAGTTAAGCCGGCCCATGGGGGCTACATCTGGTTCTCTCATCTGTTTATACCAAAGTTCCGGCTCATCTTTTATCAAGTCAAGATGGCCCTTGGGGGCTACAGATGGTTCTTTGAATAAATATTTACACGCTAAAGCGTCGGCTCAATTTTTAATGTTGTTTATTAAGGCATACAGGCTAAGTGTTCTTTACTTATAACAAAGATTCAAAGACCCGGCTTACCATTGGCAAATACTAAGCCGACCCTTGGGGGCTACACAATGGTATAAGGGAAGAAAGCAAGAGTACCTCATATTTCTTCTTCATCAAGTTCACAATCTTGAGTTCCATATTCCGGCTTGTAGACAGGCGGTTCAGATAACCAGCATGAAGCTCATCGGGTGTTAACTTCTCTAGCGCGGGGAGTTCAAACTCCAGCTTCTTCAAGGCTTCAGTCGCCTCAGTGTGTTTTGTTAACACATGAGGCTGAGGAGAGTGAAAGCCGGTTCCAGTAATGGTGACGTTCGGAGTAACCGATGTTGGGGAACGTCGCATGGGAAACAAAAAAAATCCTACGTTCACACAAGACCTATCCATGGTGATGAGAATCTACGAGAGGGAGAGTGGATCTACATACCCTTGTAGATTGTTAAGCGGGAAGCGTTAAGAAATGCGGTTGGTGTATTCGAACGTCTTCGCGATCCAAATCGCCGAGCGTCCCGCGATCCAATCACGATCCGTACCGATCAAGCACCGAACGGATGGCACCTCCGCGTTCAGCACACGTACAGCTTGATGACGATCTCCGCCTTCTTGATCAAGCAAGAGGGAGAAAAGAGGTAGAAGAGTTCTCCGGCAGCGTGACGGTGCTCTGGTGATGGTGGTGGAGCTATTTCGGCAGGGCTTCGCCTAAGCACTGCAGAAATCCGATCTAGAGGAGAAACTATGCACTGGAGGAACGGGTAGCACGTGGCTGAAAATCTTGTGCCAAAACCCTAAAAACCTCTAGTATATATAGGAGGAGAGGAGGAGGAGGCTTGGCACTCAAGGATCCAGCCCTAGGCTTCAGCCGAACCAAGAGGGTGGAGTCCTCCTCCTCCACTCCTAGTAGGATTAGGACTCCTTCCTTATCTTAGCCTTTTTGCCTTTTTCCACCTTTTTCCTTTTGGGCTTTTCTTCCCAGCCGCATGGGCCTTGTGTGGGACTTCCACCAGCCCACAAAGGGCTGGTATTCATCCTACCACAGCCATTGTAGCCTCTTGGGCCGAAATACCCCTCCCGATGGTCTCCCGATACACTACTGATACTCCCGGTACACTACCGATGAGCCCAAAACCTTTCCGGCGACCAAACTAGGACTTCCTATATATAAAACTCTACCTCCGAACCATTCCGGAGCTCCTTGTGACGTCCGGGATCTCATCCGGGACTCCGAACAACCTTCAGTCACCACCATACATAACTCTATACTACCAAAATATCACCAAACCT
Source organism: Hordeum marinum (assembly GCA_022496015.1). Classification (NCBI taxonomy): domain Eukaryota; kingdom Viridiplantae; phylum Streptophyta; class Magnoliopsida; order Poales; family Poaceae; genus Hordeum; species Hordeum marinum. The sequence goes on from CM039675.1 coordinate 425,989,419, forward strand.
TAAGTGTGCAGACCCTGCGGGTTTGAGAACTATGTAGACATGACCGAGACACCTCTACGGTCAATAACCAATAGCGGGACCTGGATGTCCATATTGGTTCCTACATATTCTACGAAGATCTTTATCGGTTGAACCTCTATGTCAAGGATTCAGTTAATCCCGTATGATGTTCCCTTTGTTCTTCGGTATGTTACTTGCCCGAGATTCGATCGTCAGTATCTCCATACCTAGTTCAACCTCGTTACCGGCAAGTCTCTTTACTCATCGTAATACAAGATCCCGTGACTAAAACTTAATCACATTGCTTGCAAGGCTTATTGTGATGTTGTATTACCGAGTGGGCTCTGAGATACCTCTCCGTCACACGGAGTAACAAATCCCAGTCTTGATCCATGTCAATCCAACAGACACCCTCAGAGATACCTGTAGAGCACCTTTATAGTCACCTAGTTATGTTGCGACATTTGATACACACAAGGTACTCTTCCAGTGTTCGTGAGTTGCATGACTTCATGGTCATAGAAACATATACTTGACATATAGAAAATAGTAGCAATAAACTGACACGATCATATGCTACATTTGTAGTTTGGGTCTTGTCCATCACATCATTCTCCTAATGATGTGATCCCATTATCAAATGACATCACATGTCAATGGCTAGGAAACCTTGACCATCTTTGACCAACGAGCTAGTTCACTAGAGGCATACTAGGGACAAAGTGTTGTCTATTTACCCACACAAGTAATGTGTTTCCAATCAATACAATTATAGCATGGATAATAAACGATTATCATGAACAAGGAAATATAATAATAAACACTTTACTTATTTCCTCTAGGGCATATTTCCAACAGTCTCCCACTTGCACTAGAGTCAATAATCTTGTTCACATCACTATGTGATTTACATTGTAATGAATCGAACACCCATGCAGTTCTGGTGTTGATCATGTTTAGCCCTTGGAAGAGGTTTAGTCAACGGGTCTGCAACATTCAGATCTGTGTGTACTTTGCAAATATTTATGTCCTTTTCCTCGATGTAATCGCGGATGGAGTTGAAGCGTTGCTTTATGTGTCTGGTCCTCTTGTGAAACCTTGGTTCCTTGGCCAGAGCAATGGCACTAGTGTTGTCATAGAATAGGTTCATTGGATTCAGTGCATTGGGCACTACTCCAAGATCTGTCATGAACTACTTCATCCAGACACCTTCTTCGCTGCCTCTGAGGCTGCGATGTACTCCGCTTCACACGTAGAATCGGCTACCACGCTTTGCTTGGCACTGCACCAGCTTACCGCTCCCCCGTTGATAATAAATACGTATCCTGTTTGTGACTTAGAGTCATCTGGATCAGTGTCAAAGCTTGCATCGATGTAACCCTTTACGACGAGCTCTTCATCACCTCCATAAACGAGAAACATTTCCTTAGTCCTTTTCAGGTACTTAAGGATATTCTTGACCGCTGCCCAGTGCTCCATTCCAGGATCACTTTGAAACCTTCCCGCCATACTTATGGCGAGGCTGACATCGGGTCTTGTGCACAACATTGCATACATGATAGAGCCTATGGCTGAAGCATAGGGGATGACACTCATTTTTTCTCTATCTTCTACAGTCACTGGGCATTGAGTCTTACTCAAGTTCACACCTTGTAACACAGGCAAGAACCCCTTCTTGGACTGATCCATTTTGAACTTCTTCAAAACTTTATCAAGGTATGTGCTCTGTGAAAGTGCTATTAAGCGTCTCAATCTATCTCTATAGATCTTAATGCCTAATATGAAAGCAGCTTCTCCTAGGTCCTTCATTGAAAAACTCTTGTTCAAATATTCCTTCACGCTTTCCAACATTTCTATATTGTTTCCAATCAGCAATATGTCGTCCACATATAATATTAGAAAAGCTATAGAGCACCCACTCACTTTCTTGTAAATACAAGCTTCTCCATAAACTTGTATAGACTCAAATGCTTTGATCACCTCATCAAAACGCTTATTCCAACTCCGAGATGCTTGCACCAACCCATAAATGGATCGCTAGAGCTTGCAAACTTTGTCAGCATTCTCTGGATCGACAAAACCTTCTGGTTGCATCATATACAACTCTTCCTCAAGGAAACTGTTGAGGAACGCTGTTTTGACATCCATCTGCCAAATTTCATAGTCGAAATAAGCAGCTATTTCCAACATGATTCTAACAGACTTAAGCATCGCTACGGGTGAGAAGGTCTCATCGTAGTCAACTCCTTGAACTTTTTGAAAAACCCTTTGCCACAAGTCGAGCTTTATAGACGGTGACATTACCGTCCGCGTTTGTCTTCTTCTTAAAGATCCATTCGTTCTGAGTGGCCTTTCGCCCTTCAGGTAATACTTCCAAAGTCCATACTTTTTTTTCATACATGGATCCCATCTTGAATTTCATGGCCCATAACCATTTCTCGGAATCCGAGCTCATCACCACTCCTCCGTAGCTCGTAGGTTCATTGTTGTCCAACAACATGACCTCCAAGACAGGGTTGCCATACCACTCAGGAGTAGTACATGGCCTTATCGACCTACGAGGTTCAATAGAAGCTTGATCCGAAGCTTCATGATCATCATTATTAACTTCCTCTTCAACCGTTGTAGGTTCCATAGAAACATCTTTCTGCGCTACGCTACTTTCTGGTTGAAGTAAAGGTTCAATAACCTCATCAAGCTCTATTTTCCTCCCACTCAATTCTTTCGAGAGAAACTCTTTCTCCAGAAATGTTCCGTTCTTAGCGACAAACACTTTGCCTTCAAATCTGAGATAGAAGGTATAACCGAATGTTTCTTTTGGGTATCCTATGAAGACGCATTTCTCCGCTTTGGGTTCCAGCTTTTCAGGCTGAAGCTTTTTGACATAAGCATCACATCCCCAAACTTTAAGAAACGACAACTTTGGCCTCTTGCCAAACCATAGCTCATATGGTGTCGTCTCAACGGATTTTGATGGTGCCCTATTTAAAGTGAATGCAACTGTCTCTAATGCATAACCCCAAAACGATAATGGCAAATCAGCAAGAGACATCATAGAATGCACCATATCTAATAAGGTTCGATTACGATGTTTGGACACACCATTATGCTGTGGTGTTCCAGGCGGTGTCAACTGTGAAACAATTCCACACTGTCTTAAGTGACTGCCAAACTCATAACTCAGATATTCACCTCCTCGATCAGATGGCAGGAATTTAATCTTCTTGTTACGATGACTCTCAACTTCACACTAAAAGTGCTTGAACTTTTCGAAGGTTTCAGACTTGTGTTTCATTAAGTAAATATACCCATATCTACTTAAGACATAAGTGAAGGTGAGAAAATAATGATATCCACCACGCGCTGTAACATTCATTGGACCGCACACATCAGTATGTATGATTTCCAATAAGTCACTTGCCCGTTCCATTGTTCCAGAGAATGGCGTTTTAGTCATCTTGCCCACGAGGCATGGTTCACATGTGTCAAGTGATTCAAAATCAAGTGACTCCAAAAGTCCATCAGCATGGAGCTTCCTCATGCGTTTTACACCAATATGACCTAAACGGTAGTGCCACAAGAAAGTGGTACTATCATTATCAACTCTACATCTTTTGGCATCAATGTTATGAACATGTGTGTCATCACTATCAAGATTCAATATGAATAAACCCCTCACATTGGGTGCATGACCATAAAAGATATTACTCATACAAATAGAACAACCTTTATTCCCTGATTTAAATGAGTAACCGTCTTGCAATAAACAAGATCCAGATATAATGTTCATGCTTAACGCAGACACTAAATAACAACTATTCAGGTTCATCACTAATCCCGATGGTAATCGAAGAGAGAGCATGCCGACGGCGATCACATCAACCTTGGAACCATTTCCCACGCGCATCATCACTTCATCCTTTGCTAGCCTTCGTCTATTCTGTAGTTCCTATTTTGAGTTGCAAATGGGAGCAACCGAACCGGTATCAAATACCCAAGCACTACAACGAGAGCTAGTAAGGTACACATCAATAACATGTATATCATATATACCTTGTTTGTCGTTGGCCGCCTTCTTGTCAGCCAGGTACGTGGGGCAGTTCCGCTTCCAGTGACCAGTTCCCTTGCAATGAAAGCACTCAGTTTCTAGCTTGGGTCCATGCTTGGGCTTCTTTACAGGAGTGGCAACTGCTTTACCATCCTTCTTGGTTTTACCCTTCTTGCCCTTGCCCTTGCCCTTGCCATTCTTATTGAAACGAGTGGTTTTATTGACCATCAACACTTGATGTTCTTTCTGGATTTCAGACTCAGCGACTTTTAGCATCGCAAATAGCTCGGCGACTGACTTGTTCATCCCATGCATGTTATAGTTCATCACAAAGCTCTTGTAACTAGGTGGCAGTGATTGAAGAACTCTGTCAGTGATCGCCTCTGGTGGAAGGGCAATTCCCAACTCCGCTAGACGAGTCGAATACCCAGACATTCTGAGTATATGTTCACTGATAGACCCGTTCTCCTCCATCTTGCAAGCATAGAACTTATCAGAGGTCTCATACCTCTCGATTCGGGCATTCTTCTGAAAGATAAACTTCAACTCCTAGAACATCTCATATGGTCCATGACGTTCAAAACGTCTTTGAAGTCCCGGTTCTAAGCCATACAGTATTGCACACTGAACTATTGAGTAATCTCCAGAACGTGCCTCCCAAGCGTTCTTAACGTCTTTGGATGACATGTCTTCTGGTTGGTCACCAAGCGGTGCATCAAGGACATATGATTTCTGGGAAGCCATGAGGATAATCCTCAAATTACGGGCCCAGTCAACATAATTACTTCCATCATATTTCAACTTAGCTTTCTCTAGGAACGCATTAAAATTCAGGGGTGCTACTGCATGAGCCATTGATCTACAACATAAATATGCAAAGGTTACTTAGACTATTATTCAACATAATGAGTTTTAGTTAATCAAATTACTAAAGCTCCCACTCAAATTGACATCCCTCGGGTCATCTGAGTGTCACATGATCCAAATCCACTAACTCAAGTCTGATCATCACGTGAGTTGAGGTGGTTTCAATGGTGAACATCATCATGTTGATCATATCTACTATATGACTCACGTTTGACCTTTCGGTCTCTTGTGTTTCGAGGCCATGTCTGTACATGCTAGGCTCGTCAAGTTTAACCTGAGTGTTCTGCATGTGCAACACTGGCTTGCACCCATTGTATGTGAACGTGGAGTCTATCACACCCGATCATCATGTGGTGTCTCGACACGATGAACTTTCACAATGGTGCACACTCGGGGAGAACACAATTCATCTTGAAATTTAAGTGAGGGATCACCTTATAATGCTACCGTCGTCCTAAGAAAAACAAGGTGCATAAAAGGATTAACATCATGTGCCAATCATAAGTGACATGATATGGCCATGAACTTGTGCTTTTGATCTCCATCTTGAGAGCACCGGCATGATCTCCATCGTCACCGGCACGACACCATGATCTCCATCATCTTGATCACCATCAATGTGTCGCCATCGGGGTTATCGCGCCCATCATGCTTGTACTACTTGTGCTACCGTTTAGCGATAAAGTAAAGCATTACATAGCGCTTAATGATTGACACACGGGTCATACAATAATTAAAGACAACCCTATGGCCCTTGCCGGTTGCCGTACTCATCGACATGCAAGTCGTGATATTCTACACAACACATGATCATCTCATACATCACATATATCACATCATGTAATTGGCCATATCACATCACAACATACCCTGCAAAAACAAGTTAGATGTCCTCTAATTGTTGTTGCATGTTTTACGTGGCTGCTACGGGTATCTAGCACGAACAATTCTCACCTACGCATAAACCACAACGGTGATACATAAGTTGCTTTTCAACCTTCTCAAGGACCGCCTTAGTCGAATCCGATCCAACTAAAGTAGGAGAAACAGACACCTGCCAGCCATCTTTGTGCAACGAAGTTACACGCTAGTCGATGGAACCGGTCTCTCGTAAGCGTATGAGTAAGGTTGGTCCGGGCTGCGTCATCCCACAATACCGCTGAACCAAAACACAACCAAGGGAGGAAGCAATCTAAGCATCAACGCCCACAAACTCTTTGTGTTCTACTCGAGATCTCATCTACACATAGACCTAGCTCTGATACCACTGTTGGGGAACGTCGCATGGGAAACAAAAAATTTCCTACGTTTACACAAGACCTATCAGTGGTGATGAGCATCTACGAGAGGGAGAGTGGATCTACGTACCCTTGTAGATCGCTAAGCGGGAAGCGTTAAGAAACGCGGTTGGTGTAGTCCAACGTCTTCGCGATCCAAATTGCCGAGCGTCCCGCGATCCAATCACGATCCGTCCCGATCAAGCACCGAATGGACGGCACCTCCGCGTTCAGCACACGTACAGCTTGATGATGATCTCCGCCTTCTTGATCCAGCAAGAGGGAGCAAAGAGGTAGAAGAGTTCTCCGGCAGCGTGACGGTGCTCTGGCGATGGTGGTGGAGCTATTTCGGCAGGGCTTCGCCTAAGCACTGCAGAAATCCGATCTAGAGGAGAAACTATGCACTGGAGGAACGGGTAGCACGTGGCTGAAAATCATGTGCCAAAACCCTAAAAACCTCTAGTATATATAGGAGGAGAGGAGGAGGAGGCTTGGCCCTCAAGGAGCCAGCCCTAGGCTTCGGCCGAACCAAGAGGGAGGAGTCCTCCTCCTCCACTCCTACTAGGATTAGGACTCCTTCCTTATCTTAGCCTTTTTGCCATTTCCCACCTTTTTCCTTTTGGGATTTTCTTCCCAGCCACATGGGCCTTGTGTGGGACTTACACCAGCCCACAAAGGGCTGGTATTCATCCTCCCACAGCCCATGTAGCCTCTTGGATCGAAATACCCCTCCCGATGGTCTCCCGATACACTACCGGTACTCCCGGTACACTACCGATGAGCCCGAAACCTTTCTGGCGACCAAAATAGGACTTCCTATATATCAATCTTTACCTCCAGACCATTCTGGAGCTCCTCGTGACGTCCAGGATCTCATCCGGGACTCCGAACAACCTTCGGTCACCACCATACATAACTATATACTACCGAAACGTCACAAAACCTTAAGTGTGCAGACCCTGCGGGTTTGAGAACTATGTAGACATGACCGAGACACCTCTATGGTCAATAACCAATAGCGGGACCTGGATGTCCATATTGGTTCCTACATATTCTACGAAGATCTTTATCGGTCGAACCTCTGTGTCAAGGATTCAGTTAATCCCGTATGATGTTCCCTTTGTTCTTCGGTATGTTACTTGCTGGAGATTCGATCGTCAGTATCTCCATACCTAGTTCAACCTCGTTACCGGCAAGTCTCTTTACTCGTCGTAATACAAGATCCCGTGACTAACACTTAGTCACATTGCTTGCAAGGCTTATTGTGATGTTGTATTACCGAGTGGGCCCTGAGATACCTCGTCGTCACACGGAGTAACAAATCCCAGTCTTGATCCATGCCAATCCAACAGACACCCTCGGAGATACCTGTAGAGCACCTTTATAGTCACCCAGTTACGTTGCGACGTTTGATACACACAAGGCACTCTTCCGGTGTCCATGAGTTGCATGATTTCATGGTCATAGAAACATATACTTGACATACAGAAAAGAGTAGCAGTAAACTGACACGATCATATGCTACGTTTGTAGTTTGGGTCTTGTCCATCACATCATTCTCCTAATGATGTGATCCTGTTATCAAATGACATCACATGTCAATGGCTAGGAAACCTTGACCATCTTTAACCAACGAGCTAGTTCACTAGAGGCATACTAGGGACAAAGTGTTGTCTATTTACCCACACATGTAATGTGTTTCCAATCAATACAATTATACCATGGATAATAAACGATTATCATGAACAAGGAAATATAATAATAAATACTTTATTTATTGCCTCTAAGGCGTATTTCCAACAATCGTCAGCAGCTGGTGAAGGGCTCGGCGGCTTAGAGTTGGCCCTCGGAGGACTCTTAGGAATTATATCATTGGTCGTCGGCTCGGCAGAGTGACGAGCTTCTTCAGGCGTCTCCTTGGAGGCCGAAGAGGGAGCAGCGTGCGGTGCCGGAGAATCCGGCTTGGCAAGCTCTGGCTCTTGAATCTTGGGAGCAGGGTTAGACCCGCCGGTCTTCCTTCGTTTCGCTTGAGCCCTGGAAAGCACAGAAGGTCATGGTATAAGCTTTATGGCTAACAAAGGATGGAATGCAAGCATGAAAGGCACGTAATCTAGGTTAATCTTCAAAGGCGGAAGAGCAGTAGCTATAGAGTCGCTCGAGGAAGGGGGTGATTCCTGAAAACAGTTAAGGCAATATAAGACAGGATCAAAACATAAAGGCAAGGTTGACAAACTTAAAACCAAGTGAAACAAATACCTCAGCCGACCGCTTTCGTTGAGCCGAAGAATGAGGTAACCCGACCATGAGAGCTTTAGAGACGGTGCTTCGGATCTGGCGTTGGGAGAGTTGTTGTTGCTTTTTCAAAGAAAAGTGGGCGTCTAAGTAAGCAAGAGGATGAGAAAGTGGGACCTTTCGGACGACCCACCGTATCTTATATGGTGCAAGATGTTCTGAGTCAGATGAAACATAAGTTACCTCAGGAACGTTGGCGTGGCTTGTCTCCGTTTCGTTCTGAGAATTATCATTGTCAATAAGGTGCATGAAGAGATGGCCAAGAGAGTCAAGTTCTACCTCTGAGTCGTCAGATTCCGGTTGTTCTTGAGGTGAGGTTTTCTTCTTCCGGCCGTCGGTTTTCTCCTTTGATTTCTTTGGAGGAGGAACGTACTGCTTTTTCCAGAAGCTGGAATTAGCCTGAAAATGAAAGCCGTCGAAAGAGGTCAAAAGACTGCAAAGTATATATGAGTAGCTACATGTGGAAGTAAGGAGATCGAGAGTCGCCCTTACTTTTGGGTCGGGTTTGCGGCGCAGAAAGGTGCCAATCCGATGGCGCGGCAAGATCCTTCAGATTCATGAACCAGACTCTTGATGGCGGCCACGATGTTATCCTCAGACAGCGTGGTAGAGTTAAAGCTGAGGGGGTCATTGTCATCACTTGTGTATTCACACATGAGGCGGCTTCGTCGGCTCACAGGAAGGACTTTCCAAGAAACCCAACAGCGGGTCAGATCCATCCCAATCAGACCATTGGCCATAAGGGCCTTGATTCTCTCGTGAGCCGGAGCGTACTTCGCTCGTTCAGTGGCTGACAACCGGTCAGGGAGCTCGGTTGAAGTCTTGAGCCGGGTTGGACGATAACCCGACAAGGAGTGCTCTCCTTTTGGAGAAGTATCTTTGCAATGAAACCAGGTTTTATTCCAGTCTTTGGGATGACTTGGCATCCGAATAGCCGGAAATGTCACATCCCGTCTCCTTTGAATTGAGATCCCGCCGATCTCTAAGCTTGGACCAGCCTTTACTTCCGTCTAGCGGTTCGCGTAAAAGAACTCACGGAAAAGGACAACGGACGGCTCTTCTTGTAAGTAAACCTCACTGAGAATTTGGAAGTTGCATATGTTCGAGACGGAGTTTGGGGCGATGTCTTGGGGGCACGGCTTAAAGAAATGAAGAACGTCTCGAAATAATTTTAAGTCGGGTGGGCTGAAACCACGAACATGGTAATCTACGAAAACAACTACTTCGCCCTCTTGTGGAATGGGTTTCTTTTCGTTGCCTAGAACCCGTCAATGGATGACATCTTTGACTGGCAAGGACCCTGTGTCTACGAAGTCCTTCAAGAACTCTTCGGTAACGGCAGAGCCGACCCAGTTACAAGAATTGGATGCACGAGGATGGTGGCGACTTAAAGCTGTGCAAAGGTAACAACGTGTGGCGAGTTAGAAGGAGACAGATAACTACGGACGGCTGACGAAATCTAAATTCCGGTATGACGTCACGGCGGGTTATTTTGTCTTACTTTTAGGTGATAATGAGCAAGATTCACCGCCAAGTGAGACGAAAGGTTGAGCAAGACTCGCCGCCAAGTGAGACGAAAGGTTGAGCAAGACTCGCCGCCAAGTGAGACGGAAGGTTGAGCAAGACTCGCCGCCAAGTGAGACGGAAGATTGAAATGAGCAAGCTCTAATCAACCTGGGGCCTAATGTTGGGGATATAACCCCGTGGTGAGACCCGCCCAGGTGGGGCCGGATCGTACCTGGCGGATCATAAGCCAGACCAAGGATGGGCCTCGAGACATAAGCCTAGACGTATGGAAGTTCGCTAAGATGGGCCAAGGCGAGGCCTAGACAAGGAAGGCACGAAGACCCGGGCGGATAAGCCGCCCGGAGACGGCTTGCTCAGGAAGGCAAGATGAAGTAGAGACAGAGTCGGACACATAGAAAGAGTCGGTATGAGACTTGTGTAACTCGTGGTCTTGACCTCCTTTATAAAGACAAGACCTGGGGCGACTTGGACAGAAACCAACTAATCGAGAACTAGGTTAAGCGAATCTGCTCCCTTGTAATCGATACTCCAACCAATACAACTCAAGCAGGACGTAGGTTTTTACCTCTTCTTGAGAGGCTGAACCTGGATAAACTCGTGTCTTTCGTGTCAACCAACCCTTTTGAGTCCATCACCTTAGCAATGATCTCGAATCTAAGTCCTCAAACATTTGCCGTAACAAAACCACGACAGGCTCAATGTCAATTAAATCCAGGTACATAAATTTTACTGTAGAAATATCGTTGATAGATACTTTCCAACGAATATAGTGTCTGACTGGTCAGATAATTGAACATACATCAACCCTCTGGCCAACTGCAGTCAGGAGTTCCACCGTTCTTCCACTAAGAATTTCATGAATTGTATATTTAAAGATATCGAATGTAATACTGTGGCGACGTAATCGTCCTTACAGTAGCACGCACTCCCTCCGTTCTACTCCCGTTTCGCATGTCGCCTAAGCTCGCTCACTCGGTCGGTCCGTCGCTTTACCCTGCTCCCGTTTCGTTTTCCGCTATCTAAAGCCAGCACACGATTGGCCGCTGAAAGCTAAGCTAAGCTAAGCGGACACACGCTGATGGATCACCATTACTTACCGGCAGATGACAATTCACAGCGACGATCGCTTTCTCGTGGCTCCCCACAGCACGAATTATTAAGCCCCAACTCCTATCTACTCCTCCAGTAGCTGCCACCATACCTCTCCCTCTCTATAAATTCCCCCGGCCGAGCTCCAGGCTCACAGACTCGAACACCGGTCACTGGACAGCACGGCATCTCTGCAGCTCCCGCCTCTCGAAATATCCCAAGCTCCAAACCCCAGAGCCTCGATCAGAGCCGATCAAATATAGTATTTGTTGAGCACTAGTAGTAGCTAGATAGATAGAAGTATTCTCGTGTTGCTGTTAGCTTTCGCTTTAGTTTGCCGGAAAGATGAGCCCCGAGGACGGAGAGAGGCTCATGTTTCCTTCCTTCGTCTTCCCGGACAGCTTCCCGGCGGACGACGTCACACCAGTCTCCGGTAAGTAAAGCTCAACTGTTCATACCATGTCGTCGTTGATTTAGCTAGCGCGGCATCCGTATGCACGTAGGTGCTCGAGATCTCGATCGATCGAGTGCAATGTGCTTTTGCTGATCCTCGAGTGCATGTGCAGGCGGAGAGCAGAAGAAGCAGGCCGGACGGCAGCGGCGGAGGCGGAGGGCGAGGCAGGCTGCGGCGGGGGAAGGCCCGGGAGGGGACGACGCGGCCAAGAAGCGGAGGCTGACCGACGAGCAGGCGCACTTCCTGGAGACGTGCTTCAGGAAGGAGCGTAAGCTGGAGACGCCGCGCAAGCTGCAGCTCGCCGCGGAGCTGGGCCTCGATACCAAGCAGGTCGCCGTGTGGTTCCAGAACCGCCGCGCCCGCTACAAGAGCAAGCTCATCGAGGAGGAGTTCTCCAAGCTCCGCGCCGCCCACGACGCCGTCGTCGTCCACAACTGCCACCTCGAGGCCGAGGTACAGATACAGTGCAACACTGCGAGTGGTTAATTTTTCTTGTCTTTACTCACACCATGCAGCTAGCTGCAGTTCACACACAAATGACAGAAGAATTCTTGGCTGCTAGTTGATAGCTGGTTTGTGCTGTACTATACTAACATGTGCATATATGGATTGATGCAGCTGCTGAGGCTGAAGGAGAGGTTGGCGGAGACGGAGGAGGAGAAAAACAAGGCTATGGCGGCGGCGGCGACGGCGGGCGGCAGCAGCCCGAGCTCGTCGTCCTTCTCGACGGTGACGGCAATGGTGGGAGCAGGGCAGCAGTTCGGGATGGAGGAGGCGGAGGCTGACTTCACCTACATGAGCGAGTACGCCTACACCAACTACATGATGGACTTGGCCGGCGGCTACCTTGGAGGGGTGTACGATCAGTTCAGCTGATCTGGAGAGAGCATGCATGCAGCGATAACAAGACAGTGCTGATAGTTTACCATAATCGATGGGTGTTAATTAATTAATGGAGTGGGATTGCGGGGTAATCGTATGCACGTAGCAGCAAGTCAGTAGTCAGTAGTATTGGTGGTAGTTTGAATGGGTCATCAATGGGTGGATGCCGGCCCTAACGGGGAATCTTAGTGGTACTATATGCTAAGCCATGTACATTATGAATCGGTAACCTTTGTAAGTAGTATCATGTGGTAGTATGGATTATCATGCAAGCGGTTTATGGTGAACTGAACCAAAGCAAAATTAACATGTGTATGATGGGGATTGCCTAACCAAATGTGTTTATGTACCATGGGGTAGGGAGACGCCTAACCTAGCCAGCTTATGAGCTTCGAAATTCAGTCCTCCAACTCTTCTTCTTCTACCTCTTTACCTTTGTTTGTTTTTTCTTCTAGAATAATCTCTTTAGCTCCATTTGTAGTACTAGTATTTTGCATTTGATGCCTCGGCCCAACTGACTGGGCTTGACCCAGGCTATGGGCTTTACTATATCTTGGAAGAAGGTATAAACGGAAAAATACCACCTGACGATATTCCTACCCCTCGTGGGCGTTTCATCAGCGGTTGCTCTCTTCTCTGGCTACTGACACAGGACAGTGCCACAGTGGTAGCACTAGCAAAGCAGCGACGACGCCGAGCATGAGAGCACGAGGAGTTAGCTAGCAGGAGGCAAGAGAGCAGGAGTTGGTTGCTCACGTACTACGTACGTACAGCTAGCCGCACAACACATGGCATGGCATGGCATCCTTCCTATCTATCCTAGGAGTAGACGTCGGACGTGTCGACCGGAGGGAAAGAAAAACCGCGGGCATATTATCCACACCCAATGATTGCAGCAGCGAAGCGAAGCGAACCCCAAAAGCCATTCTCCCGCGTAGATAAGCCCTGAATGCATGATGAATGATGGATCAAAAACTCGTGAAAGTAACACGTAGTGCGTACTACCCGTCCGTCCATCGCCACACCCACACGAGGCCAGCCAGCACGCACGCACGCACGCACGACCTAATCAATCGCCCGTCATCCACCGCGCCTGACAGGGACCCTCCGTCCTCGGCCGCACGGACCAACCAGCGAGGAAAAAACAAACTATGTACAGTCCAGAGGAGGAGGCCGCCGCCGTCCTCGTCGTCGGACCCCGTCGCCGTCGCCGGCTTTATGGCCCCCGCCCGCCGTGGCCGTGGCCGTGTGGGGGACGCAACGTACGCAGGTCACTTACCAGTACCGGAGCCGGAGGGGTGGCCTTTGCTGCTGGCTTTGGCGTTGCTTAGTCGTGGGGGCATCGTAGGAGTAGGAGGAGCATTCTTATCCAGGGGGGAGACAGAGCGCGAGGTGCCTCCCCCCTGGAGCTGTACTACGTACGACGATGAGATTGGAGATTGGGGCAGAGCTTTCAGCGCCCGCAAACTGTCACGCTCGCTGTCCTTCCCTCCGTCCTTCTCCTCTCCCTGGTGGGCACGCCGCCACTCCGCGGAATTATACCCTCCGCCACTCGCCACCTGTATGGCTAAGATGCAGATCCGCCAGAGCGCGCGCGCCGGTGTGCTACTCGTGGGCTCGTGGCGTGTAGCCAGCCACCATTGCTGACTTCCGAGCTCAACCCAACCCAACTGAGCTCCGGCATGTGCCTTTTATTAGACCTCACCGCTCCGTCTTCACAAACCCACATGTACAGTACGTAGTAGTAAACTGCACATGGACATGGAAGAAGGCAACAAGCGCAGCCAGCTGATTTACTGCCCAACCAGACTGACCTGTGCTTTTACAGCTGACTACGTAAAAAAGAAAAAATCACATGATGACAGTACTGTGTGGACGAGACAGTGGGGTCTGAAAGAATAGATGAGGCTAATATACAACAAATCCGTTCTGGCCGACGGTCTATGAGGAGTACAGGGAGGGAGCGGGTGGAAGAATCGAGGTGAATTCCTTCACCCGAATCACATTCTGTCCGTAGCCACACTCTATTTCACGGGGATTACATCACATCACATCACATGATACAACAACAAACAACAACAACATCAACAAGCAAGCATTAGGCTGACACCGACAGAAGGAAAAAATAACTGGCAGCTGTGCAACGGCTGCCTGAATTAGCAACTCGGTACCAAAAGTTACACGGGCTACCTACTCTTGAGCGACGCGGTGCTCGATTTCCTTGATGAAGAGGTCGCGAGGGGCTCTTTCACGGGCGACGGAGGGAAAGGGGAAGAGGACGGTGGGAGCGCTCTCTGGCTCGAGATGGAGGAGAAACAGCTCAACGGGTTCCGCAGACGCCGTTTCTCCGAGTCCTCGGGCTGGCTGCTTGGATCATGCCCGACCGGGGAGATCTTCAGAGACTCCGGGAGGAGGCAGTTGCAGATGGCACCTGTAGGGAAGAAGATGAATTGAGTCTTGAAGGACCTCACAAGGAAACGGCAAAATGCTAGTATGACAATTGACAAGCAAGCAAATTAGATGTACGTGACAAGAATCTCGTTTCTTTAAAGACTTTATCTGGACAAGGGACGCAACTGCACAGACCATGGACTCGAACTATACATGTTAAGAGTTTCATGTTGTGCGGAAGTTGGCCCATGCTGAATGCAATTCCTGTGCTTTTTTTTTACCAGAATTCCTGTTTGATACATATTTCATAATCTTAGCGCGCTCCTTTCAGACTGAAAACTGATTCAGCTGCGACAAAATCAGGTTTCAAGTGCACTGCCATGTATTGCCTTTTTTGTGGTGGAGGGTCATATTCTTTTTGTTGTCCCGTCGCTGTAAAGACTACAGAATTGCACTAGCAGATGATGTGATCCCAAAAAGTACAGCTTTACACAACAATTTGGTAAACTACACTTCTAGAAACTAAAGTGGCAATGCAATATAGTCAGCAAGAATGATGGCAGTAACTGTCAAAGTGCTCAATGCATTCTGACCATGCACATTAAGATGCACTCAACGTTATCACAACTGCCTATCCTTTTGGAATAAAACGTTGAACAACTAATAATAGGCACTGGTACTTGCATTAAGATATGGTACCTATTCTGGCGAGCCGATTCACCCATTTTGGAATTTTGCTGCCGGTCAATTTATAACACATATCCTTGCAGAAGTGGTTGCAATTCTTCATGATAAGATGGTAAGAATCTCCGTTGTAGTTTACTGACTGCAGCTCCATGAACTGCCTAACTTGGATGGGATCTAAGCACGTCGTGCCAAGAAATATTGATTTCCTGAATCTGAAACCAGGGCATTGACGAGGTTCTACCTCAAATACCCCGCTTGTGGGATAATCATGTGCTCCAAATGCATATTCGACGCCATGAACTGCACGCGGAGAAGAAAAAAAAGAGGCAATCAGACTACAATGTTATTCGGATCAGTTCTGTAATCTTACTACACAAAAATTGTCACGAGGACAGTAAAACAGAAGAGCCAGGTAAGATTTAGTGTTGTTTTAGAGGACACGAATAAAGGTCTCATTTAATTCTTGTCCCACTTTTTCACAAGCAGACCCAATTGGAGTAAGTTGAAGCTAACAAAAACTCTGGAGAGTCCTAAATATGCATCCTCTTGTCCTGACAGCAGACACTGCACTAAAGAGATCCAGGAAGATCCTTACTTCATGCCTAAGAGATGAGTCGACATATGTATCCATGTAAAAATATTTATTTATTCACCTTTCTAAGCTACCCGTTTGGGAAAGAAAGATAGAAGTCTAAGCCATAATGCCATATAGAGTGGTTCATCAAAATCAAGAGAGATGCTAAGATTATTTCATTCTGTTTTCGTAGAAGAGGGGACATAGGCTACCATCCCATATTTATCTCTACAAAAATAAATAAAAGAAAATCAGAGGCTGTGCCTATACATGAATGTAGCCATATGAGCTAACCACAGCAGTGGTAGGCTGGTAGCACATACGAGTACATGATGGAGCTTGCATAGGCTATGCCAAAATCTGTACTAGCTGCAACACCTGAAGCACTGTGTGTTAAATTGCTATGATACTGGTGGCAGAGATGCCAGCAGTCGCATCACGACCACAAAACTTGATGGTCAGAATAAGCACTTTTATTTACCTAGAACTCCACTATGCAGACATGAGTCATTCAGGTAGGGAATTACTTGTTATTTTAATGCACAGTCGAGTAAGTAACAACTTACTGGAGAAAGGTACATAAAAGTAAGCTGTAGCTTATTGACAGTTAACATTTGCTGTGATGAGCTAGTTGGAATGATCTGAACAATTCAGGAGAAATGGTGACTAATCTAGCATCAGTGAAGTCATGTTGGATTTATAACTCGAAAATGAACAGAAATGAGAAGAAAAATGAACCGGTGCATAAATCGTACATTTCCTTATAAAAGATGCATCTGGCACAGATAAGTACCTTCAATCCCAGAATGAAATATACCAAGGCCTGCCCAATATATGTAGCCATTCATGGGCGTCAAATCATACACATTAAGATAAACCGGAGTATCATTTGGGGATTGACCGGATGCCTGAACCTTGGGAAACAGAAAGAAGCGCATGGTGGATTTCCTGCTCAACTGCAGAGGCACGAGGGACTTCCATCCAGGTCGTTTTGTCCTTAGTTTCATATTCCTTCACATAATTAAGTCAGATATCAATACATGAAGGATCTAGTTCAGAAAGATCAACAAATGAGAACAACAACTTTCTCTGAATTTTTTCCCCTAGTTTAAAAAGTTATCATTAGACACAAATAATGATAAGGAACAATAAAAACATACAGAGATCAAACAAAAAAGGATTCATTTTAGAGAGGTTAAATCCAACTTCAAGGACTCGTAAAATAAAAGTAGAAAACCGGAAATTTGGTATAGCATACCCATATTTAAACCACCCACCTTTGTGAAGTATCAAAGCACTTTGTTCAGCATGCGTTCGACAAGTCTAAGCTGGCTAAACTACGACATGTGCACTAGATTTAGCTGAACGGAGGAATGTGAAATCTCTGGACTAGTTGAAAGTGCTAAGAGCTTCTTAGTATGCTCCCACAGAACAGAATTGAGTACCTCACACAGGCTGCTACCACACAAGCTTTTAAGAGGATCTAATTTGGAGTTGTAACACTATGCGGGAGCCAACGAACATATGGGATCTGTTTTTCTCATTCCCACACAATGTACCAAACCTAGCTCCACCCTCTATTAAAGATTAGGTTTTCAACAGTTGTTGGCGACAATACAAACCCTCTATTAGAGTTTGATTCTTCAACATTTGGTTGGTGACAATACCGGACGACTCTTCAATCTACAGTTGCAACAGTTACTTCAGGGCAAACACAGAACAGCAGGAACACAAATTCAACAATGCACCAGCCATGTAGGTACCAACTTTGGTTTCATGTACCGCTCCATTCCATTACTGCGGAGTAGGAATTCAGGCTTTCAGGGACAGTGCCGTAACACATCACCCAAACTCCAACAACTGTTTTGGTACAAGTAAACAAACTACACTACTGGTACCAACACAACGATTGGTACTACCAAACTGAACTAAGTCCCCTAAAAGATTCAACGGTGACGCTTACTCCAACTGAGGGGAAATGAACAATGTTGACAGAAATGGTAATACTGCAGTTGCCATTCTGATGTGATCGAGTCTTGCTACAAATTTCAGAGATGAGGTCAGAGGTTTGCAAATTGTTACTTTGGTCGGAACTTCCTCAGGCTGCGACTTCTACAAACTCAAACATTGTAATCTAGTCCTACTGACTCAAAGCACCCATGCTTTCAAGCTCTAATTTGGAGCTGTAAGACTATATTGAGAGCTCAGAGTTGTATATAGAGAGCCAACAGATCGGATCTGTTCTTCCATCCCCCCACCCAATGTTCTTAGCCTAAGCCTTGCCCTATTCCGAAGCTTGATTCTTCTACATTTTGTTGGGGACAAGACAATGTAGATTCTTTTCGTGACAATGCCACATGATTCTTCAAATCTAGACCTGAAACATAAACTTGAAGAAGAAGAAGAAGAAGAAGATAGCCCCTTTTCAACAATGCGCCAGCTCGGTTTTCAAGTACCGGCCCACTCCATTAGTGGGAAGAGGAAACTCAGGCTTGGAGGGACAGCAACACCGCCCAAACTTCAACAACTGTCCCGGTACAAATAAAACAAGTCTGGACTGCACTGCCGCTGCGAAAGCTACGTTTGGCACTACTGGGTAGTAGCACCAACCTGGACGGAACTGACCCCGTCTTCCAAAAAGAAGAATTTGACGGAGATACGCGTGCTGGAGCTGAGAAACGAAGGACGTTGACACGAAACGACCAGCCCAGCCGCCGCAATTCCACCCACCCTCCCTCCCTCTCCCACGCGCTCCTTGTGCCGAATCAAGAACAAGAACCGAGCAAGCTGAACAAGCTAACGGCCGGAGAAAGGCACGGGGCCGCAGATCCGAGCCAAGATCTCGCGGCAACGGAGTCAAAGACTTGGAAAGCAAGCTGCAGGCTTACCGCGGGGAGAAGGGGGGCCGGCCGGGGGGAAGGGCGACGGGGAGCGGAGGAGGGGGCGAGGCCAATGGCCTTGGCCCGGCCGCGACGTGGGGGCGGAGCTGCAGCTGCAGCTGGAGCTGGAGCTGGGGAGGGGAAGGAGGGGAGGTATGGTATCCGAGGGAATCCTTGGGGAGTTGTGGTGGTGGAGTGGCGTTGGCTCTG
Source organism: Hordeum marinum (assembly GCA_022496015.1). Taxonomy (NCBI): domain Eukaryota; kingdom Viridiplantae; phylum Streptophyta; class Magnoliopsida; order Poales; family Poaceae; genus Hordeum; species Hordeum marinum. The sequence continues at coordinate 426,008,596 of CM039675.1, forward strand.
GTTGGGTTCGGGTCGGGGAGGGTCGGGGGGCTCGTGATGGCCGGGGAAAGGCGCCGAGGAGCGGCAGGGCAGAGCAGGGGGCCACACCGGCGCTGGGGGTCGTCTTTGTAATTTATCGCCTTGTCTTTTCCGTCCCCTCGCTTCTTCTTTTTCTGAAAGCTCTGCCTTTTATTATTTTCCCGGCATTAATAACTGGAGCGTGAGAGAATGAGGGGCGGTCGCCGTGGAGGGCCGCGCTCGGGCCGGGTTTCAGGGCACGAAATGGAAATTAAAATTGAGCTCTGGAATCTCCCTGCGTCGATCTCTAGTAGGAGTAGCGCTGCAGTTTTTGAATTCAGAATCTTTCTCGTGGAAATAAAGGTTTCCTCCGATTCAAAAGGCTCTACTTCACGGCTGGCAGCGCAGCCGGCGCAATTGCTCGCCTTGCCGTGTCCTGGCTGTCGCAGGCGTACCGCAGCCCAGCGCGAGCCATCTCAACTTTTGTCGAGGCGGCAAGGTCGCCGGCGAGGTCACTGGTGAGGCCCGAGGTTTCTGTTGTCGATCGGCCATAAGAGGCCTTCGCGCGAAGAAAACTTTACTCAGTTGTCAACAGACGGGGTAAATTTAGGGGATGGATAGAGCCAAAGTAAAACTTATACTTTTCTATTTGATTTAGTACTTCGGTTAAATACGACGTAAGTGAGTAAAAGCGAATTTATACTTCCTTATGGTCAGATATGGAATCGGTTAGAAATATTTTAAGAACTTTGATTTTTTTTCAAAACGAAGGCAAAAAAATTGTCCTATCGATTAATTAAGGTGATTTAAATGTCCAGAGAGAGAGGGGGGGGGAAACAAGCTCCATATGATGTTTTTTCTTGAAAAAAGAGTTTGAGACCGCAATGATCTAGTTGCCACTGATTGTTTCTTTTTCTCCGGTTCAGTGCCTATGTCGTTGCCAATTGGACATTTTTCATCATTGACAAATTATGTGAAAACCGTCTCTGGAATCTTTGGCTACTCAGTGCCATGTGGAACTTCATTATTGCATGATAGCTCCCCAGTCTTTTCAAGGAACATGCGACTACTACTTTAGATCAAATGAAATCAATTTCTTGGACACCCACTTCCACGTTGCATCTGGTGTAAGATTAGAAGAGGAAGAAAATTGATCGTTGTATTAGACCATCTATAGCCGGATCTCTTAAACCCGCCTCAAAAAGATTAGAAGAGGAAGAAAATTGATCATTGTATTAGACCATCTATGGCCAGATCTCTTAAACCCGCCTCAAACGTCCGGCCAAGCCGCCCGGTCACTGCCCGGTCATTTTTTTTTGACCCAGACGAACCCCTCAAACAGCCCTCAAACGCCCGGACTGACCGACACTCCCCATATCCGGCCCAAATATGAGGCGGGTATGGAGGCGTCTGGACGCGCCCGCCACGTCGGACCCGACAGGCAGTCCTCACCCCAAATTGCACCAAATCCCCCCAAACCTTCCTCTTCCTCCCGCCGCTCTAGAACAATTCCCGCGCTTGGACCCTCGCCCGCCCCCACCCTTGCTCTCAATCCTCACCTTCGGTCCCGATCCACCGTCGGAGATGTCGTCCAGCCCGACCCGGACCGCCGCGACGGAGACGCAGTCCGCCTCGTCCGTCGGTGGCGTGAATTCGTCCCGACGACTTGCAAGGCGGAGAACGTTACCCGCAAGTTGCGGCGACGCTGGCAGCGAGAGAGGGAGGTGGCGGTTGTGGCGTCGCATGGAGGTTCGGACGCGCAGGAGCACATGTCTTTGTTGGAAATATGCCCTAGAGGCAATAATAAAGTGATTGTTATATTTCCTTGTTCATGATATTTGTCTATTGTTCATGATATAATTGTATTAATCAGAAATCGTAATGCATGTGTGAATACATAGACCGTAACATGTCCCTAGTGAGCCTCTAGTTGGCTAGCTTGTTGATCAATAGATGGTCACGGTTTCATGACCATGGACATTGGATGTCGTTGATAACGGGATCACATCATTAGGAGAATGATGTGATGGACAAGACCCAATCCTAAGCATGGCACAAGATCGTGTAGTTCGTATGCTAGAGCTTTTCTAATATCAAGTATCGTTTCCTTAGACCATGAGATTGTGCAACTCCCGGATACAGTAGGAATGCTTTGGGTGTATCAAACGCCACAACGTAACTGGATGACTATAAAGGTGCACTACAAGTATCTCTGAAAGTGTCTGTTGGGTTGGCACGAATCGAGACTGGGATTTGTCACTCCGTGTGACGGAGAGGTATCTCTGGGCCCACTCGGTAATACATCATCATAATGAGCTCAATGTGACTAAGGAGTTAGTCACGGGATCATGTGTTATGGAACGAGTAAAGAGACTTGCCGGTAACGAGATTGAACAAGGTATAGGGATACCGACGATCGAATCTCGGGCAAGTAACATACCGATGGATAAAGGGAATTGTATACGGGATTGATTGAATCCCCGACATCGTGGTTCATCCACTGAGATCATCGTGGAGCATGTGGGAGCCAACATGGGTATCCAGATCCTGGTGTTGGTTATTGACTGGAGAGGTGTCTCGGTCATGTCTACATGCCTCCCGAACCCGTAGGGTCTACACACTTAAGGTTCGATGACGCTAGGGTTATAGGGGAATTGTATACGTGGTTACTGAAGGTTGTTCGGAGTCCTGGATGAGATCCCGGACGTCACGAGGAGTTCCGAAATGGTCCGGAGGTAAAGATTCATATATAGGAAGTGAGGATTTGGTCACTGGAAGTGTTTCGGACATCACCGGTAATGTACCAAGACCACCAGAAGGGTTCCGAGGGTCCATCGGGAGGGGCCACCGGCCCCAGAAGGCTACATGGGCCAAGAGTGGGAGGGAACCAGCCCCTAGGTGGGCTGGTGTGCCTCTTACCTCATCCCAAGGCGCAACAAAGGGTGGAAGGGGGCAAACCCTAGGCGTGGAGGGGCCCTAGGCCCACCCTAGGGCGCCGCCCCTCCTCCCCACCTTGGCCACCGGCCCTCCTAGCCATCTAGGGCTGCCGCACCCCTAGGGGGGGAACCCTAGAGGGGGCGCACCCTCCTCCCCTCCTCCTATATATAGTGAGGGTTTTTGGGGCTGCAAATAAGATCTCTCTCTCTCTCTCTCTCTCTCTCTCTCTCTCTCGGCGCAACCCTACCTCTCCACCTCCTCGTCCTCCGTAGTGCTTGGCGAAACCCTGTCGAAGTATCGCGCTGCTCCACCATCACCACGTCGTCGTGCTGCTGTTGGAGTTGTCTTCCCCAACCTCTCCCTCCTCCTTGTTGGATCAAGGCGCGGGAGACGTCACCGGGCTGCACGTGTGTTGAACGCGGAGGCACCGTTGTTCGACGCTTAGATCAGAATTGACCGCGATCTGAATCGTTGCGAGTACGACTCCACCAACCGCGTTCTTGTAAAGCTTTCGCTCTGCGATCTTCAAAGGTATGAAGATGCTCTACCCCTTTGTTCGTTGCTGGTTTCTCCATAGATTGATCTTGGTGATGCGTAGAATTTTTTTGATTTACTACTACGATCCCCAAAAGTGGCATCATGAGCTAGGTCTATGCGTAGATTCTATGCACGAGCAGAACACATGTAGTTGTGGGCGATGATTTGGTCAATTAGCTTGTCGTTACTAGTCTTATCTTGATTCGGCGACATTGTGGGATGAAGCAGCCCGGACCGACTTTACACGTACGCTTACGTGAGACTGGTTCCACCGCCTGACATGCACTTATTGCATAAGGTGGCTAGCGGGTGTCTGTCTCTCCCACTTTAGTCGGATCGGATTCGATGAAGTGGGTCCTTATGAAGGGTAAATAGCAATTGGCATATCACCGTTGTGGCTCTTACGTAGGTAAGAAACGTTCTTGCTAGAAACCCATAGCAGCCACGTAAAACTTGCAACAACAATTAGAGAACGTCTAACTTGTTTTTGTAGGGTATGCTATGTGATGTGATATGGCCAAGAGAATGTGATGAAATATATATGATGTATGAGATTGATCATGTTCTTGTAATAGGAATCACGACTTGCATGTCGATGAGTATGACAACCGGCAGGAGCCATAGGAGTTGCCTTAATTTATTGTATGACCTGCATGTCAATAAAAAACACCATGTAATTACTTTACTTTATTGCTAACCGTTAGCCATAGTAGTAGAAGTAATAGTTGGTGAGACAACTTCATGAAGACGCGATGATCGAGATCATGATGATGGAGATCATGGTGTCATGCCAGTGACAATGATGATCATGGTGCCCCGAAGATGGAGATCAAAGGAGCAAGATGATATTGGCCGTATCATGTCACTATATGATTGCATGTGATGTTTATCATGTTTTACATCTTATTTGCTTAGAACGATGGTAGCTTAAATAAGATGATCTCTCACTAAAATTTCAAGAAATGTGTTCCCCTAACTATGCACCGTTGCTAAGGTTCGTTGTTCTGAAGCACCACGTGATGATCCGGTGTGATAGGTTCTAACGTTCGCATACAACGGGTGTAAGCTAGATTTACACACGCAATACACTTAGGTTGACTTGACGAGCCTAGCATGTGCAGACATGGCCTTGGAACACGGGAGACCGAAAGGTCAAACATGAGTCGTATACAAGATACGATCAACATGGAGATGTTCACCATTGATGACTAGTCCGTCTCACGTGATGATCGGACACGTGCTAGTTGACGTGGATCATGTGTCACTTGGATGACTAGAGAGATGTCTATCTAAGTGGGAGTTCATTAAATAATTTGATTATGTGAACTTAATTATCATGAACTTAGTCTAAAATGTCTTTACAATCTATCTTGTAGATCCAATGGCCCACGCTAATGTTGCCCTCAACTTCAAAGCGTTCCTAGAGAAAACCAAGCTGACAAACGATGGAAGCAACTATACGGATTGGGTCCGTAACTTGAGGATCATCCTCATAGCTTCCAAGAAATTATATGTCCTTGATGCACCGCTAGGTGACGCACCCGTTTTCCCAGCAACTCAAGACGTTATGAACGTCTGGCAGTCGCATAGTGATGATTACTCCCTGGTTTAGTGCGGCATGCTTTACAGCTTAGAACCGGGGCTCCAAAAGCATTTTGAGCAACACGGAGCATATGAGATGTTCCAAGAGCTGAGAATGGTTTTCCAAGCTCATGCCCGGGTCGAGAGATATGAAGTCTCCGACAAGTTCTTCAGTTGTAAGATGGAGGAAAATAGTCTTGTCAGCGAGCACATACTCAAAATGTCTGGGTTGCACAACCGCCTGTCTTAGCTGGGAGTTAATCTTTCGGATGACTCGATTATTGACAGAATCCTCCAGTCACTTCCACCTAGCTACAAGAGCTTTGTGATGAACTACAATATGCAAGGGATGGAGAAGTCCATTCCTGAGTTATATTTGATGCTGAAATCAGCGGAGGTGGAAATCAAAAAGGAACATCAAGTGTTGATGATGAACAAGACCACTAGTTTCAAGAAAGGCAATGGTAAGAAGAAATTCAAGAAGGACGGCAAAGCAGTTGTCGCGCCCGGTAAGCAAGTTGCCGGGAAGAAGAACAAGAACGGACCCAAGCCTGAGACCGAGTGCTTTTATTGCAAGGGTACCGGTCACTGGAAGCGGAACTGCCCCAAGTACTTAGCGGATAAGAAGGCCGGCAACGTTAAAGGTATATGTGATATACTTGTTATTGATGTGTACCTTACCAGCGCTCGTAGTAGCTCCTGGGTATTTGATATTGGTGCAGTTGCTCACATTTGTAACTCCAAGCAGGAGTTGCGAAATAAGCGGAGACTCGCAAAGGACAAGGTGGTCAGGAATGGTTCCAAGGTTGATGTGATCGCCGTCGGCACGCTGCCTCAACATCTACCTTCGGGATTAGTTTTAATCCTTAATAATTGTTATTTAGTACCAGCTTTGAGCATGAACATTGTATCTGGATCTCGCTTGATGCGAGATGGCTACTCATTTAAATCTGAGAATAATGGTTGTTCTATTTATATGAGAGAAATGTTTTATGGTCATGCCCCACCGGTCAATGGTTTATTTTTGATGAATCTCGAACGTGATGTTACACATGTTCATGGTGTGAGTACCAAAAGATGTAAGGTTGATAACGATAGTCCCACTTACATGTGGCACTGTCGCCTTGGTCATATTGGTGTCAAACACATGAAGAAACTCCATGCTGATGGACTTTTGGAGTCTCTTGTTTTTGAATCATTTGACACGTGCGAACCATGCCTCATGTCAAGATGACCTAGACTCCGTTCTCCGGAACAATGGAGCGAGCAACTGACTTGTTGGAGATAATACATACCGATGTATGCGGTCCAATGAGCGTTGAGGCTCGCGGTGGCTACCGTTATGTTCTCACCCTCACCGATGACTTAAGTAGATATGGGTATGTCTACTTAATGAAACACAAGTCTGAAACCATTTGAAAAGTTCAAGGAATTTCAGAGTGAGCTAGAGAATCAACGTGACAGGAAAATAAAGTGCCTATGATCTGATCGTGGCGGAGAATATTTGAGTCACGAGTTTGGCACGCTCCTAAGGAAATGTGGAATTGTTTCACAACTCATGCCGCCTGGCACACCTCAGCGAAATGGTGTGTCTGATCGTCGTAATCACACTCTATTAGATATGGTGTGATCTATGATGTCTCTTATCGACTTACCACTATCATTTTGGGGATATGCATTAGAGACTGCCGCATTCACTTTAAATAGGGCACCGTCTAAGTCTGTTGAGACGACACCGTATGAATTATGGTTTGGAAAGAAACCTAAGCTATTGTTTCGGAAAGTTTGGGGATGTGATGCTTATGTGAAGAAACTTCAACCTGAGAAGCTCGAACCCAAAGCGGAAAAGTGCGTCTTCATAGGATACCCCAAAGAAACTGTTGGGTATACCTTCTACCTCAGATCTGAAGGAAAAGTCTTTGTTGCCAAGAATGGATCCTTTCTAGAGAAAGAGTTTTTCTCGAAAGAAGTAAGTGGGGGGGGGGATAGAACTTGATGAGGTAATTGTACCTCCACTCGAACCGGAGAGTAGCATAGCAAAGGAAGTTATTTCTGTGGAGCCTGCACTGGCTGGAGAGGAAGTTAATGATGATGATCATGAAGTTCAGATCAAGTTGCTATTGAACCTCAAAGGTCCACAAGGAAACGTTCCGCACCAGAGTGGTATGGCAACCCTGTCCTGGAGATCATGTTGTTGGACAACGGTGAACCTTCGAACTATGAAGAAGCGATGTCGGGCCTGGATTCCAACAAATGGCTTGAAGCCATGAAATTCGAGATAGGATCCATGTATGAGAACAAAGTATGGACTTTTGTGGACTTGCCCGATGATTGGCGAGCCATAGAAAATAAATGGATCTTTAAGAAGAAGACTGACGCGAATGGTAATGTGACCGTCTATAAGGCTCAAATTGTCGCTAAGGGTTATCGACAAGTTCAAGGAGTTGACTACGATGAGACTTTCTCACCCGTAGCGATGTTGAAGTCCATCCGAATCATGTTAGCAATTGCCGCATTTTATGATTATGAGATCTGGCAAATGGACGTCAAAACGGCATTCCTTAATGGTTTCCTTAAGGAAGAACTATATATGATGCAGCGGGAAGGTTTTGTCGATCCTAAAGATGCTAACAAAGTATGCAAGCTTCAACGCTCCATCTACGGACTGCTGCAAGCATCTCGGAGTTGGAACATTCGCTTTAATGAGGTGATTAAAGCGTTTGGATTTATATAGGTTTATGGAGAACCCTGTATTTACAAGAAAGTGAGTGGGAGCTCTGTAGCATTTCTCATATTATATGTGGATGACATATTGTTGATGGGAAATGATATAGAACTTTTGGAAAGCATAAAGGCCTACTTGAATAAGTGTTTTTCAATGAAGGACCTTGGAGAAGCTGCTTACATATTAGGCATCAAGATCTATAGAGATAGATCGAGACGCCTCATAGGTCTTTCACAAAGCATATACCTTGACAAGATATTGAAGAAGTTCCATATGGATCAGTCCAAGAAGGGGTTCTTGCCTGTGTTACAGGGTGTGATATTGAGTACGACTCAATGCCCGACCATGGCAAAGGATAGAGAAAAGATGAGTGTCATCCCCTATGCTTCAGCCATAGGCTCTATTATGTATGCCATGCTGTGTACCAGACCTGATGTGAACCTTGCCATAAGTTTGGTAGGGAGGTACCAAAGTGATCCCGGAGCGGAACACTGGACAACGGTCAAGAATATCCTGAAGTACCTGAAAAGGACCGAGGACATGTTTCTCATATATGGAGGTGCCAAAGAGCTTGTCATAAAGCGTTACGTCGATGCTAGCTTCGACACAGATCCGGATGACTCCAAGTCATAAACTGGATACGTGTATATTTTGAACAAAGGGGCAGTCAGCTGGTGCAGCAACAAGCAAAGCATCGTGGCGGCATCTACATGTGAAGCGGAGTACATAGCTGCTTCGGAAGTGTTAGTGCATCTAGTGCCCCTTAGTGATTTTGGTGTATTGAAGACTTATAGGTTAAGGTACTAATGTGTTTGTGAGTGTATACAGGCTCTATAAGTCGATGAGGAGTTTGATATATTCGGAGATTATCGAGCCCTAAAAATGTATGTCTTCTAGTGAAGACTTTGTGAAGACTTTGAAGATGAAGAAGTTGGTGTGACCTTGAAGATACTAACGAAGATTATGAATCGTGAAGACTTTTGTTTTCGTAGTTTCATTTCCTTTCTTGAGTCATAGGAAACACCGTACTGTTAAAGGGGGCTGAGGTAATACTAAGGAACGTTTCCAACTGATGCTCAACTCAAAATCCTTAACCTGTACAATCCTTTGAGTGAAGCCTTTGGAAATCTCTTACGGATCAGTCAAGTTCTTCAGTGACAGAGACGATGTTCTTCTGGTCTCTGAGGAAATTGATATGTTTGAGGAGTTAGGATTTCGCCAGTGCGAATTGCCTACAAGTGAGGAACATGATATGTCTGAGGACTTTCATAGTTCGAAAATCCGACCGTTGTTGTGTCTAGCGCCAGCTGTTCCCAATCACAACTACCCACATAACGGTCATATCACTAGGGGCATTTATGTCATATCATGTCGGGTTGCACCCTGGCTATAAATAGCCGACCCCCACAACCACTAGCTGGTTGGCTACTCCGAGAGAGAACTGACACTTGTCATTTGAGAGCAACCCATCCTCCTAGGACTTTGAGTGAAAATCATCAGTGAGGAAAAACCCACAACCAAACCACCAAACCCAAAGTGATTGAGCATCACTGAAGAAATTCCTGTGTGGAACCGACGCTTGTTACTTTTGAGGACTGTGCATCCTCCAGACGGTTAGACGTCATGGTCTAGTGCTCCTGCAGTCAATTGGGGATCACGAAGTGACCTTGGTCTAGAGCATCCAACAGTAAATTGTGGATCGTCGGGTGACCAGTTTGTGAGGGTTTTGGAAGTCTACCCTGAATACTTACCACGAGTGTTGGGCAAGGACTGTGTGACCTTAGCTCAAGGAGAATACGGTAAGGACTGTGTGTCCTGGGACTGTGTGTCCTCTGGTTTAAATACCAGGCCGCTCCAAACCAGACGTACGACTGTCACAACAGTTGGAACTGGGTCATCAAACCATTGTCTTCATCAAGCTACCTGGTTCTATTTCCTCAACCCTTTCATTTCCTCGTATAACTATTGATGAAATTGAACTTTACTATTTGAAGAATTTGTCTGAAGACTTTTACAATTTCCTCACCTCAAATTCTTCAAGTTACCTTGTTCCTCACCTGCTTATCCTGTATCACGCTACTTGTACTCTATGCATGTTTCATTTCATCATGATGACTATGCTGCCGCTATGTTCCTCATGCACTTGAGTACTTATTCTGCTGCTAGTTATTCATCACATTTCAAATTCCTCAAAGTTGAAATTCCTCAAGTGATGAATTTGTAAAAATCGCCTATTCACCCCCCCTCTAGTCGATATAACGCACTTTTAATTAGTATTAGAGTAGGTACTCCCTCGCTCTGTGTGATTTTGGTTTAACCACCTGAAGTTCTAGTTATGTCGACTGCAGGTATGATCAAGGTTCCGTGGGGTGTCCTACCTTCGATGGGACAGACTACCCCTACTGGAAGAACAAGATGCGTATGCACCTTGAAGCTATTGACAACGATCTCTGGTACGTTGTGGAAAATGGTGTGCCCTCTGTCACTCTCACTGTTACTACTGCTGATGTGAAGAGATTCAAGGAACTCAATTCTCAAGCGAAGAATATCATTTGTGGCCATCTGAGCAAAGGTCAGTATGGCAAAGTGAGTGCTTTGGAGACTGCTAAGCTTATCTGGGATATGCTATCCAAAGTCAACGAAGTTGTTTCCACTCAACATGACTCTCGTGTTGATGTTCTTCGCAATCTCTTCAACCTCTTCAAGAGACTTGACAATGAAAATGTTCAGCAAACTTTTGATCGTCTCATTGATATATCCAATGAGCTTCAATCACTGGGTGCCACCGATATCACTGACCATGAAGTGGTGAAGAAACTACTAAGATCTCTTGACTCCTCATTCGATACTCTGGCTTTGATGATTCAAGAATGTGGAGACTACAAATCACTTGATCCTGCTGATATTCTTGAGAGACTCAATACTCATGAATTCCAACAAGCTGAGAAGAGAGACCTCTACGGGCCAAGCTATGGAAGATCTCGTGCTCTGAAGGCAAAAGCAATTTCCTCATCTGAAGAAGAATATTCTGACAGCAGCCTTGGTGATCCTGAAGAACTAAGTCAGGAACTAGCAATGCTTGTGAGGAAATTCCAGAAGTTCTCAAGGAGAGGTGGATTTGGAAAGTCATCAAAAAATGGCTTGAGGAAATCAGATTCCTCAGAAGACTACAAGAAAAGGACTTGTCATCGTTGCAAGAAGCCTGGTCACTTTATCTCTGACTGTCCTCTCTGGGAAAAAGATTTAAAGAAGAAGAAGAAATACAAGGATGATAGTTCCGATGACTCAAAGAAAAAGAAGAAATCTTCAAAGTCCTCATCTACAAAATCCTCATCTTCAAAGTCCTCAAAGCACAAGAATAATGGTTCCAGAAAGGCTCGAGCATTCATCGGCAAGGAAATGGATTCTGAGGAAGAATATGAAGAAGAGGAAGAATCTGAGGAGGAATCAGAATCTGGTGTCGCTAGCCTTGCTCTCGCTACTGCTTTCGTCAGCAAGTCCATCTTCAATGATGAAGAATATGACTACTCCAACGACTCTGACGTCAGCAATGATGATTATGCTCCCACCTATTGCTTCATGGCAAAAGGCTCGAAGGTACAAAAACATCATTCCTCATCTGAATCAAGTGAAAGTGAATCTGATGAATATGTGAAACCTAGCTATGCTAAACTTGTTAAAATTGCCACTAAGCAACAAAGTGCACTTGAAAAGCTTTAGAAAATGCTAGACAAAAGCGATGATCTGTTGAACTATGAAGTGGATCAGACTCAAACTCTGTCTGACGATCTCAAAAGTCTTCAGACAAAGTATGATAACCTTCAGAGTCATCATAATGACCTCTTAGCCGATCTTGAGAAGCTTTCTTATGAATTTCTTCAAAGAAAGCAAGATCTTGAGAAACTGAGGGTGTCACATGAGGATCTCCAAAGGGAAAACGATTCCTTACTGGCTCAACAGATCAGTACCGCTCAGGAAGAATTTGTTCCACATTGTTTGAAATGCATCGAACGTGAAACTTCTTATTCTTCACCTGAATGTTCAAATTCTTGTATTGCTGCAAATTCTTCAACTATTCATGTGGTCTCAAATTCCTCATCTGAGGATACCACAAGTATCACTGATGACAATGCAGGGTTGAAGGAATTGTATGTGACAGGCATATACAAAAGTCTCAAAGGGCATCAAACCCTTTGCGATGTCCTCAAAAAGCAGAATCGGAACAGGAACCCTAGGAAAGAGGGTATTACCTTTGTGAGGAAACTCAACGCTGATGGATCCTACTGGACACCTGAGCAGTACCCCAAAACCTCATGGGTTTCTACGAAAGGACCTCCTATAGATCCATCCACCTTATCTGGATTTACGTGTGAAACTTCATATTTCTCTGATGAGTCACTTGTCTCGAACTACAAATTCTTCAAAAATCAGAAAGGTGAAGTATTTGCTAGATTTGTTGGAACTAACTACAGGAATGGCTCTCCTATGAAGAAAATATGGGTTCCCAAGAGCTACCTTCAAAATCTTCAAGTGAATGCCCTCACGACACCACTCATGAAGAATAGGAACCCTAGATCAAAGTCCTCACTTGGACCAAATTCCTCAGATGGTCAAAAATATCACTCTCATGCTAATACTTCTGTTTCGTAGGAACAATCTAAGAGTTATGAATATGTGCATTATTCTTCAAACCATTATGTTCATAAGTCCTCGAAGAATTTCTCTGCTTATTCATTTGAGTACTCTAATCCTCGTCCTGTGAAACGAAGTGCACTTGCTTCAATGCCTCCTTTCTCACATAGTGCTCACAGAATGATTAAGTCTTTGCCACCCCTCCAGATGTGGGTGGTGAAAAAAGTGAACTAATTTGTTATGCAGGGTCAGGTCTCCAGATGAAACTGAACATCTGATGAACTTGCTGGAGACCTGAGGAAATGCTTGAAAAGATGCAAGCTAACCATGATGAAATGAATTCCTCATTTCTCACGTCCTGACACTGCTTGCTTACTATCCTGTGTGATGAAATCCTATCTAATGAAATTGATGTCATATTCTTCACTCTGAAGCATATGAGTTCGTAAGTTATACTAATTCATCTGCAGGATGATACTCCAAAAGCCACTGAGTGGGTCCTCGATAGTGGATGCACAAACCACATGATGGGTGACAAAAATCTACTGATGAATTTGCCACTCACTCCATCTCCTCTGAAGCATATCACCTACACAGACAAAGGAAAAAAGCAAAGTATTGGGACTAGGTAAGGTTGCTATCTCAAAGGACCGAACCTTGGATAAGGTGATGCTTGTTGAATCCCTTAGGTTCAACCTTATGTCTGTCTCAATGCTTTGTGATCTTGATATGGTCGTAGTATTTGGAAAATATCGTTGTGTTATCATCATGGAATCTGACAATTCCAAAGTCTTCGAAGGCTTTAGGAGAGGAGACTTGTATATTGTTGATTTCTCTACAGGTCCTCAACCTGCCACTTGCTTACTTGCAAAATCTTCAGAAGGCTGGTTGTGGAATCGACGACTTGGACATGCGGGTATGAGGAACTTGCACACGCTCGTGAAGAAAAAGCACATCATTGGCATCGAGGGTGTCAAATTCCTTAAGGACCATCTCTGCGGTGCATGTGAATTTGGGAAGATGACCAGATCCAATCATCCCTTGAAGACAATCATGACCACAACACGCCCCTTAGAATTGCTTCACATGGATCTCTTTGGCCCCACTCATTACTCCATACTAAAAAATGCTTCAAGTTTGTATGGCTTTGTCATTGTTGATGATTACTCTCGTTACACTTGGGTGCATATTATTCTGTACAAAAATGAAGTGCAGGATGTCTTCAGACGATTTGCTTCAAGGGCCTCCACCAACTTCGGCGTCAAGATCAAGCATATTACGAGTGATAATGGGACCGAATTAAAGAACACTAATCTTGATGAATATCTTGATGAACTTGGTATTACTCATGAGTTATTTGCCCCTTATACTCCTCAACAGTATGGCATCGTGGAGCGCAAGAACAGGACTCTCGTTGAGATGGCTCACACCATGCTTGATGAATACAAGACTCCTCGTCGCTTCTGGCCTGAGGCAATTGATACTGCATGCCACATCATCAACAAGGTATATCTTCACAAATTCTTCAAGAAAACTTCATATGAACTTATGACTGGCAAGAAAACCCAATGTAAGTTATCTTAAAGTCTTCGGTGCAAAATGCTGGATCAGAGATCCTCACCATAATTCTAAGTTTGCACCAAAAGCACATGAAGGTTTTATGCTTGGTTACGGAAAGGACTCACACACCTACAAAGTCTTCAACACCTATCATCACAAGGTTGTTGAAACTGTAGATGTGCGGTTCGATGAAACTAATGGCTCGCAAAGAGAGCACCTGCCTTTTGTGTTAGATGAATAGTCTCCTGAGGAATCCATCAAGCTGAAGGCAACTGAAGATATCATACCCACGGAGGAAGTCATTCCAACGAATGAAGAAACTCATGCTGATACACCTGAAGAAAATGGTGCTGATGAAAATCCTCAGCCATGTCAACCTGCTCATCCTAGAGTTGCAAATGAAGTATAGATTGACAAAATCATCGATGACATCAATGCACCAGGTCCCCTCACTCGCTCAAAAGCTTCACATTTAACCAACTTTTGTGGGCACTTGCCTTTGTCTCTATCAAAGAGCCCACCAAAGTTGATGAAGCATTCAAGGAGCCTGAGTGGATTCAAGCTATCCAAGAGGAATTGCATCAGTTCAAGCTCAACAATGTGTGGGAACTTGTCAAGCGACCAAATCCTCGCAAACATAACATCATAGGTACCAAGTGGATCTACCGCAACAAGCAAGATGAAAATGGCCTTGTGGTGAGGAATAAGGCTCGACTTGTAGCTCAAGGCTACACACATGTTGAAGGAATTGACTCTGATGAAACGTTTGCACCTGTTGCTAGACTTGAAGCTATTCTCATATTACTTGCTTACGCTAACCATCATAATATCATCTTATATCAAATGGATGTGAAAAGTGCATTCCTCAATGGTAAGCTTGAGGAAGAAGTATATGTTGCTCAACCCCCAGGTTTTGAAGACCCTAAGCATCCTGACAAAGTCTTCAGACTAAACAAGGCCCTCTATGGCCTCAAGCAGGCCCCTTGGGTGTGGTACGACACTCTAAAGGAATTCCTCATGAAGAAAGGCTTCAAACCCGGTTCACTCGACCCCACTCTTTTCACAAAATCCTATGATAATGAACTCTTCATATGCCAAATATATGTGGATGATATTATCTTTGGTTGTACTGACAAATGTTACAATGATGAATTTGCCTATATGATGAGTGAAGAATATCAAATGTCTATGATGGGAGAGTTGAAATTCTTCTTAGGTCTTCAAATTCGTCAACAAGACAACGATATCTTCATCTCTCAAGAGAAATACCTCAAAGATGTTCTTAGGAAATTCGACATGGAAGATTGCAAAGGCATCAAAACTCCAATGCCTTCAAAAGGCCACCTCTGCACTGATGAAAATGGTAAAGATTTCGATCAGAAGGTATACCGCTCCATGATTGGTTCATTATTGTATCTATGTGCATCTAGGCCTGATATTATGCTAAGTGTTTGCATGTGTGCCCGATTCCAAGCAACACCGAAGGAATCACACCATAAGGTTGTGAAACATATTCTTTGATACTTAGCTCACACACCAACACTTGGATTATGGTATCCCAAGGGCTCAAATCTTCACCTCGTCGGATATTCTAATGCTGACTATGCTGGAGATCGTGTGGATCGCAAGTCAACCTTAGGCACATGTCATTTCCTCGGACGATCCTTAGTCTGTTGGTCCTCGAAGAAGCAGAACCGCGTTTCACTCTCTACTGCTGAAGCTGAGTACATTGCTGCAGGTTCATGTTGCGCTCAGTTACTATGAATGAAGCAAACCCTCAAGGACTACGGCATCAAGTTGAAGAATGTGCCTCTCTACTGCGACAATGAGAGTGCCATCAAGATTGCATACAACCCAGTTCAACACTCCAAGACCAAGCACATCCAGATTCGTCATCACTTTCTTCGAGATCATGTATTCAAGGGCGACATCGCCATCAATCACATTCCCACTGAAGAACAACTGGCTGATATCTTCACAAAGCCCTTGGATGAAAAGAGATTTTGCAAGTTGCGGTGTGAGCTAAATATCTTAAAATCTTCGAATGTTCTTTGAAAAAGGACACACATCCTAACACTCATGCAAAATTGATGACTTAGATGTGCAACACACGAAGTAACATTTTTCTTCAATCAATAAAGAATAACCCTCTAAGTGTGAAGGGATTAATGAAGAATTTGATTCTCAGAACCCTACGACAATTGTACACGGTGTCTGAAATCATCATTCTTATACAGTGGGTCACGCCACCAACCAAAGTTGAAATTCTTCAAAATTGAGTTTTTCGTCATTTTTGCAAATTCTTCAAATTATCAAATTCCTCAAGTTTTCAACTTCCTCAACTTTTCAAATTCTTCAAACTTTGAAACTCATGTTCTTCATTGACTATATATATATTTGAGTTTTCAATGTCCTCAACAACATTCATTTATTGCTAATTCTTCAAGTTAATTTTCATCTAAGTGAATGTGATCGGAGCCTTTCCCCTTCTATGCTAAACTCAACCGAGACTGTTCACAAATTCTTCAGATGCGTTCTACTTTGAAACTCGTTCAAAGTCTTCACTATGTCCTTGACAGCTGAAGAATTTGCGAACGGAAGATTTGAAATTTTCACTATCAAAATTTTCAGCGGTTCCCGCTCAAACGGTTCCGATTCCCGCGCCTGGATAACCCACGATCCCTCACTATTGCCACCTCTAAGTACGTGGGTGACACTTGTCGCGTGAAGAGCAAGGGTTAGGGGCAATCTTGTCCAAAATCTTCGGGCAGATTGGTTTTCACTCCCTCTATAAATACCCCCTCCCCTTCAACTGTGCTCGGTTACTCCTCATCTCATCCCTCTCCCGAGCTCCAACCTAGCGCTGCCGCTAAAGTCATCGTCGCCAGTGAGGAATAGCTTCACTGCCTCGACCTCGTCATCACCGTACTCGCATCGGCCGCGGAAGTCCTCACCCCGCTGCCGATGTAGTTGTCTCCCTCCGCCAAGCTAGGGCGTGGGAGATCTGAACGGACGAACTTCCCAATCTCATCTCTTGTTCGTCGTGTTCTTCACCAGGGTAAATAAAATTTATTTTTACTGCCCTTGTTTGATCCTCAAATGTTCTTCATATTCCTCAAAAGGTGTTTATTCTTCATGAACCTTATTCTAAAAGCACCTTACATCTTCACATACTTGATGTTTTTCCCTAAGTAATGATTTTCTTCAAGATTCCTCAATTGTGTGAATCCTCAAAATCTGCACAACTCTGGAACCTGAGACAAAGAACACTTAGTGAAATTCCTCAAGACACCCATGGTCAAATTCCTCTCACCTATTTTATTTAGAAAAATTCTGAGAACGCATATGACCTCTTCAAATTCCTCGCACCTATACTCTGTTCACAGGTACAACATGTCCGCTGATGAATCACTAGGTTCTCATCAACTTAACTCATTTGCAGCGCTCCTCGAGGAAAAACTGTGTACTTCTTCAGAGTCTTCAAGAGTTCAAATTCCTCAAGTGAAGAAAATGGCTAATGGAAAGAAACCTCAGAAAGGTGGAAAGAAGCCAGATGTGCACACTGCCTTTGAGATTCCAGATGACGTGTATGAAGAATACTGCACACCCGATGAAGAAACACATGGGAAAGACACGACCAAGCAGAGAAAGATCCGTCTGCAAAAGATTGAGAGGAGATGGGCAAAGGAATGGAGGGAATATTGTTATGTAACCCCAAAGTACATGATCAAATTTGAAGTGAAACCACCTTGCAGCAGGCCTCCTCTAGCTTAGAATCAAATCGCTGATCCCACAAGCCTCAAGACTGGTGAGGACTTTCCTCATCTGTGGGAGAAGCAGCAAGCCAAGCTGGCGAGGAAAGCCAAAGAGGTTGTGAAGAAATTTAATGAGGATTCTGCTACTGCTGCCTCTGCCGGAGCCTCTGCAAGTGCTCCGAAGAAAATGATGCTGAAGAAATCTACTTTGAAGACAAGTTCTTCAACATCAAAACCTTCACAGCAAATTCCTCAAGGTCAAAGGCCTCGGCCAACAAAGTCTTCAGCTCCTGGAACAGTTGCTGCTCAGTCTTCTGTGGCAGCTACAAAGTCCTCAACCCTAGTGGATCTAGCAACATGCAAAAGGACTGAAGGTTTCTCCAGAGTTCCAAAGATCACGGCAAGTCCCTCCACCACTGCAAAGTCTTCAACCAGCCCCTCTATGACGAAGCTGAAGAAAACTACTGGACGAGGTCAAAGACCAAGTCCTCACACAAGCAAGGCTGTGGTGACAATACCCTCAGGTTCTTCAGAGGGTGGTGATAATGATGATGATGATGATGATGAAACTGATGATGAGGAATTGGAAGAAATCATCAGACAAAGTCAGCAAAGGGCTGCTATTGCAAAAGGCTGTTCTGTTCCTCTTCTGTTGGATCCCAAAACAATCCTCAATTTCATCGGCATTTGGCATGAAGACCCAAACACCCCACTCTCTTCACTGGATCTGCCTCTGGGTGTAGATCATGTCCTCACCCACTTCATCTCTGAAGAAAAGTGGAAGAGAGAACAGGCTCTGAGAGCAAGGAGGAACAGAACTCGCAAAGAAAAGTTTCTGCGAGATAATGTGATGAACTTGACTCCAAAACAGCTAGTCACAGTTCAGTTTGAGATTCGTACTCTGTCTGAGGATCAAGAGAGGAATGATGCAGAATGGAAAGGAACAAAGGTCAGATTCGTCAGGGCTGCTCAAGCTGCAGTGAAGGATCACAACTCTAGGGTTGCAGCTCGATCGCAACCACAAAAGCCTCAGTCTGATGAAACTCCTCAGACTGCAGATGAAATTCCTCAGGCTGCTGATGAAACTACTTAGCCTGATGAAACTGCTGCTGAAAATGCTTCTGCACCAGAAGCCACTGCCAGTGCTGCTGAGGAAACTCAGACCACTAATGATCATGCTAGGGAAACCTCCAATGTTGTGCCTGAAGAAACTGATAGGCCAGCTGAAGACTCTGTTGCGCCTGAAGAAACTGAACCCACCATGGTGGCTGCATCAGTTGTTCCTGAAGAAACTGTACTGCTGAGGAAAAGACCCTCAAAAGAAAAGCATCAACTTCAGAAGCCCCAGCTTTGAAGAAGTTGAAGACTTTGCCAAGTTCTTCAACGAGACCAATTGATGCAACTCCAATTTCCTCAGCACCTGCCTACGCTATTGTGCCATTTGGGGTGGAGTATGTCATCCGAGAAGAAGACAAAAATCATTTTGCTGCTTCTATAGAGCAGATTGATGAAGAAATTGTTGTTGAAGATACTGCTTCAACCCCCAAGGTATCATCGCCCCAGCTTCAGTTAACTTCTTAGGAAGCTGGCGTAGAAGAAATTGATGAGGAAGTTGACATTGGTGACACTACTCCAGTCATCAATGATGAATATTGGGAATCTGCACACCCAAATTGACCAATGACAACTCCTCTGATGCTGATTCCTCAGTCGCCTGCTCCGACTGAAGAAATACCCGAAGAATCTACAAATCTGAATATTCAAGTGAGTGAAGAAATTCCAGTTGCAACAGCTGAGGAACATGATGCTCCCGTCACAGTTGAGGAACCTGTCCTCCAAATTACTCAGTCTGAAGTTCCTCCCATGCCAACGGAGATCAAGGGGCGCAAATCTTCAACCAAAGCCAAGACTGCCATTCAAAGGCACTGTTCGCCCCAAATTCCTCAAGAACAATTTCTTCAATGAACACATGTTCTTCACAGGTCCAAACCCATATGACTTTGCTAGGGCTGGACGCAACAGATTCTGGACTGCAATACAACTCAACTACTATGCATCTGTTCTATATGAGAAGAAGAAAGTCTTCGAGCACCATCAAATTCCTCATGCTGATATGGAAAACTCTTCCAACATTCACACCAGTGCTTCAAGTTCTTCATGATGCAGGCATTCTTCCATTCTGTGTCGACATCTGCGACTGGAATGAAGTACTCATTCTTCAGTTCTATGCCACATTGCATATCAGCGGCAATTCTTCAGACATCAACTCCTGGATATTGGATTGGATGAGAGGGACAACACACTTCACCTCTCAAGCCTCTGAACTGCTTTAGTGTGTCCATGTCCCAATTCCCTCAGATGAAGCCCGCAAGCTGTTTGATGAACCTCCAATTCCAAACCAGCTGATGCAAGTGCTGATGAAGACATTGCCTCCTGGAAAGCCTCAGCGCACAATCTTCTTGGTGAAGGATCTGCTGTATGTGCCAAGGACTGTCTACCATATCCTCACAAATACGCTATGTCCTCAGAAGGGCCACAATTCTGAAGAAGAAGAAGTTGAAGGAGTCATTAAGAATATGCTCTTCAATATCATACATGGAATTCCCATTAACTTACATGACTTCTTCATGAGGACTTTGGCCAGTGCTGCTGTAGCTCCCTTTGAACAGAAGCCCTATGCGCCATGGATCATGAAATTCATCAGGGCAAAAACCTCAGTACCCTTCAAGGCTGACTTTCAGAACCACTTTGGCTTCCTGCCTCCCATTGAAGTCATCAAAATTACAATTTCTTCAGTTGAAGGAAAAGGCAAGTCTGTTATTGATGAAGGAACTCGTCCACTGGACGGACAGTTTCGCAAAGATGCCTCCTTCTCTACAAATGATGACATTGCCACTCAAGACCGTGATGCAAAGGCCTCAGCTCACAAACATCAAGAGTCTGCGCCTCGTGTGATGACTGATCGCGAGCTTCTCATAAGTCTTCATCAGAAGGTCGATCGCAATCACAAGTGGGTAAAGCGTCAAACCTTGGATACATTGTGCAGAATATGATTGTGATACAGAACACTATCAAGAGGAACCACTATTATGCACATGAAAACCTCAAACGTTCTTGGGCAGTACTATTTCACATCATGTTTTCTGATGAACTGGATGAGCTGGATCTTGAAGAACATCCTGACTTCGCTCATCGTCCTCAGAAGAAATTCAAGAAAGTTCAAGTTCCTCTGATGGTCACAAGTTCATTTTCTTCATCTCGAGAGCACGATGATGATGAAGACATTGAAGACACTGCCGCAGGTCCTGCATCAACAAACGACCCTGACAACACTGGCGCTCCTTCCTCACCAAAAAGATGAAATTCTTCAAAGGGGCGTTAGTCATCATTTTTTCTTCCCTTTTGGTCTTCGATGACAAAGGGGGAGAAAAATTGAGTTAGTCTTCAAGCGGGTCTCTATAAATGGGCTATTTTTGTTTAAGTTACAACTCTCGCTCTTCCGAAACTTTTGTTGATTGAGTTGTAAACTGAAGTCCGATGGTGGTCTGACACTTTTGAACTATTTCCTCGCATGTTTATTTCCTCAAATACCTTAATGCATGCATGCTGAATTTCGTCAGACACCATTTTCCTCATGCATTTCAAATTCTTCATATCATATGTTCAAATGCGTGTATGAATTACAAGATATTGGGGGAGTTCTCCATATTTTAACCTGCCATGTGCATTTGCAGTCCAAAGCAAATTCCTCAAATATGCAAATCTTCACGGGGAGTTCTACTATATCTTGCAATCAAATTCCTCAAACTCTGTACTTTCACTTCATATGTTTATCCCCGTTGAAAACTTAACCTATTTGTCATCAATCACCAAAAAGGGGGAGATTGTTAGTGCATCTAGTGCCCCTTAGTGATTTTGGTGTACTGAAGACTTATAGGTTAAGGTACTAATGTGTTTGTGAGTGTACACATGCTCTATAAGTCGACAAGGAGTTTGATATATTCAGAGATTATCCACCCCTAAAAATGTATGTCTTCTAGTGAAGACTTTGCTCAAGACTTTGGTGAAGACTTTGTGAAGACTTTGTGAAGACTTTGAAGATGAAGAAGTTGGTGTGACCTTGAAGATACTAACGAAGATTATGAATCGTGAAGACTTTTGTTTTCGTAGTTTCATTTCCTTTCTTGAGTCATAGGAAACACCATACTGT
Organism: Hordeum marinum; assembly: GCA_022496015.1. NCBI lineage: Eukaryota > Viridiplantae > Streptophyta > Magnoliopsida > Poales > Poaceae > Hordeum > Hordeum marinum. The sequence goes on from CM039675.1 coordinate 426,030,530, forward strand.
TAAAGGGGGCTGAGGTAATACTAAGGAACGTTTCCAACTGATGCTCAACTCAAAATCCTTAACCTGTACAATCCTTCGAGTGAAGCCTTTGGAAATCTCTTACGGATCAGTCAAGTTCTTCAGTGACAGAGACGATGTTCTTCTGGTCCCTGAGGAAATTGATATGTTTGAGGAGTTAGGATTTCGCCAGTGCGAATTGCCTACAAGTGAGGAACATGATATGTCTGAGGACTTTCATAGTTCGAAAATCCGACCGTTGCTGTGTCTAGCGCCAGCTGTTCCCAATCACAACTACCCACATAACGGTCATATCACTGGGGGCATTTATGTCATATCATGTCAGGTTGCACCCTGGCTATAAATAGCCGACCCCCACAACCACTAGCTGGTTGGCTGCTCCGAGAGAGAACTGACACTTGTCATTTGAGTGCAACCCATCCTCCTAGGACTTTGAGTGAAAATCATCAGTGAGGAAAAACCCACAACCAAACCACCAAACCCAAAGTGATTGAGCATCACTGAAGAAATTCCTGTGTGGAACCGACGCTTGTTACCTTTGAGGACTGTGCATCCTCCAGACGATTAGGCGTCATGGTCTAGTGCTCCTGCAGTCAATTGGGGATCACGAAGTGACCTTGGTCTAGAGCATCCAACAGTAAATTGTGGATCGCCGGGTGACCAGTTTGTGAGGGTTTTGGAAGTCTACCCTGAAGACTTACCACGCGTGTTGGGCGAGGACCGTGTGACCTTAGCTCAAGGAGAATACGGTAAGGACTGTGTGTCCTGGGAATGTGTGTCCTCTGGTTTAAATACCAGGCCGCTCCAAACCAGACGTACAACTGTCACGGCAGTTGGAACTGGGTCATCAAACCATTGTCTTCATTAAGCTACCTGGTTCTATTTCCTCAACCCTTTCATTTCCTCGTATAACTATTGATGAAATTGAACTTTACTATTTGAATAATTTTTCTGAAGACTTTCACAATTTCCTCACCTCAAATTCTTCAAGTTACCTTGTTCCTAACCTGCTTATCCTGTATCACGCTACTTGTACTCTGTGCATGTTTCATTTCATCATGATGACTATGCTGTCTCTATGTTCCTCATGCACTTGAGTACTTATTCCGCTGCTAGTTATTCATCACATTTCAAATTCCTCAAAGTTGAAATTCCTCAAGTGATGAATTTGTAAAAATCGCCTATTCACCCCCCTCTAGTCGATATAACGCACTTTCAGGAAGCAGCACAGGAAGGAGTCTGGATGAAGGAGTTCATCACCGACCTAGGAGTGATTCCCAATGCGTCGGGCCCGATGACTCTACTCTGTGACAACACTGGAGCTATTGCCCTTGCCAAGGAGCCCAAGTTTCACAAGAAGACAAGACACATCAAGCGCCGCTTCAACTCCATTCGTGGATATGTCCAGGATGGAAATATAGACATTTGTAAAGTACATACGGATTTGAATGTCGCAGATCCATTGACTAAACCTCTCTCACGAGCAAAACATGATCAACACCAGAACTCTATGGGTGTTCAATACATCACAATGTAACTAGATTATTGACTCTAGTGCAAGTGGGAGACTGTTGGAAATATGCCCTAGAGGCAATAATAAAGTGATTATTATATTTCCTTGTTCATGACAATTGTCTATTGTTCATGCTATAATTGTATTAACTGGAAACCGTAATGCATGTGTGAATACATAGACCACAACATGTCCCTAGTGAGCCTCTAGTTGGATAGCTTGTTAATCAATAGATGGTCACGGTTTCATGACCATGGACATTAGATGTCATTGATAATGGTATCACATAATTAGGAGAATGATGTGATGGACAAGACCCAATCCTAAGCATGGCACAAGATCGTGTAGTTCGTATGCTAGAGCTTTTCTAATGTCAAGTATCGTTTCCTTAGACCATGAGATTGTGCAACTCCCGAATACCGTAGGAATGCTTTGGGTGTATCAGGTGACTATAAGGTGCACTACAGGCATCTCTGAAAGTGTCTGTTGGGTTGGCATGAATCGAGACTGGGATTTGTCACTCCGTGTGATGGAGAGGTATCTCTGGGCCCACTCGGTAATACATCATCATAATGAGCTCAATGTGACTAAGGAGTTAGTCACGGGATCATGTGTTACGGAACGAGTAAAGAGACTTGCCGATAACGAGATTGAACAAGGTATAGGGATACCGATGATCGAATCTCGGGCAAGTAACATACCCATGGACAAAGGGAATTGTATACGGGATTGATTGAATCCCCGACATCGTGGTTCATCCGATGAGATCATCGTAGAGCATGTGGGAGACAACATGGGTATCTAGATCCCACTGTTGGTTATTGACCGGAGAGGTGTCTCGGTCATGTCTACATGCCTCCCGAACCCGTAGGGTCTACACACTTAAGGTTCGATGACGCTAGGGTTATAGGGGAATTGTGTACGTGGTTACCAAAGGTTGTTCGTAGTCCCGGATGAGATCCCAGACGTCACAAGGAGTTCCGGAATGGTCCGGAGGTAAAGATTCATATATAAGAAGTGAGGATTTGGTCATTGGAAGTGTTTCGAGCATCACCGGTAATGTACCGGGACCACCGAAAGGGTTTCGGGGGTCCACCTGGAGGGCCACCGGCCCCGGAAGGCTACATGGGCCAAGGGTGGGAGGGAACCAGCCCCTAGGTGGGCTGGTGTGCCTCCCACCTCAGCCCAAGGCGCATCAAAGGGTGGAGGGGGCAAACCCTAGGCATGGAGGGGCCCTATGCCCACCCTAGGGCGCCGCCCCTCCTCCCCACCTTGGCCGCCGGCCCTCCTGGCCATCTAGGGCTGCCGCACCTCCTAGGGTGGGAAACCTAGAGGGGGCGCACCCTCCTCCCCTCCTCCTATATATAGTGAGGGTTTTTGGGGCTGTAAACAAGATCTCTCTCTCTCTCGGCGCAGCCCTACCTCTCCACCTCCTCGTCCTCCGTAGTGCTTGGCGAAGCCCTGTCGGAGTACCGCGCTGCTCCACCACCACCACGCCGTTGTGCTGCTGTTGGAGTTGTCTTCCCCAACCTCTCCCTCCTCCTTGCTGGATCAAGACGCAGGAGACGTCACCGGGCTGCACGTTTGTTGAACGTGGAGGCGTCGTTGTTCGGCGCTTAGATCGAAATCGACCGCGATATGAATCGTTGCGAGTACGACTCCACCAACCGCGTTCTTGTATCGCTTTTGGTCTGCGATCTTCAAAGGTATGAAGATGCTCTACCCCTCTGCTCGTTGCTGGTTTCTCCATAGATTGATCTTGGTGATGCGTAGAATTTTTTTTGATTTACTACTACGATCCCCAACAGTCTCCTCCGCCGCGGCCGGATCCCCGCAGCCTTTCCCTTCGAGCGCCAGCGAGGATTATAGTTACCGACCCCAACGACGATCCGAGCGGCGGCAGAAGATGCGAAGATCATGTTGGCGGACGAGACCGGCTTGGATGAGCATGCAAAGAAGTGGCCTGCGGACAAGAAGAAGGAGATCAACGCCCGGAGGGTGACGGACGAGGAACCCCGGATGCAGGCGAATGAGGCAGCAAGGATTCACACGGAGCAGAATGCCCGGATGCAGGTCGAGCTGGCGGCAAGGATGGAGGAGCAGGACACAGTCCTCTTCTCGCAGCAGCCGCACAACGAGTGATCGGAGGCCATCGGTCACGCTCGGACATTTATTTCATTTTGCCTTGTCCGATTTGTTAAGCTATGATTTGCTTTGCTTTGCTTTCTTTCGAACATTGGCATTCAGACAGTTTATTTCGTATGATCGACGTGCATGGATTGCATGAATTCGAGGTTTTGATTTTGCTATATGTGAATGTGCGGTGCAAAATTTGAGGTGTGTCTAGTCAGTGCCCGCACACACGTCCGGACGTGTCCGCGGATGTTTGAGGTGTGAGGTTTGCCAAGTCCGGCTATAGATGCTCTTAGAACACAAACATCTTTTTTCTAGAGTCCAATTTTCCATTTGGCTGTAGAGACATATGGCATCTACAAAAACTGCAAAGATAGAATCAACCATGTAACTTAGGGTGAGATAATGAAATCACTTTGTCGGTTTCACTCATACAATGGGTACTATCATGGTTGACTTTTTTTTTTGCCAACCCTTTCACTAGCTGACTCTGCACAAAGTGTGAGCATTAAATATACTGGCTAGTCATTGGAATCAAATCTAGAGCTATCAATTGAGTGCTTTCAATTTCCATACTCAACTTTACTGCCCACCGACACTTAGGACACACCATATTTTTAGAGAAACAAAAAAAAAAACAGGGGAGTAAACCGCTGACATGGCAAGCCCAGTCGCAATTTTTTGTACGAGAACATATGGCATCTACAAAGATAGAAATCATGGAATCAACCATGTAATTTAGGGTCACACAATAAAATCGATTTTTGGTATTACTCAGTGAAAAAAATAGCACACTATAGCATATTAAGAATCGCCTCGCTATATTAATATATGTACAACGTCTCACTAATAGCGCGCTATAACATGTTAATAGCATATTTTTAAGAACGCCGCTATTTTGTATGACGCGCTATTTTTTCCTTGGTATTACTCACCCACATACAATGGTACTTAATACTTTCTTAGTTGACCCTTCATAGAGTTAGCATTAAATATGTTGGCTAGTCGATGGAATCAGATCTAGAGTTGTCAATTGAGTGCTTTCAATTTCCAAACTCAAATATACTCACCTCCAACAATTTGGACACATCATATCGTAGTGGTTGAGAAAAAATATATGTTACACAATACTAAGAAATATGCCCGTAAATGACAACAGGAGAGAAAATAAACATGGCTTAAGACTACCCTGAAAATCCGCGTCATATATTTCAACACGGTGCACGTTCTTTGATACAGGAAAAAGGTCAATAATGTCTCCGCATGCACCGTGGCATGCTCTTTGACTTGTTGTAGAGGCACGACTTGGGTTGGCGACTGGTTAAGCATGAATTTAATTTGGTATTAGAGTGGTTCAACCAATGACGTCGATTCTAAGTTTTTCATCACTTTCATATCGCCTTGTCTCTTTTTGAATAGATTAATCTTCTCTATCCACGAGCGTGTCATCCAATTAATCAAAGAAAAAATATGTTTCATAGATAGTTCATCGAAGTTCAAATTTCTAGTAGATTGAGTCATGATAGTTGTTTCCTTCAAATTAACCAAATAAAACCGATTGAGGGATTATATCCAATCCGGAAGCGCCAACAGCCTTGGTGCCTATGCATGTCGCGCCATGCATTGAAGCAACAACATCTATATGAGGTATTCATCATGCTCACACCACTCAACTCCTAGATATCAACCTTTCGGGCAAAGGCTTCCATGCACACACAAACGGTGGCTGCAACGCCTTCATCCGCACATGCAAGCAGTGACTCCTCCATGCGCCTCCGGCGATGCGTACAAGTAGATCGATGTCGATAGGCTGCCAGATCCGATCTACAGACGCAAAAGAGATTATGCAATGAACACGTACACGCGACAAACGACATCAGAAAGATCATGCGTGCGGCAACAACAGACGACCTACACTCGATCAGCTTTCACATGCAGTGACCGTAGCGGCAATTCAGACACATAGCAGATCTGTTAACTTGAAACAAACACTCAGACCCATCCATCCAGAAGTAAAAGATCCCAAAAGGCCATGATGCCTCGAGTGCAGTCAACTATACATCTCAAAGTACCTTCATCCATATAGCTATGCACATAAACTCTACGCACTTGCATGCAAGGTAGATATATCGTCGTTGTCCAAGCGGCAGTGTAGGCAACAACGATGGTGTGGCCTATATAGGATGTGAGGCAGCTCACGCGAGGTTGGCGGCCGGTTCGGGCGCGACACGATTGAAGTCAGAGCTTCGGGGAGCCCCTGACAATACGAATCTCGACGGATGACATGCATATATGTGGGTAAGCTAGCTAGGAAAGCAATCCATCTGGTTGTATGCGCACAGGTCAAGCGTCAATATATCCATATATTGTATTGCAAAAGATATCTAGAGTCATTTCCGTCTTGTATAAGAACTCTTTCCGTGGAAAGGTCAAACCGTTTAAAATTAAATTAATTGCGGGTTGTTTCTTGTAAATATTAAGGGGTTTTAAGTAAAAAGTGACGACAGGCCAAGAATACATATTTGTTTTATTAATAAGTATAGATATCAGATTATCCGTGAGTGTTATCTCTCACAAATAATATTTCCATGCCTCTATAAGTATTGATTGATGAAAAAACTAGAAAATGTGTGAAAAAGAGATCACACACACACACACGTAGGCACGCATGCATGATTAAAAGTATTGTCTTCGGTAAAGCACTTCTTTCAGTTAAAAGAAGACATACAACTTTTTTGTTTATTTATTTTCCAAGTAATCCATTTACCCCTTTTTGAAAAACGTAATTCATTTATACTATGTCGCATCGCTAAGAAAAGAACGACATTATATGCAAACGGACTTAAAAAAATTAAACTAGGCAAAAGATTTGCCATTTTCTTTAGATAAGGAAGAAGTTTAGACAAAGCCCACAAGGCGGGGAAATATAAGCTCCTCTCATGGCACTACAACACTCAAATATTTGGCACCCCCAACGAGCAAAGCGAGATCTACTTCTTAATCTTCGAGATAATGACCATGGTAGGCGCGACCGTGTTGTGGAAGACTCTAGCATTACGTTCCTTCCAAATTTTTCATAAGATAAGCATCATCAAGGAGGCAAGCACCTTAGAAGACCACTCCTCCCACGGGTATTGCCACTCCACCACTCCTTCACAAAAGTAACTGGAGCCCAATTAGATGACACAATGTCATGCATTTGAAGGCATGTCATTATCTCATTCCAAATGTAAATCGTGAAGCGACACTAATGAAGAATATAAGCCTCTGACTCTTGAGTCCACCTACAAAAAGGACAAAGGCCATGATATTTGGGAGTTGTGTTGGGTTTTTCCCGAAGAGGAAGGGTGAAGCAATATGGCATCGATAAGTATTTTCATAGTGAGAACCAAGGTTAACCAATAGGAGAACCACGACAACTTGTCTTTAACAACACTTGCACAAACAAAACCAAACACTTGCACCCAACACGGGCAAGAGGGTTGTCAAGGACCTTGAACTCGTTACTTGCAAGGATTACTTTTGATAGTGGTAGATAGATAAATACAAAGTAAAATAAAAAGAAAATAAATAAGTTGTAGAAAGGTATTTTTAGATTTTTAGCAAATATAATTAAGTAGACCCGTGGGGCATAGTGTTCGCTAGAGGCTTCTCTCGAAAGCAGCATACAGTGGGTAGACGAATTACTCCTGGACAATTGATAGAAAATCGCATAATTATGATTATGTATTCATGACAATGGTCATGTATATAAGCATCACGTCCATGACAAGTAGACCGAAACGATGTTGCATCCACTACTATTACTCCACCAATCGACCGCTTTCCAACATGCATCTATGATACTAAGTTCATGACAAACAGAGTAATGCTTTAAGCAAGATGACATGATGTAGACAAAGTAAGTACAAGCAATATGTTCAAACCACGTCCTTTTACCCTTAGTAGAAACAATACAATACGTGTCTTGTCCCCTTTCATCACTAGGATATAGAGCACCGCAAGTTGAACCCACTACAATGCACTCCTTCGTTGAAGATAAATCAATCTAGTTGGCCAAACCAAACCGATAGATTGGAGAGAATTGCAAAGCTATAAAAAATGATGCATAATAGAATTAGAGAAGACTCGATTACTTTTCATGAATAATCTGGCCATAAACCCACAATTCATCGATCCCAAAAACACACCGCAAAGGAAGATCACATTGGATGGATTAACGCGAGAATCATGGAGAACTTTGTATTGACGATCAAAGAGAGAGAAGAAGTCATCTAACTAGTGGCTATGGACCCATAGGTCTATAGTGAAGTACTCACACATCATCATGAAGGCAACAAGGTTGATGTAGACGGCCTCCGTGATGGATCCCCCCTCCGAGAGAGTACCAGGAAAGGCCTACAGATGGGATCGTAGAAGAACAAAGACTTGCGGTGGTGGAAAAACTGTTTCGGGTGGCTCTCTGATGTATTGGGGTAATTGGAAATATATAGAAGTGGAATAAGGTCAAAAGGTGCCACAAGGGGCCCCACGAGCCATGGGGGCACTAACAAAACAATGACTATCGTTTACCACGTGCTTCATCATACCCAGGGCAACCAAACGCCCTGATCAATAGGAAGAAGTTTTCTCTTTTGTGTCTCCATGAAGTTTTTTCTTTTCTCTTCTTGATTTATTTATTATGCTTATGGTTAGCCCTTGTTGCAACCTCATGCCTGCTGAATTCAACAGTTATTTCTCAAGTTGTAGGGTAGCGAGTTTTCCGATGGCTGCCTAGCTTTCGGACGTGCACCATCTATTCAGTTTCGCTTCCCTCTTGTGTGACGAGCCAAGTAAGTGTCGGGTTGGCCCGTGGGGTGATTCCACCTAGGTAACCCCTCGGCTTTGCCAAACTGGGTACATGGGCAACCAGGCACATTACTCTTTTAATAAGGGTCGCACAGGAACAAACCATGACGGAATCGATAAAAATCGCGGAAGTTATGGACAATTATGCATCTCCCGGAGTCGAGTACGAGTAGCAGTACAATGAGCCCGCTTCAACTCGTACTGGAGTTCGTTCATTTGTTTTGGAGTTGCCCGAGCAGTTTACTATTTGGGCTATTGACGGTGTCCTGGACTAGGGGGTACTCACCATGTCGTCTCCCGACCAGTGGGTCAGGCCGAGGACCCCAGGGGCGGTTCACTAATGGGCCAGTTAGGACAGCCCATGATGCATACGAGGAAGATTCCGCAAGACTTGGTGAAAAACACAAGGACTCCTCTCCACCGATGTAGCCGACTTGGACTCTTGTTATCGTAGGCCTCTGGTGCGTTATATAAGCCGAGGGCAGGCTAGAAATTAGACAACGATCATATCATCATAGATCGTATCATCATACGAGCATAGCTCTTAGGGTTTAGACCACTACTTACGATCTCGTGGTAGATCAACTCTGTACTCAATACACCATCATCAATACAAACAAAGCAGGACGTAGGGTATTACCTCCATAGAGAGGACCCGAACCTGGGTGAACATCGTCTCCCTTGTCTCCTGTTACCCATCGATCCAAGACCCATAGTTCGGGACCCCTTACCTAAGATCCGCCGGGTTTGACACCAACATTGGTGCTTTCATTGAGAGTTCCGATATGTGATCGATAGAAGGATTGATTGCTCGTCTGCAGATTGATTGCAGTTTTTTTTCTGGACAACGAATTTGTGTTTGTCATCCATGATTCCTCGAGCATTGTTTTGACGATTGCTTCGGTGGAATTGTGCGGAATTGTATCTAGAACAACTCTGCAAATTTTCGTCACGTTCCGATGGAGGAATCTCCGGCGATCTCCGATATACCAGATCCGTGTCGAATCTGGACGAGAATCTGGATGAGTTTAGGGAGAGGAGTCCGGTGTCTAGCTCAGACGTCCGTTGGAAAATCGCACCGTTCATCGGCTGTGGAATTCCTATGCCGATCACCCCTCAAAATTTCAGATTGATCCAACTGTCCGAACTCCAGGGAACGTTCGATGAGTACCAGAAATTTCGGATCTATGTTCTACGCGAAAACAAATCCGACCCGAGTTCATCTTTTTCATGAACGGATTGTCGAACGTTCTTTTTAAAGAATATTTTCTCATCATCTTGGCAAGCTGACCAAGAGTTCAACATCGCAAGGGCCAAACTATCATTGGAAGAACCTCGTCACTCGCGGGTTGTACGGGTCGGGCGATTTGTTGTTTCATCAAGCCAGCATCGACCTCATCATAAATTCCGAGCTATGTCGGCATCGTAGTGCTACCTACTTTGACACGTCGGATGGCATGGGGCTCTAGCGTCACCTTACCAATTTGCTCTGTCACCTCGGCTGGACCGGGGGATATGCCATCTCTTCATCAACTTGCTGCGAGGACTTTGGCGTCACGAGCCGACCTGCTTCAACACATTGACTAGCATGAGACTTCGGCGTCATCAGCCGACTTGCATGAGACTTCAGCGTCCGCCGATCACGTCTTTGCCATGTTAACTGGACCGAGGACTTCATCTCGCCACATCGATCGTGCAGCGTTGCCACTTCGTCAAGCCGAACTCTTCATTCAGGCACCTCGGCACCTAGGCCATATTCCTTTACTTATTTACGTCACTTAAATTAAGTAAGTAGAAGAATTTTTTTAAATATATTATTATCTTTCTTTGTTATTACTTTTTGCTTGGACTATTTTATGAGTGCAGAAAATCGACTTCGACTGCCATCACGTGGTCAACTCGGCGTCACCTTGCCAACCTACTCCACCACCTCGGCTGGACCAGGGGCTTTGCCTTGCCACATCGGCCGAGCCGTGACACTACTTCAGAGTGTCGAACTCCTCGTTCGGTCACCTCGGGACGGGCTTAGGGGCTGGGACCTCGGTCATGCCGAAGACTACGCATCGTCTCTGTCAAAGTTCAATAGGCATCCTTGTTCCGCCACAAGCCCGGACCGCGTCATCGACACCGAGCACATTGACCAGCTAAGTCGCTTTCATGCTCACTTTTTTTAATTTTTTGAATTTTGTTCGGTTCGACCAAGCATTATAATTTTTTGACAAAAAGTTGTTTGCGAAATTTTTTCCTTGTCAAAACTTTGTTTGTTACAAACAAATTCAAATACCCATTTACTTGGGGGCTTCCTTTATGAATCTATTCCTCTTGCATATGATTATTAATGTATCAGACCCTTCCTTGTTCGTGTTTACGCCAATATATGCATCATGTTGACTTAAGTGTTCTGCAAAGCTAGGTTGCCTTGCTCCTGTGCTTACCCCTGCGTTCTCGATTGTTCGGCTAGGGAGTAAAGGGATCACCTCTGCGATTGTTACGATCGGGTCATCCGAACTCGTACCTCAGACGGGTGAAGCCGAAAGCTAGCGCTCTTACTGTTTTCAACTATGGTCGGCCACGACAGAAGACAAGCATACATAAATCTATTGCACACCCCTCATGGTAATCATGAGAACCCAAAGAAAGGAACCGTTAGCAGAACTATTTACTTTGAAGATGCTTCTTACGTTAAATAGTAATATAGCATAAGTTCCCTTGGCGCGCTTTGTCTATTATAGCCTAATGGCCTGATTGCCTGGTTATTCGTAACACCTCCGATATCCTCGGATGGCATAGTAGATAACACTTTGTGGCCCTTGGCCGAAGAGGGAGAATTCGACGGTCGGTTAAGACGCATTTAAAGTTCGGGCGAACACATATATGATATAAGTACTTCGGTACATACAATCATTATACATAAAATTCTTTTACCCAAGTCACTTGGGAGCTCTTACATTTGTATGAGCCATTTTATAATAAATGTTTTATTCTTAGTTGTTGCAAAGTCTTTTTCTACCACTCCTTTCTCGACTCGAGTGCTTGGTCAATAGCTGGGTAGCCTGTTTTCTCTTTAAAGCCGCTCGAGTTTAGTTCGCTAAACAAGCCTTGGAGAAACACCCCGCCTTCGGGATATGGAGATTGAACCCAAAGGTTGACCCGCTTGGAGTCCGGAGATCGGATGTATCATATTAAAGCACGACCAAAGGACATATTAAATTTTAGACCAATTTTGGATTGACACAATTTTATTTTATCTTAACATAAAGTTTTTTGGTATTTCCGAGCATAACTCTTGCAGTACAATGCTGGATGCATTTCACGCATCGGCCGTATTAAGGGGGGGGGGGTCTGCGGTTAACACCGAACCCACCAAACACCGAGGTACTCCATGCAGTCCTCGGCAAAACGTTCTCGGATATTGCTTTATATGCATCGTTTTGAATTGTGTCTTTGGTCTGTAGTTGGGTTTCCCTTCTCCTGTGATTGCCTCCTACATTCTGCTTTGTTCGGGTAGGTGTGCAAAGGATGAACCACTGTGCTTGTACTTCCGATTTAACTAGGTAACTACCTTAGTGGAAAAGCCGAAAACTGACTGTCACAATTAGCGCAAACTGGTCAGCGGTCGGATGACTCTGTCAAACTATAGACTGATAGAGGTTACCCCATGGGCCTTTCATAAATTTGGCCGAAGTGTTAACGGCTTGACCTTGACGGATGCCGAACACTAACCGGGGGCTAGTAACTGGCCTCCCAAACTTTATGCTCATATGTCTAAGTGAAAGTTATAAAGCCTAGATATCTGATTGTTGTGAGACGTAGTAGTAAATCAAAATTTCTCCTACGTTACCAAGATCAACATATGGAGAAACCAGCAATGAGCAAAGGGGTAGAACATCTTCATACCTTTGAAGATCGCTAACCGGAAGCGTTACAAGAACGCGGTTGGTGGAGTCATACTCGCAGCGATTCAGATCGCGGTGGAATACGATCTAAGTGCCGAACAACGGCGCCTCCAAGTTCAACACACATGCAGCCTAGTGACGTCTCCTATGCCTTGATCCATCAAGGAGGAAGGAGAGGTTGAGGGAGATCTCCGGCAACACGACGGCGTGGTGACTGTAGAGCTACGTGGACTTCGGTAGAGCTTCGCCAAGCGCTACAGAGAACGAGGAAGAGGAAGGGTAGGGCTGCGCCGAGAGAGAGAGAGAGAGAGAACTCGTGTCTCAAATCAACCCCAATACCTTGGGTATATATAGGAGGAGGGAGAGGGGGGGCCGCCTTGGCCCCTCCTCCAAGGAGGTGAGGTTCGGCCGAGATAAGGGAGGAGTCCACCTCCCACAAGGGAGGTGGATCTCTTCCTTTTGAATCTCCTTTTGCCTTATCTCTTTATCCCTAGCCGCATGGGCCTTTAGGGAAGGACTTGGACAGCCCAATAAGGGCTGTTCCACCTCCTCTAAAAGCCCACTAAGTGCTTTGGTTGTCACACCCCTCCCGAGGATCCACCGGCACCCTCCCAGCACTCCCCGTACACTACCGATGAGCCTGAAAACTTTCCGGTGACCAAAACTGGACTTCCTATATATCAATCTTTACATCCGGACCATTCCGGAACTCTCTCGTGATGTCCAGGATCTCATCCGGGACTCCTAACAACCTTCAGTAACCACATACAACATTTCTCTATAACCCTAGCGTCATCGAACCTTAAGTGTGTAGATCCTACGGGTTCGGGAGGCACGTAGACATGATCGAGACACCTCTCCGGTCAATAACATCGGGATCTGGATACCCATGTTGGCTCCCACATGCTCACGATGATCTCATCGGATGAACCACGATGTCGGGGATTCAATCAATCCCGTATACAATTCCCTTTGTCTACCGATATGACACTTGCCCGAGATTCGATCGTCGGTATCCCTATACCTTGTTCAATCTTCTTACCGGCAAGTCTCTTTACTCGTTCCATAACACATCATCCCGTGGCTAACTCCTTAGTCACATTGAGCTCATTATGATGATGTCTTACCGAGTGGGCCTAGAGATACCTCTCCGTCACACGGAATGACAAATCTGAGTCTCGATTCGTGCCAACCCAACAGACACTTTCAGAGATACCTGTAATGTACCTTTATAGCCACCCAATTACGTTGTGACGTTTGGCACACCCAAACATTCCTATGGTATCTGGGAGTTGCACAATCTCATGGTCTAAGGAAACTATACTTGACATTAGAAAAGCTTTAGCAGACGAACTACACGATCTTGTGCTATGCTTAGGATTGGGTCTTGTCCATCACATCATTCTCCTAATGATGTGATCCCGTTATCAACGACATCCAATGTCCATGATCATGAAACCATGACCATCTATTGATCAACGAGCTAGCCAACTAGAGGCTCACTAGGGACATGTTGTGGTCTATTTGTTCACACATGTATTACGGTTTCCGGTTAACACAATTATAGCATGAACAATAGACAATTATCATGAACAAGGAAATACAATAATAACCATTTTATTATTGCCTCTAGGGCATATTTCCAACAGCCTCTCACTTGCACTAGAGTCAATAATCTAGTTACATTGTGATGAATCGAACACCCATAGAGTTCTGGTGTTGATCATGTTTTGCTCGTGAGAGAGGTTTATTCAATGGATCTGCGACATTTAAATCCGTATGTACTTTACAAATATCTATATCTCCTTCCTGAATGTAATGACGAATGGAGTTGAAGCGGCGCTTGATGTGTCTTGTCTTCTTGTGAAACCTGGGCTCCTTTGCAAGGGCAATAGCTCTAGTGTTGTCACAGAATAGAGTCATCGGGCCCGACGCATTGGGAATCACTCCTAGGTCAGTGATGAACTCCTTCATCCAGACTCCTTCCTTTGCTGCTTGCGAAGCAGCTATATACTCCGCTTCACAAGTAGATGCCACCATGACGCTTTGCTTGCTGCTGCACTAGCTGACTGCCCCTCCGTTCAAAATATACACGTATCCGGTTTGTGACTTGGAGTCATCCGGATCTGTGTCGAAGCTAGCATAGACATAACCCTTTACGACGAGCTCTTCGGCACCTCCATATACGAAAAACATGTCTTTTGTCCTTTTCAGGTACTTCGGGATATTCTTGACCGCTATCTAGTGTTCCAATTCGGGATCACTTTGGTACCTCCCTACCAAACTTATGGCAAGGTTCACATCAGGTCTGGTACAGAACATGTCATACATAATAGAGCCTATGGCTGAATCATAGGGGATGACACTCATCTCTTCTCTATCCTTTGCCGTGGTCGGGCATTGAGTCGTACTCAATCTCACACCCTGTAACACAGGCAAGAACCCCTTCTTGGACTGATCCATATTGAACTTCTTCAATATCTTGTCAAGGTATGTGCTTTGTGAAAGACCTATGAGGCGTCTCGATCTATCTCTATAGATCTTGATGCCTAATATGTAAGCATATTCTCCAAGGTCCTTCATTGAAAAACATTTATTCAAGTAGGCCTTTACACTTTCCAAGATTTCTATATCATTTCCCATCAACAATATGTCATCTACATATAATATGAGGAATGCTACAGAGCTCCCACTAACTTTCTTGTAAATACAGGGTTGTCCATAAACCTATATAAATCCAAACACTTTAATCACCTCATTAAAGCGAATGTTCCAACTCCTAGATTCTTGCACCAGCCCATAGATGGAGCGCTGGAGCTTGCATACCTTGTTAGCATCTTTAGGATCGACAAAACCTTCCAGCTGCATCATATACAGTTCTTTCATAAGGAAACCATTAAGGAATGCCGTTTTCACGTCCATTTGCCAGATCTCATAATCATAAAATGCGGCAACTGCTAACATGATTCGGACAGACTTCAGCATCACTACGGGTGAGAAAGTCTCATCATAGTCATCTCCTTGAACTTGTCGATAACCCTTAGCGACAAGCCGAGCCTTATAGAAGGTCACATTACCATCCGCGCCAGTCTTCTTCTTAAAGATCCATTTATATTCTATGGATTGCTTATCATCAGGCAAGTCCACCAAAGTCCATACTTTGTTCTCATACATGGATCCTATCTCGGATTTCATGGCTTCAAGCCATTTGTTGGAATCCAGGCCCGCCATCGCTTCTTCATAGTTCGAAGGTTCACCATTGTCCAACAACATGATCTCCAGGACAGATTTTCCGTACCACTCTGGTGCGGAACGTGTCCTAGTGGACCTTAGATGTTCAATAGTAACTTGATTTGAAGTTTCATGATCATCATCATTAACTTCCTCTCCAGCCGGTGCAGGCTCCACAGAAACAACTTCCTGTGCTGTGTTACTTTCCGGTTCGAGTGGAGGAACAATTACCTCATCAAGTTCTATTTTCCTCCCACTTACTTCTTTTGAGAGAAACTCTTTCTCAAGAAAGGATCCATTCTTGACAACAAAGACTTTGCCTTCGGATCTGAGGTAGAAGGTATACCCAATATTTTCTTTGGGGTATCCTATGAAGACGCACTTTTCCACTTCGGGTTCGAGCTTCTAAGGTTGTTGTTTCTTCACATAAGCATCGCATCCCCAAACTTTTAGAAATGACAACTTAGGTTTCTTTCCAATCCATAATTCATACGGTGTCGTCTCAACAGATTTAGACGGTGCCTATTTAAAGTGAATGCGGCAGTCCCTAATGCATATCCCCAAAATGATAGCGGTAAGTCGGTAAGAGACATCATAGATCACACCATATCCAATAGAGTGCGATTACAACGTTCAGACACACCATTTTGCTGAGGTGTGCCAGGCGGCATGCATTGTGAAACAATTGCACATTTCCTTAGGTGCGTGCCAAACTCGTGACTCAAATATTCTCCGCCACGATCAGATCATAGGCACTTTATTTTCCTGTCATGTTGATTCTCTATCTCACTCTGAAATTCGTTGAACCTTTCAAAGGTTTCAGACTTGTGTTTCATTAAGTAGACATACCCATATCTGCTCAAGTCACTAGTGAGGGTGAGAACATAACGGTAGCCATCGCGAGCCTCGACGCTCATTGGACCGCATACATAAGTATTTATTATTTCCAACAAGTTAGTTGCTCGCTGCATTGCTCCGGAGAATGGAGTCTTGGTCATCTTGCCCATGAGGCATGGTTCGCACGTGTCAAATGATTCAAAATCAAGAGACTCCAAAAGTCCATCAGCATGGGGTTTCTTCATGTGTTTGACACCAATATGACCAAGGCGGCAGTGCCACATGTAAGTGGGACTATCGTTATCAATCTTACATCATTTGGTACTCACACTATGGACATGTGTAACATCATGTTCGAGATTTATCAAAAATAAACCATTGAACCGTGGGGCATGATCATAAAACATTTCTCTCATATAAATAGAACAACCATTATTCTCAGATTAAATGAGTACCCATCTCGCATCCAACGAGATCCAGATACAATGTTCGTGCTCAAAGCTGGTACCAAATAACAATGATTAAGGTTTAAAACTAATCCCGAAGGTAGATGTAGAGGTAGCGTGCCGGCAGTGGTCACATCGACCTTGGAACCTTTCCCGATGCGCATCATCACCTCGTCCTTTGCTAGTCTCCGCTTATTCCATAGCTCCTGCTTGGAGTTACAAATGTAAGCAACTACATCGGTATCAAATACCTAGGAGCTACTACGAGCGCTGGTTAGGTACACGTCAATAACAAGTATATCACATATACCTTTAACATTGTCGGCCTTCTTATCCGCTAAGTACTTGGGGCAGTTTCGCTTCCAGTGACCGGTACCCTTGCAATAAAAGCACTCAGTCTCAGGCTTGGGTCCTTGCTTGTTCTTCTTCCCGACAACTTGCTTACCGGATGCGGCAACAACTTTGTCATCCTTCTTGAAGTGCTTCTTACCCTTGCCTTTCTTTAAACTAGTGGTCTTATTCACCATCAACACTTGATGCTCCTTTTTGATCTCGACCTTCGCTTATTTCAGCATCGAGTACAACTCAGGAATGGACTTCTCCATACCCTGCATGTTGTAGTTCATCACAAAGCTCTTGTAGCTAGGTGGAAGTGACTGGAGGATTCTGTCAATGACCGAGTCATCCGGGAGATTAACTCCCAGCTTAGTCAAGCGGTTGTGCAACCCAGATATTTTGAGTATGTGCTCACTGACAAAACTGTTTTCCTCCATCTTACAACTGAAGAACTTGTCGGAGACATCATATCTCTCGACCCGGGCATGAGCTTGGAAAACCAGTTTCAACTCTTGGAACATCTCATATGCTCCGTGTTGCTCAAAACGCTTTTGGAGCCCCGGTTCTAAACTATAAAGCATGCCGCACTAAACAAGGGAGTAATCATCGCAACATGACTGCCAAGCGTTCATAATGTCTTGATCTGCTGGGAAAATGGGTGCGTCACCTAGCGGTGCATCAATCACATACAATCTTTTGGAAGCTATGAGGATGATCCTCAAGCCACGAATCCAGTCTGCATAGTTGCTTCCATCATATTTTAGCTTGGTTTTCTCTAGGAACGCATTGAAGTTGAGGGTGACATTAACGTTTGCCATTGGATCTACAATATAGATTGTAAAGACAATTTTAGACTAAGTACATGATAATTAAGTTCACATAATCAAATTATTTAATGAAATCCCACTTAGATATACATCTCTCTAGTCATCCAAGTCATACATGATCCACGTCAACTAGCTCGTGTCCGATCAACACATGAGACGAACTAGTCATCCATGGTGAACATCTCCATGTTGATCGCATCTACTATACGACTCATGTTCGACTTTTCGGTCTTTTGTGTTCCGAGGCCATGTCTGTACATGCTAGGCTCTTCAAGTTAACCTAAGTGTTTCGCGTGTGTAAATTTGGCTTACACCCGTTGTGTGCGAACGTTAGAACCTATCACACCCGATCATCATGTGGTGCTTCGAAACAACGATCCTTATCAACGGTGCATAGTTAGGGTGAACACATTTCTTGAAATTTTGTTGAGAGATCATCTTATTTACTACCATCGTTCTAAGCAAATAAGATGTAAACATGATAAACATCACATGCAATCAATATAGTGACATGATATGGCCAATATCATCTTGCTCCTTTGATCTCCATCTTCGGGGCACCATGATCATCACTGTCATCGGCACGATACCCTGATCTCCATCATCATGATCTCCATCATCGTGTCTTCATGAAGTTGTCTTGCGAACTATTACTTCTACTACTATGGCTAACGATTAACAATAAAGTAAAGTAATTACATGGCGTTTATGATTGACACGCAGGTCATACAATAAAATAAGACAACTCCTATGGCTCCTGCCGGTTGTCATACTCATCGATATGCAAGTCGTGAATCCTATTACAAGAACACGATCAATCTCATACATCACAATGCATCACATCACATCCTTTGGCCATATCACATCACAAGGCATATGCTGCAAAAACAAGTTAGACGTTCTCTAATTTGTAGTTGCAAGTTTTTACGTGGCTGCTATAGGTTTCTAGCAAGAACGTTTCTTACCTACGTCCAAACCACAACGTGATATGCCAATTGCTATTTACCGTTCATAAGGACCCTTTTCATCGAATCCAATCTGACTAAGGTGGGAGAGACAGACACCCGCTAGCCACCTTATGCAACAAGTGCATGTCAGGCGGTGGAACCGGTCTCACGTAAGCGTACGTGTAAAGTTGGTCCGGGCCGCTTCATCCCACAATACCGTCGAATCAAGATAAGACTAGTAACGACAAGCATATTAACAAGATCGACGACCACAACAACTTGTGTTCTAATCGTGCATGGATTCTATGCATAAACCTAGCTCTAATACCACTGTTGTGAGACGTAGTAGTAAATCAAAATTTCTCCTACGTCACCAAGATCAATCTATGGAGAAACCAGCAACGAGAAAAGGGGTAGAGCATCTTCATACCTTTGAAGATGGCTAAGCGGAAGCGTTACAAGAACGCGGTTGGTGGAGTCATAGTCGCAGCGATTCAGATCGCGGTGGAATCCGATCTAAGAGCCGAACAACAGCGCCTCCGTGTTCAACACACGTGTAGCACGATGACGTCTCCTATGCCTTGATCCAGCAAGGAGGAAGGAGAGGTTGAGGGAGACTTCTGGCAGCACGACGGCATGGTGACGGTGGAGCTACGTGGACTCCCGCAGGGCTTCGCCAAGCGCTACGGAGAACAGGGAAGAGGAAGGGTAGGGCTGCGCCGAGACAGAGAGAACTCATGTCTCAAATCAGCCCCAATACCTCGGGTATATATAGGAGGAGGGAGAGGGAGGGCCTCCTTTTACCCTCCTCCAGGGAGGAGAGGTTCGGCCGAGATAAGGGAGGAGTCCACCTCCCACAAGGGAGGTGGATCTCTTCCTTTTGAATCTCCTTTTGCCTTATCTCTTTATCCCTAGCTGCATGGGCCTTTAGGGAAGGACTTGGCCAGCCCAATAAGGGCAGGTCCGCCTCCTCTAACAGCCCACGAAGTCCTTTGGTCATCACGCCCCTCCTGGGGGTCCTCCGACACCCTCCCGACACTCCTGGTACACTACCGATGAGCCTGAAAACTTTCCGGTGACCAAAACTGGACTTCCTATATATCAATCTTTTTCTTCGGACCATTCCGGAACTCCTCATGACATCCGAGATCTCATCCGGGACTCCGAACAACCTTCTCTTACCACGCACAACATTTCTCTATAACCCTAGCGTCATCGAACCTTAAGTGTGTAGACCCTACGGGTTCGGGAGGCACGTAGACATGACCGAGACACCTCTCCGGTCAATAACCAACAGCAGGATCTAGATACCCATGTTGGATCCCACATGCTCCACGATGATCTCATCGGATGAACCATGATGTCAGGGATTCAATCAATCCCGTATACAATTCCCTTTGTCTACCGCTATGACACTTGCCCGAGATTCGATCGTCGGTATCCCTATACCTTGTTCAATCTCGTTATCGGCAAGTCTCTTTACTCATTCCGTAACACATCATCCCGTGGCTAACTCCTTAGTCACATTGAGCTCATTATCATGATGTCTTATCGAGTGGGCCCAGAGATACCTCTCTGTCACACGGAGTGACAAATCCCAGTCTCGATTCGTGCCAACCCAACAGACACTTTTGAAGATACCTGTAGTGTACCTTTATAGCCACACAGTTACGTTTTGACGTTTGGAACACCCAAAGAATTCCTACGGTGTCCGGGAGTTGAACAATCTCATGGTCTAAGGGAACGATACTTGACATTAGAAAAGCTTTAGCAGACGAACTACACGATCTTGTGCTATGCTTTGGATTGGGTCTTGTCCATCACATCATTCTCCTAATGATGTGATCCCATTATCAATGACATCCAATGTCCATGATCATGAAACCGTGACCATCTATTGATCAACGAGCTAGCCAACTAGAGGCTCACTAGGGACATGTTGTGGTCTATGTGTTCACACATGTATTACAGTTTCCGGTTAACACAATTATAGCATGAACAATAGACAATTATCATGAACAAGGAAATACAATAATAACCATTTTATTATTGCCTCTAGGGCATATTTCCAACACTGATTGCCTCGTTTTCCGCTAACACAATCGCCTTCGTGCACCGAGACGTCGGCTAAGGTTGTTTTTTTACTGTGGAAACACCCTTTGTAGCATCTACAAAGGGATAGAAGCCGATGATGGGCAACTCTCAAATTATAAACGGTCACACATGAGTCAAAATTGCATATAGCATTAAAGCATTTGTATTCAATATGCGAGCACTACCTTCTGTAATCACCATTATAAAGCTGGGTTGCCTGGCTCCTGTGCTTACCCCCTACGTTCCCGATTGATCGACTAGGAGGTAAAGGGAGCACCTCTGTGATTGTTACTTCCAGGTCATCCGGGTTAGTACCTCAGACTGGGTGAAGCCGAAAGCTAGCCATCTTAAGTATATAATTGGTCGGCAACGACGGAAGTGAAAATTTCGGTTCATTAAAGACCATAGAGTTCGGGAACATTCCCCGAACTAAATCCTCAATATTTTCCTCCCACATTGATCGGAGTTGAGGTTTCACGATCATGGTCAACATGACATCCTGGGAAAAGGAACTTATAGAAGAACTATATTTCCCAGAAGATGTTTCTTACGTTAATAGTAAAACATATCTCTTCACATACCTTTGTTTATAAAACCATATGACCGGATTGCCTTGTTTGTCATAAATCTTTGCCGTTCTAAAGGCTTTATAAAGTAGGACAAACATTCCTCAACTAATGGCCAAGGAGGTTGAAGCCGATGGTCGGTTAACAAAGTCTTGTACAATGAGGATCCGAGCATTAATGATGTAAAGTACTTGGATACATAGAATCATTACACATAAATTGTGTCAAAACTAACAAAGTTTGTGTCAAACAAATATGGATCCTTAATTCGATCACCCATGCCAAAATTAAGGCTCGAGGGCTACTACATTGCCTATTCAATGAAGCAAATTCAAAGTGCAATACGGTTTCTGAGGAGATTCGATCCTTAGGTTGGTCAGCCGCACCCAAACTGAGTCTCGGAAACTATTGCGTACCACGTTACATCCCTAAACGAATGCCGCCGAGCAAGAACTTGATCCTCAGGCTGATTTTGCAAATCGACCTAAGTCTCAGGGGCTACTGGGATTAGTGGTTTTATTTTGATTATTATTTTTTCCTTTAGGGTAATCTCAGGTTTTAGACCGACAGGCACCTTGAGGGATACTGGCTATATATCTCGGCAGAGAATAAATTGAAATGATCGGAAATTATTTCCACAAAGAATCAGCTTGCTGCCGAGGTGGTGCACTATTTCTAAAGCAGTCCGGTGTAATGCTCGGATACTGGTGGTTGGCTCAATAGAGGGCAATGCCGACATTAAGCTCGGTTGAACTTGTTCAACCTTTTCAAAGACCAAAGTAATATATGATACCTCGGCCGCTGACCAGTGTTGGAGCTCGGCTACAAAAAACACCTTGGAAGCAGTCTGGCATAAAGCTCGGATGCAAATGGCTAGCTCCATAAAAGACTACTCTGGTATTTAAGGTCAGATGAAGTCCTTCAAATTTTCAGAGACCGAGGTAATTTATGACACCTCGGGTATAGTCCGACGTTGGAGCTCGAACACAGTCCGTCCTTGGAGCTTGGACACAGTCCGGCGTTGGAGTTTGGACACAATCCGACGTTAGAGCTCGGACGTAGCCCGTCATTGGCACTCTGATGCCGATCAACATTGAAGTTCGACTGGAAAAAGACACCTCACATGCAGTTCGGCGTTGGATCTCGGATGCAAGAGGACACCATCGCATGGGAAACACTTCAAACCCGAGGTGTGGCGTAAAAAATTATAAGGCATTGATAAAGGCCAAGAACTTAAAGGGTCTCAACGGATGCCCGACGTGTGAATACTTCAGATAGACCTAGGCGATCCTCAAGATCGGAGATGGGAAGATTTGTTGAACTAGTTTTGAAGACCGGCGACTGAAGATGAAGAACAGTTTAGAAGAACCAAGGAGCGTCCCCAACTTGAAGACCAGCTCAGGGGGCTATTGACGATGTCCTGGACTAGGGGGGTACTCACCACGTCGTCTCCCGACCAATGGGTCGGGCCGAGGACCCCCAGGGCGGTTCACTAATGGGCTAGTTCGGATAGCCCATGATGCATACAAGGAAGATTCCGCAAGACTTGGTGATCAAGACAAGGACTCCTCTCCACCGACGTAGCCGACTAGGACTCTTGTTATCCTAGGCCTCTGGTGCATTATATAAGCCGAGGCCAGGCTAGTCATTAGACAATGATCAGATCATCATAGATCATATCATCGTACGAGCATAGCTCTTAGGGTTTAGACCACTACATACGATCTCGTGGTAGATCAACTCTGTGCTCGATACACCATCATCAATACAAATAAAGCAGGACGTAGGGTATTACCTCCATAGAGTGGGCCCGAACCTGGGTAAACATCGTCTCCCTTGTCTCTTGTTACCCATCGATCCAAGACCCATAGTATGGGACCCCCTACCCGAGATCCGCCAGTTTTGACACCGACAACTGTCATTTCTTCATATGAACTTCAGTTTTATCGTTCTTGGGCTTGTTTGATTCATATGAACGACCGATGAACATATGGTGTTGGATATTCAATTTGTTCACTTTGGAAAATGTCCAAACATTAAACGATCAATTGGGTCCAAATCTGATGATTGGAACTTCTCCGTTTTGACCCAAACTTGGTCTTTCTTTTATGTGCCAATATACCTACGAAGACAACAGAACAAGGGAAAACTAATAAAAACTAAAAGTTGTAGAATGAACTTGGTAAAATGGGTAAGGATCAGAAATTGTGCATTGAGGACATGAAAAGGTGCTAGATGGATATGACATGAGACGTTTCTTGGTAAAACAGGCTCTAAAAAGTGTACACAAAATCCACTCGTAAGGAGGTCTCCACCCATTCCGTCCAAACCACCAGAGTTGGAGATCCTTAGCAAATTTGTTCAGATTTACAAGGCCCATGACACCATTTTTTTGGCTTCCGCGCAAGGTCCCCAACTTTGCACTTTCCAACAAAAACCTTGTCAGGGCCCGCCCAAAAGATATGCATGGCGAATGTTTTTGATCTTCTTTGCAACCTCAATGGGAATGTCCAAGGCTGTGAGGTGGTATATGATACTTGTGATCTGCGTTGGGTTTTCCGTGAACAGGAACATCTAAATGCAGTACAATACAGATACATATTTCCCTCGGTTATGAAACCAAGGTTTATCGAACCAATAGGAATATCGATCCACAACCGTGTTTAGCGGCTGCACACAAAATAGGAAACAACTTACACCCAACATGGGCAAGAGGTTGTTAATCCCCTTGATCTCGTTATTTGCAAGCAAGTGAAGTGTGTAGATAATAGTCTATAATTGTAAATTGCAAAATAAAATAAAAGTTAAATAATAACAACGAGGTATTGATAAGTTTGTAAATATATAAGTGAAAAGACCCGGGGGGCATAGTTTTCCCTAGCGGCATCTCTCATGAAAATAAGCATACAATGGCTAAACAAATTACTCTTGGGCAATTGATAGAAAAGCGCATAGTTATGTGATATTCACAGCAATGATCGTGTATATAGGCATCACGTCCAAGACAAATAGACCAACTCCTGCCAGCACCTATTACAATTACTCCACTTCAAGAGCGCTTCTATGCTCGCTTCTCTGCGTATTAAGTTCATGACAAACAGAGTAATGCATGAAGAACGATGACATGATGTAGACAGAGTAAACTCAAGCAATACGAATAAGCCCCGTTGTTTTATCCTTAGTGGCAACAACACAAAGATGCAACTTGTACCCTTCTATCACTGGGACATAGAAACTCGTCAGGTTGAACCCACTACAATGCACCTCTCTCACTGAAGAAAGATCAATCTACTTGGCCAAAGCAAATCAATAGATCGAAGAGAATTATGAAGCTATAATGATCATGCAATTAAGAATCATAATAATTTCAGAGAAGACTCAAATACTTTTCATGAATAATCTGAACATAAACCTATAATTCATCGGATCCCAACAAATGCACCATACAGAAGAGTTACATCGGATGGATCAAAGCAAAGATGCGATGATCATTGTATTGAAGATCAAAAGAGAGAGAGAGATAGCCATGTAGGTACTAACTACGGACCCTTAGGTCTATGGTGAACTACTCACACATCATCATGAGGGCAGAAAGGTTGATTAAGAGGCCCTCCGTGATCGATCCCCCCTCCGGCAAGGTGCCGGAACGGAGCTCCAGATGAGATCGCGGTGGAACAAAGACTTGTGGCAGCGGAAAAGTGTTTGTGGATGATCTTTAGGGTTTTTGGAATACATGAGAATTTATAGGCCAGAGAACAGGGTCGGGAGGGGCGCCAGGGGAGCACAAGACATCAGGGCATGACCACCCCCAGTGAGGGAGTCCCAGACTAAGGGGTCCTCGGGCCATCGGCCTATCTCTTAATACGCCGGCTTGGTGGGCCATTCTTTGATTGTCACAGAAAGGGCCAGATACATTGAGAGCCCACATTCTAGAAGGAAGTCCTGAAGGCACGTCATGCACTCCAAGTCAAGATGAGGAAATCGGCGTCTCGATCCTCGGCAGGAGACCTACCATGTGTAAACCCTAGTACCCCCCGGTGTCTATATAATCTGGGAGGGTTTTAGATCGTGGGGCAAGAGAAACTCATATAAGGTTTAGCTATTCGATCTCGTGGTAGATCAACTTTTTAACCTTGATATCATCAATATAATCATGCAAGACGTACAGTTTTACCTCCATAGGAGGGCCCAAACCTAGGTAAACATCGTCTCCTTCGTCCCCTGTTACCATCGATCCTAGTCTCACAGCTCGGGACCCCCTACCCGAGATCCGCCGGTTTTGACACCGAGATTGGTGCTTTCATTGAGAGTTCCACCATGATTGCCAAAGGAGTCGATGGCTCATGTTGTCATCTACGAAGAATTCCGCAACATGGACACTTTTGTCCCCAGACAGATCTTCGCTTTCGGCAGCATTATGCTTCACGCTGACCCGACCGTCCGTCTTGGACGGATCGGGAGTTTCGCCCCCGATCAAGAGGTCAGATTCGGGAACCTAGAGTTCTCCGTAGACTCTCGGGGCGATCTTTTGCTAACCGGGCTTGTAGTCTCGCGTGCCGTGCCCGAAGACTCTGAGGCTGTAACCTCGGATTCAGCTTGCAGTCCCGCGCACAGGATCGACCCCGATGATGACCTGACTTTTAGTCCGGATCCGGCCATAGCACCAGACGCCAGGATACATGTTCCTACCGAATACTCCCCTCGCGCGGACGCATCGGAGGTTAACTCCGAAAGCTCTGAGCAGATTGACTCGATCGAGCTCTCAACACTCAACAAGGCCCTAGATCGGATCTTGTCGATGAAAATTACCGATGACCCAACCCCGATCCATACTCAGATCGGTCTCAAGGTGGGTCAGGAAGAATTTTTCATCCCACCCACCACCCACCACCCACTTGATATCCACTGTCGAGGATTTAGCCAACATGCTGGACTACGCCTCCGAGGAGGCAGAAGACATGGATGAGGAAGATTGCGCTCCCACCCCCATTAACACCGGGCGATGGGCTGCCACCTCCACGTACGTTGTTGCTACCTCTTGAGCATGCGTTGGTTTTCCCTTGAATAGGAAAGGGTGATGCATCGAAGTAGCTAAGTATTTCCCTCAGTTGTTGAGAACCAAGGTATAAATCCAGTAGGAGGAACAAGCAAGTCACTAATGGATGCACCTACACAAATAATCAAACTCTTGCACCCAACGCTATAAAGGGGTTGTCAATCCCTTCATGGTTATTTGCAAGGATTAGATCTTATAGAGATAGATGAACCGAGTGTGGAAAGTAAAAGATAAATAAATTGCAGCAAGTATAGATCTGAAAATATATGATGGAAAATAGACCCGGGGCCATAGGTTTCACTAGAGGCTTCTCTCTTGAAGGCAAATATCATGGTGGGTAAACAAATTACTGTCAAGCAATTGATAGAAAAGAGAATAATCATGTAGTTATCCAAGACAATGATCACGCATATAGGTATCACCTCCATATCAAGTAGACTGAAACGATTCTACATCTACTACTATTACTCCACACATCGATCGACTCCTTCCTGCACCTAGAGTATTAAGTTCATGAAGAACAAAGTAACGCAATAAGAAAGATGACATGATGTAGAGGGATAAACTCAAGCAATATGATGAAAACCCCATCTTGTTACCCTTGATGGCAACAATACAATATGTGCCTCGCTACCCCTACGATGTCACTAGGTGAGGACACCGCAAGATTGAACCCAAAACCAAGCACTTCTGCAAGAATTACCAATGTAGTTGGCCAAACCAAACCAATAACTCGAAGAGACTTGCAAGGATATGAAATCATGCATATAAGAAATTAGAGGAGATTCAAATAAGATTCATGGATAATATGAACATAAACTCACAATTCACCGGATCTTAACAAACACACCGCAAAAGAGGATTACATCAGATAGATCTCCACGAAGATCATGAAGAACATGGTATTGAGGATCAAAGAGAGAGAAGAAGCCATCTAGCTAATAGCTATGGACCCTTAGGTCTGTGGTGGACTACTCACGCATCATCGGAGGGGCAATGGAGTTGATGTAGATGCCCTCCGTAATCGAAACCCCCTCCGGCAGATTACCGGAAAAGGCTCCAAGATTGGATCTCTCGGGAACGGAGGCTTCCTACGGCGGAAAAGTATTTGCGTGGCTCTTTTTGATGTTGGGAGAATATTTGGGTATTTATAGGCCAAGAATTAGGGTTAGGAGACCTGCCAGGAGGCGACAAGGCTGCTAGGCGCGGTGAGGGGAGGCGCCAACAGGCTTCTAGCACCCTGGCACCTCCCCTAACGTCCACTCTAAGTTGGGATGCCTTGTTTCCTTCCAGAAAAATTTCTTCCGCAGGTTTTATTCCGTTTGGACTCCGTTTAATATTCCATATCTGCAAAACTCAAAAACAAGGAAAAAAACAGAAATTGGCACTTGGCTCTTGATTAATAGGTTAGTCCCAAAAATAATATAAAATAGCATATTAATGCATATAAATCATCCAAAACAGATAATATAATAGCATGCCATCATAAAAATTATAGATAGTTGGAGACGTATCAACATCCCCAAGCTTAATTCCTGCTCGTCATCAAGTACGTAAATGATAAAAACAATTTTTTTTGTTATGGAGTGCTACCTAACATATTTATCCAAGTAATATTCTTTATTGTGGCATGAATATTCAGACCTGTTAGACTCTAAACAAAAGCTTACTATTGATATAGAAACAATAACATTTCAAGCATACTAGCAAAGCAATTGTATCTCTTCAATATATAATGGCAAAAGAAAGTTATCCCTACAATATCATATGGTCTGGCTATGCTCCATCTTCCCCACACAAAGTATTTATATCATGCACAACCCCGATGAAAAGTCAAGCAATTGTTTTCACACATTTATTTTCTCAAACTTTTTCAACTCTCATGCAATACATGAGCGCGAGCCATGGATATAGCACTATAGGTGGAATATAATATGGTGGAGGTTGTCAAGGAAAGGGAGAAGATAGTCTCACATCTACTAGGCGTATCAATGTGCTATGGAGATGCCTATAAATAGATATCAATGTGAGTGAGTGATGACCCACAAGTATAGACGATCTATCATAGTCCTTTAGATAAGTAAGAGTGTCGAACCCAACGAGGAGCAGAAGGAAATGACAAGCGGTTTCCAGTAAGGTATTCTGTGCAAGCACTGAAATTATCGGTAACAGATAGTTTTGTGATAAGATAATCCGTAACGAGTAACAAGTAACAAGTGTCGCCAAGGTGCAGCAAGGTAGCCCAATCCTTCGATAGCAAAGGACATGCCTGGACAAACTCTTATATAAAGCAAAGCGCTCCTAAGGACACATGGGAATTTCCGTCAAGCTAGTTTTCATCATGCTCATTTGATTCACGTTCGTTACTTTGATAATTTGATATGTGGGTGGACCGATGATAATGTGCTGCCCTTACTTGGACAAACCTCCCACTTATGATTAAACCCTATCGCAAGCATCCGCAACTACGAAAGAAGAATTAAGGTAAACCGAACCATAGCATGAAACATATGTATCCAAATCAGCCCCTTACGAAGCAACGCATAAACTAGGGTTTAAGCTTCTATCACTCTAGCAACCCATCATCTACTTATTACTTTCCAATGCCTTCCCCTAGGCCCAAATAATGGTGAAGTGTTATATAGTCGACATTCACATAACACCACTAGAGGAGAGACAACATACATCTCATCAAAATATCAAACAAATACCAAATTCACATGATTACTTTTAACAAGACTTATCCAATGTCCTCAGGAACAAACGGAACTACTCACAAAGCATTCATGTTCAAGATCAGAGGAGTATTAATTATCATAAAGGATCTGCACATATGATCTTCCACCAAGTAAACCAACTAGCATCAACTACAAGGAGCAATCAACACTACTAGCAATCCACATGTACCAATCTGAGGTGTTGAGACAAAGATCGGATACAAGAGATGGACTAGGGTTTGGAGAGGAGATGGTGCTGGTGAAGATGTTGATGGAGATTGACCCCCTCTCGATGAGAGGATCATTGGTGATGATGATGGCTTCGATTTCCCCCTCCAGGAGTGTAACATCCCAAAATTTCATTTTGGAATGTTATGAAATAGCTATGCATCTATCATCATCATTGCTTGATTTTATGTGTTAGTTGAAATGCCTTTTCTGATTTTCTGAAAGCCCTTTCTACTTTTCCCTATGTTGCCTTCCCCTATTTGAAATTTTGGTTAAATGTTCAAAATAAGAGAGGAGTAACATGACACTCCACACCAGGGACTAATTGGTGATATATTTGAACAATAATAACCAGGGGTTATTTTGAAAATATTTGCAAAAAGGATTTAAAAACAATTAGACAATTTCTGAAAATATTATTTTTTTCAAAGTGTTCAAATGACAGAATAGAAATGTTCATTAAATAGAATTTATTATTCTGTTAATTTTGATATATAATACCCCTATATTTAGAGATGATTTGAATGCTTTAAAAGCTTTTGAATGTCTCTGGAAAATTATTAAAGAAAAACGGTAACCGTTTCCGGTATTAAACGGGCCGGCCCACCGGCTTTAAAAGCCAAGACCATTACCGGTCGGCCGACCGAGCGCAGTAATGCCTCCCTCTCTCTCTGACGCTGGACCCCACCCGTCCGACCGTTTCTCTCGCGCGGTCGTCGCCTTCCTCCTCCGCGCGCGCCGTCGCCGGCAGTTTCTCCCTCCCAGATCTCTCTCCTCTCTCCACCCCGCACTCCCCAGCGCCTCTATATAAGCCGGCCACTTCCCCGCATCCATTTCCCCCCCCCGAGCCCCTCTCTCTCTCGCCGAGATGCTGCCCCAATTGCTCGCCGGAGCTCCCACCCTCACCGGACCTCGCCGTCGAGCGTAGCCACCGTCTCCGACCACTGTTCGCCCCACCGTCGCCACCAATCGACTCCGGAGGCCCGTCGCCGTCGCCCGAACTACTTCACCGTCTTCCCCGACCACCGGAACGCCTCGCCGTCGTCCTCGCCGCCCTCGCATCGTCGGAGAAACCCTGACGCCGGCAACCTCCCTCCGTAAGCTCCCTTGACCATCGGATCCCGAATCAACGACCCAGATTAGAACGGACTTAAGTCCGAACCGGTATCCTCTTCCGATCGGTCGCCCACTCGAAATCACCTACCGCACGCGCTCGCTAGCCAATAGGATTGCGCCACGTAGCCCCCTGACCGTCGCAAGTCAGTTTTCTTTTTTCTGTTTTGTTTTAATTAACAGAATGTTTTCAATTTTTGTTTTGCTTATATCTTTTAATCTATTTAGTGTTTTGAGTTGATTCTTTTTGCAATAGCTCACAGTTTTCATGTAGTTTCACCCTGTACTTTTAAATTTCAAATTTGAACTATAAAATTTGAATTTAATCAAATTTGCTCAAAATCTTCAAATCTGAATAACTAGAGTTTAAAAATAGATTTTGATATGATTCTTTTTGCTACTGTTTGGTATTAGTTAGGACTATCTTCATGTTTAGTTTGAGGATTTTCATGATATATTTGATTAGTGTTCTAACCAAAAACAGAATCTCTCTAGTATTATAATATAGTTTTATAAACTTAATTTTATTAGTTTAAATTTAGATTTGGTTTTATTTGTTTATTAGGTTCTGTTAGTAAACATTTAGTGTTTTCACTTACTGTTAAAAAAAATATAAATTTGCTTATCTTTATTCTCATTAACATAGGAATCATAACACATTTTCAAATAGGCTTAATTTGACTAAAACAACTAACTAGTAATAGTTTTGCTTTCAAACAAAGTTTTGTATATTTTGTTTCTGTTTTCTAAGACAGATTTAATAGTAAATTATTTTCTGTCAAGAACATGTTTTGTTAACAAATTATAAGTTAGTTTTTTTATTCTTTTTGTTAGTATAACTATAGTTGATTCATAAAGTGTTTATCAAAACTTTTATAAACTTTACTAAAGTTTTCCCAAAAAACTTAAATTATTTTATTCTGTTTATAAATAAAATATTTTATTGTTTTTTTTCTTGCTGTCAACTAATGTTTAGATTATACAAATGGTTTCATTATGTCAGTAGTGTTTTCATCCCTCACCTTTTGAAAACAAAACTTTGTGTGTTTTCTTACTTGAGATTTGTGCATTGTTTTGTCTTGATTGTTTACTAGTTCTTGGTTGATGTTTGTGAGTTACAATATTTTGTTGTATGCTTATTTGAGTGTTTGTTTGCTTCGTTAGATTATCCGGAGTGCGAAGCTTGTTACTTAGAGTCACTCACGTACGAAGATCATCAATCAGGCAAGTCACCTTGATCATGTTACCCATGTTTTATATGCATTAGTTCTACCATCTCCCCAGTTGCATGCAAGATAGGTTAGCTGGAAACTTGGTTACATTGTAGAAGTATCATGTGGTAGGTACCCATCCTCAACCCTCTTTGACAACTTTGGCCCCGGGAAACGTTGTTTTACTTTTGCTATGCTAATAGTAGACGGGGTTGGTTGTGTGATTTATGGGAGTTGAGAGAGTTAATAAATTCGAGACCTACATAATGATCAAGATTTCAAGACTCCAAGTTTTCAACATACCTCTGGGTGGATGATGGTTGAACGGCGCCCTGGAGAAACCAGTGGTTAGCCTAGGTGATGCTGGAGATGGCCAGTATTCACGCGGAAAGGTCCACCCAGGCACAAAGACATGGATGGGTGCTTCAAGACCCAAGGCTTACCTGCACAGCCACAAGTCATTATGGGCTCTGGCTTGGTTGGATATCGTGGTGACCCTGGACAGGCGGTGCTACGAGAGGTAGAAGAACGGTAGGAAAGGATGGGCACCGACAGAGTCGCACGGAAACCCTTTGGAAGACCATGTTTTGGTCATCCATTTCTCAAACACCCTGAAGTGCGAGAAATCAAACGGAGGCGACCAAATCTTGTGGGGAACGTGTGCAAAACTCTACAGAGTACTCAAACCTAATCGATTAGCCGTGTCCATGGTCATGGACGACTTGAGCCAAAGGAATTGGAACTTTCGGAACTCTCAACACATTTAATATGATAATGTGGGTAATTAATAATTTTGGGTATGAGAATTGGTTGGTGGAACCATCTCATTAATCAACCAACTTAGTAATATTTTGCTTAGCCCCTCCCTTGATGTAGGAAAAACTTGGTTTTACGCAAAAACTTACCACCCCACCTGCCATATATGCATATAGACTAGATGATTATCTTTTCACACCTCTCTTGTGACTTTGCCGGCATATTCCATATGCTGACCTACATGGCTGCAACATATCATGTTGTAGTGTACTTTTCCGACTAGGAGTGAGGACGCGTTCTATGCTCAGCGAGATGCCCTTGGAGTCGGATGGACTCATCTACCTTCGACGCTTCCGCAAGATTTAGATATTCTCATGAGTTGGCTTTTTGCCACATTATTGTAATTTTTATTGTAATAAAGGACTCTATATGAGATTTCGATTAATATTATGCTGTGTGATTTCCCTTTGATATATACATTGATGTACCGTGTGTGTACCAGCATGATCTTGGGATGGTACGGAAACACCGGAGATTCGACCTTTCAGGTCGGGTCGTTACAGAAATGGTATCAGAGCACACGCTGACCGTAGGACGTAACCTCTAGGATTGGAAAGCCTTAGGATTGTTTCTCTTTGTCTTTAAAAATTCTTATACTCTCATCTATTCGTTTCTGACTCCTCTCCGATTATTTCAAAATTTATAGATGTCCACCTTCATCCCAGTGTTGATCACGGAGTTTTGCCAGCCCGACGCAACGATGCCCTTTGGTAAGGAGTTGATGAGGATCGTCAAGGACGTAAGGATTGCTTTGCCAAGCATCACCGGGATTCCTATCATGTCATTTCCCCAAGATGGACGCTACAGGATCGAGGTGCATATCCCAGGGAAGACTTTTGGGAACCGGAAGGAACCCATCGACCTCAAGTTCGTGGCACCCAGTTGGATACTTGGAAGAGACATGGCCATTCATCGTGCCCTTGGACGTATTTAGGAGGAATACAGAGGTGGAACCATTTCACCAGGACTCAGCATGGTTTGCTGCAGAGATACCCATGGCAACATCATCACCAACCCCACTAGAGACTCTACCATATCATATATCCAGACCCTGGAGACTCACATCAGGACTCTGGAGCTTCGAGTTCGTGCTGACACGAAGACTATCAAGAATCTGATGAACCGCGAGCTGGACCTTGAAGCTGATCTGCGAGAGGCCAACTATGAACACGAGCATGAAGTGAAGGACTTCCTAGAGAGGATTGATGAGCAGAATGCACGCATCGCAACTCTGGAGGAGCAGCTAGACATGGGGGAAAACCTTCACCCCGAAGGAGACATGGCACCCTTCATCAGCGACGATGAAGACTATGAGGAAAGCACCACCGGAGGACCTACGACTATGCACTTTTGAGGAGAACCTTAGTTATGCCCTCCAATGTATCTTTTATTTTCGTCGTTAAAGCGTTGGTCGATGTTTAGTTTGTCTGAGATTGTATTTCCGATGTTTGACATTGATTGAATAAATGAATGAGTGTTTGGTGTGATATGTTTGTGCATTGCATATGGGTAGTGAATTTCTTCTAGACCCTTGTTCTATTCTAATTCTCATCCCTCTGAAAACAGCAAGATGCCTCCACGACGTGAGACCGACTTCACTTTCCCACCAGAACTCACTCAACTCCTTCAACAGCAGAATGCACTGATGCAGTTATTGATTTAGAATCAGACCAACAACAATCAGAACAACAATAACCATCACCATCCACCCCAGACTGACAATCTCACCCGTTTTCTGAGGTTGAACCCTCCAACTTTCTCCAGCAGCACTGAGCCCATTGTGGCAGATGACTGGCTCCGTAAGATGGAGAGAGAACTTGTCACCGCTGGATGTACTGATGCTGAGAAGGTGCGCTTTGCCGCACATCAACTGGAAGGACCAGCAGCATCATGGTGGGAGAATTACACCACCACATATCCTATTGCAGATGTGACTTGGGAGCAATTCAAGCTTGCTTTTCGCACCGCACATGTCTCAGCTGGAGCCATGAGTCTAAAGAAGCGCGAGTTTCGCAACTTGCGCCAGGGTAATCGCTCTGTGGCCCAATATGTGGAAGAGTTCAACATGTTGGCCCGTTATGCCCCAGGAGATGTGGCCGATGATGCGGCTAAGCAAGAAAAGTTTCTGGAAGGACTCAATGATGAGTTGAGCATACAGCTGGTAGTGGCTACTTTCAACAACTACCAAGAGCTGGTGGACAAGGCCCTTATTTTGGAAGGTAAACAACAGCAGATTGAAAACCGCAAGCGGAAGTACACTCAGGGGAAGTTCAACTCTGGAACTCATCAGAAGCCTCGCTACTCCCCGTACTCCGGGAATACCGGATCAGGAAACAGTAAGTTTGGAAAGCACACTCATGCTGTGCACAACCATGGAGGCCACCATCATGGAGGAAATGGGAACAACCGTCCCAACCATGGAAATTTCAAGAGTGACAATGGGAATGGGAACAACAACCCGCACCGTCACGCTCCTGTTCAGAAGGATCTGAGTCACATTACCTGTTTCAAGTGTCAGAAGACAGGGCACTATGCTACCGAGTGTCCCCAGAGCAAGCAAGGCAATGGAAACGGCAACAACAACGGCAATGCAGCAGTTAAGAAGCCCAATCCGTTTCCCCGTGCTCAAGTGAATCACATCGACGTGGAAGAAGTCTATGATCAACCCGAGACTGTGGTTGGTAAGTTTTTATTGCATTCACATCCTGTTACAGTACTTTTTGATTCTGGTGCAACTCATTCATTCATATCAAGGGTAGTTGTGGATAAGTATGGTTTGCCCACCAAAACCCTTAGCCAGCCCATTAAGGTCAGTTCCCCAAGAGGTATGATGATGGCAGGGATAGGATGCCATGCTTTGAAACTCAATATAGGAAACCATGTTTTTCCCACCGATCTCATCGTTTTAGAGTCACAAGGACTGGATGTAATCCTAGGCATGGATTGGATGACCAAGTATGAAGGAAATCTTGATTGCCCTAGCAAGTCTATTTCACTCACCACCCCGGAGAACAAGAGGATTAAGTATGTATCCCGACGCACACGTATGAGTGCTCGGTTAAATGCCCTCACGGGAGTTGTTCAGGAGGAAGTACCTGTGGTAAAAGACTTTCCAGATGTATTTCCGGAAGAATTACCAGGAATGCCACCAGATAGGGAGATTGAGTTCTTAATAGAACTACAGCCAGGGACAGCCCCAATTTCCAAGAGACCCTATCGGATGCCCGCAAATGATCTGTTGGAAATCAAGAAGCAAATCAAGGAGTTATTGGACAAAGGTTATATACGCCCCAGTTCTTCACCTTGGGGAGCCCCAGTTCTTTTGGTGGAGAAGAAGGATAAAACCTTGAGAATGGTAGTCGATTATCGTGCCTTGAACGAGGTGACTATCAAGAACAAGTACCCTCTACCGATGATTAATGATTTTTTTGATCAGCTCGTAGGAGCCAAAGTATTCTCCAAGATCGATCTTCGATCAGGGTATCACCAGTTGAAAATTCGTGAACATGATATACCCAAAACAGCTTTCACCACGAGGTATGGCCTGTATGAGTATACGGTCATGTCTTTTGGATTGACTAATGCTCCTGCCTACTTCATGAATTTGATGAACAAAGTATTCATGGAATACCTAGACAAGTTTGTTGTGGTGTTCATCGATGACATTCTGATATTCTCCAAGAACGAGGAAGAGCATAAGGAACATCTGCGTTTAGTTCTGGAGAAGCTGAGAGAGCATCAGTTATATGCCAAGTTCAGCAAATGTGAATTTTGGTTGACGGAAGTCGGATTCCTTGGACATGTTATTTCCGGAGAAGGAATAGCCGTAGACCCCGCTAAGGTTGAAGCCATCACCGAGTGGAAGTCACCCACCTCAGTTAAGGAGATCCGCAGTTTCCTCGGACTTGCCGGTTATTACCGGAGGTTTATTGAGAATTTCTCAAAGATTGCCAAGCCCATGACAGAGTTGTTGAAGAAAGAATCCAAGTATGTTTGGACTGTGGAATGTGAAGCCAGTTTCCAGGAGTTAAAGGAACGTTTGGTCACAGCCCCAGTGTTGATTTTGCCCAATATTCGGAAGGATTTCCAGGTTTATTGTGATGCTTCACGTCAAGGACTTGGAGGAGTACTTATGCAAGATGGAAAAGTTGTAACCTATGCTTCCAGACAGCTACGACCTCATGAGTTGAATTATGCCACTCATGACTTGGAGTTAGCAGCCGTAGTGCACGCACTCAAGACTTGGAGACATTTCCTTATCGGAAATAGTTGTGATGTTTACACCGACCATAAGAGCCTGAAGTATATCTTCACGCAGAAAGAGTTGAACCTCAGACAGAGGAGATGGTTAGAGTTAATCAAGGACTATGACATGAGATTACACTACCATCCAGGTAAGGCTAATGTTGTAGCCGATGCATTGAGTCATAAAACTTATGTGAACACACTCACAGCGGGAGGATTACCTCAAGAGTTAGTCGATGATCTCAGAGAGCTCAAGCTAGAGATAGTTCCAAGAGGATATGTTGCTACACTGGAAATTCAGTCCACCTTGACCGAAAGAATTCGTGAAGCCCAGAAATCGGACAAGGAGATAGTTGAGATTAAACAGAGAATGGAAGATGGTAAAGCTAAAGGTTTTCGTGAGGATGAACACGGAACTTTGTGGTTTGAGAACCGAATCTATGTGCCCAATGAACCAGAGCTCAGGAAGTTGATACTTCAGGAAGCTCACGATTCACCGTAATCGATACACCCAGGCAATACCAAGATGTATCTGGATTTGAAAGAAAGTTATTGGTGGACAGGTACGAAGAAAGATATTGCAGAGCATGTTGCAATATGTGATGTTTGTCAGCGAGTAAAGGCAGAACATCAGAAACCAGCAGGGTTACTACAACCTTTGCCGATACCCGAGTGGAAATGGGAAAAACTTGGTATGGATTTCATCACAGGATTACCCAGGACCCGTTCAGGTTATGATTCCATCTGGGTAGTGGTAGATCGCTTGACCAAGGTGGCTCATTTCATCCCGGTAAAGACCACCTATACCAGTGCTAAGCTAGCCAAAATATATATGACCAGAATCGTATGTCTGCATGGAGTTTCGAGGAGTATCGTGTCAGATAGAGGAACACAATTTACCTCAAAGTTTTGGCATCAGTTACATGAAACTTTGGGTACAAGGCTAGAGTTCAGTACAGCCTTTCATCCACAGACAGATGGACAGACTGAGAGAGTCAACCAGATTCTGGAAGACATGTTGAGAGCTTGTGCGTTAGATTATGGATCTAGTTGGGATGACAACTTACCTTACGCAGAATTCTCATACAACAACAGTTATCAGACGAGTCTGAAGATGGCCCCTTTCGAAGCTTTATACGGAAGGAGGTGCAGAACACCACTGACGTGGGATGGTGTTGGAGACCGACAACTTTTTGGTCCCGACCTTATCCGAGATTCAGAGGATAAAGTCAAGTTGATACGTGACAGACTCAAGATAGCTCAATCCCGACAGAAGAGTTATGCTGACAACAAACGTAAAGAAGTGACATATGAAGTGGGAGACCGAGCATATCTTCGTGTGTCCCCGCTTCGAGGAACCAAGAGATTTGGTGTTAAAGGAAAATTAGCACCCAGATTTATAGGCCCCTACAAAATTCTTGAACGTAGAGGCGAAGTTGCATACAAACTGGAATTGCCAGAAGGATTATCCGAAGTTCATAATGTGTTCCATGTGTCCCAGCTGAAGAAATGTCATACAGAGATGGCTGATATTCCTTTGAGAGATACAGTGCCCCTAGAGGCCATACAGCTTGAAAGTGATCTGACTTATGAGGAGAAGCCAGTCAAGATCCTCGAGACATCCAACAGAGTTACCCGCAGCAAGATCATCAAGTTCTGCAAAGTTTTGTGGAGTCACCATACTGAGGAAGAAGCCACCTGGGAACGCGAAGAAGATCTTCGTAGAGACCATCCGCACCTATTTTCTAGCCAACCCGAATCTCGAGGGCGAGATTCATCTTAAGGTGGGTAGGTTTGTAACATCCCAAAATTTCATTTTGGAATGTTATGAAATAGCTATGCATCTATCATCATCATTGCTTGATTTTATGTGTTAGTTGAAATGCCTTTTCTGATTTTCTGACAGCCCTTTCTACTTTTCCCTATGTTGCCTTCCCCTATTTGAAATTTTGGTTAAATGTTCAAAATAAGAGAGGAGTAACATGACACTCCACACCAGGGACTAATTGGTGATATATTTGAACAATAATAACCAGGGGTTATTTTGAAAATATTTGCAAAAAGGATTTAAAAACAATTAGACAATTTCTGAAAATATTATTTCTTCAAAGTGTTCAAATGACAGAATAGAAATGTTCATTAAATAGAATTTATTATTCTGTTAATTCTGATATATAATACCCCTATATTTAGAGACGATTTGAACGCTTTAAAAGCTTTTGAATGTCTCTGGAAAATTATTAAAGAAAAACGGTAACCGTTTCCGGTATTAAACGGGCCGGCCCACCGGCTTTAAAAGCCGAGACCGTTACCGGTCGGCCGACCGAGCGCAGTAACGCCTCCCTCTCTCTCTAACGCTGGACCCCACCCGTCCGACCATTTCTCTCGCGCGGTCGTCGCCTTCCTCCTCCGCGCGCGCCGTCGCCGGCAGTTTCTCCCTCCCGGATCTCTCTCCTCTCTCCACCCCGCACTCCCCAGCGCCTCTATATAAGCCGGCCACTTCCCCGCATCCATTTCCCCCCCGAGCCCCTCTCTCTCTCGCCGAGATACTGCCCCAATTGCTCGCCGGAGCTCCCACCCTCACCGGACCTCGCCGTCGAGCGTAGCCACCGTCTCCGACCACCGTTCGCCCCACCGTCGCCACCAATCGACTCCGGAGGCCCGTCGCCGTCGCCCGAACCACTTCACCGTCTTCCCCGACCACCGCAATGCCTCGCCGTCGTCCTTGCCGCCCTCGGATCGCCGGAGAAACCCCGACGCCGGCAACCTCCCTCCGTAAGCTCCCTTGACCATCGGATCCCGAATCAACGACCCAGATTAGAACGGACTTAAGTCCGAACCGGTATCCTCTTCCGATTGGTCACCCGCTCGAAATCACCTACCGCACGCGCTCGCTAGCCAATAGGATTGCGCCACGTAGCCCCCTGACCGTCGCAAGTCAGTTTTCTTTTTTCTGTTTTGTTTTAATTAACAGAATGTTTTCAATTTTTGTTTTGCTTATATCTTTTAATCTATTTAGTGTTTTGAGTTGATTCTTTTTGCAATAGCTCACATTTTTCATGTAGTTTCACCCTGTACTTTTAAATTTCAAATTTGAACTATAAAATTTGAATTTAATCAAATTTTCTCAAAATCTTCAAATCTGAATAACTAGTGTTTGAAAATAGATTTTGATATGATTATTTTTGCTACTGTTTGGTATTAGTTAGGACTATCTTCATGTTTAGTTTGAGGATTTTCATGATATATTTGATTAGTGTTCTAACCAAAAACAGAATCTGTCAAGTATTATAATATAGTTTTATA
The DNA here is from genome assembly GCA_022496015.1 of Hordeum marinum. Taxonomy (NCBI): domain Eukaryota; kingdom Viridiplantae; phylum Streptophyta; class Magnoliopsida; order Poales; family Poaceae; genus Hordeum; species Hordeum marinum. The sequence continues at coordinate 426,070,914 of CM039675.1, forward strand.
AACTTAATTTTATTAGTTTAAATTTAGATTTGGTTTTATTTGTTTATTAGGTTCTGTTAGTAAACATTTAGTGTTTTCACTTACTGTTAAAAAAATATAAATTTGCTTCAAGATTTCAAGACCTACATAATGATCAAGATTTCAAGACTCCAAGTTTTCAACATACCTCTGGGTGGATGATGGTTGAACGGCGCCCTGGAGAAACCAGTGGATTTGCCTAGGTGTTGCTGGAGATGCCCAGTATTCACGCGGAAAGGTCCACCCAGGCACAAAGAGATGGATGGATGCTTCAAAACCCAAGGCTTACCTGCACAGCCACAAGTCATTATGGGCTCTGGCTTGGTTGGATATCGTGGTGACCCTGGACAGGCGGTGCTACGAGATGTAGAAGAACGGTATGAAAGGATGGGCACCGACAGAGTCGCAGGGAAACCCTTTGGAAGACCATGTTTTGGTCATCCGTTTCTCAAACACCCTGAAGTGCGAGAAATCAAACGGAGGCGACCAAATCTTGTGGGGAACGTGTGCAAAGCTCTACAGAGTACTCAAACCTAATCGATTAGCCATGTCCACGGTCATGGACGACTTGAGACAAAGGAACTGAAACTTCCGGAAACTCTCAACACAATTAATATGATGATGTGGGTATTAATAACTTGGGTATGAGAATTGGTTGGTGGAACCATCTCATTAATCAACTAACTTAGTAATAATTTTTGCTTACCCCTTCTCTTGATGTAGGAAAAACTTAGCTTTACGCAAAAACTTACCACCCCACCTGCCATATATGCATATAGATTAGATGATTATCTTTTCACCCCCTCTTGTGACTTTGCGGGCATATTCCATATGCTGACCTACATGGCTGCAACGTATCATGTTGCAGAGTACTTTTCCGACCAGGAGTGAGGATACGCTCTACGCTCGGTGAGATGCCCTTGGAGTCAGATGGACTCATCTACCTTCGACGCTTCCGCAAGATTTAGATATTCTCATGAGTTGGCCTTCAGCCACTTTATTGTAATCTTTATTGTAATAAAGGACTCGATATGAGATTTCGATTAATATAATGCTGTGTGATTTCCCTTTGATATATGCATTGATGTACCGTGTGTGTACCAGCATGATCTTTGGATGGTACGGAAACACCGGAGATTCGACCTTTCAGGTCGGGTCGCTACAGAAATGGTATCAGAGCACACGCTGACCGTAGGACGTAACCTCTAGGATGGGAAAGCCTTAGGATTGTATCTCTTTGTCTTTAAAATTCTTATACTCTCATCTACTCGTTTCTGACTCCTCTCCGATTATTTCAAAATTTATAGATGGCCACCTTCATCCCAGTGTTAATCACGGAGTTTTGCCAGCCTGACGCAACGATGCCCTTTGGGAAGGAGCTGATGAGGATCGTCAAGGACGTAAGGATTGCTTTGCTGAGCATCACTGGGATTCCTATCATGTCCTTTCCACAAGACGGACGCTACAGGATCGAGGTGCACATTCCAGGGAAGACCTTTGGGAATCGAAAGGAACCCATCGATTTCAAGTTTGTGGCACCCAGCTGGATACTTGGAAGAAACATTGCCATTCATCGTGCTCTTGGACGTATTCAGGAGGAATACAGAGGTGGAACCATTTCACCAGGACTCAGCGTGGTTTGTCGCAGAGATGCCAATGGAAACATCATAACCCCTCCCACTGCAGACACCACCATTTCCTATATCCGGACCTTGGAGACTCACATCAGGACTCTAGAGCTTCGAGTTCGTGCTGATACGAAGACAATCAAGAATCTGATGAACCTTGAGATTGACCTCAAAGCTGACTTGCGGGAAGCCAACTATGAACATGAGTATGAAGTGAAGGATTTCTTAGAGAGGATCGACAAGTTTAACACTCGCATCGCCACTCTGGAGGAACAGATGGACATGGGTGAAAATCTTCATCCTGAAGGAGACTTGGCTCCTTTCATCAACGACGATGATGACTATGAGGAGAGCACCACTGGAGGAGACTCAGTCACCATGTACTTCTGAGGAAAACTTTAGTTATGCCCTCCATGTATCTTTTATTTTTTTCAACGTTAAAAAGCATAGGTCGATGTGTAGTTTGATTGAGACTTGTATCTCGATGTTTGGCATTGATTGAATAAATGAATGAGTGTTTGGTGTGATATGTTGTTGCATTGCATATGGGTAGTGAATTTCTCCTTTTAGGCCCTTATTCTATTCTAATTCTCACCCCTCTGAAAACAGCAAGATGCCTCCACGACATGAGTCCGACTTCACCTTCCCGCCGAAACTCACGCAACTTCTTCAGCAGCAGAATGCACTGATGCGGCTATTGATCCAGAATTAGACCAACAACCAGAACAACAACCATCATCATCCACCTCAGGCTAACAGTCTCACCCGTTTTCTGAGGTTGAACCCTCCAACTTTCTCCAGCAGCACTGAGCCCATTGTAGCAGATGACTGGCTCCGTAAGATGGAGAGAGAACTCGTCACTGCTGGATGTACTGATGCTGAGAAAGTGCGCTTTGCCGCACATCAACTGGATGGACCAGCAGCTTCATGGTGGGAGAATTACACCACCACATATCCTATTGCTGATATAACTTGGGAGCAGTTCAAGCAAGCTTTCCGCACTGCACACGTTTCAGCTGGAGCTATGAGTCTGAGGAAGCGCGAGTTTCGCAACTTGCGCCAAGGAAATCGCTCTGTGGCCCAGTACGTGGACGACTTCAGCACATTGGCCCGTTATGCACCAGGAGACGTGGCCGATGTTGCGGCCAAGCAAGAGAAATTTCTGGAAGGACTCAACAATGAGTTGAGCTTGCAGCTGGTAGTGGCTACCTTCAACAACTACCAAGAGCTGGTGGACAAGGCCCTCATCTTGGAGGGAAAGCAACAACAAATTGAGAATCGCAAGCGGAAGTACACTTAGGGGAAGTTTAACTCTGGAGCTCATCAGAAGCCCCGCTACTCCCCGTACTCAGGGAATACCGGATCAGGGACCGGTAAGTTTGGAAGGCACCCTCATGCCGTGCACAACCATGGAGGCCACAACCATGGAGGAAATGGGAATGCCCATCCCAACCATGGCAACTTCAAGACTGACAATGGGAATGGGAACAACAACCAGCACCGTCACGCTCCTACTCAGAAGGATCTGAGCCACATCACCTGTTTCAAGTGTCAGAAGACAGGGCACTATGCTACTGAGTGTCCCCAGAGCAAGCAGGGAAATGGAAATGGCAACAACAACGGCAACTCCGCAGCCAAGAAACCAATTCCGTTTCCTCGTGCCCAGGTGAACCACCTCGACGTGGAAGAAGTCTATGATCAACCCAAGACTGTGGTTGGTAAGTTTTTATTGCATTCACGTCCAGTTACAGTACTTTTTGATTCCGGTGCAACTCATTCATTCATATCTAGGGTAGTTGTGGATAATTATGGTTTGCCCACCAAAACCCTTAGTCAACCCATTAAGGTCAATTCCCCAGGAGGTATGATGATGGCAGGGATAGGATGCCATGCCTTGAAACTCAATATAGGAAACCATGTTTTTCCCACCGACCTCATCGTCTTAGAATCCCAGGGATTGGATGTAATCCTAGGCATGGATTGGATGACCAAGTATGAAGGAAATCTTGATTGCCCTAGCAAGTCAGTTTCACTCACCACCCCGGAGAACAAGAAGATTAAGTATGTATCCCGACGCACAAGTATGAGTGCTCGGTTAAATTCTCTCACAGGAGTTGTTCAGGAGGAAGTACCTGTGGTAAAAGACTTTCCGGATGTATTCTCGGAAGAATTACCAGGCATACCACGAGATAGGGAGATTGAGTTCCTAATAGAGCTACCACCAGGGACAGCCCCAATTTCCAAGAGACCCTATCGGATGCCCGCAAATGATCTGGTGGAAATCAAGAAGCAAATTAAGGAGTTATTGGACAAGGGATATATTTGCCCAAGTTCTTCACCTTGGGGAGCCCCAGTTCTTTTGGTGGAGAAGAAGGATAAAACCTTGAGAATGGTAGTCGATTATCGTGCCTTGAACGAGGTGACTATCAAGAACAAGTACCCTCTGCCGATGATTAATGACTTGTTTGATCAGCTAGTAGGCGCCAAAGTATTCTCCAAGATCGATCTTCGATTAGGGTATCACCAACTGAAGATTCGTGAACAGGATATACCCAAAACAACTTTCACCACAAGGTATGGCTTGTATGAGTATACTGTCATGTCCTTTGGTTTGACTAATGCTCCTGCCTACTTCATGAATATGATGAACAAGGTGTTTATGGAATATTTGGACAAGTTTGTCATGGTGTTCATCGATGACATATTGATATTCTCCAAGAACGAGGAAGAACACAAGGAACATCTGCGTTTAGTTCTGGAGAAACTGAGAGAGCATCAGTTATATGCCAAGTACAGCAAATGTGAATTTTGGCTGACGGAAGTCGGATTCCTTGGACATGTTATTTCCGGAGATGGAATAGCAGTGGACCCCGTTAAGGTTGAAGCCGTCACCGAGTGGAAATCACCCACCTCAGTTAAAGAGATCCGTAGTTTTCTCGGACTAGCCGGATATTACCGGAGGTTCATTGAGAATTTCTCAAAGATTGCCAAGCCCATGACAGAGTTGTTGAAGAAAGAGTCTAAGTATATTTGGACTGAGGAATGTGAAGCCAGTTTCTAGGAGTTGAAGAAACGTTTGGTCACAGCCCCAGTGTTGATTTTGCCCAATATTTGGAAGGACTTCCAGGTTTATTGTGATGCTTCACGTCAAGGACTTGGAGTAGTACTCATGCAAGATGGAAAGGTTGTAGCTTATGCATCCAGACAACTACGACATCATGAGTTGAATTATGCCACCCATGATTCGGAACTAGCAGCCGTAGTGCACGCACTCAAGACCTGGAGACATTTCCTTATCGGAAATAGTTGTGATGTATACATCGACCATAAGAGCTTGAAATATATCTTCACGCAGAAGGAGTTGAACCTCAGACAGAGGAGATGGTTAGAGTTAATCAAGGACTATGACATGAGATTACACTACCATCCAGGTAAGGCTAATGTTGTAGCCGATGCCTTGAGTCGGAAAACCTATGTAAACACACTCACAGCGGGAGGATTACCCCAAGAGTTAGCCGATGATCTTAGAGAGCTCAACCTAGAGATAGTTCCAAGAGGATATGTTGCTACACTAAAAATCCAGTCCACCTTAACCGAAGGAATTCTTGAAGCCGAGAAATCGGACAAGGAGATAGCTGAGATAAAGCAGAGAATGGAAGATGGTAAAGCTAAAGGTTTTCGTGAGGATGAACACGGAACTTTGTGGTTTGAGAACCGCATCTATGTGCCCAATGACCCAGAGCTCAGGAAGTTGATACTTCAGGAAGCCCACGATTCACCTTACTCGATACACCCAGGCAACACCAAGATGTACCTGGATTTGAAAGAAAGTTATTGGTGGACATGTATGAAGAAAGATATTGCAGAACACGTTGCAATATGTGATGTTTGTCAACGAGTAAAGTCGGAACATCAGAAACCAGCAGGGTTACTCCAACCTTTGTCGATACCCGAGTGGAAATGGGAAAAGCTTGGTATGGACTTCATCACAGGACTACCCAGGACCCGTTCAGGTTATGATTCCATCTGGGTAGTGGTTGATCGCTTGACCAAGCTAGCTCATTTCATTCCAGTGAAGACCACTTATACCAGCGCTAAGCTAGCCAAGATATATATGACCAGGATCGTCTATCTACATGGAGTTCTGAGGAGTATCGTGTCAGATAGAGGAACACAATCTACCTCAAAGTTTTGGCATCAGTTACAGTGAAACTTTGGGTACAAGACTCCATTCTCTGGAACAATGGAGCGAGCAACTGACTTGTTGGAGATAATACATACCGATGTATGCGGTCCAATGAGCGTCGAGGCTCGCGGTGGCTACTGTTATGTTCTCACCCTCACTGATGACTTGAGCAGATATGGGTACGTCTACTTAATGAGACACAAGTCTAAAACCTTTGAAAGGTTCAAGGAATTTCAGAGTGAGGTAGAGAATCAACGTGACAGGGAAATAAAGTGCATACGATATGATCGTGGTGGAGAATATTTAAGTCACGAGTTTGGCACGCACCTAACGAAATGTTGAATTGTTTCACAACTTACACTGCCAGGCACACCTCAGCAACGTAACATCCCAAAAAATTTCCATTTTGGAATGTTATGAAATATAGCTATGCATCTATCATCATCATTGCTTGCATGTATGTATTAGTTGAAATGCCTTCTCTGAGTTTCTGAAACCCCTTTCTACTTTCAATGTGTTGCTTTCACCTATTTGAAAATCTTGGTAAAATGTTCAAATATGAGGGGAGGAACATGACACTCCACACCAGGGACTATTTGGTGATTGATTTGAACAAAAACAACCAGGAGTTGTTTTGAAAATATTTGCAAAAAGGATTTAAAAACAATTAGGCAATTTCTGAAAATATTATTTTTTCAAAGTGTTCAAATGACAGAATAAAAACATTCAATAAATGGCATTTATTATTCTGTTAATTTCGATGTATAATACTCCTATATTTAGAAATGTTTTGAATGCTTTTAAAGAGATTTTACTCCTCTGACTATTAAAAACAGTAACAGTTTTGTAATTAAACGGGCCGGCCCACGGGCAGTTATAAGCGAATTTATTACCAGCCGGTCGACCGACGCGCAGTTGACGCCCCCTCTCTCTCTCTGACACCGGGTCCCACCCCGACCGACCATTCGCACCCCCGCGGTCATCCCTCTCCTCCCGCACGCGCCGACGACCTCGCCGGCAGTTTCTTCTCCTCCCCGGATCTCCCTCCTCTCTCCTCCCCGCACCCACCCGAGCATCCTATAAATAGCACCCTTCCCCGCACTCCATTTCCCCCCCGAACCCCCTCTCTACTCGCCTGAGACGCCGCAAAACTCCTCGCGGGAGCCCTGCCCCGACCGAAGCTCCCCACCACCGTGCCCATCGCTCCACTCCTCCCCTCGCCCCTCCGACCCCACCATTCAACGCCGGACGTCAACCGCAGCCGCCCGGACCCCTTCAACGCCTCCCTCGACCACCGGAGCTCCTCGCCGACGACCTCGCCGCGTCGGAACCGCCGGAGATCCCCTCGCCGGCGACCCCTTAACACTGTGAGCACCCAACCCGTTCGATCTGGATCTGACGATCCAGATTAGATCGTTTCTATTCGCGAACCGGTATCCTCTTAGGTTCGGTTGACCGCCCGTAACCACCCGCGCGCACACTAGCCTAGCCACTCACAGGTCGCCACGTCACCCTAGCCGACCGTTAGTTAGTTTTTCTTTTCGGTTTTGTTTTTCAGAAAACAGAATGTATTCCAAATTTGTTTTTTTTATATCTTTTAAACTATTTAATGTTTTGAGTTGATTCTTTTTGCAATAGCTCACATTTTTCATGTAGTTTCACCCTGTACTTTAAATTTTAGATTTGAACTATAATTTGAATTGAATCAAATTTGCTCAAATCATTCAAATCTGTATAACTAGAGTTTGAAAATAGATTTTGATATGAATCTTTTTGCTACTGCTTGGTATTAGTTAGGACTATCTTATTGCTTAGTGTGAGGATTTTTAGGATGATTTTTGATTAGTGTTCTAGCTATAAACAGATTCTGCCTATTAGTTAGTATAGTTTTATTTATTTACTTTTAGTTAGTTTAAATTAGATTTAGTTTTAATTTGTCTAGTAGGTTCTGTTGATTAAACATTTTGTGTTTTACTTACTGTTAAAAAAAATTATAAAATTGTTTAGTTTATTTCTTTATTAACATAGGAATCTCAACTCCTTTTCAAATAGGTTTAATTTGATTAAAACAACTAGTTTAGCAATAGGTTTCTCTTAACAAAGTTTTATATAATTTAATTCTGTTTTCTAAGACAAGTTTATTTGTAAATTCTTTTCTGTTAAGAACATGTTTTGTTAATAAATAATAAGTTTTGTTTTGCTCTTTTGTTAGTAAAACTATATTTGTTCCATATAGTGTTTATCAAAACTTTTAAAAACTTTACTAAAGTTTTTCCCAACAAACTTTAATGAATTCAATTCTGTTATTAATAAAATATTTTATTGTTTTCCCAACAAACGTACGAAGATCATCAATCAGGCAAGTCACTTTGATCATCTTTACCCATGTTTTTATTGCATTAGTTCTTCCATCACCCCAATTGCAGGCAAAGTAGGTTAGTTGGAAACTTGGTCACATTGTTGTAGTATCATGTGGTAGGTACCCCCTCAACACTTGACACATTGGCCCCGGGAAACGTTGTTTTACATTTTGCTATGCTATTAGTAGACGGGGTTGGTTGTGTGATTCATGAGAGTTGAGAGAGTTAATAATTTCAAGACCTACATAATGATCAAGACTTCAAGACTCCGAGTTTTCAACATACCTCTAGGTGGATGATGGTTGAACGACACCCTGGAGAAACCAGTGGATTTGCCTAGGTGTTGCTGGAGATGGCCAGTATTCACGCGGAAAGGTCCACCCAGGCACAAAGAGATGGATGGATGCTTCAAAACCCAAGGCTTACCTGCACAGCCACAAGTCATTATGGGCTCTGGCTTGGTTGGATATCGTGGTGACCCTGGACAGGCGGTGCTACGAGATGTAGAAGAACGGTATGAAAGGATGGGCACCGACAGAGTCGCAGGGAAACCCTTTGGAAGACCACGTTTTGGTCATCCGTTTCTCAAACACCCTGAAGTGCGAGAAATCAAACGGAGGCGACCAAATCTTGTGGGGAATGTGTGCAAAGCTCTACAGAGTACTCAAACCTAATCGATTAGCCGTGTCCATGGTCATGGACGACTTGAGCCAAAGGAACTGAAACTTCCGGAAACTCTCAACACAATTAATATGATGATGTGGGTATTAATAACTTGGGTATGAGAATTGGTTGGTGGAACCATCTCATTAATCAACTAACTTAGTAATAATTTTTGCTTACCCCTTCTCTTGATGTAGGAAAAACTTAGCTTTACGCAAAAACTTACCACCCCACCTGCCATATATGCATATAGATTAGATGATTATCTTTTCACCCCCTCTTGTGACTTTGCGGGCATATTCCATATGCGGACCTACACGGCTGCAACGTATCATGTTGCAGAGTACTTTTCCGACCAGGAGTGAGGATACGCTCTACGCTCGGTGAGATGCCCTTGGAGTCAGATGGACTCATCTACCTTCGACGCTTCCGCAAGATTTAGATATTCTCATGAGTTGGCCTTCAGCCACTTTATTGTAATCTTTATTGTAATAAAGGACTTGATATGAGATTTCAATTAATATAATGCTGTGTGATTTCCCTTTGATATATACACTGATGTACCGTGTGTGTACGAGCATGATCTTGGGATGGTACGGAAACACCGGAGATTCGACCTTTCAGGTCGGGTCGCTACAAGCGAAATGGTGTGTCTAAATGTCATAAGCACACTCTATTGGATATGGTGTGATCTATGATGTCTCTTACCGACTTACCGCTATCATTTTGGGGATATGCATTAGAGACCGCCACATTCACTTTAAAGGGGGCACCGTCAAAGTCCGTTGAGACGACACCGTATGAATTATGGTTTGGAAAGAAACCTAAGCTGTCGTTTCTAAAAGTTTGGGAATGCGATGCTTATGTGAATAAACTTCAACCTGAGAAGCTCGAACCCAAAGCGGAAAAGTGCTTCTTCATAGGATATCCCAAAGAGACTATTGAGTATACCTTCTACCTCAGATCCGAGGGCAAAGTCTTTGTTGCCAAGAACGAATCCTTTCTCGAGAAAGAGTTTCTCTCAAAAGAAGTAAGTGGAAGGAAAATAGAACTTGATGAGGTAATTGTACCTCCACTCGAACCGGAGAGTAGCGCAGCACGAGAAGTTGTTTCCGTGGAGCCTACACCGACTAGAGAGGAAGTTAATGATGATGATCATGAAGCTTCAGATCAAGTTACTATTGAACGTCGAAGGTCCACTAGGACACGTTCCGCACTAGAGTGGTACGACAACCCTGTCCTGGAGATCATGTTGTTGGACAACGGTGAACCTTCGAACTATGAAGAAGCAATGGCGGGCCCGGATTCCAACAAATGGCTTGAAGCCATGAAATCTGAGATAGGATCCATGTATGAGAACAAAGTATGGACTTTGGTGGACTTGCCTGATGATAAGCGAGCCATTGAAAATAAATGGATCTTTAAGAAGAAGACTGACGCGGATGGTAATGTGACCGTCTATAAGGCTCGACTTGTTGCTAAGGGTTATCGACAATTTCAAGGAGTTGACTATGATGAGACTTTCTCACTCGTAGCGATGCTGAAGTCTGTCCGAATCATGTTAGCAATTGCCGCATTTTATGATTATGAGATCTGGCAAATGGACGTCAAAACGGTATTCCTTAGTGGCTTCATTAAGGAAGAACTGTATATGATGCAATCGGAAGGTTTTGTCGATCCTAAAGATGCTAACAAGGTATGCAAGCTCCAACGCTCCATCTATGGGCTGGTGCAAGCATCTCGGAGTTGGAACATTCTCTTTAATGAGGTGATTAAATCGTTTGGGTTTGTACAGGTTTATGGATAACCCTGTATTTACAAGAAAGTGAGTGGGAGCTCTATAGCATTTCTCATATTATATGTGGATGACATATTGTTGATGGGGAGTGATATAGAACTTTTGGAAAGTGTAAAGGCCTACTTGAATAAATGTTTTTCAATGAAGGACCTTGGAGAAGCTGCTTACATATTAGGCATCAAGATCTATAGAGATAGATCGAGACGCCTCATAGGTCTTTCACAAAGCACATACCTTGAAAAGATATTGAAGAAGTTCAATATGGATCAGTCCAAGAAGGGGTTCTTGCCTGTTTTGTAGGGTGTGAGATTGAGTATGACTCAATGCCCGACCACAGCAAAGGATAGAGAAGAGATGAGTGTCATCCCCTATGCTTCAACCATAGGCTCTATTATGTATGCCATGCAGTGTACCAGACGTGATGTGAACCTTGCCATAAGTTTCGTAGGGAGGTACCAAAGTGATCCCGGAGCGGAACACTGGACAACAGTCAAGAATATCCTGAAGTACCTGAAAAGGACAAAGGACATGTTTCTCGTATATGGAGGTGCCGAAGAGCTCGTCATAAAGGGTTACGTCGATGCTGGCTTCGACATAGATCCGGATGACTCCAAGTCGCAAACTGGATACGTGTATATTTTTAACGAATGGGCAGTCAGCTGGTGCAGCAGCAAGCAAAGCATCGTGGCTGCATCTACATGTGAAGCGGAGTACATAGCTACTTTGGAAGCAGCAAAGGAAGGAGTCTGGATGAAGGAGTTCATCACCGACCTAGGAGTGATTCTCAATGTGTCGGGCCCGATGACTCTATTGTGTGACAACACTGGAGCTATTTCCCTTGCGAAGGAGCCCAGGTTTCACAAGAAGACAAGGCATGTCAAGCATCGCTTCAACTCCATCCGTGATTACATTCGGGAGGGAGATATAGATATTTGTAAAGTACATATGAATCTGAATGTCATAGATCCGTTGACTAAACCTCTCTCACGAGCGAAACATAATCAACACCAGAATGCTATGGGTGTTCGATTCATCACAATGTAACTAGATTATTGACTCTAGTGTAAGTGGGAGACTGTCGGAAATATGCCCTAGAGGCAATAATAAAATGGTTATTATTGTATTTCCTTGTTCATGATAATTGTCTTTTGTTCATGCTATAATTGTGTTAAACGGAAACCATAATGCATGTGCGAATACATAGACCACAATGTGTCCCTAGTGAGCCTCTAGTTGGCTAGCTCGTTGATCAATAGATGGTCACGATTTCATGACCATGGACATTGGGTGTCATTGATAATGGGATCACATCATTAGGAGAATGATGTGATGGACAAGACCCAATCCTAAGCATAGAACAAGATCATGTAGTTCGTCTGCTAAAGCTTTTCCAATGTCAAGTATGATTTCCTTAGACCATGAGATTGTGCAACTCCCGAATACCTTAGGAATGCTTTGGGTGTGCCAAAATTCACAACGTAACAGGGTGGATATAAAGGTGCACTATGGGTATCTCCAAAAGTGTCTGTTGGGTTGGCACGAATCGAGACTGGGATTTGTCACTCTATATGACGGAGAGGTATCTCTGGGCCCACTCGATAAGACATCATCATAATTAGCTCAATGTGACTAAGGAGTTAGCCACGAGATGATGTGTTGTGAATGAGTAAAGAGACTTGCCGGTAACGAGATTGAGCAAGGTATAGGGATACCAACGATTGAATCTCGGGCAAGTATCATACCGGTAGACAAAGGGAATTGTATACGGCATTGATTGAATCCCCGACATTGTGGTTCATCCAATGAGATCATCATGGAGCATGTGGGAGACAACATGGGTATCTAGATCCTGCTATTGGTTATTGACCGAAGAGGTGTCTCGGTCATGTCTATGTGTCTCCCGAACCCGTAAGGTCTACACACTTAAGGTTCGATGACGCTGGGGTTATAGGGAAATGGTGTACGTGGTTACAGAAGGTTGTTCGGAATCCCAGATGAGATCCCGGATGTCACAAGGAGCTCCGGAATGGTCCGGAGGTAAAGATTCATATATAGGAAGTGAGGTTTCGGTCACCGGAAGTGTTTCGGGCGTCACCTGTAGTGTACCGGGACCACGAGAAGGGTTCCGGGGGTCCATCGGCAGGGGGCCCCGGGCCCCGGAAGTTTTCATGGGCCAAGAGTGGGAGGGAACCAGCCCCTAGGTGGGCTGGTGCGCCTCCCACCCCAGCCAAAGGCGCAACAAGGGGTGGAGGGGGCAAACCCTAGGCGTGGATGGGCCCAAGGCCTACCCTAGGGCGCCGCCCCTCCTCCCACCTTGACCGCCAGCCCTCCCATCTAGGGCTGCCGCACCCTCTAGGGTGGGAACCCTAGATGGGGTGCCTCCTCCTCCTTCCCCCTATATATATGTGCGGTTTTGGAGGGCTGCAACACATGAGTTCCTCTCCTCTCGGCGCAGCCCTACTCCTCCATCTCCTCGTTCTTCGTAGTGCTTGGCGAAGCCCTGCCGGAGACCACACAGCTCCACCGTCACCACGCCGTCGTGCTGCCGGAGCTCTTCCCCAACCTCTCCTTCCTCCTTGCTGGATCAAGGTGTAGGAGACGTCACTGGGCTGTACGTGTGTTGAACGCGGAGGCGCCGTTGTTCGGCGCTGAGATCGGAGTCCACCGCGATCTGAATTGCTACGAGTAGGACTTCACCAACCGCGTTCTTGTAACGCTTCCACTTAGCAAGCTTCAAAGGTATGAAGATGCAATCTCTCCCCACTCGTTGCTGGTTTCTCCATAGATAGATCTTGGTGATCGTAGGATTTTTTTTGATTTACTACTACGTCTCCCAACAGTAAGGACCTTCCCATTTAGAGCGAAGTTTTCCTGCAAAATATCTTAAACGAGAATTGTATAGCAAGACATGATTGTCTACATTAAATTCACGCTTTTGCATCCTTCTATCATGCCATATCTTAACCTTTTCTTTAAACAACTTTGCATTCTCATAGGCTTGGGTTCTCCATTCATCATGTGAGCTAATGTCAAATAATGCCTTCTCACCAGCAAGTTTGAAATCATAATTGAGCTCTTTGATTGCCCAATAAGCCTTATGTTCTAGCTCTAGAGGTAAGTGACATGCTTTACCATAAACCATTTTATACAGAGACATACCCATAGGGTTTTTGTAAGCAGTTCTATAAGCCCACAATGCATCGTCGAGTTTCTTAGACCAATTCTTCCTAGATCTATTAACATTCTTCTGCAAAATCAATTTAATATCTCTATTGCTCAATTCTACTTGACCACTAGACTGAGGATGATAAGGAGATGCAACTCTATGATTAACATCATATTTATCGAGAAATTTACAGAAAGCACCATGAGTAAAATGTGAACCACCATCAGTCATCAAATATCTAGGAACTCCAAATCTAGGGAAAAAACTTCTTTAAGCATTTTAATAGAAGTGTTATGATCAGCGCTACTAGTTGGAATAGCTTCTACCCACTTAGTGACATAATCAAGAACAACTAGAATATGAGTATACCCGTTAGATTGTGGAAAAGGCCCCATATAATCAAAGCCCCAAACATCAAATGGTTCGATAACACGAGAGTAATTCATAGGCATTTTCTGACGTCTACTAATATTACCAATGCTTTGACATTCATCACAGGATAAGACAAACTTACGAGCATCCTTGAAGAGAGTAGGCCAATAAAACCCAGATTGTAGTACCTTGTGTGCGGTTCTATCTCCCGCGTGATGTCCTCCGTAGGCTTCGAAGTGACACTTGCGTAAGATCTGTTCCTGTTCATGCTCAGGTACACAACGTCTAATAATACCATCTACTACTTCTTTAGAAAGATATGGGTCATCCCAAAAGTAATGCCTTTAATCATAGAAGAATTTTTTCTTTTGTTGGTATGTGAAACTAGGAGGTATAAATTTAGCAACAATATAATTGGCGTAATCAACATACCGAGGAGCATTATGTGAAGTATTCACGACAACCAATTGTTCATCAGGAAAGCTATCATCAATAGGTAGTGGGTCATCAAGAACATTTTCTAACCTAGACAAGTTATCTGCCACAGGGTTATCATCACCCTTTCTATCGATGATATGCAAATCAAATTCTTGTAGCAGAAGGACCCACCTAATAAGTCTAGGTTTAGCATCTTTCTTCTCCATAAGGTACTTAATAGCAACAGGATCGGTGTGAACAGTTACTTTGGAATCAACAATATAAGGTCTAAACTTATCACAAGCAAACACGACTGCTAATAATTCCTTTTCAGTAGTAGCATAGTTTCTTTGAGCATTGTCTAGAGTTTTACTAGTATAATGGATAACATTTAATTTCTTATCGACTCTTTGTCCTAGAACAACACCAACAGCATAATGATAACCCACAAGTATAGGGGATCACAACAGTTTTCGTGGGTAGAGTATTCAACCCAAATTTAATTATTCGACACAAGGGGAGCCAAAGAATATTCTCGAGTATTAGCAGCTGAGTTTTCAATTCAACCACACCTGAAAGACTTAATACCTACAGCAAAGTGTTCAGTAGGAAAGTAATATGGAAGTAACGGTAACAGTGGCAAAGTGATAGTAGCAGTTTGTAGTTAACTGGACCAAAGCATTAGCACTTAGTGAATACATGAACTCCTCAAATTACGGTAATCGCCTGAAAGAATCCCAGTTATTGTCACGCTGGGGGATGCGGATCATAACTCGTAATAGGTGTCTACAACTTGCAAGATAGGATCAAGAACATACATATATTCATGAAAACATAATAGGTTCAAATCTGAAATCATGGCACTCGGCAAAGTCATAACCACATCAATCTCAGAACATAGTGGATACTAGGGATCAAACCCTAACCAAACTAACTCGATTACATGATAAATCTCATCCAACCCAACACCTTCCAGCAATCCTATGATGAGATTACTCATGAACGGTGGGTAGCATCATGGAATTGGTGATGAAGGATGATTGGTGATGACGAAGGCGTCGATTTCCCCTCTCCGGAGCCCAAAATGGACTCCAGATCTGGTCTCCCAAGGAAGAACTGGTGACGGCTGCGGCTCCATATCGTGAAACGCAATGAACTCTTCTCTCTGATTTTTTTCTTGCAAATAGGGTTATATGGAACTGGAGAGGAGGTCGGAGGAGCCACGAGGGGCCCACAAGCTTACCCGGTGCGGCGAGGGGGGGTGGCTGTGGCTAGCAGTCTTGTGGCCTGCTGGTGGCCCCCCTCTTGTTAATTCTTGCGCTAGTATTGTTTATTAATTCCAAAAATATTCTCCATAAATTTTTAGGACGATCCGAGAAATTTTATTTTTGCACAAAAATAACACCAAGGCAATTCTGCTGAAAACAACGTCAGTCCGTGTTAGTTCGATTCAAATCATGCAAATTAGAGTCCAAAACAAGGGCAAAAGAGTTTGGAAAAGTGGATACGTTGGAGACGTATCAAGTCCCCAAGCTTAAACCTTTGCTTGTCCTCAAGCAATTTAGTTGATAAACTGAAAGTGATAAATAAAAACTTTTACAAACTCTGTTTGATCTTGTTGTTGTAAATATGTCTAACTTATGTTCAGATTTTCAGCAAAGATTATAAACTAACCACATTCACAATAACATTTAGGTCTCACATTTACTCATGTCAATGGCATAACCAACTACCAAGCAATAATAACAAGTCTCAGATGACAACAATTTATCAAAACAATCATGATACAATATGACATAATGGTATCTCGCTAGCCCTTTCTGAGACCGCAAAACATAAATGCAGAGCACCTCTCGAGAACAAGGACTGACTAAACATTGTAATTCACGGTGAGAGAGATCCAGTCATGCTCACACTCAACATCAATTAATAGCAAGGCATACAAATGACAATGGTGCTCTCTAACTGGTGCTTTTATAAGAGGATGATGACTCAACAATAAAGTAAATAGATAAGCCCTTCACAGAGGGAAGCATTGATTTGCAGAGGTGCCAGAGCTCAAGCTTTTAAAACAGAGATAGGTAATGATTTTGGAGCGGTATGCTTTCGTTGCTCACATAATGACCAATAGGTTTTCAATATCTTCTATGCTAGATACATTATAGGCGGTTCTCAAACAGAATGGTAAAGTTTTTACTCCCCCTCCACCAATCAATCACACTCCACGGCGGGCCGAATTCATGGGTACCGTCCATACAAACACATTCCTGGGGGAGTTTTGTTTAATTATATTTTGCTTTTTATTTGGAGCATGGAACTGGCCATCCCGATTACCAGCCACTTTCTCATGAATGATAGTGAATCAACACATATCGTGAGAATAACCCAGCTAGCATGGAAGATACTGACAGCCCCCCGTCGCCACATGAGCGATTTGGGCATACAAAATAGAAGGTTTATTTGAAGGTTAAAAGTTTAGCACATGCAAATTTACTTGGAACGACAGGTAAATACCGCATATAGGTAGATATGGTGGACTCATATGGAACAACTTTGGGTTTATTGAGATGGATGCACAAGCAATATTGCCGCTTAGTACAAGTGAAGGCTAGCAAAAGACTGGGGAGTGACCAACTAGAGAGCGACGCAGTCATCAACATGCTTTGATATTAACCAACATTGAATGCAAGCATGAGTAGGATATAATTCACTATGAACATAAATATCGCGGAGGCTATGTTGATTTGTTTCAACTACATGCGTAAACATGTGCCAAGTCAAGCCACTCGAATCATTCGGAGGAGGATACCATTCTATCATACTACATCACAACCATTTTAATGCGCATGTTGGCACTCAAGACGAACCATTATCCACTCTTAGCTAATTAAGCATGGCATGAAAAACTGTAATCTCTAATTGTTATTGCAAACATGTTCAAACCATAATGTATTGAATTCGGAACAATGAGATAATCATATTTACAAAAGCAAGATAGGTTGAGTTCATACCAGCTTTTCTTCATCTCAATATTTTCATCAAATATCATCATTATTGCCTTTCACTTGCATGACCGAATGATGTGAATAATAATAAGAGTGTACATGCATTGGACTAAGCTGGAATCTGCAAACAATAAACCAAACGAGAAGACAAGGCAATATGGGCTCTTTAAGACAAACAATAGTGCATATGAGAGCCACTCGGCACGTAACCGTGGTCTTCTCCTTACGACCCAAAGAAAAGAAAGAAAAATTATTTACACAGAAAAGCTCCCAACACGCAAAAAGAAGAATAAGAAATATTTTTGGGCTTTCTCTTTAATGCTACAACTAAGCAACTAGGAAAGAAAGCTAGAACTATTTTTTTGTATTTTCCTCAAAGTTAATTAAACACGCAAGAAGAAAGCAAAACGAGAATATAAATTACCATGGATAGTACAATGAAAAAGTATGAACACCGACTACTAAAATAAGTGTGTGAAGATGAATGTAATGTCGGTGAGAAATACGTACTCCCCCAAGCTTAGGCTTTTGGCCTAAGTTGGTCCAGGGCCATGGCTGGAAATAACCTTCTCCGGGATACTCCGAAGCACACTGAGGCTTCCACTGGTTAGCGACCTCCTGTGGCTCCCATTGAAAAACCAGGGTTCGATATGGATCCAGAGCCGGTGCTGTCTCAAGTGCTGGGGGTTGCTCCAAACCCCAATATTGGTAGAAGTAATCGGGCATAACAGTGTACCTGCCTGAATGAATATCGAACAGAGAAGAAGTAGGTAGGGTAATAATCTCACAAGTACCCTGACTAAATACTAAGTTGTAAAGCAGCCTCCTATCATCATTCTTCTTAATAAAATCATGGGCTACCATATGGTCATAATCTAAAAACTTCATGGGTATCAACTTTTCATCTTTCTCATGAAGCCTAATGGGTATCTCAAAATGTTTAGCTAAACGAGATGCATAGATACCTCCAAATATGGGCCCCTTCGAATGGTTGGTGTTCAACTGTTGGGCCACCATAGCACCTAGACTAAAAGTTCTATCAGCAAGTAAAGCATGGCGCAAAATAGCAAGGTCTGGGGCACTAAGGCTTCCACTCTCCCAGCAACCAACTAAACATCTTCCCGCAAATAATGAATAATAGCATAGCACAGGAAAATGTAAACTAGCTGCTCTTGACTTTGACACACCTCTCTCTTCCCCTAGAGTGATTGTGGTAATAATGTCTTCCATGTCTCGAGGACGTGGTTCCCTGATGCTGCCCTCATAGGGTATCTTGCAAACTTTGCAAAAATCATAAAGGTTCATTTTCTTAGGCACATCATATAAATGAAATTCTACTGTAGGAGAGTCTTCCCTAGGATGAAAGTGAAAATTTTGCACAAAGGTATTAGTGAGCAAGAGGTACTGGTCATACTTATCATTGAGGAAGTCAGTGATGCCTGCATTCTCGGCCAAATAATAGAAATCTTCATAAATTCTGGCTGCCCTCAAGAATGTGTCACACGGCCATTCACATGGTCGGATTTTTGCGACGCGAGGAAGATTTTATTTTGGTTTCTCCTTCATTCATTTTCATCTTCCTTAGAACCCTGGCTTGAAGATCCTCTTAGTAACCTTCTCGACATTTCTGAAAAATTCTGAAATTTTTAGTGAGTGACAATAAAGGTGCACAAAACTCAACAAAACTCATAGCAACTACTCCCTCAAGTGCCTAGAGACCATATTATGCATCAAAACTACTTGGAACCATACAAATTTGACATGCAAGCTCAAGAACACGGTCATCACAGCAGCAAAAATTTGCAATTTATAAGGCACTAGAACAAAAACTAATTGGACGATTGGAGGAGTCACATACCGATGAGCAATCCCCTAAAATAGTTTTGCAAATGGAGCTTTGAGCAAGGAGATCGAAAATGGCAGCAAGATGAGCTAGAACACGGGTCTGAGCAATGGTGGGATTTTTTCTAGGGGAACATGAAGTGAATGGGTGCTGGAATAAGTGGAGGGGGTCACATGGGACCCACAAGCTTGCTAGGCGGGGCCAGGGGGGTGGCCGCGCCCTGCAGGCTTGTGGCCCACTGGTGCAGCCCCCTAATGCATTCTCAATGCCAAAAATTCTTAAATAATCTAGAAAAAATCATACTAAATTTTCAGGGAATTCTGGGAACTTTTATTTTCAGGTCATTTTTCTATTGCACGAAAAACTCAGAAAACAGAAATTAATAGCATTTTTACTTAATTTCATCTAGGTAACAGAAAGTAAAAGTTAGGTGCACGAAGTTGTGCTTTCTAAATTCATCCATCTCATGCTCCTCGAAAGGAATCCATCAATAAGGTTGATCAAGTCTTATTAACGAACTTCTTTCGAATGACATGAAATCGAAGAATTTTCGAATAACACTAAGTTACCTCAATGGGGATATGCATTTCCCCAACAATAAGTATATCATATTTCTTCTTGACAGTAGGAAGAGGGAACTCAAAGTCTCCAATAATAATTGTTGGAATTTTTTCAATAGAGTTGATACTATGAACTTGAGGTTGTTTCTTCAGAAAGTGTACCGTATGCTCATTACCATTAATATGAAAAGTGATATTTCCCTTGTTGCAATCAATAACAGCCCCTGCCGTATTTAAGAAGGGTCTACCAAGGATGATTGACATACTGTCATCCTCGGGAATATCAAGAATAACAAAGTCCGTCAAGATAGTAGCATTTGCAACTACGACAGGTACATCCTCACAAATACCGATAGGTAGAGCAGTTGATTTATCAGCCATTTGCAAAGATATTTCAGTAGGTGTCAACTTATTCAAATCAAGTCCGCGGTATAAAGAGAAAGGAATAACACTAACACCAACTTCAAGATCACATAAAGCAGTTTTAGCATAATTTCCTTTAATAGAGCATGGTATAGTAGGTACTCTGGGATCTCCTAGTTTCTTTGGTATTCCACCTTTAAAAGTATAATTAGCAAGCATGGTGGAAATCTCAACTTCTGGTATCTTTATTTTATTTGTCACGATATCTTTCATATACTTAGCATAAGGAGACATTTTCAAATATCAGTCAAGCGCATACGTAAAAAGACAAGTCTAAGCATTTCAACAAAGTGCTCAAAGTCCTCATCATCCTTTTTCTTGGATGGTTTGGAAGGAAAGGTCATGGATTTCTGAACCCATGGTTCTCTTTCTCTACCCTGTTTCCTAGCAATAAAGTCTCTTTTATCATATCTTTTATTCTTAGGTTCTGGGTTATCAAGATCATCAACAAGTTCAGTGTCCACATCATTATCATTACTAGCTTGAGCATCAGCATGAACACCATTATTAATGTTATCACTAGGCTCATGTTCATCACCAGATCGTGTCTCAACATCAGAAATAGAAATATCATTTGGATTCTCAGACGTATCTATAACAGGTTCACTAGAAGCATGCAAAGTACTATCATCATTCCTTTTCCTACTCTTATTGGAAGAAATAGGTGCATCAGTATTAGCTCTGTGAGAATCTTGCGCAATTCTCCTAGGATGACCCTCAGGATACAAAGGTTCCAGAGTCGTTCTACCACCTCTAGTCACAACTTTAATAGAATGGTGTCTTTACTATTCATCTCATTAAGCAAATCATTTTGAGCCTTAAGTACTTGTTCTACTTGAGTGGTTACCATGGAAGCATGTTTACTAATAAGCTTAAGATCATTGACAGTTCTACTCAAATAATCACCCAAGTGATCAAGCATATAAGCATTATGTTTCAATTGTCTACTAGCATATGCATTGAAATTTTCATGCTTCACGATAAAATTATCAAATTCATCCAAGCATTGGCTAGCAAACTTATTATAAGGAATATCTCCTTCATCGAATCTACTGAGAGAATTTACCTCTACTACCTATGTCGGGTTATCAAGACCATGTATTTCTTCAATAGGTGGTAGATTCTTAACATCTTTAGCTTTTATACCCTTTTCTTTCATAGATTTCTTTGCCTCTTGCATATCTTCAGGACTGAGGAATAGAATACCTCTTTTCTTCGGAGTTGGCTTTGGAGGTGGTTCGGGAATAGTCCAATCATTATCATTGCTCAATATGTTATTCAATAGTAATTCAGCTTATTCAACACTTTGTTCCCTGAAAACACAACCAACACAACTATCTAGGTAGTCCCTAGAAGCATCGGTTAGTCCATTATAAAAGATATCAAGTATTTCATTTTTCTTAAGAGGATGATCAGGCAAAGCATTAAGTAATTGGAGAAGCCTCCCCCAAGCTTGTGGGAGACTCTCTTCTTCAATTTGCAGAAAGTTAAATATTTCCTACAAGGCAACTTGTTTCTTATGGGCAGGAAAATATTTTTCAGAGAAGTAATAAACCATGTCCTGGGGACTACGCACACAACCAGGAGCAAGAGAATTAAACCATTTCTTAGCATCACCCTTTAATGGGAAAGGAAACAACTTAAGAATATAGTAATAGCAATTTTTTTCCTCATGAGTAAATAGGGTGGCTATATCATTCAATTTGTTAAGACGTGCCACAACGGTTTCAGATTCATAACCATGGAAAGGATTAGATTCAACCAAAGTAATTAACTCAGGATCGACAGAGCATTCATAATCTATATCAGTAACAAAGATGGGTGAAGTAGCAAACTTAGGATTATATTGCATTCTAGCATTCAAAGATTTTTGCTTCCACTTGCGAAGCAATTTCTTAAGATCATCTCTATCCTGGCAAGCAAGAAAGTCCCTAGCTACCTCTCCTTCCATAACATATCCTTCAGGTATATCAGGCAATTCATATCTAGGAGAGCTAGGTCTAGCAAGTGAATCATAGTGTTCATTTTCAATAATTTCATCAGATTCAGAAATATTATCAGTTTCAGCATTAGCTCTAGCAATTTGTTCATCAAGAAATTCACCTAGTGGCACAGTATCATCAAACAAAGTATTATCATAAGCATCATGCATAGAAGAAGTAGCATCATCAATTACTTGCGACATATCAGAATTACTAGCAGGTGGTGGTGTCGCAAACTTACTCATAACAGAAGGTGAATCAAGTGCAGAGCTAGATGGCAGTTCCTTACCTCCCCTCGTAGTAGAGGGATAGATCTTGGTTTTGGATCTTTCAGATTCTTCATAGTGATCAACAGATATATATCCCAAGTGACTCAGAGAAGGGAGCTATGCTCCCTAGCAACGACGCTAGAAAAAGGTCTTGATAACCCTCAAGTATAGGGGATCACAACAATTTTCGAGGGTAGAGTATTCATCCCAAATTTATTGATTCGACACAAGGGGAGCCAAAGAATATTCTCGAGTATTAGTAGCTGAGTTGTCAATTCAACCACACCTGAAAGACTTAATATCTACAGAGAAGTGTTTAGTAGCAAAGTAATATGGAAGTAACGGTAACAGTGGCAAAGTGATAGTAGCAGTTTGTAGTGGTTGTAACAGTAGCAACGGAAAAGTAATTGAGCGAAGATCAATATATGGAAAGATCATAGGAAATTGATCAGTGATGGATAATTATGTCGAATGGCATTCATCATGCAACAGTTATAGCATAGGGTGACACAGAACTAGCTCCAATTCATCAATGTAATGTAGGCATGTATTCCATATATAGTCATACGTGCTTATGGAAAAGAACTTGCATGAGATCTTTGTCCTACCCTCCCGTAGCAGCGGGGTCCTATTGGAAACTAAGGGATATTAAGGCCTCCTTTTAATAGTCAACTGGACCAAAGAATTAGCACTTAGTGAATACATGAACTCCTCAAATTACGGTAATCGCCGGAAAGAATCCCAGTTATTGTCACCCTGGGGGATGCGGATCATAACTCGTAATAGGTGTCTACAACTTTCAAGATAGGATCAAGAACACACATATATTCATGAAAACATAATAGGTTCAGATCTAAAATCATGGCACTCGGGCCCTAGTGACAAGCATTAAGCATGGCAAAGTCATAGCAACATCAATCTCAGAACATAGTGGATACTAGGGATCAAACCCTAACCAAACTAACTCGATTACATGATAAATCTCATCCAACCCAACACCGTCGAGCAAGCCTACGATGAGATTACTCACGAACGGTGGGGATCATCATGGAATTGGTGATGAAGGATGGTTGGTGATGACAAAGGCGTCGATTTCCCCTCTCCGGAGCCCAAAACGGACTCCTGATCTGGTCTCTCGAGGAAGAACTGGCAATGACGGTGGCTCTGTATCGTGAAATGCGATGAACTCTTCTCTTTAATTTTTCCTTGACAAATAGGGTTATATGGAACTGGAGAGGAAGTCGGAGGAGCCACGAGGGGCCGACAAGCCTGCCAGGCACGGCCAGGGGGCTGGCCATGGCTAGCAGGCTTGTGGCCTGCTGGTGGCCCCCTCTAGTTAATTATTGCACCGGTATTTTTTATTAATTCCAAAAATATTCTCCATAAATTTTCAGGACGATCCGAGAACTTTTATTTCTACACAAAAATAGCACCAAGGCAATTCTGCAGAAAACAACGTCAGTCCAGGTTAGTTCCATTCAAATCATGCAAATTAGAGTCCAAAGCAAGGGCAAGCGAGTTTGGAAAAGTGGATACGTTGGAGACATATCACATAATCACTAGCATCACACATAATTTCAAAAGGTAGGTTCCAGTCGGGTGGTTGAACAATAGGTGTGATAATCAAGGCATTCTTAAGAATTTCAAATGCTTCTACACAGTCATCATCAAAACAAACGGAACATCTTTTTGCAAAAGGTTTGTGAGAGGCCTAGAAATGTTAGAGAAATCTTTGATAAACCTCCTATATAAACCAGCATGACCAAGTAAACTTCTTATACCTTTGATATCCATAGGGCACTGCATTTTTCAATAGCATCAACTTAGGTTTATCAACTTCAATACCTCTTTCGGAGATCTTGTGCCCCAAGACAATACCTTCATTAACCATAAAGTGCCACTTTTCCCAATTCAAGACAAGATTAGTTTCTTCACATCTCTGCAAAACTCGATCAAGGTTGCTCAAACAATCATCAAATGAAGTTTCGTAAACGGAAAATCATCCATGAAAACCTCAAGAATCTTTTCACAAAAATCAAAGAAAATAGCCATCATACATGTTTGAAAGGTAGCAGGTGCATTGAATAAACCAAAAGGCATACGCATATAAGCAAAGGTACCGAAAGGGCAAGTAAAAGTGGTTTTTTCTTGATCCCGACTTGATACAGGTATTTGAGAGAAACCTGAGTAACCATCTAGAAAGCAGAAATGAGTATGTTTGGATAATCTTTCTAGCATTTGATCAATAAAAGGTAAATGGTAATGATCTTTCTTAGTAGATTTATTTAATTTTCTAAAATCAATTACCATTCTATTACTTGTAACAATTCTTTGAGGGATCAATTCATTTTTATCATCAGGAACAATAGTAATACCTCCCTTCTTAGGGACACAATGAACAGGACTAACCCATGTACTATCGGCAATAGGATAAATTATACCGACCTATAGAAGCTTTAGTATTTATTTTCTTAGCACTTCTTTCATCTTTGGGTTCAATCATCATTGGTGATTAATAACGGTTTTGGCATCAGGCTCCATATTAATTTTATGCTGGCATAGAGCGGGACTAACGCCCTTAAGATCATCAACAGTATAACCAATAACATCACGGTGCTTCCTTAGAGTTTTCAATAATCTCTTTTATTCATGCTCTAAAAGGTTAGCACTAATAATAACAGGATATATCTCCTTTTCATCAAGATAAGCATATTTCAACGTATCGGGTAATTGCTTGAGCTTGAACAGGGGATCACCATTGGGTGGAGGAGGATCCCCAAGTATTTCAACAGGTAAGTTGTGTTTCAAAATAGGCTGCTGCTCAAAGAAAATTTCATCTATTTCATTCCTCTCATTTATATGCATATCATTTCATGGCTAGCAAATATTGTTCTAAGGGATCAGTAGGAGGCACAACAATAGAAGCGAGACCAATAATTTCATGTTTACTAGGCAATTCCTTGTCATGGGGTTGTCTACTAAATTTAGAGAAATTAAACTCATGAGATAGATCCCCAAAGGTCATAGTAACTATTTCTTTCTCACAATCAATCTTAGCATTAACAATATTCAAGAAGGGTTTGCCAAATATAATGGGACAAAAATTATCTTGTGGGGAACCAAGAACAAGAAAATCAGTAGGATACTTTATTTTCCCACACAAGACTTCAACATCTCTAACAATCCCTATCGGTGCAATAGTGTCTCTATTAGCAACTTAATAGTAACATCAATATCTTCTAGTTCAACTAGTGCAATATCATGCATGATTTCTTTGTATAAGGAATGGGGAATTGGACTTACGCTAGCACCCATATCACATAAGCCATGATAACAATGATCTTGTATTTTAACAAAACAACAGGCATGACAATAACCGGTCTATGTTTGTGCTTAGTATCAGGTCTAGCAATTCTAGCAACTTCATCACATAAATGAATAACATGCCCATCAATATTACCAACCAAGAGATCTTTAACCATAGCAATACTAGGTTCAACTTTGATTTGTTCAGGGGGTGTAGGTGTTCTAATACAACTCTTACGGACCACAGTTGAAGCTTTAGCATGTTCCTTTATCCTAATAGGGAAATGTGGTTTCTCAATGTAAGCAGTAGGGATAACAGGATCAACATTGTAAGTAATAATTTTCTATTCAACTTTAATAGGTTACATTACTTTCATTTCAATGGGAGGATGATATTTAAACCACTTCTCCTTAGGGAGATCAACATGAGTAGCAAAAGATTCACAGAAAGAAGCTACTATCTCAGAGTCAAGTCCATATTTAGTGCTAAATTCACGAAAAGCATCGGTGTCCACGAAGGATTTAACACAATTAAAAGTTAAGATTTATACCTGACTCCTTACCTTCGTCAAGTTCCCAATCTTCAGAGTTGCGGTTAATTCTTTCCAATAAATCCCATTTGAATTCAATATCTTTCTTCATAAAAAACAGAGCACAAGAAGTATTGAGCATGGATTGATCATTACGAGAAAGCCGAGCATAAAAATTCTGAATAATAATTTCTCTTGAGAGCTCATGATTGGGGCATGAATATAACATTGACTTAAGCCTCCCCCAAACTTGATCGATTCTTTCTCCTTCACGAGCCCAAAAATTATAAATATAATTCCGATCACGATGAACTAGATGCATAGGGTAGAACTTCTGATGAAATTCCATTTTCAGTCGGTTGTAGCTCCATGATCCAATGTCATCACATAGCCTATACCATGTCAATGCCTTCTCCTTCAAAGATAAAGTAAAGACCTTCTTCTTGATGTGATCCTCGGGTAGACCTGCAAGCTTAAATAATCCACACACTTTGTCTACATAGATTAGATGCAAATCAGGATGTAGTGTTCCTTCTCCTGCAAAAGGATTAGCTAGCAGTTTCTCTACCATACCCGAAGGAATTTCACAATAAATATTTTCAGTAGGTTCAGTAGGTTGAGGGACAACTGTTTGTGTTTCCGATCGAGGGGAAGATACCCCGAACAAGCCCCTCAAAGGATTACTTTCCATAGTAACAAGTGACAGTAAATTTCAGCACACTATATAATTTTTTCCTTACCAATTTCCACTCACCAAAGGCGCTTCACTCCCCGGCAACGGCGCCGGAAAAGAGTCTTGATGACCCACAAGTATAGGGGATCTATCGTAGTCCTTTCGATAAGTAAGAGTGTCGAACCCAACGAGGAGCAGAAGGAAATGACAAGCGGTTCTCAGTAAGGTATTCTCTGCAAGCACTGAAATGATCGGTAACAGATAGTTTTGTGATAGGATAATTCATAACGGGTAGGAAGTAACAATTGTAACAAAGGTGCAGCAAGGTGGACCAATCCTTTTTATAGCAAAGGATAAGCCTGGACAAACTCTTATATAAAGCAAAGCGCTCCCGAGGACACATGGGAATTTATGTGAAGCTAGTTTTCATCATGCTCATTTGATTCATGTTCTCTACTTTGATAATTTGATATGTGGGTGGACCGGTGCTTGGGTGCTTTCCTTACTTGGACAAGCCTCCCACTTATGATTAACCCCTCCCACAAGCATCCGCAACTATGAAAGAAGAATTAAGATAAATCTAACCATAGCATGAAACATGTGGACCCAAATCTGCCCCTTACGGAGCAACGCATAAACTAGGGTTTAAGCTTCTGTCACTCTAGCAACCCATCATCTACTTATTACTTCCCAATGCCTTCCTCTAGGCCCAAACAATGGTGAAGTGTTATGTTGTCGACGTTCACATAACACCACTATAGGAGAGATCACATACATCTCATCAAAATATCGAACGAATACCAAATTCACATGATTACTGATAACAAGACTTATCCCATGTCCTCAGGAACAAACGTAACTACTCACAAAGCATATTCATGTTCATAATCATAGGAGTATAAGTGATGATCAAGGATCTGAACATATAATCTTCCACCAAGTAAACCAACTAGCATTTAATACAAGGAGTAATCAACACTACTAGCAACCCACAGGTACCAATCTGAGGTTTTGAGACAAAGATTGGATAGAAGAGATGAACTAGGGATTGGATAGGATATGGTGCTGATGAAGATGTTGATGGAGATTGAACCCCTCTTGATGAGAGGATTGTTGGTGATGACGATGGATTCGATTTCCCCCTCCCGGAGGGAAGTTTCACCGGCAGGATCGCCCTGCCGGAGCTCTAGATTGGTTCTGCCCAAGTTCCACCTCGAGACGGCGGCGCTTCATCCCAAAAGCTCTGATATGATTTTTTCCAGGATGAAACCCTCAATATAGAGGAATATGGGCACCAGAGGGCCATGAGGTGGGCCACAAGCCCTAGGGGCGCGACTAGGGGGGTGGCCACGCCCAGCAGGCTTCTGGCTCCCTGGTGGGTCCCCTGATGTATTTCTTTCGCCTAGTATTTTTTATATATTCCAAAATAATTCTCCGTAGATTTTCAAAACTTTTGGAGTTGTGCAAAATAGGTATCTCAGATTTGCTCCTTTTCCAGTCCAGAACTCCAGCTGCCGGCATTCTCCCTCTTCATGTAGACCTTGTAAAATAAGAGAGAAAAGGCATAAGTATTGTAACAAAATGTGTAATAACAGCCCATAATGCAATAAATATCAATATAAAATCATGATGCAAAATGGATGTATCAATCAGTGAGTAGGGATTGCCATGCAACAGATGCACTAGAGCTATAAGTGTATGAAAGCTCAAAAAGAAACTAAGTGGACGTGCATCATGACGAAAAATTCCACTAGCTATATGGAAGTGACAAAATAGGAGACTCTCCATCATGAAGATGATGGTGCTACTTGGAATCACAAGTGTGGAAAAAGGTAGTAGAATTGTCCCTTCTCTCTTTTCTCTCATTTTTTGGTGGGCATCTAAGGCCTCTTTCATTCATTTTTTATTAGGCTTCGCTGGCCTCTTTTATTTTTCATAAAGTCTGGAATCTCATCCCCACTTGATGAATCATAGCTTCCATCATCCTTTCCGCACATGAGACATGCTCTATAATGAAAATCATCACACTTTTATTTACTTACAACTCAAAAGAAAATTACAACTCGATACCTATGACAAAATGTGATTGTACATGCAATATGGAAGTGATCGTGCATGTCATAAAAGGAAACAGTGAAAGTTGCATGGCAATATATCTCGTAATGGCTATGGAAATGCCATAATAGGTAGGTATGGTGGCTGTTTTGAGGAAGGTATATGGTGGCTGTTTTGAGGAAAGTGTTTATTGCACCGGCGAAAGTTGTGCGGTACTAGAAAGGCTAGCAAAAGTGGAAGGGTGAGAGTGCGTATAATCCATGGACTCAACATTAGTCATAAAGAACTCACATACTTATTACAAAATTCTATTAGTCATTGAACCAAAGGATTAAACACATGCTCCTAGGGGGAGGTTGGTAGGAGTTAACCATCGCGCGCCCCCGACCCTCACACAAAGATTGACAATCTATAAACAAGTCATGCTTCGACTTCTTTACATTGCGGTTCATCATACGTGCATGCTACATGAATTAAAAACCTTTACACAAGTATTTTTTACCAAATCACAATTTACTTCCTAACATGTCTCTTAACATTACCATCTTTATATCTCAAAACTGTATGCAAGGAATCAAACTTCTCATAAATACTCAATGCACTTAATATGGATGTTTTTATTATATCCCTTTTGGATGCCTATAATATTAGGACTAAATTCATAACCTAAACCAATTACCATGATGTTTGTAGAAACTCTCAAAATAATATAAGTGAGGTACGATAGTTCAAGTATTTGTATAAAACGCAAACACCACCATGCTCTAAAAGATATAAGTGAAGCACATAGAGTATTCTAATAAATTCATGATTCAGCATCTCTCTCTCAAAAGATGTGTGCAGCAAGGATTATTGTGGAAAACTAACAAGAAAAGACCCACATCATACAAGACGCTCCAAGCAAAACACATATCATGTGGTGGATAAAAATATATCCTCGAGTAAATTTACCGATGGATTGAAGACGAAAGAGGGGATGCCTTCCGGGGCATCCCCAAGCTTAGGCTCTTTGGAATCCTTTAATATGACTTGGGGTACCTTGGGCATCCCCAATCTTAGGCTCTTTCCACTCCTTATTCCATAGTCCATCCAATCTTTACCCAAAACTTGAAAACTTCACAACACAAAACTTAACAGAAAACTCGTGAGATCCGTTGGTATAAGAAAATAAATCACCACTTTAGGTACTATTGTGAACTTACTCTTTATTTATATTGGTGTTATACCTACTGTAATCTAACTTCTACATGGCTCATACCACATGATACTACCCATAGATTCATCAAAATAGGCAAACAACTCAAAGAAAACAGAATATGTCAAAAACAGAACAGTCTGTAGCAATCTGGAAACTTTGTATACTTATGTAACTCAAAAAATTCTGAAATATTCGGACAACCCGTAAAAATTTCAGATCAAATAGACACTCTGAAAAAATTAGAAAATTCCTGGACTTAGCGCAAAAGTTTCTGTTTTTTGCAAGATCAAATCAACAACTACCATAGATCACCCAAACGTTTTACTTGGCTCAAACTCTTATTAAAACACCAAAACACAATTACTACAGAAGTAATAATGTGGTAAACACTCAAAAACATAAGCAAAAAATAGAACACAAAAATAAAATTGGGTTGTCTCCCGACAAGCGGTATGGTTTAACGCCCCTAGGTAGGCAAAACACAATAGATCTAGGTATTGTCATCGTTGGTATGCAATCCAAAAGTAGCCCTCATAATAGATTCATAAGGCAATCTTATTTTTTTGGGAAAGTGTTTCATGCCTTTTCTTAATGGAAATTGAAATCTAATGTTTCCTTCTTTCATGTCAATAATTGTACCAATAGTCCTAAGGAAAGTTCTACCAAGAATAATAGGACATGTAGGATTGCAATCTATATCAAGAACAATTAAATATACGGGCACATAATTCCTATTTGTAAAAATAAGAACATCATTAAACCTTCCCATTGGTTTCTTAATAGTGGAATCCGCAAGATGCAAATTTAGAGAGTAATCATCAAGATCATGGTAACCTAGCACATCACATAAAGTTTTCGGAATTGTGGAAACACTAGCACCCAAATCACACAAATCATGGCGCTCATAATCTTTGATTTTAATCATAATAGAAGGTTCCCACTCATCATGAAGCTTTCTAGGGATAAAAACTTCTAACTCAAGTTTTTCTTCAAAAGATTTCATCATAGCATCAACTATATGTTTAGTAAAAGCCTTATTTTGACTATAAGCATGAGGAGAATTCAACATGGATTGAATCAAGGAAATACAATCAATCAAATAGAAGCTATAATAATTAAATTACTTGAAATCCAAAAGAGAGGGTTCATTGCTATTTAAAGTTTCGACCTCTTCAATCCCACTTTTATCAATCTGAGCATTAAGATCTATAGACTCCAAATCATTGGGACGCCTTTTAACTAAAGTTGAATTATCTACAGTCCCATAATTATCAAGATTTATATCGGAAAACAAAGATTCAATAGGAGTCACATCAATCACTTTAAGATCTTCATCATTATTATCGCAAGAAAACACCTTTTCAAGCCATTCACGCTTAGCACGAATTCTAGCGGTTCTTTCCTTACTTTCATCAATACAAATTATTATAGATTTTAAAGACTCATTAATATCATGATTGGGTGGAGTAGATTTAGCTTTCAAAGAATCAATCTCAAGAGAAATTCTATCAACGTTCCTAGCCAAATCATCAATCTTAAGCACTTTTTATTCAATAGTAGCATTAAAAACTTTATGTGAACCAATAAAATCTTTACCAATATTCTCAAGATCAATGGGAATATCATAATAATTTCCATGGGAATTATTGTAGGAATTACCATAATTATTAGAGGAATTACTAGGAAACGGCCTAGGGTTGAAATTACCTCTATACGCATTATTACCAAAATCGTTCGTACCAACAAAATTCACATCCATAGATTCATTATTATTTCCAATCAAAGAAGACAAAGGCATATAATTAGGATCAATATGAGCACTCTTACTAGCAAATAATTTCATCAATTCATCCATGTTTTCACTCAAAGTATTTATTTCTTCAATAGCATGCACCTTTTACTAGTAGGAGATCTTTCGGTATGCCATTGAGAGTAGTTTGTCATGATATTATCTAGGAGTTTAGTAGCTTATCGTAACGTGATTTCCATAAAAGTACCACCCACGACAGAATCTAAAAGATTTTTAGATGCAAAATTCAACCAAGCATGGAAATTTTTTATAATCATCCATAAACTCAAACCATGTGCGGGACAATTCCTAATCATTAATTTCATCCTCTCACAAGATTGTGCAACATGCTCATGATCAAGTTGCTTAAAATTCATTATATCGTTCCTAAGGGAAATGATCTTAGCAGGTGGAAAGTACTTGGAAATAAAAGCATCTTTACACTTATTCCTTGAATCAATACTATTTTTAGGCAAAGATGAAAACCAAGTTGGCACGATCTCGAAGTGATAACGGAAATAGCTTCTATTTAACAATATCTTTATCCACATCTTTCTTCTTTTGCATATCACACAACTCAATGAAAGTATTTAGATGGGATGCGGCATCTTCACTAAGAAGGCCAGAAAATTGCTCTTTCATAACAAGATTTAGCAAGGCAACATTGATTTCATTAGATTCCACACTAGTGGAGGGAGCAATAGGAGTACTAATAAAATCATTATTATTACTATTGGAAAAGTCACACAACTTGGTATTCTCAGACATTGTGACAAAGCAAGCAATCAAGCACGCAAGCAAACAGAAGGCGAACGAAAGAAGGGCGAATAAAAAGGCAAATCTTTTTGGTATTTTCTGAAAATCGTTTTAGAAGTGGGGGAGAGGAAAACGAGAGGCAAATGGCAAATAAAGTAAATGCAAGAGCTGAGTTTGTTATGGGTACTTGGTAGGCTTGATGTGTATCCTCCCCGGCAACGGCGCCAGAAATCCTTCTTGGTACCTCTTGAGCATGCGTTGGTTTTCCCTTTAAGAGGAAAGGGTGATGCAGCGAAGTAGGTAAGTATTTCCCTTAGTTGTTGAGAACCAAGTATCAATCCAGTAGGAGGAACGAGCAAGTCACCAATGGATTCACCTACACAAATAATCAAACTCTTGCACCCAACGCTATAAAGGGGTTGTCAATCCCTTCACGGTTATTTGCAAGGAGTAGATCCGATAGGGATAGATGTAACGAGTGCGGAAAGTAAAAGATAAATAAATATCAGCAGGTATAGATCTAAAAATATATGATGGAAAATAGACCCGAGGACCATAGGTTTCACTAGAGGCTTCTCTCTTGAAGGCAAATATCATGGTGGGTAAACAAATTATGGTCAAGCAATCGATAGAAAAGCGAATAATCATGTAGTATCCAAGGCAATGATCATGCATATAGGCATCACATCCGTGAGAAGTAGACCGAAACGATTCTGCATCTACTACTATTACTCCACACATTGACCGACTCCTGCCTGCATCTAAAGTATTAAGTTCATGAAGAACAGAGTAACGCATTAAGAAAGATGACATGATGTAGAGGGATAAACTTAAGCAATATGATGAAAAACACATCTTGTTACCCTTGATGGAAACAATACAATACGTGCCTCGCTACCCCTACTTTGTCACTAGGTGAGGACACAGCAAGATTGAATCCAAAACCAAGCACTTTCCCCATTGCAAGAATTACCAATCTAGTTGGCCAAACCAAACCAATAACTCGAAGAGACTTGCAAGGATATGAAATCATGCATATAAGAAATCAGAGGAGATTCAATTAAGATTCATGGATAATCTGAACATAAATTCACAATTCATCGGATCTTGACAAACACACCACAAAAGAGGATTACATCGGATAGATCTCCATGAAGATCATGAAGAACATGGTAATGAAGATCAAAGAGAGAGAAGAAGCCATCTAGGTACTAGCTATGGACCCGTAGGTTTGTGATGGACTACTCACGCATCACCGAAGGGGCAATGGAGTTGATGTAGATGCCCTCCGTGATCGAAACCCCCTCCGACCGATTACCGAAAAAAGCTCCAGGATTGGATCTCTTGGGAACGGAGGCTTCTAGCAGCGTAAAGGTATTTGCGTGGCTCTTTCTGATGTTGGGAGAATATTTGAGTATTTATAGGCCAAGAATTAGGGTTAGGAGACCTGCCAGGAGGCGACAAGCCTGCTAGGCGTGGCGAGGGGGCCACGCCTAGCAGGCTTGTGGCGCCCTGGCACCTCCCCTGACATGCACTCCAAGCTAGGATGACCTATTTCCTTCGAGAAAAATTCCTTCCGCAGGTTTTATTCCGTATGGACTCCGTTTAATATTCCATATCTACAAAACTCAAAAACAAGGAAAAAACAGAAACTGGCACTTGGCTCTAGATTAATAGGTTAGTCCCAAAATTAATATAAAATAACATATTTATGCATATAAAACATCCAAAACAGATAATATAATAGCATGTCATCATCAAAAATTATAGATACGTTGGAGACGTATCAACAGGAACTCATTTCGCACAACCAGTGCTAAGCATGGCACTCCCACATCCCTAGAAGTTAACCTCGATCCTACCAAAATGGAGGGTGCGACCGTGGGTTCCTGATAAGCCATTGCAGCCTCGAGGGCTGCCGCCTCTCGCTCGGCTCTTGCCCAATCTACCAACGCCTGAGAATTACAAGCCGGTCGATCGTCCCTCGACGGGTTTCGATGTCGATCACTACTAGAAACCGCCGATGACTCATAAGGCTGGCTGTAGCTGCGGCTTGGGATGGGGGTTGAGTGTACGCGACTCCGGCTATAAGTATATTTCTCCTGTTGGGCCACCGCCGTCTGCAGGTACCCAATGGTGTTCCGCTCATCCTCTACAAAAGGTGCCTCATCGGGGATAGGGATTGTACCAAGCCTGTTCGCCTCTGCCACCATGTTCTCTGCCGAGTTAGAATAACGACCCGACGATGTCGGAAAAGACTATGGCAGGGTCTGGTTGTGGCAAGGCGGGTCTGGCTGCTAACGCTGAACTGCCGCCCGGCTTCCATGTACTTCCGCCATCCGGGTTATGGTCAAAGGTATATTCCGTCCCATCCCGGCGTGTTAAAAAGATTTCTGGCTTCATATTCATCCGGCAAATGGGACTGATGGCTCATCCCGTGAACCACCACTACAGACTACTACTCTAGCTCTAAGCGGAAAGCCTCGGCCCTAAGGTGCTCTAAGTCAGCATCCATCTGAGCTTTCATCGTGTTGATTTGCCGTTGGACTCCACCCATCTGGTCCTTCAACCTTGTGATCTCCGTGTTACAGACCACTTGGTTTTCAACAGTGACCTCGGTTTCCATTAGGGTTGTAAGCTCCTTCATCAGATCTAGAATAACTTGAGTCGACGGCTTGTCAGCTCCAGATTCGGTCTAACCAGTGGGTGTGCTATTAGGCGCCGGTGATGAACCCTCCATGAAGACGTCAACGCGGTTTGGCAGCTCGTACTCCTCCGGCTCATGGTATTCCGACTTAGGGTAATGCTCGATGTAGCACCCAAGCCCGCCATTGTGAAGATGATAGATTGATTCCGTCTCTCCGCTCGAGGAGCCATCCAATAAGCAGATGAGAGTTCCTTCCCCTGACATGGAACCTTCAAGCTCCGTGCCGTGGGTAAAGCCGATGAAGACGTGCTTCCTGCCCGGGTTAACACAGGCGGGTTACGCGTGCCAGGCTGGCTCGACGAGGTCGGTGCAGATGTCCGGCCCAGGTTCCGATCCGCTGATCTTGCCGATGAAGATGTGAATTCTGCCAAAGGGGATCCGGTGCCCGTACTCGATTGAGTCGGCCTCGGGGCCCCTGCCGACTATTGGGGAACGTTGTATGGGAAACAAAAAAATTCCTACGCACACGCAAGATCTATCCATGGTGATGAGCATCTACGAGAGGGAGAGTGGATCTACATACCCTTGTAGATTGCTGAGCAGGAAGCGTTAAGAAATGCGGTTGATGTAGTCGAATGTCTTCGTGATCCAAATCACCGAGCGTCCCGCGATCCAATCATGATCCGTCCCGATCTAGCACCGAACGAATGGCACCTCCGCGTTCAACACACATACGGCTTGATGATGATACCCTCCTTATTGATCCAGCAGGAGGGAGCGGAGAGGTAGATGAGTTCTCTGGCAGCGTGATGCGCTGCGGCGATGGTGGTGGAGTAATCTCAACAGGGCTTCGCCTAAGCACAACTGAAACCGATCTAGAGGAGAAACTACGGACTAGAGGGTAGGGTTGCACGTGGCTGAAAATCTGGTGCAAAAACCCTAAAACCTCTAGTATATATAGGAGGAGAGGAGGAGGAGGCTCGGAGCAAGGGCCATCCCCTCTTTGGTTCGGCTTAAGTGGAGAGGAGGAGTCCTCCTCCTAGACTCCTAGTAGGATTAGGACTCCTTCCTTATTTCCACCTTTTGCCTTTTTTCCACCTTTTCCACTTTGGAATTTATTCCCAGCTGCATGGGCCTTGTGTGGGACTTTGGCCAGCCCACTAAGGGCTGGTATTTGCCCTCCCACAGCCCATGTAGCCTCTTGGGTCGAAATACACCTACTCATGGTCACCCGGTACCCTCCCGGCACTCCCGATACACTACCGATGAGCCCGAAACTTTTCCGGCTACCAAAATAGGACTTCCTATATATCAATCTTTACCTCCGGACCATTCCGGAGCTCCTCGTGACGTCCGAGAACTCATCTGGGACTCCGAACAACCTTCGATCACCACCATACATAACTCTACACTACCGAAATGTCATCGAACCTTAAGTGTGCAAACCCTACGGGTTCGAGAACTATGTAGACATGACCGAGACACCTATACGGTCAATAGCCAATAGCGGGACTTGGATTTCCATATTGGTTCCTACATATTGTATGAAGATCTTTATCGGCCGAACCTCTATGTCAAGGATTCAGTTAATCCCGTATGATGTTCCCTTTGTCCTTCGGTATGTTACTTGCCCGAGATTCGATTGTTAGTATCTCCATACCTAGTTCAACCTTGTTACCAGAAAGTATCTTTACTCGTTCCGTAATACAAGATCCCGTGACTAACACTTAGTCACATTGCTTGCAAGGCTTATTGTGATGTTGTATTACCGAGTGGGCCCTGAGATACCTCTCCGTCACACAGAGTAACAAATCCCAGTCTTGATCCATGCCAACCCAACAGACACCCTCGGAGATACATGTAGAGCACCTTTATAGTCACCCAGTTACATTGCGACGTTTGATACACACAAGGCACTCCTCCGAGGTCCGTGAGTTGCATGATCTCATGGTCATAGGAATATATACTTGACATGTCAAAAACTGTAGGAATAAATTCATACGATCATATGCTACGTTTATAGTTTGGGTCTTGTCCATCCCATCATTCTCCTAATAATGTGATCCCGTTATCAAATGACATCTTATGTCAATGTCTAGGAAACCTTGACCATCTTTGATCAACGAGCTAGTCTACTAGAGGCACACTAGGGACAAAGTGTTGTCTATCTATCCACACATGTAATGTGTTTCCAATCAATACAATTATAGCATGGATAATAAACAATTATCATGAACAAGGAAATATAATAATAAAAACTTTATTTATTGCCTCTAGAGTCAATAATCTAGTTCACATCACTATTTGATTTACCTTGTAATGAATTGAACACCCATGCAGTTCTTGTGTTGATCATGTTTAGCCCTTGGAAGAAGTTTAGTCAACAGGTCTGCAACATTCAGATCCGTGTGCACTTTGCAAATATTTATGTACTTCTCCTCGATGTAATCACGGATGGAATTGAAGCGTCACTTTATGTGTCTTGTCCTCTTGTGAAACCTTGGTTCCTTGGTCAAAGCAATGGCACAAGTGTTGTCACAGAACAGAGTCATTGGATTTAGTGCACTGGGCACTACTCCAAGATCTGTCATGAACTGCTTCATCCAGACACCTTCCTTCGCTGCCTCCGAGGCTGCGATGTACTCCGCTTCGCATGTAGAATCAGCTACCACGCTTTGCTTGGAACTGCACCATCTTAGCGCGCCCCTGTTGAGAATAAATACGTATCCAGTTTGCAACTTAGAGTCATCCGGATCAGTGTCAAAGCTTGCATCGATGTATCCCTTTACGACGAGCTCTTCATCACCTTCATAAACGAGAAGCATTTCCTTAGTCCTTTTTAGGTACTTAAGGATATTCTTGACCGCCGTCTAGTGCTCCATTCTAGGATCACTTTGAAGCCTTCCGACCATACTTATGGCAAGGCTGACATCGGGTCTTGTGCACATCATTGCCTACATGATGGAGCCTATGGCTGAAGCATAGGGGATGACACTCATCTTCTCTCTATCATCTGCAGTCACTGGGCATTGAGTCTAACTCAACTTCACACCTTGTACATATGCAAGAACCCCTTCTTGGACTGATCCATTTTGAACTTCTTGAAAACTTTATCAAGGTATGTGCTCTGTGGAAGTGCTATTAAGCGTCTCGATCTATCTCTATAGATCTTAATGCCTAATATGAAAGCAGGTTCTCCTAGGTTCTTCATTGAAAAACTCTTGTTCAAATATTCCTTCACGCTTTCTAGCATTTCTATATTGTTTCCAATCAGCAATATGTCATCCACATATAATATTAGAAACGCTATAGAGCTCCCACTAACTTTCTTGTAAATACAAGCTTCTCCATAAACTTGTATAAACCCAAATGCTTTGATCACCTCATCAAAGCGCTTAGTCCAACTCCGAGATGCTTGCACGAGTCCATAAATGGATCTCTGGAGTTTGCAAACTTTGTCAGCATTCTCTGGATCGACAAAACCTTCTGGTTGCATCATATACAACTCTTTCGCAAGGAAACCATTGAGGAACACTGTTTTGACATCCATCTGCCAAATTTCATAGTCGAAACATGCAGCTATTGCTAACATGATTCTGACGGACTTAAGCATCACTACAGGTGAGAAGGTCTTATCGTAGTCAACTCCTTGAACTTGTGAAAAACCCTTTGCCACAAGTCGAGCTTTATAGACGATGACATTACCGTCCGCGTCCGTCTTCTTCTTAGAGATCCATTTGTTCTGAATGGCCTTTCGCCCTTTAGGTAATACTTCCAAAGTCCATACTTTGTTTTCATACATGGATCCCATCACGGATTTCATGGCCTCTAACCATTTCTCGGAATTCGGGCCCATCATCGCTCCTCCATAGCTCGTAGGTTCATTGTTGTCCAACAACATAACCTCCAAGATAGGGTTGCCGTACCACTCAAGAGCAGTACACGCCCTTCTCGACCTATGAGGTTCAATAGTAACTTGATCCAAAGCTTCATGATCATCATCATTAACTTCCTCTTCAACTATCGTAGGCTCCATAGAAACATCTTTCTATGCTGCGCTACTCTCTGGTTGAAGTAAAGGTTCAATAACCTCATCAAGCTCTATTTTCCTCCCAGTCAATTATTTCAAGAGAAACTCTTTCTGAAGAAATGTTCCATTCTTAGCGACAAACACTTTGCCTTCGGATCTGAGATAGAAGGTTTACCCAACTGTCATGGATTTATCACGACAGATGTCCGGGTGAACGGGACTTGGATTCGAGGACATCGCTAATGTGATGGACTCAAAGGGGTTGGCTGAGACGAAGGACACAAGTTTACCCAGGTTCGGCCCCTCAAGGCGAGGTAATAGCCTACGTCCTGCTTATGTTTGTATTGCCTGTTGTATCGATTACAAGGGGGCTCAAGCTTGATCTAGTTCTCGATTACCCCTTTCTAAGTCGCCCTGGGTCTACCTTTATATAGGAGGTAAAGACTCCGGGTCATACAAGTTGTAACCGACTCTCATTGTCTATCTGAGTCTTCCTCTATCTTCCCTGCGAAGCTACCTCCGGGCGGCTTATGCATCCGGGTGTTCTCTTTCCGGGCCACCTGGCGGCCCACGCCATGAGCCGCCTATCTTCCTGGGCCGTAAGTCTCATGGCACATTATTGGGCCGGCTCACGAGCCGTCAGGTATAACACGGAACCCTTTAGGCGGGTCATACCGCGGGATTATATCCCCAACATTAGGCCCAAGGTTGATTTGAGCTTGCTCACTTCATCCTTTTCTTCTGCTCATCGGCGAATCGCCCGGTGATGACCCGCCGTGACGTCACGTGGGCCCTGGAAAAAAGATCCGCTAACGTACCAACAAATCTCTTATTAAATGGTCAACCCAAAAATCGAGGCGTCCGCCTCAGTCGAATGAGTTTTGTCGCCTAGATTTTCGCGCCTGCCCGTTTTCCTTTTAAATAGGACTGCCGCGGGTGGCATTTCCTTTCCCCCGCTCGTGCTTCCATCTTCTTTCTCTCCGACGCTTCCGCTCCTGCTCCGACGCCATCCTCGTCTCGCTGTCGACCGGCCGCTGCATCAACCTGTTGTGGACCAGAGTTCATCTTGCGCTCGTCATGCCGTCACCGGTAAGTCTTCTTCACGTAGATCCATAGCCGTCTCTAGTAGGGTTTCTATAGAACTTCGCCACCGCCATCATTTGAGAGCTCAAACTCCGAACCGTCGCTCTTCTTCACGGCGTCGCTGTGTAAGAGGCGGTAAACAAGAACACATAGATTGATCCTTGCTCCGCTTGCCATTTTGGGTTTCGTCCACTTTGCCTGTTCGTCCTTAGGTCTGAAAATAAAAGGCATTTACCCTATTTTTGTAGATCCATCATTTTAGCTGAACTTTACGAAATCTGTTCCCTGGGACTTAGTCGATTTTCACTCCTCCTCCTTTCTTTGTTGACCCGCCAGGCCTCTCCGGCTCTCATTAGCTAGACCATGGCATATTATTTGTAGAGCCCTTAAAATTGTTAGCCATCGCAGATATTTGTTTGCTCTTGACTCGCCGTACTTTTGATTTGCACAGTCTTTAAGCCGCCAGCATGTCTCGTGCCTCTAACTCATGCAACTGGGTCCGGTCTTGCATCACGGAGGAATTCTTACTGGATTTTGTTCACGTGGGTACCCTTCCTTCCAAGGAGGTCCTTAATTGGCGGGCCCCGGGTGATGAAACACGGCCCACTCCTCAAGAAGGCGAAGTAGTGGTTTTCTCTGACCATATCGAGCGAGTATTCGTGCTTCCCGGCTCGAAGTTCTTTTGTGACGTCCTTCACTTCTACAAGCTTCACCCCCAGGACTTGGCTCCCAACTCCGTCTCAAATATATGCAATTTTCAAGTGCTCTGTGAAGTCTATCTGCAAGCCAAGCCGTCTGTGGGGTTATTTCGAGAATTCTTCTATGCCAACCGGCAAACTGAGATGAAAGCCGGTCCGAGTCTAGAGTTTGGCGGGATCTCTATCCAATAGCGTAGGGATATTACTTTTCCGTCCATGCAGATGCCGAGTCATCCAAAGGACTGGAACAAGACTCAGTTCTACTTCAAGGATACCTGTCCTGAGAATGAGCGTCCACTGCCTGGCTATCGTCCCTCCCGACTCAAGACAACTTCAGAGCTTCCT
Source organism: Hordeum marinum (assembly GCA_022496015.1). Classification (NCBI taxonomy): domain Eukaryota; kingdom Viridiplantae; phylum Streptophyta; class Magnoliopsida; order Poales; family Poaceae; genus Hordeum; species Hordeum marinum. The sequence continues at coordinate 426,112,714 of CM039675.1, forward strand.
GGCCGGCTATCAGCTTCGGAACGTGCAAGGTACGAGCCGGCTCATGCCAAAATCAAGGCCCTCATGGCCAGGTTTAACCGGACTGGATTTGATCCGCTGCTGGATTTCCTGGCGGATTATGCCCTTAGGTCATAGAAGCCGACTCATGTGTGAATACGAAAGCAAGTATGATAGTTCATTATGCTTCAGCCAATCAACGTTGATAGAGGATGACATCACCACCGTCATCCGGAGCCTTGTTTACGAAGCATCCGGATCATGCAGTGCCATTGGCCTGGCGCCTTTTAACGCCAAAAATCCGGATCCAGATGTAAGGTGACTCTTCACCGCTTTTTCTCCTTGCCACTCATATCTTTCTGACTCATTACCGTTTAACCGGTTTACCTTTCCAGGCCAACTCTGATTTCTGGAAGAAAGAATATGTTCCTCCCTTGAAGAAGCTCAAGAAGAAAGCTCCAGCTAAGAAGTCCAAGAAGACCACCCCACAATAAGGATGGTTTGACCCGCCTCGATCGTCTGACTCAGAGGTAAACCTTGGCTGCTTTCTGCCATTTTATTATCTTATTTTACTTACACTTGTTTTACTCACAGGATGATGTTGAAACAAGCCGCGCCAACGCCCCTGAGGTAATCTATACTTCTTCCGACTTAGAAAATTTTGTCCCCCGTAAGCCGCGGCGGGTTATTGGAAAAGTTCCTCTTTCTCATCCTTTAGCTTATCTGGCTCCCGACTTTTTTTGAAAAAGCAACAACAGGCCGAGCGTCACCAGACCCGGAGCGTTGGTTCTACAGATCTTATGTCCGGCTTGCCAAACTCGCCAGCTCCAAAGAAACGCCCCGCAGAGGTATGTATCTCCGTTTAATTAATTTTACTTTGCGACCTCGGCATTGTCTCATCTTTCTTGATTTGTCTCTCAGAAATCACCCTCTTTCGGCGACTCTTCGGCGACCGCTCTGCCGCCTCCCAAGATCAACTCGCTGTAAGTATTTCCCGCTATGACATCCGGTTCTTTATGCGGTAGTAGTATCCTTTGGATTCTGATCCTCACATTTTACAGTGCTCAAGCCAAGCGTCAGAAAACCAACAAGTCCTCCCCTGGCCCTGCTGCCCAAGAGCCAGAGCATTCAAAGCCGGATGACTCGCGGCGGCTGAAGATATCCCAACAGCTTCTGCAGAGCCGACCGCTAATGACATTGCCCCAGATAGTCCACCGAAGAATCCTTCTAAGCCGCCGAGCCCTGCCCAGGCGGCTAAGGACATGACTGGCCCAGAAGTTGAAATCACCGGTGCTGATTTGCATTCTCCCCGGCTCACATACTGACCACGCGGGGTGAAACAGCTGAAGCTTCTAGGAAGCTAGAATTTGAGCCTTCTGCCTTGGAGAAGATGACAGCTGAGGAGCTTCATGTTGGCTACATGACCCGCCTATCGACTAGCCAGGACCTGGAGATCCAATTGGTTAACTTCATGAAGAGGAAGTATGAGGTATTCTTTTCCTCCTTATATCCCTCGTAGCCCCCTAGTGTCGGCTTAATCTCTCGACATATTGAGCCGGGACTTTGCATAGTTATCTTTTAGATAAAGTTATCTATAGAAGATAATCAGAAGAGCCGATAGTAGCCCCCAAGGTCCGGCTCAAACTTGTTCAAAGTTGAGTCAAGACTTCTTAGAATATAATTTAAAAGAACTAATAGTAGCCCCCAAGGGCCGGCTCAAACTTGTTCAAAGTTGAACCGGAACTCTGCATAGTGAATTTCTTAAAAACAGACATTAGCCCCCAAGTGTCATGCATATTTCTTGCAATCTGTTTGAGACTTGTCCGTTTTACTCTCTGCTTTGAAATGTTTGCAAGAATCCTTGACTGAAGCCGGGTCACAGTTGGCTGGCTTAAAGACCAACCTGGCTGATCAACAGGCTGCCCGGAGCGCCATCGATGAAAAATGCAGGCTCTTGACCGAAGAGCTGGTTAAAGTCAAGGCAGAGTTCGCTGCTTTCAGAGAGTTTGTCATGTCTGAGAAGGCCAAGCTGACCAAATGGGCGGATGATGCTGATCAGCGGTTGATGACTGTCTCTGACGAGCTGCAATCCTTGAAATACCATATCACAAAGATGACAGCCTCCCTCTTCGGTGAGCTCTTGACAACTTTTCCTTAATTGCTGTTATAACATCTGAACTAGTGACTTATCATGAAAGCCTCCGGCTTATACAGGTCCTAGAAGCCGTCAACTGTCGTCCGACACCTTACTGCCTCTGAAGGCTATCTACACCCTGGCAGAGCAGCTCTACTGCGGCGCGATGTTCACCATCAAGTCTGTTCAGTACAAGGACAAGATTCCTTCAACTCTCAAAGGGGTCTTAGAACTTTTCTCCACCATGCCGAAGTAGATCGCTGAATAAATCAGCCGCCCGCCAGGGAGCAATCACAGGCATAAGCCGGGCTCTGGCCTTTACTCCGGCTAATATGATGGAGGGCTTCCCCTCCAAGAAGGATGATGGTTCTGAGTTCACAGAAGCCGACTACATCCGATGCGTCAAGGACTCCAGGTTTCTGGCTTCCATCTTAGCAGAAGAAGCTGACCTGGACACTTACCAAGCGGCTGATGATGCTGACCAGAAGAGAGTTCGTGGCCCACTCTATGAATGGAAGGACTTGACGCCCTCCCGCAGTAAGGACCTCTTCGCTTCTGATCTTGACCCGTTTCCCTTCTTTGAAGAAGGGACTTTTGCAGCTCTAGCTGACTGCAACTGGAACTTGGATAACCTTCAGATCTAGGCACCCGAGGAACCGGAGCAGGATGAGCCGCCGGCCAGTTGATTAACTCCACTTTGTAATAGCCGGCTATCCTTAACTCGTCGTAGGGGACTTGAAAGACTTGATCAACACTTTTGGGCTCTACATAGAGCGTTTATAATATAGTTCCTGTGACATTTGCTCTGCTGATCTTTTTAAATGAGAAAAAATCCGGCTTCCAAAGTGCCCTCTGCCTTGTATGCATTCTTGACTTGTCGTCGTTTGTCTCCTCTTTTTGGGTCGAGAGTCGGCCAAAAGGACTTAATAATTTCTGTCCGCGGTGGATAATACAACGTAAATGCCGGCGGATAAGCGTTAGAAGCTATACCCGAAGGTAATAATACAACGTAAATGCCGGTGGATAAGCGTTAGAAGCTATACCCGAAGGTAAGAAGCCGCCTTCGCCGCGGCTAATTTTCCTTAGCTGGATTTTTGCACCATAAGGCCGGCTAATAGGCATTATAAGCTATACCCGAAGGTAAGAAGCCGCTGTTTGCCGCGGCTAATTTTTCTTAGTTGGGTTTACGTGGCATGAAGCCGGCTAATAGGCATTATAAGCTATACCCGAAGGTAAGAAGCCGCCGTTCGCAGGTTATTAGGTGTTAGCTACCCGTAGGTAAAAAAACCCTCACAACCGCGGCTAAATGTGTTAGCTAGAAATTTGGCATAAAGCCGTCCGATAGGGTGTTAGAAGCGATACCCGTCGGTAAGAAGCCCCCTTCAGTAGTACGGCATAAAACACTGGCGGATAGGCATTAGAAGCTGTACCCAAAGGTAAGAAGCCGCCCTCGCCACGACTCATTTTCCTGAGCCGGTTTTTTGTGGCATAACGCCTAGTGCCGCGACTCATTTTCCTGAGCCGGGATTTTGTGGCATAACGCCTGGCGCCGCGACTCATTTTCCTGAACCGGGATTTTGTGGCATACCACCTGGTGCCACGACTCATTTTCCTGAGCCGGGCTTTTTTGGCATAGCACCTCGCGCCGTGACTCATTTTCCTGAGCCGGGCTTTTGTGGCCGCCGTTCACCAATCTCAGTTGATACATCAACCGAAACATTATTTAACCTTCTCTCATATGAGGATGTGTAAAACAGCAGGGACTTCACCTTTGCAGTGATACTTCTTTATTTATTTATATAACTATGATATGTACAATGATAGTGTACAATGAAGGGTCTCTACACCCTTAAGTGAAATAAGGCTGGAGATGCACGATGTTCCAAGGCCGGCGGGTCTCCTGACCCGCAGTATCTGAGTCATCTCGGATATCGATGAGGTAATATGACCCGTTGTTGAGATTTCTGCTGACTACAAAAGTTCCTTCCCATGGAGGAGAGAGCTTATGCATATTTGTCTGGTCCTGAATCAGCCGGAGCACTAAGTTGCCTTCCTGGAACGTCTGGGTCTTGAACCTGCGGCTGTGATAGCGACACAGGTCTTGTTGATAAATCGCCGACCGGGCCGCTGCTAGCTCTCGCGCCTCTTCGAGAGCATCAAATGCATCTTGACGTGCCGTCTCATTGTCCGCCTCAACATAAGCCGCCACCCTTGGCGAGTCATGCCGGATGTCACTGGGCAAAATTGCCTCGGCCCCGTACACCATAAAGAAAGGCGTGAAACCCATGGATCTGTTAGGGGTGGTCCTGATGCTCCATAAGACGGAGGGTAATTCTTCTACCCAACACCCGGGCATTCGCTGCAAAGGAACCATAAGCCGCGGTTTAATCCCTCTTAGAATTTTCTGATTGGCACGCTCTGCCTGACCGTTGGATTGTGGATGCTCCACTGCTGAAACATCAAGCCGGATATGCTCTTCATCACAGAATTTTTTCATAGCCCCCTTGGATAGATTTGTACCATTATCAGTGATGATGTTGTGTGGGTAACCAAAACGATAGATCAACTTTTTAATAAATAAAACTGCCGTAGCCGCGTCACATTTGCTGACCGGCTCTGCCTCTACCCACTTGGTAAACTTGTCCACCACCACCAGGAGGTGTGTTTTCTTATTCTTGGATCTCTTGAAAGGTCCCACCATGTCAAGCCCCAGACTGCAAACGGCCAAGTAATTGGTATCATCCTTAACTCCTGAGCCGGAATATGAGCACGCCGGCCAAACTTCTGACAGCCATCGCACTTACGGACTAGGTCCTCTGCATCTTTATGAGCCGTCAACCTGAAAACCCCGTGCCGGAAAGCCTTGACCACCAAAGACTTTGAGCAGGCGTGGTGTCCACAATCGGCAGCATGGATTTCATTCAAGATCTGCCGACCCTCCTCTGGTGGAACACAATGTTGGAAAACTCCCGTCACGCTGCATTTATGCAACTCATCATTAACTATTGTCATGGACTTAGAACGCCGCGTGATCTTTCTGGCTAGGTCTTCATCCTCAGGTAACTCGCCCCAGGTCAAATAGGCCAAATAGGGAATAGTCCAATCTGGGATAGCATGCAGAGCCGCCAGCAATTCTGCCTCCGGGTCAGGAACAGCCAAATCTTCTTTTGAAGGTATCTTGATAGTCGGATGGTGTAAGATGTCCAGAAAGACATTGGGTAGCACCGACTTTCGTTGAGAACCTAAGCGTGATAAGGCATCAGCCGCCTCATTCCCGTGACGATCAATGTGATCTACCTGATATCCTTTGAAGTGACCCGCAATAATATCAACCGCCTAACGATAAGCCGCCATCTGTGGGTCTTTGGAATCCCAAGTGCCAGAAACTTGCTGAGCCACCAGATCTGAGTCGCCCAAACACCTGACTCGGCTCAAATTCATCTCCTTGGCTAACCTAAGACCATGAAGCAAAGCTTCCTACTCAGCCGCATTGTTAGTGCAAGGGAACATCAGCCGGAGCACATAACAAAACTTATCACCCTTGGGGGATGTCAAAACAACTCCTGCCCCTGACCCCTCTAACTACTTGGATCCATCAAAATGTATAGTCCAGTATGTGTCATCCGGGTTTTCCTCGGGAGCTTGACACTCCGTCCAATCATTTATGAAATCCACAAGGGCTTGGGACTTGATAGCCGTGCGAGGCACATATTTTAAATTGAGAGATCCCAGCTCCAATGCCCACTTAGCAATCCTTCCCGTGGCTTCTCTGTTCTGGATAATATCCCCTAGCGGAGCAGAACTGACCACAGTTATCTGGTGCCCTAAGAAGTAGTGTTTTAACTTGCGGTTGGCCATGAAGACCCCATATACCAGCTTCTGCCAATGCGGATACCTTTGCTTAGACTCTGTCAGTACCTCACTGATATAATAAACCGGTCTTTGCACTGGATACTCCTTCCCGACCTCCTTGCGCTTGACCACAATTGCAGCACTTACTGCCCGGTTATTAGCCGCCACATAAAGGAGCAACGGTTCTTGCTCAGCTGGAGCGGCCAGCACTGGCGGCTTAGTGAGCTATTTTTTAAGCGCCTCAAGTGCTTCACCCGCCTCAAGTGCTTCACCCGCCAGCACTGGAATAGCCTTCTCTCGAAGACGGCTTATGAACCGGCTCAACGCAGCAATCTGCCCTGCCAAGCGCTGAACATCATTAATGCAAGCCAGCTCTCCCAGAGAGGTAATAGCCTTGATTTTATCCGGGTTAGCCTCGATACCACGCTCAAAGACCAGGAAACCCAAAAACATGCCCGCCGGAACACCAAAGACACACTTGGTCGGGTTAAGCATCATCTTGTAGACCCGGAGATTATCAAAAGTTTCCTTTAAATCCTCCAAGAGAGTCTCCTTCTTTCTGGATTTGACCATGATGTCATCTACATAAGCATGAACATTATGGCCAATCTGACTGTGAAGGCAGTTCTACACGCATCGCTGATAAGTCGCCTGGGCACTCTTGAGACCGAAAGGCATAGAGACATAACAGAACGCCCCAAAGGGTGTAATAAAAGCCGTCTTATTCTGGTCTTTAACCGCCATCTTGATCTTATGATAACCTGAGTAAGCATCCAGGAAGCACAAACTTTCCCACCCCGCCGTAGCATCAATGATCTGATCAATACAAGGGAGGGCAAATGGATCAGCCGGACAAGCTTTGTTAAGGTCCGTGTAGTCCACACACATACGCCATGTGCCATTCTTTTTGAGCACCAGCACCGTGTTAGCCAACCATTCCGGGTGAAAAACATCAACGCTAAAACCCGCTGCCAAAAGCCGGGCAACTTCTGGGTTCTATGAAGACGCATTTCTCCGCTTTTGGTTCCAGCTTTTTAGGCTGAAGCTTTTTGACATAAGCATCACATCGCCAAACTTTAAGAAACGACAACTTTGGCCTCTTTCCAGACCATAGTTCATATGGCGCCATCTCAATGGATTTCGATGGTGCCCTATTTAAAGTGAATGCAGTTGTCTCTAATGCATAACCCAAAAACTATAGTGGCAAATCGGCAAGAGACATCGTAGAATGCACGATATCTAATAAGGTTCGATTACGACGTTCGGACACACCGTTACGCTGTGGTGTTCCAAGCGGTGTCAACTGTGAAACAATTCCACACTGTCTTAAGTGACTGCCAAACTCATTATTCAGATATTCACCTCATCGATCAGATCATAGAAATTTGATCTTCTTGTTACGATGATTCTCAACTTCACTCTGAAATTGCTTGAACTTTTCAAACGTTTCAGACTTATGTTTCATTAAGTAAATATATCACATGTTGTAACATCCCAAAATTCTATTTTGGAATGTTATGTTATAGCTATGCATCTATCATCATCATTACTTGATTGTATGTGTTAGTTGAAATGCCTCTTCTGAATTCCAGAAAGTCCTTTCTACTTTTCACTAAGTTGCTTTCACCTATTTGAAATTTTGGTTAAAAGTTCAAATAAGAGAGGAGGAACATGACACTCCACACCAGGGACTAATTGGTGATGTATTTGAACAAAAATAACCAGGAGTTATTTTGAAAATATTTGCAAAAAGGATTTAAAAACAATTAGGCAATTTCTGAAAATATTATTTTTTTTCAAAGTGTTCAAATGACAGAATAGAAATGTTCATTAAATAGCATTTATTATTCTGTTAATTTTGATATATAATACCCCTATATTTACAAACGATTTGAATGCTTTAAATGTTTTTGAATGTCTCTGGAAAATTATTAAAAGGAAACGGTAACCGTTTCCGGTATTAAACGGGCCGGCCCACGGGCAGTTACTCGCGTATTGATTAGAAGCCGGTCGACCGACGCGCAGTAACTGCGTACTCTCTCGCTGACACCGGGTCCCACCGACCGCCGTTTCTACCGACCGGTCACCCTCTTCCTCGCGCGCACCGGATCTCTCGCCGGCCGTTTCTTTCTCTTCACCGGATCTCTCTCCTCTCTTCTCCCCCGCACCCCTCGAGCCCCCTATAAGTACCGGCCAGCCCCGCCTTTCATTTCCCTCCCAAACCCCTCTTCCCTCTCGCCAGAAGGCTACGCAATTGCTCACCGGAGCTCCCACACCACCGGACCTCCCATCGACCATAGCCACCACTTCTGACCACCGTTCGCCCCACCGTTGCCACCAGTCGACTCCGGAGGCCCGTCACCATCGCCCGGACCACTTCCCCGTCTTCCCCGACCACCGGAACGCCTCGCCGTCATCCTCGCCGCCTTCGGATCCACCGGAGAACCCCTGACGCCGGCAACTTTACCCCGTGAGCATTCCCCTCCCTCCGATCCGAAACCAACGGCTAAGATTAGATCGGATTTAATCCGAACCGTTATCCTCTTCCGACCGGTCGCCCGCTCGAAATCATCTAACACACGCGCTAGCCAACCAATAGGATTGCGCCACGTAGCCCCCTGACCGTCGCAATTTTTTTTTCCTTTTCTGTTATTGTTTTAATTAACAGAATGATTTCAAAATTTGTTTTAACTATATCTTTTAATATATTTAGTGTTTTGAGGTAATTCTTTTTGCAATAGCTCAAATTTTTCATGTAGTTTCACCCTATACTTTTAAATTTCAAATTTGAACTATAAAATTTGAATTGAATCAAATTTGCTTAAAATCTTCAAATCTGTATAACTAGAGTTTGAAAATAGATTTTGACATGAATCTTTTTGCTACTGTTTGGTATTAGTTAGGACTACCTTCATGCTTAGTTTGAAGATATTTAGGATATATTTGATTAATGTTTTAACCAAAAACAGAATCTGCTTAGTATTATAATATAGTTTTATAAACTCAACTTTAATTAGTTTGATTTAGAATTGGTTTTATTTGTTTACTAGGTTCTGTTAGTAAACATTTAGTGTTTTCACTCACTGATAATAAAAATATAAATTTGCTTAGTTTAATTTTATTTAACATAGGAATCACAACTTCTTTTCAAATAGGCATAATTTGATTAAAACAACTAACTAGTAATAGTTTTGTTTTCAAACAAAGTTTTGTATATTTTAATTCTGTTTTGTAAGACAGATTTAATTGTAAATTATTTCCTGTTAAGAACATGTTTTACAAATAAATAATAAGTTTAGTTTTTCATTCTTTTGTTAATATACTATAGTTGATTCATATAGTGTTTATCACAAACTTGTATAAACTTTACTAAACTTTTCCCAACAAACTTAAATTGATTATATTCTGTTTATTAATAAAATATTCGATTGTTTCCTTGCTGACAACAATTGTTTTGTTATTACAAATGGTTTCATTATGTCAGTAGTGTTTTCATTCCTCACCTTTTTTAAAACAAAACTTTGTGTGTTTTCTTACTTGAGATTTGTGCATTGTTTTGTCTTGATTGTTTACTAGTTCTTGGTTGATGTTTGTGAGTTACAATATTCTCTTGTATGCTTATTGAGTGCTTGTTTGCTTCGTTAGATTATCCGGAGTGCGAAGCTTGTTACTTAGAGTCACTCATGTACGAAGATCATCAATCAGGCAAGTCACTTTGACCATGTTTACCCATGTTTTATATGCATTAGTTCTACCATCTCCCCAATTGCATGCAAGATAGGTTAGTTGGAAACTTGGTTACATTGTAGTAGTATCATGTGGTAGGTACCCCCCCTCAACCTCTTGACACATTGGCCCCGGGAAACGTTGTTTTACCTTTTGCTATGCTATTAGTAGACGGGGTTGGTTGTGTGATTCATGAGAGTTGAGAGAGTTAATAATTTCAAGACCTACATAATGATCAAGATTTAAGACTCCGAGTTTTCAACATACCTCTGGGTGGATGATGGTTGAACGGCACCCTGGAGAAACCAGTGGATTTGCCTAGGTGATGCTGGAGATGGCCAGTATTCACGCGGAAAGGTCCACCCAGGCACAAAGAGATGGATGGATGCTTTAAAACCCAAGGCTTACCTGCACAGCCACAAGTCATTATGGGCTCTGGCTTGGTTGGGTATCGTGGTGACCCTGGACAGGCGGTGCTACGAGAGGTAGAAGAACGGTAGGAAAGGATGGGCACCGACAGAGTCGCAGGGAAACCCTTTGGAAGACCATGTTTTGGTCATCCGTTTCTCAAACACCCTGAAGTGCGAGAAATCAAACGGAGGCGACCAAATCTTGTGGGGAACGTGTGCAAAACTCTGCAGAGTATTCAAAACCTAATCGATTAGCCGTGTCCATGGTCATGGACGACTTGAGCCAAAGGAATTGAAACTTCCGGAACTCTCAACACAATTAATATGATGATGTGGGTATTTAATACTTTTGGGTATGAGAATTGGTTGGTGGAACCATCTCATTAATCAACCAACTTAGTAATATTTTGCTTAGCCCCTCCCTTGATGTAGGAAAAACTTGGTTTTACGCAAAAACTTACCACCCCACCTGCCATATATGCATATAGACTAGATGATTATCTTTTCACACCTCTCTTGTGACTTTGCCGGCATATTCCATATGCTGACCTACATGGCTGCAACATATCATGTTGCAGTGTACTTTTCCGACCAGGAGTGAGGACGCGTTCTATGCTCAGCGAGATGCCCTTGGAGTCGGATGGACTCATCTACCTTCGACGCTTCCGCAAGATTTAGATAATCTCATGAGTTGGCTTTTTGCCACTTTATTGTAATTTTTATTGTAATAAAGGACTCTATATGAGATTTCGATTAATATTATGCTGTGTGATTTCCCTTTGATATATACATTGATGTACCGTGTGTGTACCAGCATGATCTTGGGATGGTACGGAAACACCGGAGATTCGACCTTTCAGGTCGGGTCGTTACAGAGATGGTATCAGAGCACACGCTGACCGTAGGACGTAACCTCTAGGATTGGAAAGCCTTAGGATTGTTTCTCTTTGTCTTTAAAAATTCTTATACTCTCATCTATTCGTTTCTGACTCCTCTCCGATTATTTCAAAATTTATAGATGGCCACCTTCATCCCAGTGTTGATCACGGAGTTTTGCCAGCCCGACGCAACGATGCCCTTTGGTAAGGAGTTGATGAGGATCGTCAAGGACGTAAGGATTGCTTTGCCAAGCATCACCGGGATTCCTAGCATGTCATTTCCCCAAGATGGACGCTACAGGATCGAGGTGCATATCCCAGGGAAGACTTTTGGGAACCGGAAGGAACCCATCGACCTCAAGTTCGTGGCACCCAGTTGGATACTTGGAAGAGACATGGCCATTCATCGTGCCCTTGGACGTATTCAGGAGGAATACAGAGGTGGAACCATTTCACCAGGACTCAGCATGGTTTGCCGCAGAGATACCCATGGCAACATCATCACCAACCCCACTAGAGACTCTACCATATCATATATCCAGACCCTGGAGACTCACATCAGGACTCTGGAGCTTCGAGTTCGTGCTGACACGAAGACTATCAAGAATCTAATGAACCGCGAGCTGGACCTTGAAGCTGATCTGCGAGAGGCCAACTATGAACACGAGCATGAAGTGAAGGACTTCCTAGAGAGGATTGATGAGCAGAATGCACGCATCGCAACTCTGGAGGAGCAGCTAGACATGGGGGAAAACCTTCACCCCGAAGGAGACATGGCACCCTTCATCAGCGACGATGAAGACTATGAGGAAAGCACCACCGGAGGACCTACGACTATGCACTTCTGAGGAAAAACATTTGTTATGCCCTCCATGTATCTTTTATTTTTGTCGTTAAAGCGTAGGTCGATGCTTAGTTGTTTGAGATTTGTATTCCCGATGTTTGACGTTGATTGAATAAATGAATGAGTGTTTGGTGTGATATGTTTGTTGCATTGCATATGGGTAGTGAATTTATTCTAGACCCTTGTTCTATTCTAAATTCTCATCCCTCTGAAAACAGCAAGATGCCTCCACGACGTGAGACCGACTTCACTTTCCCGCCAGAACTCACACAACTTCTTCAACAGCAGAATGCACTGATGCAGTTATTGATTCAGAATCAGACCAACAATCAGAACAACCACAACCACCATTCACCCCAGACTGACAATCTCACCCGTTTTCTGAGGTTGAACCCTCCAACTTTCTCCAGCAGTACTGAGCCCATTGTGGCAGATGACTGGCTCCGTAAGGTGGAGAGAGAACTTGTCACCGCTGGATGCACTGACGCTGAGAAAGTGCGATTTGCCGCACATCAACTGGAAGGACCAGCAGCATCATGGTGGGAGAATTACACCACCACTTATCCTATTGCAGATGTGACTTGGGAGCAGTTCAAGCTTGCTTTCCGCACCGCTCATGTCTCAGCTGGAGCCATGAGTCTAAAGAAGCGCGAGTTTCGCAACTTGCGCCAGGGTAATCGCTCTGTGGCCCAATATGTGGAAGAGTTCAACACATTGGCACGTTATGCACCAGGAGACGTGACCGATGATGCGGCCAAGCAAGAGAAATTTCTGGAAGGACTCAACGACGAGTTGAGCATACAGCTGGTAGTGGCTACTTTCAACAACTACCAAGAGCTGGTGGACAAGGCCCTTATTCTGGAGGGTAAACAACAACAGATTGAGAACCACAAGCGGAAGTACACTCAGGGGAAGTTCAGCTCTGGAGCTCATCAGAAGCTTCGCTACTCCCCGTACTCCGAGAATACCGGATCAGGGACCGGTAAGTTTGGAAAGCACACTCATGCTGTGCACAACCATGGAAGCCACAACCATGGAGGAAATGGGAATGCCCGTCTCAACCATGGCAATTTCAAGACTGACAATGGGAATGGGAACAACAACCAGCACCGTCACGCTCCTGCTCAGAAGGATCTGAGTCACATTACCTGTTTCAAGTGTCAGAAGACAGGGCACTATGCTAATGAGTGTCCCCAGAGCAAGCAAGGCAATGGAAACGGCAACAACAACGGCAACTCCGCAGCCAAGAAGCCAAACCCTTTTTCGCGTGCCCAGGTGAACCATCTCGACGTGGAAGAAGTCTATGATCAACCCGAGACTGTGGTTGGTAAGTTTTTATTGCATTCACGTCCAGTTACAGTACTTTTTGATTCCGGTGCAACTCATTCATTCATATCAAGGGTAGTTGTGGATAAGTATGGCTTGCCCACCAAAACCCTTAGTCAGCCCATTAAGGTCAGTTCCCCAGGAGGTATGATGATGGCAGGGATAGGATGCCATGCCTTGAAACTCAATATAGGAAATAATGTTTTTCCCACCGACCTCATCGTCTTAGAGTGACAAGGACTGGATGTAATCCTAGGCATGGATTGGATGACCAAGTATGAAGGAAATCTTGATTGCCCTAGCAAGTCTGTTTCACTCACCACCCCGGAGAACAAGAGGATTAAGTATGTATCCCGACGCACCCAGATGAGTGCACGGTTAAATGCCCTCACGGGAGTTGTTCAGGAGGAAGTACCTGTGGTAAAAGATTATCTGGATGTATTTCCGGAAGAATTACCAGGAATGCCACCAGATAGGAAAATTGAGTTCTTAATAGAGCTATAGCCAGGGACAGCTCCAATTTCCAAGAGACCGTATCGGATGCCCGCAAATGATCTGTTGGAAATCAAGAAACAGATTAAGGAGTTATTGGACAAAGGTTATATTCGCCCAAGTTCATCACCTTGGGGAGCCCCAGTACTTTTGGTGGAGAAGAAGGATAAATCTTTGAGAATGGTAGTTGACTATCGTGCCTTGAACGAGGTGACTATCAAGAACAAGTATCCTCTACCGATGATTAATGATTTGTTTGATCAGCTCGTAGGAGCCAAAGTATTCTCCAAGATCGATCTTCGATTAGGGTATCACCAATTGAAAATTCGTGAACAGGATATACCCAAAACAGCTTTCACCACGAGGTATGGCTTGTATGAGTATACGGTCATGTCTTTTGGATTGACTAATGCTCCTGCCTACTTCATGAATTTGATGAACAAAGTATTCATGGAATACCTAGAAAAGTTTGTTGTGGTGTTCATCGATGACATTCTGATATTCTCCAAGAACGAGGAAGAGCATAAGGAACATTTGCGTTTAGTTCTGGAGAAGCTGAGAGAGCATCAACTATATGCCAAGTTCAGCAAATGTGAATTTTGGCTGACGAAAGTCGGATTCCTTGGACATGTTATTTCCGGAGATGGAATAGCAGTGGACCCTGCTAAGGTTGAAGCCGTCACCGTGTGGAAGTCCCCTACCTCAGTTAAGGAGATCCGCAGTTTCCTCGGACTTGCCGGTTATTACCGGAGGTTCATTGAGAATTTCTCAAAGACTGCCAAGCCCATGATAGAGTTGTTGAAGAAAGAATCCAAGTATGTTTGGACTGTGGAATGTGAAGCCAGTTTCCAGGAGTTGAAGAAACGTTTGGTCACAGCCCCAGTGTTGATTTTGCCCAATATTCGGAAGGACTTCCAAGTTTACTGTGATGCTTCACGTCAAGGACTTGGAGGAGTACTTATGCAGGATGGAAAAGTTGTAGCCTATGCATCCAGACAACTACGACCTCATGAGTTGAATTATGCCACCCATGATTTGGAACTAGCAGCCGTAGTGCACGCACTCAAGACCTAGAGACATTTCCTTATCGGAAATAGTTGTGATGTTTACACCGACCATAAGAGCCTGAAATATATTTTCACGCAGAAAGAGTTGAACCTCAGACAGAGGAGATGGTTAGAGTTAATCAAGGACTATGACATGAGATTACATTACCATCCAGGTAAGGCTAATGTTGTAGCCGATGCCTTGAGTCGGAAAACTTATGTGAACACACTCACAGCTGGAGGATTACCCCAAGAGTTAGCTGATGATCTCAGAGAGCTCAAGCTAGAGATAGTTCCAAGAGGATATGTTGGTACACTAGAGATCCAGTCCACCTTGACCGAAAGAATTCGTAAAGCCCAGAAATTGGACAAGGAGATAGCTGAGATTAAGCAGAGAATGGAAGATGGTAAAGCTAAAGGTTTTCGTGAGGACGAACACGGAACTTTGTGGTTTGAGAACCGAATCTATGTGCCCAATGACCCAGAGCTCAGGAAGATGATACTTCAGGAAGCCCACGATTCACCTTACTTGATACACCTAGGCAATACCAAGATGTATCTCGATTTAAAGGAAAGTTATTGGTGGACAGGTATGAAGAAAGATATTGCAGAACATGTTGCAATATGTGATGTTTGTCAACGAGTAAAGGCAGAACATCAGAAACCAGCAGGGTTACTACAACCTTTGCCGATACCCGAGTGGAAATGGGAAAAACTTGGTATGGACTTCATCACAGGATTACCCAGGACCCGTTCAGGTTATGATTCCATATGGGTAGTGGTTGATCGCTTGACCAAGGTGGCTCACTTCATTCCGGTAAAGACCACCTATACCAGTGCTAAGCTAGCCAAGATATATATGACCAAGATCGTATGTCTGCATGGAGTTCCGAGGAGTATCGTGTCAGATAGAGGAACACAATTTACCTCAAAGTTTTGGCATCAGTTACATGAAACTTTGGGTACAAAGCTAGAGTTCAGTACAACCTTTCATCCGCAGACAGATGGACAGACTGAGAGAGTCAACCAGATTCTGGAAGACATGTTGAGAGCTTGTGCGCTAGATTATGGATCTAGTTGGGATGACAACTTACCTTACGCAGAATTTTCGTACAACAACAGTTATCAGACCAGTCTGAAGATGGCCCCTTTCGAAGCTTTATACGGAAGGAGGTGCAGAACACCACTGACGTGGGATGGTGTTGGAGACCGACAACTTTTTGGTCTCGACCTTATCCGAGATTCTGAAGAGAAAGTCAAGTTGATTCGTGACAGACTCAAGATAGCTCAATCTCGACAGAAGAGTTATGCTGACAACAAGCGCAAGGAAGTGACGTATGAAGTGGGAGACCGAGCTTATCTTCGTGTGTCCCCGCTTCGTGGAATCAAGAGGTTTGGTGTTAAAGGAAAATTAGCTCCCAGATTCATAGGCCCCTACAAAATTCTTGAACGTAGAGGCGAAGTTGCATACAAACTGGAATTGCCGGAAGGATTATCCGAAGTTCATGATGTGTTCCATGTGTCCCAGCTGAAGAAATGCCATGCTGAGATGGCTGATATCCCTTTGAGAGACACCGTGCCCCTACAGGCCATACAGCTTGAAAGTGATCTGACCTACGAGGAGAAGCCTGTCAGAATCCTTGAGACTAACAACAGGGTTACCCGCAGCAAGATCATCAAGTTCTGCAAAGTTATGTGGAGTCACCACACCGAGGAAGAAGCCACCTGGGAACGCGAAGAAGATCTTCGTAGAGACCATCCACACCTATTTTCTAGCCAACCCGAATCTCGAGGGCGAGATTCATCTTAAGGTGGGTAGGTTTGTAACATCCCAAAATTCTATTTTGGAATGTTATGTTATAGCTATGCATCTATCATCATCATTACTTGATTGTATGTGTTAGTTGAAATGCCTCTTCTGAATTCCAGAAAGTCCTTTCTACTTTTCACTAAGTTGCTTTCACCTATTTGAAATTTTGGTTAAAAGTTCAAATAAGAGAG
The DNA here is from genome assembly GCA_022496015.1 of Hordeum marinum. NCBI lineage: Eukaryota > Viridiplantae > Streptophyta > Magnoliopsida > Poales > Poaceae > Hordeum > Hordeum marinum. Next base: position 426,129,420 of record CM039675.1, read on the forward strand.
GAGGAACATGACACTCCACACCAGGGACTAATTGGTGATGTATTTGAACAAAAATAACCAGGAGTTATTTTGAAAATATTTGCAAAAAGGATTTAAAAACAATTAGGCAATTTCTGAAAATATTATTTTTTTTCAAAGTGTTCAAATGACAGAATAGAAATGTTCATTAAATAGCATTTATTATTCTGTTAATTTTGATATATAATACCCCTATATTTACAAACGATTTGAATGCTTTAAATGTTTTTGAATGTCTCTGGAAAATTATTAAAAGGAAACGGTAACCGTTTCCGGTATTAAACGGGCCGGCCCACGGGCAGTTACTCGCGTATTGATTAGAAGCCGGTCGACCGACGCGCAGTAACTGCGTACTCTCTCGCTGACACCGGGTCCCACCGACCGACCGTTTCTACCGACCGGTCACCCTCTTCCTCGCGCGCACCGGATCTCTCGCCGGCCGTTTCTTTCTCTTCACCGGATCTCTCTCCTCTCTTCTCCCCCGCACCCCTCGAGCCCCCTATAAGTACCGGCCAGCCCCGCCTTTCATTTCCCTCCCAAACCCCTCTTCCCTCTCGCCAGAAGGCTACGCAATTGCTCACCGGAGCTCCCACACCACCGGACCTCCCATCGACCATAGCCACCACTTCTGACCACCGTTCGCCCCACCGTTGCCACCAGTCGACTCCGGAGGCCCGTCACCATCGCCCGGACCACTTCCCCGTCTTCCCCGACCACCGGAACGCCTCGCCGTCATCCTCGCCGCCTTCGGATCCACCGGAGAACCGCCGACGCCGGCAACTTTACCCCGTGAGCATTCCCCTCCCTCCGATCCGAAACCAACGGCTAAGATTAGATCGGATTTAATCCGAACCGTTATCCTCTTCCGACCGGTCGCCCGCTCGAAATCATCTAACACACGCGCTAGCCAACCAATAGGATTGCGCCACGTAGCCCCCTGACCGTCGCAATTTTTTTTCCTTTTCTGTTATTGTTTTAATTAACAGAATGATTTCAAAATTTGTTTTAACTATATCTTTTAATATATTTAGTGTTTTGAGTTAATTCTTTTTGCAATAGCTCAAATTTTTCATGTAGTTTCACCCCGTACTTTTAAATTTCAAATTTGAACTATAAAATTTGAATTGAACCAAATTTGCTTAAAATCTTCAAATCTGTATAACTAGAGTTTGAAAATAGATTTTGACATGAATCTTTTTGCTACTGTTTGGTATTAGTTAGGACTACCTTCATGCTTAGTTTGAAGATATTTAGGATATATTTGATTAATGTTTTAACCAAAAACAGAATCTGCTTAGTATTATAATATAGTTTTATAAACTCAACTTTAATTAGTTTGATTTAGAATTGGTTTTATTTGTTTACTAGGTTCTGTTAGTAAACATTTAGTGTTTTCACTCACTGATAATAAAAATATAAATTTGCTTAGTTTAATTTTATTTAACATAGGAATCACAACTTCTTTTCAAATAGGCATAATTTGATTAAAACAACTAACTAGTAATAGTTTTGTTTTCAAACAAAGTTTTGTATATTTTAATTCTGTTTTCTAAGACAGATTTAATTGTAAATTATTTCCTGTTAAGAACATGTTTTACAAATAAATAATAAGTTTAGTTTTTCATTCTTTTGTTAATATAACTATAGTTGATTCATATAGTGTTTATCACAAACTTGTATAAACTTTACTAAACTTTTCCCAACAAACTTAAATTGATTATATTCTGTTTATTAATAAAATATTCTATTGTTTCCTTGCTGACAACAATTGTTTTGTTATTACAAATGGTTTCATTATGTCAGTAGTGTTTTCATTCCTCACCTTTTTTAAAACAAAACTTTGTGTGTTTTCTTACTTGATATTTGTGCATTGTTTTGTCTTGATTGTTTACTAGTTCTTGGTTGATGTTTGTGAGTTACAATATTCTGTTGTATGCTTATTGCGTGCTTGTTTGCTTCGTTAGATTATCCGGAGTGCGAAGCTTGTTACTTAGAGTCACTCACGTACGAAGATCATCAATCAGGCAAGTCACTTTGACCATGTTTACCCATGTTTTATATGCATTAGTTCTACCATATCCCCAATTGCATGCAAGATAGGTTAGTTGGAAACTTGGTTACATTGTAGTAGTATCATGTGGTAGGTACCCCCCCCTCAACCTCTTGACACATTGGCCCCGGGAAACGTTGTTTTACCTTTTGCTATGCTATTAGTAGACGGGGTTGGTTGTGTGATTCATGAGAGTTGAGAGAGTTAATAATTTCAAGACCTACATAATGATCAAGATTTAAGACTCCGAGTTTTCAACATACCTCTGGGTGGATGATGGTTGAACGGCACCCTGGAGAAACCAGTGGATTTGCCCTTGGAGTCAGATGGACTCATCTACCTTCGACGCTTCCGCAAGATTTAGATATTCTCATGAGTTGGCTTTTAGCCACTTTATTGTAATAAAGGACTCGATATGAGATTTCGATTAATATAATGCCGTGTGATTTCCCTTTGATATATACATGGAAGTACCGTGTGTGTACCAGCATGATCTTGGGATGGTACGGAAACACCGGAGACTTGGCCTTTCAGGTCGGGTCGCTACACATGCAAATCATAAGTGACATGGTATGGCCATGAACTTGTGCTTTTGATCTCCATATTGAAAGCACCGACATGATCTCCGTCGTCATCGGGATGACACCATGATGTTCATCATCTTGATCTCCATCAACGTGTCAACATCGGGGTTGTCACGCCCACCATGCTTCTACTACTATTGCTACCGTCTAGCGATAAAGTAAAGCATTACATAGCGCTTAATGATTGACATGCAGGACATACAATAATTAAAGATAACCCTATGGCTTCTGCCGGTTGCCGTACTCATCGACATGCAAGTCGTGATATTCTATACATCACATTATCATCTCATAGATCACATATATCTCATCATGTAATTGGCCATATAACATCACGACATACCCTGCAAAAACAAGTTAGACGTCCTCTAATTGCTATTGCATGTTTTACGTGGCTGCTACGGGTATCTAGCAAGAACAATTCTCACCTACGCATACACCATAACGGTGATACATAAGTTGCTTTTCAACCTTCTCAAGGACCGCCTTAGTTGAATCCGATCCAACTAAAGTAGGAGAAACAGACACCCGCAAGCCATCTTTGTGCAACAAAGTTACACGTCAGTCGATGAAACCGGTCTCTTGTAAGCGTACGAATAAGGTTGGTTCGGGCCGCTTCATCCCACAATACCGCTGATCCAAAACATGACCAAGGGAGGAAGCAATCTAAGCATCAACGGCCACAAAATCTTTGTGTTCTACTCGAGATCTCATCTACACATAAACCTGGCTCTGATACCACTATTGGGGAACGATGCATGGAAAAGAAAAAATTTAATACACACACGAAAGATCTATCCATGGTGATGAGCATCTATGAGAGGGAGAGTGGATCTACATACCCTTGTAGATCGCTAAGCGGGAATCGTTAAGAAACAAGGTTGATATAGTCGAACGTCTTTGCGATCCAAATCACCGAGCGTCCCGCGATCCAATAACGATCCGTCCCGTCTAGCACCCAACGGATGGCACCTCCGCGTTCAGCACACGTACGGTTTGATGACAATCTCCGCCTTCTTGATCCAGCAAGAGGGAAATGAGAGGTAGAAAAGTTCTCCAGCAACCTGACGGTGCTACGGCGATGGTGGTGAAGTAATCTCAGCAGGGCTTCGCCTAAGCACAGCTGAAACCGATCTAGAGGAGAAACTATGAAGTAGAGGGTAGGGTTGCACGTGGCTGAAAATCTTGTGCAAAAACCCTAAAACCTCTAGTATATATAGGAGGATAGGAGGAGGAGGCTTGGCGCAAGGGCCAGTCCCTCTTTGGTTCGGCCGAAGTGGAGAGGAGGAGTCCTGCTCCACTCCTAGTAGGATTAGGACTCCTTCCTTTTTCCACCTTTTTGCCTTTTTTCCACCTTTTCCACTTCGGAATTTCTTCCCGACCGCATGGGCCTTCTGTGGGACTTTGGACAGCCACTAAGGGCCGGTATTTATCCTCCCACAGCCCATGTAGTCTCTTGGGTCGAAATACACCTCCCAATAGTCACCCGGTACCCTCCCGGGACACCCGGTACACTGCCGATGAGCCCGGAACTTTTCTGGCAACCAAAACAGGACTTCCTATATATCAATCTTTACCTCCGGACCATTCTGGAGCTCCTTGTGACGTCCGGGATCTCATCCAGGAACCCGAACAACCTTCGGTCACCTGTCACCACCATACATAACTCTATACTACCAAAACATCACCGAACCTTAAGTGTGCAGACCCTGCGGGTTCGAGAACTATGTAGACATGACCGAGACACCTCTATGGTCAATAACCAATAGCGGGCCTGGATGCCCATATTGGTTCCTACATATTCTATGAAGATCTTTATCGGTCGAACCTCTATGTCAAGGATTCAGTTAATCCCGTATGATGTTCCCTTTGTCCTTCGGTATGTTACTTGCCCGAGATTCGATCGTCGGTATATCCATACCTAGTTCAATCTCGTTACTGGCAAGTCTCTTTAATCGTTCCTTAATACAAGATATCGTGACTAAAACTTAGTCACATTGCTTGCAAGACTTATTGTGATGTTGTATTACCGAGTGGGCCCTGAGATACCTCTCTGTCACACGGAGTAACAAATCCCAGTCTTGATCCATGCCAACCCAAGAGACACCCTCGGAGATACCTGTAGAACACCTTTATAGTGACCCAGTTATGCTGCGATGTTTGATACACACAAGGCACTCCTCCGTTGTCCGTGAGTTGCATGATCTCATGGTCATAGGAATATATACTTGACATGCTGAAAACTATACCAATAAACTGATACAATCATATGCTACGTTTATAGTTTGGGTCTTGTCCATCCCATCATTCTCCTAATGATTTGATCCTGTTATCAAATGACATCTTATGTCAATGGCTAGTACACCTTGACCATCTTTGATCAACGAGCTAGTCTACTAGAGGCACACTAGGGACAAAGTGTTGTCTATCTATCCACACATGTAATGTGTTTCCAATCAATACAATTATAGCATGGATAATAAACAATTATCATGAACAAGGAAATATAATAATAAACACTTTATTTATTGCCTCTAGGGCATATTTCCAACGGTCTCCCACTTGCACTAGAGTCAATAATCTAGTTCACATCACTATGTGATTTACATTGTAAAGAATCGAACACCCATGCGGTTCTGGTGTTGATCATGTTTAGCCCTTGGAAGAGGTTTAGCCAACGGGTCTGCAACATTCAGATCCATGTGCAATTCGCAAATATTTATGTCCTTCTCCTTGATGTAATCGCGGATGGAATTGAAGCATCACTTTATGTGTCTGGTCCTCTTGTGAAACGTTGGTTCCTTGGCCAGAGCAATGGCACCGGTGTTGTCATAGAAGAAAGTCATTAGATTTAGTGCACTAGGCACTACTCCAAGATCTATCATGAACTGCTTCATCTAGACACCTTCCTGCGCTGCCTCCGAGGCTGCGATGTACTTTGCTTTGCATGTAGAATTGGCTACCATGCTTTGCTTGGAACTGCACCAGCTTACCGCTCCCTCGTTGGGAATAAATACGTATCCGGTTTGTGACTTAGATTCATTCGGATCAGTGTCAAAGCTTGCATCGACGTAACCTTTACAACGAGCTCTTCATCACCTCCATAAACGAGAAACATATCCTTAGTTCTTTTTAGGTACTTAAGGATATTCTTAACCGCCGTCTAGTGCTCCATTCCAGGATTACTTTGAAACCTTCCGGCCATACTTATGGCAAGGCTGACATCGGGTCTTTTGCATAACATTGCATACATAATGGAGCCTATGGTTGAAGCATAGGGGATGGCACTCATGTTCTCTCTATCTACTAAAGTCACTGGGCATTGAGTCTTACTCAACTTCACTCCTTGTAACACAGGCAAGAACCCCTTCTTGGACTGATCCATTTTGAACTTCTTCAATACTTTATCAAGGCATGTTCTCTATAAAAGTGCTATTAAGCGTCTCGATCTATCTCTATAGATCTTAATGCCTAATATGAAAGCAGCTTCTCCTAGGTCCTTCATTGAAAAACTCTTGTTCAAATATTCCTTCACACTTTCCAACATTTCTATATTGTTTCCAATCAGCAATATGTCACCCACATATAATATTAGAAATGCTATAGAGCTCCCACTCACTTTGCTGTAAATACAAGTTCTCCATAAACTTGTATATACCCAAACGCTTTGATCACGTTATCAAAGCACTTATTCCAACTCCGAGATGCTTGCACCAGTCCATAAATGGATCGCTGGAGTTTGTAAACTTTGTCAGCATTCTATGGATCGACAAAACCTTCTGGTTGCATCATATACAACTCTTCCTCAAGGAAACCGTTGAGGAACGCTGTTTTGACATCCATCTGCCAAATTTCATAGTCAAAATATGCAGCTATTGCTAACATGATTCTGACGGACTTAAGCATCGCTACGGGTGAGAAGGTCTTGTCATAGTCAACTCCTTGAACTTGTGAAAAACCCTTTGCCACAAGTCGAGCTTTATAGACGATGACATTACCGTCTGCGTCCGTCTTCTTCTTAAAGATCCATTTGTTCTGAATGGCCTTTCGTCCTTCAGGTAATACTTCCAAAGTCCATACTTTGTTATCATACATGGACCCCATCTCGGATTTCATGGCCTCTACCCATTTCTCAGAATCCGGGCCCATCATCACTCCTCTCTAGCTTGTAGGTTCATTGTTGTCCAATAACATGACCTCAAAGACAGGGTTGCCATACCACTCAGGAGCAGTACGCGCCCTTGTCGACCTACGAGGTTTAATAGTAACTTGATCTGAAGCTTCATGATCATCATCATTAACTTTCTCTTCAACTGTCGTAGGCTCCACAGAAAGATCTTTCTGCGCTACGCCACTCTCTGGTTGAAGTAATGGTTCAATAACCTCATCAAGCTCTATTTTCCTCCCACTCAATTCTTTCGAGAGAAACTCTTTCTCAAGAAATGCTCTGTTTTTAGCGACAAACACTTTTCCTTCGGATCTGAGATAGAAGGTATACCCAACTGTCTCTTTTGGGTATCCTATGAAGACGCATTTCTCCTCTTTGGGTTCCATCTTTTCAGGCTGAAGCTTTTTGGCATAAGCATCACTTCCCCAAACTTTAAGAAACGACAACTTTGGCCTCTTGCCAAACCACTATTCATATGGTGTCATCTCAATAGATTTTGATGGTGCCCTATTTAAAGTGAATGCAACTGTCTCTAATGCATAACCCCAAAACAATAGTCAAGGGACATCATAGAACGCACCATATCTAATAAGGTTTGTCATGGTTTTGTCACGGCAGATGTCCGAGGACTTAGATTTGAGGCCATCGCTAAGGTGATGGACTCAAAGGGGTTGGTTGGGACGAAGGACACGAGTTTACCCAGGTTCATCCCGTCAAGAAGAGGTAAAGGCCTACGTCCTACTTGTGTTGTATTGATTGGAGTATCGATTACTAGGGAGCGGATTTGCTTGACCTAGTTCTCGATTAGTTGGTTTCTGTCTAAGTCGCCATGGGTCTCGCCCTTATAAAGGAGGTCAAGACCACGGGTTACACAAGTCTCATACCGACTCTTACAACGTGTCTGACTCTATCTCTATGTCGTCTTGCCTTCTTGAGCAAGCCATCTTCGGGCGGCTTATTCGCCCGGGTCTTCATGCCTTCCTTGTCTGGGCCTCGCCTTGGCCCATCTTGATGAACCGCCATACGTCTAGGCTTATGTCTCGAGGACCATCCTTGGTCTGACTTATGAGCTGCCAGGTATGACCCGGCCCCACCTGGGCGGGTCTCACCACGGGGTTATATCCCCAACATTAGGCCCCAGGTTGATTTGAGCTTGCTCATTTCAACCTTCCGTCTCACTTGGTGGCGAGTCTTGCTCATTATCACCTAAAAGTAAGACAAGGAAACCTGCCATGACGTCATACCAGAGATATCAAAAAATATTCCCTGATGATCACAACGGATATTTCCACTATTAAACTGACAGCCCGAAAATTGAGGCGTCCGTCTCGGTCAATCAACTTCCGTCGCCTGGATTCGCATGCCCGTTTCCACCTTTTGCCTATTAAATAGGACCGCGAAGGGTGGTATTCATTTCCTTCTCCGCTTGCCCTTCTTCTTATTCCTCCCGACGCCGTCGCTCCAGAGCTTTCCTGCTCCAGCGAAGCTTTCGCGTCGTCGTCACTCCAGGCCACTGCATCAACCTGATCGGACCAGAGCACCGCCCGCGTCCGTCGCGTCATCTCCGGTAAGTTCTTATCCACCCCTAGATCTGTAGCTTTCGTTAGGGTTTTCATGGAGTTCCTCCGTTGTTAGAACACGAGCTCTTCGCAATGTCCGATAGTATGTAGACCAATGAGCTTGATAATACCCCTTTTTACCGTGTGGTAGATCATAGGAAGTAGATAATAGCACAAGACAGATCCGTGGTTGCCCCCTGTACTGTCTTCAAATTCTGCTAGTTCTTCCGTTCTTCGCTAGGTTAGAATAAACCTTCTTTTTTCTCTGTTTTGTAGATCCATAACTATGTAGATAGTCTGTGAAACTTGTTTTCACATAGTAATACTTGTTCTGCTTCTTTGCAAATTTAACTCGCCATTGAACTTTCGACTCTCGGCTAAGCTGCTCCGGCGACTTAGCCTTAGAGAGCTTAAATTTCATCAACCATCTATAGTCATCTGTCACCTTCTGACTCGCCACACATTATTACTTTGCACAACTTTAAGACGCCACCATGCTTCGTGCGTCCAATTCTTGTAACTGGGTTGGCTCTACCGTTACCGAAGAGTTCTTAAAGGACTTCATAGACAAAGGATCGTTACCAGCCAAAGATGTCATCCATTGGTGGGTTCCAGGCAATGAAAAGAAACCCCTTCCTCAAAAGGGCGAAGTAGTTGTTTTCGCAGATCATCTTGTACGCGGTATGAACCTGCCCGGTTCAAAATTCTTCCGGGACATCATTCATTTCTTTAAGTTGCACCCTCAAGACATTTCCCCAAACTCCGTCTCAAACATAGGCAACTTCCAAATCCTTTGTGAAGTTTACTTACAAGAAGAGCCGTCTGTTGGTCTTTTCCGTGAATTTTTCTATGCAAACCGTTAGACGGAGGTAAAAGCTGGTCCAAGCTTAGAGCTTTGTGGAATCTCAATTCAGAGAAGACAGGACGTGAACTTTCCAGCTAATCGGATGCCAAGTCATCCCAAGGACTGGAATAAGACCTGGTTTTACTGTAAAGACACCTCTCCAGAGGGAGAACATTCCTTGCCGGGTTATCGTCCGACCCGGCTCAAGACTACAATCGAGCTCCCTGACCGGTTGTCAGCCACTAAAAGAGCGAAGTATGCTTCGGCTCACGCAAAAATCAAGGCCCTTATGGCCAATGGTCCGACAGGGATGGATCTGACCCGCTGTTGGGTTTCTTGGAAAGTCCTTCCCCTGAGCCGGCGAAGCCGCCTCATGTACGAGTATACGGGGGATGATAATGACCCCCTCTGCTTTAACTCTACACACTATTAGAGGATAACATCGTGGCCACCATCAAGAGCCTTGTTCATGAATATGAAGGATCTTGCCACGCCATCGGATTAGCACCTTTTTGCGCCACAAACCTAGCCCCAGACATAAGGGCGACTCTCGATCTCCTTACTCCGCGTTAGCTATCCATATATACTTTGCAGTATTTTGACCTCTTTCGACGGCTTACACTTTTATGCCAATTTTAGCTTCTGGAAAAAGAAATACGTTCCTCCTCCGAAGAAATCAAAGGAGAAAACTGACGGCCAAAAGAAGAAGACCACACCTCAAAAACAACCGGAATCTGACGACTTAGAGGTAGAACTTGACTCTCTTGGCCGTCTGTTCATGCACCTTATTGACAATGACAATTCTCAGGATGAAACGAAGATAAGCCACACCAACGTTCCTGAGGTAACTTATGTTTCATCTGACTCAGAACATCTTGCACCATAGAAGATACGACTGAAAGCACATTTGCTCCCTTGGTGGTTTTGGTAATTAATAACAACATATAAGTCATTGAACTAATGTTTCCACCAAGTATATTTCAGGAAATGTTAAATGAAAGGATTGGTAAAAGGAGATTGTGGAGATACCCCAAGATGCAAGTAAATAGGTTGGCCAAGCTTCAAGCAAGAGGACTCTACATTTTATATTTGTGAGAAATCACTTTGAGTCATAGGAAAGCCAATACTATTAAAAGGGGGTAAGGTTTTGTTGGTGAACAATATGCTCAAATGTGAACAAGTGATAGTCACCAAAAACATCCACAAACTCTCCCACCAAAGTCTGTTCTATACCCAACACTCAAAATTGGTGCAACCAACTTTCCCACTTTGGTGCCACCGATTCCAAAACCTAGACAGACTCTGCCAAACCCTAGCCACTACGGTGCAACCGATTCCATACCGGTGCCACCGAGTTTAGGTTGCGAACTTTCTGTTATGCAAATTCACATTTTCGGTCCCATCGATAATGTTGGATCGGCGTCACCGAGATTGGAAATCTGACCATTGGTCACCTTATCGGTGCAACCGAGAATTGTATATTGGTCCCTCCGAGATTCGAAAGTTGCCACCTTTTGGTCACTCTGGTACCACCAAGAGTAACACGTCGGTGTCACCGAGTTGGTCATTTCGTGTGTAACGGTTGGATTTTTGGGGATTCCTATATATACCCCTTCACCACCACTTGGTCGACAGAGAAGCACTCAGGACTATTCCATACTTATCCTATCAGAATTTTTGAGAAAGAACCACCTACCCTTGTGTTGAGGTCAAGATTTTCCAGTCCAATCATATGGATCTTGATTTCTAGCCTCCCCAAGTCGCTTTCCACCAATCCCATCTCTTCTACCAAGCCAAACCCGTGAGAGAGATTGTGTGTTGAGGAGTCTATCATCTTGAAGCACAAGAGCAAGGAGTTCATCGTCATTATCGAGCCTATTACCTTTTGGAGGGTGGTGCCTCCTAGATTGGTTAGGTGTCGCTTGGGAGCCTCCTACTTCGTGTTGTGGAGAGAACCAAGAAGTTTGTAAGGGCAAGGAGATCGCCTACTTCGTGAAGATCTACCCATAGTGAGGCTAGTCCTTTATGGACGGAAGCCATTATGGAATAGTCAAGGTTGCTACTTCGTTGACCCTTTTGGGTGGAGCCCTCCATGGACTCTCGCGACCGTTACCCTCCATGGGTTGAAGACTCCATAAACGTGGATGTACGATAGCGCCACCTATCGGAACCATGGGAAAAATCATCGTGTCTACAATTGCGTTTGATCTTCCTACCCTATCCCTTCTATACATGCTTGTTGTTACCTTCCGCTGCTGTATACTCTTAGACTTGCATGTGTAGGGTGTACTTGACTTGCCATGAAACACTAAAAACTGTCAACCCTAAAACATGGCATAGGCAAAACTTTTAATTGGTCAAGTAGTCTAATCACCCCCCTCTAGACCTACTTTCGGTCCTACAAGTGGTGTCAGAGCCTTGGTCTCCATTGCTTAGGTCTCACATCTTTGGAGAAGTATGGCGTCTAGTGAGGGAAGTTATCACCGTAGAGGTCCGTACTTTGATGGTACTAGTTTTGCTAGTTGGAAGCATAAAATGAAAATGCATATTCTTGGTCATAACCCCGCCGTTTGGGTTGTTGTTCGTGTTGGCTTGCAAGGTGAGTTCTTTGCGGATGGATAGGAACCAGATCGTGAAGCGACCATAGATGAATTGAAGATGTTGCAACTCAATGCTCAAGCATGCGACATTCTCTTCAACTGCTTATGCCCCGAAGAATTCAACAAAATCAGCCGTCTTGAGAATGCAAAAGAGATTTTTTCAGCCTCATTTTGTGATGACTCATCTCCTTCTGCTCATCTACACTCTATTCATAGGGTCATCATGTCAGGTTCAGAAGACAGTCAGAACAGGTCAGAGCAGAGAGCAGACATGAGTTCAGGCACAAGCCCAGAGCCCAGTTCATTCTCAGATCCAGGCACCCCCAAATCTCATGGGTTTCCCAAGGCTACCACCAGAACGAGGATGAGGTTGAACTCAGATGAAGAGGATTTAGACTTTGTGCGTGAGGAGATTCTTGCTAAGAAGCAAGAGAAGGCTGCCAAGAAAGCTGCAACTGAAGCTACTTCCTCAAGAAGGGTTGTCAGCAAAATATATGCACCAGCTTCCACCTTCAAGGTGCATGAGACTGCCAGAGCAGCAATGTCTGTTGAGATCCCCAAGAGAGCTATGCCCAAGAAGGGAGGAGAGAAAAAGGCCAGGAAGAGGATCATTCATGTGACTGGCAGGCCTACCTCCATGTTTGAGGATCCTGAAGAAGCTACTGCTGCTAAAGAAGAGGAGGTCGAGCTAGCTACAAAGTCTGCTCCCAAGAAGAAGGCAAAGAAGTTGATGTCTGATGCTATGCCTAAAACCAGCACATCCAAGAAGGCTACTGAAAAGCCCAAGAGGACAACTAGGAAGATTCCAGCTTCTGAGAAGAATAAAGGGATTGCCTCCAGAGCTGAAGCTGATGATGATCTCACAACATTAATGAAGCTCAGACCACACCTCCCAGTTCATAATGCCAGCTACCCACTAGCTGAGGACATGAAGAAGAGGAAGGACTCATGACTGAGGGCATGGAGAGCTATTGATCCTTATGCCTAGAGGAAGAAAACAGCTGTGGACTACAGGTTCTATACCAGAGAGCAGCAGGACTTCTATGAGACTGTGCTCTTTGACAAGATTCCAGCTGTCAGCGATATGCGATACATTGATTGGAAGTACATCAAGGAGAATGAGGACTACTTTCCAAGTGTCCAGGACAACTTCCATTGCATAGGTCTTGATGAGTTCGTTGGCAAAGAATTCACAGCATGAAATGGCGAGATGATCATGCAGTTCTACTCCACCACACACTTCCACGGAGATGGTAGAGTTGTGTGGATGACTAAAGGTGCAAGATACGAATCAACAGTGGAAGAATGGGCTGATATCTTAGGAGTTCCTGAAGCACAGGATGGTGACCTAGATGTCTACTCAGAATCCAAGGCTAGTCACAAAGCTATGGCCAATATGTACAAGGAGATCCCTGCTGACAAAGTGAAGTCTCACCAGCTAGGGTCTATTTACTTTCTCCAGGCTGGCCTACGCACGATCAACACTATTCTGAGGCATACCCTGATGCCCAAGTCCGAAGATGACAAGATGACCCGAGGCTACTCCATCAACTTGTTGATCCACCTTGACACTCACACCAAGATCAGAGTCATGGACTTGATTGTAGGGACAATCAAGAGGGTAGTTGCTGATCAGAAGCGCTCATGCTTTTATGCACTGTAGCGACCCGACTCAAAACGAGTCAAGCCTCTATGTGTTCTGTGCCATCCCTGGATCAGTATGCTGGCACACACAGTACATCAATGTATATATCAAAGTGCAACCACATGCAATTAACGTAAAACTAATATATACCTTAAAATCTCAGCGGAAACAGTTAACGGGAGTGGAGTCCCAATAACACCAACGGCAGGTTGAGTGTAGACCGTAACCCTAAATTGTACTCTTACCCGTCATAGAGCTTATCTGCAACAAAAGACGTTGCAGCCGTGTAGGTCAGCATTTTGAATATGCCGGCAAGTCACAAAAGAGGGGGTGTAAAGTAATCATCTATTCTACATGCATATATGGCAAGTGGGGTAGTGGGTTTTGCATAAAGCCAAAATTTTCCTACAACAAGAGAGGGCAAAAGCATAATTACTACAAATGTTGGTTGATTAATGAGATGGTTCCTCCAACCAATTCTCATACCCAAGTTGTCATTAATAAACCCACATCAATACAATTAATTGTGTTGAGAGTTCCAGATAGTTTCAGTTCCTTTGGCTCAAGTTCTCCATGACCGTGGACACGACTAATCGATTAAGTTTTAGTACTTTGCAGAGTTTTGCATACGTTCCCCACAAGATTTGATCGCCTCCGTTGGATTTCTCGCACTTCAGGGTGTTTGAGAAACGGACGACCAAAACATGGTCTTCTAAACGGTTTCCTCGAGACTCTGTCGGTGCCCATCCTTTCCTACCGTTCTTCTACATCTTGTAGCACCGCCTGTCCAGGGTCACCACGATATCCAACCAAGCCAGAGCCCATAATGGCTTGTGGCTGTGCAGGTAAGCCTTGGGTCTTGAAGCATCCATCCATCTCTTTGTGCTTGGGTGGACCTTTCCGCGTGAATACTGGCACTTCCCCAGCAACACCTAGGCTAACCACTAGTTTCTCCAGGGCGTCGTTCAACCATCATCCACCCAGAGGTATGTTGAAAACTCAGAGTCTTGAAGACTTGATCATCTTGTAGGTCTTGAAATTATTAACTCACAACTCTCATGAATCACACAACCAACCCCGTCTACTAATAGCATAGCAAAAGTTAAATCAACGTTTCCCGGGGCCAATGTGTCAAAGGGTTGAGGGGTGCCTACCACATGATACTACATCAAGTAACCAAGTTTCCAAATTACCTACTTTGCATGCAATTGGGGAGATGGTAGAACTAATGCAATAAAAACATAGGTATACATGGTCAAAGTGACTTGCCTGTACTGTTGATGAAGAATAATATCGCTCTCAGAGATAACTGATAGACTATTCGTCACTCTCCGATGAAAATCTATATAATCAAAGATTGCATTCATATAAGCAATGATACTAGCAATCAATACTAACAATCAAAAAGGAAACACAAAACCAAAAGCAAGATTTTGGTGATGAAAGGAAATACTTAAGACAAAACTCAAATGACAAAACTAGATCAACACAACTAAGGTGGTGATGAAAGAAATACGTAAGACAAAAGTTAAAATCAACAAAACTTCATCAGCACAACCAAAGTTGGTTTTTCTCTACAAGTACATCCTAATTTTCAAAAGTAAAAACTCAAAACAAACTAAAATATAATAAAAGTAGTTTAGTAAACATTTTACTTAGCAAAAAGAATTACTTTTGAAGAACAACTAGGAACTAAGAGAACAATACTCTAGCAACTTAAGTTTTAGCCTAATAAACTTAACAACAAGAAACAATTAAAACAATTAAAATATTAAAATAACAGAAAAACAAAAATATTTTCAAATAAGAAATCAACTAGTAATACTAGAGCAATACAACAAGGAAAACAAAACAAAGTAATGGGCTCTAAATTTTGGTGGCTAAACTACTACTAATATAAAACAAGACAAAAAATATTTTTAGTAACGAAACAATCCTTAACAAAAAAGAATACTAAAACAATTTTTTTATTTAGAAAAAACAGAATGAAATCCTCTAAGACATTTGTGAAAGAATTACTACTAGTTTGTTTTATAAAACATTTCCTTATGAAGAAGAATATAGTTTCCTATATCATTAGGATATAAAACAAAGCAAACCATTTGTTTATTAATAGAAAATAAGTCACCTAATATTGGACAACAGAACTAAAGAAAACTAAAACAAAAGTTAAAGTAAATCAGATTTCAAAATAAACTAAAGAAGAATTAAACTAACTAAATCCTATTAGGTACTAAACAGATTCTGTTTTAGTTAAAAATCCTAATCTAAATTATCCGAAAAAATCCTCAAATAGTGCTGGTTGATAAACCTAACTAATACAAGACAGTGGCAAAAAGAATCACTCAAAAATAAATTTTTAAACTCAAGTTATTCAGAAAACAAGATTTGAATCAAATCTGTTTGAATTCAATTTTAAGTTACTCAAATTTGGTCTGACTGGATATCTACAGAAACTACATAAAATTTTTGACACAATGTAAAAAGAATCAATCAAAAATAATTAAAAACATAAAAGATATAAAGAAAACAAAATCAGAACCTATTCTGTTTTCTAAAACAAAAACAGAAAAAGAAAAAACTAAACTGACGGACTGGGGGTGATGTGGCATGCTCTGATAGGCTACGGAGGGGTGCATGCTAGACTGAAATGAGCGGACGGCGGAGCATTAGAAGAAAACGGTTCGGGTTTAAGTGATCTAATCCTAGCCTTAGGATTGAGATCTAACGAAGGATGGCGTCGCCGATGACTTACAGAGGGGTGGGGAGCTCCGGTGATGTCTCTGGCAAGCAAGAGGAGGCAGGGGTGATGGGGATGGCGCTCCGGTGGTCGGGGACAGCGTCCGGGGGGTCCAGTCGATGGCAGCGGACCTCCGGGGGTGGTTGGTGGTGAGGTAGAGACGAGAGAGTGACAGTAGTGAGCAGCACGAGCTCCGGGAGCTTCGGGTGGACGCCGAGCTCCGGCGTGGCAGCGGCACGGCGCTCCGGAGGGTCTCCGGCGAGGGCGAGTGCACCAGATGATGCTTATGAGCGTGGCGAGGTCGACTGTGGCCTTAGAGGGGCTCGGGGATGGCGGGGTGGAGTGTCACGGGAGGAAAGGTGCGGCGGTGGTGCTTGGGCTCCGGGGAGCTATTACGGCAAGGGGAGGGGGGTCAGATGAGGGGGAAATGGGCGGAGCGAGTCGAGGTGAGGCAGGGGTTCTTATAGGTGGCCTCGGGGCATCGGGGAAGGAAAAGGAGAGGTATCTCCGACGCGGTGATCTCACCGGCGTGGTTCGGGGCGAGAGGAGGGGGTTGACCGAGGGATTAGCGGGGTCGGGCGGTGGGGCCAGGGTATCAGAGAGAGAGAGGGAGAGGGCGCGCTCAACGGTGGCCGATGCGGAGAGGTTTCGGGGAGGAATCAGGGGCAGGTGGGCCGGGGCTTTAATACGCGTTAACTATTTTCCTTTATTAATATATAGGGCATTAAAAACAACATTAAGACATTCAAAACCTTTCCAAAAAATAAAGTTTTATATATCAAAATGATCAGGGAAATACATTCCATTTAATGGACATTTTTCC
Organism: Hordeum marinum; assembly: GCA_022496015.1. NCBI lineage: Eukaryota > Viridiplantae > Streptophyta > Magnoliopsida > Poales > Poaceae > Hordeum > Hordeum marinum. Next base: position 426,146,451 of record CM039675.1, read on the forward strand.
ACGGAGAAATTAAATACTTTAAAAAAATTATTTTTCAGAATATGCCTAAATGGCTTTATTTATTTTTGCAAATATCTTTCAAAGAACCACTTGGGTTTTATGATTCAAAAACTTCACAAAAATACCCCTGGTTTGGAGTGTCATATTACTCCTCTCAAAACCTTTGTCAAGGGGTTTGAATGTTTACAAATTCAAATAGGGAATTCAAATATGGAAGTGAAACTCCATATGAGAATTTCTCAAATAGTTTTCATATCCTTCTTTTAAGCTTCCAACTCATATTTCATATAATTTGAAGAAGTCCTTTTATCCTCTCTCATGAAAATCATTGAGTTGCATAAAGTTTCTGAATTTGAACTATTTTCAAATGAAATTCAAACCATTTTCAAATCCCTTTTCATTCCTTTAAATGGAAGAAGTCATATCATCTTCACTCTGGGATTTTGTGATGAAATGAATTTGAATTCCTGCAGAGTGAAAGTTTTGGGACAGTCATTTTATTCCCTCTCATTCAAAAGTTTTTCAAAAGTTTCAAATTTTCACTCAATTTCAATCACTCAAGCAAACAAACAATCATTCTAGTATTTATTATAACATTCCAAATTTTGGGATGTTACATGCACCCTACATCTAGATGCTCATAAACTCAAGACTGGAGAAGCACATCTTTGCCCTGGGTCACTCACATTTGCCTCTATAGCCAGATCTTGAGGACAATGTTGTGGTGATGGACGCTGATTATCCCATTTCAGCTACAGCTCAGGCAGAGGCAGAGGCAGCAAGAGCCACTAGTGCTCAAGCCCCTCGATCCAGGAGCGAACAAATGGATCTATTGATATCATCAGTTCAGGGCATGCAAAAGGACATTAAGGGGATTCTGGACAACCACAACAGCCTTGTCAGGATCATTGAGACCAGAATCAACACCCTTACTGATAAGGTGGACGGGCTGACGAAGATAGTCATAGAACATGAGCATGAAGTTGACTCCGTGCAGATCCCTCTTGTCTCTTCTATTTTATGTATAGTGCTAGCTCCAACAGCTCCATCAGCTCCATCAACATCAGCTCCATCAACATCAACTCCATCAGTGACCACTCCAGCTCCATCCATGATGTCTGCAGAAATCTTCGCCAACGCTGTCATCTCGAATCCTTCATCAACAACCGGAGGAGATATGCCCAAGAATGCTTAGATATATGCCTTTGAAATTTTTGGTAACTTGTTTCCAAAGTAGAAGTGTATATAGATCTTTAGGCTTCGAGCGAGAGAGCGATTCAGTTTTTATTGCTTTTCAAAAACATTTGGTTCTTTTGGTTTGGTGTGAGATACATGTGTGTTATGCTACTATGTTATTATGGGTGATTTTACTATTTCCTATCATCTTAATGCTCATGAGATGATTATTCACCTTTGTTTGATTGTGTTGTGCGTTGTTATTCATTCTAATTATTCTCGCACACCACCAAGTTGTATGTGACATGGAAGAAGTGCCCCATATACCTAATCGATTGTGCATTTGCATTCAAACGCAAATTCAAAATAATGCACAAATTTAGGGGGAGCTCTTGCTTATCACATACTTCTCAAAGTGACGATTAACTTGATTGATTTTATCATATGTCGAAGCTTTGATCTATATGTTGTCATCAATTACCAAAAAAGGGGAGATTGAAAGCACATTTCCTCCCTTGGCGGTTTTGGTAATTAATAACAACATATAAGTCATTGAACTAATATTTCCACCAAGTATATTTCAGGAAATGTTAAATGAAAGGATTGGCAAAAGGAGATTGTGGAGAAACCCCAAGATGCAAGAAAATAGGTTGGCCAACCTTCAAGCAAGAGGACTCTACATTTTATATTTGTGAGAAATCACGTTGAGTCATAGGAAAGCCAATACTATTAAAAGGGGGTAAGGTTTTGTTGGTGAACAATATGCTCAAATGTGCACAAGTGATAGTCACCAAAAACATCCACAAACTCTCCCACCAATGTCTATTCTATACCCAACACGAAAAATCGGTGCAACCAACTTTCCCACTTCAGTGCCACCGATTCCAGAACCTAGACAGACTCTGCCAAAGCCTAGCCACTTCGATGCAACCGATTCCATACCGGTGCCACCGAGTTTAGGTTGCCAACTTTCTGTTATGCAAATTTACATTTTCGGTCCCATCGAGAATGTTGGATCGGCGTCACCGATATTGGAAATCTGACCATTGGTCACCTTATCGGTGCAACCGAGAATTGTATATCGGTCCCTCCGAGATTCGAAAGTTGCCACCTTTTGGTCACTTCAGTACCACCGAGATTAACACATCGGTGTCATCGAGTTGGTCATTTTTTGTGTAACGGTTGGATTTTTGGGGATGCCTATATATACCCATTCACCACCACTTGCTCGACAAAGACGCACTCAAGACTATTACATACCTATCCTATCAGAATTTCTGAGGGAGAACCATCTACCCTTGTGTTGAGGTCAAGATTTTCCACTCCAATCATATGGATCTTGATTTCTAGCCTCCCCAAGTTGCTTTCCACCAATCCCATCTCTTCTACCAAGGCAAACCCATGAGAGAGAGATTGTGTGTTTAGGAGTTATCTTATTCTCCGGCTCAACGGAAACAACCAGCTGAGGTATTTGTTTCACTTGGCTTTAAGTTTGTCAACCTTGACTTTATGATTTGATCCTGTCTTATATTGCCTTAACTGTTTTCAGGAATCACCCCTTCCTCGGGCGATTCTACAACTACTACTCTTCCGCCTATGAAGATCAACCCAGAGTACGTGCCTTTCATGCTTGCATTCCATCCTTTGTTAGCCGTAAAGTTTATATCATGGCCTTCTATGCTTTCCAGGGCTCAAGCGAAACAAAGGAAGATCGATGGGTCTACCCTGCTCCGAAGGTTCGAGAGCTGGAGCCTGCAAAGCTGCATTCTCCTGCACCGCACACTGACCCCTCTGCGGTCTCCAAGGATGCGCCTGAAGGAGCTCGTCACTCTGCCGAACTGGCGGCCAATGATATGATTCCTGAGAGTCCTCCGAGGGCCAATTCTAAGCCACCGAGCCCAGCACCGGCTACTGACAATTCGGTTACTCCGGATGTCGTCATTGCTGGCACCGACTTTCACTCTCCTCAACCTCATGTGTTAACAAAGAACACTGAGAAGACTGAAGCCTCCGAGAAGCTGTACTTTGAGCTCCCCGTGCTAGAAAAGCTAACAGCCGACGAGCTTCATGCTGGTTATCTGAACCGCCTTTCCACAAGCCGGAATATGGAGCTCAAGCTTGTTAACTTGATTAAGAAGAAATATTAGGTACTCTTGCTTTCTTTCCCTTATACCCTTACGTAGCCCCCAAGGGCCAGTTTAGTATTTGCCAATGGTAAACCGGGTCTTTGAATCCTATTATAAGTAAAAAAACACTTATCCTGTAGGCCTCAATAAGCAGCTTAAGAATTAATATTGAATCGAAGCTTTAGTGCGTAAGTATTTGTTCAAAGAGCCATCTATAGCCCCCAAGGGCCGGCTTGACTTGATAAAAGATGAGCCAGAAGTTCCACATAGATAGATCAAAGAGTCACATGTAGTCCCCAAGGGCTGGCTTAACTTTGATGAAGATGAGATGGAACTTCATTGTAGATAGATCAACGAGCCATGTGTAGCCCCCCAGGGCCGGCTTAACTTTAATGAAGATGAGCCGGAACTTTCTTGTATCCTTGGAGAACAAATTGACATTAGCCCCCAAGTGTCAAGCATATTGCTGGCAATCTGCTTGAAACTTGCCTTATATTGTCTTACTCTTGATCATATGATAATATACCATCCTGGCGACTTAGTCCTCCTTTTGCTTTGTGATATGTTACAGGAAGCTTTAAATGAGGCCGAGTCTGAATTAACCGGCCTAAGGAGCAATCTGGCCACCCAGGAAGCCGCTCAAAGCGAAGAAGATGAGAAGTGTCGGCTCATCGCCGAGGAACTTACAAAATTTAATGCTGACTTCATTGCTTTCAAGAAAACTGTTGAGACGGAACAAACCGCCCTGACTCAATGAGCAGGCGATGCTGACCAGCGGATCATGGTTGTGTCCGATGAGGTACGCGCCTTGAAGCGCCACATTGCGAAGATGTCTTCCGCCATCTTTGGTAAATACAAAATACTTAGCCAATACTCTTGAGGGAATACTTACACTGGCGACTTATAACCGAACATCCGTATTATGCAGGTCCAAGGAGCTGACAACTTGCTACTGATAGCTTGCTGCCTTTGAAAGCCGTCTATACTTTAATAGAGCAACTGTATTGCGGGGCTCTCTGCACAATCAAGGCGGTGCTCTATAAGGATAACGCCCCTTCAACTATGAAGGGAGTCACGAAATTGTTGTCCACCTTGCCAAAACAAATCTAGGAGCTCAAGAAATCAGCCGCCAGGAATGGAGCCATCGCAGCCATAAGCCGGGCGTTAGCTTTCTCCCCAGAGCTGACTCCCGAAGACATGATGGACGGGTTTCCATCAAAGAAGGATGACGGCTCAGAGTTCAAGGAGGCTGACTATGCCCGTTGCATGAAGTCTTCCAGAGTCCTCGGATCAGTGTTAGCAGAAGAAGTGGACTTGTCAACATACCAGGCAACTTACAATGTCGAGCAGAAGAGAGTACGCGGCCCAACCTTTGAGGCCAAGGACTTAACGCCTGCACGTCGTAAGCACCTCTTTGCTCCTGATCTTGACCCATCCCCCCTCTTTGAAGAGGCAAACTTTGCAGCTTTAACCAACTGCAACTGAGACGTGGATAATCTCTAGATCATAGAAGTCGAAGACCTGCCGCAGAGTGACCCGCCATCCAACTAACAACCTTGGTAACGCCGTGGATTAGCCGGCCTTGTGACCCGCCATAGGGCGATGTAAAAAACTTTGAGTCGTCACTTTTGAGCTCCACAGTGAGCATTGTAATAGGCTTGTAGTAAACTTTGTCTTGCCTGAACTGTGCCATCGTGCACATATGAAATCATCCGGCTTAACATATTACATCTGCCTTGTGCCTTCAACTCATACCAGATGTTGTGGCGGATTTTGGTAATTAACCAACCTGCGAGCATAGATTACTCTTCACATTGTCAGGAGGACGGCTTAAGATAGTGCCACCCAAAGATGCTATATCTTTCCTGACTTGCTTTTTGTATAACTCATGTGCCGGTTCTTCCGAGCTGACTCGCCACTTAAAACTCCTTAGCAGTACAGGGTCTCTATCGAGATTGGCCGTCAATTACTTTGACCGGCTCAGGGTCTTTAAGCGATATTAACTGACAGGAAGTGTGATGTTCCAGAAGAGACTCGGCAAGGCATGAGTACCCTGGTAGCCCATAAACTGCTTCTCACGTGACATAAATCCGTCGTTTTATCCTTAAACAGTGCAGGGTCCTTAAGGATTTACTACCTAAGAGTACGAACAGGCCACATAGTGGAGAGTCGACAGTAGATGAGAGAGTTTATCCTTGCTTTTCGTACGCCGGCCCTCACGTGACAAGAGCCACCGTTTTAAACTTAGACCAGTACAGGGTTCTATCTAGATTGGCCGTCAATTTCTTTGAGCCGGCTCAGGGTCTCCAGGCGAGATTAACTGGTAACAGTACGGTAGGTCACCTAGCGGAGCAGCATCAGCTTACACGCAGGTTTAACCCTGTTTGGCTTAAGAGCCGATCAAGAGGGTGTGTAAGCTAAACCCGGTGGGTTGGAAGCCCCCAAGTGACCTTTGTTGACGGAGTCAACTATTTGGCTTAAGAGCCGACCGATAGGGTGTGATAAGCTAAACCTGGTGGGTTGGAAGCCCCTGGACGATCATGTTGACGGAGTCACCGATTTGGCTTAAGAGCCGATCAATAGGGTCTGATAAACTAAACCCGGTGGGTTGGATGCCCCCTGATTGACCTTTTTTGCACAGACTTAAATATGCGAAACAGCAGAGGCCCTGGCTTGCAGGGATGCCAACTTCATTCATTTATGTATATATGATATGTACAATGAAGGCGTACAATGTCAAGTCTTGACAACTTAAGTGTAATAAGGCCGTAGATGCGCTATGTTCCACGGCCGACAGGTCTCTTGTCGAGAAGTACTTGAGTCATTTCGGATGTCAATGAGGTAATATGACCCATTGTTGAGATTTCTGCTGACCACGAAAGGCCCTTCCCATGGAGGGGACAACTTGTGTGCATCTGTCTGATCTTGAATCAACCGCAACACTAAGTCGCCTTCTTGAAACGTCCGGGTCTTGACTCTATGGCTATGATAGCAACGTAGGTCTTGCTGATAAATCGCCGAACGAGCCACCGCAAGGTCACGTTCTTCCTCCAAGGCATCCAACACATCTTGATGCGCCGTTTTGTTGTCCGCCTCAACGTAAGCCGCCACTCGTGGCGAGTCATGACGGATATCGCTTGGTAACACGGCTTCTGCATCGTAAACCATGAAGAAAGGTGTATAACCTGTTGATCTGTTGGGAGTGGTTCTGATGCTCCATAAGACGGACAGCAACTCATCCACCCAACAAACCGGCGTTTGCTGTAAAGGAACCATAAGCTGGGGCTTGATGCCTCTCAAGATTTCTTGGTTAGTGCACTCTGCCTGACCGTTTGACTGTGGATGAGCAACTGGAGAAACATCAAGTCTGATGTGTTACTTTCACAGAATGCTTTGATACCCCCTTGGATAGGTTTGTACCATTATCTTTGATGATAAATGAGGGTAACCAAAACAGTAGATCAACTTCTTAATGAACTGAACTGCCCTAGCCGCGTCACACTTGCCAACTGGCTCAGCTTCTACCCACCTGGTAAATTTGTCAACCGCCACCAAGAGGTGGGTCTTCTTGTCCTTGGATCTCTTGAAGGGCCCGACCATATCAAGCCCCCAGACCGCAAATGGCCAAGTAATTGGAATCATGCGCAGCTCTTGAGCCAGGACATGATCACGCCGACCAAACTTTTGACATCCATCACACTTACGGACTAAGTCTTCCACATCCTTATGAGCTGTCAGCCAGAAGAAACCATGTCGAAAGGCCTTGGCCACCAACGATTTTGAGCCGACGTGATGACCTCAATCCCCATCATGAATTTCATTCAAGATTTCCTTGCCCTCTTCAGGTGAAACACAATGTTGAAACACGCCGGTGACGCTGCACTTATGTAACTTGCCATTGACTATCGTCATAGACTTAGACCGCCTGGTGATCTGTCTGGCGAGATTTTCATCATCAGGTAACTCGCCGCGAGTCAAGTATGCCAAATAAGGGACAGAACAAACAGGAATTGCATGTAAAGCCGCCACCAGCTATCCCTCCGGGTCAAGAATAGCCAAGTCTTCCTCTGAAGGTAACTTAATTGATGGGTGATGAAGTACGTTTAAGAAAACATTAGGCGACACCGGCTTACGTTGAGAACCCAGCCTTGATAGGGCGTTAGCCGCCTCGTTCCTACGATGATCAATATGATCCACCTAATAACCCTTGAAGTGACCAGCGATGATATCTACCGCCTGACGATAAGCCGCCATCCGCAGGTCCTTGGAATCCCAAGTGCCCGAAACTTGCTGGGCTACAAGATCTGAGTCGCCGAAGCATCTAACCCGGCTCAGGTTCATCTCCTTAGCCACCAGGAGGCCATGAAGTAGAGCTTCGTACTAAGCTGCATTGTTAGTACAAGGAAACATTAACCTTAGCGCATAACAGAACTTATCACCTTTGCGGGAAGTTAAGACAACCCCTGCCCCTGATCCTTCTAGTTGCCTGGATCCATCAAAGTGGATTGTCCAATATGTGTTATCCGGCTTTTCCTCGGGCGCTTGACACTCAGTCCAGTCGTTGATGAAATCCACCAAGGCTTGTGACTTAACCGCCGTGCGACGCACATATTTCAAATTGAGAGGTCCAAGCTCCAATGCCCACTTAGCGATCCTGCCAGTGGTTTCTCTGTTTTGAATTATATCTCCCAACGGGGCAGAGCTAACTACTGTAATCTGGCGCCCCAAGAAGTAGTGCTTTAGCTTGCGATTGGCCATGAACACCCCATACACCAGCTTCTGCTAATATGGATATATCCGCTTGGATTCTGTCAGGACCTCACTGAAATAGTAAACCGGCCTCTGAACTGGATATTCCTTGGATGTCTCCTTATGCTCGACAACGGTTGCGGCACTGACATCCCTATTATTAGCCACCACGTATAAGAGTAGAGGTTCTTTCTCACCCGGAGCGGCTAAGACCGGTGCCTCAATGAGCTGCCTCTTGAGTTCCTCAAATGCTTCACCCGCCGCCGTACTCCAGACAAAGTTGTCCATCTTTTTAATCATCTGATACAAAAGGGATAGCCTTCTCACCAAGGCGGCTTATAAACCGGCTTAATGCAGCAATCCGTCCCGCGCGACGGTGAACATCATTGATGCATGCTGGCTCAGACAGGGATGTGATAGCCTTGATTTTATCCGGGTTAGCCTCAATGCCACGCTCAGATACGAGAAATCCCAAGAGCTTGCCTACCGGAATGCCAAACACACACTTAGCCAGGTTAAGCATCATCTTGTATACCCGTAAGTTGTCGAAAGTCTCCTTCAAGTTGTCAAGCAGAGTCTCCTTCTTTCTTGACTTGATCACAATAGCATCCACATATGCATGAACGTTGCACCCTATTTGGTTGTGAAGACAGTTCTGTAAGCAACGCTGGTAAGTCGCCTGGGCGCTCTTGAGCCCGAAAGGTATAGACACATAGCGGAAAGCACCAAAAGGCGTGATGAAAGCCATCTTCTCCTGGTCCTTGACTGCCATCTTGATCTGATGATAACAAGAATAAGCATCTAGGAAGCATAAACTCTTGCAACCTGCCTTTGCATCAATGATCTGGTCAATACGAGGGAGAGCAAATGGGTCAACCGGACAGGCCTTGTTAAGATCCATGTGTCCACACACATACGCCACGTGCCGTTTTTCTTGAGTACTAGCACCAGGTTAGCAAGCCACTCTGGATGAAAGACCTCGACGATGAAACCCGCCGCCAGGAGCCGGGATACCTCTTCCCCAATGGCCTAGCGTCTCTCCTCATTGAACCGCCGTAGACACTGTTTGGCTGGTTTAAACTTAGGATCCACATTAAGGTGGTGCTCAACGAACTTTGTCAGTACACCCGACATGTCAGAAGGTTTCCACGCAAAGATGTCCCGATTCTCATGGATGAATTCGATGAGCGCGCTTTCCTATTTGGGATCCATATTAGCTCTGATAGTGAAATGCTGAGAGGAGTCGCCCGGAGTGAAATCCACCAATTTGGTATCATCCGCCGAAAACTTGAGGGGCGGCTCAACCTTTGTGGTAGGCTTTTTCAGCGGAGTCATGTCCTCCGGGTCGACGTGTTCCTTGTAAAACTTGAGCTTCGCCTCAACACAACTGGACTCTGCATAAGCCACATCTCCTTCCTCGCACTCAATAGCCATCTCTCGATCACCATGCACCGTAATCGTACCTTTGAGGCCTGGCATCTTGAGCTGCAAGTACACATAACAAGGCCTAGCCATAAATTTGGCGTAAGCCGGACGTCCAAATAGAGCATGATACAGACTTTTGATCTTGACCACCTCAAAATACAAGGTCTCCACCCTGTAATTGTGTTCGTCACCGAAGGCGACTTCCAAAGAGATCCTCCCCATTGGATAAGATGACTTGCCAGGCACCACGCCATGAAAAACTGTTGAGGATGGCTTAAGATCCTTATCAAACAACTTCATCCCGCGGAAAGTGTTGTAGTATAAAATATCGATGCTACTACCACCATCCATAAGCACCTTAGTAAATACGTAGCCTCCAACTTGGGGAGCAACTACCAACGCCATCCGTCCTGGGTTATCAACACGCGACGGGTGATCCTCCCGGCTCCAAGTTATATCATACTAGACCACTTCAAGTATTGTGGTAGAGACGGCCTGATCGCATTAACCGCCTGCTTGCGCAACTTCTGATCTCGCCTGTCAAGGCTGGTCGTAAAAACATGATACTGACCCGAGCTGAGCTGCTTTGGATTACTCTGATATCTAGACTAGTTATTCTGTTGCTGATTATTGCCACCAGAGTGCTGATGATGTCCTCCTTGGTTGGCCTGGCCGTGATGGCCAGATCCTGAGCCGCCGGACCCAAACCCGGCTCCTGACCCGCCCGGTCTTGAGCCACGGGCGGGCCATCATCATTGTTATGTTGTCGTAAGCTGTAGTCCATGAACTTTTGCATAACGTGCCAATTACCCCACGTGTGACCCGCTAGTCTGTCGGGCCGACTGTGCTCCGGACAAGGTTTATTGAGCATTTTCTCCAAGTTAAAAGGAGTCTTACCCTTATTAAAAGGCTGCTTGAACTTCTCGTTACCCTTAGCACGATTATTGCCGGTGCTGGCGTTGGCCACCAGTTCTGGCCCGCCGTCCGGGTTCTTCCTCTTGCCCTGGTTACCATTGCTCGCCGCACCCCTGACATTGCTATTCTTCTTACTCTGACCAGGCTTCTCTTCATCAAAGCCCGGATCCTTCGTATTATCAGAGTTGGCGTATTTCGTAACTCTCAATCCAAGCCTCCGAGGTAGATCAATGGTGTAATTTGGGACCTTGCGGGGGCCTTTGAGATCCTTCGGTAGACGCTCGTTCCACAGAGCTGGCACCAAGCACGGTACTCCCACGGCCCTGGTGGATACTCCTGCTCCAACTGAGACGGAAGGCGCATGCTCTTGATGAGCCGCCGCTGCTAGAGCCGCCACCTCATGCTGTGCCCTCGCTTGATCTACGAGCGCCTAAGCATCCAAAGCTGCCTCATCATCTCACGACGGGCCCTGGTGCCGATCACTGCTAGAAGCCGCTGGCGACTCATAACGCCGCCTGAAGCTGCGGCTGGGGATGGGGGTTGAATGCACGTGACTCTGGCTGTAGGTATACTTCTCTTGCTGGGCCATCGTCGTTCGCAGGTACCCGATAGCGTCCCGTACCTCTTCTACGAAAGGCGCCTCATCAGGAATAGGGATTGTTCCAAGTCAGGTTGCCACCGCCATCGTGTTCTTTGCCGGGTTTGAGTAATGACTCGCCAGCGTCGAAAAAGACATCTGTGAGGTCTGGTTCCGTTGGGGCGGGTTAAGCCGTTGTCGAGCTGCCGGCCGACTTCCAGGTGCTTCAGTTGGTCAACCCGTTCCTGGCGTGTTAAAAAGGTTTCGGTTCTCATATTGCTCTGGCAGGAGGGATTGATGCCTCATCCGCCGCTCCACGGCCGCCGACTGCTGTACTAGCTCAAGGCAGAAAGCATCCGCCTTAAGGCGCTCTGCCTCCGCGTCCATCTGAGCTTTTAACACGCTGATCCTCTGCTGGACTTCTGCCATCTGGTCCTTTAGTCTTGTGATCTCCAGGTTCCGGGTGGCTTGATTGTCAGGCGTGACTTTAGTTGCCATCAGGGCTGTGAGCTCGTTCATCAGATCCAGAAGAACTTGAGTTGGTGGCGGGTCAGCCCCCGTGTCTGCCGCCTCGGCGGCCGCACTGCTTGTGCCTGGCTCTGTTCCCGCCATGAACACGGCCGCATGAGTCAGCGGCCCATGATCGTCCAGCTCAAACCGCTCCGACTCGGGGTAAAACTCGTCGTATCCCTCGAGCCCGCCATTGTGAAGTTGGTAGATTGATTCTGCCTCTCCGCTCGAAGATCCATCCTCTGAGCAGATGAGAGTCTCCTGCGACCTAGAAGCCTCAAGATCCATACCTTCAGTGAAGCAAATGAAGACATGCTTCCTGCCTGGGTCAGCACGGGCGGGTTGCACATGTCGGGCGGGTTGCGCATGCTGAGCTGGCTCGACGATGTCGGTGCAAACGTCCGGCCCGGTGTAGATCCGCCAATTTTGCTGATGAAGACGTGGATTCCTCCGAACGGAACCCGGAACCCGTACTCCACAGAGTCGGCGTCAGGACCCCAGCCGGCGTCGGCGATGTAGAGCCGGCCACGGCGACTTTTGTTCATCCTTCCGTTCGCATATCCCTCGATCCTCGGAAGAGAGCCCTTTGAGAACTCAACACCACTGAGCGCTTTCCCCATGGTGGGCGCCAACTGTCATGGTTTTGTCACGGCAAATGTCCGAGGACTTAGATTCGAGGCCATCGCTAAGGTGATGGACTCAAAGGGGTTGGTTGGGATGAAGGACACGAGTTTATCCAGGTTCAGCCCCTCAAGAGGAGGTAAAGGCCTACGTCCTGCTTGTGTTGTATTGATTGGAGTATTGATTACCAGGGAGCAGATTCGCTTGACCTAGTTCTCGATTAGTTGGTTTCTATCTAAGTCGCTCCGGGTCTTGCCCTTATAAAGGAGGTCAAGACCACGGCTTACACAAGTCTCATACCAACTCTTACAACGTGTCCGACTCTATATCTATGTTGTCTTGCCTTCCTGAGCAAGCCGTCTCCGGGCGGCTTATCCGCCCGGGTCTCATGTCTTCCTTTTCCGGGCCTCGCCTTGGACCATCTTGATGAACCGCCATACGTCTAGGCTTATGTCTTGAGTCCCATCCTTGGTCTGGCTTATGAGCCGCCAGGTATGACCCGACCCCACCTGGGCGGGTCTCACCACGGGCTTATATCCCCAACAAGGTTTGATTACGACATTCGGACACACCATTACGTTGTGGTGTTCCAGGCAGTGTCAATTGTGAAGCAATTCCACACTGTCTTAAGTGACTACACAACTCATAACTCAGATATTCACCTCCTCGATCAGATCGTAGGAATTTGATCTTCTTGTTACGATGATTCTCAACTTCACTCTGAAATTACTTGAACTTTTCAAACGTTTTATACTTATGTTCATTAAGTAAATATACCCATATCTACTTAAGTCATCAGTGAAGGTGAGAAAAAAACGATATCCACCGCGCGCTACAACATTCATCGGACCGCACACATTAGTATGTATGATTTCCAAAAAGTCACTTGCCCGTTCCGTTGTTCCAGAAAACAACGTTTTAGTCATCTTGCCCATGAGGCATGGTTCACATGCGTCAAGTGATTCGAAATCAAGTGACTCCAAAAGTTCATCAGCATGGAGCTTCCTCTTGCGTTTTACACCAATATGACCCAAACGGCAGTGCCACAAGAAAGTGGTACTATCATTATCAACTCTACATCTTTTGGCATCAATGTTATGAACATGTGTATCATCACTATCAAGATTCAATATGAATAAACCCCACACATTGGGTTCATGACCATAAAAGATATTACTCATATAAATAGAACAACCATTATTGTTTGATTTAAATGAGTAACCGTCTCGCAATAAACAAGATCCAGATATAATGTTCATGCTTAACACATGCACTAAATAACAATTATTCAGGTTCATCACTAATCCTGATGGTAATCGAAGAGAGAGCGTGACGACGATGGTCACATCAAACTTGGAACCATTTCCCACGTGCATCGTGACTTTGTCCTTAGCTAGCCCCCGTCTATTCCGTAGTTCCTATTTTGAGTTTCAAATGTGAGCAACCGAACCGATATCAAATACCCAGGCACTACAACGAGAGCTAGTAAGGTATACATCAATAAGATGTATATCATATATACCTTGTTTGTTGTTGGCCGCCTTCTTGACAGCCAGGTAGTTGGGGTAGTTCCGCTTCCAGTGACCAGTTCCCTTGCAATGAAAGCACTCAGTTTCTGGCTTGGGTCCAGCCTTGGGTTTCTTTACAGGAGCAGCAACTGCTTTGCCATCCTTCTTGGATTTGCCCTTCTTGCCCTTGCCCTTTCCATTCTTCTTGAAACTAGTGGTTTTATTGACCATCAACACTTGATGTTCTTTCTGGATTTCAGACTCAGCGACTTTCAACATCGCAAACAGCTCGGCGACTGACTTGTTCATCCCGTGCATGTTATAGTTCATCACAAAGCTCTTGTAGCTAGGTGGCAGTGATTGAAGAACTCCGTCAGTGATCGGCTCTGACGGAAGGGGCATTCCCAACTCCGCCAGACGAGTCAAATAGCCATACATTCTAAGTATATGTTCACTGATAGACCCGTTCTCCTCCATTTTGCAAGCATAGAACTTATCGGAGGTTTCATACCTCTCGATCCTGGGCATTCTTGAGAAAGATAAACTTCAACTCCTGGAACATCTCATATGCTCCATGACATTCAAAACGTCTTTGAAGTCCCGGTTCTAAGACATACAAAATTGCACACTGAAATATTGTGTAATCTCCAGAACGTGCCTCCCAAGCGTTCTTAACGTCTTCGGATGACATGTCTTCGGGTTGGTGACCAAGTGGTGCATCAAGGACATAAGATTTTTGGGAAGCCATGAGGATAATCCTCAGATTACGGGCCCAGTCAAAAAAGTTACTTCCATCATCTTTCAACTTAGCTTTCTCTAGGAACGCATTAAAATTCAGGGGTGCTATTGCGCGAGCCATTGATCTACAACATAAATATGCAAAGGTTACTTAGACTATTGTTCAAGGTAACGAGTTTAGTTAATCAAATTACTAAAGCTCCCACTAAAATTGACATCCCTCATCTCATCTGAGTGTCACATGATCCAAATTCACCAACTCAAGTATGATCATCACGAGAGTTGAGGTGGTTTCAATGGTGAACATCATCATGTTGATCATATGTACTATATGACCCATGTTCAACCTTTAGGTCTCTTGTGGTCCAAGGCCATGTATGTACATGCTAGGCTCGTCAAGTTTAACCCGATTGTTCTGCATGTGCAACACTGGCTTGCACCCATTGTATGTGAACGTAGAGTCTATCACACCCGATCATCACGTGGTGTCTCGACACGACGAACTTTCGCAAAGGTGCACACTCGGGGAGAACACAATTCATCTTGAAATTTAAGTGAGGGATCACCTTATAATGCTACCGTATTCCTTAGCAAAACAAGGTGCATAAAAGGATTAACATCACATGCAAATCATAAGTGACATGATATGGCCGTGAACTTGTGCTTTTGATCTCCATCTTGAAAGCATCAGCAAGATCTCCATCATCACCGACACGACACGATGATCTTCATCATCTTGATCTCCATCAACGTGCCGACATCGGGGCTGTCACGCCCACCATGCTTCTACTACTATTGCTACCATCTAGCGATAAAGGAAAGCATTACATAGCGCTTAATGATTGACATGTAGGTCATACAATAATTAAAGACAACCATATGGCTCCTACCGGTTGCCGTACTCATTGACATGCAAGTCAAGATATTCTATACATCACATGATCATCGCATACATCACATATATCTCATCATGTAATTGGCCACATCACATCATAATATACCCTACAAAAACAAGTTAGACGTCCTCTAATTGTTGTTGCATGTTTTACGTGGCTGCTACAGGTATCTAGCAATTACAATTCTCACCTACTCATAAATCACAACGGTGATACATAAGTTGATTTTCAACCTTCTCATGGAACGCCTTAGTCGAATCCGATCCAACTAAAGTAGGAGAAACAGACACCTGCCAGCCATCTTCATGCAACGAAGTTACACGTCAGTCGATGGAACCGGTCTCTCGTAAGCATACGAGTAAGGTTGGTCCGGGTCACTTCATACCACAATACCGCTAAACAAAAACATGACCATGGGAGGAAACAATCTAAGCATCAACGCCCACAAACTCTTTGTGTTCTACTCGAGATCTCATCTACACATAAACCTGGCTCTGATACGACTGTTGGGGAACGTTGCATGGGAAACCAAAAATTTCCTATGCACACGCAAGATCTATCCATGGTGATGAGCATCTACGAGAGGGAGAGTGGATCTATGTACCCTTGTAGATCGCTAAGCAGGAAGCGTTGAGACACGTGGTTGATGTAGTCGAACGTCTTCACGATCCAAATCGCTGAGTGTCCCGCGATCAAATCATGATCAATCTCGATCTAGCACCGAACGGACGGCACCTCCGCGTCCAGCACACGTATGGCTTGATGACGATCTCCGCCTTCTTGATCTAGGAAGAGGGAGCAGAGAGGTAGACGAGTTCTCTGGCAGTGTGACCGTGCTGTGGTGATAGTGGTGGAGTAATCTCAGCACGGCTTCGCCTAAGCACAGCTGAAACCGATCTAGAGGATAAACTACGGACTAGATGGTAGGGTTTCATGTGGCTGAAAACCTTGTGCAAAAACCCTAAAACCTCTAGTGTATATAGGAGGAGAGGAGGAGGAGGCTTGGCACAAGGGCCAGCCCCTCTTTGGTTCGACCGAAGTGGATAGGAGGAGTCCTCCTCCTCCACTCCTAGTAGGATTAGGACTCCTTCCTTATTTCCACCTTTTTGCCTTTTTTCCACATTTTCCAGTTTGGGATTTCTTCCGAGCCGCATGGGCCTTGTGTGAGACTTTGGCCATCCTACTAAGGGCTGGTATTTATCCTCCCGGAGCCCATGTAGCCTCTTGGGTCGAAATACACCTCCCGATGGTCACCCGGTACCCTCCTGGCACTCCCGGTACACTACCGATGAGCCCGAAACTTTTCCGGCGACCAAAACAGGACTTCCTATATATCAATATTTACGTCCGGACCATTCCGGACCTCCTCGTGATGTCCGGGATCTCATCCGGGACTCTAAACAACCTTCGGTCACCACCATACATAACTTTATACTACCGAAACGTCACCGAACCTTAAGTGTGCAGACCCTGCGGGTTCGAGAACTATGTAGACATGATAGAGACACCTCTACGGTCAATAACCAATAGCGGGACATGGATGCCCATATTGGTTCCTACATATTCTATGAAGACCTTTATCAGTCGAACCTCTATGTCAAGGATTTAGTTAATCTCGTATGATGTTCCCTTTGTCCTTCGGTATGTTACTTGCCCGAGATTCGATCGTCGGTATCTCCATACCTAGTTCGACCTCGTTACCGACAAGTCTCTTTACTCGTTCCGTAATACAAGATCTGGTGACTTACACTTAGTCACATTGCTTGCAAGGCTTATTATGATGTTGTATTACCGAGTGGGCCCTTCGATACCTCTCCGTCACACGAAGTAACAAATCCCAATCTTGATCCATGCCAACCCAACCGACTCCCTCAAAGATACCTGTAGATCACCTTTATAGTCACCCAGGTATGTTGCGACGTTTGATACACACAAGGCACTCCTCTAGTGTCCATGAGTTGCATGATCTCATGGTCATAGGAATATATACTTGACATGCAGAAAACTTTAGCAATAAACTAACACGATCATATGCTCCGTTTATAGTTTGGGTCTTGTCCATCCCATCATTCTCTTAATGATGTGATCCCATTATCAAATGACATATTATGTCAATGGCTAGGAAACCTTGACCATCTTTGATCAACGAGCTAGTCTACTAGAGGTACACTAGGGACAAAGTGTTGTCTATCTATCCACACATGTAATGTGTTTCCAATCAATAAAATTATAGCATGGATAATAAACAATTATCATGAACAAGAAAATATAATACTAAACACTTTATTTATTGCCTCTAGGGCATATTTCCAACACCGACGTTGTCAATGTAGAGCTTGCCGGGGCGACTCTTGGTCATCCTGCCAACGGCGTAACCCTCAATCCCTGGGAGAGATTCCTTCGAGAACCTTACACCACCGAGCGCTAGCCCCACAGTGGGTACCAACTCCATGGATTTTTCATGGTAGATGTCCGGGTAAATGGAGTTAGGTTCTAGGCCATTGCTAAGGCGATGAACTCGAAGGGGTTGGTCGGAACCGAGAGACAAGGGTTTACCCAGGTTTGACCCCTCGGAAAGAGGTAAAAGCCTACATCCTATTTTGTGTTGTATTGATTGTGTATCGATTACAAGGGAGCGAGTTCACTTGACCTAGCTCTCAATCAGTTGTTTCGTGGCCTAAGCTGCCCAGGTAAGCCGCCCTTATATACACGGGTCAAAGCCCTGGGCTTACAAGAGGCCGGGTCGGGTTATACTTAACAACCAACCTCAACTCTAACTAAAATGCCTTATCTAACAAGTCATTCTCGGTGACCCAAGTCCACTGGGTTACATCGTTCCTTCTGGCTTTGAGTCTTTCTGTCCCACTGGTTATGTTTACTCTTGGAGTATTAGTAAGCCGCCAACCGCATGACCCGGTCCCACCTGGGCGGGTCTCACCCTAGGGTTATATCCCTAACACTAAGGATCGTCCAAGGAAATGACATTTGCCTAAGGTTGACTTGCAATCCACAAGATTGCCAACATAGTCAGCATCTGAGTATCCGATGAGGTGAAGATTGGAGCCCTTGGGATACCATAATCCAAGCGTTGGTGTGTGAGCTAAGTATCGAAGAATATGTTTCACAGTCTTATGGTGTGATTCCTTCGGTGTTGCTTGGAATCGGGCAAACATGCAAACACTAAGCAGAATATCTGGCCTAGATGCACATAGATACAATAAAGATCCAATCATGGAACAATATACCTTCTGATCGAAATCTTTACCATTTTCGTCAATGCAGAGGTGGCCTTTTGAAGGCATTGGTGTTTTGGTGCCTTTGCAATCTTGCATGCCAAATTTCTTCAGGACATCCTTGATGTATTTGTCTTGAGATATGAAGATGACATTGTGTTGCTGACAAATTTGAAGACCTAAGAAGAATTTCAACTCCCCCATCATAGACACCTGATATTCTTCACTCATCATATAGGCAAATTCGTCACTATAACGTTTGTCAGTACAACCGAAGATAATGTCGTCTACATATAGTTGGCACACGAATAATTCATTGTCATAGGATTTGGTGAAAAGAGTTGGGTCGAGTGAACCGGGTTTGAAGCCTTTCTTCCTGAGGAATTCATTCAGAGTGTCGATCCTATCCTTATTTTGGCATGAGGGCCTCGACAGGGATAGGAGCGCATATCGTTGTGTTGCAAGAATGGATAGCATTACAAGTACATGTACAAAAGAGATGAGTATATGGAATTGGCTTACACTCGCCACAAGCTACATCAAGATACATCAATACAACAACATATTCAAACATCATAGAGAAGAGCAGGGTCCGACTACGGACGAAAATAAACGACAAAATGACATCCATCCTTGCTATCCCAGGCTGCCGCCTAGAACCCCTCCTAGATCGATGATGATGAAGAAGAAGGACTCCAAACAAACAAGCATCGCGCTCATGTGAAATCATCACATTACCTATACCTACGGCTGTTGTTGTAGTAATCTGTGAGCCACAGGGACTCAGCAATCTCATTTCCAAGGGTATCAAGACTATTAAAGCTTAATGGGTGAGGTATGGTTAAGTGGTGAGCCTGCAGCAAGCGACTAAGCATTTATTTGAGTGGCTAACTTACGAATACAGAAAGTAAAGTATGGTGGTCTACGAATAACGGGCGTGAACTAGTAATGATCACTAAGTGATCCTGAACACCTACTTATGTCAAACATAACCCCACCGTGTTTTCTCTCGGATAAGGACTTAGAAGAAGAGACAGTCACAGTTACGCACACAGTTAGTATATTTTATTTGAGTTTACTTCAAGTTTGCTATGACCGAGTGTTAAACAAGTCTTCCAAGTTTGCCGCATAACCGCGGGCACGGCTTTCCGAAAAGATTTAACCTTGCAGGGGTGCTCCAACTCATCGATCACAAATTAACCACACGCAGCGAGAATAACCTCGACCACGCATCTCGTGATCTTCCTAGGAAATTGCACAGGAAATTCGCCACCTCGAGATAGCCCGAAGAAAAATTGGAATTCCTCACTCAAGACGTTCGAGAAAGGTAAAACAAATCCAGCAAGGCCGCCCGGCATGTCGACGATCCCGATAGGAGCCGCGTATCTCGTTCTCAGGACATGACGGATTATCCAAACTTCTGGTAGGCCAGTCGTAGAGTTGCCCCTGGTTGGACCAACACTCATGAGGAGCATTGGCCCGGGGGTTCATTAAATTATCCGCGGGTGCCGACGGGTCCCTATGCATTTTATTAGTTATTAGGCAAATGTAGTACCAATGTTGGGACTTGCTAGACGAGTTTTATCCCAAAACGAAAATCAAGGGGTCCCCATAACAACTTCGAGTATGTTAGGAGTTCTCATTTATGGAACATAACACCGGTTCACAAGTAACTAGGGCGGCAAAAGTGGAACAAAACACCGAGGAAAAGGCCAAGCCTTCCACCTTTTACCAAGTATATATGTGCATTAAATTAAATAGCAATAATATTGTGATAACAAAAGAATGTCCATGTTGACACATGGAAGCAATTGGACCTGCAGCTAGAAACGCTATAAGAAGGGCCAAGCAAGCGGTAACATGGCCAAACAAAGGTTTGCTGGGATGTGGAGGGGTTAGAGGATTTTCATGGCAATGTTGGGGGCTTGACAAACAAGTGGTAGGTAGCGAGACATAAGATAAAAACGAGACAACTAGCATAGCAATGATAGTAGTGGTATCTAGGGAACTGTGTCATCTTGGCTGAGATCCCGCTCGGAAGAAGAACGAGTCCATGAAGAAGACGAGCCAACGTATTCGAACGAATCCTCACACTCCGAACACTTTCGGAACTGTATCGAGAAGAAGCAAACTGGAACAAACAATTAACACTCGATACACCACAACATATGCATGACACAATGCACAAACAAATATGATGCATGTCCGGTTTAAATATGCAATGTATGGCAAATCACATCAAACAACTACTACACATTAAAGTGAAGCTCAATATGCAATGAGTTGCATATTGGCAAAACTCCACATTTGAATATTTAGTTCACTCTCGTCTAGGTACACGACAATAATAAATGTTATTAAACATTTCAAGAGGTGAAGCATAAGTACACTACCTATCTAGGCATATTAAATGAGGCCGGAAACAACTTATATCATTTTCAAAATGGCCCCATATGTTAATTTCGAAATTGGTCCAGATCTGAACTAATCATATTTTATATTTATTAAAGAGCAAAATAAAGTGTGTCATGACATTATACACGTCATTCTAGTCTATTTACATATATAGAACATCTAAAACGGAGCTACGGTCTAAAAGACATGACAATCGCAAGATTATATGACATGAATGCAAAATGCATGAAAACGACAACCACAAGCACTTCAAAACATGAATACAGTAAGATATTATGAAATTACATGAAATTCTAAGCAAGTTTCATGTACGGCATGTCCCAAACGGAGTTGCGGTTCAACCACAATCACAAAAACCAGTTTTAGTTCAAATCTGCCCAAAATAACAACATGGCATTTTGCACGCATGAAAAGAACAAGCTACAAGATCCTAAAATGCACAATATAAGCATGGGGTAGTATCATATAACACACACTTCATTTCATCTTCACATAACATACTCAAACGAGGTATGGATCATATAGTAGGAAGCTCATAACATGACTAATTGGAAATAGTTTCAGACTTAGTGAAAATAGCAGTTTTTGACAGTGCAGTTTTTATCACAGAGGCATATTGACAGAAGCAAAACTATAATCTACATGTAATATTATGGCATGAAACTTAACAACATGTTAGAGGATATTATAATCTACAAATAACTCCACTACACCAACCCCCAAGGGGTTCTAGATGACTAGCGAAACACATGGCAAGTCAGCAACAAAATGTTACAGATTCCAGACTTAGAGATATTTCACCATCTCAAATCAGCACGTTGATTAGACATGTTTATATGATGAAAACTACACCTAATCATGACGCTCATGGCATGGCAAACCTACCTACATCAAGTAGACATGTCATACTACCACACACTCCCAAAACATAACTCAAAAGAGGCATGCATTTCTTAATACGAGCATCAAAAAATGGAACTCTACGTTAACAGATTTCATTTTTAACGTGATGGCTACTTGAGAGCAAGAAATAACATGATAATGAACTTCTACATGGAAACCAGGGACACGGCATCAAAGTAGACATCACCTAGAGCAATACTCATGTAGACGCCACATGCAAAAGACCTACGGATTTGATGCGACCATCCACACAAGTTTCAATAAGAATATCAGTTTATGGCCTACGAGGGGATGCACTTTTGAAACAAGGTTTTAAGCATGCAAAGGAACCCTATTATGTATGCGATTGCCACCATGATGAAGAGCACAATGTGTAGGTAAACTGTCATATATAACACTTCAACATACGATGCACAGTTTACAATCTACAAGCTCATCAAAATGACTACATACTGAAATCCGCGGACGTAAAAATGACTTAGAGGATTTTTGTAACCCCGGGGAAAATGGATGGGACGATGCGGGACGACGCGGATCGGGGCGGTTTGGTTCAGCTCCGACGGGATGTAGGGACGGACCGGTCCCGACGGTTGGCGGGGCAGAGGACCGCCATGGAGAGGCTGATGCCGACACGACGGTCCGGAGGGAGGCGCCGACGACAGGAATGGAGGCGGGCAGACGCGGGGCAGCCGGATCTGGCCGCAGGGACGCCAGATCCGGTGGTCCTGAGGCAGCGGCGATCGGCAAGGAGGCTCCGGGGCGACGCGGCTGAGATCTCCGGTGGCTACGGCGGTGCTCCGGCCGACGGTAGCAGGGCTCGAGACGAGAAGGCGTGGAGGAAGGCATGGTCGGGCACTGGGCGTGGGGAGCCGGCTTGGGCGGGCTTGCGCGGGCGCAGTCGGGCCTGGGGCGGGCTGACCGTGGGCCTGGCTGGCGGCGGGAGAGGGGCTGGTTGGCATCACGGGGCGACGTGGCCATGCCCGGTTGGCTGGGACACGGGCCAGGGCGAGCAGGAGGCGGCGGGGCTACCCCGGCAATGCCAAGTGGTGGGGCTAGGCTGTGGTGCACGGTTCCGAGGCAGCTGGAGGTTGGTGGAGGGGTTGGCTGGCATGGAAATCGATGTGGGAGAGGTAGGGAGGTCATTTTTGGTGTGGGGGGTTTCCTTTTATAGCAAGGGAGGTTTAGGGTTAGGTTTAGGGGGGTTGCACCGTCTTTGGACCCTCTGATCGCGATCGGACGCCTTCGGTTGCGGGGTAGGCTAGGTGGGTTGGTGTTGGGCTGTGTAGATGGGCAAGGTGGAGATGAGAGGGAGGTTTGCGACCCGTGACACGAGGTTTTAAAACACTAAAACGACTGATAAATAAACCGATGACCGCACTACTACAGTTGACCGTTCGAGTATCAAACGAACTCGGAATGTGACAAAATTTGACACGCAGTCCACCTACAATATAATAAGACCGCACGCCAACTTTCGACCCAATCCGGGAATATTTTTCGCGCGCTCTAAAAGAGGTTTTTTAAACGATGTCGCGGGTGCGTGCGTTTGTGGTTGGTCTCGAAACGGTCGACGACACAAACCGAGATATCCGGCTGCTACAAACGGATGCAAGTTTTCATAAACGAGTGGTAATGCCATGCAGATGATGCGAACAATGCGATGATGAATGCGAGAACCAAACGAAACACAAACGAGAATGGAAAAAGAGGGGAATCTTCTGGAGCATCGGTTCCGGGCTGTTACATGTCATACCATGCCTGAGGGGCCTGCTTGAGGCTATAGAGGGCCTTTTTGAGTGTGAAGACTTTGTCATGATGCTTAGGGACTTCAAAACCTGGGGGTTGAGAAAAATATACTTCTTCCTCAAGCTTAGCATTGAGGAATGCACTTTTCACATCGATTTGATATAAGATGATATCATGATGGCTAGCATAAGCAAGCAGTATGCGAATAGCTTCAAGTCTAGCAACAGGTGAAAAAGTTTCATCAAAGTCAATTCCCTCAACCTGTGTGCATCCCTGAGCTACAAGACGAGCCTTATTCCTCACAACTAGGCCATTTTCATCTTGCTTGTTGCGATAGACCCACTTGGTACCTATGATGTTATGCTTGCGAGGATCTGGCCGCTTGACCAGTTCCCGCACGTTGTTGAGCTTGAATTGATGCAATTCCTCTTGCATAGCTTGAATCCACTCGGTCTCCATAAATGCTTCATCCACTTTGGTGGGCTCTATGGTAGAGACAAAATCAAATGCCCACAAAAGTTAGACAAATGTGAAACTTTTGAGCGAGTGAGGGGACCTAGTGCATTAATGTCATCGAGGATTTTGTCAATCTGCACTTCATTTTCCAGTCGGGGATGAGCAGGTTGACGAGGATGAGGATTTTCTTCAGCACCATTTTCTTCAGGTGTATCAGCATGAATGTCTTCATTGATTGGGATGACTTCTTCATCAGGTACAATTTTTTCAGTGGGTATAATGTCTTCAGTTGCCTTCAACTTAATGGATTCCTCGAACTGCACAGGAGGTAGGTGCTCTCTTTGCGAGCCATTAGTTTCATCGAACTGCACATCTACAGTTTCAACAACCTTGTTGTGATAGGTGTTGAAGACTCTGTAGGTGTGCGGGTCCTTTCTGCAACCAAGCATAAAACCTTTATGTGCTTTCGGTGCAAGTTTAGAACTATGGTGAGGATCTCTATTCCAACATTTAGCACCAAAGACTTTGAAATGACTCACATTGCGTTTCTCCTTAGTGATGAGTTCACAAGAAGTCCTCTTGAAGAATTTGTGAAGATATAGCATGTTGATGATGTGGCAAGCAGCATTGATTTCCTCAGGCCAGAAGCAACGAGGAGTCTGGTATTCATCAAGCATAGTGTGAGCCATCTCAACAAGAGTCATGTTCTTGTGCTGCACGACACCATTCTGCCGAGGAGTATATGGGGCAGATAGTTCATGAGTAATACCAAGTCCATCAAGATATTCATCAAGACCAGTGTTCTTGAACTCAGTCCCATTGTCACTCCTGATGTGCTTGATCTTGACGCTGAAGTTTGTTGAGGCCATTGAAGAAAATCATCTGAAGACATCCTGCACCTCAGACCTGTACAAGACAATATGCACCCAAGTGTAACGATATTAGTCATCTACAATAACAAAGCCATATAAGCATGATGAATTGGTTAGTGTAGAATAATGAGTGGGGCCAAAGAGATCCATGTGAAGCAATTCAAAGGGTCTAGTGGTGGTCATGATAGTCTTCGAGGGATGCTTAGATCTGGTCATCTTCGCGGACACATAAGCACCATAGAGATGGTCCTTGAGGAATTTGACACCTTAAATACCTATGACATGCTTTTTCTTCACAAGCACGTGCAAGTTCCACATGCTAGTATGTCCAAGTCATCGATGCCACAACGAGCCTTCTAAAGCTTTTGCAAGTAGGCACGTGGCAGGCTGAGGACCCATGGACAAATCAACAATACACAAGTCTCCTCTCCTAAAGCCTTCGAAGACTTTGGATTTGTCAGATTCCATGACAACAACACAATGATATTTTCCAAACACGACAACCATATCAATATCACAAATCATGGAGGCAGACATGAGGTTGAACCCGAGGGATTCAACAAGAATCACCTTATCCTTGTGTCGATCCTTCGAAATAACAACCTTACTTAGGCCCAATACCTTGGTTTTTCTTTTGTCACTGTAGGTGATATGCTTCAGATGAGATGGAGCTCGTGGTATATTCATGAGTAGATTCTTGTCACCAGTCATGTGATTGGTGCATCCAATATCCAGGATCCACTCAGTAGGTTTAGGCGTTTCATCCTCCAGATGAATTAGTACAACTTACGAACTCATATGCTTTAGAGTGAAGAATATGACATCAAATTCATCGAGCATAATTTCATCACGCAACATAGTAAGTAAGGTAGTGTGAGGACATGAGAAATGAGGAATTCATTTCTGTATGATTAGCTTGCATTCTTTCAAGCATTTCCTCATGTCTCCAGCAAATTCATCAGATGTTCAAGTTTGTCTGGAGACCTCACCCTGCATAAGGGATTAGTTCAATTTCTTGACCACCCACATCTGGAGGGGTGGCAAAGAGTTCATCATTCTGTGACCTCCATACGGGAAGGGAGACGTTGAATCTAGTGCACTTCGTTTCACACAAGAGGGGTTAGAGTACTCATATGAATAAGCAGAGAAATTCTTTGAGGACTTATGAACATAATGATTTTAAGAATAATGCACATATTCATGACTCTTAGATTTTCCCTACGAAATTGATGCATTAGCACGAGAATGATATGATTTTTGACCATTTGAGGAATTTGGTCCAAGTGAAGACTTTGGTCCAGATGAGGAATTTGATCTAGGGTCCCTTTTCTTCAGTGGTGGTGCCATGAGGACATTTGCTTGAAGATTTTCAAGCAGCTCTTGGGAACCCAGATTTTCCTTATAGGGGAAACATTCCTGCAGTTAGTTCCAACATATCTAGCAAATACTCCACCATTCTGATTTTTGAACAGTTTGTAGTTGGAGTCAAATGACTCATCAGAGGAATATGAAGTTTTACAAGTAAAACCAGATAAAGTGGATCGATCTACAAGAGGTCCTTTTGTAGCAACCCATGAAGTTTTGGGATATTGCTCATGTTTCCAGTAAGATCCATCAGCATTAAGTTTCCTCTCAAATGCAATACCATCTTTCCTAGGGTTCCTGTTCAAAATCTTCTTTTTGAGCACATTACAAAGGGTTTGATGCCCTTTGAGACTTTTGTATATGCTAGTCACATACAATTCGTTCAACCCTGCATTTTGGTCACAAGCACTTGTGGTATCCTCCAATGAGGAATTTGTGACCATAGAAATAGTTGAAGAATTTGTAGCAATAGAAGCATTTGAACATTCAGGTGAAGAATTAGCAGTTTCACATTTGATGCATTTCGAACAAGGTGGAACAAAATCTTCCTGAGCGGCACCAATCTGTTGAGCAAGTAAAGAATCGTTTTCCCTTTGTAAGTACCCATGAGACACCCTTAGTTTCTCAATATCTTGCTTCCTTTGAAGAAATTCATAGTAAAGCGTTTCATGATCTACTAAGAGAGCATTGTGATGACTTTGAAGGTTATCAAACCTAGACTGAAGACTCTTGAGATCATTAGTCAGAGTTTGAGTCCTATCCACTTTCTGATTCAACAAATCGTCGCTTTTGTCTAGCAGTTTCTGAAGCTTTTCAAGAGCACTTTGTTTCTTAGTGGTAATATTAGCAAGTTTTGAATAACTAGGTTTCACATATTCATTAGATTCACCTTCACTTGATTCAGAGGAGGACTGATGTTTGTGTACCTTGAAGCCTTTTGCCATAAAGCACATGGATGAAGAAGATGAAGCAAGATCTTCTTTCTAGGACTTGAGTATATTCTCGTGTTCGATGAACATGGGTTATTGACGAGTGCGATAGTCTTCATTGATGTCCGAAAGCCTCTCCCATATAAGCTTCACGTTTTGGAGATGACAAATGCCCTTGAACATGACCTTTGACAAGCTAAAGTGGATGATATTCCTCGCCTGAGTATCTAGCTGTGTGTACTTGCGAATGTCATTAGCATTGGCATTTTGCAGAGACCTGTCAATCCTAGTTCTATAACAATCCATAACTCGATGTTCATCGATAGGAGGTGCTTCTTCATCAGGACTTTCAACTTAGGGTAACCAGTGTCATCAAAGAAGGGACATTCTGTGGATGCCATGGCACTCTTTGCCATCAAGCAATAGGTGGGAGCATAGTCATCATTGCCGACGTCAGAGTTTTTGATGCCTTCATTTTCTTCATAGTTGAAGATGGACTTGCTGACGAAAGTAGTGGCAAGTGCAAGGCTAGCAAATGCAGATTCAGACTCCTCACATTCTTCCTCTTCTTCATATTCTTCAGATTCTTCTTTAGAATCCATAACCTTGTTAATGCAAGCCCGAGCCTTTATGGAGCCATTCTTCTTGTGCGATGAGGACTTTGACAATGAGGACTTTGAAGATTTCTTCTTTTTCTTCGAGTCATCATAACTGTCATCCTTGTATTTTTTTCTTCCTTGATTATTTTTCCCAGAGAGGACAGTACAAGATAAAGCAACCACATTTCTTGCATTTGTTGAAAGTTCTATTCTTGTAGTCGCTTGATGAAAAATCTGATTTCTTCAAGCCACTTTTTGATGACTTTCCAAACTGACCTCTCCTTGAGAAATTCTGGAAATTCCTCATGAGCATTGTCAGCTCCTGACTCAGTTCATCAGGATCAACAAGGCTACTATCAAATTCTTCGTGTTCAGATGAGGAAATTGCCTTTTCCTTCAAAGCACAAGATCTTCCATAGCTTGGCCCGTAGAGGTCTCTCTTCTTAAATTGTTGCAATTCATGAGTATTGACTCTCTCAAGTATATGAGCTAGACCAAGTGACTGGTAGTATCCACCCTCTTGAATCATTAAAGCCAGTGTATCGAATGAGGAATAAAGAGATCTCAGCAGTTTCTTCACCACCTCGTGGTCGGTGATGTCAGTGGCACCAAGTGCTTGAAGTTCGTTGGAGATATGAGTGAGGTGGTCGAAAGTTTGCTAAACATTTTTGTTGTTGAGTCTTTTGAAGCGGTTGAAGATATTTCAAAGAACATCAACACGAGAGTCACATTGAGTCAAAACACCTTCATTGACTTTGGACAACCTATCCCAAATAAGCTTAGCAGATTCCAAAGCACTCACTCTGCCATACTGACCTTTGCTCAGATGGCCACAAATGATATTCTTTGCTTGAGAATTGAGTTGCCAGAATCTCTTCACATCAGCAGCATTGATCGTGGGAGTAACAGAGGGAATGCCATTTTCCACAACATACCAGAGATCATTGTCAATTGCCTCAAGATGCATGCACATCTTGTTCTTCCAGTAGGGTTAGTCCGTCCCATCAAAGGTAGGACACCCTTAGGAAACCTTGATCATATTTGCAGTCGGCATAACTAGAACTCTAGGTGGTTAGACCAAAATCACACAGAACAAGGGAGTCTCTGATATCAATTCAAAGTGCGTTATATTGACTATAGGCGGGGGTGAATAGGCGATTTTTACAAATTTGTCACTGAGGAATTTCAACTTGAGGAATTTGAAATGTGACGAACTACTAGAAGCAAAATAAGTACTCAAGTACATGTGAAACATAGCAATAGCATTGTCATCAAGATGAAATAAAGCATGCACATATTACAAAAAGCATGATACAGGATAAGCAGATGAAGAACAAGGTGAGTGAAGAAGTTGAGATGAGGAAATTGAGAAAGTCTTCAGTCAAATTCTTCAAACAGTAACAGTCAATTTCATCAACAAGTATATGAGGAAATGAAGTGTTGAGGAAATGGAACCAGGTAGCTTGGTGAATACAATGATTTGATGACCCAGTTCCAACTGCTGTGACCGTCGTACGTCTGGTTTGGAGCGGCTTGGTATTTGAACCAAAGGACATAGAGTCCCAAGACACATAGTACTTATTGTATTCTCCTTGAGATAATGTCACACGGTCCTCGCCCAACACTCGTGGTAAGTCTTCAGGGTAGACTTCCAAAACCCTCACAACTTGGTCACCCGACGATCCACAAGTGACCGCTGGATGCTCTAGACCATGACGCCTAACCATATGGAAGATACACAGTCTTCAAAGGTAACAAGCGTCGATTCCACACAGGAACAATCTCTTCAGTGATGGTCAATCACATTGGGTTTTGGTGGTTTGGTTTTGGGGTTTTTCCTCACTGATGATTTTCTCTCAAAGTCCTCAAGGAATGGGGTGCTCTCAAATGACAAGTGTCAAGTTCTCTCTCGAAGAAGCCAACCAGCTAGTGGTTGAGGGGGCGGCTATTTATAGCTAGGGTGCAACCCGACAAGATAAGACATAAATCCCCCCAATGATATGACCATTAGGTGGATAGAATATATGGACAGCTGGCACAAAGCAAAGCAACGGTCGGAATTTGAACTGTCAAATTCCTCAGGGCTTATCATATTCCTCACTATAGGCAATCCGCACTGGCAAAATCCTAACTCCTCAGCCAGACCAATTTCCTCACAAACCAGAAGAACTTTGTCTCTGTCACTAAAGAACTTGGCTGAATTGTAAGAGATTTCCAAAGGCTTCACTCGGAGGATTGGGTAGGTTGAGGCTTTTGAGTTGAGCATCGGTTGGAAAATTTTCCTTAGTATTACCTCGGCCCCCTTTAATAGTACGATGTTTCCTATGACTCAATGAAAGGAACTGAATCTACAAAAACAAAAGTCTTCATGCTTCATATTCCTCGTGTTAATATCTTCAAGGTCACACCGAATTCTTCAACTTCAAAGTCTTCAGGGAATACCAAAGTCTTCACCAAAGTTGTTAGCTGAAGACATTCATTTTTAGGGGTCGATAATCTCAGAATATATCAAACTTTGATACGTCTCCAACATATCTATAATTTTTGATGATGGCGTGCTATTATATTATCTGTTTTGGATGTTTTATATGCATTAATATGCTATTTTATATTATTTTTGGGGCTAACCTATTAATCTAGAGCCAAGTGCCAATTTCTGTTTTCCCCTTGTTTTTGAGTTTTGTAGATATGGAATATTAAAAAAATTCCAAACGGAATGAAACCTTCGGAAGGAATTTTTTTGGAAGGAAACATGTCATGCAACCTTGGAGTGCACGTCAGGGGAGGTGCCAGGGCTCCACAAGCCTGCTAGGCGCGGCCCCCCTAGCCACGCCTAGCAGGCTTGTCGCCTCCTGGTAGGTCTCCTAACCGTAATTCTTGGCGCATAAATACTCAAATATTCCCCAACATCATAGAGAGAAACACAAATACTTTTCCGCCGCCGGAAGCCTCCGTTCCAAAGATATCCAATCTTGGAGCCTTTTCCGGCAATTTGCCGGAGGGGGTTTCGATCACGGAGGGCATCTACATCAACTCCGCTGCCCTCCAATGATGAGTGAGTAGTACACCACAAACCTACGGGTCCATAGCTAGTAGTTAGATGGCTTCTTCTCTCTCTTTGATCTTCAATAACGTGTTCTTCATGATCTTCATGGAGATCTATCCGATATAATCCTCCTTTGAGGTGTGTTTGTCAAGATTCGATGAATTGTGAGTTTATGTTCAAATTATCCATGAATATTATTTGAATATCCTCTGATTTCTTATATGCATGATTTCTCACAGGAGGGAGCTCAAGTGCTAGACAAATTGAGCGACTTACATAAGCACTTGGTTGAATTACAACAATTTCACGAACCCCTAAAACATATCAACGAGAACCTTAATCGTTTGAATACTTTGATTACCCTTCGCAATAAGCATTCGGAAATTTTGGACACTAAGATGGATCCTCCCCCTACAAATGGGGGAAAGAGGAAAGAACCCACCGGATTTGAGAAGGTCCTCACAAAAGTGCCAATACAAAAGATGACAATACCTAGATCGATTGCGTTTTGCCTAGCTAGGGGCGTTAAACAATAGAACTTGTTTGGAGGCAACCCAGTTTTATTTTTGTGTTATATTTTTTTTTGAGTGTTTTCCACATTATTAATTCTGTAGTAGTTGTGTTTTCATTTTTTAATTAGTGTCTGAGTCAAGTAAAACCTTTAGGGTGATCTATGGTAGTTGTTGATTTGATCTTGCTGAAAAACAGAAACTTTTGTGCTCAGTCCAGGAATTTTCCATTTTTTTAGAGAGTCGAATTGATCTGACATTTTTACACAAGATTGATATATAAATTTCCCAGGTTTTGATAAATTTTCAGAATTTTCTTGATTTACATAAGTATACGAAGTGTCCAGATTGCTACAGACTGTTATTATTTTGACAGATTCTGTTTTCTTTGAGTTGTTTGCCTATTTTGATGAATCTATGGGTTGTATCATGTGGTATGAGCCATGGATAAGTTAGATTACAGTATTTATAACACCAATATAAATAAATAATGATTTCATAACAATATCTAAAGTGGTGATTTATTTTCTTATACTAACGGATCTCACGAGTTTTCTGTTAAATTTTGTGTTGTGAAGTTTTCAAGTTTTGGGTAAAGATTGGATGGACTATGGAATAAGGAGTGGAAAGAGCCTAAGATTTGGGATTACCAAGGCACCCCAAGTCATATTCAAGGATGCCAAAGAGCCAAAGCTTGGGGATTCCCCGGAAGGCACCCCCTCTTTCGTCTTCAATCCATCGGTAAATTTACTTGAGGCTATATTTTTATTCACCATGTTTTTCTTAGAGCGTCTTGTATAATATGAGTCTTTTCTTGTTAGTCTGCCACAATAATCATTGCTGCACACATATTTTGAGAGAGACACGCTGAATTGTTAATTTATTAGAATACTCTTTGTGCTTCACTTATATCTTTTGAGTTGGGCAATTTTTCTCTATATGCTTCACTTATATCTTTTAGAGCATGGTGGTGTTTTCGTTTTATAGAAATACTTGAACTCTCGTACCTCGCTTATATTATTTTTAGATTTTCTAAAAACATCATGGTAGTTGGTCTAGGTTATGAATTTAGTCCTAATATGATAGTCAACCAAAAGGGATATAATAAAATCTTCCATACTAAGTGCATTGAGTATTTATGAGAAGTTTGATTCCTTGCATAAAGTTTTGAGAATTAAAGATTGTAATGTTAAGAGATATGTTAGGAAGTAAATGTTGATTTTTTAAAAATACTTGTGTAAAGGTTTGTGATTCCCGTAGCGTGCACGTACGGTGAACCGCGATGTAAGGAAGTCAGAGCATGACTTGTTTATAGATTGTCGACCTTTGTGTGAGGGTTGGGGGCGCGCGATGTTTAATTCATACCAACCTCCCCCCTAGGAGCATGTGTTTAATGCTTTGATTCAATGAATAATATATTTTTGCAATAAATATGTCAGTTCTTTATGACTAATGCTGAGTCCATGGATTATACGCACTCTCACCCTTCCACTTTTCTAGCCTTTCTAGTACCGCAAAATTTTCGCCGGTGCAACAAACACCTTCCTCAAAAAGCCACCATATACCTTCCTCAAAATAGCCACCATATATCTTTCCTCAATACAGCCACCATACCTACCTATTATGGCATTTCCATAGCGATTCCGAGATATATTGCCATGGAACTTACACCGTTTAATTTTATGACATGCACATCATCACTTCCATATTGCATATAGATTCATAGGTATCGAGTTATAATTTTCCTTTGGAGTTGTAAGTAAATAAAATTGCGATTATTTTCATTATAGAGCATGTCCCATATGAGGAAAGGATGATGGAATCTATGATTCCCTTACTAGTAGGGATGAGAGTCCTGACTTTACGAAAAATAAAAGAGGCCAGCAAAGCCCAAATAAAAAATTTGAATAAAAGAGGTGTTAGATGCCCAACAAAAGAATTAGAGAAAAGAGAGAAGGGACATTGCTACTACCTTTTGCCACACTTGTGATTCAAAGTAGCACCATGATCTTCATGATAGAGAGTCTCCTATTTTGTCACTTTCATATAGCTAGTGGAATATTTTTCTTCATGATGCACGTCCACTTAGTTTCTTTTTGAGCTTTCATACACTTATAGCTCTAGTGCATCCGTTGCATGGCAATCCCTACTCACTCACATTGATATCTATTGATGGGCATCTCCATAGCCCGTTGATACGCCAAGTTGATGTGAGACTATCTTCTCCCTTTTCCTTCATAACCTCCACCATATTCTATTCCACCTATAGTGCTATATCCATGGCTCGTGCTCACATATTGCGTGAGAGTTGAAAAAGTTTGAGAAACTAAAGGTGTGAAAACAATTGCTTGACTTTTCATCGGGGTTGTGCATAGCCAGACCATATGATATTGTAGGGATAACTTTCTTTTGCCATTATATTTTGAAGAGATACAATTGCTTTCCTAGTATGCATGAAATGTTACTGTTTCTATATCAATAGTAAGCTTTTGTTTTGAGTCTTACGCATCTGAATATTAATGCCACAATAAAGAATATTACTTGGATAAATATGTTAGTTAGCACTCCACATCAAAAATTCTGTTTTTATCATTTACCTACTCGAGGACGAGCAGGAATTGAGCTTGAGGATGCTGATACATCTCTAACGTATCTATAATTTTTGATGATGGAATGCTATTATATTATCTGTTTTGGATGTTTTATATGCTATTTTTTATTATTTTTGGGACTAACCTATTAATCTAGAGCCAAGTGCCAGTTTGTGTTTTTCCTTGTTTTTGAGTTTTGCAAATATGGAATATTAAATGGAGTCCAAACAGAATAAAACCTTTGGAAGGAATTTTTCTGGAAGGAAACAAGTCATCCAAGCCTGGAGTGCACGTCACGGGAGGTGCCAGGGCTCCACAAGCCTGCTAGGCGCCCCCCGGGCCGCGCCTAGCAGGCTTCTCTCCTCCTGGCATGTCTCCTAACCCTAATTCTTGGCCTATAAATACCAAAATATTCCTGCAATATCAAAGATAGCAATGAAAATACTTTTCTGCCATCGGAAGCCTCCATTCCTGAGAGATCCAATCTTGGAGCCTTTTTCGGTAATCTGTGAGAGGGGGTTTCGATCACGGAGGGCATCTACATCAACTCCATTGCCCCTCCGATGATGCGTGAGTAGTCCACCACAGATCTACGGGTCCATAGCTAGTAGCTAGATGGCTTCTTCTCTCTCTTTGATCTTTAATACCATGTTCTTCATGATCTTCATGGAGATCTATCTAATGTAATCCTCTTTTGTGGTGTGTTTGTCAAGATCCGATGAATTGTCAGTTTATGTTCAGATTATCCATGAATCTTATTTGAATCTCCTCTGATTTCTTATATGCATGATTTCATATCCTTGCAAGTCTCTTTGAGTTATTGGTTTGGTTTGGCCAACTAGATTGGTAATTCTTGCAATGGGAGAAGTGCTTGGTTTTGGGTTTAATCTTGCGGTGTCCTCACCCAATAACAATGTAGGGGTAGCGGGGCACGTATTGTATTGTTGCCATCAAGGGTAACAAGATGCATTTTTCATCATATTGCTTGAGTTTATCCCTCTACATCATGTCATCTTTCTTAATGTGTTACTCTATTCTTCATGAACTTTATACTCTAGATGCAGGTAGGAGTCGGTCGATGTGTGGAGTAATAGTAGTAGATGCAGAATCGTTTCGGTCTACTTGTCATGGATGTGATGCCTATATGCGTGATCATTTCCTTGGATAACTACATGATTATTCGCTTCTCTATCAATTGCTTGACAGTAATTTGTTTACCCACCATGATATTTGCCTTCAAGAGAGAAGCCTCTAGTGAAGCCTATGCCCCCTAGGTCTATTTCCCTCATATATTTTCAGATCTATACTTGCTTCAATTTATTTACCTTTTACTTTCCGCACTCATTACATCTATATCTATCGGATCTAATCCTTGCAAATAACCATGAAGGGATTCACAACCCCTTTATAGCATTGGGTGCAAGAGTTTGATTATTTGTGTGGGTGCATCCATTGGCGACTTGCTTGTTCCTCCTATTGGATTGATACCTTGGTTCTCAAAAACTTAGGGAAATACTTGTCTACTTCGCTGCATGACCCTTTCCTCTTCAAGGGAAAACCAATGCATGCTCAAGAGGTAGCAAACTCCTCATCGACTTATAGAACCCATGTATACTCACAAACACATTAGTTCCTTAACCTATAAGTGTTCAATAGACCAAAATCACTAAGGGGAACTATATGCACTAACAATCTCCCACTTTTTGGTGATTGATGATAAACATATGAAGTGTAAGTACTATGTTTGAGGAATTTGATTGCAAGATATAGAAGAACTCCCCCTGAAGATGTGCATATTTGAGGAATTTGCTTTGGACTGCAAATGCACATGGCAGGATAAAAACATGGATAACTCCCCTATATCTTGTAATTCATACACAAATTTTATATATAACATGAGGAATTGAAATGCATGATGAAAAATGGGTGTCTGACAAAATTCAGCATGCATGCATTATGGTACTTGAGGAAATAAACATGCGGAAAGCAGTTCAAAAGTGTCAGACCACCATCAGACTTAAGTTTACAACTCATCAAACAAAAGCTTTAGAACAGCGAGAGTTGTAACTTTAAACAAAAAGAACACATAATATAGAGACCCGCTTGAAGACTAACTCAAATTTCTCCCCCTTTGTCATCGGTGACCAAATGGGATTAAAAATGAGGACTAACGCCCCTGAAGAATTTCATCTTGAAGGTGGTGGAGGAGCGCCAACGTTGTCTGGGTCGTTTGTAGATGCATGACTAACACCCCTTAAGAATTTCATCTTGAAGGTGGTGGAAGATATAAGTGAAGCACTAGAGGAATTCCATAGCTCAAATGATTTAAGTGAAGCATATAGGTGTGTCCCGCAAGGATAGTTGTGACAAAATAAATGCAATTCAAGCAAAGAAAATATAATACAAGATGCTCCAAGCAAAACTCATGATATGTGACGAATAAAAATATAGCTCCAAGTAAATACCGATGGTTGTTAGAAGAAAGAGGGGATGCCACTTCGGGCACCCCAAGCTTAATTGCTTGTTCCTCTTTGTATATTATCTTGGGATGCTGTAGCATACCCAACCTTAGGCTATTTTCACTCCTTATTCCTTCATACATCGTGATCTCACCCAGAACTTGAACTTCAATCACACAAAACTTAACAAAATCTTCGTGAGATCCGTTACTATAATAAAGCAAATCACCACTCTAAGTACTGTTGCAAACCCATTCATAATTTATTATTACATTATATCTATTGTATTATAACTTTAACATGGCTTATACCCTCCAATACAAACCATAGATGCATCAAAACAAGTACACAATGCAACGGAAACAGAATCTATCAAAAACAGAACAGTCTGTAGTAATTTGTACTCTAACCATACTTCTGAAACTCAAAAAATCTGAAACATTCGGAAAACTTCATAAATTTGTATATAAATCTTTTTTTATAAATTTCAAAAAAATTCGTTGCTTCAATGATTTTTTGAAAATTCTTTTACTGGACACAAAAGTTTTTGTTTTTCAACAAGATCAAATCAACTATCACCCAACATGACCCTAAAGGCTTTACTTGGCACAAACTCAAATTAAAACATAAAAACACAATCATAACAGTAGAATAATTGTGTAAGAACTCAATAATAGAAAGCAAAAGTAAAAATAAATTTTATTCATTGGGTTGCCTCCCAACAAGCGCTATCATTTTACGCTCCTAGCTAAGCATAATGCATAGATTCAAGTATTGTCATCTTTAGTTTTTGCCCCATAGGATGCCCTCACGATTGATTCATACGGTGGATTAATTCTTGTTCTAGTGATTTTTTTCCATACCCTTTCTAAGTGGAAATTGAAATTTAATATTGCCTTCTTTCATATCAATCACGATGCCTATGCTGTGTAAAAACAGTCTACCAAGTATGATGGGACAAGACGGATTGCAATCAATATCTAGGACAATAAAATCTAGGGGAACATAGTTCTTATTTGCAATAATAAGTACATCATTAATTCTCCCCAAAGGTTTTTTAATAGTAGATTCTTCCAAGTGCAAATTAACAGAACATTCTTCAATATTGGTAAAACCAAGCACATCAGATAGAGATTTCGGAATTATGGAAACACTAGCTCCCAAATCACATAAAGCAAAGCACTCATAAATTTTAATCTTGAATTTAATGGTAGGTTCACACTCATCATGTAATATTCTAGGAATTTAAATCTCTAATTCAAACTTTTCTTCTAAGGATTTCATCATGGCATCGACAATATGTTCAGTAAAAGCTTTATTTTATTCATAAGCATGGGGTGAATTTATCATGGATTGCAACAAATAAATACATTAAACTAAAGAGAAACTATCATAATTAAAGTATTCCTAATCAAAAATAGTGGGCACATCACTAGTTAAAGTTTTGACCTCTCCAAACCCACTTTCATCAATTTTTTCATCAAGATTTTCACCCTCCTAATTATTGGGACAACTTCTAGCTAAAGTTGACTCTTCTTCACTCCCTTTATAATCAATTTTAATATTAATAAACAAGGAATAAATAGAACAAACACCAATCATTTTAAGCTCTTCATCATTTTTATGAAAGCAATCACTAGAAAACACTTTTTCTAAAAATTCTCTTTCAGCTCGAAGCATAGCGGGTTTTTTCTTACTTTCATCCATAGAAACATATAAAGCTTTAATTGATTCATTAATATTAGGTGGAAAATCATTCAACTTGAGATTTTCTACATCGTGGGAAATTCTATCAATGCTTCTAGACATATTATCAATCTTATTCAACTTTTCTTCCATCATAGTATTGAAAACTTTTTGAGCATTGATAAATTCTTTAAAATTAATCTCAGATCAGAGGGGTTCCTATTATTATTGTAAGAAGTATTACATAGGAATTACCATAATTATTAGAGGAATTTCGAGTAAAAGGTCTAGGATTAAAATTACCTCTATAAGCATTGTTATTAAAATTGTTTCGCGAGATGAAATTCGCCTCTATGGAATCATTATTTTGCTCAATCAAAGTAGACAAAGGAACATCGTTAAGATAAATAGTAGGATTTTTACTAGCAACCAACTTCATAAGATAATCAACTTTTTCACTTAAAGTACTAATTTCTTCAATCGAATTACTTTTTTACTAGTAAGTGCTCTTTCAGTATGCCATTGTTAATAATTTGTCATGATATTATCTAGCAATTTAGTAGCTTCACCCAAAGTAATTTCCATAAAAGTACCACCCACGACGGAATCTACAAGATTTCTAGAGACAAAATTCAATCCCACATAAAAAAATTGTATGATCATCCAAAGATTTAAACCATGAGTAGGACAATTCCTTAGCATCAATTTCATTCTTTCCCAAGATTGTGCAACATGTTCATGCCCAAGTTTCTTAAAATTCATGATTTGAGTTCTAGGGGATATAATTTTCGCGAGCGGAAAATACTTAGTAATAAAAGCATCCTTGCACTTATCCAAAGAATCGATACTATTGTGAAGCAAAGAAGAAAACCAAATTTTTGCACGATCCCGCAAGGAGAAAGGAAATAATTTCAAATGCAAAATATCATCGTCCACATGTTTTTTCTTTTGCATATCACACAATTCTATGAATGTGTTTAGAAGGGACACGACATTCTCATTAGGAGTATCGGAAAATTGATCTTTCATGACAAGATTCAACAAAACGGCGTTAATATCACAAGACTCCACACTAGTGGCGGGAGTAGCAATCAGAGAGCTAATAAAATTATTATTATTGGTATTGGAAAAATCACACAATTTGGTATTTTCTTGAGTCATCATGACTACGCAAACAAGTGATCTCACGAGAAAAGGGCAAATGATAAAGAGGGCGAATAAAATGGAAAATTTTGTGAAGTGAGGGAGAGGAAAATGAGAGGCAAATGTAAAATAATACAAATTTCAAGTAGATGGGATTTGTGATTAGGAACCTGATAGATGTTGATGATGTCTCCCCGGCAACGGCGCCAGAAATTTCTTTGTCGTGGCTTGAGACTACATCGGCATTTCCCTAAAGAGGAAGGGATGATGCAGCAGAGCTACGACAAGAATTTCCCTAAGTTATGAAACCAAGGTTATCCAACCAGTAGGAGAACCTAGCGACACAATGTAAACGGTACATGTGCACAAAGAACAAATACTTGCAACCCGATGTGTAAGAGAGGTTGTCAATGTCTCCATGGTAAAAAGATAGACTAGTTTGTATTAGATTGGATGCATAGATCGCACAAGAACACAGAATAGAAGAACCAAATAAAAAGCGCATAAATGTATTTTTGGGTTTTTGGAATAAAAAATCTGAAAATAAAAGCGGCAAAAGATAGATCGAAAAGAAATATGTTGAAAGATAGACCCGGGGGCGTAGGTTTCGCTAGTGGCTTCTCTCACGAGTATCGCACACGGTGGGTAAACAAATTACTGTTGGGGAATTGATACAAGTTCAAATAATCATGACGATTGAGGGAGTCCTGGATTAAGGGGTCCTCTGATAGCCGACCTGTTTCTCGTGGGCCGAACTACATGGGTCGCTCGATGAGCATTGGATGATCAAGGGCCCCGTCGCCAGGGTGGAAGCTTCAAGGAGCCGTGGCGTGTCCTCCAAGTTGACGATAGTAGATAGGCATGTTTTTTACTTCGATCTGCAATCGAATATGTGTAAACCGTAGGTAGCCTTGGCGTCTATATAAGCCGGAGGGTTTTAGGTTGTAGCATAGAGAACAACTTATCTAGGGTTTAGCTATTCGATCTCGAGGTAGATCAACTCTGTAACCTACATATCATGAATACAACCAAGCAGGACATAGGGTATTACCTCCATAGGAGGGCCCGAACCTGGGTAAACAACGTATCCTTCGTCTCCTGTTACCATCGATTCTAGTCTCACAACTTGGGACCCCTACCCGAAATCCATCGGTTTTGACACCGACATTGGTGCTTTCATTGAGAGTTCCACTATGATCGATAAAGGAATCGATGGCTCGCCTTGTCACAAGAAGCGAGATCTATAGCCAGGGGATTCTCACCCCTAATCAGATTGTCACAAGCGGTGGCATCTTGTCCGACGCCGACCCGATTGGCCAAGTTTGCCAGATCGGAAAGTTTTTCCTCAATCAAGGAATCAAGTTCGGAACCCTAGAGTTCGTCACTGATTCGCGAGGAGACCTCGTCTTGATAAAACCCTCAACTCTTATGAAGAAGCCCACAGGTCTCGACGCCGAAGACATTGGGCCCCGCTTTTGATGAAGTCGTCCCCCCGGGCTATCTAGAACGCCAATCCGGTTGTTGTGACCAGATCCACCATGGCTAAACAGGATCTGGATCCGCTCTCATGCAGCTCCGGAACTGCGTTGCCGCATATCAACTCCACTCGCTTTAGCGACACGCATCCTACTATCGCCTCATTTTTAAACGAGCTATTCGATCGGATTGAGACCATGCGTATGTCCGATGACCAGGTTCTGGTCTATGACCAGGTTCTGGTCTATGATCGGCTTGGGTTTAGACCCGACGATAGGGAGATTCACGTCCCCACGGCCACCCACCTAGTCACCACCGTCGAGTGTATGATTGGGGGATCGTCCCCCTAGCGAGCAGAACTAAAAACGGCTTATACACCGGTCTCCGATCAGCGAGACCTCGCCTGCAACCTAGACACCAGAGTTTGCTCTAGAGACCGACCACTATCGGTCCCTGATCTAGCACATAATTCAGAGTCCGTGATTCAGAACTCACAACGTGGTGTGGAGTCAAAAAAATTCCCACCCACCACCCAAGCCGATCACCCAAGTCTTCAGACTTACGGGATGTTAAACAATTACCAGGAGAGTTAGTTCATCATTTTTGGGATAGACTTCTACTCACTAAAATCAGATAAAAAGGTCTTAGTGACCAAGAGATAATGACAACCTTCAATCGCAATTGCCATGATGAAGGGATTCTCAACGCCCTGGCTCGCCGACACATTCGTGACTTCATCGAACTGTCGAACTTGGTACAAAAATATTGTGCCATGGAAAGA
Source organism: Hordeum marinum (assembly GCA_022496015.1). Classification (NCBI taxonomy): domain Eukaryota; kingdom Viridiplantae; phylum Streptophyta; class Magnoliopsida; order Poales; family Poaceae; genus Hordeum; species Hordeum marinum. Next base: position 426,187,901 of record CM039675.1, read on the forward strand.
ACTTGGCAAGCCGAATGGCTATTTTTAGCACCAACCTTTACCGAATAACCTACATGAGATCGGAAAAAAAGGATACCTCCAAAGCAACTTTCCAGATTCAAACTCGCCGAAAAGAGGAATAGGCCCCTCATAGGGGCTAGTACTGTCCTTGATGGGCTATTAGACAAACCATGCCCTATACATTCCATTGCTGAACACAAGCCCGACTCATAGCCTTAGAGCTTGCTGGGTCATCAGGAAGGTCACAAAAAGTGGTGAAATCATTCTTGAGGCGCTACTGCTGAATAGGCACTCCACATCGCCACCCGAGTATAATGCCGAAGTCATGATGATCTATGAAATGTTCCCCTCAAGGAACAGGAGGAAAAGAGATCTTAAAGAACTCGAACATGTCTACCATGTGGCAGCAACAAGTGAATGGGCAGACATACCCATTACCTTCAGACATACTGACCAACCAGCCATTCTTCCCAGTCATTCACCGACATCACTAGTCCTAAACCCCATCATCGATGGCTACAGGTTACACAAGGTGCTAATGGACGGCGGCAGTGGTTTAAACCTGATCTACGAAGACACCCTGGAAAAAATGCATTTCAACCGATCTTGCATTAAGCATGGCAATACGACTTTTTGAGGAATCATTCCAGGGAAAGAGGCGCGCTATTCAAGACGCATCGTCTTGGACGTAGTGTCCGGCACGCCCGAAAACTACCAATCCGAAGAACTCCTCTTCCATATCGTGCCCTTTCTCGACGGCTACCACACCCTCTTGGGACGTGATGCCTTCACAAAATTCCTGGCTATACCACATTACGGGTATATGAAACTCAAGATGCCAGGAGAAAACGGAGTAATCACAATCGTTACTGATCCGAATATAGCCCTTTGGGCCGAAAACAAAATAGCAGCGCTCGCCGTCAAGGCACTAGCTGAGACCTTCACTATAGAACAATTGGCCGCACTTTGGTCAACAGTTGACAAGGACGACATGATCCATAGCAAAAGGCCCAAGCCCACATCCTTTAAACTCGCATAGGAAATCGTTAAATTTCAAGTGCACCCGACGGACCCTAACAAGACAGCATCCATCGGAGCTCAGCTCGATCCAATAGCGGATGAAGCACTGCAGACATTTGTACGGGAAAACTGGGACATCTTTGCCTGGCATCCTTCCGATGTTCCCGGAGTCCCATGGCGGCTAGCAGAACATAGTTGAACATCATTGTAGGCTTTAAGCCCGTTAAGCAGACTCTGCGCTGGTTTTCCGAACCCAAATGGCAAGCTACGGGTGAAGAATTAGCTAAACTGCTAGAGGCCAGATTCATTCGGGATATTAGGCACCTCGAACGGTTGGCAAACCTAGTGATGGTACCAAAGAAAGACAAATCCTGGCGGTTGTGCGTCGATTTCAAAGACCTCAACAAGGCCTGCCCTAAGGACCCTTTCCCCTTACCACGCATAGACCAGATCATTGATGCCACAGCTGAACACGATTCGTTGTGTTTCCTCGGTGCTTATTCCGAATACCATCAGATTAAAATAAAGGAATCCGATCAAGCTACAACCACATTCATCACCCCCTACGGGCCATTATGCTTTAACACGATGCCCTTTGGACTAAAAACGCTAGGGCTATGTACCAGCGCATGTCCCAGACTTGTCTTGCAAAACAAATTGGTAAGACAGTCGAGGCATACATGGATGATGTGGTAATCAAAACCAAACACGTCAGCCAGTTGATCGAAGGCCTATGAAAAACCTTTGCCAGCCTATGAGAGTATGGCATACGACTCAATCTAGAAAAATGAGTATTCGGAGTTCCTGCTGGTAAACTGCTCGGATTCATCGTCTCCCATAGAGGAATAGAAGCGAATCTGGCTAAGATCCGTGCTCTATCGGAACTTACAATTCCCACAGAGCTAAAGCATGTCCAGAGGTTGTCTGGTTGCATAGCAGCACTAAGCCGCTTTATCTCCCGCCTCAGAGAAAAGGCTTTACCGCTCTATAAGCTGCTGAAATGAACCAATAATTTCGAGTGGACCAATGAAGCAGTGGCTGCGTTAGAGGAAATTAAAAAACTGCTGGCAAGCAATCCCATACTCACAGCACCAGGCGCTGGTGAGCCAATGTTATTATACATATCGGCTACCAACCAAGTTGTTAGCGCAGTGCTCATCGTCGAACGAGAAGAGGAGGGACAAAAATTTCGGATACATAAGCTGGTCTATTATGTGTCAGAAGTACTAACGCAGTGCTAGTCCAGATACCCGCAGTACTAGAAGATAGCCTATACAGTATTTATGGCATCACAGAAACTCAGACACTACTTCTAAGAGTGTTTGATTATGGTGGCATCTGAAGTACCCCTGAACTATATAATCAATAACAGGGACGCTACCCGACTCATAGCCAAGTGGGAAATTGAACTCCTTCCCTTCAAAATTACCTACAAGCCACGACAGGCCATAAAATCTCGGGTATTGGCAGATTTCCTGGCCGAGTGGATAGAGGCCGAGCTCCTAGGGAATATAGTACATACTCTCATTGGATGATGTACATCAATGGATCCAAAACTTTGGCCGTACTGTGGGCTGGAGTTATCCTCACATCCCACACAGGCGACAACATTCGATACGTGTTGCAGATCATGTATGCTAATTCCAACAATGCAGCCGAATACAAAACACTCTTGCATGATCTTTGGATGGCAGTATCAATGGGCATACGACAGCTAGAGGTATAGGGAGTCTCCAACTTGGCCATCTCCCAAATCAACGATGAATTCGACACCAAAAACCCATAGATGGAGGCATACAGAAACGATGTCCTAAAGATATCCGCATGGTTCGAGGGGCTGGAATTTCACCATGTCACTCGCGACAACAACCAAGCCGCCGACGTACTAGCTCGCATGGGGGCTAAACGCGACCCTGTCCCAAAAACACTTTTCTGGAACGACTCTTTAAGCCATCCATTGTTTGGCAGGACGATCATAAGGGTGCCGGTCTAAATACCACGGAAGAGATTGTTCCCCCTATAAATGAACCAGACGAGCAAATCATCGGCGACCCCATAATGAATGAAACGCCTTCGGCTCATGAGGTCATGGCAGTAATCGCATCAGGTAATAATCCCTTCCTTGCCTATCTTCTTCGCAAAGAATTCCCTGACGATCAGACAGAGGCGTGCCGCATAATCCGGCGATCCAAAGACTGCAAAGTACACAAGGGTGAGTTATATAAGAAAAGCACAACCGGAATATTACAACGGTGCATATCTAAGGAAGAAGGACGGCAACTCTTAGCTGAAGTCCATGCAAGCATGGGCGGTCATCATACCGCAGCAAGAGTCTTAGTTACCAAGGCCTTCCGAGCTTGTTTATTTTGGCCCACTGCTCGGGCGGACGCCCGTTCACTTGTCAAACACTGTGTGGGGTCTAAACTTTTTGCAAATCGAAGTCACATGCCCCCAACAGCTCTTCGGACTATTCCAATCACCTGGCCTTTTGCGGTCTGGGGGCTGGACATGGTTGGACCACTTAAAGGGGGGACCAAGAAGAATAAATACTTACTGGTCATGGTTGACAAGTTCACCAAATAGATAGAGGCAAAACCCGTCAAATCGGCCAAGTCCGAACCAGTAATCGACTTTACATCTAGCATGGTACAGCTTTACGGTGTCCTGCACAGTATAATAACGGACAATGGATTCAACTTTACGGCCCAAGAGGTCAAGCTCGATTACCTATCGGTTTACATCCGCAGACAAATGGACAAGTCGAACGAGAAAACAGCCTCATCATGGGCGGCATTAAGCCACGTTTGGTCCAATCTCTTCATGAGTCCGACTGTCATTGGGTGGAGGAGCTCGACTCCGTTCTATGGGGCCTACGCACCACCCCAAACAGATCAACGGGGTACACACCGTTCTCCATGGTCTATGGGGCAGAAGGAGTCCTCCCCTGTGATATTATTCACGATGCACCAAGGGTGCGCATGTACGAGGAAAAGGAAGCCGAGTTAGATCGACAGGACGACCTGGACGCCTTAGAAGGAGAGCGTGACATAGCTCAGGCTCGCTCTACTTTTTACCAACAGCAGGCCCGACGTTACCAGAGTAGGGAGGTCAGGGCAAAAGCATACAACATGAGTGAACTCGTCTTATGGATCCCAGAGAAGCAGAATCATAAACTCAACCCCAAATGGGAGGGCCCCTTCATAATCGACGAAGTACTTGCGGGAGGGGCTTACTGTCTTCGGAACCCGTCGAACAACCGCCTTGAACCAAACCCATGGAACGCAACTCGTCTTCGGCGCTTCTACGGATAAATCAGTGTTGTCACATTCTTTACCCTTTACCTCCTTATTCTTTACTTTTTCTTTACTTTTTCCTTCCCATCCCACCTTGCTATTTGGTAGTGTTGAATTTTATTTTCTTAACAAATCTATGTTCGGTTCAACCGACCTTGTACTAAGCTTCTCGGCTTACACCCTTAAGTGTTAAATCCAAACACAACACCCGGGGGCTTCTTTTCGAAGCCAATACTTTCTATATTATAAGAATTTATCCACACTTATTGTGTACACATGTTTCCTTGTTGTGTTTAAGCTATCATATGCATCAATTCAAACTAAGACTTTGCCAAGCCGGGTTGCCTTGCTCCCATGTTTACCCTCTACGTTCCCGATTGTTCGGCTACAGGGTAAAGGGAGCACCTCTGCGACTGTTATGACCGGGTCATCTGGATACGTACCTCATATGGGTGAAGCTAAAAGGTAGCTATCTTAAGTAGACAATTGGTCGGCTATGACAGAAGCAATTAATATAACTATGGTTGTTATCACCATTACTTGGGCTTATTTTTTTCTCGAAAGCCCTTAGCCGCATACTAGCAGTATATGAACTTACTACCTACGATCTACATAGAACCCTTAAGAAAGGTATCAATAGAGGTACTATTTTCTTCGGAAGATGTTTCTTACGCTAAGCAGTAATATAACATATCTCCCTGTGTGCTTTCTGTCTGTTCGCACCAAATGGCCGGATTGCCTGGTTGCCCAAACATAATTCACTCTTCTAGGGTGATAATTTACGAGGAACACTCTTGAGCTCTTAGCGCGGGAGGTAGAAGCCGATGGCCGGTTAAGACAAAGTTTACAACATAGATGGAGTATTTACTCAATTATTCATACATAGTTACATATAATAATACATTTGGCTGCTGATCGAGATTGTCGATTATGGTGTCCAGGGAGCAGTCTTCTTGTGAGAGACGGGCGTCAGGCATCACTTGGTCGTACACCAGGTGGAGCGACACTTCTTGTACATCTAACCCCACTGGCCTGACCCGAGCGTCAAGTCCAATATAGCGGGTCTTGATTGTCTCCCACGCCTCCAGTGCTCCCTCCTAGCAAGACGATGTCTTCCATAGCACGAACCTACTTCGGGCAACCTTTAATCGATCGACTAGTTCAGTCATCCTTTTGGAGGTTGCTCGGTGGGCCATAGCGCCTTTACCATGGTTTACATGGCCTTCCGAGCCCGCTCATGAAGGGCATAAAGCTCCTTCAGAAGGCTCCCCTGGTAGGATATACTCTCTTCTTTGGGTCGCCCAAACAGGAGACCTACACATGAGTCAAAGGCATGCCTATTATGCTTTATCTATAAGATGTACTTACCGATGTTTGAATCACACTTACCTAGCATGCCCCTCTGTAGTTTCTGGTTCTCTTCTTGGGCCTGGGCCAACTGAGTTTTTAAGCTCTCAATTTTTTCGGCCTGTTGTTTGTTCTCCGCCCGAAGACGGTTCTTCTCTTCAAGGTGTCGTTGCAAAACACGACAACCGGCCTCGTGTTGGGACTTAGTGTATCGCTGAGATTCTCGGGTTGCATCCAAATCTTTTTGCATTTGCCCTATTAATTCAGCTGTTAAAAAGTACCCTTGTGTCAGCATGGGAATATAATAAGATCAGCAACAAAGGTATACTCACCATGTGCCTCCCGAGTAAAGTTGTTCACTTGCTCCAATTCGGCCTTCACAGGTTCCACCTATGGTCGGCTGGCTTCTAGTTCCTTGGCCAGTTGCTCCCTCTGCTGCTTTCAGGCCTACATTAGAAATAAAACAAAACAAGGACCCTTAATTTGGTCGTTCCGACCAATTTAAGGCTCGGGGGCTACTGGGTTTACATGAGTGTTTGCACTCTACAAAACCGATAATTTACGTGGAAGCTGGACAATATCAATTTCACGGACTCCTCGAACCCAGCTCGGGTAGCACTGATGTGCGCGTCCATTGTGCCTAGAGCACTGAACTCCTGTTTGGAGAATACTAGGTGACGCAGGGCCGCTCGTCATCGCTGATGATTCATGGTGCTTCCTACCTTGGATTTGGTAACGGACATAGCATCATCGGAATCAGCAAGGGACAGATTCACCATGGGAACCTCCGTAGCAGGTTCAGTATGAGCTGAAGCTCTGGAATTTTGAGCGGCCCAGAACACCCTGGCAACCTCCTCGGCAGAAGAAGGCTGGGCTTTTCGCCTGAGAATTTCGTTATAAAATCTGTTGTGAGGATCTATCAACTGTGATAATAAATAAACAGCCGAACAAAATACGTTTGGGTTGAAGGAGTGGACGGACTCATCCCCATGACCCGCTCATTTGTCGGCTCCCTGTTGCTTTCCGATCCGGGCACTGCTGCCATGGCCGACGTGTGACACGCGGATCAACGACACTTGGGGTAGGAGCCGACGTGTTTGGGGCGTTTGAGGATGCTTGCCTTTTGCGGGATGAGCATTTCTTCTTCTTGTTTATTGAGGGAGAAGGGAACGATCCAGGCTAATCAGCTATGATAGCCACCTTGGAGTGGTCAAGACTCTCCTGGTAGAAAACCCCATCTTCAAGCTCAATTGATAGATCCAGGTCTTCATGAAAGCCCGGATCATAGTCATGGGAATAGTCTTCGGACTGAGGGGTCGGACAGTTAACTGTCTCGATGAAGCTTCTCAAGTCATGTTCACATAAAGTTAAAGGCTTCGGTCAAAAAAGTGACAAAATGGAAACCCGAATTGTGGTCACGCAGTTGAAAGGCTTACCCATTCGATGGGATTGTGGCTTCAGTATCTCTCCTTGGTTGATGGCCGAGTAAGGTCTTATTGCTACCCTTTGTACAGGTCGGCAAGCACGGCGGCCAATGCTGTCTGATCGGCAGGTCCCACTCTTCAAGAGCGTGTGGTGTCGCTTGTCCCGTTGTAAAGCCACAAGGGGTGTATCCTCTGCTGAAGAGGCTGAATGCACCGGTGATGAAGGTGGCCATGACGTCGATCATGGTCAACTTGTGGTGGGTAGTACCCTCACCTGGGCTGCCAAGCGTTGCACTTCAATGATGTCCTATTGGGACGAACTCTTTGGCCGCTAGTTGTACCATTTCTTTAAGGGGGCGTCAGATTATTCGGGCAGACCCCTCCGAGCTGGATCGAACAGGGGACATCCTCGATACGAAAGCATTCCGAAGACCATTCTTCGAACTCCTTCGGTGTTCCCACCGGATACCCCATCCCTGCTATGCGGCATATTTCGGCTCCTCCGACTTCCAAAATTGTCTAGTCCTGGGTGCGGGGGACGAGGCAGAAGTACTTCCTCCACAATTCGAAATGTGCCTCACAGCCCAGGAACATCTCACAAAGGGCGACGAAGCCTGAGATGTGCAAGATAGACCCTTGGGTAAGTTGGTGGAGCTGGATCCCGTAAAATTCCAATAACCCTGTCAAGAATGGGTGAATAAGAAACTCGAGACTCCACAGAAGAAAGGGCATGAAGCATACATATTCCCCCCTTTGTGGATTGGGGAAATTTTCCGTGAAAACTTCGTCGTTTAATGAAAATAAACCTGCATGGGTAACTGCTAGATCCGACGAAGGAAGGTACCCTCCGGTCTCCATATTACGCAATCGGAGGAGCGATACAGAGCAGCTGGTCCAACCCTCTGGATGGGAGCCGTAAGGGCACGAGGAAGATCTACGGGCGCTCGCCATGTTTTTTGTGGTGATCTTCCGCTGAGAGTTTTTTTCTGATGGGGAGGAAGAAGAGGATGTGGCCTAGACCATGATTCTGTTTGTTTAAATGAGTGGTGCCTTCGTTGCAGAGGGGTAGTCTTGTAAAAAGTCATTGAACCGCTCATATCCCCACGATGCGCAATAATCAAGAAACACTGACGGTTATTATAATGGACCTGGCAAGCTCGTGACGCTTGGGATTTCACCAATGTTTGGTCGGTTGCCGAACAAGGAGAAGAGGGACTCGCCTCGCAAGCCGAAGATTATGACACAAAGATTATCCATATATACCTCGGCATTGAAGGCTAGTCAGGGGCTATTGAGGGAGTCCTGGATTAAGGGGTCCTCGGATAGCCGACCTGTTTCTCGTGGGCCGGACTATATGGGCCACTGGATGAGCATTGGATGATCAAGGGCCCTGCCACTAGGGTGGAAGCTTCAAGGAGCTGTGGCATGTCCTTCGAATTGACAACAATAGATAGGCATGTTTTTTCCTTTGATGTGCAACCGACTATGTGTAAACCCTAGGTACCCTCGGCGTTTATATAAGCCGAAGGGTTTTAGGTTGTAGGATAGAGAACAACTCATCGAGGGTTTAGCTATTAGATCTTGAGGTAGATCAACTATATAACCTACATATCATCAATACAACCAAGCAGGACGTAGGGTATTACCTCCATAAGAGGGCCTGAACCTAGGTAAACATTGTCTCCTTCATCTCTTGTTACCGTCGATTCTAGTCTCACAACTCGGGACCCCCTACCCGTTAGCCGCCGGGTTTGACACTGACAACGATATCCACGGCGATGATCATTATATAGGCATCATGTCCAAGATTAGTAGAATGAAATGATTCTACATCTACTACTATTACTCCACACATCGACTACTATCCAGCATGCATCTAGTATATTAAGTTCTTGGAGAAATGGAGTAGTGCAATAAGAACGGTGAGATGATGTAGACAAGATCTATTCATCTCAGAATAGACCCCATCTTGTTATCCTTAATGGGAACAATACATGTGTGACTCTCTGCCCCTTTTGTCACTGGGAGAGGAAACCGCAAGATCGAACACATCACAAAGCACCTCTTCTCATGGCAAGAAAAATAAATCTAGATGGCCTAAGTAAACCAAAGATTCAAAGAAGAAATACGAGACGATAAGTAATCATGCATATAAGAGATCAAAGAAGACTCAAATTATATTCATGGATAGAAACTGATCATGAACTCAACCTTCATTATATCCCAACAAACACACTGCAAAAAGTCATTACATCAAATAGATATGAAAGGGACCATTGTATTGAGAATCAAAAGAGAGAGAAAGCCATCTAGCTACTGCCTACGGATCCATCGATCTATGGAGGACTACTAACGCATCATCAGAGAGGCACCCATGAAGACGATGCACCCCTCCGTGGTGGTGTTAGATTAGATCTCGCGGTTCTGGAACTTGCGGCGGCTGGAATTTTATTTCGTCCACTCTCCTAGGGTTTTTGGAATATTTGGATATTTATAGAGCTGATAGGCAGTGGAGAGGCATCTCGAGGAGGGCACTACCCACCAGGGCGCGCCACGGCCCTCTAGCGTGCCCAGGTGTCTTGTGGCCTCCTCGGCCCTCCTCTGGGGTGCTTATTTAGTCCCCCAGTGGTCTTCTGGCCCAAAAAATCTTTGTTTGGGCTTTGTTTGGTACTGATATTCTGCAAAGTAAAAAACAAGCAAAAAAACAGCAAGTGGCACTTGGCCCTATGTCAATAGATTAGTCCCAAAAAATTATATAAAGTTGGTATAAAATGATTATAAAACATCCAAGATTGAAAATGTAACAACATGGAACAATAAAAAATTATAGATATGTTTGAGAGGTATCACGTAGTAACATTCGGCCGATGCCCTTATTTAAACCACCCATCCCTCCACTAATTCTCCACACATCCATTTGCATCGCTCCCCTTCTCTTCTTCACCCAAATCCAGAACACTCTCCAAGCTAGGTGAAGATGGCATTATACGGCCCCACCTTCCATAGCTTTGATTTGGTGATATAAATTATGGGAATGATATAATATAGTAGGTATAATGTGACAATAATTATAAATCTTGTCTTGACAGTACCTAAGTGAATGATCTATATTTACTATACTAACCCATCTCATGAAGTTCCGTTAAGTTTTGTGTGATTGAAGTTTTCAGGTTTTGGGTGAGATACCGATATGAGGTGAATTAGGAGCAGGAAGGACCTAGGCTTGGGGATTCCCATGGGACCCCCAAGGTAATATCCAAGGAATACTCAAGCATCTAAGCTTGGGGATGCCCCGGAAGGCATCCCCTCTTTCGTCTCCAACATTATCAGTATATCTTACTTGGAGCTATATTTTTATTCATCACATGATATGTGTTTTGCTTGGAGCATCATTTTATTTTGTTGTTCTCTGTTAGATGTTACTTATAATTTTGTTTTTTAATAAAAAGTTCCAAGAATTGCCGTAAGATTCCTACATTGCATGTTTTGATGTGTGTTGTGTAAATACAGAAATTTTTGATGTAGTGTTTCAATTTTCGTATTTTACTAGAACGTGGAAAGTTTCTAATAAAATTACACCATGTTTTCATACAATTTTTTATCATTTCCTAAATTTTCATATTTTTTAGAGATACAAAAGTACACTGGTTTAACAGATTTCTATAGACTGTTCTGTTTGGACAGATTGCTATCACAGTTTTGTTATCTACTTATCCTATAGTTTCCATTGCCTATATTTGTAGATAGAAATTGTGGAAACGATAATAAATAGTAGATAATGTTTTAAATTATTATGCAACTTGTCGTGGCAGTACATAAAGAGTTTATTTATTCTTATGTGCACTAAACTATCTCACGATTTCTTTTCAAGTTTTGTGTGGATAAAGTTTTTGAGAATAGGTGAAACCGTGATATGAGAGGATTTCATGAGATAAAAAGCTCAAGATTGGAGATGCCCAAGGCACCCCAAGTAAATATTTAAGGAAGTCTCAAGCATCCCACCTCTCTTCATCAAAAAATATTGATTAGCCTACATTGAACCTAAATTTTGAATTTTTTTTCCACATGATATGTGCTATTCTTGGGGTTTATTTTTCTTTTGCTTGTTGTTTAAATAAAACACCCAGATCTGAAAATATTTATTGAGAGAGAGAGCCCTCACATAGCTACTTGATTTTGTACCTACTCATTGATCTTCACTTATATCTTTTGAGAGTAGTTTGAGGTTTACTCATGTGCTTCACTTATATTCGGAGAGTAAATTGTGAATGAACTGAATAGCTTAAATCTGAAATTATACATGTGATTTGTGGTTAGTAGTAGCTTCACATCTGGTTTATAAATTAAAAACTATTGAAGTTTAACAATCACTATATTGGTCATATGAGCAGTTCATGAATTATTAGTATAAGGAAGAGAACTTTCACATAGAAATATATTATCTTGGACATCTTTTATGATTGTGAATACCCATTAATTATTTTCAAACGTGATCAAATAGTTGAAGTTGGACAAGGAAGACAACGTAATGGTTATGTTTGGGTATATTTGCATAGAAGTTATATTGTTATGGATCCTCTAACATGTGGTGCTTGTTTAGAACCTTTTGCTAGCCAAAACTTCGTACTAAGTAGAAATACTACTTGTGCATCCAAACCCTTGAACCAAGTTTCTTCAATGAGAGTCCACCATACCTACTTGTATATGGTATTTCACTGCAATTCCAAGGAAATTTGCATCTGCCACCTCTAAACCTTCAAATATACATCCATTATGTGTGCTCTTACGGCTCATGGAGCGATGAGGCGATCATTATATTCCATGCTAAGCAAGTTATTTTCAAGATGAGTGTTTATTCACTTGTCATTGCATGAGAGAGGCTTGTAAAAAGGATGCCCAGTCCCGCATAACACAAAAATAAATAAACAAAAACTCCCCCTAATTTCAATTCTGTTTGTGAACCGTCAATAATGTGATTATCATGGAAGATGTTGAAAACTATGTTGTGATGTTGACAGTAAAGGCCCACCACCCAAAATTACATATTCCTCTATGTTTTAAACAATGAGCGCTGGAACCTCTCCAAATCCCTGCTTCCCTCTGTGAAGGGACAATCTATTTACTTTCATGTTACTCACTTTCATGTTGAGTCAACTTATTATTCCAACCTCAGTCTGTTAGTTGTCTAGCACCATGTGGTGGGGGAAGATCCAAAAATATATATCCACTCAAATATATTTGATCATGATTCAGTATTGTTGACAATTATCTTTATTATAAGTATGTTGGGAGGCGAAACATTAAGCCCCAATCTTTCTCTGCGTTCGATGGATGTTGTTTGTTCTAAAAATATGCCTTGAGTATTAGCAATCATAGACGACTATATGATAATTGAGTATGTGGAGCTCTTAGTTATACTTGATGATGCATCAAAATTGTTTGGTGACCATAACATAGATTGTTAGGTTTCAAGTGAATGAATTTTTTGAACCATGACAAGTGAATTGATTGCTACTCTATCATGATGATTTTTACAAGAAAAAGTTGCTGGTTATGATGCTAGAAAATTGACTGAAATTATCAATGATCAAAACTATTCACTATGCTAGCATTCACACTTCATAAATTATTTCTTTTATCATTTACCTACTCGAGTTTGAGCAGGAATTAAGCTTGGGGATGCTGATACATCTCCAATGTACCGATAATTTATGAATTATTCATGTCATATTTGCCTATGTTTATAATACTTTTATATGGTTTTGATGCACTTTATATGATTTATTTAGAACTAACTCGGGCTGACGTTGTTTTCAACAGAATTACCATGGTGTCGTTTTTTGTGAAGAAAATGAAAGTTCTCGGAATCGCTTGAAACTTTTTTGTGATTTTTTCTGGAGGAAATGAGTAACATTAGAGCAAAGAACCACCGGATGGGGCCACCCTTGGTCCACAAGTCAACAGGACGTACCTCTAGGGGGACGTTGATGGCTTGTGGTGCCCACGTGTCCCTATTGCACGTGATTCCAGCGTTGAAAAATCCTATAAATCCCCCAAACCCTAGAAGTAAACGTAGACTCATTGTTTCACCGCTGCAACTATATGTATCAACGAAAAACCAATCTGGAGGCGTTCTAGTACCCTGCCGGAGAGGCAAATAATCATGCAGTGGCAATCTTCATCATCTCGGCGGAGGCCATGATGAGGAGGGAGTAGTTCACCCTCAGGGCTGACGGTTTGTACCAGTAGCTATATGTTCAATCTCTCTCTCTCTGTCTTGTGTTCTTTATATGGCACACTGGCTTTGTTAATATAGTTGGATCATATGGTGTTCTTCCCTTGTCATCTTGTTGTGATGAATTGAATCTTTCCCTTTGGTATCTCTTTATGTTGGATTGAATCTTTTGGTTTTAGAACACTTGATGTATGTATTTCATGGGATACCGGTAGTGACATTGGGGTATTCTATTGATTCACTTGATATATCTTCAGGCATGAACTTGCGGATTCCGGTGACCTTGGGGATCTATGCATAGGGGTTGATTGCACGTTTTCATACCATGTTCTCCGATAGAAATCTTGCGGTGCTCCTTGAAGTTCCTTGTGATGGATTGAATATCATAGTTCTGAGATTGTTTGATGCATGTCATATAATTTACCCACAGATACTTGAGGTAACACTGGAGTATCTAGGTGACATTAGGGTTGATTGATATGTATCATTGGTGTTATTTTACCACAAACTCTAGGGTTGCTTGTGACACTTATAGGAATAGCTCAAAATATTGATCAGAAAGAATAACTTTGAGGTGGTTCTACTACCTACACCAATTTCATCTATGTGTTCTCTACTAGATATGAACTCTGGAGTGATTCTTTGTTGCACGTTGAGGGACGATCATATGATTCAACTATGTTAGCATCGTTGGGAGATTGCACTAGTGAAAGTATGAACCCTAGGCCTTGTTTCCAAGAATTAATATATCGTTTTTCTCGTTGTTTACTATTTATTACCTTGCTGTTTTATATTTTCAGATTACAAAAACCTATTTCTACCATCCATATTGCACTTGTATCACCATCTCTTCGCCAAACTAGTGCCCCTATACAATTTTCCACTGTATTGGGTGTGTTGGGGACACAAGAGATTTCTTGTATTTGATTGTAGGGTTGCTTGAGAGATACCATCTTCATCCACACCTCCCATGGATTGATAAACCTTAGGTCATCCAGTTGAGGGAAAATTGCAACTGTGCTACAGAACTCTGCGCTTGGAGGCCCAACATAGTCTACAAGAATAAAGTTATTTAGTAGACATCAAGGACTGGCTGGGATTTGGCAGAGTGGTTCCTCCGTGTGGGCTTCGCCCACCTCCTGGCGGGCTCGCCGGTCATGTTCTGACTGGAGGAACTACGTCCAAACTCTAGCTCTCCATCGTCAAGGCTCATCGCCACCTTTAGCAACAGGTTTGATGCATACCACCTGCTTAGGAAGGTGTTTTGGTGTGGGTGCGAGCTCATCACATTCACAACATACAACATCTTCACGAATGTGGATAGAATCTTCCCCAACCGCAACATGATCCACAGCCTCCCCTACCTCCTCGGCAAGAATGACAGGGAGGCGGAGGAGTGAAGAGGAGGCGTAGAGCAGTGAAGAGGAGGCACAAAGCAGTGAATAGGAGGCACGGAGAAGCTTGTCTTGACCTAGTGTGTTAGACCCTAGGGCTTTTTATATATTTCTATGTTATATGTCGTTGGTTGTAACGTGAACTATCTATTTATGTATGTTGTGTTATATAGTGTTTTATGTAAGAACTATGTTATGCTTGCTACCCTATTTATATATCTATTTTATGATTGCTACTTTTCTTTGTTATTTTGTATCCAATTCGGTGATATTTTTATTTTGGCCCTATATTTTATGGGTTTGAAAGTTTTGGGCCTTTTGGCATGCATAGCTAATGGGCTAGTTGAAGTGTCAAAAAGGAGAAAAATGGGGCATGTTGATGTTGAAACGAAGAAGAAAAAGAAGCTAATTTTTTTTTTGAATTGTCGTCGGCGGGCTAGGGTTTGTCACCGGCAATCTAGGGTTTGTAGATCCTGTCGGGTGTGGAGGGGACAACTACAGGCTTAACTTTGGAAGGGTGGAAGCTACTCCCTCTGTCCAGTGGTTGCATACAACCTATGCATGCGAACGACAGCGCTTAATTAACAAATGTATATACAACAACAACCCTTGGTGGTTGGCTGCCTAAGTACATTGTCCCAAATAGTTCATTAAGTGCCCGTAAAAATACATGCTAATTAATGTTTTTAGTCCAATCCATACAAGCCTAGGTCTTGATGCAGCTTCTTAGACGGCCTATGCACCTGGACGGAGTACTATCCACGGGTTTCCACTCAAAGAAGGACGACGACCCAAACATGGGTGGATAACTACCAGGGCCTGCCGCGCGTGCGCATTTAGGATGTGTTTGGATTCCGTCCGCGCTGCGCATGGCCTGGACTGACATGTGCCTAGAAGCTGCGTGGAGATTGTTTGGTTCGTAGCCTGAAGATGCTTGTAGTTGCATGGCCTGAAACATCTTGTCACATGGTTAGCCTGGCCTATTAGTCCAGGCATGTGCTTAGCCTCGCCCAGGCATTGGAAGTTGGAGGCCTGGTGGCTATAACATCTTCCCGGAGATCACTAATCAGCTACTATCACATGTACATGACTGGTTTCTTGTTAAAATAATAATAAAAAGGTCAATTTAGTAGCAACCAGTCAGGTCACGAACCAAACATAGAGAGCAAACGCTAGCCTGGCCAGGAAATAAAGGACCATCTTTTCAGGCTCAATTCAGGCACCCATTTGCCCCATGCATGAAGTCGTGGGCATCAACCAAATTAACCCTTACTTCGGGTTGTGGGGGTAGTTTGAAGGCCGCCATGTGTCCCCAAGGTGGACGAGGAGAAAGCGTGTGCATATGCGAATCAAATCAATAAGCCAAAAAAGCAGAACCAACGCGTGCACTATTTTGTAGGCCTTATTTATCTTTGGGCCTTCGACAGCCAATGCCATGCGTTGGCCCAACCAGAGTTGGAGATAGGGACATAGTTTAAGCAACCCACAGAGCACATGATCCACAAATTAAGATTACACCACACTAATAACATATCTAACGAGTGATGATCAACAAGTAAGCGAATCCTAGGGTAACTATACAAAAATAAAATCCTAAAGCTATTAGATTTGCCTACCTTTTCAATTGAATCATCTACCTCAAGTTCTTGTTCATCTTCTTTAATACTTCCTTCAGATCCGCATCCCCAACTGTTGGAGCAGCACTTTCAGAGACCATATTCCGCACGGCTGATGGCAGATTGAGCTCCCGGGTTGCGGCCCATTTGAATTGAATCAAGCCCTCCCTTGAAGCCTTAGAACGTACTCATCTAGCCATTCAAAATGTCTGCCCTTCCTCATGATCTGAAATGAAATCATGAGTCCTAAATCCCAGATCCAACGAAAAATAATTAAAAGGAAAGAGAAAAAGAAATGAGAGGAAAATCATGAGATCTAACCTGCCCCTGTGGCTTGCTCTCGCATTTCACGAACTCGCACCCAAAGTTGTTGTTCTTGCCCTCCTTTGAAGTCAATTGTTTCGGTGGCGTAGTACGTGGGCAGTCAGGACATGGATGCATGGGTAGTGGACCATAGTGGGCCACGCAGGGCGGGAGGCTGAGGTGGACCTCGACATATCTCGTCGCCTCGGAAGATGAAGCAGGCGAGGGGCACCTGTCATTATCGTAGAAGAAGTAAAAAAGGAAAGTGGATGCAATGCTGCAATGGTGGACGGGCAGAACCATCCTCTTGCTGTCTCGCAGAACGCCCAACGACCCAACGATGCGGAGCAATCCATTTTATCCAACGGCGCGCAGCCTGCCCTCGGAATTCCTTCTAGAATACCATATTTGAGGGTCGTCGCTTGGCTCTATGGTATGATCGGACGACTATAGTTCGACGCTAGGGTTTGGAGAGATGTCGCGGGGTTTTGAGCCGGTCAACGGGGTTATCTTAGGTTTTATCAACTTTCAAATGACCTTAACAAATTTAAAAACTTAAAAAATATGAAACCATTGTGGTTCGCCATTTCATAAGACATAGTTACCTTAAAAAATATACTTGGTTTAGGAACATTTTCATGAAAAATCTTTTTTTTTGATGTGAGCTACCATTTCCAAGTTCAAATGAGCAGAACTAATTCAAAAAATCAAAAAAAAATGGAAGACCTACGCATAATGACATTGTAGGCGACATGGTTATGATAAAAAAATCTTGGTTTATGGACATTTTCATGAAAACTCCTTCACAAAAATGAGCTATCACGTACGAGGTTGTATAGAGTTCGAGAAGAGTTTGATAGTGGGTTTAGGTTTACATTCATTTTTCAAAATCAAGAAAATCACCAAAGCTTAGTTTTACTGTCAATAAGAAGGATCTGAACTTATTTTTTCATTATTCAAATTTTGGCACGTGCAATAATTCAAATTTTGCAAACATCATCATCAACAACAACAAAGCCTTTAGTCCCGAACAATAATTCAAATTTTGCAAACGTCACATCATAGAGCAATGGACTTCAAATGTTGCCTCTAATTTCAAATTATTACAAATCCTTAACATTCAAAGGTTAGTGCAAATTCAAATTCTGCCTCCAATTTTGGATTATTACAAATCCTTAAAGTTCAAATTTTACAACTTGTGTTCAACGTTCAAAGTTCACATCTTTGCCTTGCTCCTTGTGTTCCTAGACGGTTTAACAAACTTGCTCCTGGTTTTTCTAGCTGGGATATCCACCTTTTTCTTCTTCCTTTTGATCTTCACTTAGGTCTGTGGCTCTTGATGTGCTGGCGGAGAACTTCCACTGGCCAGTTGACAGGGTTCAATAGCTTCAAAACCTTCATAAGCCATGGCTTCAAATTTTGCATCGGATGATGATTGAACTAAAGTTTCATTCTCTCTTGGCCTTTTCTCTCCTTTTCTTTTAATTTCCCTAGAGCTAGATCAAACATAAAAAAGAGTACAAACCATCGATAAAAAATAGAAGAAATGCACAAAAAGGGAAGGTAACACATACCAAGCTGCCGGCAGTGCTAATTCACTTGCTTCATTCTCCTATGCATTAGCTGCAATCTGCTCTAGTTCTTCATCCTCCTGTACATTAGCTGCAATCTGCTCTAATGCTTCATTCTCCTCTGCAATAGCTGTAATGTGCTCTAATGATGCATTTGTTGTTTCCCATTGTTCCTCTTCTCCAAATGAAGCATCCACTGGATTGGTACATTTCCTACCAATGTTCCCTAGGTTTACACATTTTTTGCACTTACGCTGTCTTTTACATGACCCTCTTCACCTCTTCTATACTTGTTCTTCCTTGGTCTTCCTAGTGGTCTAGTCAGTACAGGAAAATGTCGTTTGAACCCTCGATCTACTATGTTCCATTGGCCTTTTCCCAAGAGTGCAGGCACATTGGAAGCATAAACAGCCCTGAATTTGGCAACAAAAAAAATATTCAGAGATGTATTGATCAACTTCACCATCTTCACCACCGATAACAGTCATCATATGTAGGGCAGGTATGCATGGCTTCCCACGGAGCTGTCATTGCCTACAACTGCATTCCCTAGTTGCTAGGTTAACTGGATATCTCCATTCCCTGTTTTTACTGTCAGTATATGTTACCTCAGCCTCGTGTGTCACCGCTCTAATGCATTTCATTATGTTTAGTCCTCTTGCCTTGACATGCAATGCCTTAAAAAGAGATGGGAGCATAAGATGGCGAACATATTCTGTTTCTGCAATTCTTTTGCAAAGAGCCATCTTTATCATGATCATCTGCCGAATCTTATCAAATATTTGCAATATTGTAAGCCCTTTCAATTACTTGATCTTTGCATTGAAACACTCTGTCAGGTTACTAATTGATGACCCACAAGTATAAGGGATCTATCATAGTCCTTTCTTTAAGTAAGAGTGTCGAACCCAACGAGGAGCAGAAGGAAATGACAAGCGGTTTTCAGTAAGGTATTCTCTGCAAGCACTGAAATATTTGGTAAGGGGTAGTTTTGTGATAAGGTAATTCATAATGGGTAGAAAGTAATCCTTTTTGTAGCAAGGTGGACCAATCCTTTTTGTAGCAAAGGACAAGCCTAGACAAACTCTTATATAAAACAAAGCGCTCCCGAGGACACATGGGAATTTCTGTCAAGTTAGTTTTCATCATGCTCATTTGATTCGCGTTCGTTACTTTGATAATTTAATATGTGGGTGGACCGGTGCTTGGGTGCTTCCCTTACTTGTACAAGCCTCCCACTTATGATTAAACTCTCTCACAATTATCCACAACTATGAAAGAAGAATTAAGATAAATCTAACCATAGCATGAAACATATGGATCCAAATCAGCCCCTTACGAAGCAACACATGAAGTAGGGTTTAAGCTTCTGTCACTGTAGCAACCCATCATCTACTTATTACTTCACAATGCCTGCCCCTAGGCTCAAATAATGGTGAAGTGTCATGTAGTCGATGTTCACATGACAACACTAGAGGAGATACAACATACATCTCATCAAAATATCGAACAAATACCGAATTCACATGATTACTTATAACAAGACTTATCCCATGTCCTCGGGAACAAACATAACTACTCACAAAGCGTATTCATGTTCATAATCATATGAGTATTAATTATCATTAAGAATCTGGCCATATGATCTTCGACCAAGTAAACCAACTAGCTACAACTACAAGGAGTAATCAACACAACTAGCAACCCACAGGTACCAATCTGAGGTTTTGAGACAAAGATTGGATACAAGAGATGAACTAGGGTTTGTCGAGGAGATGGTGCTGGTGAAGATGTTGATGGAGATTGACCCCCTCTCGATGAGAGGATCGTTGGTGATGACGATGGCTTCGATTTCCCCCTCCGGGAGGGTAGTTTCCCCGGTAGAATAACTCCGTCGGAGCCCTAGATTGGTTCTTCCCAAGTTCCGCCTCGAGATAACAATGCTTCGTCCCGAAATCTCTCTTATGATGTTTTTCTAGGTAAAACCCCTTCATATAACAGAAGATGGGCACTAGAGGGCTGCCAGTGGGGCCACAAGACACAAGGGTGTGGCCAGGGGGGTAGGCCGTGCCCAACAGGCTTGTGACCTCATGGTGGGTCCCCTTTGGTATTTCTTTCGCCCAATATTTTTATATATTCCAAAATAATTCTCCATAGCTTTTCAGGACTTTTGGAGTTGTGCGGAATAGGTCTCTCATATTTGCTCCTTTTCTAGTCCAGAATTCCAGCTCCCGGCATTCTCCCTCTTCATGTAAACCTTGTAAAATAAGAGAGAAAAGGTATAAGTATTGTACAATAATGTGTAATAACAGCCCATAATGCAATAAATATAAATATAAAAATCATGATGCAAAATGGAGGTATCAACTCCTCCAACCTTAGACCTTGCTTGTCCTCAAGTGAAAGCCGGGATCAATAAATATGTCCACAAGTTTAGAGATAGAGGTGTTGATAAAATAAAATACGGCCATGAGAGCATTATGATCATCTTAATAACAGCAATACTTATTGATATATGATTTCCTATACTAGAGTAACAATTCATTCACAAGGTAAAGTATGAACCAAGAACTATATTGAGAACCAACAAATTATGCTCTTAGTCATTAAAGCAATTGCAATTTATCATCACATCGGAGAGACTCAATATAAGAGCTTGTAAAGAAAATCCACATACTCAATGATCTTTTAGGCTTTCATAATTGCTAACACTCACGCGGTACTCATGAAATCAAAGCTTCAATTGGACACAGAGAAAGATAGGGTCTTATAGTTTTGCCTCCCAACTATTTACCTCAATGGTAATGTCAACAGAAATTACTCATGATCACCCACATCCTGGTGGATATATGTGTCTAGATCATTCCGCAACACATGATGCTTGCCTAGAGAGATAGGCGAAATAGAGAAAGTGGTGAAGATCACCATGACTCTTGCATAAAGGTAAGTACTATAAAGTAAAAGTAACAGATAGGCCCTTCGTAGAGGGAAGCAGAGGTTGTCATGTGCTTTTTGTTTTTGGATGTGGAAACCCTTAATGCAAAGGAACATCACGTTGTATTGCCCTTTGTGATAGCAACCTTTATTATTCATCCCGTCGCTTTTATTTCTTTACCATCACAAGTTCGTACAACGCTTATTTTCCCTTACAATAAAAGATCATACATATTTAGGAGAAATTTTTATTGCTTTTTGCACTGATGACACATTACTTGAAGGATCTTACTCAATCCATATGTAGGTATGGTGGACTCTCATGGAAAAACTAGGTTGAGGGTGTTTGGATGCACAAGTAGTATCTCTACTTGGTGCGGAAGTTTTAGCTGATATGAGGTGGACTCAAGCGTTACATGTTAAAGGATCTAGAACCATATAACTTCTATTTGGAAATAAGCAAACATAACCCATTATGTTGTCTTCCTTGTCCAACATCAAATCCTTAGCATATAATATTTTAATGAGTGCTCACAATCACAAAA
Organism: Hordeum marinum; assembly: GCA_022496015.1. NCBI lineage: Eukaryota > Viridiplantae > Streptophyta > Magnoliopsida > Poales > Poaceae > Hordeum > Hordeum marinum. The sequence goes on from CM039675.1 coordinate 426,209,583, forward strand.
GATGTCCAAATAATGTATTTATATGCGAACCTCTCTTTCTTTATTACTTCCTTTTAATTGCAACAATGACAAATTGCTATGTTTGTCAACTCTCAACAAATTTCAATCGACCTACATCTTATATGTGAAGTCATCACTCCCCATAAGATCATCATATATAGTCTTTGCTTTTATTCTATACTTCTTTCTATTTCGTTTTCTCAAGATCATAGCAGCAAGCAAAGCCCTCAACTCAAAACTACTTTTTATTATATAACTCTCAGACTCGCTTACCTATGGGGAACATAAAGCAAAACTCAAAGCTAGATCATACTAAAATCTTTATTCTACTAGATCAAGATATAACCAAAAGGATTAAACTAGGAAAAACGAGAAAAGTAAAAGATGTGATGGTGATATGATATTGGGGCACCTCCTGCAAGCTTGGCACAAGCCAAGGGTGTGCCCATACCCATGTGTTTAGTTGTCTTTCTTCGGAGGTGATGATGGTGGAGAAGGATCTTTAAGCTTGTTCAGTTTCCTTTAAAGCATAAGATTACGTTCCCTTAGATCGTCAACTTTCTGCTCGAACTTCAGTATCCTTTGACATAATTCTTGCTTGATCTCCGGCAGAAAACGAGAAGGGATAAATAGAACCTTGGGTTTTCTCCCTGTGTTTTGGAGGCTTGATTTCCTGAACTCCACGTGTGTATCTCCCGGTTGAGGCAGAGGGATCTCTTCCTCACCCAAGCTTTCTTCCTCATACTTGCCTTCTTGTTCCTCCTCCAAGAACAATCCATAGGGATCTAGGTCCCCATAGAGTTTGGGATTGGCAAGATAATCCGATACATAGCTCTCCCCATTGGACCCTTAGGACGACATCTTGCTCTAAATCTACTCCAGAAATAGCTCAAAACGAAAACATGAGGTACTGTTGTGATACGAAGGTCCAAACCTTCAGGAGATTATATAATGAATTTTTACAGACGTAAAGGAGTGTACCACAAGAAAACGGAGTCCGAAGGGTGCACGGGGTGGCCACAAGCCACAAGGGCGCAGCCAGGGGGATAGGTCACGCCCTCCTGGCTTGTCGCCTCCTCGTGCACTTTTTGGACTACTTTAAAATTTCCTAATTTATTAAATATTCCAAAACAGAGAAAAATGCTATTGGAAAATTTTTGGAGTCAGTTTGCTTACCATACGACATACCTATTCCTTTTCGGAGCCTGAAACATTCTGGTCGGTCTCCCTAATGTACTCCTCCAAAGTTATGGTATTGATAATATTGGTTTCAACATTTATGGGGGTACCTGAGATATAATGTTTGATTCTTTGCTCATTTACCAGCTTCGGGTTAGTGCCCTCGGCGTTGTTGATCTAGATGGCACCGAAACAATATACTTCCTCGACAATGTAAGGCCCTTCCCATTTAGAAAGAAGTTTTCCTGCAAAAAATCTTAAACGAGAATTGTATAGCAAGACATGGTCACCTACATTGAATTCACGCTTTTGTATCCTTTTATCATGCCATCTCTTAATCTTTTCTTTAAACAACTTGGCATTCTCATAGGCCTGGGTTCTCCATTCATCAAGTGAGCTAATGTCAAATAACCTCTTCTCACCAGCAAGTTTGAAATCATAGTTGAGCTCTTTAATTGCTCAATAAGCTTTATATTCTAGTTAAAGAGGTAAGTGACAAGCTTTACCATAAACCATTTAATACGAAGACATACCCATAGGGTTTTTGTAAGCAGTTCTATAAGCGCAAAATGCATCATCAAGTTTCTTAGACCAATTCTTTCTAGATCTATTAACAGTCTTTTGCAAGATCAAGTTAATTTCTCTATTGCTTAATTCTTCTTGACCACTAGACCGAGGATGATATGGAGATGCAATTCTATGATTAACATCATACTTAGCAAGCAATTTACGGAAAGCACCATAAATAAAGTGTGAACCACCATCCGTCATTAAATATCTAGGGACTCCAAATCTAGGGAAAATAACGTCTTTAAGCATTTTTATATAAGTGTTATGATCAGGACTACTAGTTGGAATGGCTTCTACCCACTTAGTAACATAATCAACAACAACTAGAATATGAGTATACCCGTTGGACTTTGGAAAAGGTCCCATATAATCAAAACCCCAAACATCAAAAGGTTCAATAACAAGTGAGTAATTCATAGGCATTTCCTGACGTCTACTAATATTTCCGATTCTTTGACATTCATCACAAGACAAGATAAACTTACGAACATCCTTGAAGAGAGTAGGCCCGTAGGCCTCGAAATGACGCTTGTGTAGGATATGTTCCTGTTCATGCTCAGGTACACATCGTCTAATAACACCATCTACCCCTTCTTTATAAAGGTGTGGATCATCCCGAAAGTAATGTCTTAAATCATAGAAGAACTTTCTCTTTTGTTGGTATGTGAAACTAGGCGGTATAAATTTAGCAACAATGTAATTAGCATAATCAGCATACCATGGAGCATTACATGAAGCATGTATGACAGCTAATTCTTCATCTAGAAAGCTATCATCAATAGGTAGTGGGTCATCATGATCATTCTCTAACCTAGACAAGTTATCTGCTACGGGGTTCTCAACACCCTTTCTATCAATAATATTGAAATCAAATTCTTGTAGAAGAAGAACCCATCTAATAAGTCTTGGTTTAGCATCTTTCTTTTCCATAAGGTATTTAATAGCAGCATGATCAGTGTGAACAGTTACTTTGGAATCAACAATATAAGGTTTGAACTTGTCACAAGCAAACACAACTGCTAAAAATTCTTTTTCAGTGGTAGCATAGTTTCTTTGAGAATTATCTAGATTTTTACTAGCATAATGGATAACATTTAATTTCTTATCAACTTTTTGTCCTAGAATAGCACCAATGGCATAATCACTAGCATCATACATAATTTCAAAGGGTAGGTTCCAATCAGGTGGTTGAACAACAGGTGCAGAAATCAAGATTTTCTTAAGGATTTCAAATGCTTCTACACAATCATCATCAAAAACAAAAGGTACATCTTTTTGCAAGAGATTAGTGAGAGGCCGATAAATTTTAGACAAGTCTTTAATAAATCTCCTATAGAAACCAGCATGACCAAGGAAACTTCTTATACCTCTGATATCCGTGTGACACGACATTTTTTCAATAGCATCTACTTTAGCTTTATCCATCTCAATACCTCTTACGAAGATTTTGTGTCCCAAGACAATGCCCTCGTTAAGCATAAAAATGCACTTCTCCAAATTCAAGACAAGATTGGTTTCTTCACATCTCTGCAAAACTCGATCAAGGTTGCTCAAGCAATCATCAAAAGAAGTTTCATAAACGAAGAGATTATCCATGAAAACCTCAACAATCTTTTCACAAAAGTCAGAGAATATAGCAGTCATACATCTTTGCAAGGTAGCAGGTGCATTGCATAAACCAAGTGGCATACATCTATAAGCAAAGGTACCGAAAGGGCAAGTAAAAGTTGTCTTTTCTTGATCCTCTTTTGACACATGTATTTGAGAGAAACCAGAGTAACAATCTAGAAAGAAGAAGTGTGTGTGTTTAGATAGTCCTTCTAGCATTTTATCAATAAAAGGTAGAGGGTAGTGATCTTTCCTAGTAGCTTTATTTATTTTCCTAAAATCAATTACCATTCTATATCCTGTAACAATTCTTTGCGGGATCAATTCATTTTTATTATTAGGAACAACAGTAATACCTCCCTTCTTTGGGACACAATGAACGGGACTAACCCATCTACTATCAGCAATAGCATAAATTATACCTGCCTCCATAAGCTTTAATATTTCATTTCTTACCACTTCTTTCATTTTAGGATTTAACCGGCATTGGTGATCAACAACTGGTATAGCATCAGGTACCATATTAATTTTATGCAGACATAGAGTGGGACTAATGCCCTTAAGATCGTCAAGAGTATATCCAATAGCAGCACGATGCTTCTTCAAAGTTTTCAATAATATCATTTCTTCGTGCTCTGAAAGGTTAGCACTAATAATAACATGATATATCTTCTTTTCATCAAGATAAGCATATTTCAGAGTATCCCGTAATTGTTTAAGCTCAAACAAGGGATTGCCCTTGGGTGGAGGAGGATCAACAAGTATTTCAACATGCAAGTTGTGCTTCAAAATAGGGTGTTGATCAAAGAAAATCCTATCTATTTCATCCTTTTCATTCATATGCATATCCTTTTCATGGTCTAGCAAATATTGTTCTAAGGGATCAGTAGGAGGCATAGAAATAGAAGCAAGACCAATAATTTCATCCTTACTAGGCAATTCTTTATCATGGGGTTGTCTACGAAATTTAGAGAAATTAAACTCATGGGACACATCCCTAAAACTCAAAGTAAGAGTTTGTTTCTCACAATCTATCCTAGCATTAACAGTATTCAAGAAAGGCCTACCAAATATAATGGGCCAAAAATCATCTTGGGGAACCAAGAACAAGAAAATCAGTAGGATATTTTATTTTCCCACACAAGACATCAACATCTCTAACAATCTCAACTCGTGCTATAGTATCTCTATTAGCAAGCTTAATGGTAACATCAATTTCCTCTAATTCAGCTGGTGCAATATAATTCATAATTTCTTGATATAATGTAAAGGGCATTGCACTCGCACTAGCACCCACATCACATAGGCCATAATAACAATGATCTCCTATTTTAACAGAAACAACAGGCATGCCAACTATAGGTCTATGTTTATATTTAGTATCAGGTCTAGCAATTCTAGCAGCTTCATCATAGAAATGAATAACATGCCCATCAATATTATCAACCAAGAGTTCTTTAACCATAGCAATACTAGGTTCAACTTTAATTTGTTCAAGGGGTGTAGGTGTTCTAACATAGCTCTTACAAACCATGATACGTCTCTAACGTATCTATAATTTTTTATGATGGCATGGTATTATATTATCTGTTTTGGATGTTTTATATGCATTAATATGCTATTTTATATTATTTTGGGGACTAACCTATTAATCTAGAGCCAAGTGTCAGTTTATGTTTTTTCCTTGTTTTTGAGTATTGCAAATATGGAATATTAAACGGAGTCCAAACAGAATAAAACCTTAGAAAGGAATTTTTCTAGAAGGAAACAAGTCATCCAAGCTTGGATTGCACTGATAACCCCCAAGTATAGGGGATCACAACAGTTTTCGAGGGTAGAGTATTCAACCAAAATTTATTAATTCAACACAAGGGGACCCAAAGAATATTCTTGAGTATTAGCAGCTAAGTTGTCAATTCAATCATGCCTGAACGACTTAATATTTGCAACAAAGTATTCAGTAGCAAGGTAATATGGTAGTAACGGTAATGGTGGCAAAGTGATAGTAGCAGTTTTGTAGTGATTGTAACAGTAGCAACGGAAAAGTAACTTTAGCAAATAACGGTATATGTAAAGCTCGTAGGTAATGGATCAATGATGGATAATTATGTCGAGTGGCATTCATCATGCAACAGTTATAACATAGGGTGACACCGAACTAGCTCCAATTCATCAATGTAATGTAGGCATGTATTCCATATATAGTCATACGTGCTTATGGAAAAGAACATGCATGACATCTTTTGTCCTACCCTCCCGTGGCAGCGGGGTCCTATTGGAAACTAAGGGATATTAAGGCCTCCTTTTAATAGAGAACCAGACCAAAGCATTAGCACTTAGTGAATACATGAACTCCTCAAACTACGATTATCATCGGAAAGAATCCATGTTATTTTCACCCTCGGGGATGCGGATCATAACTTGTAATAGGTGTCTACAACTTGCAAGATAGGATCAAGAACACACATATATTCATGAAAACATAATAGGTTCAGATCTGAAATCATGGCACTTGGGCCCTAGTGATAAGCATTGAGCATAGCAAAGTCATAGCAACATCAATCTCAGAACATAGTGGATACTAGGGATCAAACCCTAACCAAACTAACTCGATTACATGATAAATCTCATCCAACCCATCACTGTCCAGCAAGCCTACGATGAGATTACTCATGAACGGTGGGGAGCATCATGGAATTGGTGTTGAAGGATGGTTGGTGATGACAAAGGCATTGATTTCCCCTCTCCGGAGCCCAAAACGGACTCCAGATCTGGTTTCTCGAGGAAGAACAGGCGATGGCGGCGACTCTGTATCGTGAAACGCGATGAAATCTTCTCTCTAATTTTTTCCTCGACAAATAGGGTTATATGGAGCTGGAGAGGAGGTCGGAGGAGCCATGAGGGCCCCACAAGCCTGCTCGGCGCTGCCAGGGGGTGGCCGCGCCTAGCAGGCTTGTGGCCTGTAGGTGGCCCCCCTCTGGTTAATTCTTGCATGAGTATTTTCTATTAATTCAAAAAAAATCGCCGTAAATTTTTAGGATGATCCGAGAACTTTTATTTATGCACAAAAATAACACCAAGGCAATTCTGCTGAAAACAGCGCCAGTTCGGGTTAGTTCCATTCAAATCATGCAAATTAGAGTCCAAAACAAGTGCAAACAAGTTTGGAAAAGTAGATACGTTGGAGACGTATCAACTCCCCCAAGCATAAACCTTTGCTTGTCCTCAAGTAATTCAGTTGATAAACTGAAAGTGATAAAGAAAAACGTTTACAAACTCTGTTTGATCTTGCTTTTGTAAATATGTGTAACTTATGTTTAGATTTTTAGCAAAGATTATAAACTAACCACATTCACAATAAGATTTAGGTCTCACATTTACTCATGACAATGGTATAACCAACTAGCAAGCAATAATAACAAGTCTCGGATGACAACAATTTTATCAAAACAATCATGATACAATATGACATAATGGTATCTCGCTAGCCCTTTCTGAGACCGCAAAACATAAATGCAGAGCACCTCTAGAGAACAAGGACTTACTAAACATTGTAATTCACGGTGAGAGAGATCTAGTCATGCTCACACTCAATATCAATTAATAGCAAGGCATACAAATGACAATGGTGTTCTCTATCTGGTGCCTTTTATAAGAGGATGATGACTCAACAATAAAGTAAATGGAAAGACCCTTCACAGAGGGAAGCATTGATTTGCAGAGGTGCTAGAGCTCAAGCTTTTAAAACAGAGATAGGTAATGATTTTGGAGCGGTATGCTTTCGTTGCTCACATAACGTGTTGGAAATATGCCCTAGAGGCAATAAATAAAGTGTTTATTATTATATTTCCTTGTTCATGATAATTGTTTATTGTCCATGCTATAATTGTATTTATTGGAAACACATTACATGTGTGGATAAATAGACAACACGTTGTCCCTAGTATGCCTCTAGTGAACTAGCTCGTTGATCAAGGTTTCCTAGCCATTGACATGTGATGTCATTCGATAACGGGGTCACATCATTAGGAGAATGATGTGATAGACAAGACCCAAACTACAAATGTAGCATATGATCGTGTCAGTTTATTGCTATTGTTTTCTACATGTGAAGTATATGTTCCTATGACCATGAGATCATGCAACTCACGGACACCGGAGGAGTGCCTTGTGTGTATCAAATGTCGCAACATAACTGGGTGACTATAAAGGTTCTCTACAAGTATCTTCGAGGGTGTCTGTTGGGTTGCCATGGATCAAGACTGGGATTTGTTACTCCGGGTGACGGAGAGGTATCTCAGGGCCCACTCGGTAATACAACATCACAATAAGCCTTGCAAGCAATGTGACTAAGTGTTAGTCATGGGATCTTGTATTACGGGACGAGTAAAGAGACTTGCCGGTAACGAGGTTGAACTAGGTATGGAGATACCGACGATCGAATCTCGGGCAAGTTACATACCGAAGAACAAGGGGAACATCATACGGGAATAACTGAATCCTTGACATAGAGGTTCGACCGATAAAGATCTTCATAGAATATGTCGGAACCAATATGGGCATTTAGGTCCCGCTATTGGTTATTACCGTAGAGGTGTCTCGGTCATGTCTGCATAGTTCTCAAACCCGCAGGGTCTGCACACTTAAGGTATGGTGACGTTTTGGTAGTATAGAGTTATGCATGGTGGTGACTTAAGGTTGTTCGGAGTCCCGGATGAGATCTCGGACGTCACAAGGAGCTCCGGAATGGTCCGGAGGTAAAGATTGATATATAGGAAGTCCTGTTTTGGTCGCCAGAAAAGTTTTGGGCTCATCCGTAGTGTACCGGGAGTGCCAGTAGTGTATCGGGAGACCATCGGGAGGTGTATTTCGACCCAAGAGGCTACATGGGCTGTGGGAGGGTGAATACAAGCCTTTAGTGGGCTGGTGGAAGTCCCAAATAAGGCCCTTGTGGCTGAGAAGAAAATCCCAAAGAGAAAAAGGTGGAAAAAGGCAAAAAGACCAAATAAGGAAGGAGTCCTAGTCCTACTAGGATTGGAGGAGGATTCCTCCTCTCCTCCCTTCAGCCGAAGCCTAGATGGCTTGGACCTTGGGCCAAGCCTCCTCCTCTCTTCCTCTTCTATATACTAGAGGTTTTAGGGTTTTGGCACAAGATTTTCAGCCACTGCAACCCTACCCTCTAGTTCGTAGTTCCTCCTCTAGATCAATTTCAGCGGTGCTTAGGCGAAGCCCTTCTGAGATTACTCCACCACCATTGTCGCAGCGCCGTCATGCTATCGGAGAACTCGTCTACCTCTCTGCTTGTCACACCCAAGATGCGGTCCTATCCTTTTTTTGGCACGAGGGCCTCGACAGGGATAGAAGCGCATCTCGATGCGTTCGCAAGAATGGATATCATTACAAGTATATGTACAGAAGAGATGAGTATATTAAATTGGCTTACACTCGCCACAAGATACATCAGAGTCACATCAATACAATAACATCTCAGACATCATACATAAGAGAAGGGTCCGGCTACGGACGGAATCAAACGATAAAATGACATCCACCCTTGCTATCCCAGGCTGCCGCCTGGAACCCGTACAAGATTGAAGAAGAAGAAGAAGAAGAAGAAGGACTCCAAATCAAATCAAGCAACTTGCTCACATCAAATCGTCACATTACCTGTACCTGCAATTGTTGTTGTAGTAATCTGTGAGCCACAGGGACTCAACAACCTCATTTCCAAGGGTATCAAGACTATTAAATCTTAATAGGTGAGGATTTGGTTAAGTGGTGAGGTTGCAGCACGCCGCTAAGCATTTATTTGAGTGGCTAACTTAAGAGTACAAAAAGTAAAGTATGGTGGTCTACTCACGACGGACGATAACTAGAAATGATCACTAACTGATCCTGAACACCTACTTACGTCAAACATAACCCCACCATGTTCTCTTTCGGATAAGGACTCACGAGAAGAGACAGTCACGGTTACGCACACAGTTGGTGTATTTTATTTGAGTTTACTTCAAGATTTCTTTGACCGGGTGTTAGACAAAGTATCCAAGATTCCCACATAACCGCGGGCACGGCTTCTTGAAAAGATTTAACCCTGCAGGGGTGCTCCAACAAATCCATCAGAAATTAACCACGCACAGCAGGAATAACCTTAACCACGGATCTCATGATCATCCTAGGTAATTCCAAAAGAAATCCAACACCTTGAGATAGCCCGAAGAATAATCGGAATTCCTCACTCAAGACGTTCGAAAAAGGTAAAACAAATCCAGCAAGGCCGCCCGACGGGTCGATGAACCCGATAGGAGCGACGTATCTTGTTCTCAGGACATGGCCGGATTGGACTAGCTACAAGGAAGAAAAACCAATCCCCGAGTTTCCTCGAGGTGGCCTTGCAGGCAGCCCATTTTGGACCAATACTCATGAGGAGCACTGGCCTGGGGGTTGATTAAATTATCCGCGGGTGCCGACGGGTTCCAATGCAATTTTATTAGTTATTAGGCAAATGGAGTACCAATGTTGGGCCTTGCCAGACAAGCTTTATTCTAACCCGAAAATCAAGGGGGTCCCCATAACAATCCCGAGCATGTTAGGAGTGCTCAATTATGGAACATAACACCGGTTCACAAGTAACTAGGGCGGCAACAGCGGAACAAAACACTGAGCAAAAGGCCAAGCCTTCCACCCTTTACCAAGTATATATGTGCATTAAATTAAATAGCAGCAATATTGTGATATAACAAAAGCATGTCCATGTTGGCACATGGAAGCAATTGCACTTGCAGCTAGAAATGCTACAGGAAGGGCTGAGCAAGCGGTAACATAGCCAAACAAAGGTTTGCTGGGATGTGGAGGGGTTAGTGGCTTTTCATGGCAATGTTGGGAGGCTTGTCAAACAGGTGGTAGGTAGCGTGACATAGCGAAAGAAAACGAGACATCTAGCATGGCAATGATAGTAATGGTATCTAGGGAAATGTGTCATCTTTCCTGAGATCCCGCTCGGAAGAAGACCGAGTCCATGAAGAAGACAAACCAATGTAGTCGAACGAATCCTCACACTCCGAATGCTTTCGGAACTCTATCGAGAAGAAGCAATCCGAAACAAACAATCAACACAAGATACACCACAACATATGCATGACACGATGCACAACCAAAGATGATGCATGTCCAGTTTAATATGCAATGCATGACAATTCACGACAATCAATATCACACATTAAGTGAAGCTCAATATGCAACGAGTTTCATATGGTCGAAACTCCACGTTCAAAACAGAGCTCCGGTTCAACCACAATCAACGAAACAAGTTTTAGTTGAAATCTGCCAAAACCGCAAGATAGCATTTTTCACTCATGAAAACAACAAGCTACAAGATTTCAAAATGCACTAACTAAGCATGGGGCAGTAGTATACAACATCCACTTCATTTCATCTTCACAAATCATATTCAAAACATTCATGGATCACTTCGTAGGAAGCTCACAACAAGGCTACTTGAAAACAGTTTCAGACTTGGTGAAAATAGCAGTTTTTGACAGTGCAGTCTTTATCACGAAGGCATATTGACAGAAGAGAAACTATATGCTACAGAGCATATTATGGCATGAAACTTAACAGCATACTAGATGACAATATCAACTACAAATAATCCATTACACCTACCACAAAAGAGTTCTAGATCACTAGCAAATCACATGGCAAGACAGCAACAAAATATTATAGATTCCAGACTTAGAATTATTTTAGTATCTCTAAAACAGCAGAATTTTTATACCAAGTTGACCACAACAAAACAAGCCCTAACATGCACTTCTAGGACAACCAAAATGTCCAAGGGCTAGGACACATAACAAAGGCCATTTCTCATGTTAAAAATTATTCATATCATGCACGGATTTAATCACACGAAAATGACAAAAGGGCATCACCGCATAAATGACCTGCACGCAAACATGCTCAAATGGCAAAACTAAATGCACAGATAAATCCTATGGATTATTCTACCCCGAAAACATATATAATATGCTTAGGTTCATGTGGACAATTAATCACAATTAAATATGCAAGTGTTAGGCCTAATCACGTTATAGCAATTCATTTATGAAAATAAATACAAACATGATGCCAACATTTTTATCATGCATGAAAATGAGATGCCAATGAGATGAACATTTTTATACTTAATTTTTTATTTAATTCCCGATGCATGTTAAATAAATATGCGAAAATGAAAAATGACATATATGCAAATAGCCGGAAAAAGGCATGTTAAACATTTTAGGCATTGATGAACATGACATATTAATGATCTACACATTTTCTAAGCATATTACATGTATACAACATTTTTATACGGTGCACGGTTAATTTTATATGACTTTTAAAACAAGCAATGGTTATACACGGAACAAAAATAAAACGCAAAAAAAGGGGTTGGGGCTGCTCACCAGGCCACTTGGGCCGGCTGGGGCAGCGGCTGCACTGCGTTGGGGCGAGGAGGCCGAGGCCCACGCGCTGGGGTCAATGCGAGCGCTGGAGGGAGCGCGCGGCTCGTCCTGCTCCCGCACGCAACAGGCAGCGGCGGCGGCGGCCAACCACGAGGGACGCGACGACAGAGGGTCGGACGGGGCTGGCGATGGCCGGGATGGCTGGGACGACGGATCCGGCGGCGCCCTTGCCGGATCTGGCCAGCGGCTAGCCGGGACGGCGGCGAGCTCGACGAGCGTCCATGGCGGCTCGGATCCTACGGGACAGAGGAAGCAGGTGAGTGGGACAAGGAGAGGAGAAGGAGGAAAGGCTGGTCCGGCGGGGCTCTGGCTCCGGCGGCTCCAGCCAGGGGTGGCTGCTCTCTGGCGAGGCCGGCTGGCCATGGGGCTGCGGAGCTGCGGGATCGGGGCTGCCATGGGAGCAAGGGAGCTCCATGGGAGCTCGGGCAGGAGCTCGGCTGGTTCGGGCCTGAGCGGGCCTGACGACTGGAGGAGGGAGAATCTAGGGTTTGGCACGGGATTCTAGGAGGGATTAGGGTTGGCTTCCCAATTAGGAAGGGGGAGGGACTATATATAGGTTTCGGGGCTAGGGTTAGCGGTCGCTGTCCGATTTCGGACCGTCGGGTGTCGACTCGACGATCCGGAAGCAGAGGGGGCTACGGATGGCTCTGCAGATGGTCTAGGGGAGATGAGAGGGAAGTGCGACCCATGACACGAAGTTTATAAAACACCGACAAACGTCCAACGAACCGATAACCGCACTGCTACGACTGACCGACGGGGTATCTAACAAACTCAGAACGCGACGAAAATTGATAGGCGGTCTACCTATGCTCTAACAAGACCGCACGCCAAGTTTCAACTCAATCCAAGAATATTTTTAGCGCGCATTAAAAACGGTTTTATTTAAATGATGTCGCGGGTGCGTGCATGTGTGGTTGGTCTCAAAATGGTCAGCGACAAGAACGGAGAGAACCGGCAACTACGAATGAATGCAAGTTTTGAAAACGAGTGATGATGCTATGCAGATGATGCGAATGATGCGATGATGAATGCAATAACCAAACGAAACACAAACGAGAATGGAAACACAAGGGAATCTTCTGGAATCTTCTGGAGCATCGGTCCCGGGCTGTCACACCGCTCCCTCTTGCTGGATCAAGAAGGCGGAGATCATCATCAAGTCGTACGTGTGCTCAACACGGAGGTGCCGTCCGTTCGGTGCTAGATCGGGAGGGATCGTGATTGGAGGATGCTCAGCGATTTGGATCACGAAGACGTTCGACTACATCAACTGCATTTCTTAACGCTTCCCGCTTAGCGATCTACAAGGGTACGTAGATCCACTCTCCCTCTCGTAGATGCTCATCACCATGGATAGATCTTGCGTGTGCTTAGGAAATTTTTTGTTTCCCATGCAACATTCCCCAACATAACGACCAAGAGGTTTTCAATATCTTCCATGCTAGATACATTATAAGCGGTTCCCAAACAAAATGGTAAAGTTTTTACTCCCCCTCTACCAATCAGTCACACTCAACGACGGGCCAAATTCACGGGTACCGTCCATACAAACACAGTCCTGGGGAGTTTTGTTTAATTATATTTTGCTTTTTATTTCGAGCATGGAACTGGGCATTCCGATTACCAGCCACTTTCTCGTGAATGATCGTGACTCAATACATATAGTGAGAATAACCCACCTAGGATGGAAGATACTGACAGCACCCAGTCACCACATGAGCGAATTGGGCATACAAAACAGCAAGTTTATTTGAAGGTTTAAAGTTTAGCACATGCAAATTTAGTTGGGACGGCAGGTAAATACCGTATATAGGTAGATATGGTGGACTCATATGGAAAAACTTTGGGTTTATTGAGATGGATGCACAAGCAGTATTCCCACTTAATACATGTGAAGGCTAGCAAAAGACTAGGGAGCGACCAACTAGACAGCGACACAGTCATCAACATGCTTTGAGATTAACCAACATTGAATGCAAGCATGAGTAGGATATAATTCACTATAAACATACATATTGTGGAGGCTATGTTGATTTGTTTCAACTACATGCGTGAACATGTGCCAAGTCAAGCCACTTGAATCATCTAGAGGAGGATACCATTCTATCATACTACATCACAACCATTGTAATGCGCATGTTGGCACTGAAGACGAACCATTATCCACTCTTAGCTAATTAAGTATGGCATGAATAACTATAATATCTAATTGTTATTGCAAACATGTTCAACCCATAATGTACTGAATTTGGAACAATGAGCTAATCATATTTACAAAAGCAAGATAGGTTGAGTTTATACCAGCTTTTCTCCATCTCAATCTTTTCATCCAATATCGTCATTATTGCCTTTCACTTGCACGAATGAATGACGTGAATAATAATAAGAGTGCACATGCATTGGACTAAGCTGGAATCTGCAAACAATAAACCAAAGGAGAAGACAAGGCAATATGGGATCTTTGTAAGATAAACAATAGTGCATATGAGAGCCACTCAACACGTCATCGTGGTCTTGTCCTTATGACCCAATGAAAAGAAAGGAAAATTATTTACACAGGAAATCTCCCAACAAGAAGAAAGAAGAACGAGCAATCTTTTTGGGTTTTCTCTTTAATGCTACAACTAGGAAATAAAGCTAGAACTTTTTTTTGTATTTTCTTCAAAGTTAATTAAACACACAAGAAGAAAGCAAAACAAGAATTAAACTACCATGGATAGTACAATGAAAAAGTATGAACACAGAGAACTGAAATAAGTGTGTGAACATGAATATAATGTCGGTGAGAAATACGTGCTCCCCCAAGCTTAGGCTTTTAGCCTAGGTTGGTCTAGGGCCATGGCTGGAAATAACCTTCTCCAGGATACTCCGGAGGACACTAAGGGTTTCACTAATTAGCGACCTCCTATGGATCCCACTGAAAGATTGGGACCTGATACGGATCAAGGGCCGGTGCCTTCTCAGGTGTTGGAGGTTGTGTCAAACCCTAATAATGGTAGATGTCATCGGGCATAACAGTGTACCTGCCTGAATGAATATCGAATAGAGAAGAAGCAGGTAGAGTAATAACCTCACAAGTACCCTGACTAAATACTAAATTGTAAAGCAGCCTCCTATCATCATTCTTTTTAGTAACATCATTGGCTACCATACGGTCATAATCTAGAAACTTCGAGGGTATCAGATTTTCATCTTTCCCGTGAAGCCTAATAGGTATCTCAAAATTTTTAGCTAAACGAGATGCATAGATACCTCCGAATATGGGCCCCTTCGAACGGTTGGTGTTCAACCGTTGGTCCACCATAGCACCCAGACTAAGGGTTCTATCAGCAAGTAAAGCATGACGCAAAATAGCGAGGTCTGGGGCACTAAGGCTACCACTCTCCTAACGACCAACTAGACATCTTCCGGCAAATAATGAATAATAGCGTACCACATGAAAATGTAAACTAGTTGACCTTGCCCTTGACACGCATCTCTCTTCTCCTATAGTGATTGCGGCAATAAAATCTTCGATGTCTCAAGGACGTGGTTCCCTGATGCTACCCTCATAGGGTATCTTGCAAACTTTGCAAAAATCATAAAGGTTCATTTTCTTAGGCACATCAGATAAGTGAAATTCTACTGTAGGAGGGTCTTCTCTAGGATGAAAATGAAAATTCTGCACAAGGTATTAGTGATTAAGGGGTACTGGTCACACTTATCGTTGAGGAAGTCGGTGATGCCGGCATTCTCGACCAAATAATAGAAATCTTCATAAATTCCGGCCGCCCTCAAGAATGTGTCACACGGTCGGATTTCTGTGACGTGAGGAAGATTATATTTGGGTTTCTCCTTCATTTCATTTTCATCTTCCTTAGAACCCCGGATTGAAGAACCTCTTAGTAACCTTCTCAACATTTCTGAAAAATTCTGAAATTTTTAGTGAGTGCAAATAAAGGTGAACAAAACTCAACTAAACTCATAGTAACTACTCCTTCAAGTTCCTAGAGACTATATCATGCATCAAAACTACTTGGGACCATACAAATTTGACATGCAAGCTCAAGAACACGGTCACCAAAACAGCAAAAATTTGCAATATATAAGGCACTACAACAAAAACTAATTGGACCATTGGAGAAGTCACATAGCAATGAACAATCCCCTAAAACAGTTTTGCAAATGGAGCTTTGAGCAAGGAGATCCAAAATGGCAGCAAGATGAGCTAGAACACGGGTTTGAGCAATGGTGGGATTTTTTCTAGGGGAAGATGAAGCGAATGGGTGCTGGAATAAGTGTAGGGGGGCCATGTGGGACCCACAAGCCCCAAGGGCGTGGCTAGGGGGTGGCCGCGCCCTGCAGGCTTGTGGCCCACTGGTGTAGCCCCCTGATGCATTCACAGTGCCAAAAATTCTTAAATATTCCAGAAAAATCATACTAAATTTTCAGGGGATTCTGGGAACTTTTTTTAGGTCATTTTTCTATTGTGTGGAAAACTCAGAAAATAGAAAAATAATAGCATTTTTACTTAATTTCATCTAGGTAACAAAAAGTAAAAGTTAGGTGCAGGAAGTTCTGCTTTCTAGATTCGTCCATCTCATGCTTATCAAAAGCAATCCATCAATAAGGTTGATCAAGTCTCATTAATAAACTTCTTTCGAATAACATGAAACCGAAGAATTTTCGAATAACACTAAGTTACCTCAATGGGGATATGAATTTCCCCAACAATAAGCATATAACATTTCTTCTTGACAGTAGGAAGAGGGAACTCAAAGTCTCCAATATTGATTGTTGAAATTTTTTCAATAGAGTTGATACTATGAACATGACGTTGTTTCTTCGGAAAGTGTACCATATGTTCATTACCGTTAATATGAAAGGTGACATTGCCCTTGTTGCAATCAATAACATCCCCTGTAGTATTCAAAAAGGGTCTACCAATGATGATCGACATACTGTCGTCCTCGGGAATATCAAGAATAACAAAGTCCGTCAAGATAGTAGCATTTCCAACTATGACATGTACATCCTCACAAATACCGATAGGTAGAGCAGTTGATTTATCATCCATTTGAAAAGAGATTTCAGTAGGTGTCAACTTATTCAAATCAAGTCTACGGTATAAAGAGAAATGCATAACACTAACACCAGCTCCAAGATCACATAAAGCAGTTTTAACATAATTCCCTTTAATAGAGCATGGTATAGTAGGTACTCTGGGATCTCCTGGTTTCTTAGGTATTCCACCTTTAAAAGTATAATTAGGTAGCATGGGGGAAATCTCAGCTTTCGGTATCTTTCTTTTATTTGTCACAATATCTTTCATATACTTAGCATAAGGACACATTTTCAAAATATCAGTCAAGCGCATACCTAAAAAGACCGGTCTAAGCATTTCAGCAAAGCGCTCAAAGTCCTCATCATCCTTTATCTTGGATGGTTTAGGAGGAAAGGGCATGGGTTTCTAAACCCATGGTTCTCTTTCTCTACCATGTTTCCTAGCAATGAAGTCTCCTTTATTGTATCTTTTATTCTTAGGTTGTGGGTTATCAAGATCATCAGCAAGTTCAATCTCCACATCATTATCATTACTAGGTTGACCATCAATATGAATATCATTATTAATGTTATCACTAGGCTCATGTTCATCACCAGATTGTGTCTCAGCATCATAAATAGAAATATCATTTGGATTCTCAGATGTACCTATAACAGGTTCACTAGCAGCATGCAAAGTACTATCATCATTTTTTCCTACTCTTATTGGAAGGAATAGGTGCATCAGTATTAACTCTCTGAGAATCTTGTTCAATTCTCCTAAGATGGCCCTCGGGATACAAAGGTTCCTGAGTCATTCTACCACCTCTAGTCACAACATTAACAGAATGATCATTGTCTTTACTATTCATCTCATTAAGCAAATCATTTTGAGCCTTAAGTACTTGTTCTACTTGAGTGGTTACCATCGAAGCATGTTTACTAATAAGCTTAATATCATTGACAGTTCTACTCAAATAATCACCCAAGCAATCAACCATATAAGCATTATGTTTCACTTGTCTACTAACATAGGCATTGAAATTTTCTTGCTTGATAATAAAATTATCAAATTCATCCAAGCATTGGCTAGCAGGCTTATTATAAGGAACATATATTTCATCAAATCTACTGAGAGAAATTACCTCTACTACCTATGTCGGGTTATCAAGACCATGTATTTCTTCAATAGGTGGTAGATTCTTAACATCTTCAGCTTTTATACCCTTTTCTTCCATAGATTTCTTTGCCTCTTGCATATCTTCGGGACTGAAGAATAGAATACATCTTTTCTTTGGAGTGGGCTTTTGAGGTGATTCGGGAATAGTCCAATCATTATCATTGCTCAATATGTTATTCAATAGTAATTTAGCTTGTTCAATAGTTCATTCCCTAAAAACACAACCAGCACAACTATCTAGGTAGTCCATAGAAGCATCGGTTAGTCCATTATAGAAGATATCAAGTATTTCATTTTTCTTAAGAGGGTGATCAAGAAAAGCATTAACTAATTAAAGAAGCCTCCCCAAGCTTGTGGGAGACTCTCTTCTTCAATTTGCACAAAGTTAAATATTTCCTACAAAGTAGCTTTTTTCTTATGGGCAGGAAAATATTTTTCACATAAGTAATAAACCATGTCCTGGGGACTACGCACACAACCAGGAGCAAGAGAATTAAACCATTTCTTAGCATCACCCTTTAATGAGAAAGGAAACAACTTAAGAATATAGTAATAGCAATTTTTTTCCTCATGAGTAAATAGGGTGGCTATATCATTCAATTTGGTAAGATGTGCCACAACGGTTTCAGATTCATAACCATGGAAAGGATCAGATTCAACCAAATTAATTAACTTAGGATCAACAGAGAATTCATAATCCTTATCAGTAACAAAGATGGGTGAAGTAGCAAACTTACTCATAACAGAAGGTGAATAAAGTGCAGAGCTAGATGGCAGTTCCTTACCTCCGCTCGTAGTAGAGGGATAGATCTTGGTTTTTGGATCTCTTAGATTCTTTATAGTGATCAACAGATATACATCCCAAGTGACCCAGAGAATAAAGCTATGCTCCCCAGCAACGACATCAGAAAAAGGTCTTGATAACCTACAAGTATAGGGGCTCGCAACAGTTTTCGAGGGTAGAGTATTCAACCCAAATTTATAGATTCGACACAAGGGGAGCCAAACATTATTCTCGAGTATTAGCAGTTGAGTTGTCAATTCAACCACACCCGAAAGACTTAATATCTGTAGCAAAGTATTCAGTAGCAAGGTAATATGGTAGTAACGGTAACAGTGGCAAAGTGATAGTAGTAGTTTTGTAGTGATCATAATAGTAGCAATGAAAAAGTAACTTTAGCAAAGATCAGCATATGGAAATCTCATAGGCAATGGATCAGTGAGGGGTAATTATGTCAAATGGAATTCATCATGCAACAGTTATAACATAGGGTGACACAGAACTAGCTCCAATTCACGAATGTAATGTAGGCATGTAGTCCATATATAGTCATACATGCTTATGGAAAAGAACTTGCATGACATCTTTTGTCCTACCCTCCCGTGGTAGCGGGGTCCTATTGGAAACTAAGGGATATTAAGGCCTCCTTTTAATAGAGAACCGGACCAAAGCATTAGCACTTAGTGAATATATGAACTTATCAAACTACGGTAATCACCGTAAAGAATCCTGGTTATTGTCACCCTGGGGATGCGGATCATAACTCGTAATAGGTGTCTACAACTTGCAAGATAGGATCAAGAAGACACATATATTCATGAAAACATAATAGGTTCATATCTGAAATCATGGCACTCGGGCCCTAGTGACAAGCATTAAGCATAGCAAAGTCATAGCAACATCAATCTTGGAACATAGTGGATACTAGGGATCAAACCCTAACAAAACTAACTCGATTACATGATAAATCTCATCCAACCCATCACCGTCCAGCAAGCCTATGATGAGATTAGTCACGAAGAGTGGGGAGAATCATGGAATTGGTGATGAAGGATGGTTGGTGATGACAAAGGCGTCAATTTCCCCTCACTGTAGCCCAAAACAGACTCCAGATCTGGTCTCTTGAGGAAGAACAGGCGATGGCGGCGGCTCCGTATCGTGAAACGCGATGAACTCTTCTCTCTAAATTTTTTTCTTGAGAAATAGGGTATATGGAGTTGGAGAGGAGGTCAAAGGAGCCACGAGGGCCCCACAAGCTTGCTTGGCACGGCCAGGGGGGTGCCCGCGCCTAGCAGGCTTGTCGCCTGTAGGTGGCCCCCCTCTGGTTAATTCTTGTGCCAGTATTTTTTATTAATTCCAAAAATATTCTTTGTAAATTTTTAAGACGATCCGAGAACTTTTATTTCTGCACAAAAATAACACAAAGTCAATTTTGCTAAAAATAACATCAGTACGAGTTAGCTCCATTCAAATCATGCAAATTAGAGTCCAAAACAAGGGCAAAAGAGTTTGTAAAAGTAGATACGTTGGAGACGTATCATGCACGTCAGGGGAGGTCCCAGGGCGCCACAAGCCTGCTAGGCGCGGGCCCCCTAGCCGCGCCTAGCAGGCTTGTCGCCTCCTGGAAGGTCTCCTAATCCTAATTCTTGGCCTATAAATACCCAAATATTCCCCCAACATAAAAAATAGCAACGCAAATACTTTTCCGCCGCCGGAAGCCTCCATTCCCGAGAGATCCAATCTTGGAGCCTTTTCCGGTAATCTGCTGGAGGGGGTTTCGATCATGGAGGGCATTTACATCAACTCAATTGCCCCTCCGATGGTGCGTGAGTAGTCCACCATAGACCTACGGGTCCTTAGATAGTAGCTAGATGTCTTCTTCTCTCACTTTGATCTTCAATACCATCTTCTTCATGATCTTCATGGAGATCAATCCGATGTAATCCTCTTTTGTGGTGTGTTTGTCAAGATCCGATGAATTGTGAGTTTATGTTCAGATTATCCATGAATCTTATTTGAATCTCCTCTGATTTCTTATATGCATGATTTCATATCCTTGCAAGTCTCTTCGAGTTATTGGTTTCGTTTTGGCAACTAGATTGGTAATTCTTGCAATGGGAGAAGTGCTTGGTTTTGGGTTCAATCTTGCGGTGTCCTCACCCAGTGACATAGTAGGGGTAGCGAGGGACGTATTGTATTATTTCCATCAAGGGTAACAATATGGGGTTTTCATCATATTGCTTGAGTTTATCCATCTACATCATGTCATCTTTCTTAATGCGTTACTCTATTCTTCATGAACTTAATACTCTAGATGCAGGCAGGAGCCATTCGATGTGTGGAGTAATAGTAGTAGATGCAGAATCGTTTTAGTCTACTTGTCACGGACGTGATGCCTATATGCATGATCATTGCCTTGGATAACTACATGATTATTCGCTTCTCTATCAATTGCTTGACAGTAATTTGTTTACCCACCATGATATTTTCCTTTAAGAGAGAAGCCTCTAGTGAAACCTATGGCCCTCGGGTCTATATTCCATCATATATTTTAAGATCTATACTTGCTGCAATTTAGTTACCTTTTACTTTCTGCACTCATTACATCTATCTCTATCGGATCTAATCCTTGCAAATAACCATGAAGGGATTGACAAGCCCTTTATAACCGTGAAGCAATTTATTTACCTTTTACTTTCTGCACTTGTTACTTTATTTGAAATTTGCCTCTCATTTTCCTCTCCCCCACTTCTAAAACGATTTTCAGAAAATACCAAAAAAGATTCGCCTCTCTATTCTTCCTCTTTTTGTTGCCTCTTTCTTGCTGGACCACTATGTATAATATTACCACGCCCCCTTGTCACCAAATTTTGAAGTTCCTGACTTCAAACAAAAACAAGGGGAAATTTTGAAAGATACTTGGAATAGATTAATGGAATCTTATCGTATTTCCTATCTAAAAGGGGATGCAAATGTTTTGCTTACAAATTTTTACATTGGTTTAGCTTTGCATCATAAGGAGCTTCTAGATTTCACCTCTACAGGTAATTCCGGTAACGATGAACCAGATGCATAGGACAAAACTTCTGTTTAAATTCCAATTTCAATCGGTTGTAATTCCATGATCCAATACCATCACATAGCCTATACCAGTTCAATGCCTTCTCCTTCAAAGATAAAGGAAATACCTTATTCTTGACATCATCCTATGGGAAACCTGCAAGCTTAAATAATCCACAAACTTCATCCACCTAGATTAGATGCAAGTCACGATGTAGTGTTCCATCTCCTGCATAAGGATTGGCTAGCAGTTTCTCAATCATACTCAAAGGAATTTCATAATAAATATTTTTAGTAGGTTCAGTAGGTTGAGGAGCAACTCTTTGTGCTTCCGGTCGAGGTGAAGATACCCCAAAAAAGCCCCTCAAAGGATTATTTTCCATAGTAACAAGTGACAGTAAATTTCAGCACACTATATAATTTTTTTCCTTACCAGATTCCACTCACAAAAGGTGCTTCACTCCCAGCAATGGCGCCAAAAAAGAGTCTTGATGACCCACAAGTATAGGGGGTCTATCGTAGTCCTTTTTATAAGTACGAGTGTCGAACCCAACAAGGAGCAGAAGGAAATGACAAGCGGTTTTCAGTAAGGTATTCTTTGCAAGCACTAAAATATTCGGTAATAGATAGTTTTGTGATAACGTAATTCGTAATGGGTAGCAATTAATAAATGTAGCAAAGTGCAGAAAGGTGGCCCAATCCTTTTTGTAGCGAAGGACAATCCTGGATAAACTCTTATATAAAACGAAGCGCTCCCGAGGACACATGGGAATTTCTGTCAAGCTAGTTTTCATCATGCTCATTTGATTCGCGTTCGTTACTTTGATAACTTGATATGTGGGTGAACCGGTTCTTGGGTGCTTCCATTACTTGGACAAGCCTCCCACTTATGATTAACCTCTCTCGCAAGCATCCACAACTACGAAAGAAGAATTAAGATAAATCTAACCATAGCATGAAACATATGGATCCAAATCAGCCCCTTACGAAGCAACACATAAACTAGGGTTTAAGCTTCTGTCACTCTAGCAACCCATCATCTACTTATTACTTACCAATGCCTTCCCCTAGGCCCAAATAATGATGAAGTGTCATGTAGTCGATGTTCACATGGCACCACTAGAGGAGAGACAACATACATCTCATCAAAATATCGTACGAATACCAAATTCACATGATTACTTATAACAAGACTTATCCCATGTCCTCAGGAACAAATGTAACTACTCACAAAGCATATTCATGTTCATAATCATAGGAGTATTAATTATGGTTAAGGATCTGAACATATGATCTTTCACCATGTAAACCAACTAGCATCAACGACAAGGAGTAATCAACACAACTAGCAACCCACAGGTACCAATATGAGGTTTTGACACAAATATCGGATACAAGAGATGAACTAGGGTTTGGAGAGGAGATGGTGCTAGTGAATATGATGATCGAGGTTGACCCCCTCTCAATGAGAGGATCGTTGGTGATGGCGATGGCTTCAATTTCCCCCTCCGCGAGGGAAGTTTCTCCGACAGAACAGCTACGTCGGAGCCCTAGATTGGTTCTGCCCAAGTTCTGCCTCAAGACGGTGGCGCTTCGTCCCAGGTCAAAACCCTTTATATAGCAAAAGATGGGCACCGGAGGGCTGCCAGGGAGCCCACAAGCCACAAGGGCGTGGCTAGGGGGTAGGCTATGCCCAGCAAGCTTGTGACCTCCTGGTGGGTCCCCTCTGGTATTTCTTTTGCCCAATATATTTTATATATTCCAAACTAATTTTCCATTGCTCTTCAAGACTTTTGGAGTTGTGTGGAATAGGTCTCTCATATTTGCTCCTTTTCCAGTCTAGAATTCTAGCTGTCGACATTCTCCTTATTCATGTAAACCTTGTAAAATAAGAGAGAAAAGGCATAAGTATTGTATCATAATGTGTAATAACAGCCCATGATGCAATAAATATCAATATAAAAGCATGATGCAAAATGGACGTATCACTGGTCACATAGTCTACTTTGCATATCGCATTGAATTTGCTTCTTGACCACAACTTTCCATGAGTGCATCTAGGTAATCCTTCACTAGAGGATTGTGAGCATACAACACTCTCAAATGATGCTAATGCTTCCTCTCACTGAATGTATATGATGCTGACCATAAGTTCTCATCATAAACTTTACCTTTGAATTTGTTTCGGAAATTTTGCGCTAGGTGTCGCATATATTCCCTATGCTCCACTCCAGGGAATACAATTTCCACTGCACTCTCCAACCTTGCAAGCATCTACGTGTATAGCTAAACCTGGGGGTGTACCTAAAAGGTTGCGCAACTATTGCAGAAACTAGACCGAACTTTCCTTGGACTCTGCCTCCACCACACCAAATGCGACTGGGAATAGATGGTTGTGGCCATCAACTACAGAAGCTGACACCAGTTGTCCTCTCCACCTTCCATTCAAAGTAGTTGCATCAATAGCCAAATAGGGCCTGCAACCATCCAGAAACCCCTGCCAACAAGCCTTGAAACAGACAAAAGCCCTCTTGAAGCACTCTTTCTCATTTGACTTTTCTTTTTTGTATGGAACTATATGCTTCTCAATCTCTACAACACTCCCTGGACTAACAGCTTCCACTTTAGCTTTAAATTTGTAGAGCAACTAAAAGCTCTCATTCCTAGGGCCATTAATCCAGTCAAGAGCTATTTCCTTAGCATAAAAATCCTCATGTAAGGTATAACAATCTTGTACTTCTCAAATACCTACCCTTGGAGTTCTGTTGGACCAAGTGTTATTTTTCTCTCAACCAATCCAAAATTGCATCTGCCACCCACGTAGTATTTGCTAGCTTTCTTTTAGCCTTCCCTCCTCCCCCTCCAGCTAGATAAGTGTGCTCGTGTGGGTTCCTTTTTATCTAAAAAAATATGATCTGAAAACATTACACAATGATCTGAAAATAGAATCAGTATAAACTGAAATACACAAACCTAAATGAACTTGCTTCACAACATACGTGATGCATGCAACCTCCATCTACACCTATCATATGGGCAACAAACAATGAACCTTGATGGCTCACTCCTTCCAATCACATATGTATTTTTTTGTGAGAATGCAGTATGTAGTCACTACATTACGACAGTCCACCATTGACTGGAATATGGTGCCAACAGCAAGCTAAGCATCTTCCCTGTTTCACTCAATTGTTGGCATGTCCTCACCATCATATTCATCTAAAATTAAGTTGTCGATGTTCTCCTCCCTCTCTTCGTCGTAAGTGTCATCAAATCTAGCACGATTGATAGGTTGCTCCTAAAATTCATCTTCCATTGCTTGTTTACTAGCAATACCTACAAGGTCAGGGAACATATTCTCATCCTCGTCATCATGTCGAGGAACCTCTTTATCGAGCTCTCCATCCTGTACTACATCGGCTGCGGCAGTGATAGGAGAAGCGACATAAGAAACGACAGCAGATATATTGTGATTTTCAGAACCACTAGATATGTCTGGTTTCAACCTATAAGGACTGCATGTGCGCTCTCCATTAGCAGAGGCAGAAGATTTCTAAACACCCTTCCCCTTCTCACATTCATTGCGTGGCTGAAGCACCTCGATATGAATTTTATCGAAGCGACTGTCACCATTCAAAGTAAAGAGAAATCCGAGATGTTCATCACAAGTTAGTGGTATAATTTTTTTGCTCAGTACTGCTAATTTTTTTTAGTTCAACGGCTGTAGGGCTCGAGCTCGAGGTTCAGACAAGCCCATCCGACATGTCTCAATGTGGCCCCACACGTCAAAATGGTCAAATGAGGATCCATTCTGGCACGGCCCCACGCGTCGGAGTTAACGTTCAAACCATTGACCCGACGGCATCCTCTCCCGTGACCATTTCTGAGGGTTTCAAACAAGGGAGTGGGGAAAGTGAGAAAAAGTTAAGAGCATGGGGATGAATGGGTACAACTAAGGAACCAGGGACACGGAAGTAAAAAAACCAATAAAATATGGTGGTAGATATCAAAGGGGTAAAAAGTGGAGAAGATAATCTCACGTCAATTAGGCATACCGACGGGCTATGGAGATGCCCATCGATAGATGTCAATGCAAGGAGTAGGGATTGCCATGCAAATGATGCAATAGAGTTATAAGTGTATGAAAGCTCAACTGAAGCTAAGTGGGTTTGTGCATCCAACTTGCTTGCTCATGAATACCTTGGGCACTTGAGGAAGCCCATCATCAGAATATACAAGCCAAGTTTATAATAATGAAAAGTGATTCCCACTAGCATATGAAA
Source organism: Hordeum marinum (assembly GCA_022496015.1). NCBI lineage: Eukaryota > Viridiplantae > Streptophyta > Magnoliopsida > Poales > Poaceae > Hordeum > Hordeum marinum. The sequence continues at coordinate 426,235,779 of CM039675.1, forward strand.
ATGTCATAACATGAGACTCTTTATATGAAAAAGAAGGTGCCACTTTGAGGCATAAGTGTGGTAAAGTATAGTAGCAAAGTCCCTTCTCTCTTTTTCATTTTTTATATATGGTGGGATCATTTGACCTCCCCCTTTTTTATTTCCTCACTCGGACAATTCTCTAATAATTATGATCATCACACTTTTATTTACTTACAACTCAATATGAAAAATCGATATGAAGCACTATGGAATAATATGACTTAATATGAATGCCTCTGGCGGTGTACCAGGATATGAAATGATCTAGCATGGCATGTAAAAATATGATGAATGGTGGCTTTGCCACAAATACTATGTCAGCTCTATATGGTCATGCAAAGCAATATGATGAAGAACAAACTAGTCATATGATGTGACAATGGAAGTTGCATGGCAATATACCTCAGAATAGTTATGGAAATGCCATAATAGGTAAGTATGGTGGCTGTTTTGAGGAAGATATAATGAGGCTTATGTGTGACGCAACATATCATGTCATGGGGTTTGGATGCACTGGCGAAGGTTGCACCGATCCTCGAGGTGAGAATGTGTAACATCCCAAAATTCCATTTTGGAATGTTATGAATATAGCTATGCATCTATTATCATCATTGCTTGATTGTATGAACTAGTTGAAATGCCTCTTCTGGTTTTCAGAAAGTCCCCTTCTACTTTTCCCTATGTTGCTTCCTCTATTTAAAATTTTTGGTTAAAAGTTCAAATAAGAGAGGAGGAACATGACACTCCACACCAGGGTCTAATTGGTGAATTATTTGAACAAAAATAACCAGGAGTTATTTTGAAAATATTTGCAAAAAGGGTTTAAAAACAATTAGGACATTTCTGAAATAATATTTTTTTTCAAAGTGTTCAAATGACAGAATAGAAATGTTCATTAAATAGCATTTATTATTCTGTTAATTTTGATATATAATACCCCTATATTTACAAACGATTTGAATGCTTTAAAAGCTTTTGAATGTCTCCGGAAATTATTAAAAAGAAACGGTAACCGTTTCCGGTATTAAACGGGCCGGCCCACCGGCTTTAAAAGCCGAAACCGTTACCGGTCGGCCGACCGAGCGCAGTAATGCTCCCGCTCTCTCACTGACACCGGGTCCCACCCCGTCCGACCGTTGCCCCGGAACGGTCATCGTCTTCACTCCCCGCGCTCGCCGGATCCGACGCCGGCCGTTACTCCCCCCTCACCGGATCTCTCCCCTCTCTCCTCCCCGCACCCCCCCGAGCGCCTATATAAGAGCCCCACGGCCCCGCATCCATTCCCCCCCCGAGCCCCCTTCTCTCTCTCGCCGAGACGCCGTCGATTGCTCGTCGGAGTTCCACCACCACCGGAAGTCGCCGTCGATCGTAGCCACCACCTCCGACCATCATTCGCCACGCCGTCGCCACCAATCGCCTCCGGAGGACCGTCCCCGTCGCCAGGACCACTTCCCCGTCCTCCCCGACCACCGGAACACCTCGCCGTCGCAATCGCCGCTACCGGACTCGCCGGAGTACCCCGACGCCGGCAACCTCCCTCCGTAAGCCCCCTCGACCGTCCGATCCAAATCCCACGGTCCAGATTAGAACGAACTTAAGTCCGAACCGTTTTCTTCTACCGAACGGTCGCCCGCTCTAATTCACCTACCGAACGCCCCCCTTAGCCAATCGGATCGCGCCACGTAGCCCCCTGACCGACGCAAACTTTTTTTCATTTTCTGTTTTGTTTTAATTAACAGAATGTTTTCCAATTTTGTTTTGCTTATATCTTTTAATCTGTTTAGAGTTTTGAGTTGATTCTTTTTGCAATAGCTCACAATTTTCATGTAGTTTCACCCTGTACTTTTAAATTTCAAATTTGAACTATGAAATTTGAATTGAATCAAATTTGCTTAAAATCTTCAAATCTGAATAACTAGAGTTTGAAAATAGATTTTGATATGAATCTTTTTGCTACTGTTTGGTATTAGTTAGGACTATCTTCAGGTATAGTTTGAGGATTTTCATGATATATTTGATTACTGTTTTACCCAAAAAACAGAATCTGCTTATTATTATAATATAGTTTTATAAACTTAATTTTGATTAGTTTGATTTAGAATTTGGTTTTATTTGTTTATTAGGTTCTGTTAGTAAACATTTAGTGTTTTCACTTACTGTTAATAAAAATATAAATTTGCCTAGTTTAATTTTATTTAACATAGGAATCAAAATTTCTTTTCAATTAGGCTTAATTTGACTAAAACAACTAACTAGTAATAGTTTGTTTTCAAACAAAGTTTTCTATATTTTGTTTCTGTTTTCTAAGACAGATTTAATAGTAAATTATTTTTTTTCTGTCAAGAACATGTTTTGTTAACAAATTATAAGTTTAGTTTTACATTCTTTTGTTAATATAACTATAGTTGATTCATATAGTGTTTATCAAAACTTGTATAAACTTCACTAAACTTTTCCCAACAAGCTTAAATTGATTATTCTGTTTATTAATAAAATATTCTATTGTTTTCCTTGTTGTCAACAATTGTTTTGCTATTTCAAAATAGTTTTATTATGTAGTAGTGTTTTCATCATCCCCTTTGGAAAAAACAAAACTTTGTGTGTTTTACTTGCTAGAGACTTTTGTGCATTGTTTGCCTTGTTTGTTTAGTACTTCTTTGCTGAATGTTATGAGTACTTATTTTGGTTGTATGCTTATTTGAGTGCATTGTTTGTTTCGTTAGATTATCCGGAGTGCGAAACTTGTTACCTAGAGTTACTCAAGTACGAAGATCATCAATCAGGCAAGTCACTTTGATCATGTTTTACCCATGTTTTATATGCATTAGTTCTACCATCTCCCCAGTTGCATGCAAGATAGGTTAGTTGGAAACTTGGTTACATAGTAGTAGTATCATGTGGTAGATACCCCTCTCAACCCCTTTGACAACATTGGCCCCGGGAAACGTTGTTTTACCTTTTGCTATGCTATTAGTAGACGGGGTTGGTTGTGTGATTCATGAGAGTTGAGAGAGTTAATAATTTCAAGACCTACATAATGATCAAGATTTCAATACTCCAAGTTTTCAACATACCTCTGGGTGGATGATGGTTGAACGGCGCCCTGGAGAAACCAGTGGTTAGCCTAGGTGATGCTGGAGGTGGCCAGTATTCACGCGGAAAGGTCCACCCAGGCACAAAGGGATGGATGGGTGCTTCAAGACCCAAGGCTTACCTGCACAGCCACAAGTCATTATGGGCTCTGGCTTGGTTGGATATCGTGGTGACCCTGGACAGGCGGTGCTACGAGAGGTAGAAGAACGGTAGGAAAGGATGGGCATCGTCAGAGTCGCAGGGAAACCCTTTGGAAGACCATGTTTTGGTCATCCGTTTCTCAAACACCCTGAAGTGCGAGAAATCAAACGGAGGCGACCAAATCTTGTGGGGAACGTGTGCAAAAACTCTGCAGAGTACTTAAACCTAATCGATTAGCCGTGTCCACGGTTATGGACGACTTGAGCCAAAGGGATTGGAACTTCCGGAACTCTCAACACAAATAATATGATGATGTGGGAATTTAATAATTTTGGGTATGAGAATTGGTTGATGGAACCATCTCATTAATCAACCAACTTAGTAATGCTTTGCTTAGCCCTTTTTCTTGATGTAGGAAAAATTGGCTTTACGCAAAACTTACCACCCCACCTGCCATATAAGCATATAGACTAGCTGATTATTTTCACCCCTCTCTTGTGACTTTGCCGGCATACTCCATATGCTGACCTACACGGCTGCAACGTATCATGTTGCAGAGTATTTTTCCGACCAGGAGTGAGGACACGTTCTATGCTCAGTGAGATGCCCTTGGAGTCGGATGGACTCATCTACCTTCGACGCTTCCGCAAGATTTAGATATTCTCATGAGTTGGCCTTTGGCCACTTTATTGTAATTTTTATCGTAATAAAGAACTCGATATGAGATTTCGATTAATATAATGCTGTGTGATTTACCTTTGATATATACATTGATGTACCGTGTGTGTACCAGCATGATCTTGGGATGGTACGGAAACACCGGAGACTTGACCTTCCAGGTCGGGTCGTTACAGAAATGGTATCAGAGCCAGGTTGACCGTAGGACGTAACCTCTAGGATTGGAAAGCCTTAGGATTGTTTCTCTTTGTCTTTAAATATCTTATACTCTCATCTATTCGTTTCTGACTCCTCTCCGATTATTTCAAAATTTATAGATGGCCACCTTCATCCCAGTGTTGATCACAGAGTTTTGCCAGCCTGACGCAACGATGCCCTTTGGTAAGGAGCTGATGAGGATCGTCAAGGACATAAGGATTGCTTTGCCGAGCATCACCGGGATTCCTATCATGTCATTTCCCCAAGATGGACGCTACAGGATCGAGGTGCATATTCCAGGGAAGACCTTTGGGAATCGGAAGGAACCCATAGATCTCAAGTTCGTGGCACCCAGTTGGATACTTGGAAGAGACATGGCCATTCATCGTGCCCTTGGACGTATCCAGGAGGAATACAGAGGTGGAACCATTTCACCAGGACTCAGCATGGTTTGCCGCAGAGATGCCCATGGCAACATCATCACCAATCCCACTGCAGACACCAATATCTCCTATATCCAGACCTTGGAGACTCACATCAGGACTCTGGAGCTTCGAGTTCGTGCTGACACGAAGACTATCAAGAATCTGATGAATCGTGAGCTGGACCTTGAAGCTGATCTGCGAGAGGCCAACTATGAACACGAGCATGAAGTGAAGGACTTCTTAGAGAGGATTGATGAGCAGAATGCACGCATCGCCACTCTGGAGGAGCATCTAGACATGGGAGAAAACCTTCACCCCGAAGGAGACATGGCACCCTTCATCAGCGACGATGAAGACTATGAGGAAAGCACCACCGGAGGACCTACGACTATGCACTTTTGAGGAGAACATTAGTTATGCCCTCCAATGTATCTTTATTTTAGTCGTTAAAGCGTAGGTCGATGTTTAGTTGTCTGAGATTTGTATTTTCCGATGTTTGACATTGATTGAATAAATGAATGAGTGTTTCGTGTGATATGTTTGTTGCATTGCATATGGGTAGTGAATTTCTTCCAGACCCTTGTTCTATTCTAATTCTCATCCCTCTGAAAACAGCAAGATGCCTCCACGACGTGAGACCGATTTCACTTTTCCACCGGAACTCACCCAACTCCTTCAGCAACAGAATGCACTGATGCAACTATTGATTCAGAATCAGACCAACAACCAGAACAACAACAACAACCACCATCCACCCCAGACTGACAATCTCACCCGTTTTCTGAGGTTGAACCCTCCAACTTTCTCCAGCAGCACTGAGCCCATTGTGGCAGATGACTGGCTCCGCAAGATGGAGAGAGAACTTGTCACCGCTGGATGCACTGACGCTGAGAAAGTGCGATTTGCCGCACATCAACTGGAAGGACCAGCAGCATCATGGTGGGAGAATTATACCACCACTTATCCTATTGCAGATGTGACTTGGGAGCAGTTCAAGCTTGCTTTCCGCACCGCTCATGTTTCAGCTGGAGCCATGAGTTTAAAGAAGCGCGAGTTTCGCAACTTGCGCCAGGGTAATCGTTCCGTGGCCCAATATGTGGACGACTTCAACACATTGTCACGTTATGCCCCAGGAGATGTGGCCGATGATGCGGCCAAGCAAGAAAAGTTTCTGGAAGGACTCAATGATGAGTTGAGCATACAGCTGGTAGTGGCTAATTTCAACAACTACCAAGAGCTGGTGGATAAGGCACTTATTCTGGAAGGTAAACAGCAGCAGATTGAGAACCGCAAGCGGAAGTACACTCAGGGGAAGTTCAACTCTGGAGCTCATCAGAAGCCTCGTTACTCCCCGTACTCCGGGAATACCGGATCAGGAAATGGTAAGTTTGGAAAGCACACTCATACTGTGCACAACCATGGAGGTCACCATCATGGAGGAAATGGGAATAACCGTCTCAACCATGGTAACTTCAAGAGTGACAATGGGAATGGGAACAACAACCAGCACCGTCAAGTTCCTGCTCAGAAGGATCTGAGTCACATTACCTGTTTCAAGTGCCAGAAGACAGGGCACTATGCTACTGAGTGTCCCCAGAGTAAGCAAGGCACTGGAAACGGCACTAACAACGGCAACTCCACAGCCAAGAAGCCCAATCCGTTTCCCCGTGCTCACGTGAATCACATCAACGTGGAAGAAGTCTATGATCAGCCCGAGACTGTGGTTGGTAAGTTTTTATTGCATTCACGTCCTGTTACAGTACTTTTTGATTCGGGTGCAACTCATTCATTCATATCAAGGGTAGTTGTGGATAAGTATGGTTTGCCCACCAAAACCCTTAGTCAGCCAATTCAGGTTAGTTCTCCAGGAGGTATGATGATGGCAGGGATAGGATGCCATGCCTTGAAACTCAATATAGGGAACCATGTTTTTTTCCACCGACCTCATCGTCTTAGAGTCACACGGATTGGATGTAATCCTAGGCATGGATTGGATGACCAAGTATGAAGGAAATCTTGATTGCCCTAGCAAGTCTGTTTCACTCACCACCCCGGAGAACAAGAGGATTAAGTATGTATCCCGACGCACACGTATGAGTGCTCGGTTAAATTCTCTCACAGGAGTTGTTCAGGAGGAAGTACCTGTGGTAAAAGAATTTCCAGATGTATTTCCGGAAGAATTACCAGGAATGCCACCAGATAGGGAGATTGAGTTCTTAATAGAGCTACAGCCAGGGACAGCCCCAATTTCCAAGAGACCCTATCGGATGCCCGCAAATGATCTGTTGGAAATCAAGAAGCAAATTAAGGAGTTATTGGACAAAGGTTATATTCGCCCAAGTTCTTCACCTTGGGGAGCCCCAGTTCTTTTGGTGGAGAAGAAGGATAAATCTTTGAGAATGGTAGTGGACTATCGTGCCTTGAACGAGGTGACTATCAAGAACAAGTACCCTCTACCGATGATTAATGATTTGTTTGATCAGCTCGTAGGAGCCAAAGTATTCTCCAAGATCGATCTTCGATCAGGGTATCACCAGTTGAAAATTCGTGAACAGGATATACCCAAAACAGCTTTCACCACGAGGTATGGCTTGTATGAGTATACGGTCATGTCTTTTGGATTGACTAATGCTCCTGCCTACTTCATGAATTTGATGAACAAAGTATTCATGGAATACCTAGACAAGTTTGTTGTGGTGTTCATCGATGACATTCTGATATTCTCCAAGAACGAGGAAGAGCATAAGCAACATTTGCGTTTAGTTCTGGAAAAGCTAAGAGAGCATCAGTTATATGCCAAGTTCAGCAAATGTGAATTTTGGTTGACGGAAGTCGGATTCCTTGGACATGTTATTTCCGGAGAAGGAATAGCCGTAGACCCCGCTAAGGTTGAAGCCGTCACCGAGTGGAAGTCACCCACCTCAGTTAAGGAGATCCGCAGTTTCCTTGGACTTGCTGGATATTACCGGAGGTTCATTGAAAATTTCTCCAAGGTTGCCAAGCCCATGACAGAGTTGTTGAAGAAAGAATCCAAGTATGTTTGGACTGTGGAATGTGAAGCCAGTTTCCGGGAGTTGAAGGAACGTTTGGTCACAGCCCCAGTGTTGATCTTGCCCGATATTCGGAAGGATTTCCAGGTTTATTGTGATGCTTCACGTCAAGGACTTGGAGGAGTACTTATGCAGGATGGAAAAGTTGTAGCCTATGCTTCCAGACAGCTACGACCTCATGAGTTGAATTATGCCACGCATGACTTGGAGCTAGCAGCCGTAGTGCACGCACTCAAGACTTGGAGACATTTCCTTATCGGAAATAGTTGTGATGTTTACACCGACCATAAGAGCCTGAAGTATATCTTCACGCAGAAAGAGTTGAACCTCAGACAGAGGAGATGGTTAGAGTTAATCAAGGACTATGACATGAGATTACACTACCATCCAGGTAAGGCTAATGTTGTAGCCGATGCCTTGAGTCGGAAAACTTATGTGAACACACTCACAGCTGGAGGATTACCTCAAGAGTTAGTCGATGATCTCAGAGAGCTCAAGCTAGAGATAGTTCCAAGAGGATATGTTGCTACACTGGAAATTCAGTCCACCTTGACCGAAAGAATTCGAGAAGCCCAGAAATCGGACAAGGAGATAGCTGAGATTAAACAGAGAATGAAAGATGGTAAAGCTAAAGGTTTTCGTGAGGATGAACACGGAACTTTGTGGTTTGAGAACCGAATCTATGTGCCCAATGAACCAGAGCTCAGGAAGTTGATACTTCAGGAAGCCCACGATTCACCTTACTCGATACACCCAGGCAATACCAAGATGTATCTGGATTTAAAGGAAAGTTATTGGTGGACAGGTATGAAGAAAGATATTGCAGAGCATGTTGCGATATGTGATGTTTGTCAGCGAGTAAAGGCAGAACATCAGAAACCAGCAGGGTTACTCCAACCTTTGCCGATACCCGAGTGGAAATGGGAAAAACTTGGTATGGATTTCATCACAGGATTGCCCAGGACCCGTTCAGGTTATGATTCCATCTGGGTAGTGGTAGATCGCTTGACCAAGGTAGCACACTTCATTCCAGTAAAGACCACCTATACCAGTGCTAAGCTAGCCAAGATATACATGACCAGGATCGTATGTCTGCATGGAGTTCCGAGGAGTATAGTGTCAGATAGAGGAACACAATTCACTTCAAAGTTTTGGCATCAGTTACATGAGACTTTGGGTACGAGACTGGAGTTTAGTACAGCTTTTCATCCGCAGACAGATGGCCAGACTGAGAGAGTCAATCAGATTCTGGAAGACATGTTGAGAGCTTGTGCGCTAGATTATGGATCTAGTTGGGACGAAAACTTGCCTTACGCAGAATTCTCATACAACAACAGTTATCAGACCAGTCTAAAGATGGCCCCTTTCGAAGCTTTATACGGAAGAAGATGTAGAACACCACTGACGTGGGATGGTGTTGGAGACCGACAACTTTTTGGTCCCGACCTTATCCGAGATTCTGAAGAGAAAGTCAAGTTGATACGTGACAGACTCAAAATAGCTCAATCTCGACAGAAGAGCTATGCTGACAACAAGCGCAAGGAAGTGACGTATGAAGTGGGAGACCGAGCATATCTTCGTGTGTCCCCGCTTCGAGGAACCAAGAGATTTGGTGTTAAAGGAAAATTAGCACCCAGATTCATAGGCCCCTACAAAATTCTTGAACGTAGAGGTGAAGTTGCATACAAACTGGAATTGCCGGAAGGATTATCCGAAGTTCATGATGTGTTCCATGTTTCCCAGCTGAAGAAATGTCATGCTGAGATGGTTGACATCCCTTTGCGAGACACCGTGCCCCTAGAGGCCATACAGCTTGAAAGTGATCTGACTTATGAGGAGAAGCCTGTCAAGATCCTCGAGACATCCAACAGAGTTACCCGCAGCAAGATTATCAAGTTCTGCAAAGTTTTGTGGAGTCACCATACTGAGGAAGAAGCCACCTGGGAACGCGAAGAAGATCTTCGTAGAGACCATCCGCACCTATTTTCTAGCCAACCCGAATCTCGAGGGCGAGATTCATCTTAAGGTGGGTAGGTTTGTAACATCCCAAAATTCCATTTTGGAATGTTATGAATATAGCTATGCATCTATTATCATCATTGCTTGATTGTATGAACTAGTTGAAATGCCTCTTCTGGTTTTCAGAAAGTCCCCTTCTACTTTTCCCTATGTTGCTTCCTCTATTTAAAATTTTTGGTTAAAAGTTCAAATAAGAGAGGAGGAACATGACACTCCACACCAGGGTCTAATTGGTGAATTATTTGAACAAAAATAACCAGGAGTTATTTTGAAAATATTTGCAAAAAGGGTTTAAAAACAATTAGGACATTTCTGAAATAATATTTTTTTTCAAAGTGTTCAAATGACAGAATAGAAATGTTCATTAAATAGCATTTATTATTCTGTTAATTTTGATATATAATACCCCTATATTTACAAACGATTTGAATGCTTTAAAAGCTTTTGAATGTCTCCGGAAATTATTAAAAAGAAACGGTAACCGTTTCCGGTATTAAACGGGCCGGCCCACCGGCTTTAAAAGCCGAAACCGTTACCGGTCGGCCGACCGAGCGCAGTAATGCTCCCGCTCTCTCACTGACACCGGGTCCCACCCCGTCCGACCGTTGCCCCGGAACGGTCATCGTCTTCACTCCCCGCGCTCGCCGGATCCGACGCCGGCCGTTACTCCCCCTCACCGGATCTCTCCCCTCTCTCCTCCCCGCACCCCCCCGAGCGCCTATATAAGAGCCCCACGGCCCCGCATCCATTCCCCCCCCGAGCCCCCTTCTCTCTCTCGCCGAGACGCCGTCGATTGCTCGTCGGAGTTCCACCACCACCGGAAGTCGCCGTCGATCGTAGCCACCACCTCCGACCATCATTCGCCACGCCGTCGCCACCAATCGCCTCCGGAGGACCGTCCCCGTCGCCAGGACCACTTCCCCGTCCTCCCCGACCACCGGAACACCTCGCCGTCGCAATCGCCGCTACCGGACTCGCCGGAGTACCCCGACGCCGGCAACCTCCCTCCGTAAGCCCCCTCGACCGTCCGATCCAAATCCCACGGTCCAGATTAGAACGAACTTAAGTCCGAACCGTTTTCTTCTACCGAACGGTCGCCCGCTCTAATTCACCTACCGAACGCCCCCCTTAGCCAATCGGATCGCGCCACGTAGCCCCCTGACCGACGCAAACTTTTTTTCATTTTCTGTTTTGTTTTAATTAACAGAATGTTTTCCAATTTTGTTTTGCTTATATCTTTTAATCTGTTTAGAGTTTTGAGTTGATTCTTTTTGCAATAGCTCACAATTTTCATGTAGTTTCACCCTGTACTTTTAAATTTCAAATTTGAACTATGAAATTTGAATTGAATCAAATTTGCTTAAAATCTTCAAATCTGAATAACTAGAGTTTGAAAATAGATTTTGATATGAATCTTTTTGCTACTGTTTGGTATTAGTTAGGACTATCTTCAGGTATAGTTTGAGGATTTTCATGATATATTTGATTACTGTTTTACCCAAAAAACAGAATCTGCTTATTATTATAATATAGTTTTATAAACTTAATTTTGATTAGTTTGATTTAGAATTTGGTTTTATTTGTTTATTAGGTTCTGTTAGTAAACATTTAGTGTTTTCACTTACTGTTAATAAAAATATAAATTTGCCTAGTTTAATTTTATTTAACATAGGAATCAAAATTTCTTTTCAATTAGGCTTAATTTGACTAAAACAACTAACTAGTAATAGTTTGTTTTCAAACAAAGTTTTCTATATTTTGTTTCTGTTTTCTAAGACAGATTTAATAGTAAATTATTTTTTTTCTGTCAAGAACATGTTTTGTTAACAAATTATAAGTTTAGTTTTACATTCTTTTGTTAATATAACTATAGTTGATTCATATAGTGTTTATCAAAACTTGTATAAACTTCACTAAACTTTTCCCAACAAGCTTAAATTGATTATTCTGTTTATTAATAAAATATTCTATTGTTTTCCTTGTTGTCAACAATTGTTTTGCTATTTCAAAATAGTTTTATTATGTAGTAGTGTTTTCATCATCCCCTTTGGAAAAAACAAAACTTTGTGTGTTTTACTTGCTAGAGACTTTTGTGCATTGTTTGCCTTGTTTGTTTAGTACTTCTTTGCTGAATGTTATGAGTACTTATTTTGGTTGTATGCTTATTTGAGTGCATTGTTTGTTTCGTTAGATTATCCGGAGTGCGAAACTTGTTACCTAGAGTTACTCAAGTACGAAGATCATCAATCAGGCAAGTCACTTTGATCATGTTTTACCCATGTTTTATATGCATTAGTTCTACCATCTCCCCAGTTGCATGCAAGATAGGTTAGTTGGAAACTTGGTTACATAGTAGTAGTATCATGTGGTAGATACCCCTCTCAACCCCTTTGACAACATTGGCCCCGGGAAACGTTGTTTTACCTTTTGCTATGCTATTAGTAGACGGGGTTGGTTGTGTGATTCATGAGAGTTGAGAGAGTTAATAATTTCAAGACCTACATAATGATCAAGATTTCAATACTCCAAGTTTTCAACATACCTCTGGGTGGATGATGGTTGAACGGCGCCCTGGAGAAACCAGTGGTTAGCCTAGGTGATGCTGGAGGTGGCCAGTATTCACGCGGAAAGGTCCACCCAGGCACAAAGGGATGGATGGGTGCTTCAAGACCCAAGGCTTACCTGCACAGCCACAAGTCATTATGGGCTCTGGCTTGGTTGGATATCGTGGTGACCCTGGACAGGCGGTGCTACGAGAGGTAGAAGAACGGTAGGAAAGGATGGGCATCGTCAGAGTCGCAGGGAAACCCTTTGGAAGACCATGTTTTGGTCATCCGTTTCTCAAACACCCTGAAGTGCGAGAAATCAAACGGAGGCGACCAAATCTTGTGGGGAACGTGTGCAAAAACTCTGCAGAGTACTTAAACCTAATCGATTAGCCGTGTCCACGGTTATGGACGACTTGAGCCAAAGGGATTGGAACTTCCGGAACTCTCAACACAAATAATATGATGATGTGGGAATTTAATAATTTTGGGTATGAGAATTGGTTGATGGAACCATCTCATTAATCAACCAACTTAGTAATGCTTTGCTTAGCCCTTTTTCTTGATGTAGGAAAAATTGGCTTTACGCAAAACTTACCACCCCACCTGCCATATAAGCATATAGACTAGCTGATTATTTTCACCCCTCTCTTGTGACTTTGCCGGCATACTCCATATGCTGACCTACACGGCTGCAACGTATCATGTTGCAGAGTATTTTTCCGACCAGGAGTGAGGACACGTTCTATGCTCAGTGAGATGCCCTTGGAGTCGGATGGACTCATCTACCTTCGACGCTTCCGCAAGATTTAGATATTCTCATGAGTTGGCCTTTGGCCACTTTATTGTAATTTTTATCGTAATAAAGAACTCGATATGAGATTTCGATTAATATAATGCTGTGTGATTTACCTTTGATATATACATTGATGTACCGTGTGTGTACCAGCATGATCTTGGGATGGTACGGAAACACCGGAGACTTGACCTTCCAGGTCGGGTCGTTACAGAATGGGCAAGGCACGGTACCCAAGAGGCTAGCAAAATATGAGGAGGTGAGATTGTGTATGTACATGGTTTCACATTAGTCATAAAGAAATCATATACTTAATGCAAAGTTTTATTAGTTTTATCACAAATAAAGTACTACTAACATGCCCCGAGGGAGGAGGTTGGTAGGAGTTAACCATCGCCTCCGACCCGAAACAACACTAGGATTTCAATGGGGAATAGAAATGCTCACACATCCTCACCATGCCTTTCAATTTTTTGACAAACAAGAAGTTAAAACTTATTAATACCAACACTTCTATGAATCAACAGTGATGCACTCACACCTTTTCATATTACCACATCAATATCATTAACCCACAATTTCTCTTTTATGTGCTACATGATGGTTTTGATTATCACTCATTGAATACCTGTTATTTTTGGAATAGTATTATGACCCATGCAAATTACCTTCACTATTTATTAACTCTCAAACAAATATAAGTGAAGAACAAGAGTGCAATTATTTCACTATTTATTAACTCTCAAACCACCGTGCTCGAAAAGATATAAGTGAAGTACTAGAGCACCTTCTAAGCTTAAAAGATATAAGTGAGACACATAGAGTATTCTAACAAATTATGATGAAGGTGCGTATCTCTCAAATAGTTGTATCTAGAAAACTATTATTGTGGCAAACAAAAAGTAAAAGCAAACAAAAGGAAATGACGCTCCAAGCAAAACTCATATCGGGTGACGAATAAAAATATAGCTCCAAGTGACATACCGATGGATTGAGACGAAAGAGGGGATGCCTTCCGGGGCATCCCCAAGCTTAGACGCTTGAGTATTCCTAGAATATTACCTTGGGGTGCCTTGGGAATCCCCAAGCTTAGTCTCCTTTTGCTCCTTATTCCATTATCCATCATGATAACACCCAAAACATGAAAACTTATATCACACCAAACTCAACAAAACCTCGTGAGATCTGTTAGTATAAGCAACATATCAAATACTTTAGGAACTATTATAAATTGATTAATATTTAATTATTGCATAATAGGTATTTTATTCTAACTTCTCCATGGCTTATACACCACCGATACAATCCATATTATCATCAAAACAAGCAAACTATGCAAGCAAAAACAGAATATGTCTAAAACAGAATAGTCTCTAATGATATGTAGAGAACATATACATATATAACTCTAAAAATGTGAACAATTAGGAAAACCTTAAGAATTTTTATATATTTACTGTGTAAAAAATTTAGATCAAAAAGACGTTCCAGTAAAATCATATAAATTCTGCACTAGACGTTGAAGTTTCTGTTTTTGCACTGTATCAATTCTACTCATCTTGTGAGCCATCCCAAAGGCTTTACTTGGAACAAAAACTAATTAAAACGGAAAAACACAATCACTACAGAGGTAATAATAATTTTATCACACCTATACCGGGAGTAAAAATAAAAAATAAAAATAACTATTGGTTTGCATCTCAAGAAACGCTATTGTTTTACGCCCCTAGCTAGGCATAATGCATAGTTTCAAGTATTGTCACCTTTGTGAAACAAATTCATGTTGCTATAATTATATTCCCTTCTCTCAGCAGTATGTTTTCTCATTCGCAGGAAAAAATAATTGAAGGGACTAAACTGCACAACACAAGGATCCATGAGATCTATCTCCGAAGGAGACCAATGTTCTTCCTTGGACCTTTCATAAGTTATAGTGAATTCTTCATTGTAAAGGTTCCTATAAAGGTATTTCCTTAATTTCATCTCAAGATCATAGTGTAATTCAATATTTGTGACAATAATTTTATCATTGAATTTGGAAATTTTATCAATCAATACATTAGGTGGAACCTTCTTCCTAAGGTTTTCATTACAACCAACATAGTCTGTTGATCATAATCTCCTTATTTCTTCCAACTCATAAAGAATTCCCTCTATTCATGGGCACTCATTATTGATCCTATAATGAGCTAATATTTCTCTTGGTCGCTGCATAATATGATTAAATTCATGAACAATAAATATCATAGCAAACCGTTTAGTAGGAGCATGTTCAATGTTCAAGAACTCTAGAAACAACCTTTGAATCGAGGGATGCATATGAATGAATTGTATTTTGAATTCAACTATGAGTAAAGATATAGCATCCGCATAACTAGTGGTTCTAGCAACAATAGATCCTCCTATCAAAGGTAGAGAGCCCACACAAGTGAAAAAAGTCTTGGATCACACTTTTTCCAATATTATTATCACTGCTAATATAGAGTTTCTTACTTTGCATAATAGGTTCCCTTTTAGAGGGATCATCATCTGCAAGGTTATCAACTTTTTCCCTAACAACTTCATCAAGATTTCTTTTAGCATTATCACTGAGAGATGAAGTTGAGTGTTCCGAGGCTTTCGCACTAGAGTCCGAAGTTTTACTATTTTCAAACTCAAACATGATAGCAACTTTCGACCAACCGTAACAAGCAAAGCAAGTAAACTAGTGGCAAGCAAAGATAGGTGGTGATGATATTCCCAGGCAATGGCGCCAGAAATATTTCTTGATACTTGTGATCTACGTTGGGTTTTCCATGAAGAGGAACGGGTAATTTCAGCACAATACGGATAAGTATTTCCCTTAGTTATGAAACCAAGGTTTATCAAACCAATAGGAATATCGATCCACAACCGTCTGCAGCAGCTGCACACAAAAGAGGAAACAACTTGCACCCAATGCGCGCAAGTGGGTTGTCAATCCCCTTGATCTCGTTATTTGCAAGCAAGTGAAGTGTGTAGATAATAGTTGACAATTCTAAGTTGCAAAATAAAAAAATAAGTAAATAATAACAATAAGGTATTGATAAGTTTCTAAATATATAAGTGAATAGACCTGGGGGCATACTTTTCCCTAGCGGCATCTCTCATGAAAATAAGCATATAGTGGGTACACAAATTACTCTTGGGAAATTGATAGAAAACACATAGTTATGTGATATTCATGGCAATGATCATTTGTATATAGGCATCGCATCCAAGACAAATAGGCCAACTCATGTCTGCACCTATTACTATTACTCCACTTCAAGAGCACTTCTATGCTTGCCTCTCTATGTATTAAGTTCATGACAAACAAAGTAATGCATGAAGAACAATGACATGATGTAGACAAAGTAAACTCAAGCAATATTAGTAAACCCTATCATTTTATCCTTTGTGGAAACAACACAAAGTCGCAACTTGTCCCCTTCTATCACTGGGATATAGAAACTCGTTAGGTTGAACCCACTACAACACACCTCTCTCACTGAAGAAAGACCAATATACTTGGCCAAAGCAAATAAATAGATCTGAGAGAATTACGAAGCTATAATGATCATGAAATTAAGAATCATAATAATTTTGGAGAAGACTCAAAAACTTTTCATGAATAATATGAACATAAACCCACAATTCATCGGATCGCACCATACAAAAGAGTTACATCGGATGGATCAAAGCAAAGATACGATGATAATTGTATCGAAGATCAAAAGAGAGAGAGAGATAGCTATCTAGGTACTAACTATGGACCCGTAGGTCTATGGTGAACTACTCACACATCATCATGATGGCAGCAAGGTTGATGAAGAGGCCCTTCATGATCAATCACCCCTTCGACACGGTGTCGGAATGGAGCTCCAGATGAGATCGCGGCGGAACAGAGACATGCGGTAGCGGAAAAATGTATCAGGATGCCCTTTAGGTTTTTTTGAATACATGGGAATTTATAGGCCAGAGAATGGGGTCAGGATGGGCGCCAGGGAGGCACAAGCCATCAGGGTGCGACCAGCCCCTTGTGTGTGCCCTGTTGGCTTGTGGCCCCTTGTGTGTCCTACGGTCCTCTCCTGAAGCTTCCAGGTCTTCTATCGGTCCATAAAAATCATAAAAAAGTTTTGGGGCAATTGGACTTTGTTTCGTACTCTAAACCTGAAAAGTAAAAAAACACGCAGAAAATAGCAACTAGCACTAGGCACTTGGTCAATAGGTTAGTGCTCAAAAATAATATATATTGGTAAATAATTACTCAAAAAGTATCTTAGAATGATAATATAATAGCATGGAATAGTCACGTTGGATATGTATCAATATATGGCGATAGTGGTGAGATGCAACATGTTTTCCTTGCCAAGGTGGAAGCTTGCTAGCGACCTTGTCTTCCAAGGATTGAAAATGAGTTATTTTTAGCTGCTTGACTGACAGTGAGAGGCCAAGTCATCGCATTGGGAATGAGGTGCACACAACCGGGAAGGATTCTAGGATGTCATCAAGGCCAAAAATTTCACAATAAGTGGGAGCCACAAGACTTTTGGTGTAGTCTATAACAATATAGGTCATATCTCCAATGAGGCTAGAGATGATGCAAGAAATTGTATGCCATCCTTAATTGCCGCAACAAAGATGGTGACGTCATTGACATAAATAGATGCACTGACATTTGGTGTTAACCCATGGAGAGGATGAAGATAGCCTTGAGTCATGGTTTTTTACAAAATCCGGTTTAGGGGGGCAATAGCTAAGACAAACAACAATGGGAGAGAGGATATCCTTGTATGAAGCTAGGACCATGCTTCAACGGATCGCCCATTGCTTTATAGAATTAAAAATCTTGAGGAAGCCATGGAAAGGAGGGTTGAAATGCACTCTCTAAAACGACTCGGGAACCCATGGTACCACAATAATTTCATCAAAAATCATATGTTACCGAATCGAGGGCCTTCTTTATATCAAGCTTGAAAAGCA
This sequence comes from Hordeum marinum, assembly GCA_022496015.1. Lineage (NCBI taxonomy): Eukaryota > Viridiplantae > Streptophyta > Magnoliopsida > Poales > Poaceae > Hordeum > Hordeum marinum. The sequence goes on from CM039675.1 coordinate 426,253,729, forward strand.
AGGTCGGAGTGTTGTTGCGGTGGGAACGTCTTGTCAAGTTGTGCATGTACATTAAATTATTATGAATGATTCTTGTATTAATGAAGTCTTTTAGGGCATTAGATACAAGTCTAGGCAAGGGTGGAGCGAGGTGAGAGGTCATCAGCTTCACAATATCTTGGCAATGGCATGAATGATACTATTCGACAAAAGTGTCAGATGCTTTCGATTCCATCCTTCTTCAGAATGAGAGCAATATTCACCGAGTTTAGTCAATGAAGGTTGGAGGCATGAAAGTTTGAGAAATGGTTGACCGCAAGCATGATGTCCCCCTTCATGATGCCCCAACAATCTTTAAAGAAGTCCCATGAGAAGCAGCCAAGGCCCAAAGGCTTGAGCCTTGTCACTCGGATTATGAAAGATGGCAGCCTTGACTTCGTTCAGGCTGAAAATCATCTCAAGGTCTGAAAGATCACAATCGGGTGGGGGAAGTGGAGGGGGCTCTTTCAGTGGTCTCGCCAAAGCGTCTCTAGGTAATTGCGTTCTTTTGGTCATGGTCGGTGACCCATCCGTTTTCATGCTTGAGCCGATGTGTGAAGTTATTCCTCCTATGATTGACTCGAGGACGAAAGAAGAGAGCGTTAGCATCTACTTCCTTGAGATTCATAATTGTCAAACTTTGCTCCTTTAGAGCTCTTTCAAGGACGGCCATTGATGACCCACAAGTATAGGGGATCAATCGTAGTCCTTTCGATAAGTAAGAGTTTCAAACTTGATGAGGAGCAGAAGTAAATGACAAGCGGTTTTCAGCAAAGTATTCCTTACAAGTGTTGTGAGTACCAATAATAGATAGTTTGGTAGAAGAATAATTTGTAATGATTAACAAGTGACAAATGTAACAACGGTGCAGCAAGGTAGCACAATCCTTTTTGTAGAAAAGACATGCCTAAAAATACTCTTATATTAAGCAAGTGATCCCGAGGACAGATGGGAACTTCCGTCTAGTCATGTTCATCATGTTGAGTTGATTCGTGCTCGCTACTTTGATAATTTGATATGTGGGTGGACCGATGATAAGGTGTTGTTATTACTTGAACTAACAACCTACTTATGATTACCCCCTCTCGCGAGCATCTGCAACTACGAAAGAAGAATTAAGATAAATCTAACCATAACATGAAACGTGTGGATCCAAATTAGACCCTTATGAAGCAACGCATAAACTAGGGTTTTGTCACTCTCGCAACCCATAATCTACTTGTTACTCCACAGTGATTTCCCTTAGTCCCATAGCATGGTGAAGTGTCATGTAGTCGATGTTCACGTAACACCACTAAGAGAAGTAACAACATACATATCATCAAAATATCGAACGAATACCAACTTCACAAGATTACTTATAACAAGACTTCTCCCATGTCCTCAAGAACAATAGTAACTACTCACACATCATCAACATGTTCAAGATTAGAGGTATAATAATGATGATTAAGGATCTAAACATAATATCTTCCACCAAGTAATCCAACAAGCATCAACTACAAGATGTAATCAACACACCTAGTAACCCACATGTACCAATCTGAGGTTTTGGGACAAAGATTGATTACAAGCGATGAACTATGGTTGGAGATGAGATGGTTCTGGTGAAATTTTGATGAAGATTGGTCCTCCCACGAAGGAGGAAGCATTGGTGATGATGATGGCTTTGATCTCCCCCTCCAGAGAAGAATTTCCCCGGCGAATCTAACAGCTGGAGTGCATAAGGGCCTTTACCCAGGTTTCCGTCTCGAGACGGTGGCTCTTCGTCTCGAAAGGTTGCTTATGATTTTTTTCTAGGACAAAACACACCATATAAGAGAAGAGGGGCGTCAGAAGGCCAGCGGGGGGCCCACAAGCCATCAGGGCGTGCCCCGGGGGCGACCTGTTGGCTTGGGGCCTACTGGTGGCCCCCTCTGGTATATTTTTGTCCCAAAAATTCTTAAATATTCTAAAAATATTCTTCATGAAGTTTTAGGTCATTTTGAGTCTCGTGATTTTCTGCCTTTTTCTCGGTTTTCCGGTCAAGAATTCCAGTTTCCAGATATTTCCCTCCTTGTGGTGTACCTTGCATATTCAGAGGTAAAAGGCATAAGAATTGTATAATAATGTGGAATAATGGACAAGAATGAAGTAGATAGTGATAATAATCCATGATGCAAAATGGACATATCAACTCCCCCAAGCTTAGACCTCCCTTGCCCTCAAGAGAAAGCCGAACTCTAAAATAATGACCACATAATTTAAGAGAGAGGTGTCGATAAGAACATAATACCAACATTAAATCATCAGGAATATCATCATGTCAGCATTTTTCTCATCATGTAACTTCTCATAAACAAGTAACAATCTATTCACAACTGAAGAAATATGAGGCATAATCTTTATTGAGAACCGATAAGGAATGCAATTAGTCCTTGAGATCATCATAGCTATCATAATCGAGACAAGAGTCTATGTAAGAGCTTTATATTTCTAGAAAGTTCACATATTCAACTGTAATGTAGCCTTCTATGATTGTTAACATACATTGCATATTTTTTGGAACATGTGATTCCGCAGGACACATAGGAAGATGGGGGCTTTATTGTTCTTTCCACCCAACTTATTTATCTCAAGGATAATGTCAACAATAATGGAGCATGATCATCTACATTCAACTGGATATATTTGTTTGGATCTTTCCTTACCACACAATGCTTGTCACTAAAGAGTTCATAAATAGGAACAAGGGGAAATATTATTGACTCTGGCATGAAAATAATATTTTGTAAGAATGTAAAAGATAGGCCCTTCGCAAAGGGAAGAAGAGTTTGTCATGAGCTTTTATTTGTTCGATATGTGAAATCTCTTAATGCAAAAGAACATCTCTTTATAGTTCCCCTTGTGATAGTGAACTTTATTATGCACTTAGTCGCTTTTATTTCTTCACCATCACAAGATCGTACAAAGCTTACTTTCCCTTACAATAAAAGATCTTACATGCTTAGAGGCATTTTTTATTACCTTGTGCAGCAGTGACAACTTATTTGAAGGATCTTATTCAATCCATAGGTAGTTATGTATGCACAACTAGTATCTCTACTTAGAGAGGATCTTTGGGCTAGAAAAAGATCTTAAGCAAGCATCACATGTTAAGGGATCCAATTCCATATAACTTCTATGCAAATGTAAATAACCAGGATCATTATGTTGTCTTCCATGTCCAACTTCAACACTTAGTCATGGTGTAATATTTTTATGGGAGCTCACAATCATAGAAGGTCTTCAAGATAGCATCTTTATATGTAAATCTCCTCTTCTCTTCCATACTTTTGCATAGATCATACCAATTACTAACATTATGTTCGTTGGTTTTCAACATTTTTATTGTTGACTCCTCTTTTCTATGTGAAGTCATTACTTCTCATGAGATAAGCTTATGATCTTTTTCTATCCGTTTTATTTTCGTGCTAAGATGATGTGTGCAGGTGAGGGTAAGGCACATGAACTCAACTAACTTTATTATATAACTCTCACACTCGGTTACAAGGATAGGTAGAACTCAAAGCAAAAACTCTAAGCAAACAAAAACTAAAATTCTAACTCTCTAAATCACAAAAAACTATAGATTGAACTAAGATACATAGTGGTGATAAAAGTGATGGTGATATGATACTGGGGGCACCTCCCCCAAGATTGGGACAAGCCAAGGGTGGTTCCCATACCCATGTACTCAAGTGTTCTTCGATGAATGTGGTGGTGTTGTAGTAGTAGTATTCTTCTCCAATTTACGATTGAGGATGAAATTGTCTTCCCTTAAATTGTCGTTCTCTTGCTCGAGCTTAAATGTCCATTTGCATAATGATGCCTTGCTCTCCTACAGAAAACAAGAAGGGATAAACTGGGTATTGGGTTTGTTCCCTCCATTAGGGAGGCTTGACTTCTTGAATTCCATGTGCATATCTCCACGCTGAGGTAGTGGGGCTTCATCTTCATCTAAACTAGCATCCGGACCGGCATCCTCTATCTCCTCCAAATTGATATCTTCTTCCTCATTCGTGGACCATAAGTAGGGGTAGATATCCCCAAAGATCTTTGTGTGTGCAATATAGTGGGAGACATAGCTCTCTCCATCTGAATCTTGAGACGACATATTCTCATATCTGCTAGAAAAACAGCTTGAAACAATAATAGAGGAGAAACTTGTGATGCCGTGGTCAAAATGTATGGGAGTATATATAATGATTTTTTCTAGGTCATAATACGTGTTCGGGAAGAAATCAGGGTCCGAAGGGCACACGAGGGTCCCACAAGCCATCAGGGCATGCCTTAAGGGGGGTACCCTGTTGGCTTGTGCCTCCCTCGTGGCTCCTCCTGACTCTGTTTTATTTTTGTAATTTTTCTAAAATACCAAAACCAACAGAAATTATTATTTTGGAATTTTTGGAGTCGGTTTACTTACCATACCACATACCTACCCTTTTTAAGGTTTCTTGAGTGCTCCGGAAGGCCTCCTTGATGTGTTATTCCGGTGTCATAACTTGGATGGCATTTGTTTCTTCATTAATGGGTGCACCTGAAATGTAATGCTTGATTCTTTTCTCATTCACAACTCTCAGGTTCTTGCCTTCAAAGTTATTGATTTTTATAGCACCGGAATGATAAACCTCCTCAACAACGTATGGGCCCTCCCATTTGGAGAGAAGTTTTCCTGCAAAGAATCTGAAATGAGAATTGTACAAAAGCACCAAGTCTCCTACATTGAATTCTTTTTTTTTGAATCCTCTTGGCATGCCATCTTTTAACCTTTTCTTTAAAATCTTAGCATTTTCATAGGCTTGTGTTCTCCATTCATCAAGTGAGCTAATGTCAAATAACCTCTTTTCACCGACAAGTTTAAAATCATAATTAAGTTCTTTAATTTCCCAATAACCTTTGTGTTCTAAATCGAGAGGTAAATGACAAGCCTTTCCATAGACCATCTTGTACGGGGACATACCCATAGGATTATTATAACCAGTTCTATAAGCCTATAGCGCATCATCCAGTTTCTTGGACCAATTCTTCCTAGATATATTAACAGTCTTTTGCAAGATTAATTTTATTTCTCGATTACTTGATAACTCACAAGTATAGGGGATCGCAATATTTTCAAGGGTAGAGTATTCAACCCAAATTTATAGATTCGACACAAGGGGAGCCAAATAATATTGGAGAGTATTAGCAGTTGAGTTGTCAATTCAACCACACATGGAGATAAATATCTGTATTAAAGTGATCAGTAGCACAATAATATGATAGTTTGATAGCAATGGTAACACTTAATATCTGCAACAAAGTATTTAGTAGCAAAGTAGGATGGAAGTAACGGTAACGATGGCAGAAGTGACAGTAGCAGTTTTGTAGTGATTGTAACAGTAGCAACAGAAAAGTAACTTGGCAAGGATCAATATGTTAAAAGCTCGTAGGAAATGGATCAGTAATGCATAATTATGTCGGATGGCATTCATCATCCAACGGTTATAACATAGGGTGACACAGAACCAGCTCCAGTTCATCAATGTAATGTAGGCATGTATTCCATATATAGTCATACGTGCTTATGGAAAATAACTTGCATGCCATCTTTTGTCCTACCCTCCCATGGCAGTGGGGTCCATAAGCAAACTAAGGGATATTAAGACCTCCTTTTAATAGAGAACCGGAACAATGCATTAACACATAGTGAATACATGAACTCCTCAAACTACGGTCATCACCGGAAAGTATCCCAATTATGGTCACCCCGGGGTTTACAGATCATAACACGTAATAGGTGCGTATGACTAGGCAAGATTAGAACAAGAATGGTATAATGATGAGAACATAAACGGTTCAGATCTGAAATCATGGCACTCCGGCCCTAGTGACAAGCATTAAGCATGGGAAAGTCATAGCAACATCAATCTTAGAACATAAAGGATACTACGGATCAGGCCCTAACAAACTAACTCAATTACATGATGAATGTCATCCAACTTCTCACCGACCAGCAAGCCTACAAAGAAATTACTCACTCTCCATGGGGAGCATCATGGAATTGGCAATGTAGGAGGGTTTATGATGACGAACACCAAAGATTCCCCTCTCCGGAGCCCCAAACGGACTCCAGATCTGGCCTCCCGATGAAGAACAAGAGTGGTGGCGGTTCCGTCTCGTGAAATGCGATAAAAAAATTTCCTTGATTTTTCTCTCCGAAAATAGGAATTTATAGGGCCGAAATTAGGGACAGCGGGGACATGAGGTGGGCAAAGCCCGCTAGGGCGCGCCTGGGGGGCTGGCTTGCCCTGGTGTCTTGTGCCTAGCCAGTTCCCCTCCTTCGGTGGTTTTTGGCTCCAGTATTTTTTTACTGTAAAATAAATCTCCAAAAAGTTCCATTCCATTCCAAGAACTTTTATTTGTAGACAAAAATAACATCATGGTAGTTCTGCTGAATACAGTGTTGGCCTGGGTTAGTTTCATTCAAATCATGCAAATTAGAGTCTAAAACAAGAGCAAAAATGTTAGGAAAAGTAGATACGTTGGATATGTATCAACTCCCCCAAGATTAAACCCTTGCTTGTCCTCAAGAAATTCAGTTGAAAAACTGAAAGAGGTAAATAAAAAAATTTACAAACTCTTTTGTTCTTGTTTACATACATATGCGTAAGTAGCACCCAGGTTTTCTTCAAATATTATGACTAACCATGTCGACAATAACTCTTAAAGATTATATTAACTCATATCAATGACATAAGCAACTATCGAGCAATAATAAAGTATCTCAAATGCAAACACTTTGTCAAAACAATCTTGATATAATATGATAATAATGGTATCTCGCTAGCCCTTTTTGAGACCGCAAAACATAAATGCAGAGCACCTCCAAAGTTCAAGCAGCAACTAGATATTGTAATTCATGGTAAAAAAGATCTAACCATGATGCATCCAACATTAACTATACACAATGCACGAGGATGACAATAGTGCTCTCAGATCTGGAACTTATTTGAGAAGGTGATGACTCAACATAAAAATAAATAGATAATCCCTTCGCAGAGGGAAGCAAGGATTTGCAGAGGTGCGAGAGCACAAAGCTTAAGATCATAGATAAGTATAATTTTTGGGAGGTACACCCTTCCTATCAATGCTACGACCAAGAGCTATCAATATCTTCCATGTTAAACCAATTAGCGGCGGTTCCCAAGCGGTTAAAGTAAAGGTTTACTGCCCCTCCACCAACAAACACACTCCATGGTTAGCCGAATCCACGGGTACCGTCCATACCAACAACATTCCTAGGGGAGTTTTGTTTAATTATTTGCATTTCTTTTGATTTTGGGACTGGGAATCTGTAACAACCCAAGTGCTCCAGGGGCCTCCATGCAATATTGGGATGTGTAATCTTTCATGTGTGACCCTTATTGTTGTGATATTCATGAGTTGGTCCTTGTCATTCTGTGTTGCATCATGAGCATCATGTCATCATGGCATTTTACTTGTGGTGTGCATTGTTGTGATGTGATGTGGGGTTTGATGATAGCATGATGTGGGTGTGCAAGAGTGTGATTGCCTCCCCTTCTTTCTTCTTTGCAAACCCTCTCAATTTGACTTTGAATTCTCTCCCTATTAAATTCATTTGCAACCTATGATATTTCTTGTGTTCAAAAATTCTGTAAAAATGTTCCAACTCTTCTAAATAACCTGATGAGTATGTTTTGCTTTTCCTCAAGCTTGTTCTCTAGGTTTCTAATTTTCTTTTAATATATAAACATAGGCAACAGATTTCAATTTTAAATATGTGTAAGTTTAACTTGCTCTAAAAATGCCTAGGTCATTTTTATAAACTAGAGTACAATTTACTGATTCCAAAAATATATTTTGTTCCCTCTAAAGTCCTTGCTAGTCATGATTGTTTATTTTATCTGGTTTCTGCATATTTAAAAAGAAAAACCCTTTTTCTGTGTGGGTGCGAGCTGCCCAATTGGGCCTTCCCTTCCCGCGGCCCAGATAGCCCTCCCCGAGCGGCCTCGGCCCTCTAGCGGGACGGCTACCTACTCCCGTTGCTCTTTCCGTCAGTTTCAAAGAGAGCATGCGAGAGAGAGAGCGTCGTCGTGGCACAGACGTCGAGACGACATTAGGGTCCGATCCCCCTTTTAAACCTGCCGATGTGCGACCCTAGGGTTTCCTCTCCCCTTTCCTCCATTCTCCTTCCCCCGCCACCGCAGGTAAGCTTCTCCCCAAGCTTCACCATCGCCATGCCCTCGGTGCTCCGGCAGAGCTCTTCTCGTGCCCAGACGTAGCCATCCTCGCCGCTTCTCCGTCGGCCCGGTGCACGGGAAGGCCTCCCCTCGTGCTCCTATTCTTCCTCGACGTCCAGGAGGGACTCCAAGCCCAAGGAGTTCGTCGCTTCTTCCTCGCCGTTCGGATCAGGGGCTCGCCGGTGTGCCTCGCCGCATCGTCTTCAACCCGTAGCATCCAAGGCCCCGTCTTCTTGTCATAGGTAGGAGAGGTACTCCCCGCGCTCGATTCATTCCCTCTTCTTCATCCCTAGGACGCCATAGCCGTCGTCGTGGTTCTGTCGTGCGCGCGCTCCTGGAGCTCTGCAGGTTCGGGCTTTCAGATGCGCCCGCGTCGGAGCGAGTCCCCGTCACTTGGCTCGTGCGTGTGCGTGCCCTGTGCGTGCAATAGTCTGCCATTTGCACATCCCCCTCTCCGCGCCGTGCTTCACCTCGCCTCCGCACGCTTCGCCATGGCCCCGAGTCGAGCACCAGCTCAAGATCGAGCGCCCCCTCTGCCACAACGCGTCGCAGTTTAGCCGCAGGGATGGACTCCGCGTGTCCGCCGCCTCTGATGGTCGCCTGATAGCTCGTCGGTGTCTCCCTCTATTTCGGCCATCGGTGGAGTAGTGCGGGCAAAGAGAACTGTCCAAAAGGATAGAGTTTCCTCCTTTGTTTAGAGAAGAGTGAGTAGCGCATTGGTCGTTCGACCTAGGGATGACCAGCAGGTCGTGGGCTCGCCCCCCCGCCCCTTTTGTTTTCTTTTCGGTGGGATTTGTTTGTGTGGTGTTCCAGGAACCGGTGTGGCTACACCGGATATCGTGTGAATGTGCAGATTGTGTGTGTGTCCCAGCGTGTGTGAGTGGGTGAGTAGGATCTACTGTGGCGGTAGATCCCATGTGTGTGCCTATTTGTGTGTGTGTGTTGTGTGCTTTTGTGTGTGTGTATGACAATGGGCCCATGGCCCACTTTTCATCCACATAGAGGGGCCTTGGTGTCTATGCCAGGTGGGCCCCGCCTATCTATTTGTTTTTTTGTTTAATTGTTTTTATTGTGTCTTAACTAGCTTATTCCATTTCTGGTAAAATTACCATTTCTGTTCATGAGCATTTTTGGATATGAGCTTTTATAGTAAGTTTCAACTTATGAGTGTTGGTATGTCAATTTCGAGCAAGGTTTTGGGAGTTTTGCAAAAGCAAAGATATGAGTGTGATATATGGAATTGGGGTAGAATTTCCCAATGAATCCATTGGTGCAATTGGTTTGGTCATTTGAGCAAGTTTTACAAAATGTCATTTTGTCACAATATGCCATTTTTCATTTTAATTAGAATTAATCCATGCAAGCTTTGGTATTGGTGTCAACTAGGAAGTGGTAGTGTTTCATGAGTAGAATGCCATGGTATTTTCTTTTGACATGTTAGAATTGCATATAAGTGGGAACCTTGCTCCAAAGTGGCTATTAAAATGTTGCTGATTTCAACATGCTAAATATTTCTAAGTCTGAGAATCTGTTAATATTTGTATGCCATGTTAAGTGGATGCTACCAAGTGATATGTTGTGTTTTAGCTCAAGCTCAATGCTAGTGTTTTGTAGTAGATGTTGTCCTCCATCATCCTGTTAATTTTCATGCCATGAGGTGGTCTCTAGCACCATTATTTATTGATGTCAACTTGCTACTAGCTTAACTCAGATTCCAGAAAACTGTGATTACACCAAGTCCCTAGAATCTATTTCATCATGCCATCTTGTGAGCTTCATGCTTAGTTATATGTACTTCCTTTCTAGTTTGTGTAGTTGGATGATTTGATAAGAATGTTATGTAGTTTATGTACATGTTTTGTTTGAGGTTGGAAACTTCCTGTAGCTCTACATATTTGTTGTGGAAGTTGCTATGTTGCTATTTTGAGACAGATTGTGTGTGTTAGTGTTTTGTGACTTGTGGGAGCTATGCTCCATGTTTTTGCATGATCTTTGGCTCTAGTGTGGTTGGTTTTTGATTTCCGAACCAGTGGCTACCTTGGAATACCAAGGAATAGCCCATGGCCTTCATTGTCTTGTATTTTGCCTTCGTACCTTGTCGTGAGCGTAGCGTGACAACCATAACTCCGTTTTTGATGTTTTACTCATGCATTTGCATCGATTTTGCATGAAGCATCCATATTTTCCATGATCATGCATGTTCAAACAATTTAACATGAGGTTTTGTCCAGAATTGTAAATAAATTAACTATTGCATGAGAAACATGACTAGCTTAGGATTGCCATGCTAAATACTTCAAATGAATCATGCATCATCTTGTTTGTGCATTGCACCTTGGTTGGTTGTTTATTGTTGATGTTTCTCATGGGTAGACGCGAGTGTCGAACCTGAGTATGGGGATCTAGGAGAGTACCACTACGAGGACCCCGCTCTTTGTCTTTGTGAAGAACCAACAGGCAAGATGATCGTACCCGGATCCCAACACTATTTTTTCTTTGATAGATGTCTCGCTCTTATCGTTACATATACCTTACCTACCACTTGAATGTCAAATATCCTACATTACCATGATAGCCTCTAACTCCGCCACTACCTAGCAAACATTGTTTGGCTAAGTTACCGCTGCGCAGCCCCACTTATAGCATTCTTAGTTGCAGGTGAAGGTTGTTTCCATGTGATAACATGGATATCAGGTGATATCACAATATTTACTGGTATTTAATTTAATGCACATATATATCTTGGTATGGCGGAAGGCTTGGCCTTTTGCTCGGTGTTTTGTTCCACTTTTACCGCCATAGCTACTTTTTACCGGTGTTATGTTTCCATATTTTGCGCTCCTAACATGCTCGGGGTTGTTATGGGGACCCCTTGATTATTCGGTTGAGATTAAAACTTGTTTGGCAAGACCCAACATTGGTACTATTTGTTTAAACAACTTAATAAAAAATGCATAGGCCTTAGCTACCCCGTGGTTAATTAATCAACAACCCAGGCTAGTGCTCCTCATGAGTGTTGGTCCAAAATGGGCTGCCTGCGAGGCCACCTCAAGGAAACTTGAGGATTGGTTTTCCTCGTCGATAGTACCATCTGGTAGTGCCCTGAGACAGAGATACGCATGGCTCCTATTGGGATCTGGCCTGCCGGGTGGTCTTGCTAGACTTTTTTTACCTTTCTCGAATGGCTTGCGTGAGGAACTCTGATCTTCTTTGGGCTATCTCGAAGAGCCTGTTTTCCTTTGGAATTGCCTAGGATGATCACGAGATGCGTGGTCGAGGTTAGTCCCGCGGAGTGTGGTTAATTTATGATGGATTGGTTGGAGCACCCCTACAGGGTTAAATCTTTCGGAAAGCCGTGCCCATGGTTATGTGGCCACTTGGATATTTTGTTTAACACCGGGTTATAGTTGACTTGAAGTAAACTCCAATAAAATACACCAACTGTGTGAGTAACCGTGATCGACTCTTCTCGTGAACATGAACCGAGAGAACACGGTGGGGTTATGATTGACGTAAGCAGGTGTTCAGGATCACTTAGTGATCATGGTAGAACTCGATCGTTTTGCGTAGTCCATCGTATTTACATTCATGTTCTCCTAAGTTAGCCACCATACAATGCTTAGTGCTGCTGCAAACTCAACACCTACCCCCATCCAACCCAATAAGCTTGAATAGTCTCGGAACCCGGTGGCAAGATTGTTGAGTCCCCGTGGCTCGGGGATTACTACAACAAATATAGGCGCAAGTGCAGATGAGATTGTGCCAGATAATGTGATGCAGCTCCAGTGGGAGTATGACGAGGAACGTGGCAAAATGTACGTCACATATCTAGACGAGTATAGAGGCCTTGGTCGTGATCTTTGGGGCTTGCAAGATAGTTTCATTGCATCTTTTCTCGTTTGTTTCCGTCCATAGACGGAACCTGTCTTTTGTATGATGTTTGAATAAATTGTGTGGATTCTAATTTAGCATGTGGTGAGTGTAAGCCAACCATATACACCTCTCTTCATACATGTATGTGATGATACCGAACTTGCGAAACGACTAGATGCGCCTCTATCCCTGTCGAGGCCCCCATGCCCAAATATGGATAGGCGGGCATCTTGGGCGTTACAAGTTGGTATCCAGAGCCATACGACCATAGGAGCCCTTTGTTTGATCGAACTTGGCCAAGTAGAGTCTAGTAAAACTATTTTGAGTCTAGTTATATCGGAGAGTAGGTTTCTTGTTGCTCCTTTTCTATACTCTAGTGAGGTATTTCACTTAGGCATTTTGATTCTACTCCACATCTCACTCAAGAAAAAAATTAGGATCACGCGGGTATTTTGGAAACTATACGATACCGATGTGACGGAGTTCTCTCTTGGTGCCTCCTGTCTGACTTGATTTCTTCCGGGGAGTCGAGCTGCAGGGAATACTTGGCACATTGTTATCATTCAGCTTCCTTAGTATGTCAGGACGGAGGGTGTTCGGAAGTGCTTCAATACTTGTTGTGGTGAGATAAGGTCGGAGTCACCCAGTACTAGGGAGGCGTTTGGGGTACCACCATGGTTAGTATGTTGTGCTTTTGAGGATCTGAGGTAGATGGATTTCTGAAGCCTCTGGTTATGTGTTGAAGGATGGATACAGTTGGGGTGTAGGTTTGTTAGTTGTGTGAGATATTTCCTCCTTGTATCCCCAACACTGGATTGCATAACCAGAAATTTTTTGGAAGTTCTTAGGTGAGAACTCATGTAGTTATCTAGGATCATCTTCTTCAGATGTATGAGGTCATATACATTTTTTCCGAGCAACATTATCTCAATACTTTTGTGTTATTGCAAGTGGCTTCTAATATCTGATGATGTTATCGCAAACCCGAAGAAGGCGTTCTTACTAATTTTTCAGTAGGAAGGTTGTTTATGTTCTCCGTGCAATTTCTTTCAAGGCATTTGATTCAGCTTTTGCAATCATCTTTGTCAATGGTGTGCTGATGTTCTTGTCCATCTCCAGGATGGCTCCAACAACTCGCGGGAGCTCGGGTCGTGATGGGGAGCAGTCTGATCCCCCACCACCCCCGCCATCGCCTCCGCCTCCAGAAGCTTGGCAAGCTGTGATGGCTGCAACCAATGCGGATACTCAGATGTTGCTCAGGCTGTTGCAAGAAAGAGATCAGGGTCGGCAAGGTTTTCAAGGGAATTTTCAGAATCAGCCTCAGTTCGTGACACTCAACCAGTTCCTTGCCAACCAGCCAAGTTTTTCACTTGTTGTGAGCAGCCTTTTGATGTTGATGATTGGCTCTATGACATGAGTAAGCATTTTCAGTGCAGCAATGTCATACCAGAGGACTTTGTCAGATTCGCATCGTTCCAGCTCAAGGGTCAGGCAACAGATTGGTGGCAGCAATACAAGGACTCCAAGGCAATCGTGCTGTCACCTGGGACAATTCTATCGTGACTTCAGGGCCCATTACATCCCGACAAGCTTTGTCGAGGAGATGCATGACAAGTGCAGGCACCTGAAGCAGGGAAGCAAGTCTGTCTATCAGTACAACATCGAGTTCCAGAATTTGGGCCGCTATGCTAAGCAAGATGTTCCAGATGACAAGTCCATGATTTATCTGTTCAGAGGTGGTCTCAAGGATCAACTTCTACCGGGTCTGGTCCTTCAAGAGCCTCGTGAGTTTCATCACTTCTACAACATGGCTTTGAAGGTCGAGGCAACTTAGCTCAAGTTAGAGAACTCAAAGAAGCGTTCCAGGGATACCTATTCTTTGTCTTCCAGCTCTCACATGATCCCTAAGCAGCAGAAATATTGGGTTCCTCCTCCTCCTCCGTTTTGTCCTCCTCAGCAGCAGAGACAGTTCGATGGTCGTGGTTCTTCCCACCCACCCAACACAGGTTATCAGCAGAGGCCCCAGGCACCCAAGTTAGCTAATGTTCCTCCTACACGCAAGTTCTGTCCGCTCTCTGAGGTTACTTGTCACAAGTGTGGTCAGAAGGGTCACCACTCAAACAAGTGCAACTAGCGGCGTCTTCCGCCTCCTCCTCCAGTCAGACCTCCAGGCAATGTTATGGTGAATCATAATCCCCAGTCAGCAAGGGTGAACATGGTGAACGCAGCAAAGGCAGAGGATTCCTATAAAAGTTTTGTTTGATACTGGTGCATCACATTGTTTCATGTCATATCCTTTTGCGGCAAATCATAGTTTTACCATGGAGTTTTTGCCAAATGCATTACAAGTTATGTCTCTCGGGAAGCGTCTGAGCTCGAAAATGGTGGTTTGGGATGCCTCTATCGAGATGGGCAATTATTCTTGTCTGGCCTCTCCAATTGTTCTCGGTAATTCCGATATTGATCTCATTCTTGGCACGGACTTTCTTGCTATGAATAAGGCACATGTTGATTGTCAAGCCAAAGAAGTCAAGTTGACTCATCCTTCACAAGATGTGGTCATTTTTGCAGCTCGCGATGACACGGTCCGTCTCTCTGCTCTTAATGAGAAGGGTGAAATCTTAGCTATTAGTCATATTCCGGTGGTTTGTGAGTATGAAGATGTCTTTCCCGAAGAATTGCTAGGAATGCCTCCGCACCGGCCAGTTGAGTTTGTGATTGATGTCGAACCTACAACTGAACCGGTTTGCAAGCGTCGTCATAAACTTGGCCCCGAAGAGCTGAAAGAGTTGTCGTTGTTTTCTCACGACAGATGCCATGGGGTGGCTTATCGTAGGTGGTTGGGGCCGGAGGACGCCGACGGTCTCCGGGTGCGAGATTGGGCACAAGCGGTGATGACACATGATGTACCCAGGTTTAGGGCCCTCCGGAGGAGGTAATACCCCTAGCCCTACTTGGTTTAGTTGGATGGATGGGTATAGGTACAATGGTGCTCCTGGAGCTGTATCTAGAGGAGGAAGAAGGGGCAGTCGGCTCCTCCTCCTCCACTGCTAGAAGGGGTGGTGTATAAGGAGATGATCGCTCGTGTGTGTGTGTCTCCGCTCGTCCCCGTTGCATGGGGGGCTCGGGGGGTTTTATAGGACAACCCCCCAGCTCTTACAATATGTTATAAGTACAAGGGTGGGGGGACCCCACTAGCGGTCTCTCCGACTGGTCAGAGGGTCCCGTTGCTTGCATCGTCTTGTCGTCGGCAGGGCCCGCCGGCCAAGCGGTTCCATCTCCCATTGGGGCCCGCCGGCTACCTTCGTGATTGGCCCTCGCCCACCTGCCGTGCCACGGGCTGCCCGGGGGGCGTTGTCTAGCGCCAGCCGGCCGAAGTCTCCGGTACGGCCGGTGGCACTATAGCCACGCCGGGGCATGTAATCGAGTGGCGAGGGCATGCCCGCACTGTTCCCTCGCCTGGTTCCACTCACCAAGGTCAGAGTCGGGACCGTTGGACTGTAGCCACGCGCCGCAGTGCATCAGCGGCTGCTGTAGCCACAAGGCCGCCCATCGTGTCGGTCACATCACATCGTCATACCCGCGCGCCAAGGGACGGGACGGGGCAAATCCGTTCCAAGGTGATCGGAAGAACCGGCCTGTGGGCAGCCGGCCGCGCCTAGCCAGCTGAGGGTCCAGCCGGCTTGTTAACCAGCCGGCTGGGGCATCAGCTGGCCCTTGCTCGCATTGGACGTCCTCCAGCTGGCCACGGCCAGCCGGCTGCATAGTTTTTCTTCGAAGCGAAAGGGGGAAGACCCCATTGCTTTGGCATACCTAGGGGTAATAACCCCGTCAGTAGTCCCCAAAGCTGGCGGGGGGCCGCGTTTGGCGGACGGTGGGGAGCCAGCGGCTTTCCCTCAGCGCCACCTGCCTCCGGCTCAAAGGTGAAGGGGCAGTCGGGTCGGCCGTTGGACCCGACGCCTCGGGTACCGGTGCGCCACATCAGGACCCGCGCTGGCACGCGGCACGCCACGCGGCGTGTAATGATGCGGTGGGTCCCGCGCACGTGAGGTGACGGGACGTCGCCTGGGCCTAGCCCACTAGGGCCCAGGCGTAGGCCGGTAGGCCTCGGGGCGCAGGGCAGGATCCTCTATGCCCCGAAGCGGCCGTTACAGCCCGGGGCCACCCACGCGCGCAGAGTTTTTGGGGGGAGTGGGCACAATCAATCCCACGTCCCCCGGTCGTGGCCTCCCCTATAAAAGGAGAGGAAGGGCAGGAGGCGGAGGTACCCACGCCCCACTTGCCTCCTTGCTACCCTTCTTCGTTGCCTCTCTTCCTTCCTCGCACGTCGTCGCTCCCGAGCCCGCGCCCGCGCCCGCACGCCGTACCGCCGCCGCGATGGCCGATGGACTCGGTGGCAGCTGGGCTGGCTCCTTCGTGGTCGAGGCAGACATCGCCGAGCTGTGCCACGCACGCATGCTACCGCCGCCGGAGCGGGTGGCTACACGCATGCTAGGCAACGAGATAGCGCCAGTGCCACAGCCAGGGGAACACGTCGTGTTCCTCTGGCACTTCTCCCGAGGCTTCAGGCTCCCGGTGAATATCTTCTTCCGTCTTCTCCTTGATACTTTTGACCTCCAGCCGCAAAACCTTGGCCCAAATTTGATTTTGTACCTCTCCGCCTTCGTGACATTATGCAAGGGGTACCTCGGTATCCTTCCTTTCACCGACCTTTTCAATGCTCTCTTCTACCTCAAACCTCTGAAAAGGGATGCCTGCGGGGGCACGCTGGTGTGCTGTCGTGACGTTGCTCGCTTTCCTCCTCTTTCCCTTATCGACTCCGTCAAGGGGTGGCACCAGATGTTCTTCTACATGAAGAACGTCGACCCGAGGACGGATTACATCCGGCTGCCACCGTTTGAGGACAGGCAGTCCTCCCAGCAGAACTGGCTGGGGTCTGCCCCTCGTGGCGTGGCCTTGGACGAGCTTGCCCGGCTCACGCAGCTGAAGAGCTCCGAGGGGCTGGTCGCCGCCGACCTGGTGGTGCCCTTTGTCTCGTGCCGGGTGTCTCCCCTCCAGATGAGGCCACACCATATTTGCAACATGTCCGGCCAGCACGCCCTCTGCCAGCTGTCCATCGTCGAGCTCATGCCTGCTCAGGTGGCGAAGCGGGTGCATGCCCTCACAACGTTCAAGCTGATGCCCACCTCGTGGTCCTTCGGCATGGAGCCGTATGACCACATCAACCGGCTTTCCCTGGTAAGTTTTTCATCGAGGTGGATCTTTTTTGCTTGATATTCCCCAGCCGACAGCCGGCTAGAGAACTTACTTTGATGTACTGACCGCAGCTGCTGGTGCGACAGAACACACTGGACGGCCCTCATCCGCAGATCTTCGAGATGGAGCGTGAAAACTCTGACTCTGAAGACTACCAGGCGTTGCATGGGGGGCTCGGGGGGGTTTATAGGCCAACCCCCCAGCTCTTACAATATGTTAAGTACAAGGGTGGGGGGACCCGGCTGGCAGTCTCTCTGGCTGGTCAGAGGGTCCCACCGCTCGCACCGTCTTGTCGTTGGCAGGGCCCGTCGGCCGAGCGGTCCCATCTCCCATTGGGGCCCGTCGGCCGAGCGGTCCCACCTGCCGCGGCACGGGCCGCCCGGGGGGCATCGTCTAGCGCCAGCCGGTCGAAGTCTCTGGTATGGTAGGCGGCACTGTAGCCATGCCGGGGCAGGTAATCGAGTGGTGAGGGCATGCCGGCACTGTTCCCTCGCCCGATCCCGCTCACCGAGGTCAGCGCCGGGATGGTTGGATTGTAGCCATGCGCCGCAGTGCGTCAGCGGCCGCTATATCCACAGGGCCACCCATCATGCCGGTCGCGTCGCATCATCGTACCCGCGCACAGAGGGACGGGACGGGGCATCGTCCATCCCAAGGTCAACGGAAGAGCCGGCCTGTGGGCAGCCAGCTGCGCCTAGCCGGCTCCTTGACCAGCTGGCTGGGGCGTCAGCCGGCCCTGGCTTGCGCCAGACATCCTCTAGCCGTCCACGGCCAGCCAGACGCTTAGTTTTTCTTCGAAGCGAAAGGGGGAAGACTCCGTTGCTTCGGCATACCTAGGGGAAAGCAGCTAGATGAACAAGAACGTCTGGGTCTAATCAGACCAAGTTCTTCTCCATGGGGTTGTGGTGTTTTGTTTGTCAAGAAGAAGGATGGCATGGACCCACTTTGTGTTGATTACCGTCCATTGAATAAAAAGACAATCAAAAACGAGTACCCACTTCCCAACATCAATTAGTTATTTGAAAACTGAAAGGTGCCAAGGTTTTCTCGAAGCTGGATCTTCACATGGGCTATCATCAGATTCGCATTCGTGAAGAAGATATTCCAAATACTGCTTTCAGGATGAGTTTTGGCTCTTATGAATACACCGTTATGTCGTTTGGTCTCGCCAATGCTCCTCAATCCTTCTCAAGAATTATGAACTTCATATTCTCTCTTTTCCAGCATGAGTTCGTCTTGGTCTATGTGGATGATATCCTCGTGTTCTTGGAGACTAAAGAAGAACATGCAGAGCATCTCCGGCTTGTGCTTAACAAGTTAAGAGAGCATCAATTCTTTGCAAAAAAAATTCAAGTGTGAGTTTTGGCTCAATGAAGTGGTGTACCTTGGGCATGTGATCTCTGCCGAGGGCATTAAAGTGCACCCTGAGAAAGTTGAGGCAATCTTGAAGTGGGAGCCTCCTCAGAATGTTAAGCAGCTTCGTAGCTTCCTCGGTCTTGCAAGTTATTGCAGAAGATTCGTGTACAACTTCTCTCAAATTGCTAAGCCTCTATCTAATATCCTCTAGAAGAATGTCAAGTATGCTTGGTCTCCTGAGTGTGATGTGGCGTTCAATACGCTCAAGCAGAAACTGACTTCAGCTCCAGTTCTTGTTCCTCCCGAGCAATCAAAGCCTTCCAAGTGTTCTGTGATGCTTCTCTCCAAGGTCTTGGTGGTGTTATCATGCGATATAAGAAGATAGTTGCTTATACCTCGCATCAGTTGAAGCATGCCGATAAGAACTACCCCACTCATGATCTTGAGTTGGCGGCAATTGTGCATGCTCTGATGACTTGGAGGCATTTGTTGTTGGGTACACCAATTGAGGTGTACACCGATCACAAGAGATTGAAGTGCATTTTCACTCAACCCAATCTCAATCTTCGGTAGTCTCGTTGGGTGGAAATGCTTGAGGACCTCAATCCAAGCATTGAGTATACTCCTCGAAAAGTAAATGTCATTGCAGACGCACTCAGCCGAAAGGCATACTACAATAGTCTTATCCTAAAGCCTCTTCAACCCGAGCTTTGTGAATCCTTCCGCAAGCTCAATCTTCAGATGATTCCGCAAGGATTTCTTGCCAATCTTCAAGTCTCTCCGACTCTGGAAGATCAGATTCACCAAGCTCAACTTCTTGATGCGATGGTGAAGAAATTGAAGAAAGGTGTGGCCATGGGCATTCCTAAGTATAAGTGCTTTAGCGTTGATGACAAAGATACATTGTTCTTTGAGGACCGTCTGGTGGTTCCGAAAGTTGATCTCGGGAAGGTTATTATGGACGAAGCACACAATTCTCTCCTATCCATTCATCCAGGCAGTTCCAAGATGTATCAGGATCTCAAGCAAACCTTCTGGTGGACTCGCATGAAACATGAAATTGCTCAGCTCGTGAACGAGTGTGATGTTTGTCACAGAGTGAAGGAGAAACATCAACATCCAGCAGGTTTCCTTCAGCCTTTACCTATTCCAGAGTGGAAATCCGATCGTGTGGAGATGGATTTCGTCACTGGGTTTCCCAAGTCCAAGAGGGGCAAACATGCCATCTTTATGGTTATCAACAAGCTGACCAAAGTTGCTCATTTCCTTCCGGTTAACGAATCTATCTCGGCAGCTCAGATAGCACAATTGTATACGTCAAGTATAGTTTCTTTGCACGGTATTCCTCAGCTCATCTTGTCTGACCGTGGAAGCCTCTTCACTTCCAAGTTTCGGGAGTCCTTCCAGACTGCTATGGGTACCAATATCCATTTCAGCACTGCATTCCATCCGCAGACAAGTGGTCAAGTTGAGAAAGTTAATCAAATCCTTGAAGACATGCTCAGATCCTGTGTGATATCATTTGGCATGAAATGGGAAGACTGCCTTCCATACGCTGAATTTTCATACAACAACAGCTTTCAGGCTAGCTCAGGCAAGGCCCCTTTCGAGATTCTCTACGGCAGGAAGTGTTGTACCCCGCTCAATTGGTCTGAAACTGGTGAGCTTCAGATTTTGGGCAATGACATGATCACCGAAGCAGAAGAGATGTGTCGTGTCATTCGTGAGAACCTCAAAGCATATCAATCCCGACAGAAGATTTATTATGATAACAAACATCGAGATGTCTCCTTTCAAGTTGATGATCTAGTCTATCTCAAAGTCTCTCCCATGAAGGGCACTCGGCGGTTTGGAATTAAAGGGAAGCTAGAAACTCACTTTGTGGGTCATTTCACAGTTGTTGGCAAGAGAGGTGAACTTGCCTATCAACTAGAGCTTCCTTCAAATTTCGCAAATGTGCATGATGTCTTCCATGTCTCTCAGCTCCAGAGGTGCTTCAAGACTCCCGAGCGTACCATTGACCTCCAAGACATTGATCTCCAAGAAGACCTGTCTTATCATGAGCATCTAGTTATTATCCTCGAAGAAACTGAGCGTAAGGCTCGCAACAAATCAATCAAGTTTCTCAAGGTGAAGTGGTCTCATCATTCCGACAAAGAAGCTACTTTGGAACATGAGGATCTTCTCCATTCCGAATATCCAGAGTTCTTTCGTTCTTAGATCTCGGGTCAAGATCCTCTTGTATTGTGGGAGAGTTGTAAGAGCCCAAGTGCTCCAGGGGCCTCCATGCAACATTGGGATGTGTAATCTTTCATGTGTGACCCTTATTGTTGTGATATGCATGAGTTGGTCCTTGTCATTCTGTGTTGCATCATGAGCATCATGTCATCATGCCATTTTACTTGTTGAGTGCATTGTTGTGATGTGATGTGGGGTTTGATGATAGCATGATGTGAGTGTGCAAGAGTGTGATTGCCTCCCCTTCTTTCTTCTTTGCAAACCCTCTCAATTTGACATTGAAATCTCTCCCTATTCAATTCATTTGCAACCTGTATTATTTCTTGTGTTCAAAAATTCTGTAAAAATGTTACAACTCTTCTAAATAACCTGATGAGTATGTTTTGCTTTTCCTCAAGTTTGTTCTCTGAGTTTCTAATTTTCTTTTAATATATAAACATAGGCAACAGATTTCAATTTTAAATATGTGTAAGGTTAACTTGCTCTAAAAATGCCTAGGTCATTTTTATAAACTAGAGTACAATTTACTGATTCGAAAAATATATTTTGTTCTCTCTAAAGTCCTTGCTAGTCATGCTGGTTTATTTTATCTAGTTGCTGCATATTTAAAAAGAAAAACCCATTTTTTTGTGTCGGTGCGAGCTGCCCACTTGGGCCTTCCCTTCCCGCGGCCCAGATAGCCCTCCCCGAGCGGCTCGGCCCTCTAGCAGGACGGCTACCTGCTCCTGTTGCTCTTTTCGTTAGTTTCAGAGAGAGCGTGCAAGAGAGAGAGAGAGAGAGCCGCCGTGGCGTAGACGTCGAGACGCCGTTAGGGTCCGATCCCCCTTTTAAACCTGCCGGTGCGTGACCCTAGGGTTTCCTCTCCCCTTTCCTCCATTCTCCTTCCCCCGCCGCCATAGTTAAGCTTCTCCACAATCTTTGCCGTCGCCATGCCCTTGGTGCTCCGGTAGAGCTCTGCTCGTGCCCGGACGTAGCCATCCTCGCCGCTTCTCCGTCGACCTGGTGCACGGGAAGGCCTCCCCTAATGATCCTCTTCTTCCTCGATGTCTAGGAGGGACTCCAAGCCCAAGCAGTTCATCGCTTCTTCCTCGCCGTTCGGATCAGGGGCTCGCCGGTGTGCCTCGCCGCATCGCCTTCAAACCGTAGCATCCAAGGCCTCGTCTTCTTGTCGTAGGTAGGAGAGGTATTCCCCGCGCTCGATCCATTTCCTCTCCTTCATCCCTAGGCCTCCGTAGTCGTCGTCCTAGTTCTGTCGTGCGTGCGCTCCCGGAGCTCTGGAAGTTCGGGCTTTCAGATGCGTCCGCATCGGAGCGAGTCCCCATCACTTGGCTCGTGCGTGTGCGTGCCTTGTGCGCAGTAGTCTGCCGTTTGTGTAGACCCCTCTCCACGTCGTGCTTCGCCTCGCCTCCACCCGCTTCACCATGGCCCAAAGCCGAGCACTGGGGATGGACTCCCCGTGGTGTCCGCAACCCCCACCGTGTCCGCTACCTCTGATGGTCGCCTGATAGCTCACCGGCGTCTCCCTCTGTTTCGGCCGCCGGTGGAGTAGTGCAGGTGAAGGGAACTATCCAAAAGGACAGAGTTTCCTCCTTTGTTCAGAGAAGAGCTGGCCGTTCGACCCGGGGACGACCAGCAGGTCGCGGGCTCGACCCCCCCACCTCTCGCGCCCCTTTTGTTTTGTTTTCAGTGGGTTTTGTGTGTGTGGTGTGCTAGCCACACCGGATCTCATGTGAATGTGCACATTGTGTGTGTGTCCCAGGGTGTGTGAGTGGGTGAGTAGGATCTACTATGGCGACAGATCCCATATGTGCGCTTGTCTGTGTGTGTGTGTGTGTGTGTTGTGTGCTTGTGTGTGTGTACGATAGTGGGCCCATGGCCCACTTGTCATCCACATAGAGGGGCCCTAGTGTCTATGCTGGGTGGCCCCTCCTATCTATTTGTTTTTTTTGTTTAATTGTTTTTATTGTGTCTTAACTAGCTTATTCCATTTCTGGTAAAAATACCATTTCTATTCATGAGCTTTTTTGGATATGAGCTTTTATATTAAGTTTCAACTTCTCAGTGTTGGTATGTCAATTTCGAGCATGGTTTTGGGAGTTTTGCAAAAGCAAAAATATGAGTGTGATATATGGAATTGGGGTAGAATTTCCCAATGAATCGATTGGTGCAATTGGTTTGGTCATTTGAGCAAGTTGTACAAAATTTCATTTTGTCACAATATGCCATTTTGTCATTTTAGTTAGAATTAATCCATGCAAGCTTTGGTATTGGTGTCAACTTGGAAGTGGTAGTATTTCATGAGTAGAATGCCATGGTTTTTTTTTTGACATGTTAGACTTGCATATAGGTGGGAACCTTGCTCCAAAGTGGCTATTACAATGTTGCTGATTTCAACATGCTAAATATTTCTAAGTCTGAGAATCTGTTAATATTTTTATGCCATGTTAAGTGGATGCTACCAAGTGATATGTTGTAATTTAGCTCAAGCTCACTTCTAGTGTTTTGTAGTAGATGTTGTCCTCTACCATCCTGTTATTTTTCATGCCATGAGGTGGTCTGTAGCACCATTATTTATTGCTGTCAACTTGCTACCAGCTTAACTGGATTCCAGAAAACTATGATTTCACTAAGTCCCTAGAATCTGTTTCATCATGCCATCTTGTGAGCTTCATGCTTAGTGATATGTGCTTCTTTTACAGTTTGTGTAGTTAGACGATTTGATAAGCATGTTATGTAGTTTCTGTACATGTTTTATTTGCGGTTGGAAATTTCCTATAGCTCTAGATATTTGATGTGGAAGTTGCTATGTTGCTGTTTTGAGACAGATTGTGTGTGTTAGTGTTTTGTGACTTGTGGGAGCTATGCTCCATTGTTTTCCTTGATCTTTGGCTCTAGTGTGGTTGGTTTTTAATTTCCTAACCTGTGGATACCTTGTAATACTAAGGAATATCCCATGGCCTTCATTGTCTTGTATTTTCCCTTCGTACCTTGCCGTGAGCGTAGTGTGTGAACCGTAACTCTGTTTCTGACGTTTTACATATGCATTTGCATCGATTTTGCATGAAGCATACATATTTGCCATCATCATGCATGTTCAAACAACTTGACATGAGGTTCTGTCCAGAATTGTAAATAACTTAACTATTGCATGAGAAACATGACTAGCTTAGGATTGCCATGCTAAATACTTCAAATGAATCATGCATCATCTTGTTTGTGCATTGCACCTTGGTTGGTTGTTTATTGTTGTTGTTTCTCTTGGGTAGATGCGAGTGTTGAACCTGAGTATGGGGATCTAGGAGAGTACCACTATGAGGACCCCGCTCTTTGTCCCTCTAAAGAACCAACACGCAAGATGATCGTACCCGGATCCCGACACTATTTTTGCTTTGCTAGATGTCTCGCTCTTATCGTTACATATGTGTTACCTACCACTTGAATTTCAAGCCTCCTACATTGGTATGATAGCCTCTAACTCCACGACTACCAAGCAAACATTGTTTGGCTAAGTTACCGCTGCTCAGCCCCTCTTATAGCGTTCTTAGTTGCAGGTGAAGGTTGTTTCCATGTGATAACATGGATATCTGGTGATATCACAATATTTATTGCTATTTAATTTAATGCACATATATATCTTGGTATGGCGGAAGGCTTGGCCTTTTGCTCGGTGTTTTGTTCCACTTATACCGCCATAGCTACTTGTTACCGGTGTTATGTTTCCATATTTTGCGCTCCTAACATGCTCGGGGTTGTTATGGGGACCCCCTTGATTATTCCGTTGAGATTAAAACTTGTCTGGCAAGACCCAACATTGGTACTATTTCCTTAAACAACTTAATAAAAAATTCATAGGGCTTAGCTACCCCGTGGTTAATTAATCAACAACCCGGGCCAGTGCTCCTCATGAGTGTTGGTCCAAAACGGGATGTCTGCGGGGCCGCCTCAAGGAAACTTGAGGATTGGTTTTCCCCGTAGCTAGTCCCATCTGATACTGCCTTGAGATAGAGATACGTGTGGCTCATATTGGGATCTAGCCTGGCGGGTGGTCTTGATGGACTTGTTTTACCTTTCTCGAATGGCTTGCGTGAGGAACTCTGTCGTGGTTTTGTCACGGCAGAGGTCTGAGGACTTAAGTTCGAGGCCATCGCTAAGGTGATGGACTCAAAGGGGTTGGTTGGGACGAAGGACACGAGTTTACCTAGGTTCAGCCCCTCCAGAGGAGGTAAAAGCCTACGTGTTGCTTGCGTTGTATTGATTGGAGTATCGATTACAAGGGAGCGAATTCGCTTGACCTTGTTATAGATTAGTTGGTTTCTGTCTAAGTCGCCCCAGTTCTCTGCCTTTATATAGGAGGCCAAGACCATGGGTTACAAGCCCATACCAACACTTACAATGTGTCTGACTCTATCTCTATGTCGCCTTGCCTTCCTGGGCAAGCCGTCTCCGGGCGGCTCAACCACCCGGGTCTTCATGCCTTCTCTCATCTGGGCCCTTCCTTGGACCATCCTGGTAAACCGCCATATGTCTAGACTCACGTCTCTAGGTCCATCTGCCTTGGTCTGGATGATGAGCCGCTAGGTATGATTCGGACCCACCTGGGTGGGTCTCACCACGGGGTTATATCCCCAACATTAGGCCCCAGGTTGATTTGAGCTTGCTCATGTCACTCGTCCATGTTACTTGGCGGCGAGTCTCACTCTTCATCACCTGAAAGTAAGAAATGTAACCCGCTATGACATCATACTGGATATGCCAAAAATATTCCCTGATGACCGCAACGGATCTTTCAACATTAAACTGAAGGCCCGAAAATCGAGGCGTCTATCTCCGTCAGTCAGTTTCGGTCGCCTTGATTCCCGTGCCAGTTTCCTCTTTTCAGCCTCTTAAATAGGATTGCGAAGGTACTTTCTCATTTCCTTTGCCTCCTACGCCTCTTCTTCTTCCTCTCGACGTCGTCGCCCCCGAGCTCTCTCGCTCCAGTGAAGCTTCATCGCCGGCATCACCCGAGTCCACTGCATCAACCTGAGCGTACCAGAACATTGCTCGCATCCGTCGCCTTACTTCCGGTACGTCCTTCTCCATCGCCTAAGCGAGATTTTCATAATGCCAAATGACATAATACCCAATGAATCTTGTAATGAATCTCTCCCTGATGTAGTAAACCGTAGGAAATCACCAATAATTTAAGACAGATCGGTAGTTGTTTCCTTCTACTGTCCGTGAATATCGCCAGTTCCTCCATTCATCGTTAGGTTTAGAATAAATATATTTTTTCCTTTGTCCGTAGATCTGTCACTGCAAAGATAAAATGTGAATCCTATTTTCCACACTTAGCTTTATTTTGCTCCGTTGCCCTGCAACGTAACCCAGCATTAAGCTTCCGGCTCTCGCCAGGAACTGCACCGGCGGCTTAGCTTCGTAAAACATAGATTTCATCAGCCGCCCTTAGTTGTCTGTCACCTTCTAACTCGCCGTGCAATGTTACTTTCCACAGTTTTAAGACGCCATTATGCCTCGTGTGTCCTCTTCTTGTAACTGGGTCGGCTCCACAGTCTTTGAGGACTTCTTGAAGGATTTTGTAGACACAGGGACCTTGCCAGCCAAAGACGTCATCCATAGGCGGGTTCCAGGCAAAGAAAATAAACCCATCCCCCAAGAGGGCGAAGTAGTCATATTCGCAGACCATCTTGCACGCGGTTTTAGCCCGCCCGGCTCTAAATTTTTTCGAGACGTCCTTCATTTCTTCAAGCTGCATCCTCAAGACATTGCACCCAATTCTGTCTCAAACATGTGCAACTTCCAAATTCTCTACGAGGTTTACTTACAAGAAGAGTCGTCGGTTGACCTCTTCCATGAGTTCTTCTATGCAAACCGTCAGACAGAGGTAGCAGCCGGCCTAAGCTTGGAGCTCGGTGGAATCTCCATTCAAAGAAGACGGGATATGGTCTTTCCGACTATTTGAATGCCAAGTCACCTAAAGATTGGAACAAAACCTTGTTTTATTACAAAGACACCTCTCCAGAGGGAGAACGTCCATTGCCGGGTTATCGTCTAACCCGACTCCGCACCAATACTGGACTCCCTGACCATATGTCGGCTTCCGAATGGGCGAAATATGCTCCGGCTTATGCCAAAATTAGAGCCATTATGGCCAATGGTCTGACAGGTATGGATCTGACCCGCTGCTGGGTCTGTTGGAAAGTCATGCCTCTGAGCCGGAGAAGCCGTCTCATATGTGAATATACGGGTTATGCCAATGACCCCCTCTGCTTTAATCCTACCGCGTTGATTGAAGATGATATCGTTCCCGCCATCAAGAGCTTTGTCCATGAGTCTCAAGTATCTTGCCGCACCATTAGGCTGCCACCCTTCTGTGCCGCAAACCCGTCCCTAGACATAAGGGCGACTCTCAAGCTCCTTACTTCCGTGTTAGCTATTCATGTACATTTGCAATCTTTAACCTCTTTTGGCGGCTTATACTTTCAGGTTAACTCCAGCTTCTAGAAGAAGAAATACGTCCCTCCTCTGAAGAAATCGAAGGATAAAGCTATTGGCCAAAAGAAGAAACCTGCACCTCAAGAACAGCCTGAGGCTGACAACTCAGAGGTAGAACTTGACTCTCTTGGTCGTCTCTTCATACGCCTTATTGACAATAATAATTCACAAGACGAAACAGAGACAAGCCACGCCAACGTTCCTGAGGTAACCTATGTTTCATCTGACTCAAAACATCCTCCACCAAAGAAGATACGACGGGTCGTCCGAAAATTCCCATTTTCTCATCCTCTTGCTTATTTAGACCCCAATTTTCTTTTGAAAAAGCAACAGCTCCTCTCCCGACACCAAACCCGGAGCGCCGGCTCTAAAGACCTTATGGACGGGTTGTCCAACTCTCCGGCTCAACGGAAACGGTTGGCTAATGTATCTTGTTCAACTTAGCTTAGTTTGGTCAACTTTGCCTTTATAACTTCACTCCATCTTTATATTGCTTTAACTGCTTTCAGGAATCGCCCCCTTCATCAGGCGCCTCTACGGCAACCAAGCTACCGCCTCTGAAGATCAACCCAGAGTACGTGCTTTCATGCTTCCATCCTATTTTTGTTACCCTTGAATTTTATACAATAACCTTCTATGCTTTCCAGGGCTCAAGCAAAGTGAAGGAAAACCGTCGGGTCTACCTTGGCCCTCATTGCCCAAGAACCGGAGGCTGCTAAGCCAGACTCTCCGGTTGCACATGTTGATCCTTTTGCTACCTCAAAGGATGTGCCCAAAGACCCTCGTCATTCTGTCGAGCCGGCGGCCCATGAGACGGCCATTGAGAGCCCTTCGAGGACCAACTCTAAGCCGCCAAGCCTGTCAACGGCCATTGACGACTTGGACACTCCGGACGTCATCATTACCAGCACCGGCTTTCAAACTCCACAACCTCGTGTGTTGACAAAGCACACTAACAAAACTGAAGCCTCTGACAAGCTGGATTTTGAACTCCCCGTGCTAGAGAAGTTGACTTATGATGAACTACACGCCGGTTATCTGAACTGCCTCTCCACAAGCCAGAACATGGAGCTCAAGCTTGTTAATATGATGAAGAAAAATATGAGGTACTCCTTCCTTTCCTTATACCCTTATGTAGCCCCAAGAGCTGGTTTAGTATTTTGTTAATGGTAAACTTGGTCTTCCAATCCATGCCTTAAGTAGAACCACTTAGCCTATAGCCCCAGGTATCGTCTTAATATGTAAATATTGAGTTGGTACTCAGTTTTAAGTAGTTGATCAAATGTAGCCCCCAAGTTTGGGTCAGTATAGAAATAATGGGCCGAACTTCCCTGTAGAAAGAGCCAAATGTAGCCCCCAAGTGTTGGCTTATCTTGGATAAATATGAGCCGGAACTTCATTATAGATTGGGACAAAGAGCCAAATGTAGCCCCCAAGTGCCGGCTTATCTTTGACAAATATGAGCCGGAACTTCACTGTAGTCTTGGACAACAAATAGACATTAGCCCCCAAGTGTCGATTATATTGCTTGCAATCTGCTTGAGACTTGCATTGTATTTGTTAACTTATCCATCTGGCGACAAGTTACCCTAGCGACTTACCCTTCTTTTACCTTTTGTCTGTCACAAGAAGCTTTAAACAATGTTGAATCTGACCTGACCGGCTTAAAGAGCAAACTGGCCTCCCGGCAAGTCGCCAGGAGTGCAGCAGAGGAGAAGTGTCAGCTTGCGGTCAAAGAACTTGTAAAAGTTAAAGCTGATTTCGCCGCCTTCAAGAAAGCTGCTGAGACGGAACAAATTGCCCTGGCTCAATGTGCAGATGACGCTGACCAGTGGCTCATGGTGGTATCCGATAAACTGCACGCCCTGAAGCGCCATATTGCCAAGATGTCTGCTGCTATCTTTGGTAAGTACTAAAGACTTAGCCAATATCCTTGTGTTAAGAATTATACAGGCGGCTTATAACCAAAAATCCATCTTATACAGGTCAAAGGAGTCGTCAACTTGGTACTAATAGCATGTTGTTGCTGAAAGCCATCTACACACTATCAGAATAGCTGTACTACGGAACTCTCTGCACGATCAAAGCGATGCTTAATAAAGAGAGTATCCCCCAGTCTATGAAGGGAGTCATAGAAAATCCAGGAGCACAAAAAATCAGTCGCCAGAAAGGGAGCCATTGCAGCAATAAGCCGGGCTTTGGCGTTTGCCCCGGAGCTAACTCCTGAAGAGATGATGGATGGCTTCCCATCAAAGAAGGATGACGGCTCAGAATTCACCAAAGCCGACTATGCTCGTTGCATGAAAGCCTCCAGGGTCCTTGCATCAGTGTTAGTAGAAGAGGTGAACTTGTCAATGTATCAGGTGGCTTACGATGCTGAAAACAAACTGTGTGGCCGACTTTCGAGGCAAAGGATTTAACTCCTGCATGCCGTAAGCACCTCTTTGCCCCTGATATTGACCCGTATCCCTTCTTTGAAGAAGTGAACTTTGAAGCTTTAACCAACTGCAACTGGGACATTGACAAACTCCAGATTAAGGAGGTCGAAGACCCACCGCAGGATGACTCGCCGTCCAACTGATCAATCTTGACAAATCATGATATAACCCGGCTTCGTGACCCGCCGAAATTTGGGGCAGTGTAAAAAATTTAAGTCCTTGCTTTTGAGCTCTGTGGAGAGCATTGTAATAGGCCTTTAGTAAAAACTTTGTCTTACCTGAACTGTGCCATCGTGCACATAGGAAATCACAAGGCTTTAACATATTCTGTCCGCCTTATGCTTCAAATTATACCAAATGTCATGGCGGCTCTTCTTGAGATAACCAACCTATGAAAACAGAATATGTTCCATACTGTTTAGTAGGGCGGCTTAGAATAGCACAACCCGGATATGTTATATCTTTCCTGATTTGTTTTTTGAAACTTTTTGAACTCATGTGCCGGTTCTTCTGGGTGGACTCACTAATTAAAACTCCTAATCAGTACAGGGTCTCTATCAAGATTGGTCGTCAATTTCTTAGAATGGCTCAGGGTCTCTAAGCGAGATTAACTGATAGGAAGTGTAACATCCAGAAAGAGACACGGTAGGGCATCAGTACCCTGGTGGCTCATAAAATGCCTCTCACGTGACATAAATCCGTCATTTTAACCTTAAACAATGCAGGGTCTTTTAAAATATTAGTTTTCTAAGAGTACGAACGGGCCACATAGCGGAGAGTGGGCGGTAGATGAGAGAGTTTATCCTCGCTTTCCATGAGCCGACCCTCACGTGACAAGAACCGTCGGTTTAACCTTATCCAGTACAGGGTCTCTAATGAGATTGGTCGTCAATTTCTTTGAACCGGCTTAGGGTCTCTAAGCGATATTAACTGGCAGGAGTTTGGCGGGTCACATAGCGGAGCAGCATCAACTTACAGGCAGGTTTAACCCTGGTGGCTTAAGAGCCGATCAAGAGGGTATGTAAGCTAAACCCGGTGGGTTGGAAGCCCCCATATGACCTTGTTGACAAAGTCAACTTCTTGGCTTAAGAGTCGATCAGTAGGGTCTGATAAGCTAAACCCGACGAGTTGAAAGCCCCCTAGACGACCTTGTTGACGGAGTCAACTATTTGGCTTAAGAGTCGATCGATAGGGTCTAATAAGCTAAAACCGGTGGGTTAGAAGCCCCCTAGATGATCATGTTGATGGAGTCAACTATTTGGCTTAAGAGCCGACCGATAGGGTCTGATAAGCTAAACCCGGCGGGTTAGAATCCCCCTAGACAATCATGTTGATGGTGTCAACTATTTAGCTTAAGAGCCAAACAATAGGCTCTAATAAGCTAAACCTGGCGGATTAGAAGCCCCCTAGATGGTCTGTTGACGGAGTCAACTTTTTGGCTTAAAAGCCAATCAACAGGGTCGGATAAGCTAAACCCAGTGGGTTGGAAGCCCCCTAGTTGACCTTTTTGCACAAACTGAGATATGCGAAACGGCAGAGGCCCCGGCTTGCAGGGATGCCAGATTTATTGATATATATATATATATGATATGTACAATGATGGTGTACAATGTGAAGTCTCAACGACTCAGGTATAGTAAGGTCGCAGATGTGCTATGTTCCACGGTCGGCGGGTCTCCTGCCTAGAAGTGCTTGACTCGTCTCGTATGTCAATGAGGTAATATGACCCGTTGTTGAGATTTCGGCTGACCACGAAAGTTCCTTCCCATGGAGGGGATAACTTGTGTGCATCTGTCTACTCTTGAATCAACCGCAACACTAAGTCGCCTTCTTGAAACGTCCGGGTCTTGACTCTACGGCTATGATAGCGACGTAGGTCTTGCTGATAAATCGCCGATCGAGCCGCCGCCACATCACGTTCTTCCTCCAAGGCATCCAATGCGTCTTGACCTGCTGTTTCATTATCGGCCTGAACGTAAGTTGCCACCCGTGGAGAATCATGACGGATATCACTTGGTAACACGGCTTCTGCACCATAAACCATGAAGAAAGGTGTATAACCTATTGATCTGTTGGGAGTGGTTCTGATGCTCCATAAGATGGAAGTCAACTCCTCTACCCAACAACCCGGCGTGCACTGCAAAGGAACAATAAGCCGGGGTTTGATACCTCTCAAGATTTCTTGGTTAGCACACTCTGCCTGACCATTTGACTGTGGATGAGCAACTACAGAGACGTCAAGTCGGATGTGCTCACTTTCACAGAACTCTCGCATAGCCCCCTTGGATAAGTTCGTACCATTATCTGTGATGATACTGTGAGGGTCACCAAAGCGGTAGATTAGCTTTTTAACAAACTGAACTACCATAGACGCGTCACACTTGCTGACTGGCTCAGCTTCTACCCACTTGGTAAATTTGTCCACTGCCACCGGGAGGTGGGTCTTCTTCTCCTTGGATCTCTTGAAAGGCCCGACCATATCAAGCCCCCAGACTGCAAATGGCCAAGTAATTGGAATCATGCGCAATTCCTGAGCCAGGACGTGAGCACGTCGGCCGAACTTCTGACATCCATCGCACTTGCGAAACAAGTCCTCCGCATCTTTATGAGCCATCAGCTAGAAGAAACCATGACGAAACACAACGTGAATGACCACAATCCCGAGCATGAATTTCATTCAAGATTTCCTTGCCCTCTTCAGGTGAAACACAACGTTGAAAAATTCTAGTGACGCTACACTTATGTAACTCACCATTGATTAGTGTCATAGACTTAGACCGCCTAGTGATCTGTCTGGCCAGATTTTCATCATCAGGTAACTCGTCGTGAGTCAAGTACGCCAAGTAAGGCATGGTCCAGTTAGGAATAGCATGTAGAGCCGCCACCAATTGCCCTCCGGGTCAGGTACGGCCAAGTCTTCCTCTGAAGGTAACTTAACTGACGGGTGATGTAATACATCTAAGAAAATGTTAGGCGGTACCGGCTTACACTGAGAATCCAGCCTTGATAGGGCGTTAGCCGCTTCATTCCTGCAATGATCAATATGATCCACCTAATAACCCTTGAAATGACCAGCGATGACATCCACCGCCTGACGATAAGCCACCATCTGTGGGTCCTTGGAATCCCAGGTGCCTGACACTTGCTGGGCTACGAGGTCTAAGTCGCCGAGACATCTAATCCGGCTCAGGTTCATCTCCTTAGCCACTCGGAGGCCATGAAGCAGAGCTTCATACTCAGCTGCATTATTAGTACAAGGAAACATCAACCTTAACACGTAACAGAACTAGTCACCTTTGGGGGAAGTTAAGACAACCCCTGCTCCTGATCCTTCCAGCTGCCTGGACCCATCAAAGTGGATTGTCCAATACATGTTATCCGGCTTTCCTCGGGCTCCTGACACTCCATCTAGTCATTTATGAAATCCACTAAAGCTTGAGACTTGACCGCCGTGCGAGGCATGTATTTCAGATTAAGAGGTCCAAGCTCCAATGCCCACTTAGCAATCCTGTCGGTGGCTTCTCTGTTTTGAATTATGTCTCCCAACGGGGCAGAGCTAACCTCTATGATATGGTTGCCTAGGAAGTAATGCTTAAGTTTACGATTGGCCATGAACATCCCATACACCAGCTTCTGCCAATGTGGATATATCTGCTTGGACTCTGTCAGGAATTCATTGATATAATAAACCGACCTTTGAACCGGATATTCCTTCCCTGCTTCCTTACGCTCAACAACGATTGCGGCACTGACTGCCCTATTATTAGCCACCACATATAAGAGCAAAGGTTCCTTCTCAGCCGAAGCCGCTAAGACTGGTGGCTCTGTGAGCTGCCTCTTGAGGGCCTCAAACGCCTCACCCGCCTTCGCACTCCAGACAAAGTTGTATGTATTCTTCATCATCTGGTACAAAGGGATGGCCTTCTCCCCAAGGCGGCTTATGAACCGGCTTAATGGAACGATCTATCCGGCCAGGCGTTGAACATCATTGATGCATGCCGGCTCAAACAGGGAAGTAATAGCCTTGATCTTATTTGGATTAGCCCGAATGCCACGCTCAGAGACTAGGAATCCCAAGAGCTTTCCTCCAGGAACACCGAAAACACACTCAGCCGGGTTTAGCATCATCTTGTAGACCCGTAAGTTGTCAAAAGTCTCCTTCAGGTCATCAAGCAGACTCTTCTTCTTCCTGGACTTAATCACAATGTCATCCACGTATGCATGAATGTTGCGCCCAATTTGGCTATGAAGATAATTTTGCACACAACGTTGGTAAGTCGCATGGGCACTCTTGAGCCTAAAAGGCATGGACACGTAGCAGAAGGCACCAAAAGGCATGATGAAAGTCGTCTTCTCTTGGTCCTTGACTGCCATCTTGATCAGATGATAACCGGAATAAGCATCCAGGAAGCATAGACTCTCATAACCCGCCGTTGCATCGATGATCTAGTCAATACGGGGGAGAGGAAATGGGTCAGCCGTACAGACCTTGTTATGATCCGTGTAATCCACACACATACGCCACATGCCGTTCTTCTTAAGCACTAGCACTGGGTTGGCAAGCCACTCTGGGTGGAACACTTCGATGATGAAACCCGCCGCCAGAAGCTGGGCCACCTCTTCCCCGATGGCCTTGCGCCTCTCTTCATTGAAATGTCGTAGGAACTGTTTGATCGGTTTAAACTTAGGATCCACATTAAGGTGGTGCTCAGCGAACTCTCTCGGTACACCCGGCATGTCAGACGGCTTCCATGCAAAGATGTCCCGATTCTCATGGATGAATTTGATGAGCGCGCTTTCCTATTTGGGATCCATATGGGCCCCAATAGTAAACTGCTGAGATGAGTCGCCCAGAGGAAAATCAACTAGCTTTGTGTCATCCGCCAAAAACTTGAGGGGCGGCTCAGATTCTGTGGTGGGATTTTTGAGCGGAGTCATGTCCTCCGGGTCAGCATTTTCCTTATAAAACTTGAGCTCTGCTTCTGCGCAACTCGACTCTGCATAAGCTACGTCTCCTTCCTCACACTCAGTAGCCGTCTCCCGATCACCATGCACTGTAATCGTCCTGTTTAGACCCGGCATTTTGAGCTGTAAATAAAAATAGCAAGGCCTGGCCATGAACTTGGCATAAGCCGGACATCCAAATAGGGCATGATATGGACTTTTGATCTTGACCACTTCAAAACACAGGGTCTCCACCCTGTAATTGTATTCATCACCAAAGGCGACTTCCAAAGAGATCTTACCCACTAGATAAGCTAACTTGCTAGCCACCACACCGTGAAAGACCGTCGAGGAAGGCCTAAGATGCTTATCAAGCAACTTCATCCGGCAGAAAGTGTCATCATACAGAATATTAATGGTGCTGCCACCATCCATAAGCAACTTAGTAAACACATATCCTCCCAATTGGGCGCAACTACCAAAGCCAGCCACCCCGGGTCGTCAACACACGGCGGGTGATCCTCTCTGCTCCAAGTTATGTCATACTTGGACCACTTCAAGTATTGTGGGAGAGCCGGTGTAATCGCACTAACCGCCTGCTTGCGCAGCTTCTGATCTCGCCTGTTAAGGCTGGTTGTAAAAACATGATACTGACCCAAACTGAGCTGCTTCAGATTACTCTGATACCTAGACTGGTTACCTTGGTGCTGATTATTGCCACCAGATTGCTGTTGATGCCCTCCTTGATGGCCCTGGCCCTGATAACCGGATCTTGAACTGCCAGAACCTGAGCCGGCTCTTGACCCGCCTGGCCTTGAGCCGCCTGGCGGGCCAGCACCGTTGTTGTTATGCTACGACAGGCTGTAGTCTTGAAACTTCTGCATAATGTGGCAATTTCTCCATGTGTGACCGCCGCCCTATCAGGCCGGCTATGCTCCGGACAAGGCTTGTTGAGCATCTCCTCCAAATTGAAACGAGTTTTACCCTTGTTAAAGAGTTGTCTGAAGTTCCCACTGCCCTTAGCACGATTGTTCCCGACGTTGGCGTTGGCCACCAATTCCGACCCATCATCTCGGTTCTTCCTCTTGTTCTGGTTGCCATTGCCTGCTGGACCGTTGTCATTGTTACTCTTCTTGTTCTGACTGGGCTTCTCCTCGTTAGAGCCTGGATCTTTCGTACTGTCAGAATCGGCATACTTCGTGAGAGCTACCATGAGCTTCCCCATGTCCTGACACGAGTTGTTGAGCCGGCCAAGTTTCTACTTCAGAGGCGTAAAGTGGCAATTCTTCTCCAGAATCGAAACTGCTTGAGCCACTGTAATCTGATCAGACGAGTGGATGACGGTTGAGATGTTGGGGAACGTCGCATGGGAAACAAAAAAATTCCTACGCACACGCAAACCTATCCATGGTGCTGAGCATCTATGAGAGGGAGAGTGGATCTACGTACCCTTGTAGATCGCTAAGCGGGAAGCGTTAAGAAACGCGGTTGGTGTAGTCGAACTTCTTCGCGATCCAAATCACCGAGCGTCCCGCGATCTAATCACGAACCGTCCCGCGAACCAATCACGAACCGTCCCACGATCTCGTCACGATCCGTCCCGCGATCCAATCTTGAACGTCCCGTGGCCTTGATCACGATCCTTCCGATCTAGTACCGAACGGACGGCACCTCCGCGTTCAGCACACGTGCAGCTTGATGACGATCTCCACCGTCTTGATCCAGTAAGAGGAGGCGGAGAGGAGGAAGAGTTCTCCGGCAGCGTGACGGTGCTCCGGCGATGGTGGTGGAGCTATTCCGACAAGGCTTCGCCTAAGCACTGTAGAAAACCGATCTAGAGGAGAAGCTATGCACTAGAGGAACGGGTGGCACGTGGCTGAAAATCTTGTGCCAAAACCCTAAAATCCTCTAGTATATATAGGAGGAGAGGAGGAGGAGGCTTGGCTGCCAAAAAGGCAGCCCTTGGGTCGGCCAAACCAAGGAGGGAGGAGTCCTCCTCCTCCACTCCTAGTAGGATTAGGACTCCTTCCTTATTTGGCCCTTTTTTGCCTTTTTCCACCTTTTTCCTTTTGGTATTTTCTTCCCAGCCTCATGGGCTTTGTGTAGGACTCCCACCAGCCCACTAAGGGCTGGTATTCATCCTCCTACAGCCCATAAAGCCTCTTGGGTCGAAATACCCCTCCCGGTGGTCTCCCGGTACACTATCGGCACTCCCGGTAAACTACCGATGAGCCCGGAACTTTTCCGGCGACCAAACTGGGACTTCCTATATATGAATCTTTACCTCCGGACCATTCCAGAGCTCATCATGACATCCAGGATCTCATCTGGGACTCCGAACGACCTTCGGTCACCACCATACATAACTCTACACTACCGAAACGTCATCGAACCGTAAGTGTGCAGACCCTGCGGGTTCGAGAACTATGTAGACATGACCGAGACACCTCTACGGCCAATAACCAATGGCGGGACCTGGACGTCCACATTGGTTCCTACATATTCTACAAAGATCTTCATCGGTCGAACCTCTATGTCGAGGATTCAATCAATCCCGTATAACGTTCCCTTTGTTCTTCGGTATGTTACTTGCCCGAGATCCGATCTTCGGTATGTCCATACCTAGTTCAACCTCGTTACCGGCAAGTCTCTTTATTCGTTCCGTAATGCAAGATCCCGTGGCTAACATATTAGTCACATTGCTTGCAAGGCTTGTTGTGATGTTGCATTACCGAGTGGGCCCTGAGATACCTCTCCGTCACACGGAGTAACAAATCCCAGTCTTGATCCATGCCAACTCAATAGACACCTTCGGGGATACCTATAGTGCACCTTTATAGTCACCCAGTTACGTTGCAACGTTTGATACACACAAAGTATCCCTCCGGTGTCAGTGAGTTGCATGATCTCATGGTCATAGGAACATATACTTGACATGCGGAAAACAGCAGCAATAAACTGACACGATCATATGCTATGTTTGTAATTTGGGTCTTGTCCATCACATCATTCTCCCAATGATGTGATCCCGTTATCAAATAAAAGGGAAAGTAATTTCATAAAAACACACTGGAATATTTTTGGAGTTTTTAGTTTTTTCTTGAAGAAGGCAAATTAAGGAAGGGAAAACAAAAACAAGAAAAACTATTTACAAGGGAGAACTCCCAACAAGCAAAAGAAGAAACGAGAAATCTTTTGGGTTTTCTTTTAATACTACAACTAATTAAACTAAAAGGAAAACCCGAAAAGAAGCAAAATATATTTTTGAATTTTCTCAAAGTTTTTAAACACACAAAAAGAAAGCAAGAAAATAAATCTAGCATGGATATTACAATGGAAAAGTGTGGACACCGACAGCTGGAATGAAATGTGTGAACATGAATATAGTGTCGGTGGAAATACGTACTCCCCCATGCTTAGGCTTTTGTCCTAGCTTGGTAATCACCATCTATAGTAGCCATTCGGTCCTAAGTTGAAGTGCGGTGGTGATGGCACCTGAGCGTCCCACTCCTGGGGCTCCTCTGCTGCTGCTGCCTGGTTGTTCCGGTAGGCAATAATGTCATATGGCATGATCCTGTATATGTTCCTGGCAATAGAATCAAATAGGGCAGGTGTAGGCTATGGGATAACATCACGGGTTTCGATGCTGAATACTAAGTTGTAGCAAATGTTATGAAAGGAATCAGCTGCATCAATAAATTGGTGATCCTGCAATGACTTGTGATCTAGATAAACCTTGGGCAAAGGATAATCATGGGGGCGTATCTGAACATTAAAATGACTCGCTAAACGAGAAGCATAAATACCATCGTGTATCTTGCCCTTACTCCTGTTAAGGTGTAGGTGACGTGCAATAATAGCCCCTAAGCTAAAGGTATGATCAATGTGTAATGCATGGCATAAAATAGCAAGGTCGGGGGCACTGAGTGCACCGATCTTCTCCCTAGCAGTTAAACACTTCACGATGAATAAAGCAAAGTAGTGCACGGAAGGAAACTACAGACTGGTAGGAGTGGCATTTGACATGCCTCTTTCATCACCCACTGTCAAGGTGAGGAGAAAGTCCTCAAATTCTACTAGTCTAGGGTCTCTTAATTCCCTGTCAGAGGGAATCAGACATATGTTGCAAAAGTCAGTAAGCGGTATCTGATAAGTTTCAGCATATAGATTAAACTGCACCTCAGGAGGATTAATCTTACTCAGAAAATGAAAGATTTGCACAAATGAATTTGTAAGGATGTGGTACTGGTCACACTTATCTGTGAGGAAGTTGGTCAGCCCAGCGTTTTCAACGAATTGGGCAAATTCTGGATGGAACCCGGTCTCCTCTATAAAGGGGTTATGTGGCCATTCGCACGGCCACACTTCCGCCTTCCTTGGAGTGTTGAGGTCATTACCTGACGATTCCCCAATGAGCCCTTTAGTATTCTTTTGGAGGAATACTTCCTAAAGAAATTCATCTTATTTCTACAAATAAATTTCTGAAAATTTTAGTCCACAAAAATGTTGTCAATGAAACATAATAAGATTGATAGCAACTGCTTATAAGGATGCCTAGAGGCTATATCAAGCATTGAAACTACTTAGAACTCAAAAAATTCAACATGTAAGCTCATCTATGGAAGCACCAAGAGTAGCTAATTATTCTGAAAATCAACCACTAAATAAAAATAATAATTGGAGCAATGGGGGAGTCACATACCAAGAAGCAATCCCCCAAAACAGTTTCAAAAATGGAGCTTCGAGCAAAGAGATCCAAATCCATGGGTTTCTGAGCAAGAACACGAGAGAGAGAGAGAGAGCTATGGTGATTTTTTTCTGGGGGTAAGGGATGACATGGGCTAAAGAGGTAAGTGAGGGGGCCACGTGGGGACCACAACCCACCAGGATGCGCGTGGGGTTGCCAGCGCGCCTTGGTGTCTTTTGGGCACCAAGTGCACCCCCCCTCTGATGTTATTTGCACCAGAAATTCAGAAATAATCAGGAAAAAATCGAGTTAAATTTTTCAGGACATTCTGAGAACTTTTATTTTTTGGTCATTTTTATTGCACAGGAAAATGAGAAAACAAGATAAACACGACATTTTATTTTATTTAACTAAGAAAAACAGAAAGTAGATACAGAGAGTTGTGTCTACTAGATTCATCAACTTCATACCCCTCACAAATGATCCATTGATAAGGTTGATCAAGTCTTATTAACAACCACTTTCGATTAGCATGAAACCAAAGAACTTTCGTAAAACACTAAGTTACCTCAACGGGGATATGGATCTCCCCAACCATAATTATAGCATATTTATTTTTAGCAGTAGGTAGAGTTAGATGAAAGCTTCTAATAGTGAGTGTCGAAAAATTCAATAAAATTTACACCATTCACCTGGAATTGTTTCTTTGGAAAGTGCAGCATATGCTCATTACCATTGATACGAAAAGTGATCTTGCTTTTATTGCAATCAATAACAGCCCGTGCGGTATTCAAAAATGGTCTACCAAGGATAATCGAGAGGTTGTCGTCCTCGGGCTTCTCAAGAATAACAAAGTTCGTCAAGATAGTAACATTTGCAACAACAACGGGCACATCCTCACAAATACCAATAGGTATGGCAGTTGATTTGTTAGCCATTTGCAAAGATATTTCAGTAGGTGTGAGTTTATTCAAATCAAGTCTTTTATATAAAGAGAAAGGCATAACACTAACACCAGCTCCCAAATCACACAAAGCAGTTTTGACATAATTTGTTTTAATGGAGCAAGGTATAGTTGGTATTCCAGGATCTCCAAGTTTTTTAGGCACTCCATCCTTACAAGAATAATTAGCAAGCATGGTGGAGATTTCAACTTCAGGTATCTTTATTTTATTTGTGATGATGTCTTTCATGTATTTAGCATAAGCATACATCTTTAAGATATCAGTTAAGCGGGTGCGCAAAAAGACGAGCCTAATCATTTCAGCAAAGCGTTCAAATTCTTCATCATTTTTTTTCTTAGATGGTTTAGGTGGAAAAGGAATGGGTTTCTGAACCCATGGATCTCTTTCTTTACCATGTTTTCTAGCCACAAAGTCTTTTTTTTATCATATCGTTTATTTTTAGGTTGTGGGTTATCAAGATCAATAGCAGGTTCTATTTCTACATCTTTATCTCATTGTTTATCATTATTTGGTTGGGTATCCTCATGAACATCACTATCCTTATCATTATCACTAGGTGGGTGTTCATTACCAGATTTAGTTCCAGCATGAGAAATAGAGACATGATTATTATTTGGAGGTTTTTCTATCTCAGGTTCACTAGAGGCATGCAAAGTCATATCATTTTTCTTCTTCTTTTTCTTCTTAGAAGGACTAGGTGCATCAACATTAATTCTTTGAGAGTCTTGTTCAATTCTCTTAGGATGACCTTCAGGATAAAGTGGTTCTTGGGTTATTCTACCTCCTCTAGTCTTTTTTTAGGGTATAATTAGCAGGAGAGGCTCCTACTGTTTTGTATTAAAGATGAAGTTTACATGCAATGTTACACAGCCCATAATGGGGGCCTGTCAGCCCCTCAAAATGGATTTTACCACAAAGCAGAAAAGTAACAGAAGACTAGGATAAAAGGGAGGTGGATTAGAAGTCTAAGTATAGTCTACAAGGAGAGAGCAAGTAAGGTAATGTAGTCCCAATACTCCTTGGAAAGTCTATACTTTAGATTTAGGAGGTCACCCTTGGTCCTCTTCCTCCAAGCTGCCAAAGTGGGTTGAATCCTTCTGAAAATGAGGTTATTATGCTCCTTCCATATGTTCCAGGCAACAATACCAAAAACCTCCAAGAAAAGATTCCCAGTGAAGCTCTACTTGGCAGCTTGGATGGCCTGAAGCCGAGACTGGGAAAAATCCCAAGACATCCCCACGGCTGCCCAACAAGCAACACTGAATGGGCACAGGAATACCAAGTGATCAATTGTTTCCTCCTAATCAGTTGCACATAAAGCACAATTAAAACCATCATCTGTCTGAAAGTGCTTTCTCCTTAGCAGATTCCTAGTGTTTAGTCTGTCCACCATGAGAAACCATAGGAAAACTTTGTGCTTCATTTGTAAGTCCAAACTCCAAATCCAGAGAATGGGTGCATGAGCAATAATTTCCTTGTGGCAGTTCATGTAGAATTTGTTTGCAACATAGTCCTTACCCCATTGGAAAGTCCAAGTGTCAAAGGCCCACTGCTGATCCAAAGTGTTGGGTTTGAGGTCTTGCACTTGTTGGAGTTCATCGAATGCTTCCGGAGACATAGGTAAGTGGAAAAGATCTGCTAGGTTGGTAGAAGAAAAGAAAGATGCCACTGAGCAGTCTTCCAATTTAACATATGAGAAAAGGCAGGGGAAGCGAAGAGCCAAGGGATCTGTGTTCCAATTATCATGCCACATAGCAATGTCAAGTCCATTCCCAACTACAGCCTTGGAAACTCCTCTAATAAAGGGCATGAGCTTGCACATTTGCTTCCACCAAAAGGAACCACAACTTGCAGTAGCATGGGGTGGAATTAGAGTAGTAGGTGTCCCAAACAAGCTTGACCCAAGGGAGATTTGATCTATTGTACAATTTGTTAAGAAACTTCAACAGAAGAGCTTTGTTCTGTACTGTAATGTTAATCACTCCTAAACCACCCGAGGATTTTGGGCAGCAAACCCTCTGCGAAGCAACCATGGAGTTGCGGGAAGTACCTTGCTCAGATTTTTTGGTCCAAATAAAGCGTCGTTTGACTTTATCAAAGTACTTAATGAACTTGGGGTTTAGCTGCAGGGTGCACATAGCATAGCTTAGCATGGACGTGGCAAGAGAATTAACCAAGGTGATCTTGGAGGCATGACAGAGCAAGGAGCATGTGCTAGAAAGTTTTCGTTCCACCCGGTCCACTAATGGAAGCAAATCAGTCACTGAAGGTAGGGTGGTGCCCATAGGTAAGCCCAAGTAAGTGAAAGGCATTTTGCCCACAACACATCCAAAGTTAGCAGCCAGGGTAGCCCTAGAAGCATCATCAACATTAATGGGGATCATCATGGACCTGTGAAAATTAATTTTCAGACTAGAGGAGAGGGAAAAGTCATGAAGCACTATTTTCAAATGAGATAGTTGAGCATTACTGGCAGGAAGGACAATGATCGTGTCATCTGCATATTGGATAATAGGAAATTTGCCTTGCCTGGGGATTGGTAATGATAAATTACCAAGCTCAAACTTATGATTAATCACATATTGCAGCAGCTCCACTGCGAGCACAAAAAGAAGTGGCAACACAGGATCGCCTTGACGCACTCCTCTCTTACAATGGAAAGATTGTCCTGGAACACCATTGAGTAAAACAGAGGAGTTACCAGAGGACAGTAAAGTTCTGATCCATTGAATCCAACGATCATCAAAACCCAGCTTCTGCATCATTGTTAAGTTAAGCTCATGCTCCACCAGATCGAAGGCCTTTTCAAAATCCAGCTTTAGAAGAACAATTTCATTTCCTGATTGTTGGCATTGGTGAATGGATTCAAATTTCCAAGCTAGACAATCTTGAATGGATCTGCCTTTTATAAACCCATATGGTTTTCATGAATAAGTTGCAGAGTCACCTTTTGAAGCCGATCAGCCAATAGTTTAGTTAACAGCTTGAGGCAACAGTTAAGCAAGGAAATTGGCTGATAGTCATTAACCGTAGATGGGTTTAGTTTTTTGGGAATCAATGTAATGAGGGAAGCATTAAGACAATCCAAGGTGAGATTACCTTCCCAAAACTAAAAGCAGAGATCATAAAAATCTTCCTTA
Source organism: Hordeum marinum (assembly GCA_022496015.1). Taxonomy (NCBI): domain Eukaryota; kingdom Viridiplantae; phylum Streptophyta; class Magnoliopsida; order Poales; family Poaceae; genus Hordeum; species Hordeum marinum. The sequence goes on from CM039675.1 coordinate 426,297,400, forward strand.
ATGATATCCCAAGAAGCCTTTAAAAAACATCCATTAAACCCATCCGGACCCGGCGATTTTGTAGCGAACCAACTCAAAACGAATCAAGCCTCTATGTGTTTTGTGCCATCCCTAGATTAGTATGCTGGCACACACAGTACATCAATGTATATATCAAAGTGCAATCACATGTAATTAACGTAAAACTGATATATACCTTAAAATCCCAGCGGAAACAGTCAACGAGAGTGGAGTCCCAATAACACCAACGGCAGGTTGAGTGTAGACCGTAAGCCTGAATCGTACTCTTACCCGTCGTAGAGCTTATCTGCAACATAAGACGTTGCAGCCGTGTAGGTCAGTACATTGAATGTACCGACAAGATCACCATAGTAGAAAAAAAGATAAAAACTTATTCTATATGCAGTAAGGCTTTGTGGCTCTGTGTCTGAGTTTTTGCATAAAAGCTGATTTTATTTTATTTTCCTACAACAAACAAATATCAAGAGTTTGTCACTACAGAGTTACCTAACATGACATGGTTCCGCCAACCGATGTCATCATGCCCACAAGTATCAATAGTTGCCCACAATTAATTATTAGTCTAGTGTTGAGAGTTCAGAGATAGATCCAAGTCCAGAGGCTCAATTTGTCCATAACCGGGGACACGGCTAATCGATTAGGTTTAACTCTGTAGAGTCTTGTGTACTTTACCCACAAGATTCGTTCCCTCCTGGTAAGTCCTCGCACTGCCGGGTGTTTGAGAACAGGATGAACGAAACATGGTCTTTCAGAGTGTTTCCCTGACTACACTCAGTGCCCATCCATTCCTAACGTTGAGTACATCTCGTAGCACTGCCCAGCCAGAATCACAACAAAGATCAACCAAGCCAGAGCCCATAATGACTTGTGGCTACACAGGTAACCTTCTGGGAATGAAGTATTCATCCGTCTCTTTGAGTCTAGGTGAAGCATTCCGCAAGATGTCATGGCGCTTCTCCATGCATCCCGGCCATCCACTGGTTACTCTATGGATGCCCAATCAACCATCCTTCACCCAGTAGTGTGTATTGAAAACTTGTTTCTCGAGTCTCGAAGTCTTGAGGTCTTGAAGATGCAAGACTTGAAGATGCCTTCATGAAGTTGTCGTCTTGACGTAGAGTCCTCCTTCTCACACCACTCCCGAACACTCATACCAGACCCCGTCTACTTTAGCATAGCATTAAAATAACTAACGATCCCGAGGCTTTGGTAACAAGTGGTGGGTTCCTACCTCATGCATTCTACTCAACTACAAGATTTTCAATAACACTACTAGAGGGATTCGTTGAAAGATATCACTACATGCAATAAAACATAGGTATGAAATAGATGCTCAAAGTGAACTTGCCTGTACTGTTGATGAAGAATAATATCGCCCTCAGAAATTAACTTGATAAACTATTCGTCACTCTCCGAGGAAAATCCATATAATCAAACATTGCATTCATATAAGCAATCATACTAGCAATCAATACTAACAATCAGCAAAAAGTAACACAAAACCAAAACCAACAAGGTTGTGATGAAGGAAATACTTAAGACAAAACTCAAAACAACAAAGTTTCATCAACACAACTAAGGTTGGTTTTCTCTACAAATAAATCCTATTTCCAAAATTAAACACAAAACAAAAACAAAGTAAAATATAACAAAAGTATTTTAGTAAATATTTTACTTGGCAAAATAATTACTTTTGAAAAACAACTAAGAACTAAGAAAGTAATACTCTAAACAACATAGGTTTTTTTGCCTAATAAAATTAACAATAAGAAAAATAAATGAAATACTTAAAATAACAGAAAACAAAATATATAACACTAAGTTAACATAAAGGTATATTTTATAAAACAATTTTATTAAAGGTATTTTCAAATAGCAAATCAATCTAGCAATGGGAATCAATTGCAAGTTATAATTGAACTAGAATTGATTGCATGCAATCAACTAATAAAATAAAATTTGTTTGAAGGGCTACTGTTACCTAACAGAAAACTTTATAAAATCTATCAACTAATATAAAAGAAAATAAATTGAAACAATTTGAAACAAAAGAAATAGTAATAATCCTAAAAAGAACTAAAACAGAACCTGTTTTGTAAAAAAATACTAATTTAAAATATTCTAAAAATTCTCAAATTATAGCTACTGTTAACTAAAGTCACTAGTGATAAGTAGCAAAAAGAATCAACTAAAAATATATTTTTAAACTCAAGATATTCAAAAAATAAGATTTAAAACAAATCTGTTTGAATTCAAACATAAATTATTCAAATATAGTCAAACTTTATATCTACAGAAACTAGATAAAATTTGTGACACAATGCAAAAAGAATCAAATTAAAATAATTAAAAAAGTAAGAGATATAAAGAGAACAAAAAGAGAACTACTCTGTTTTAAAACAGAAAACAGAAAAAGAAAAAAAATCCTAACTAACGGATAGGGTGCTACGTTGCAGTTTCTCATTGGCTACACGGGGTGCGTGCTAGATGCAACGGAGCGAACGACCGGTAACTAAAAGAAAAAGGTTCGGGGTATTAAAACTTCTAATCTGGGTCGCGAGATCCAGATCCTACGGTTAAGGGATGGGGGTGCTCACAGAGGGAGGGTCGCCGGCGATGGAGCTTCTCCGGCGAGGCTGAGGCGGCGAGGTCGACGGGGACGGCGCTGCGGTGGTCGGAGACGGCGTCCGAGGGGTCCTGTCGACGAGGGCAGACCTCAGGCGTCCGTTGGCGGTGATGGCGTGACGAGGGAGTGTCGGAGTTGAGTGGCACGAGCTCTTAGAGCTTCGGGAGGTGGCCCGCTCCGACGAGGTCATCGGCGTGGGTGCTCTAGTGAGTCTGCGCACGGGCGAGTGGATGGGGAGGTGCGGGTGAGCGAGGCATAGCAGGTGGTGTTGAGTGCGGTGTCTCGGGATGTCGAAGTGGAGCGGCAGCAGAGAAATGGCGCGGCGGTGGCCGGTGGCTCCGGTGAGCGATTGCGACGGCGAGAGGGCACGGGCGTTGGGGTTTCGGAGGGGAACGGGTCGAGGGGGAGCTCCAGTATTTGTAGGAGGCCTCGACGTCGTCTGATAGGAAGGAGAGGGACATCTGGCGCGGTGGTCTCACCGGTGAGGAAAGGGGAGGAGAACGACCGTGGAGATGGCGTGGTCGGTCGGTGGGACCGGCGTGTCAGAGAGAGGAAGGGAGAGGGCGCGACGTTGGTGGCCGGCTCGGAGCGATTTCGGGGTGGGGTTAAGGCAGGTGGGCCGGCCGGTTTTAAATTAAAACGTTAATTCCTTTCCTTTTCTAATTTCCAGTGAAAGGAAAACTCATTTATGGCATTCAAAACATTTCCGAAAATTGAATATATATATATATATATCAAATTGACCAGGGGAATAAATGCTATTTAATGAACATTTTTCCACGGCCAAAAATATTCTCAGAAAATGCCTAAATTGATTTTTTGTCTTTTGCAATAAATTTTCAAATAACCCCCTGGGTTTTAGGGTTCAAATATTTCATAAAAATAACCCTGGTGTGGAGGGTCATGTTACTCCTCTCAAAACTTGTCAAGGGTATTTGAATTCTTTCAAATTTAAAATGGAACCAAATATGAAATGAATTCCATATCAAAAAAATTCAAATGCTTTCAAATTCACTCTTCAAATCTTTTTATATTGAAGAAGTCATGTCATCTTCTCTCACTGATTTGAAATGTAAGAATTTGAATTCGAAAAGCATATGGGAAAGTCATGTCATTCCCTCTCATTCAAAAGTTTTCAAATTTTTCACTCAATCAAACAAACAATCATTCTAATATTTATTATAACATTCCAAAATTTGGTATGTTACAAACCTACCACACTTAAAATGAATCTCGTCCTCGAGATTCGAAAGGGCTAGAAAGAAAAGGTCAGAGTTTGGGGTCTTCCAACAAATCCATTGTTATGGAAGGTGTGGGGTCTACCACACTTAAAATGAGAGTTACTGGTCCTTCAAAAGTCATGGCGATCATGTGGGTGCATCTGTCAATTCACATTATTCAAAGTAACTTCTTTGGTTATGCTCTTCTATTATAATCATAATGTTTCCTTCAGAATCCAGTGTTTCCTTGGTCAATACACTGTTCTTCCGTTACTAGATCTTCTCATCTAACAAGTCTCGTGATCAGTCTAAATAACTTATCGAATATCTCATGGTGGTCTACCATTTGTGGTTATCCTGTAGTGAAATGGGTCTTGGCTTCATTCCTCACCGTAAAATTCCTACGTGTGGCAACAACTGATAGGTACAAGGGGTTTTCATCATACCATTCTAAAGCTTAATCAAAAGCATCAAAGAACATCGTCTCTTTACTATGGGTAAGTCACTCAGATTTACCATTACGAATAGCAAGAGAATGATAAGAGTAAGTCGTCATGGTGGCCACGCCATGTCGCACTGAAATCATTACCTTGTATAAGGTTTAGTGAATCTCGTATTCTAACACTTGGGCTTCCTCACAAGCATTTGCAGAAATTTCTCTTGTCAACGAACGAAGTTTGGATAAATCCATTGATTCTGCAAGATGAGCAAAAGCATCTATCGTTTCTTCACATCTCTCAGGCTTTTGGATACTCCTAAGGAAACGTTTGTTGATCCAATCACAACTTCTTGCTTCATGATCTGTGGGCAACCTTCATGAGACCATGAGATCCATCCTTGATACACGTTCTATTCCTTGAATATATTTTTCCTTTCCATTGGTCTGTTTACCAATAATAGTTTTGGTTCATCATATTCAAAATCCAAGGTCTTTTATTTCAGGTGTTGTCATCCACATAGTTGGATATGGTTCCACATTCTCTTCACCTGTAGTTACTTATCCAAACTCCTTAACAGGAATGGTACTTTCTTTATTCATTCGTCGATGTGGTTACTATCACACTTAAAATGAAACGTACACATGCCTTCATAGACCATATTTTCTCATATCCTTGAAAATGGGCAGAGATCTTTGTTCATAGAGTAACAACTCATATAATTCAACAAAGGAGAATCATGACACCATAAACTCCATTGACTCATGAATTTATTACAAACTCTGAGACTTCCGTTACATAACTTCAAAATGATAAGAGTGCTACCTATTACATTTATTACTTCCAAAATCCAAAACTCAAACTACTCGTGTTTAGCCTTCTTCTCCGGGCAGGTATAGGAGTAGTGTCCTGTCTTGTTGCACCGATCACAAGTGATGTGGCTCAGATCCTTCCGTGTAGAAAACCATGGAGTCTTTTTCTTCTTCTTGGGTTGGGTTCCTTTCCTGATGCTTGTCTCATACCTCTTGCAAAAACAGTGTGGCCTCTCCAAGCTACAATGCAAACATTTGATGCCTCCGCTTACTTAGCCTTTCTTCTTGTCCAGGTTGATCGTTTCTTCTATCTCCTGAGGATCATATTGCACTTCTTCTATCGGGAAGTCTCCCAGATACTCGTTCAGACAATCCTGAGAGACATGTCCTTCTTCTCCACACGAATAACATTACTTGGTATCAATGTTTGGGTCTGGTATATCTCTCATCATCATGGGTTCTTCTAGCTTTTTCCCGAGGAATTCTTTCATTGCTTCCTTCTACTGCTTCATGACTTCTTGTACCTTGGGGTAGAGTTGACATTGTGTCGGATAGTGAGTGGTTCCTTCACACAAGAAACATGGCACCTGCCCAGTTGGGCATTCCTCAGCAGGGTGATTTTCTTCACAATGAGGGCATCCTTCCTTGTGTTCTTCCTGGGTGTGTCCTATCTCTCCATATATCTTGCATGCACAAATCTTTTTCACATCTTTGCAACGGGGATTCTGGGTGTTGGTGACAACATGAGACTTTTGCAGAGTCATCTTGAATTCTTCCCAAGTGATTGATGCTTGCCTATCATAGATAGCTTCATCCATCTTCCACCAATGTGCATCACCTTCTGCAAAGTATCGCAGAGCATACTGGACCATCTCGATCCTTGCAACATGGTTACTCCTTAGGTGATCCTCCATGTGTTGAATCCATTCTTCTGTCTCTAAACGAGTCATCGGTCCAGAATACACGAGTCCAAATTCATTCATCATCTATGGGGTTCAAAGTTTTGGGATGAGATACGAGAGAGAGAACGGAGGGGATACACACAATACAAACAATGGTTTTAAAATAGATTTTTTTTGTGGCTGTCAAAACAAAATACACACAAATGACAGCTCACAAATCATCGTATCTAACGTAAGTATACAACAGGGGTTTGGTCTTCTCGGGGCATAATATGTTGGAAATTCTTCATGGTCTTCAATTTCTTCACGTCCTTATAGTCTTCAATCTTTTGTAGCTCTTTCCATAGTGGTCAAAGGGACAAGGGTATTACCTAACTACTTGATAAAACTTAGAAGGAATAATAAGTAAAAGTTTTTTTTGAGAATAACGTTGGAGAGATATCCTGTCCTATGGGGTTTCTAGTTGTCTAGGGTCACGTCCTACAGTCAACATGTGCTCTGATACCATCTCTGTAGTGACCCGACTCAAAACGAGTCAAGCCTCTGTGTGTTCTGTGCCATCCCTGGATCAGTATGTTGGCACACACAGTACATCAATGTATATATCAAAGTGCAATCACATGTAATTAACGTAAAACTGATATATACCTTAAAATCTCAGCGAAAACAGTCAACGGGAGTAGAGTCCCAATAACACCAACGGCAGGTTGAGTGTAGACCGTAACCCTGAATCGTACTCTTACCCGTCGTAGAGCTTATTTGCAACATAAGACATTGCAGCCGTGTAGGTCAGTACATTGAATGTACCAGCAAGATCACCATAGTAGAACAGAAGATAAAAACTATTCTATATGCAGTAAGGCTTTGTGGCTCTGTATCTGAGTTTTTGCATAAAAGCTGATTTTATTTCTTTTCCTACAACAAAGGAATAACAGGAATTTTCACTATAGAGTTACCTAACATGACATGGTTCCGCCAACCGATGTCTTCATGCCCACAAGTATCATAAGTTGCCCACAATTAATTATCAGTCCAGTGTTGAGAGTTCAGAGATAGATCCAAGTCTAGAGGCTCAAATTGTCCGTAACCGGGGACACGGCTAATCGATTAGGTTTACCTCTGCAGAGTGTTGTGTACTTTACCCACAAGATTCGTTCCCTCCTGGTAAGTCCTTGCACTGCCGGGTGTTTGAGAACAGGATGAACGAAACATGGTCTTTCAGAGTGTTTCCCTGACTACTGTCAGTGCCCATCCATTCCTAACGTCAACTACATCTCGTAGCACTGCCCAGCCAGAGTCACAACAAAGATCAACCAAGCCAAAGCCCATAATGACTTGTGGCTACACAGGTAAGCTTCCGGGCATGAAGTATTCATACATCTCTTTGAGTCTGGGTGAAGCTTTCGCAAGATGTCATGGCACTTCTCCATGCATCCCGGCCATCCACTGGTTACTCCAGGGATGCCCAATCAACCATCCTTCACCCATTAGTGTGTATTGAAAACTTGTTTCTCGAGTCTCGAAGTCTTGAGGTCTTGAAGATGCAGGACTTGAAGATGCCTTCATGAAGTTGTCGTCTTGACGTAGAGTCCTCCTTCTCACACCACTCATGAACACTCATACCAGACCCCGTCTACTTTAGCATAGCATTAAAATAACTAACGTTCCCGGGGCTTTAGTAACAAGTGGTGGGTTCCTACCTCATGCATTCTACTCAACTACAAGAAATTCAATAACACTACTAGAGGGATTTGTTCAAATATATCACTACATGCAATAAAACATAGGTATGAAATAGATGCTCAAAGTGAACTTGCCTGTACTTTTGATGAAGAATAATATCGCTCTCAGAAATTAACTTTATAAACTATTCGCCACTCTCCGAGGAAAATCTATATGATCAAACATTTCATTCATAAAATCAATCATACTAGCAATCAATACTAATAATCAACAAAAAGTAACACCAAACCAAAACCAACAAGGTTGTGATGAAGGAAATAATTAAGACAAAACTCAAAACAACAAAGTTTCATCAACACAACTAAGGTTGGTTTTCTCTACAAATAAATCCTATTTCCAAAAGTAAAACACAAAACAAAAACAAAGTAAATATAACGAAAGTATTTTAGTAAATATTTTACTTAGCAAAAGAATTACTTTTGAAAAACAACTAAGAACTAAGAAAGTAGTACTCTAAACAACATAGATTTTTTTGCCTAATAAACTTAACAATAAGAAAATAAATGAAATACTTAAAATAACAGAAATCAAAATATATAACACTAAGTTAACACAAAGGTATATTTTATAAAACAAATTAATTAAAGGTATTTTCAAATAGCAAATCAATCTAGCAATGGGAATCAATTGCAAGTTATAATTGAACTAGAATTAATTCCATGCAATCAACTAATAAAATAATATTTTTTTGAAGGGCTACTGTTATCTACTAGAAAACTTTATAAAATCTATCAACTAATATAAAAGAAAATAAATTAAAACCATTTGAAACAAAAGAAATAGTAATAATCCTAAAAAGAACTAAAATAGAATCTGTTTTGTAAACAAATACTAATTTAAAATAGTTTAAAAATTCTCAAATTATACCTACTGTTAACTAAAGTCACTAGTAATAAGTAGCAAAAAGAATCAACTAAAAATATATTTTTAACCTCAAGATATTCAGAAAATAAGATTTTAATCAAATCTGTTTGAATTCAAACTTAAATTATTCAAATATGGTCAAAATTTATATCTACAGAAACTAGATACAATTTGTGACACAATGCAAAAAGAATCAAATTAAAATAGTTAAAAATGTAAGAGATATAAAGAAAACAAAAACAAAACTATTCTGTTTTAAAACAGAAAACAGAAAAAGAAAAAGAAATCCAACTAACGGACAGGGTGCTACGTGGCAGTTTCTCATTGGCTACAGGGGGTGCATGCTAGATGCAATGGAGCGAATGACCGGTAACTAAAAGAAAACGGTTTGGGGTATTAAAACTTCTAGTCTGGATCGCTAGATCCAGATCCAACAGTTAAGGGAGGGGGTGCTCACAGAGGGAGGGTCGCCGGCGATGGAGCTTCTCCAACGAGGCAGAGGCGGTGAGGTCGACAGGGACGGCGCTGCAGTGGTCGGAGACGGCATCTGAGGGGTCCTATCAATGGCGGCGGACCTCCGGTGTCCGTTGGTGGTGACCACGAGATAAGGGAGCATCGGAGTTGAGTGGCACGAGCTCTTAAAGCTTCGGGAGGTGGCCCGCTCCGACGAGGTCGTCGGCGTGGGTGCTTTGGTGGGTCTGGGCACGGGTGAGTGGATGGGGAGGTGCGGGTGAGCGAGGCGTAGCAGGTGGTGTTGAGTGTGGTGCCTCGGGAGGTCGGAGTGGAGCAGCAGGAGAGAAATTGCGCGGCGGCAGCCGGTGGCTCCGGTGAGCGATTGCGGCGGCGAGAGGGCACAGACGTTGGGGTATCGGAGGGGAACGGGTCAAGGGGGAGCTCCGGTATTTATAGGAGGCCTCAGTGTCGTCTGAAAGGAAGGAGAGGGAGATCCGGCACGGTGGTCTCACCAGCGAGGAAAGGGGAGGAGGACGACCATGGAGATGGCACGGTCGGTCGGTGGGACCGGCATGTCAGAGAGAGGAAGGGAGAGGGCGCGGCGTCGGTGGTCGGCTCAGAGCGATTTCGGGGTGGTGTTAAGGCAGGTGGGTCGGCCGGTTTTAAATTAAAACGTTAATTCCTTTCCTTTTCTAATTTCCAGTGAAAGGAAAACTCATTTATGGCGTTCAAAACATTTCCGAAAATTGAATATATATATATATATATATATCAAATTGACCAAGGGAATAAATGCTATTTAATGAACATTTTTCCATGGCCAAAAATAATAACTTTAAAAAAATCAGAAAATGCCTAAATTGATTTTAAATATTTTGCAATAAATTTTGAAATAACCCCCTAGGTTTTAGGGTTCAAATATTTCATAAAAATAACCCTGGTGTGGAGGGTCATGTTACTCCTCTCAAAACTTGTCAAGGGTATCTGAATTCTTTCAGATTTAAAATGGAACCAAATATGAAATGTATTCCATATCAGAAAATTTCAAATGTTTTCAAATTCACTCTTCAAATCTTTTTATATTGAAGAAGCCATGTCATCTTATCTCACTGATTTGAAATGTAAGAATTTGAATTCCAAAAGCATATGGGAAAGTCATGTCATTCTCTCTCATTCAAAAGTTTTCAAAAAGTTTTCAAATTTTTCACTCAATTTCAATCACTCAATCAAACAAACAATCATTCTAATATTTATTATAACATTCCAAAATTTGGGATGTTACAGATTTAACACTTGGGAGTTTTCTCACAGCTTCATCAATTTCTTTCCGAGTGAAAGGGCAGAGAGACCAGTCAAATCAAGATTAGGAGAAATAAGCGCATCTAAATAGAATTTCATATCGATATGAACGGATGCTCCAAGCCTTTCACGAAAAGCAGTGAAGATGGCCGCCGCTTTGCTATCATGATCATCTAAAATAGTCCCATTTTGTAACGTCAATGTGGCAATGGAATTGGTCATGTGCCTCTGAGTAGCCATTCGATGGAAAAATTTGGTAGGTTCATCACCAAATTTGATATACCGAATTGTACATCGAGTGCGCCAATATTGCTATTTGTCGGCCAATAAACAAACAATATGATTCTTTAGGATGACTCAAAAGTTCCATTCCTGAAGAAGCAGCTGCCTTTGTTCCTCAATGCTATCAATAAATTTCAATGCATTTTCAGAGTTAGAAATCATTAATGACAATTTAGATAGATTCTACTCCACTGTTTTAAAGCAGAACGAAGGTGGTTGAGTTTGATACTAAGCCTCCTGGCCGGATCAGATGATGGAATTGGATTACTCCAGGTTTGGTGAACCACTTCATGTAAACCTGGGTGTGACACCCAAAAAATTTCGAATCTGAATAGTTTAGCGAGTGAAATAGATGACTGGACACAGAAAAGGCATGGAACATGATCAGAAACTGGTTTAGCTAATGCCTTAACAGTTGTGTTCGGGTATGACGATGTCCAATGATTCGAAGTTAGGAAGCAATCAAGCAGTTCCAAAATTGGGTCATTCTTCATATTACTCCAAGTAAAGGAGGTGCCATGAAGCTGAATTTCCACGAGGTTGAGAGCATGGATAATATCATTGAACAGTAACATATCAGAGACATCTCCTCCTGGATTATTTCTGTTCGCAAAAAATCTCATAAAATTAAAATCTCCAAGAAGAACCCAATCATCATTAGAACCGATATTCAGATCGTATAACCATGAGACGAACTGGGATCTTTCCTCTCCTACACAAGGACCATAGATATTGGCTAATGTCCAAGAGGACAAAGAATGGGAAGATTTAAAAGAGATAACTAGGGCCCATTGCAAGGATTGAATCATTGTGCCTACAAAACCGCGCTACTCCAAATGACAAGCAGTCCACCTGAATTTCCAATCGAGGGGACAAATGCAAATCGATCGAAGCGTTGAGGACAAAATTTTCGTATGTACGAATGATCAAAATGATCAAGTTTGGTTTCCTGAATACAAATAATGGCGCAACCCGAATTATCAATATGAGAACGTATCAATGTGTGCTTTTTCTCCACCCCAATACCACGAATATTCCAACACAATATATTCCAAGGTTTAATAACTTGATTTATTACCAAGGGACATATAATCCAAAGACCAACTAAGCAAAAGCCTAAAATGTAGCTGCATAAAACCCGAATGAGCACTAAACTGAAGATCACAGATAAAGAGGTCACATAAAGTAGCAGGACAAAAGAACATGGCAAGCGAAGGAGCAAGATCAAATGAAGAAAAGGTCCTCAGTCCTGAGCTTGATCGTTGTCCCTAGGAGCCAACAGCTTCTCTTCCTGCAGTTCAGAGGCCAGGATACCACACTCCATCGTGCCTATGTGCTACAGTTTTGCCATAGAGAGGGGTTCAGGAGCAAAGTTTCTCGGCATAGGGTCCGAGACAGTCATCACAATGGCAGGGATAATTGCGGACTTATGCTTGCGTGTATCAGTGGGCTGAGGCACCCTGAACCCACGATACATGTTGGACCGACAACTCCTGCGAACCTCAGATGTGGTAATTGCTGTGGAGGCCTTCTTAAGGTTCCTTTTAGAAGCACTGGTAGCTTCAGTGGACATAGGGCCAACAGTAGAGAGAGGAGGCACATTTCTTGGATCATGCACCTCAGCAGAAACAACCCACGAACTGTTACCCAAACCATCATCAACAACATCAGGTCTGGAGAAGAAAAACCCTGGGGAATCCTCGAAGCAAAGTTTCCTTGCCACCTTACTCCCATTTCTCCCAAGGAGAGAGCATTGATCAAGCAAGGTCTGAACACACCTGACCAAACTGAATGGCAGAGGAGGGAGCTGCAAACTTATTGGGTTCTTGAGCAGAACAGGCCTAGAAGTTGCTTTAAACACTGACAAGATCACATCCAGAGAAGCAGTAGAAGCATGCATCTTTTCTGAGAGAGTGCAATGATTGACTTGAACCACCAAATCTTCTTCCATGGGAGAATGCTCACTGGAGGCAGAATCTATAACTGAATCGTGATAAGAAGTGAGTGGACTATCCATAATGTTCTCATCTGGAACTAGTCCATTAGTGAAGCTAACACCCTGTTCCCTCAATAGGCGCTGGAAGTTGATCAGACCATTGGATGGGATGAACGGTGGAGAAGGAGGAACTTGAAGAAGTTGATGCTGAGCATGATTACCTCCATTAGTACTCATACCTTGGGGCAGCATAGCGTTGCGGGCCAGCCATGCTTGCAATCTAACTTGGAAGGCTTGATCGACCGTAGTGTGAGGCCCGAACAGAGGGTGTGCATCACCATTAGGAGGGAGAGGGTCTTCCCCATCCAGAGGCACATCTTGCATAAAGATGTTGGCATCATCTGACCGAAGGAGCACCACTGGGACCATCCATGATCTCCTCTGCCCCCCCCCCCATCTGGCGCATAACAAAGTCTTTCGGCACGAGGGATGGGCTCATGATCCAAGCCTGCACAAGGACTCCAGACAGAGGTTCCCTCGGGCTATGCCAAGACAGCACCATACCAAACTGGGAGACCGCTTTATCCACCCAGAATTGAGTCTGGTAATCCTGCGGAAAAGCGAGCAAGAGCACCTACGAGTAACTCCCGAGCACCGGCATACGCATGTTGATAGCCTCATCATGCTTGACAAAGGTCGCCTCGACCTCCTCATACAACATATACGTTTGACCCAGGACCGCATCACGAAGCAGAGGAGTGCGAAGACAGAACAGACCCAGACCCAATGGAGAATCCTCGAAAAAACGAACAGAATAGCCATCGTGGTTGAGCATACCAGCAAGATCAGATCTGGCCTCCGCCCACAGATGAACAGGGTTGTCCCGGCTTGTTTCTGTAATGAGGAACCTATTGTGGTTGAGAGTCGGCTGCTCAAAGAGCGCCAAGTCAGCACGAACCCTTCGATCAGCCGGACCATGGTCCACCATCATGCCATGGGGGAGGAAAGCAAACGGATTAACGGAGAAGTTTGCCATGGCAAGCGTAGCAGAGAAGGCAAGTCTTGGGGTAAATGCGAGCGGCGCAATGGATAGGGAACGCAAGGAGGAATAGGGAGCGATGGGAGCTGGAACAGATTCTTTAATAGGAGCTACCTTGGGAATCCAAACCGCCGCCCCTAAAAATCTTGGTCATTTACAACCAACAACCGTGTGCCCATAGGTCCAGCAAAGTTGACAATGCGTAGACCCGCGACAAGCCGATGACCGATGGCCTACCGTCAGACATTTAACACAAAATCGTTGCGAACAATCTGCACTCAAATCTGGCAAAGTAGCTGGGGCAGGGTTTATCTCTTTAAACTGAACCTCCTTGAAAACCTCAGATCGTGAAACCTTTAACGGATTGCATGACGTGTAAGTATGACCAGATGAACAATTATTCAAATGTGATGAACCATTGTGAATCTCCTGACAAGATGACGTCGTGTTCCGAAAGGAAAGACAATTAGAACATGCATTGTAATGATATTCCACAAACCTTACAATATCAGAATCTGAATAACCAGCTTGAGATAAATCCTTAAGCAAATCAATAGAGAAGGCACGTTGATAATTCAAATATGTCATGTTTGTTGTGTTGGCAAATTTCCTGGGCTTGAACAGAGGCAGGCATGAAGGAGAGGACCATGCACTAAGGCAGAAAGGGAGACTTCCAATAGCAAAAGGGAGAGCTAGAATAGTCTCATCCGACGAAGAGAACGTAACATCACAAGAGCTATCACACTCCGAAGAAACCTGACCATCAATATTACGAACCAGCTGGTGCTTTGATGGGCTAAAGGCTAAGATCCAATTACAAGCAATTTCATTTGGTGAAGAACCATATCCCAAATGAGAATTTACTGCCATAGCTTTACGTGGTTTGACATCCACACCAAGATTAGGTGGAATATCACGCAAATATTTCTGCATGGAATGATGCATTTTGGAGCCAGATCTCCGACATGTGTCCTCCTTAATAGAATCATAGAGGTCAGGAGTCCTCAGACCATGAAAAAGATGAAAGCAACAGTGAAAGTCATGTCCCGAAAAACCCTTAAGGGAGTGAATGAAATGTCCAACACGATTAGACGCCACCGAAAACCGGAAATGAATATCAGATAAGAGAGGGACCCTGAATCCCTTAATGTTTCCACCAAGACATGAACAAAGGGCCATGGCCACCGAATCCTCATCCAGATGGAAGGAGGAAGAATGAAAAGCTGCAACCAGAAAGAACTCCGAGGAAGAAAGTGATCCATCAAAATGGACCGGGGATTTGAAACACCGACGCACTTGGGCAGCCACTCTTTGGCCATGAGACAAATCCCAATCAATGATGGAGTCCATCCTAGCAATCTAGAGGAAGCCATGGGGAGCCGCCATGATGGGGTGGGAGGGGGTGGGAGGGGGGAGAAAGCCATTCTCCTTCCTACCTCCTCTAGTCACTACTCTAATAGCATGATCATTCATATTATTATTCATTTCATAAAGCAATTCTCTTTGAGATTTAGCAACTTGTTCTAACTGAGTTTGAATCATAGAGGAATGTTTTCCTACACCTCTAAGATCATTATTGATTCTAAATAAAAAGTCACTCAAGTGAGCAATCATATCGAAATTATATTTTAATTGTTTCAGAACATTTTCATTGAAGTGATCTTGTTTCCTAATGTAGTTAACAAACTCATATAAGCATTTACTAGGATGTTTATTGTAAGGATGTCACCTTCATCAAACTTTAATAAGGAAATTACCTCTACCACCTGTGGAGGTGGTGGTGTGTCAAGGCCATGTATTGCTTCAATAGGTGGTAAATTCTTAACATCCTCAGCTTTAATACCTTTTTCCTTCATACGTTTCTTTGCCTCTTGCATATATTCAGGACTGAGAAATAATATACCCTCTTCTTTGGAGTGGGTTCAAGTGGTGGTTCAGGGAGAATCCAATCATCATAATTCTTCAATATATTATTCAGTAGTTTCGCAGCTTGTTCAATAGTTCGTTCCCTAACAACACAACTAGCACAACTATCTAGGAAGTCCCTAGAAGCATCAGATAGTCCATTATAGAAGATATCAAGTATTTCATTTTACTTAAGAGGGTGATCAGGCAAAGCATTAAGCAATTGTAGAAGCCTCCCCCAATCTTGTGGGAGACTCTCTTCTTCAATTTGCACAAAGCTAAATATTTCCTATAAAGCAGCTTGTTTCTTATGAGCAGGAAAATATTTTTCACAGAAGTAGTAAATCATATCCTGGGGACTATGCACACAACTAGGAGCAAGAGTGTTGTGCAATATCTTAGCATCACCCTTTAATGAGAATGGAAATAATTTGAGGATATAATAATAGTGAATCTTCTCATAGTGAGCAAAAATGGTGGCTATATCATTCAACTTAGTAAGATGTGCCACTACAGTTTCAGTTTCATAGCCATGGAAAGGATCAGATTCAACCAAAGTAATTAAATCGGGGTCGACAAAGAATTCATAATCCTTATCACTAACAAAGATAGGTGAAGTACAAAACTTAGGATGACATTTCATTCTAGCATTCAAAGTCTTTTCTTTATACTTGCATAATAATTTCTTAAGATCATCTCTATGCTTACAAGCAAGAATGTCTCTAGCTACTTCTGCATCCAAATCATAACCCTCATATATCTTAGGACTTTCAAATCTAGGAGAGATAGGTCTAATATGTGTTTCAGTAATTTCATTCTCTTTAGCTCTAGCAATTGGTTCATCAAGAAATTCACCTAGTGGCACAATATCACCAAGCAAGGTACTAGCATCATCATAAGCATCATTCGTAGCAGAGGTAGCATCATCAATAACTTGCGACATATTAGACTTAATAGCATGTGGCGGTGTTGCAAGTCTACTCATGACAAAAGGTGAATCAAGTGCAGAGTGTGATGGCAAATCCAGACCTCCCCTCGTCTTAGAGGGAATGATCTTGGTTCTTTATCCTTCACATTCTTCATAGTGATAAATTGATATAAATCCCAAGTGACTTAGCAAATATAGCTATGCTCCCCGGCAATGGTGCCAGAAAAAGGTCTTGATAACCCACAAGTATAGGGGATCGCAATAGTTTTTGAGGGTAGAGTATTCAACCCAAATTTATAGATTCGACACAAGGGGAGCCAAAGAATATTTAAGAGTATTAGCAGTTCAGTTGTCAATAAAACCACACCTAGAGATAAATATCTGCAGCAAAGTGAACAGTAGCACAGTAATATGATAGTTTGATAGCAGTGGTAACAGTAACAGTAGCGGTAACAATAGCAGTAGTGATTTTCTAGCAAGTGCAACCGTAACAACAGCAGTAGTAACTTAGAAAGAACAATATGTGTAAAATTTGTAGGCATTGGATCGGTGTATTCATTGGATGATATTCATCATATAACAATCATAACCTAGGGTGACACAGAACTAGCTCATCAATGTAATGTAGGCATGTATTCTGTCAATAGTCATACATGCTTATGGAAAAGAACTTGCATGACATATTTTGTCCTACCGACCCGTGGTAGCGGGGTCCATGAGGAAACTAAGGGATATTAAGCCATCCTTTTAATAGATAACGGAACAAAGCATTAACACATAGTGAATACATGAACTCCTCAAACTACGGTCATCAATGGAAAGTATCTCGATTACTGTCACCCCGGGGTTTACGGATCATAACACGTAATAGGTGCATATGACTAGGCAAGATCAGATCAAGAGAATAAATATAATGATGATAACATAAACGGTTCTGATCTGAAATCATGGCACTCGGTCCCTAGAGACAAGCATTAAGCATGGCAAAGTCATAGCAACATCAATCTTAGAACACAATTGATACTAGGGATCAAACCCTAACAAAACTAACTCAATTACATGATGAATCTCATCCAACTCCTCACACTAGCAAGCCTACAAAGGAGTTGCTTACTCCCTATGGGGAGCATCATGGAATTGGCGATGAAGGAGGGTTGATGATGACGAAGACCGAAGATTCCCCTCTCCGCAGCCCCAAACGGACTCCAGATCTGGCCTCCCAATGAAGAATGCGAGGTGGTGGTGGCTCCATCTTGCGAAACGCGATAAAACTTTCTCCTTGATTTGTTTCTCTGAAAATAGGAATTTATAGGGCCAGAATTAGGGTCAGTGGGGCCACAAGGTCGGCACAACCCACCAGGAAGTGCCTGGGGGCTAGCGCGCCCTGGTGTCTTATGACCAGCTGGACCCCTCCTCCGGTGGTTTTTGGCTCCAGTACTTTTTATTTGTTGTAAAATAAATCTCCAAAAAGTTTGGTTTCATTGCGAGAACTTTTATTTCTGCACAAAAACAACACCATGGTAGTTCTGCTGAAAACAGAGTTAGGCCGAGTTAGTTTCATGCAAATTAGAGTACAAAACAAGAGCAAAAGTGTTAGGAAAAGTAGATACGTTGGAAACGTATCATTGCTCAATTCAACTTGACCACTAGACTGAGGATTATAAGCGGATGCAATCCTATGGTTAACATCATATTTAGCTAGAAGTTTATGGAAAGCACCACGAATAAAATGTGATCTGCCATCAGTCATTCGGACTCCAAACCTTGGGAAATGATGTCTTTAAGCATTTTAATAGAAGTGTTATGATTAGCGCTACTAGTTGGAATAGCCTCTACCCATTTAGTAATGCAATCAACAGCAACTAAAATATGAGTATACCCATTTCAAGAAGGAAAAGGTCCCATAAAGTCAAAACCCCAAACATCAAATGGTTCGATAGCAAGTGAATAGTTCATAGGCATTTCCTGACGCTGAGACGTCTCCAACGTATCTATAATTTTTTTATTGTTCCATGCTGATATATTATCATTCTAGGATACTTTTTGGGCATTTGTTTACCAATATATACTATTTTTTAGCACCAACCTATTGACCCGGTGCCCGATGCAAGTTGCTATTTTCTGCGTGTTTTTGATTTTCAGGTTCACATAACCAAACGAAGTCCAATTGCCATGAAACTTTTTCATGATTTTTTCTGAACCAGAAGAAGACCTAGAAGCTTCGAGAGGAGTCCAAGAGAGGCACGAGGGCCCCACAAGCCAACAGGTCGCGCCACTAGGGGGCGCCCTGATGGCTTGTGCCTCCCTCGTGCATCTCCCGATGCCCCTCTCTGGCCTATAAATTATCATATGTTTCAAAAATCCTAGAAGCGCTCCTGAAACACTTTTTCCGCCACCATATGTTTCTGTTCCAACTAGAGGCCATCTACACCTCTGTTTCGGCATCCTGCTAGAGGAAAGATCGATCACGGAGGGCCTCTTCATCAACCTTGCTGCCCTCACCATGATGTGTGAATAATTCACCACAGACCTACGGGTATGTAGGTAGTACCTAGATGGAAATCTCTCTCTCTCGATCTTCAATGCATTGTTCATTACATATTTGCCTTGATCTATCTGATGTAATCCCTTTGTATGGTGTGTTTGTTGAGGTCCGATGAATTGTGAGTTTATGTTTAGATTATTCATGAAAAGTATTTGAGTCACCTCTAAATATTATGATTCTTATTTGCGTGATCATCATTGCTTTGTAATGCTCTCCGATCTATTGAGATAGTTTGGCCAACTAGATTGATATTTCTTCGATGGGAGTGGTGTGTTGTAGTAGGTTCAACCTGACAAGTTTCTATATCCTACTGACAGAAGGGGACAAGTTGTGTCTTTGTCTTGCTGCTACTAAGGATAAAACAATGGGGTTTATTCATATTGATTGAGTTTCCTTTGTCTACAACATGCCATCGTTCTTCAAGCATTACTTTGTTTTACTTAATACTCTAGATGCATGCTGGATAGCGGTCAAAGAGTGGAGTAATGGTAGTAGGTGCAGACAGGAGACAACCTATTTTCTTATGGACACGATTCTTATATACACATGATCATTTTCATGAAAAATGCATAACTATTCGCTTTTCTATCAATTGCCCAACAGTAATTTGTTTACCCACCGTATGCTATTTCTATAAGAGATGCCACTAGAGAACTCTACGGCCCCTAGGTCTATTCACTTATATATTCACAAAAGCTATCATTACCTTGTTGTTATTTATTTTATTTTATTTTATTTTCAATTCACAATTATCTACACAACTCACTTGCTTGCAAATAACGAGATCAAGGGGATTGGCAACCCTCTTGCTGGCGTTGGGTGCAAGGTGTTAGTTCTTTTGTGTGAAGCCGCTGAGATGGTTGAGGATTGGTATTCACATTGGTTCGATAAACCTTGGTTTCATAACCGAGGGAAATACTTACCCACTTTGTGCTGCGACAACCCATTCCTCTTCATGTAAAACCCAACGTAGATCACAAGAATCAGATGCTAATTGATGTTGCCAACTCTTTGGCATTCGTTGCATGAAAGGGCATACTTACGAGCATCTTTGAAAAGAGTAGGCCAATAGAAACCAGACTGTAATACCTTGTGTGCAGTTCTGTCAGTGGCATTGTGTCCTCCGAAAGCTTCAGAATGATACTTCCAAAGAATCTATTCCTGTTAATGCTTAGGTATACATCGTCTAATAATACCATCTACTTCCTCTTTGTAAAGATGTGGGTCATACCAAAAGTAATGTCATAAATCATAAAAGATTTTTTTCTTTTGTTGATAGGTGAGGCTAGGTAAAATATACTTGGCAACAATATAATTAGCATAATCAGCATACCACAGAGTGCTACATGAAGTATTTATAGCAGCAAGTTGCTCATCAAGAAAACTATCATCGATAGGAAGTGGGTCATCAAGAATATTTTCCATCCTAGACAAGTTATCTGGTACGGGGTTTTCATCTCCTTTTCTCTCAATGATATGCAAGTCAAACTCTTGAAGCAAAAGTACTCACCTAATGAGTCTAGGTTTAGCATCTTTCTTTTCCATAAGGTATTTAATAGCATCATGATCAAATGAATAGTTACTTTGAAATCGACAATGTAAGGTCTAAACTTATCACATGCAAAAACAACTGCTAAAAATTCCTTCTCAGTGGTAGCATAATTACTTTGAGCAGAGTCTAGAGTCTTACTGGCATAATGAATAACATTTAATTTTTGTCTACTCTTTGTCCTAGAATAGCACCAACAGCATAATCACTAGCATCACACATAATTTGAAAAGGTAGGTTCCAATCAGGTGATTGAACAATGGATGCAGATATTAAAGCATTCTTCAGTATTTCAAAAGCTTCTACATGATCATCATAAAAAAGGAACATCTTTTTGAAGAAGATTAGTTAACGACCTAGAAATCTTTGACAAATCTTTAATGAAATGCCTATAAAAACCAGCGTGACCAAGGAAACTTCTTATACCTTTGATATCTCTGGAGCATGGCATTTTCTCTATTGCTTCAACTTTAGCTTTGTCCACCTCAATGCCTCATTCGGAAATTTTATGCCCAAGCACTATACGTTCATTTACCATAAAGTGGCACTTCTCCCAATTCAAGACAGGACTAGTTTCCTTGCATCTCTACAAAACTCGATCAAGGTTGCTCAAGAAATCATCAAAATAAGTCCCATAAACGGAAAATTCATCCATGAACACCTCAACAATATTTTCACTAAAGTCAGAGAATATAGCCGTCATACATCTTTGAAATGTAGCAGGTGCATTGCATAAACCAAAAGGCATACGCCTATAATCATAAGTTCCGAAAGGACATGTAAAGTTAGTTTTCTCTTGATCTTCTTTCGACACAAGTATTTGAGAAAATCCAAAATATCCATCAAGAAAGCAAAAGTGTGTGTGCTTAGATAATCTTTCTAGCATTTGATCACTAAAGGCAAGGGGTAATGATCTTTCTTAGTAGCTTTATTTAATTTCCTGAAATCAATCACCATCCTATAGCCAGATACGGTTTTTTGTGGAATAAGCTCATTTTTGTCATTAGGGACGACAGTAATACCATGTATCTTAGGAACACAATGAACGGGACTTACCCACCTACTATCAGCAATAGGATAGATTATACCTGCCTCCAGAAGCTTTAGTATTTCAGTTCTTACCACTTCCTTCATCTTGGGGTTTAAGCGGCATTGGTGATCAACAACAGGTTTAGCATCTAGTTCCATATTAACATTGTGCTAACATAAAGTGGGGCTTATTCCCTTTAGACCATCGAGACTATATCCAATAGCAGCCTCGTGCTTCATCAGGGTTTTAAGTAATCTAATTTATTCATGATCTAAAAGGTTAGCACTGATAATAACATGATATATCTTATTTTCCTCAAGATAAGCATATTTCAAAGTATCGGGTAAAGTCTTTAGTTCAAACACGGGATCTCCCTTGGGTGGAGGAGGATCCCCTAAAATATCAACTGGTAAGTTGTGTTTAAGAATAGGTGTTTGTTTAAGAAACATGTCATCTATTTTATTCCTTTCATTCATATGCATATCGTTCTCGTGGTCTAGAAAATATTGTTCTAGAGGATCAGTAGGAGGCACGACAATAGAAGCAAGACCAATTATTTCATCCTTACTAGGTAACTCCTTCTCATGTGGTTGATTAATAAACTTGGAGAAATTAAATTCATGAGAAACAACACCAAAGCTTACTCTAACCTTCTCAGTAACACAATTAATTTCAGCATTAACCGTGTTCAAGAAAGGTCTATCGAATATAATGGGGCAAAAATTATCTTGATTTGAACCAAGTACTAAGAAATTAGTGGGGTACTTGACTTTTCCACACAAGACCTTAACATCTCTAACGATCCCAAGTTGCGTAATAGTATCTCTGTTTGCAATTTTAATAGTACATCAGTATCTTCAATAGTTGAGGGTGCTATGTCATTCATAATTTCTTGATATAAGGTAAAAGGTATAGCGTTGGCGCTAGCAGCAAGGTCAGACAAGCCATGATAAAAATGATCTCCAATTTTAACCGAAACAACAGGCATGCCAACCACTGGTTTATTTTTGTCTAATTCATCATGTTTGGTTCTAGCAGGTTTCACAATCCTAGTAGCTTATCCACAAAAGTAAATAACCTCACCCTCAATGTTATTAACTAAAATATCTTTAACCGTGGCAACA
Source organism: Hordeum marinum (assembly GCA_022496015.1). Lineage (NCBI taxonomy): Eukaryota > Viridiplantae > Streptophyta > Magnoliopsida > Poales > Poaceae > Hordeum > Hordeum marinum. The sequence goes on from CM039675.1 coordinate 426,320,115, forward strand.
TTATGCTCAACATTTATTTGTTCATAAGGTACAGGGGTCCTGACATAACTTTTATTAACCACAGTTGTAGCCTTAGCATGCTCCCTAACTCTAACATGAAAAGGAGGTTTCTCAATGTAAGAAGTGGGAACAATTGGATCAGCATGACTAACAACTATTTCTCCCTTCTCAACTTTTATAGGTTCTTCTAATGGTTTTTTCAATGGGAGGATGATATTTAAACCACTTCTCTTTGGGAAGATCAATATGAGTAGCAAATGATTCGCAGAAAGTAACTACTATTTCAGAGTCAAGGCCATATTTATTGCTAAACTCATGGAAGGCATTAGTTTCCATAAAATATTTAACACAATTAAAATTAAGTTTTATACCTGACTCTTTACCTTTGTCGAGTTCCCAGTCTTCAAAGTTGGCATTTGATTCTTTCTAGAAGATCCCATTTGAATTGAATAGTTTCATTCATATATGAGCCAAAAGAAAGAATCCAGCAGTAATCGATCATCATTAGAAAGCCGAGCATACTTTTTTGTATAATCATTTCTCTTGAGAGCTCATGGTTGGGGCAGGTGTGCAACGTAGATTTAAGAGCCCCCCCCTAAGCATGAGTGATGATTTCTCCTTCACGAGGCTAGAGATTATATATGTAGTTCCGATCACGATGGACTAGATGCATTGGGAAAACTTCTGATGACATTCCAGCTTCAAGTGATTCTAGTTCCATGATTCAATATTATCTAGTGGCCTATACCACATTAATGATTTTCCCTCCAAAGATAAAGGGAAAACTTTATTCTTAACCTTGTCCCTAGACAAACCTGGAAGCTAGAATAATCCGGAAACCTCATCGACGAATATCAAATGGTAATCATGATGAATCGTACCATCATATGGATTAGATAATAATTTTTCAACCATACCCGAAGGAATCTCATAATAAAAAAATCAGTAGGTTTAGAGGTTAAGGAACAACTTCTTCATCTTCCGTTCGGGGCAAAGATGCCCTAAACAAGCCACTCAAAGGGTGGTCGTTCATAGTGACAAGCAACAATAAATTTCAACACGTATAGAAAATATTTTCTTACTGATTTCCACTTACCAAAGGCGCTTCACTCCCCGGCAAGAGCGCCAGAAAAGAGTCTTGATGACCCACAAGTATAGGGGATCAATCATAGCACTTTCCATAAGTAAGAGTGTCGAACCCAACAAGGAGTAGAAGGAAATGACAAGCGGTTTTCAGCAAGGTATTCTCTACAAGTGTTGTGAGTAAAAATAATAGATAGTTTTGGAGCAACATAATTTGTAACGAGTAACAAGTGAAAATAGTAACAAATGTGTATCAAGGTAGCCAAATCCTTTTTTTGGCAAAGGAGAGGCCTGAAAGTACTCTTATATTAAGCAAGTGCTCCCGAGGACACATGGGGAATTTTCGTCTTGTCATGTACATCATGTTGAGTTTATTCGCGTTCGCTACTTTGATAATTTGATATGTGGGTGGACCGGTGCTAAGGTGTTGTTCTTACCTGAACTAACAACCTACTTATGATTACCCCCTCTCGCAAGCATACGGAACTACGAAAGAAGAATTAAGATAAATCTAACCATAGCATGAAACGTGTGGATCCAAATCAGCCCCTTATGAAGCGATGCATAAATTGGGGTTTAAGCTTCTGTCACTCTTGCAACTCATCATCTACTTGTTACTCCACAATGACTTCCCTTAGGCCCATAGCATGGTGAAGTGCCATGTAGTCAACGTTCACATGACACCACTAAGAGAAGTAACAACATACATATCATCAAAATATCGAACTAATACCAACTTCACAAGATTACTTATAAAAAGACTTCTCCCATGTCCTCAAGGATAATAGTAAGTACTCACACATCATCAACATGTTCCAGATCAGAGGTATAATAATGATGATTAGGGATCTGAACATAATCTCTTCCCCCAAGTAATCCAACAAGCATCAACTACGAGATGTAATCAACACACCTAGTAACCCACAGGTACGAATGTGAGGTTTTGGGACAAAGATTGAATACAATATATGAACTAGGGTTAGATATGACATGGTGTTGGTGAAGATGTTGATGAAGAATGGTCCTCCCCCGAAGGGGGAAGCGTTCGTGATGATAATGCTTCGATCTCCCCCTCCCGTAGAGGAATTTCCTCGGCATAATCTGACTATCGGAGTGCAAAAGGGCCTCTTCCTAGGTTTTTGCCTTGAGACGGCGGTGCTTCGTCCCGAAAGGTTGCTTATGCTTTTTATAGGGTAAAATACACCATATAGGAGAAGATGGGTGTCGGAAGGCTAGCAGGGGGGCCACGAGCCATCAGGGCCTGCTGGTGGCCCCCCTGTGATATATTTTTGTCCCAGAAATTCTTAAATATTCCAAAAATATTCTTCGTAAAGTTTCGGATCATTTGGAGTCTGGTGATTTTTCTGCTTTTTTCTCGGTTTTCCGGTCTAGAATTCCAGTTTCCAGATATTTCCCTCCTTGTGGTGTAACTTGCATATTCAGAGGGAAAAGGCATAAGAATTGTATAATAATATGGAATAATGGAAAATAATGAAGTAGATAGTAAGAAGAATTCATGATGCAAAATGGATGTATTGGCCATCCCAACCACTTTCCGTTGAAGTATTCTTCTAACATCGTGTTCCTTAACACTTAGAGCATCTACAGACCGACTTGGCAAGTTTGACCCCTCAAACGCCCAAGGATGCGACCGGCGCGTCCGCGGACTATGACCGGTCACATCTTAAATTTTTCACTTTCACAGCCATGTCCCTCACATTACCCGTATATGTATGGTCACATGCATGCAATTGGTGAAGATGAAGTAACAAAGAATAAACAAAGGGAAATTATGGTCTCAATCATATGTGGCGAATGCAGGACCACTGGCCAGGCATGTCCGGGCACTCCTCATACACATCTCATATATGAGATGTATATGAGGGTGTAAACTATGGAAGCGTTCCTACTCTCCAATAGGGAGAGACGCGTGATTTATATTGCAAGGGGCGAAAGAGGTCTCATGGCATTATAGATAGGTTGTTAGGAAAACAACCGGAAGATTGTTGTTAGCAAAACAACTAGAAGATTACAATCGGGAGAAAAGAATGAAAGGTAAAGGAAAAGCTATGCTATCTCTAACTACCTCAACATGTAACACAAGCAAGCCATTGTACCAATGTCATGTGACACCATATCTTTAACACGCCCCCATAATCAAACCCGTGTTAGGTTGAGGATTTGACGAAATACTTCAAAACTTCTAGTAGGAAGTGCCTTTGAAAGTCCATCTGCAAGCTGATCTCTGGAAGGAATAAATTTGATTTGAAGCTCTTTGTTTGCAACTCTTTCCATGACAAAGTGAAATTCTATCTCAATGTGTTTGGTTCTGGCATGAAAGACTGGATTAGCAGATAAGTAAGTTGCTCCAAGGTTGTCACCCCAAAGACCAGGAGTTTGAATTTGTGATACTCCAAACTCTTTTAGTACAGCCTGAACCCAAATAATTTCAGTAGTAGCATTTGCTAACGCTTTATATTTTGCTTCATTGCTGGGCCTGGAAACAATAGCTTGTTTCTTTACACACCAGGAAATTATGTTAGGTCCATGAAAATGAAAAATCACCCCGTGGACCTTCTATCATCCAAGAAACCAGCCCAATCCACATCAGAAAAAGCACTGACTCGAGTGGAAGATGGTCTATTTATACTGATACCCATAGTTACAGTATTCTTGACATACCTTAAGATACGTTTGGCTGTTCTCCAATGAGGTGTCGTAGGAGCATGTAAAAATTGGCAAACTTTATTTGTTGCAAAGGAAATTTTAGGCCGAGTAAGAGTTAGATACTGAAGTGCATCAACAATACTTCGATAGCTAGTACTATCATCCTGGTTCAGAGGTTCTCCCTCAGTCAAGGAAAGTGTCTCTGAACTGGAAAGAGGAGTTGGTGAGGGTTTGCAATCCTGCATACCAACTCTGCTCAAAAGATATGTCACATACTTTCCTTGTGATAAATGAATGCCATTTTTAGTTTTCTGCACTTCAATGCCTAGGAAATAGTGCAAATCTCCTAAATCTTTGAGAGCAAAGTCCAACCTGAGATCATGCAACAATGCAGTGATTGCTTCATTGGAAGAACTGGTGACAATGATATCATCAACATATATAAGGACAAAATTGCAGTTTGAGACTTGTTGTAAATGAACAATGATGTGTTAGACTTTGATGGAACAAAACCAAGTGCTTGCAATTTCATACTTAAACGAGAGTACCATGCTCTAGGGGCTTGCTTCAATCCATATAGAGCCTTGTCAAGCTTGCAGACATGGAATGGTGCATTTTTATCCTCGAACCCATGAGGTTGTTTCATGTGAACCTCTTCTTCCAGAACACCATGAAGAAACGCGTTATGCACGTCTATATGTCGAAGTGTCCATCCCCTGGAAACAACAATTGAGAGTACAAGACGAATTGTTGCTGCTTTGACCACAAGACTAAAGGTCTCCTCATAGTCAATATCATATCTTTGCTTAAAACCTTTAGCTACTAGATGAGCTTTGTCGGGATCAATAGTACCATCTGATTTTCTTTTAATACGATAAACCCATTTGCAGTCAATGAGATTTATACTTGCACGATGAGGAACTAGATGCCATGTCTTGTTATGTTGCAAAGTTGAGAATTCTTCCTCCATTGCTCGTTTCCAACATGTGTCACCGAGGGCACCAGCTAATGTTTTTTGTTCACAATATTCTCTTGTCAAACAAGTGGGAGCATATTTGGAAATATTGGTGTAATTGAGTCTATTAGTGATCCCCTCTTTGTAACCTGGTGCGTGGCGGTGTGGGAGTTGTAGCAGGAGATGGCGCCACAAAAGATCCAAGCGACGGAGGACAATCTACCAGAACGGATCCTGTCGTGGTTTTGTCACGGCAGATGTCCGAGGACTTAGATTCGAGGCCATCATTAAGGTGATGGACTCAAAGGGGTTGGTTGGAACGAAGGACACGAGTTTACCCAGGTTCGGCCCCTCAAGAAGAGGTAAAAGCCTACGTCCTGCTTGTGTTGTATTGATTGGAGTATCGATTACAAGGGAGCGGATTCACTTGACCTAGTTCTTAATTAGTTGGTTTCTGTTTAAGTCGCCTCGGATCTCACCCTTATATAGGAGGTCAAGACCACAGGTTACAGAAGTCTCATACTGACTCTTACAACGTGTCGACTCTATCTCTATGTCGTCTTGTCTTCCTAAGCAAGCCATCTCCGGGCGGCTTATCCGCCTGGGTCTTCATGCCTTCCTTGTCTGGGCCTCACCTTGGCTTGTCTTGGTAAGCCACCACACGTCTAGGCTTATGTCTCGAGGTCCATCCTTGGTCTGGCCCATGAGCCGCCAGGTATGACCCGGCCCCACCTGGGCGGGTCTCACCACGGGGTTATATCCCCAACATTAGGCCCCAGGTTGATTTGAGCTTGCTCATTTCAACCTTCCATCTCACTTGGCGGCGAGTCTCCCTCATCATCACCTGAAAGTAAGAGAGATAACCCGCCGTGACGTCATATCGGATATATCAAAAAGATTCCCTCACGACCACAACGAATCTTTCCACTTATTAAACTGATGGCCCAAAAATCAAGGCTGAAAGTGCATGTAGTCCCCCATCTATGGTTTTGGTAATTGATGACAATCCTAATGGACTAATGTTTGCATTAAGTTATACATTTGAAGGAAAATTCCATTTGCAATGCATGAAGAATATAGGATGAATTGAAAGATGTTTGTTCCATGGTTGATGCAAGAAGGAGATTGAATGGATTCAGAATGAATGCCATATACATATAGTTGTGCATCAAGGTTGAGCCATGATGGATCATGATCTTGAGAGAATGATTAAAGAGAAGAACTCTACATATATCTTGAAGATAGGATCATGATGTACTCATATATTGATTCATGGATGATTATGTCTTGAAGCAAGTAATTCATGTGAAGAATTTGTTGTGCCTCTCAAGAGATTGTGATGGAGCATGAAGGAGAAAAAATGATGATCAATATGGTATTCATGGATAAACTCTATATGGTCATATGATAATTGAGATATGGGTAATCATGTCTTGAAGAAATGAAGCATAGTGAAGAATTCAATATGGCCTTCAAGGCATCAAGATTAAGCATGGAGTAGAGATAAAGGTTGACCAAGATAAAGATCAAAGAAGCAAACTTTAAATGGTCAACACACAAGTGCACATGATGCATCATATAGGATCTTGTGGTATGATAAGAAATTGTCAATTGCACTTTGTGTACTAACCCATGCTATGTGTTGTCTATGTTTATGAGGGTCAGCTTATTCTCATGGGCTCGCATCAAGAGAGATATTCCAAGTGTCCATGAGAGGATGACATCAAGTGTTCATCATCATGGTTGACAAGGGCAAGTTCAAGAGGACCATCCCTAAGGATCACATGCTTGAAGCTTGTGGATGATCACATGATGGACAAAGTGAAGATGAATACAAAGCAAAGCTTCCCACATTGTGTATGGAAGAGCTACTTGAAGACTTCACCAATGTCTTTCCTTCAACTTGAGCCAAGAAGAAACATCAACATCAAGCTCAAGTGAAAGGCTCGAGTCAAAGGTATTAGTTCCTTTTGCGTTAGTGTTGTGGGGTGATGACCATCGAAGAAACATATACACTCAAGTATGGATTCTCGATAGCTATGTAGTGTAGCTCTTTTATGATTCTTGAGTTATAGGGATCCGCACTATTAAGAGGGCATCAAAGGGGTTTGTGATGTACATGCTCAAGTCAAGATGTTCTATTTCTACTTCCTCGCATCATATTCAAACATAGGCATATTTCACTCCTATCCAATACAAATACAATATGCCTACACATCTATCAAAGAAAATCCAAAGCCAAATAGGTTACCCAAATACATGATAAAATCTTTGCATAATTTGCATCCTCCATTTTGATTCATCTTGGGTTGTTCTGTATGTGAGGACCTGGGCTTTTTCCATAGCTTCAAAACGATCCCAAGATCATTAAAATCAGAGTCCGGATGTGAAAGTTATGCATGTTTTACTTTTGGGGTGCCTATAGTTTTTGTGTCCCCCGGATATCCGGGATCTTCCCTGGAAATCTGGGCTGCCGATGTCCAGAAGCTATAACGAAGTGTTGTTTGTGTCCCCCGGATGTCCAGGGCCTTGTCCAGATGTCCGGGGCCTCAACTTTGGCCAGATGTCCGGGCCCTGTACCTTGACTCTGTTTTTCTGTATTCGTGTGCACACTTCAGAGCCACCGGATGTCTGGCCCTTGGCCCGGATGTCCGGCCCGACACAGCCACTTACACTACAACGGTCATATTTGCACCTGCATTATATATACCCCTTCACCTCTTAGTGGAGGGGTTGAGCCACACATTCATATGAACCCTAGAACACAAAAAGGCTCCCTCTCACTTCTCCTACACCAAATCTTAGATCCCAGAGAGATTCGTGAGAGTTCTTGCGAGATTTTCCAATAAAGTGATAGATCCACTCCCTCTCCCTCTCTTGACCAAAGGAATTCGTGATTTGAGCAAGTCTTGAGAATTTCCCCCTTGATCTTGTTACTCTTGGAGGTTGGATACTCTTAGGCGGTAGGAGTGCTCCGGTGAGGAATCAACTTGTGATTTGTCCCTCAGAAAGTTTGTGCAGGTTTGGAGGCCACCTCAAGGTCTACCACTAGTGGTTGAGAATTGCCTTCATGGTGATATCTCAAGGGGAGAATAGGGTGAGCCTTCGTGGCGTTGGTGTGCCTTCGTGGTAACATCAACCTCTCTAACGGTGACTAGCTTCCCTCCAAGGAAGTGAACATCCGGATACATCCTCGTCTCTGTGTCTTCGGTTATTTCTAACCCTAGCCACTACTTGTGGTTTACTTTGGCCACTTGACCTTGCATTCACTATATATATTTTTTTCTCATTATATTGTGTTGGTTACCATATCATAGAGATTAATTAGGCCAACACTCTATAGTCCACAATTCATACTTGCTACTACTGATATATCTTGTGCTTAGTGTGAATTGCTAGCTTGTAACATTCATTTCCATATCTTGTGATATATATTGAGTAAGTTTGTGTAACTTACTTGTGCTTACTCATATCCTCGTTGTTCTCATCTTGTTTATCGTATGTTGTTGGTGCACTTAGTGAGCCTAGTATATTTAGGATTTGTGCTTGAAAAGTATCCGCTTAGTTTATTTCCGCATTAGGATATAGCCAAATCCGTAAAAGATTTTAAAACGCCTATTCACCCCCCCCCTCTCTAGGCGAAATCATTGTTCTTTCAATTGGTATCAGAGCAAGGTCTCTCCTTATTAGGCTTCACCGCCTAGAGAGTAACAATGTCGACTAGTGAACTAGTGCACGATGACACATTTTGTTTTAATGGCAAAAATTACATTATGTGGAGATTACACATGCTTTGTCACTTTCGGTCCATGGGTCCAAATGCTTTGCTAATTGTTGTTGTAGGGGATTCAAATCTAAAGGATGGGCAATCTTCATCACTTGAGGATATGCATCTTGATAGTCAAGTTTTGAGTACCATTCACCAAGATATATCCTTCGAGGTGTTCAAGTCGATCTCGACTTGTTCGTTATCTCATGAGGCTTGGACCAAACTTGAAGTTACATATGGTGGGTCCAACCTTGAGGGAGTCAATGCTATTTGGAAGGAAGTAATGGAGGAGTTCTCCACCTTTTTATATCATGAAGAGCTCTCTATTGCTTCCACATCCGATTGCCTAGACACTTCAACATCTTCCACTTCACCAACATGTGGCTTGTCACAAGGTAATGACAAGGTGAGTGGAGAAATGTTGTATGATGATGATGTTGACAATGTCATTGATGATCCTTTATGTGTAAATGCTAGTATTATAGATTCCATGTACTTGATCACATCTAGCACCAAAAATGTCATACATTCTTGTGATGTTAGTCCATGCATATCATCTAATGATTCACTCATAAATTCTTGCGATGGTATGCTTGCTTGTTTGTGTTGCCATGTTCAAAATGCCTTGATTCCCTCTAGTTCTGTTTGTGAAACTAACCATGTAGAGGAAATCAAGAAGAATGGGGAACATTTGATTGATGATGATCCCTCTTATCCAAAATAATCAACATCAATACCCTTTACCCACATGTGCCTCATGGCGAGAGGTAATGATGAGGTATCATCTTTTCTTAGTGATAATGATGATAGTTGTAATGAGGATGATGACGATGACTTGACTCAAAATCTCTATGAGATTGGGAAAACTCTTCATAGAGCTAAAAATAACACTTATAAAAGGTTCCAATATGTTCTCGCTTGCTTTGAAGAACGTAATGATTTATTTCTTAACAAGCAAGCGAAAAGTGAACAACTTGAACATGAACTTGCTATGGCTCATCAATCTCTTAGTGACTTGAGGTCTTCAAAAGAAGAGATTGAAATTACTCATTCTAAACTTAAAGAGGATTTTGAGCACCTTGACCTTGGCTACAAGAATGTCAAAGGAGAGCTCACCAAACTCTCTAAGTCTCATGAGGAACTTCAAGCTACTCATGTGAAGTCTCGAGTTTCTACATGCTCCACTCATATTGATAATGATGCTTGTGCTACTAAATCTATCTTGTGTGAAGCATTGATATTGAAAGAAAATGTTGAGCTTAGGACTCAACTTGATATGCTCACTAGAAATTATGGGAAATTGGAAGAAAGTCATGAAAAGCTCTCAGCCACTCATGAGGATCTTTTAATCTCTCATTATGAGCTAAAGTTAGCTCATGAGGCTATGTTCACCAAGGTAAAATCTTGTGAGTCTCATGTGGATATTAGCACATCTTCTACTCGAAATGCCTTATTGCCATGTGCTAGTCCAAGCAATTCCTCTCTACATGATATTGATACATCTTGTGATGAATTGCTAACCATGCCTTGTTGCTCTAACAATGAAGCTTCTACTTCTTCTAGTTATTTTGTTAATACTAACCTTGTAGAGGAAAATAAAGAGCTCAAGGCCCAAGTCACTAGTTTGAAGAAAGACTTGGAAAAATGTTGTGATAATAACTTGAGTGTGCAAAAGGACCCTCAAGACAAAATAGGACTTGATTTCATCTCCAACAAGAAGAAGTCCAAGAATAGGAAGAAGGGACAAGATCAAGTCAAGAATTCGGCCAACATTATTTGCTTCAAGTGCAAGAATGTTGGACACCATGTGAGATCTTGTCCATTGAAGAAGAAGGCTTCAAGTGTGAAGCATCAAGGGAAGTGGCCTCAAGTTCAATCTCAAGATAATGAAAGGCCTCTTTCCATGCTTAACCAAGATAATTTTCTCCAAGTTGAGAAGGTAAACAAGAAGATAAAGGGGAGCACATGTTGCTATATTTGCCGTGAGAAGGGACACATATCTTCATCATGTCCCAACGGTAATGTCTCTAAGCCTCTGATTGTCAATGATCATTATTCACTTAGAAAGGATAATTTTGGCAATTTGTTTGCCAAGTTTGTGGGCACCCAAAGTGGTTTGGGTAAAGAAAAGACCATTTGGGTTGCCAAACTATTGTGACTAACTTATTAGGACCCAACTTGGTTGGGGACCATCAAGCTCAAACTTGATCAATAGGTGTGTGGAGAGCATTGGAGACTTGGCTAGTTCATAAAGAAAAGTTAACCACCATTCATTTGAGAAAGCCAAGTCAAGTGGATTATCATCACATTTATCAATCCAATACTCCTCTTTGCGGTAACTTGTACTTATATTGTTTACATTGAAATTTACTAGCCCCTTGCATGTTTAGGTTTTACCTAGCATGTGTTTGTATATGTTGTGCCTCCTAGTATGCTTGATTTGAGTTATGTAGCATGTATAGGTCGCAATGCACTTCATATATTTGTGTGTGTGGTTTCGTGCTTTTATTGCTTCATTAGTTGAATCTTATTTGGGTTTTTTGAGATATTAATGGATCATCACATTATGGGGGGGTGATAAGTCATGTGCATTCCTATATATGTGTGTTACAGCTTCATCTATATCTCACGTATAAATCTCCTTGGCGGAGTCTTAGATATGGCCTCTCTCTGTATATATATTGCTCTGAAAAGTGGTCTCAGTCTCCGGACATCCGGCCCCATCACCGGATTTCTGGGATGGCTTGGTTCCAGAATACAAAAATTCCTGTCTCCAGGCGCCGGACATCCGGCACCTCCGCCAGACATCCGGCGGGTTAGGGTTCTGCTTTTTCTCACGCCCCGGATATCTGGCTAATACCACCGAATTTCTGACCCTCCTGCTTACCAAAGAGCCTCGAATCGGCTGGGTCTAACCTGTAACATCCCAAAATTTCATTTTGGAATGTTATGATATATAGCTATGCATCATGATCACTTTTTTTGAATGTAATGAATTGTTGAAGTGCTTCTTTTGAAATTCTGAAAGGCCATTTCTATTTTTCCATGTATCTGTTTCATCAATTTGAAAACCTTTGGAAATGTTCAAAGAAAGAGAGGAGTAACATGACACTCCACACCAGGGGCATCTTGGTGAAATACTTGAGCAATAAAACCAGGGGGTTATTTGAAAAGTTATCTCAAAAGGATTTAAAATCAATTAGGCATTTTCTGAAAATAAATTTTAAAAAAGATATTCAATATGACAGAGGAAAAATGTTCATTAAATAGCATTAATTCTCCTAATGATTTTGGTATATATAATTCCTAAGTTTGGAATTGTTATGAATGCATTAAAAGAGTTTTTACTGCGCTGGAAACAGAAAAGGAAAGTTTTTAAACCGAATCGGGCCGGCCCACAGCCTTTAACTCCCGAATTCATTTCGGATCGATCAACCGACGCGCTAACCTCGCCTTTTCTCTCACTGGCACGCAGGACCCACTGACCGATGGCGTCATCCGCGCGCCTGTCTCCTTCCTCGCGCGCGCCACCGTCGCCGGAGATCCCTCTCTCCGGATCTCCCTCCTCTCTCCCTCTCCCGACCCCGCACCTGGCCTATAAAAGCCCCAGCCCTCGCCACACTCCATTCCACCCCGAGCCCCCCCTCTACCTGTAACATCCCAAATTTTTAGATTTGGAATGTTAATAGGATTATTCTGTTTCTTCATGATTTCAATGCATATTTGAAAATTTTCTGAGTATTCAAAGTGTTTTCCAATTCAAGGCAAAATATTTGGAGTGGAGATAATATGACTTCTCCCCTATTAGGTATAGCTGGAAAATGCTAAGAATATTATTTTGAGTTCACAGTATTTATGTTGGGATTTTACAAACTCATATTTATTTATTTTGAGTTGGTTTGGTGCTTTTTATTAGCACCTATTGCATAAAAATATTTTTGCACACTTTTATTTGACTTGGGAAATATGTTCACTGTCTGATAAAACTGCTATAATAGTTCACTTTCTGTTTTGGTACTTTAGGAAGTACTATGCTATTTTATTTGTAATCAAATAACCTTCCCGCACAATATTTTTATTAGCCAGGAAACACCATTCGCATGGACTCTCAGCAAAATCCATTCCTATCCGGCGCTCACCTACTTGATCGGGAGCAAAGCAATGTAGTTGGTAGGCCGGCCCACTTCTGCACAAGCACGGCCCACGCGCACCCGCAGATCCCCTCCTTCCTTTTTTTTCCTTCCTTCTCCTTGTGCCACTGACGGGCGGGTCCCAGGCACCATCTCCTTCCTCTGGACGGACTCCCGCATGCGCAGGAGAGCTCAGATGTTCCCGATCCAAATCCATGATCGATTAGATCGATTCTTTGTCCCTCCTACACTCCCAGCTCCTTATAAATCTTCCCCACATCCGACTCTACCAATTTTTCCAAAAAGAAAATCCTAGTCCCGTGCCCTGGAGCTCCGTTCCGATCTCGCCGGAGTTCTTTGCCAAAGCTCCATTGCAGCGGTCGATTTCTTTGCCAAAACTTCGCGCAGGGGAGCAACAAAGCAAGTGCATCGACCCTAACCTGAAGATTGCCGCCGACGCCGGAGTTCGCACTGTCACCGGAGCCGCAGAGGAAGCCGAGTCGCCCGTAGCACCACCATCTTAACCGTTGTCGCACGCCGAACCCGACCGCCACCTTGCCGTCGCTGGAGGACCGCCGCCGCAACACCGTCACCAACGTATGAGCCGCCCTGACGCATTCTGCTTCAACTCCGGCAGCCACGTTCTCTGATTTCTCCGGTGAGAACTCCTCTGTCGTCCGATCTACCGTGTACGCCTGAGATTAGATCTCTGTTTTGTTTATTTACTCCCGAACCGTTTTCTGTTATATTGCGGCTATTCGTCGGTTAAGCTTCACAGCGAACATCTTCCAGCGATTCATGTCACGCCAAATGGCGACGCTACAGCAACCACAGCGACAGTTCGAGCAGTTTGGACAGATTTTGTTCAAAATTTGTTTTGCTTATAACTTGAGATCCGCAACTCCAAATTCATCGATTCTTTTTCCTACATGCTCATATTTATCAGCAAAATCCTGTAGAATCAATTTTTCAAACTTTTGAACTTTTGAAATTTGAATTTGCTTAAATTTGTAATAAATCTTCCGGAGGCCATATTTTTCAAACCGTTGATCCAATTCAATTGATTCTTTTTGTGTTGTGATCGTATTAACTTGTAGATTATAAATACCTCATGTTATGCTATTGTTGTTGGAATTTTTAAAATGATTTCTTGCTGTTGGTTTTATTTGATGTTATTTGGGTGTGGTGATTGATTTGTTGTGTTGTTTGAAACGTGTAGATTGTACGGAGTGCGAGGCAAACTATTGTCAAGAGTGCGAGTTTGAGAATCAGGAATAAGGCAAGTTACACCTTTGATCATCCTTCATCCTATTATTTTCTATGCATGTAGTTCGATGTCACACTATTATATTGCATGTGTAGGAATTGTATGTTGGTATGATATGCTAAACCCAGTTAGGATAGCCATATGCTTAGTCTGACCTTGATATCCTTGTCGCCATATTGGGTACCGTTATATTTCAATTATTGCTTAGCCTTGCTATGGTAGACGTGGATTGGGTTTTTGTGTGTCACATGGAAGTTGTGAGTGAAGTTAAGTAATGATGAATATAACAACATGTATTTTATTGTATCCTCTGGGAGGCTCTGCAATATTAATATTTAATTAACGAATCATCTGGGCAGATTGGTATGTTGGGACCAGTCGACAAGTATGTATCCTCCGGGAGGCTCTACATGACTCAGGAACGGTGGGGAATGCCGCCCAGGTTTAAAAAGGTTGAACATGTTTCATATCAAGTAGCTTCCATGTGCGACCACTGGCTAATATGGGCTCTGGCTTAGTTGATCAGTTGTGGAAACCTTACTTGGATGTGCTAGCAAATGTAGCGGGATAGTTGGTACGGGCCTCCTTTGGGACTAGGTGACTGTTTCTGAAAGACTTCGTCTCAATCTTCGGGTTGGGTCCAGTGGGTAAAGCGTACTAACCTCTGCAGAGTGTAAAAACTAATCATGATTAGCCGTGTCCCCGGTTATGGACAATTTTGAGCAGCTAGACTTGAAACCTTTGGAAGATCTTATCACCTCAATACAATTAAATGTGAAGTGGGCTTAGTTATACCTATGATCCTCGGAGGCTCTCATAGGCGGGTTAAATTGGAGGCGGTCCAGTTTAACAATTAATGAACTAAAGTGTAGTAAATATTAAATACTTGATTAGTACATAGAAGTAAGATAAAATCAGCTTTCTGCAAAAACAAACCATAAGCCTTTCCTTTGTCCTACTCTTGCATATAGATATGGTAGGTCTGTTATAACAATTTTTGTGTGATTTGCCAATACATTCAAAGTATTGACCCTTTGTGGCTGCAACGTTTTATGTTGCAGGATTTTTTATACAACGTGTGAGTGATGCGCATAGGGTTACGATGACTACACTCAGCTTTGCCAGTGGTGTTGTTGGGACTCCACAGTTGTCTTTTATGCTTTCTGTTGTGTTTTATTTTGAGCTAGCCTTCGAGCTAAGCACTATGTAATAAATTGTACTCTGGATCTGCGATGTAATACTTATGGCATGTGGATTATTCTTGGTATTTCATTTTGTATTGTGTGTGCTAGCTATTGATCCAGGGACTAGCACAGTAAGCATAGAGACATCAAATCTAATCAGGTTCGGGTCGTTACAGATGGTATCAGAGCCCATGTTGACTGTAGGTCGTGACCCTAGAAAATGGAGTAGTAAGAGCCATAGGAGTGAAAACATATTTTGAAACCTTACTCTACTTGTTAATTTTACTCTCGTGCTTATACCTTCTCTTTTCAAGTGTAGATGATCCCTGTAGTTACATTAGAATCATTTGACAAGTTTTAGCTAGCAGACCACCACTACTATGTTGAGCTTTATGAACGTTTCACGTGTAGTATGATGAGATCATATCTCTTGTGGATATGACCTTACCTGTAGGTTTTGCTTGTGTGGTGTGACTTGTGTGATTTGTTTGATTTGGAGTTTGTTGCTAGCATGTGGGTAGTATTTTCCCCTTAGGACTCATTCTGTCTATATCTCATCTATGCTTACCTACCAGATGTCATCGAGACGTACTAGAGCCAGTGGATCAGGAGACAACAATGACAACAATGATGTTCCACCATACATGCAACAATTTCTTCAAGGACAGGCCCAGTTGATCCAGCTGCTCACTCAGAACATGGGGAACAACAACAACAATCCACCTCCACCACCACCAGTGGATGCACTTACTCGTTTCTTGAGGTTGAAACCTCAGAGGTTTTCCAGCACCCCTGAACCTATTGTGGCAGATGATTGGCTTCGCTCAGTCACTAGGAACTTTGAGACTATTGGCTGCACTGATGCAGAGAGAGTGAGGTTTGCCTCACATTTATTGGAGGGTCCTGTCGCAGCTTGGTGGGTCAACTACTTGGTCACTTACCCTATTGCTACTATCACCTGGGCACAATTTCAAGCAGGTTTTTGTGCTGCCCATGTGTCTGCTGGTGCCATGAGTCTGAAAAAGAAGGATTTTTGCAGCTTGCGTCAGGGAGGTCACACCGTGAATGAATATGTGGAGGAATTTAATAAGCTTGCATGTTATGCTCCTAATGATGTCAACATTGATGCAGCAAGACAAGAGAAATTCTTGGAGGGCTTGAATGATGACTTGGGCGTTCAGTTGACAGTGGCCACCTTTAATAATTGTCAGGAAATAATTGATAAAGCAATTGTCCTTGAAGGGAAGCATCAAGAGGTGGAGAACCACAAGAGGAAGCACAACAACAGGTACAATTCAGGTGCTCACCAGAAGCCTCGTACTTCCTCAACATCTGGGTACTATAACTCTGCAGTGGATGTTCATAATGGTCACAATCACCATCTTGGCAATGGGCATAACCATAGTGGGCATAATCATGGCAACAACAATGGAGGGAATAGGAGTCATACATCTAACACTTCAACACCTAGGAAGGACATGAGCGAGATAACTTGTTTTAATTGCAAGAAGCAAGGGCATTTTGCACGAGATTGCACTGAGCCAAGGAGCGAGGATAGGAGCTCTGGAGAGAAGAAGCCGAACCCTTTCAACAAGAGCCATGTTAACCACATGATGGTGGGAAGAGCTAATAATGCACCAGTCTTCGGTAAGATCTTAATCAAGTTCCATTATCACGACCGTTCTATCATATTGGTGCATCATATTTATGCATGTCAATGGAGTTTTGGATTTATGCATTGAGTGACCCTGAAAACCTTGGAATATGGATTTTGTCAAGTTCTCATCTTAAACCTTTGCTAGCCAACTCGAATCTCGAGGACGAGATTCATTTTAAGGGGGGTAGATTTCTAACATCCCAATTTTTTAGATTTGGAACATTAATAGGATTATTCTGTTTCTTCATGATTTCAATGCATATTTGAAAATTTTCTGAGTATTCAAAGTGTTTTCCAATTCAAGGCAAAATATTTGGAGTGGAGATAATATGACTTCTCCCCTATTAGGTATAGTTGGAAAATGCTAAGAATATTATTTTGAGTTCACAGTATTTATTTTGGGATTTTACAAACTCATATTTATTTATTTTGAGTTGGTTTGGTGCTTTTTATTAGCACCTATTGCATAAAAATATTTTTGCACACTTTTATTTGACTTGGGAAAAATGTTCACTGTCTGATAAAACTGCTATAATATTTTACTGTCTGTTTTGGTACTTTAGGAAGTACTGTGCTATTTTATTTGTAATCAAATAACCTTCCCGCACAATATTTTTATTAGCCAGGAAACACCATTCGCATGGACTCTCAGCAAAGCCCATTCCTATCCGACGCTCACCTACTTGATCAGGAGCAAAGCAATGCAGTTGGTAGGCCGGCCCACTTCTGCGCAAGCACGGCCCACGCGCACCCGCAGATCCCCTCCTTCCTTTTTTTCCTTCCTTCTCCTTGTGCCACTGACGGGCGGGTCCCAGGCACCATCTCCTTCCTCTGGACGGACTCTCGCACGCGTAGGAGAGCTCAGATGTTCCCGATCCAAATCCATGATCGATTAGATTGATTCTTCGTCCCTCCTGCACTCCCAACTCCTTATAAATCTTCCCCACATCCGACTCTACCAATTTTTCCAAAAAAAAATCCTAGTCCCGTGCCCTGGAGCTCCGTTCCGATCTCGCCGGAGTTCTTTGCCAAAGCTCCATTGCAGCGGTCGATTTCTTCAACACCTGAGGTTCCCAACCTTCCTTCTTCCTTCTATTCTCTATGAATCTGCCTCCTCTCTCTCCATCAACTTCTACTTCACGCAGGGGAGAAACAAAGCAAGTGCATCGACCCTGACCGAAAGATCGCCGTCGACGCCGGAGTTCGCACTGTCACCGGAGCCGCAGAGGAAGCCTAGTCACCCGTAGCACCACCATCTTCACCATTGTCGCACGCCGCACCCGACCGCCACCTCGCCTTTGCTGGAGGACCGCCACCGCAACACCGTCGCCCACGTACGAGCCGCCCCGACGCATTCTGCTTCAACTCCGGCGGCCACATTCTCTGATTTCTCCGGTGAGAACTCCTCTGTCGTCCGATCTACCGTGTACGCCTGAGATTAGATCTCTGTTTAGTTTATTTACTCCCGAACCGTTTTCTGTTATATTGCGGCTATTCGTCGGTTAAGCTTCATAGCGAACATCTTCCAGCCATTCATGTTACGCCACGTGGTGATGCTACAGCAACCACAGCGATAGTTCGAGCAGTTTGGACAGATTTTGTTCAAAATTTGTTTTGCTTATCTTGAGATCCGCAACTCCAAATTCATCGATTCTTTTTCCTACATGCTCATATTTATCAGCAAAATCCTGTAGAATCAATTTTTCAAACTTTTGAACTGTTGAAATTTGAATTTTCTTAAATTTGTAATAAATCTTCCGGAGGCCATATTTTTCAAATCGTTGATCCAATTCAATTGATTCTTTTTGTGTTGTGATCGTATTAACTTGTAGATTATAAATACCTCCTGTTATGCTATTGTTGTTTGAATTTTAAAAAATGATTTATTGCTGTTGGTTTTATTTGATGTTATTTGGGTGTGGTGATTGATTTGTTGTGTTGTTTGAAACGTGTAGATTGTTCGGAGTGCGAGGCAAACTATTGTCAAGAGTGCGAGTTTGAGAATCAGGAATAAGGCAAGTTACACCTTTGATCATCCTTCATCCTATTATTTTCTATGCATGTAGTTCTATGTCACACTATTATATTGCATGTGTAGGAATTGTATGTTGGTATGATATGCTAAACCCAGTTAGGATAGCCATATGCTTAGTCTGACCTTGATATCCTTGTCGCCATATTGGGTACCGTTATATTTCAATTATTGCTTAGCCTTGCTATGGTAGACGTGGATTGGGTTTTTGTGTGTCACATGGAAGTTGTGAGTGAAGTTAAGTAATGATGAATATAAAAACATGTATTTTATTGTATCCTCTGGGAGGCTCTGCAATATTAATATTTAATTAACGAATCATCTGGGCGGATTGGTATGTTGGGACCAGTCGACAAGTATGTATCCTCCGGGAGGCTCTACATGACTTAGGAACGGTGGGGAATGCCGCCCAGGTTTAAAAAGGTTGAACATGTTTCATATCAAGTAGCTTCCATGTGCGACCACTGGCTAATATGGGCTCTGGCTTAGTTGATCAGTTGTGGAAACCTTACCTGGATGTGCCAGCAAATGTAGCGGGATAGTTGGTACGGGCCTCCTTTGGGACTAGGTGACTGTTTCTGAAAGACTTCGTCTCAATCTTCGGGTTGGGTCCAGTGGGTAAAGCGTACTAACCTCTGCAGAGTGTAAAAACTAATCATGATTAGCCGTGTCCCCGGTTATGGACAATTTTGAGCAGCTAGACTTGAAACCTCTGGAAGATCTTATCACCTCAATACAATTAAATGTGAAGTGGGCTTAGTTATACCTATGATCCTCGGAGGCTCTCATAGGCGGGTTAAATTGGAGGCGGTCCAGTTTAACAATTAATGAACTAAAGTGTAGTAAATATTAAATACTTGATTAGTACATAGAAGTAAGATAAAATCAGCTTTCTGCAAAAACAAACCATAAGCCTTTCCTTTGTCCTACTCTTGCATATAGATATGGTAGGTCTTATAACAATTTTGGTGTGATTTGCCAATACATTCAAAGTATTGACCCTTTGTGGCTGCAACGTTTTATGTTGCAGGATTTTTTATACGACGTGTGAGTGATGCGCATAGGGTTACGATGACTACACTCAGCTTTGCCAGTGGTGTTGTTGGGACTCCACACTTGTATTTTATGCTTTCTGTTGTGTTTTATTTTGAGCTAGCCTTCGAGCTAAGCTCTATGTAATAAATTGTACTCTGGATCTGCGATGTAATACTTATGACATGTGGATTATTCTTGGTATTTCATTTTGTACTGTGTGTGCTAGCTATTAATCCAGGGACTAGCACAGTAAGCATAGAGACATCAAATCTAATCAGGTTCGGGTCGTTACACTACCTTGCCAGAACGCGACCGCACCACCTCGCCGGAGTTCGGACTCCAACCGAACCTTCCCAAGCATGAGGTCGTCGCCTCCGTCGTCCCCAGCCCTGTCCGACGTCGCCAATCGATGCCGGAGCTTCGCCGCCGTCGCCTGAGCACTTCGGACGTCGCCCCCGACCACAGCACCGTCGCCTCCGACCACCACCGACCTCCGGCCTCCATCGACCTCACCGGAACCTCGACTCCTCCCCTCTGTAAGCCACCGGACCCCCTGGATCGTTAGATTTAGATCCAACGCTCCTGATTATAAGATTTAAATAGCGAAACGTTTTCCTCTATGCTTCGGTCATCCGTTCGTTAGCACCCACACGCACACGGCCCCTACCAATCATAGCTTGCCACGTAGCCCCTAACCAATCGATAATAGTTTTTCTTTTTCCTTCTGTTTTAGCAAACAGAATGTATTCTGTTTTTGTTTTTATCATATCTTTTAAAATATTTGGTGTTTTTATTTGATTATTTTTGCATTAGTTCACAAATTTGAGGTAGTTTATGTCTGTATGCTTAGATTTCAAATTTGAACTTTAAATTTTGAATCTAATCAAATTTGTTTAAATTACTAAAATATGTATAACTAGAGTTTAAAAATATATTTTTGAGTGAATCTTTTTGCCACTATTTTGTATTAGTTAAACCTATCATTCTACATAGTTTGAGAATTTTTAGAATAAATTTGGTTAATCTTTTTAAAAAACAGAATTTGTTTAGTTCTTAATAGATTTTAATTAAATTGATTTCTATTTAATTTGAACCTGAATTAATTTAACCTTTGTTTTTAGATTTCATTAGGTACTGTTTATTCAACATTAGGTGTATTTTTTTGTAAATAAAATATGTTTTTCAAATTGTTTTGTGCTCTAGTTTGAATAGGTTCATCTTGTTTTCAACACGTATATTGTTTAGAAAAAAGTTTTGTAGTAACTCTTTTTGCACAATATTTTATAATGAAATACTTTCTATTTTCAAATAAAATTTTATACTTACTTTTCTGTTATCTAAATACCTAGTTGTTCAAAACAATATTTTTGACTCGTTATGTCTTAGTAGAGTTTTGACACCAAAATTTTAAAGTCTTATAGTTTAAGTGATTCTTCTTTTGACTGTGCTTTTGTTTGTTGACACATTTGTTTACCTTGCTATTGAATGAATTGTATAGTGTTTATGCTTATGGTGTGCTCTCGTTTGATTCGTTAGATCATTCGAAGTGCGAAGCTTGTTATCTAGAGTCACTTGATTACGAGGATCGTCAGCAAGGCAAGTCACTTTGACCATGTATACCTATGTTTTATCGCATTAGTTCTTCCATCTCCCCAATTGCATGCAAAGTAGGTAATTTGGAAACTTGGTTACTTGTTGTAGTATCATGTGGTAGGTACCCCTCAACCCTTTGACACATTGGCCCCAGGAAACGTTGATTTACATTTTGCTATGCTATTAGTAGACGGGGTTGGTTGTGTGATTCATGAGAGTTGTGAGTTAATAATTTCAAGACCTACATGATGATAAAGTCTTCAAGACTCCGAGTTTTCAACATACCTCTGGGTGGATGATGGTTGAACGGCGCCCTGGAGAAACCAGTGGTTAGCCTAGATGATGCCGGAGAAGTGCCAGTATTCATGCGGAAAGGTCCACCCAGGCATAAAGAGATGGATGGATGCTTCAAGACCCAAGGCTTACCTGCACAGCCACAATCCATTATGGGCTCTGGCTTGGTTGGATATCGTGGTGACCCTGGACAGGCGGTGCTACGAGATGTAGAAGAACGGTAGGAAAGGATGGGCACCGACGGAGTCTCGGGGAAACCCTTTAGAAGACCATGTTTTGGTCATCCGTTTCTCAAACACCATGAAGTGCGAGAAATCCAACGGAGGCGATCAAATCTTGTGGGGAATGTGTGCAAAACTCTGCAGAGTACCCAAACCTAATCGATTAGCCGTGTCCACGGTCATGGACAGTTTGAACCAAAGGAACTGAAACTATCTGGAACTCTCAACACAATAAATTACATTGATGTGGGTATTATTTTTTAAATGTCAACTTGGGTATGAGAATTGGTTGGTGGAACCATATCATTAATCAACCAACATGGTAGTAATTATGCTTTTGCCCTCTCTTGTTGTAGGAAAAATTTGGCTTTATGCAAAAACTTACTACCCCACCTGCCATGACAGGGTTGTCGTACCGCTCAGGAGCAGTACACATCCTTGTCGACCTATGAGGTTCAATAGTAACTTGATCCGAAGCTTCATGATCATCATCATTAACTTCCTCTTCAACTAACGTAGGCTTCACAGAAACATCTTCCTGCGCTGCGCTACTCTCTGTTTGAACAAAGGTTCAACAACCTCATCAACTTCTATCTTCCTCCCACTCAATTCTTTCGAGAGAAACTTTTCTCGGGAAAGGACCCGTTTTAGCAACAAACACTTTATGCTTGGATCTGAGATGAAAGGTTCACCCGACTGTTCTTAGGGTATTCTATGAAGATGCATTTGTCCGCTTTGGGTTCGAGCTCATTAGGTGAAAACATTTTCCACACAAGCGTCGTAGCCCCAAACATTAAGAAATGATAGCTTATGTTTCTATCAAACCATAATTCACATGGTGTCATCTCAACGGATTTAGATGGTGACCTATTTAAAGTGAATGTAGTTGTCTCTAATGCATAACCCCAAAAGTATAGTAGCAAAACGATAAGAGACATCATAGCACGCACCATATCCAATAGAGCACGACTATGATGTTCGGACACACCATCACGCTATGGTGTTCCGGGTGGCGTGTGTTGTGAAACAGCTTTCACATTGTCTAAAGTTGTATGCCAAACTCATAACTCAGATATTGACCTCCACGATCATATCGCAGACATTTCTTCTTGTCACGATGATCTTAAACTTCACTCTGAATTTTCTTTGAACCTTTCAAACGATTCAGACTTGTGTTTCATTAAGTAAATATACACTATATCTACTCAAATCATCAGTGAAGGTAAGAAAATAATGATATCCACCGCACGCTATAAGACTCATTGGATTGCATACATCAACATGTATCATTTCCAATAAATCACTTGCCCGCTCCATCAAACCAGAAAACGGGGTCCTTAGTCATCTTCACCAAGAGGCATGGTTTGCATGTCTCAACCGATTCGAAATCGAATGAGTCCAAAGATCCATCAGCATGGAGTTTCTTCATGCGCTTTATACCAATATGACATTTAGCAGCAGTGCCACAAGTATGTGGTAACTATTATTATTAACTTTGCATCTTTTGGCATCAATGTTATGAACATGTGTATTACTACGATCAAGATTCAACAAACCATTCTCACTGGGTGCATGACCATTGAAGGTATTGTTCATGTAAACAGAATAACCATTATTCTCTAACTTAAATGAATAACTGTGTTGCAATAAACACGATCTAATCACATTCATGCTCAACGCAAAACACCAAATAACATTTATTTAGGTTCGTCACTAATCCCGAAGGTAGAGAGAGTGTGCGATGTTTGATCACATCAACCTTGGAAACATTTCCAACACACATCGTCACCTCACCCTTAGCTAGTTCTCTGTTTATTCCGTAGCTTTTATTTTGAGTTACTAACATTTAGCAACCGAACAGGTATCCAATACCCAGGTGCTACTAGGAGTACTAGCAAGGTACACATCAATAACACGTATATCAAATATACTTCTATCGATGTTGCCAGCCTTCTTATCTACCAAGTATTTAGGGTTGTTCCGCTTTAGCGACCGCTCTCCTCATAATTGAAGCACTTAGTCTCGGGTTTGGGTTCAACTTTGGGTTACTTCACTGGAGCAGCAGCTGACTTGCTATCCATGAAGTTTCCCTTCTTGCTCTTGCCCTTCTCGAAACTAGTGGTTTGACTAACCATCAACACTTGATGCTCCTTCTTGATTTCTACCTTCGTGGTGTCAAACATCGTGAATAGCTCAGGGGTCATTATTTCTGTCCTTGGCGTTTTATAGTTCATCACCAAGTTCTAGTAGCTTAGTGACAGTGACTTGGAGAACTATATCAATCACTATCTTATCTGGAAGATCAACTCCCACTCAATTCAAGCGATTGTAGCACCCAGACAATCTGAGCACATGCTCAACAATTGAGCTATTCTCCTTCATCTTGCAGGCAAAGAATCTTGTTGGAGATTTCATATCTCGCGACACGGGCACGAGCCTGAGATCCTAATTTCATCTCTTAGAACATCTCATATGTTCCATGACGTTCAAAACGTTTCGGAGCCTCAATTCTAAGCCGTAATGCATGACGCACTAAACTATCATCAGAACGTGCCTGTCAGATGTTCACAACATCTCCAGACGACGCTAGAGGGGTTGGTGCACCGAGCGGTGCATTAAGGAAATAAGCCTTTTGTGCATCAATGAGGACAATCCTCAGATCACGGAGCTAGTCCGCAATATTGCTACCATCATCTTTCAACTCTATTTCTCTAGGAACATATAAAAATTCAAGGGAGCTACAGCGTGAGCTAGTAATCTACAACATAATTTTGCAAAGACACTACTGATTACGTTCGTGAAAATTAGTTCAATTAATTATATTACTTAAGAACTCCCACTCAAATTGACATCCCTCCGGTCATTCAAGTGATACATGATCCAAATTCACCAACTCAAGTCCGATAATCACGTGAGTTGAGGTGGTTTCAATGGTGAACATCATCATGTTTATCATATCTACTTATGACTCATATTCGACCTTTTGGTCTCTTGTGGTCCGAGGCCATGTCTATACATGCTAGGCTCGTCAAGTTTAACCCATGCGTTCTGCATGTGCAACACTAGCTTGCACCCGTTGTATGTGAACGTAGAGTCTATCACACACGATCATCACAGGGTGTCTCGACACGACAAACTTTCGCAACGGTGCACACTCGGGGAGAACACAATTTATCTTGAAATTAAGTGAGGGATAACCTTATAATGCTACCATCGTCCTAAGAAAAACAAGGTGCATAAAAGGATTAACATCACATGCAAATCATAAGTGACATGATATGGCCATGAACTTGTGCTTTTGATCTCCATCTTGAAAGCAACGGCATGATCTCCATCGTCACCGGCACGACACCATGATCTCCATCATCTTGATCTCCATCAACGTGTCACCATCGGGGTTGTCGCGTCCATCATGCTTGTACTACTATTGCTACCGTTTAGCGATAAAGTAAAGCATTACATAGCGCTTAATGATTGACACGCAGGTCATACAATAATTAAAGACAACCCTATGGCTCCTGCCAGTTGCCGTACTCATCGACATGCAAGTCGTGATATTCTATACAACACATGATCATCTCATACATCACATATATCTCATATATCACATCATGTAATTGGCCATATCACATCACAACATACCCTGCAAAAACAAGTTAGACGTCCTCTAATTGTTGTTGCATGTTTTACGTGGCTGCAACGGGTATCTAGCAAGAACAATTCTCATATACGCAAAAACCACAATGGTGATACACTAGTTGCTTTTCAACCTTCTCAAGGACCGCCTTTGACGAATCCGATCCAACTAAAGTAGGAGAAACAGGCACCCGCCAGCCATCTATGCAACAATTTGCGGTTGAGGGAACCGGTCTCTCGTAAGCGTACGAGTAATCTTGGTTCGGGCCGCTTCATTTCACAATACTGCTGAACCAAAACACGACCAAGGGAGGAAGCAATCCAAGCACCAATGCCCACAAACTCTTTGTGTTCTACTCGAGATCTCATCTACACATAGACCTAGCTCATGATGCCACTGTTGGGGAACATTGCATGGGAAACAAAAAAATTCCTATGCACACGCAAGATCTATTCATGGTGATGATCATCTACGAGAGGGAGAGTGGATCTACATACCCTTGTAGATCGCTGAGCGAGAAGCGTTAAGAAACGCGGTTGGTGTAGTCGAACGTCTTCGCGATCCAAATCGCCGAGCGTCCCGCGATCTCATCATGATCCCTCCCGCGATCCAATCATGATCCGTCCCGCGAACTCATCACAATCCGTCATGCGATCTCATCACGATCCGTCTCGCAATCTTGATCGCGGTCCTTCCAATCTAGCGCCGAACGGACGGCACCTCCGCGTTCAGCACACAAACAGCTTGATGACGATCTCCGCCTTGTTGATCCAGCAAGAGGGAGCAGAGAGGTAGAAGAGTTCTCCGGCAGCGTGACGGTGCTCCAGCGATGGTGGTGGAGCTATTCCGGTAGGGCTTCGCCTAAGCGCTACAAAAATCCGATCTAGAGCAAAAATTGTGCATGGGAGGAACTGGTAGCACGTGGCTGAAAATCTAGTGCCAAAAACCCTAAAACCTATAGTATATATAGGAGGAAGAGAGGAGGAGGCTTGGTCCCAAGGAGCCAGCCCTTGGGTCGGCCGAACAAGGGAGGATTGGAGGATTCCTCCTCCAATCCTAGTAGGACTAGGACTCCTCCTTATTTTTGCCTTTTTTTTGCCTTTTTCCACCTTGTTCTCTTTGGGCTTTTCTTCCCAGACGCATGGGCCTTGTGTGGGACTTCCAACAGACCACTAAGGGCTGGTATTTACTCTCCCACACCCCATGTAGCCTCTTAGGTCGAAATACCCCTCTCGATGGTCTCCCAGTACACTACCGGCACTCCCAGTACACTACCGATGAGCCCAAAACTTTTCCGGCGAACAAAACAGGACTTCCTATATATCAATATTTACCTCCGGACCATTCCAGAGCTCCTCGTGGCGTCTGGGATCTCATCCGGGACTCCGAACAACCTTCGGTCACCACCATACATAACTCTATACTACCGAAACGTCACTGAACCTTAAGTGTGCAGACCCTGCGGGTTCGAGAACTACGTAGACATGACCGAGACACCTCTACGGTCAATAACCAATAGCGGGACCTAGATGCCCATATTGGTTCCTACATATTCTATGAAGATCTTTATCGGTCGAACCTCTATGTCAAGGATTCAGTTAATCCCGTATGATGTTCCTTTTGTTCTTCGGTATGTTACTTGCCTGAGATTCGATCGTCGGTATCTCCATACCTAGTTCAACCTCGTTACTGGCAAGTCTCTTTACTCATTCCGTAATACAAGATCTCATGACTAACACTTAGTCACATTGCTTGCAAGGCTTGTTGTGATGTTGTATTACCGAGTGGGCCCTGAGATACCTCACCGTCACACGGAGTAACAAATCCCAATTTTGATCCATGCCAACCCAACATACACCATCGGAGATACCTGTAGAGCACCTTTATAGTCACCTAGTTATGTTGCGACGTTTGATATACACAAGGTACTCCTCCTGTGTCAGTGAATTGCATGATCTCATGGTCATAGGAACATATACTTGACATGCAGAAAACAGTAGCAATAAAATGACACGATCATATGCTACGTTTGTAGTTTGGGTCTTGTCCATCACATCATTCTCCTAATGATGTGATCCCATTACCAAATGACATATCATGTCCATGACTAGGAAACCATATCCAGCTTTGATCAACAAGCTAGTCTATTAGAGGCATACTAGGGACATGGTGTTGTCTATGAATCCACACATGTATCTGAGTTTCCGATCAACACAATTATAGCATGGATAATAAACGATTATCATGAACAAGGAAATATGATAATAACTAATTTATTATTGCCTCTAGGGCATATTTCCAACACAATTGAGGGATGCCACTTAGAATTTATATTTGAGATTATCTTATATCTATGTGGCATGCAATGCCTTGTTTACTTATGGCATTCTTGTGCGGTTTTTTCCATGATTACCCCAAAAATCGTATTTGGAAAATCGTTTGATTAAAGTTTCCAATTTTTGCTTTGCATGATGATCTATCTAATTGGAATGTTAATAATATGCGATCCAAGCATTGTGTTTATTTCTAAACTCTCATGTTATGCTTGTGTTAGTATAGATGATCATGTACTTATTTGGTTTCTACAACGAATGATAACTCGAAATACCATTTCATTAGAGTTCATCTTATTGGTTTGTATGGAGTTATGGGAGTTTATTATCTCATTATTTATAGTGTCCTATACCTACTTGAGTGAGATATTCCTATGAATATGTGTGCAAAGCATATCTTATATCCTCATTGGTTTTCTTTGGTTCATATGTTGAACTTTGTGTGCTATCATATGTTGATTTGTCACTTTGATTCATTTTGGACAACATGAATGACTAGTGATGTTATTGGAAGTATTAACAGTTATGTGTTCATTTGTCCAATTTGTATCTCCCTGGTTTTTGGTAGGCTTGTGCATGCATATTTACTATGTGTAAATTATCATGTCTTGTTTGCTTTAATTGATCCAATATATATATGGTATATCCATCAAATCCTTAATAGCTACGATGTGCATGATATTGCAATTCATATCTATATGCACATACTTAAGTGGTGTTTGCCCTATATTTTGTAGTTATGCTAACTACTTCGGACCCAATAGGTTTGGGACCAGAATGTACTTAAAAGTGATTTAGGTACATTGGGGAAACATTGTGTGCTTTGCTTATTGATGAATAAGGTGGTATCACCAAAAGAGAATTAGCGCCAAGCTTGGATGACTCATTGATCTACTAATTCATACCAATGCTTTCTCAGTAACAAGTATTTACTTCATGCATATACATAAATAGAGTCAACCTTGTGTAGGTTGCATCGTGGCATGATTACTAATTATTAAAAGTTGTGATTGTTGCATATTCCTAAAAAAATCACTTTATTGCAATTGTGAGTCATTTGAGAAGAAGCATATAATGAGGATCCATAAAATCATATTCATGATTCACTTATCCCAAAATATGCCAATTAAGAAATTCATTACATATCTATTCCTAAAATGTTCTCTCATATGTAATTTTGATGAAATTGCAAAAACACTTTGCTTGTGGTATTTGCTATCTTACTTAGTAATTCATTGTTATGCAAATGAGATCAATTTTTGCCATGTGCTTTGTCCCATGTGCCTTGCTCTTATGCTAGGATCATAGTTGTATAATAATGGATTCACTTGTGCATATCATGTTCCTACCAATTGCGACTATTTTGCGTATGCAAGTTTCTTTGTGGATACATAGACTACTATTGTCCACTTAGAAATTTTTATACATAAGAAAGTTCAGATCTTACCTTGATATCATTTACTCCTTGCCGATCACCTCGTTTGCTTCCTTTCCTTGATTCGGTGGTGGTCTTGGTAAGAGGGTGAGAAGTGGGTGCTTGTATGTTTTGCATATAATCTTGTGCACTCATGTGTTTTGAATATATGTTGGACCCATACTTATCATGATGATCAAATTGGGTATTGATATTATATCTTGACCAGATATTTTCTTTTCAATCTTTTGAATATTTTTCTCACATGTAGAATGATTATTCTCATAGCATAGTATCTTGTTGCATTCTGTAGATCCTAAGCTCCTCAAATTTTCATCATTGAATATGTGTGTTTGATTTTCACTCACATTTTGTAACATGCACACATTAAGGAGGAACTCATGATATATTGGCTTCTAGATTTTTCCCATTTTAGTATTTGTTGCCAATGGGGGAGAAGTTTAGAGGGTTTAAAGATAAGT
The DNA here is from genome assembly GCA_022496015.1 of Hordeum marinum. Taxonomy (NCBI): domain Eukaryota; kingdom Viridiplantae; phylum Streptophyta; class Magnoliopsida; order Poales; family Poaceae; genus Hordeum; species Hordeum marinum. The sequence goes on from CM039675.1 coordinate 426,349,868, forward strand.
ATTCTTAGTTTGCTTGTTGTCACTCATGCTTACCTACCCTTGTTATATGTCTGTGTTGCATGGATGAGTATTGTCTATACTATATAGAGAAAACTTCACCTAGTTTGTGTCAACCAATCTATGCAATGACATTCAAACTTCATTCACACATGCATATATTGTGGGGGAGTTTGCTCTATATATTGTGGGTGTGCTAATATCAAATGCGTGTGTAGTGTTTGATGCTAGTACAACCGGTTTTGATAATTTTAAGTATCTTTGTGGCACTTGATGCTGTCAAAACCACCTCAAGTATACAATTTATCCTCGGATGAATTGCATACTTGTTCTAAAATTCAATATATAAACCCTCTTATTGAGATTGTCATCAACTACCAAAATGGGGGAGATTGAAAGTGCATGTAGTCCCCATGTGTGGTTTTGGAAATTGATGACAATCCTAATGGACTAATGTTTGCATTAAGTTATACATTTGAAGGAAAGTTCCATTTGCAATGCATGAAGAATATTGGATGAATTGAAAGATGGTTGTTCCATGGTTGATGCAAGAAGGAGATTGAATGGATTCGAAATGAATGCCATATACATATAGTTGTGCATCAAGGTTGAGCCATGATGGATCATTATCTTGAGATAATGATTAAAGAGAAGAACTCTACATATGGCTTGAAGATAGGATCATGATGTACTCATATATTGAGTCATGGATGATTATGTCTTAAAGCAAGTAATTCATGTGAAGAATTCGTTGTGCCTCTCAAGAGATTGTGATGGAGCATGAAGGAGAACAAATGATGACCAATATGGTATTCATGGATAAACTCTATATGGTCATATGTTTATTGAGATATGGGTAATCATGTCTTGAATAAATGAAGCATAGTGAAGAATTCAATATGGCCTTCAAGGCATAAAGATTAAGCATGGAGTAAAGATAAAGGTTGACCAGGATAAAGATCAAAGAATCAAACTTTAAATGGTCAACACACAAGTGCAAACGATGCATCATATAGGATCTTGTGGTATGATAAGAAATTGTCAATTGCACTTTGTGTACTAACCCATGCTATGTGGTGTCTATGTTTATGAGGGTTAGGTTATTCTCATGGGCTTGCATCAAGAGAGATATTCCAAGTGTCCATGAGAGGATGACATCAAGTGTTCATGATCATCATTGACAAGGGCAAGTTCAAGATGACCATCCCAAAGGATCACATGGTTTAAGCTTGTGGATGATCACATGATGGACAAAGTGAAGATGAATACAAAGCAAAGCTTCCCACATTGTGTATGGAAGAGCTACTTGAACACTTCACCAATGTGTTGCCTTCAACTTGAGCCAAGAAGAAACATCAACATCAAGCTCAAGTGAAAGGCTCGAGTCAAAGGTATTAGTTCCTTTGGCGTTAGTGTTGTGGGGTGATGACCACCGAAGAAACATATACACTCAAGTATGGATTCTCGATAGCTATGTAGTGTAGCTCTTTTATGATTCTTGAGTTATAGGGATCCCGCACTATTAAGAGGGGACCAAAGGGGTTCGTGATGTACTTGCTCAAGTCAACATGTTCTATTTCTACTTCCTCGCATCATATTCGAACATAGGCATATTTCACTCTTATCCAGTACAAATACAATATGCCTATACATCTATCAAAGAAAATCCAAAGCGAAATAGGTTACCCAAATACATGATAAAAGCTTTGCATAATTTGCATCCTCCATTTTGGTTCATCTTGGGTGGTTCTCTATGTGAGGACCTGGGCTTTTTCCATAGCTTCAAAATGAGCCCAAGATCATCAAAAATTCAAAATCGGAGTTCGGATGTGAAAGTTATGCATGTTTTACTTTTGGGGTGCCTGCAGTTTTTGTGTCCCCGGATATCCGGGATCTTCATCGGAAATCTGGGTCGCCGATGTCCAGAAACTATAACAAAGTGTTGTTTGTGTCCCCCGGATATCTGGGGCCTTGTCCGGATGTCCGGGGCCTCAACTTTGGCCACATGTCCGGGGCCTTGGCCAGATGTCCGGGCCCTGTACCTTGACTTTATTTTTCTGTGTTCGTGTGCACACTTCAGAGCCGCCGGATGTTCGGCCCTTGGCCCGGATGTCCGGCCCGACACAGCCACTTACACTACAACGGCTATATTTGCACCCACACTATATATACCCCTTCACCACTTTGTGGAGGGGTTGAGCCACACATTCATATGAGCCCTAGAACACAAAAAGGCTCCCTCTCACTTCTCCTACACCAAATCTTAGATCCCAGAGAGATTCGTGAGAGTTCTTGAGAGATTTTCCAATCAAGTGATAGATCCACTCCCTCTCCCTATCTTGACCTAAGGAATTCGTGATTTGAGCAAGTCTTGAGCATTTCCCCCTTGATCTTGTTACTCTTGGAGGTTGGAGACTCCTAGGCGGTAGGAGTGCTCCGGTGAGGAATCAACTTGTGATTTGTCCCTCGGAATGTTTGTGAAGGTTTGGAGGCCGCCTCAAGGTCTACCACTAGTGGTTGAGAATTTCCTTCGTGGTGATATCTCAAGGGGAGAATAGGGTGAGCCTTCGTGGCGTTGGTGTGCCTTCGTGGTAACATCCACCTCTCTAACGGTGACTAGCTTCCCTCCAAGGAAGTGAACATCCGGATACATCCTCGTCTCCGTGTCTTCGGTTATTTCTAACCCTAGCCACTACTTGTGGTTTACTTTGGCCACTTGACCTTGCATTCACTATATATATTGTTGTCCTCATTATATTGTGTTGGTTACCATATCATAGAGATTATTTAGGCCAACACTCTATAGTCTTCAATCCATACTTGCTACTATTGATATATCTTGTGCTTAGTGTGAATTGCTAGCTTGTAACATTCATTTCTATATCTTGTGATATATATTGAGTAAGTTTTTGTAACTTACTTGTGCTTACTCATATCCTCGTTGTTCTCATCTTGTTTATCCTATGTTGTTGGTGCACTTAGTGAGCCTAGTATATTTCGGATTTTTGCTTGAAAAGTATCCGCCTAGTTTATTTCCGCATTAGGATATAGCCAAATCTGTAAAAGATTTTAAAACGCCTATTCACCCCCCCCCCTCTAGGCGACATCGTGGTCCTTTCAGAGGCACCTGTCTCGGTCAATCAACTTCTGTCGCCTTGATTCTCGCGCCCATTTCCACTTTTTGCCTCTTAAATAGGACCGCGAAGGGGGGTCTTCATTTCTTCCTCCGCTTGTGCCTCTTCTTCTTCCTCCCAACGCCGTCGCTCCAAAGTCTCCTTGCTCCGGTGAGGCTTCTACTCCATCGTCAACCCAGGCCGCTGCATCAACCTCATCAGACCAGAGCACCGCCCGTGCCCGTCGCGTCATCTCCGATAAGTTCTTCTCCACCCCCTAGATCGGCAGCTTTCGATAGGGTATTCATGGAGTTCCTCCGCCCGCTAGAACACGAGCTATTCGCAATGTCAGATAATAGGTAGATCGGTGGACTTGATAATGCTCCTTTTTCCATTGCGGCAAATCGTAGGAAGTCTATAATAGCACAACACAGATCTGTAGTTGCCCCTTTTTACTATCTTCAAACGTCGCTAGTTCCTCTATTCTTTGTTAGGTTTAGAATAAACCCACCTTTTTTCATTGTTTTGTAGATCCACAATTATATAGATAGCTTGTGAAACCTGCTTTCCACACTTAGTAACTTTTGCTTTGTTTCCTTGCGAACTTAACTCGCCATTGAACTTCCGACTCTCACCCAAACTGCTCCGGCGACTTAGCCTTAGAGAACTTAGATTGCATCAGCCGTTCATAGTCATCTGTTACCTTCTAACTCGCCACACATTGTTACCTTGCATAGCTTTGAGACACCACCATGCCTTGTGCGTCTAATTCTTGTAACTGGGTCGGCTCTACCGTTACCAAAGAGTTGTTGAAAGACTTCGTAGACACAGGGTCCTTACTAGCCAAAGATGTCATCCATTGGTGGGTTCCAGGCAATAAAAAGAGACCCATTCCTCAAGAAGGCGAAGTAGTTGTTTTCGCGAATCACCTTGTACGCGGTTTCAGCCTGCCCGGCTCAAAATTCTTCCGAGACGTCCTTCATTTCTTTAAGCTGCACCCTCAAGGCATCGCCCCGAACTCCGTCTCAAACATGTGCAACTTCCAAATCCTTTGCAAAGTTTACTTACAAGAAGAGCCATTCGTTGGTCTTTTCCGTGAGTTTTTCCACACAAACCGCCAGACATAGGTAAAAGCTGGTCCAATCTTAGAGCTTGGTGGGATCTCAATTCAAAGAAGACGGGACGTGACCTTTCCGGCTGTTCGGATTCCAAGTCATCCCAAGGACCGGAATAAAACCTGGTTTTACTGTAAAGACACCTCTCCAGAGGGAGAGCATTCCTTGTCGGGTTACCGTCCATCCCAGCTCAAAACAACGACTGAGCTCCCTGACCGGCTATCAGCCTCTGAACGGGCGAAGTACGCTCCAGCTCACGCAAAAATCAAGGCCCTTATGGCCAATGGTCTGATAGGGATGGATCTGGCCCGCTGATGGGTTTCTTGGAAAGTCATGCCTCTGAGCCGGCGAAGCCGCCTCATGTGTGAGTATATGGGTGATGCTAATGATCCCCTCTGCTTTAACCCTACCACATTGTCAGAAGACAACATCGTGGCCGCCATCAAAAGCCTTATTCATGAATCTGAAGGATCTTGCCGCGCCACCGGGTTAGCACCTTTCTGCGCCGCAAACCCGGCCCCAGATGTAAGGGCGGCTCTCAATCTCCTTACTTCCGTGTTAGCTATCCATATATACTTTGCAATCTTTTAGCCTCTTTCAACGGCTTTTACTTTCACGCCAATTCCAGCTTCTGGAAAAAGAAGTACGTTCCTCCTCCAAAGAAATCAAAGGAGAAAACCGACGGCCAAAATAAGAAAACCGCCCCTCAAGAACAACCGGAATCTGATGACTCAGAGGTAGAACTTGAATCTCTTGGCCGTCTCTTCATGCACCTTATTGACAATAATACTTCTCAGGACGAAACAGAGACAAGCCACGCCAACGTTCCTGAGGTAACTTATGTTTCATCTGACTCAGAACATCTCGCACCATAGAATCTACGGCGGGTCATCCGAAAGGTCCCACTTTCTCATCCTCTTGCTTACTTAGACCCCCACTTTCTTTTGAAAAAGCAACAACAACTCTCTCGACGCCAGACCCAGAGCACCGGCTCTGACGACCTCATGACCGGGTTATCTCACTCTCCGGCTCAACGAAAACGGCCAGCTGAGGTATTTGTTTCAATTGGCTTAAGTTTGTCAAACTTGCCTTTATACTTTGACCCTGTCTTATATTGCCTTAACTGTTTTCAGGAATCACCCCCTTCATCGGGCGACTCTACAGCTACTGCTCTTCCGCCTCTGAAGATGAACCCAGAGTACATGCCTTTCATGCTTGCATTCCATCCTTTGTTAGCCATAAAGTTTAGACCATGACCTTCTATGTTTTCCAGGGCTCAAGCAAAACAAAGGAAGACCGGCGGGTCTACCCCTGCTCCCAAGGCTCGGGAGCTGGAGCCTGCTAAGTCGGACTCTCCTGCAGCGCACGCTGATCCCTCCATGGCCTACAAGGATGCGCCTGAAGAAGCTCGTCGTTCTGCCGAGCCGGCGGCCCATGACATGATTCCTGAGAGTCCTCCGAGGACCAACTCTAATCTGCCGAGCCATTCAACAGCTGTTGACGATTCAGTTACTCCGGACGTCACCATTACTTGTGTCGGCTTCCACACTTCTCAAGCTCATGTGTTAACAAAGCACACTGAGAAGCTTAAAGCTTGTGAGAAGCTGGACTTTGAACTCCCCATGCTGGTGAAGTTAACCACCGATGAGCTGCACGCTGGTTACGTAAACCGCCTTTCCATCAGCCGAAACATGGAGCTCAAGCTTGTTAGCTTGATGAAGAAAAAATATGAGGTACTCTTGCTCTCTTTTCCTTATACCCTTACGTAGCCCCCAAGAGTTGGTTTAGTATTTACTAATGGTAAACCGGGTCTTTGAGTCTTGCTATAAATAGAAAACACTTAGCCTGTAGCCCTTATTTATCTGCTTAAGACCTGAATATTGAGCCAATGCTTTAGTGCATAAGTAGTTGTTATAAGAGCCATCATTAGCCCCCAAGGGCCAGCTTAACTTGATGAAAGATGAGCCGGAACTTTGGTATAGATAGATCAGAGAGCCAGATGTAGTCCCCAAGGGCCGGCTTTAACTTTGATGAAGATGAGCCGGAACTTCATTGCAGATAGAGCAAAGAGCTATATGTAGCCCCCAAGGGTCGGCTTAACTTTGATGAAGATAAGCCAGAACTTCATTGTAGCCTTGGAGAACAAATAGACATTAGCCCCCAAGTGTCGAGCATATTGCTTGCAATCTGCTTGAGACTTGCATTATATTGCCTGAATCTTCATCATCTGATAATATACCATCCTGACGACTTAGCCCTCATTTTGCTTTGTTATATGTCCCAGGAAGCGTTAAACGAGGCCGAGTCTGAATTGACCGGTTTAAGGAGCAATCTAGCCACTCAGCAAGCCACCCGAAGTGAAGCAGATGAAAAGTACCGGCTCGCCGCTGAAGAACTTACAAAAGTGAAAGCTGACTTCGCCGCTTTCAAAAAATTTGCTGAGACGGAACGAACCGCCTTGGCTCAACGAGCAGATGATGCTGACCAGCGGCTCATGGTTGTGTCATATGAGCTACATGCCTTGAAGCACCACATTGCGAAGATGTATGGCGCCATCTTTGGTAAGTACTAAATACTTAGCCAATACTCTTGTGTGAATACTTATACCGGCGACTTATAATTGAAAATCCGTCTTATGCAGGTCAAAGCAGTCGTCAACTTGCTTCTGATAGCTTGTTGCCATTGAAAGCCGTCTATACTTTAACAGAGCAACTGTATTGCGGAGCTCTCTACATAATCAAGGTGGTGCTCTATAAAGATAGTATTCCCCCAACTATGAAGGGAGCCATAGAGTTGCTATCCACCGTGCCTAAACAAATCCAGGAGCTCAAAAAATCAGCCGCCAGAAAAGGAGCCATCGCAACCATAAGCCGGGCTTTAGCTTTCGCCCCAGAGCTGACTCCCGAAGACATGATGGACGGGGTTCCATCAAAGAAAGATGACGGCTCAGAGTTCGCGGAGGCTGACTATGCTTGTTGCATGAAGGCTTCCAGAGCCCTCGCATCAGTGTTAGCAGAAGAAGTGGACCTGTCAACATACCAGGCGGCTTACAATGCCGAGCAGAAGAGAGTACGCGGCCCAACCTTTGAGGCCAAGGACTTAACACCTGCATGCCATAAGCACCTCTTTACTCCTGATCTTGACCCGTCCCCCCTCTTTGAAGAGGCAAACTTTGCGGCTTTAACCAACTGCAACTGGGACATGGACAATCTCTAGATCATGGAGGTAGAAGACCTGCTGCAGGGTAACCCGCCATCCAACTGACGACCTTGGTAATGTCGTGGATGATCCGGCCTTGTGACCCGCCACAGGGCGATGTAAAAACCTTTGAGTCCTCACTTTTGAGCTCCACAAAGAGCATTGTAATAGGCTTGTAGTAAAGTTTGTCTTGCCTGAACTGTGCCATCTCACACATATGAAATCGTCCGGCTTAACATATTACATCTGCCTTGTGCCTTCAACTCATACCAGATGTTGTGGCGGCTCTTGGTAATTAACCAACCTGCGAGAATAGAATAATCTTCGCATTGTTAGGAAGGCGGCTTAGGATAGCGCAACCCAAAGAAGCTATATCTTTCCTGACTTGTTTTTTAACTCATGTGCTGGTTCTTCTGGGTTGACTCGCCACTTAAAACTCCTTAGCAGTACAGGGTCTCTATCGAGATTGGCCGTCAATTCCTTTGAGCGGCTCAGGGTCTCTAAGCGAGATTAACTGATAGGAAGTGTAACATCCTAGAAAAGACTCGGCAGGGCATGAGTACCCTGGTAGCCCATAAACTGCCTCTCACATGACATAAATCCGTCGTTTTAACCTTAAACAGTGCAAGATCTTTAAAAGATTAACTGTCTAAGAGTACGAATGGGCCACATAGCAGAGAGTCGGCAGTACCCTCACGTGACAAGAGTCGTCGTTTTAACCTTCAACCAGTACAGGGTCTCTATTGAGATTGGCCGTCAATTTCTTTGAGCCCGCTCAGGGTATCCAGGCGAGATTAACTGGTAGTTCGGCGGGTCACCTAGCGGAGCAACATCAGCTTACAGGCAGGTTTAACCCTGTTTGGCTTAAGAGACGATCAAGAGGGTGTGTAAGCTAAACCCGATGGGTTGGAAGCCCCCAAGTGACCTTTGTTGACGGAGTCAACTATTTGGCTTAAGAGCCGACCGATAGGGTGTGATAAGCTAAACCCGGTGGTTGGAAGCCCCCTGGTCAATCATGTTGACAGAGTCAACTATTTGGCTTGAGAGCCGACCGATAGGGTGTGATAAGCTAAACCCGGTGGGTTGGAAGCCCCCTGGACAATCATGTTGATGGAGTCAACTATTTGGCTTGAGAGCCGATCAATAGGGTCTGATAAGCTAAACCCGGTGGGTTGGAAGCCCCCTGATTGACCTTTTTGCACAGACTGAGATATGCGAAACAGTAGAGGCCCCTGCTTGCAGGGATGCCAACTTTATTCATATATATATATATATATATATGATATGTACAATGAAGGTGTACAATGTCAAGTCTTGACAACTTAAGAATAGTAAGGCCGTAGATGCACTATGTTCCACGGCCGACGGGTCTCCTGCCCAGAAGTGCTTGAGTCATCTCAGATGTCAATGAGGTAATACGACCCATTGTTGAGATTTCTGCTGACCAAGAAAGGCCCTTCCCATGGAGGGGATAACTTGTGGGCATCTCTCTGATCTTGAATCAACCGCAACACTAAGTCGCCTTCTTGAAGCGTCTGGGTCTTGACTCTGCGACTATGATAGCGACGCAGGTCTTGCTGATAAATCGCCGATCGAGCCGCCGCCAGATCACGTTCTTCTTCCATGGCATCCAACGCATCTTGACGCATCGTTTCATTGTCCGCTTCAACGTAAGCCGCCACTCGTGGTGAGTCATGACGGATATCGCTTGGCAACACGGCTTCTGCCCCGTAAACCATGAAGAAAGGTGTATAACATGTTGATCTGTTGGGAGTGGTTCTGATGCTCCATAAGATGGACGGCAACTCCTCCACCCAACAACCCAGCATTCGCTGCAAAGCAACCATAAGCCGGGGTTTGATACCTCTCAAGATTTCCTGGTTAGCACGCTCTGCCTGACCATTTGACTGTGGATGAGCAACCGCGGAGACATCATGTCGGATGTGTTCTCTTTCATAGAACGCTCGCATAGCCCCCTTGGATAGGTTCGTACCATTATCAGTGATGATGCTGTGAGGGTAACCAAAATGGTAGATCAGCTTTTTAATAAACTGAACCGCTGTGGCCGCATCACACTTGCTGACCATCTCAGCTTCTACCCACTTGGTAAATTTGTCAACCACCACTAAGAGGTGGGTCTTCTTGTCCTTGGATCTCTTGAAAGGCCCGACCATATCAAGCCCCCAGACCGCAAACGGCCAAGTAATTGGAATCATGCGCAGCTCTTGAGCCGGGACATGAGCATGCCGGCCAAACTTTTGACATCCATCGCACTTGCGGACCAAGTCTTCCGCATCCTTATGAGCCGTCAGCCAGAAGAAGCCATGTCAAAAGGCCTTGGCCACAAAAGATTTTGAGCCAGCATGCTAACCACAATCACCAGCATGAATTTCATTCAAGATTTCTTTGCCCTCTTCGGGTGAAACACAACGTTGAAACACGCCAGTGATGCTGCACATATGTAACTCGCCATTGACTATCGTCTAGATTTAGACCGTCTGGTGATCTATCTGGCGATATTTTCATCATCAGGTAACTCGCCGCGAGTCAAATATGCCAAATAAGGCACAGCCCAGTCTAGAATAGCATGCAGAGCCGCCACCAGCTGTCCCTCCGGGTCAGGGATAGCCAAGTCTTCCTATGAAGGTAACTTAACTTATGGGTGATGTAGTACATCTAAGAAAATGTTAGGCGGACCGGCTTATGTTGAGAACCCAGCATTGATAGGGCGTCAGCCGCCTCGTTCCTGGGACGATCAATATGATCCACCTGATAACCCTTGAAGTGACCAGCGATGACATCCACCGCCTGACGACAAGCCGCCATCCGCGGGTCCTTGGAGTCCCAAGTGCCTGAGACTTGCTGGGCTACGAGATCTGAGTCGCCGAAGCATCTAACCCGGCTCAGGTTCATCTCCTTAGCCACCCGGAGGCCATGAAGCAGAGCTTTGTACTCAGCTGCATTGTTAGTACAAGGAAACATCAACCTTAGCACATAACAGAACTTATCACCTTTGGGGGAAGTTAAGACAACCCCTGCCCCTGATCCTTCTAGTTGCCTGGATCCATCAAAGTGGATTGTCCAGTATGTGTTGTCCGGCTTCTCCTCGGGCGCCTGACACTCGGTCCAGTCATTTATGAAATCCACTAAGGCTTGAGACTTGACCGCCGTGCGAGGTACGTATTTCAAATTGAGAGGTCCAAGCTCCAATGCCCACTTAGCAATCCTACCAGTAGCTTCTCTGTTTTGAATTATATCTCCCAATGGGGTAGAGCTAACCACTGTAATCTGGTGCCCCGGGGAAATAGTGCTTTAGCTTGCGATTGGCCATGAACACCCCATACACCAGCTTCTGCCAATGTGGTTACCTCTGCTTGGATTCTGTCAGGACCTCACTAATATAGTAAACCGGCCTCTGAACCGGATATTCCTTCCCTGCCTCCTTACGCTCGACAATGATTGTGGCGCTGACAGCCCTGTTATTAGCCACCAAGTATAAGAGCAAGGGTTCTTTCTCAACCGGAGTGGCTAAGACCGGCGGCTCAGTGAGTTGTCTCTTGAGAGCCTCAAATGCTTCACCCGCCGCCGTACCCCAGACAAAGTTGCCCGTCTTTTTCATCATCTGGTATAAAGGGATGGCCTTCTCACCAAGGCAGCTTATAAACCGGCTTAACGCAGCAATCCGTCCCGCCAAGAGCTGAACATCATTGATGCATGCCGGCTCACAGAGGGATGTGATAGCCTTGATCTTATCTGGGTTAGCTTCAATGCCACGCTCAGAGACTAGAAATCCCAAGAGCTTGCCTGCCGAAATGCCAAAGACACACTTAGCCGGGTTAAGCATCATCTTGTAGACCCGTAAATTGTCGAAAGTCTCCTTCAAGTTGTCAAGCAAAGTTTCCTTCTTCCTTGACTTGATCACAATATCATCCACATATGCATGAATGTTGCGCCCAATTTGGCTGTGAAGACAGTTTTGTACACAACGCTGGTAAGTCGCCTGGGCACTCTTGAGCCCAAAAGGCATAGACACGTAGCAGAAGGCACCAAAAGGCGTGACGAAAGCCGTCTTCTCTTTGTCCTTGACTGCCATCTTGATCTGATGTAGCCAGAATAAGCATCTAGGAAGCATAAACTCTCACAACCCGCCGTTGCAACAATGATCTGGTCAATACGAGGGAGAGCAAACGGGTCAGCCGGACAGGCCTTGTTAAGATCCGTGTAGTCCACACACATACGCCATGTGTCGTTTTTCTTGAGTACTAACACCGAGTTAGCAAGCCACTCCGGGTGAAAGACCTCGACGATGAAACCCGCCGCCAGAAGCCGAGCTACCTCTTCCCCAATGGCCTTGCGTCTCTCCTCATTGAACCGCCGTAGAAACTGCTTGACTGGTTTAAACTTAGGATCCACATTAAGGTGGTGCTTAGCGAACTCTCTCGGTACGCCCGGCATGTCAGAAGGTTTCCACACGAAGATGTCCCAATTCTCACGGATGAATTCGATGAGCACGCTTTCCTATTTGGGATCCATATTAGCCCCGATAGTGAACTGCTGAGATGAGTCGCCCGGAGTGAAAACCACCAATTTAGTATCATCCGCCGAAAATTTGAGGGGCGGCTCAACCTCTGTGGTGGGCTTTTTCAGCGGAGTCATGTCCTCCGGGTCAACATTTTCCTTGTAAAACTTGAGCTCCGCCTCAGCACAACTGGACTCTGCATAAGCCGCGTCTCCTTCCTCACACTCAGTAGCCATCTCTCGATCACCATGCATCGTAATCGTACCCTTTAGGCTCGGCATCTTGAGCTTCAAGTACACATAACAAGGCCTAGCCATGAATTTGGCGTAAGCCGGACGTCCAAACAGAGGTTGATACGGACTTTTGATCTTGACCACCTCAAAACACAAGGTCTCTACCCTGTAGTTGTGTTCGTCACCGAAGGCGACTTCCAAAGAGATCCTCCCCACCGGATAAGCTGACTTGCCAGGCACCATGCCGTGAAAAACTGTGAAGACGGCTTAAGATCCTTATCAAGCAGCTTCATCCGACGGAAAGTGTCATAGTACAAGATATTGATGCTACTGCCACCATCCATAAGCACCTTGGTAAACACATAGCCTCCAACTTGGGGAGCAACTACCAACGCCAGTCGTCTCGGGTCATCAACACGCAGCGGGTGATCCTCCCGGCTCCAGGTTATATCATACTCAAACCACTTCAAGTATTGTGGTAGAGCCGACATGATCGCACTAACTGCCGCTAGCGCAACTTCTGATCTTGCCTGTCAAGGCTGGTCGTAAAAACATGATACTGACCCGAGCTAAGCTGCTTTGGATTACTTTGATATCTAGACTAGTTATTCTATTGCTGATTGTTGCCACCAGAGTGCGGATGATGTCCTCCCTGGTTGCCCTGGCCATGATGGCCGGATCTTGAGCCGCCAGACCCAAACCCGGCTCCTGACCCGCCTGGTTCTGAGCCGGCAAGCGAGCCACCATCGTTGTTATGCTATCGTAAGCTGTAGTCCTTGAACTTTTGCATAACGTGGCAATTACCCCACGTGTGACCCACCGATATGTCGGTCCGATTGTGCTCCGAACAAGGTTTATTGAGCATCTCCTCCAAATTAAAAGGAGTCTTACCCTTATTGCTAGAGTCAGCTGAGCTTCTGCTTCAGAGGGGTAAAGTGACAATTCTTTTCCAGAATAAAAACCGCTTGAGCTGCCATGATCTGCTCAGACGAGTGGATGATAGCCGAGACGCGCCGGACCCAATGATGAGCCGATTCATTCTCCTGCAGTACGCAGTGATCCAAATCCACAATCGTCATAGGCTGCTTGCACGTTCCTTGAAAGTTTTTGATGAACTTCGCCTTTAACTCAGCCCATGAATTGATAGTATTGGGTGGCAAACCCTTCAACCACGTACGAGCCGACCCTTCTAGCATCATGATATATTGGAAATATGCCCTAGAGGCAATAATAAATTGGTTATTATCATATTTCCTTCTTCATGATAATCGTTTATTATCCATGCTATAATTGTGTTGATTGGAAACTCAGATACATGTGTGGATACATAGACAACACCATGTCCCTAGTATGCCTCTAATAGACTAGCTCGTTGATCAAAGATGGATGTGGTTTCCTAGTCATGAACATGAGATGTCATTCGGTAACGGGATCACATCATTAGGAGAATGATGTGATGGACAAGACCCAAACTACAAACGTAGCATATGATCATGTCAGTTTATTGCTACTGTTTTCTGCATGTCAAGTATATGTTCCTATGACCATGAGATCATGCAACTCACTGACACCGGAGGAGTACCTTGTGTGTATCAAACATCGCAACGTAACTGGGTGACTATAAAGGTGCTCTACAGGTATCTCCGAGGGCGTTTGTTGGGTTGGCATGGATCAAGACTGGGATTTGTTACTCCGTGTGATGGAGAGTTATCTTAGGGCCCACTCGGTAATACAACATCACAATAAGCCTTGCAAGCAATGTGACTAAGTGTTGGTCACGGGATCTTGTATTACAGAACGAGTAAAGATACTTGCCGGTAACGAGGTTGAACTAGGTATGGAGATACCGATGATCGAATCTCGGGCAAGTAACATACCGAAGAACAAAGGGAACATCATACGGGATTACCTGAATCCTTGACATAGAGGTTCGAACGATAAAGATCTTCGTAGAATATGTAGGAACCAATATGGGCATCCAGGTCCCGCTATTGGTTATTGACCGTAGAGGTGTCTCGATCATGTCTACATAGTTCTCGAACCCGTAGGGTCTGCACACTTAAGGTTCGGTGACGTTTCGGTAGTATAGAGTTGTGTATGGTGGTGACCGAAGGTTGTTCGGAGTCCCGGATGAGATCCCGGACATCACGAGGAGCTCCGAAATGGTTCGAAGGTAAATATTGATATATAGGAAGTCCTGTTTTGGTCGCCGGAAAAGTTTTGGGCTCATCGGTAATGTACCGGGAGTGCCGGTAGTGTACCGGGGGACCATCGGGAGGGGTATTTTGACCCAAGAGGCTACATGGGCTGTGGGAGGATGAATACCAGCCCTTAGTGGGCTGGTGGAAGTCGCACAGAAGGCCCATGCGGCTAGAAGGAAAAGCCCAAAGAGAAAAAGGTGGAAAAAGGCAAAAAGACCAAATAAGGAGGAGTCCTAGTCCTACTAGGATTGGAGGAGGATTCCTCCTCTCCTCCCACTTCGGCCGAAGCCTAGAGTTCTTGGCCCATGCTCCAAGCCTCCGCCTCTCTTCCTCTTATATATACTAGAGGTTTTAGGGTTTTCGCACAAGATTTTTAGCCACATGCTACCCTCTCCTCTAGTGCATAGTTTCTCCTCTAGATCGGTTTTCTGCAGTGCTTAGGCGAAGCCCTGTCAGAATAGCTCCACCACCATCGCCGCAGCACCTTCGCACTGCCGAAGAACTCTTCTACCTCTCCGCTCCCTCTTGCTGGATCAACAAGGCAGAGATCGTCATCGAGCTGCACGTGTGCTGAACGCGGAGGTGCCGTCCGTTCGGCGCTAGATCGGAAGGACCGTGATCAAGATTGCGAGATGGATCATGATGAGATCGCGGGACGGATCGTGATGAGTTTGCAGGATGGATGGTGATTGGATCACGGGATGGATCATGATGAGATCATGGGACGCTCGGCGATTTGGATCGCGAAGACGTTCGACTACACCAACCGCGTTTCTTAACGCTTCCCGCTTAGTGATCTACAAGGGTATGTAGATCCACTCTCCCTCTCGTAGATGCTCATCACCATAGATAGATCTTGCGTGTGCGTAGGAAAATTTTTGTTTCCCATGAAACATTCCCCAACAGTGGCATCTGAGCTAGGTCTATGTGTAGATGAGATCTCGAGTAGAACACAAAGAGTTTGTGGGCGTTGATGCTTAGATTGCTTCCTCCCTTGGTCGTGTTTTGGTTCAGCAGTATTGTGGAATGAAGTGGCCCGGACCAACCTTATGCGTACGCTTACGAGAGACCGGTTCCATCAACTGATGTGTAACCTCGTTGCACAAAGATGGCTGGCGGGTGCCTGTTTCTCCTACTTTAGTTGGATCAGATTCGACAAAGGCAGTCCTTGAGAAGGTTGAAAAGCAAATTATGTATCACCATTGTGGTTTATGCGTAGGTGAGAATTGTTCTTGCTACATACCCGTAGCAGCCTTGTAAAACATGCAACAAGAATTAGAGAATGTGTAACTCGTTTTTGCAGGGTATGTTGTGATGTGATATGGCCAATTACATGATGTGATATATGTGATGTATGAGATGATCATGTGTTGTATAGAATATCATGACTTGCATGTCGATGAGTACGACAACCGGCAGGAGCCATAGGGTTGTCTTTAATTACTGTATGACCTGCATGTCAATCATTAAGCGCTATGTAATGCTTTACTTTATCGCTAAACGGTAGCAATAGTAGTACAAGCATGATGGGCGCGACAACCCTGATGGCGACACGTTGATGGAGATCATGGTGTCGTGCCGGTGATGATGGAGATCATGCCAGTGCTTTCAAGATGGAGATCAAAAGCACAAGTTCATGGCCATATCATGTCACTTATGATTTGCATGTGATGTTAATCCTTTTATGCACCTTGTTTTGCTTAGGACGATGGTAGCATTATAAGGTGATCCCTCACTTAATTTCAAGATGAATTGTGTTCTCCCCGAGTGTGCACCATTGCGAAAATTCATCGTGTCGAGACACCATGTGATGATCGGGTGTGATAGACTCTAAGTTCACATACAATGGGTGCAAGCCAGTGTTGCACATGCAGAGCACTCGGGTTAAACTTGACGAGCCTAGCATGTACAGACATGGCCTGGAACACAAGAGACCGAAAGGTGGAACCTGAGTCATATAGTAGATATGATCAACATGATGATGTTCACCATTGAAACCACCTCAACTCACGTGATGATCGGACTTGAGTTGGTGAATTTGGATCATGTATCACTCAAATGACCAGAGGGATGTCAATTTGAGTGGGAGTTCTTCAGTAATATGATTAATTGAGCTCATTATGATGAACATAGTGAGTAGTGTCTTTTCAAATTATGTTGTAGATTACTTAATCGCGCTATAGCTCCCTTGAATTTTTATATGTTCCTATAGAAATAGAGTTGAAAGATGATGGTAGCAATATTGCGGACTGGGTCCGTGATCTGAGGATTGTCCTCATTGCTGCATAGAAGGCTTATGTCCTTAATGCACCGCTCGGTGCGCCAACCCCTCTAGCATCGTCTATAGATGTTGTGAACAT
The DNA here is from genome assembly GCA_022496015.1 of Hordeum marinum. Taxonomy (NCBI): domain Eukaryota; kingdom Viridiplantae; phylum Streptophyta; class Magnoliopsida; order Poales; family Poaceae; genus Hordeum; species Hordeum marinum. The sequence goes on from CM039675.1 coordinate 426,366,604, forward strand.
CTGACAAGCACGTTCTGATGACTACTAGTTCAGTGCATCATGCATTACAGCTTAGAATTGAGGCTCTGAAACGTTTTGAACATCACAGAATATATGAGATGTTCTAAGAGCTGAAATTAGGATCTCAAGCTCATTCCCGTGTTGCAAGATATGAGATCTCCAACAAGATTCTTTGCCTGCAAGATGAAAGAGAATAGCTCAATTGTTGAGCATGTGCTCAGATTGTCTGGGTGCTACAATCGCTTGAATCGAGTGGGAGTTGATCTTTCAGATAAGATAGTGATTGATATAGTTCTCCAAGTCACTATCACTAAGCTACTTGAACTTAGTGATGAACTATAAATTGTCACGGATAGAAATAATAATCCCTGAGCTGTTCGCGATGTTTGACACCGCGAAGGTAGAAATCAAGAAGGAGCGTCAAGTGTTGATGGTTAGTCAAACCACTAGTTTCGAGAAGGGCAAGAGGAAGGACGAAAACTTCATGGATAGCAAGTCAGTTGCTGCTCCAGTGAAGCAACCCAAAGTTGAACCCAAACCCGAGACTAAGTGCTTCGATTATGAGGAGAGTGGTCGTTGAAGCGGCACAACCCTAGATACTTGGTAGATAAGAAGGCTGGCAACGTCGACAAAAGTATATTTGATATACGTGTTAATGATGTGTACCTTGCGAGTACTCCTAGTAGCACCTGGGTATTGGATACTGGTTCGGTTGCTAAATGTTAGTAACTCGAAATAAAAGCTATGGAATAAAAGGAGAACTAGCTAAGGGTGAGGTGACGATGTGTGTTGGAAATGTTTTCAAGTTTGATGTGATCAACATTGCACGCTCTCTCTACCTTCGGGATTAGTGACAAACCTAAATGTTATTTGGTGTTTTGCATTGAGCATGAACGTGATTAGATCGTGTTTATTGCAACACGGTTATCCATTTTAGTTAGAGAATAATTGATATTCTATTTACATGAATGATACCTTCAATGGTCATGCACCCAGTGAGAATGGTTTGTTGAATCTTGATCGTAGTAATACACATGTTCATAACATTGATGCCAAAAGATACAAAGTTAATAATGATAGTACCACATACTTGTGGCACTGTCGCTAAATGTCATCTTGGTATAAAGCGCATGAAGAAACTCCATGCTTATGGATCTTTGGACTTATTCGATTTTGAATCGGTTGAGACATGCGAACCATGCCTCTTGGGCAAGATGGCTAAGGACCCCGTTTTCCAAATGGATGGAGCGGGCAAGTGATTTATTGGAAATGATACATGTTGATGTATGCAATCCAGTGAGTCTTGTAGCGTGCGGTGGATATCGTTATTTTCTTACCTTCACTGGTGATTTGAGTAGATATAGTGTATATTTACTTAATGAACACAAGTCTGAATCGTTTGAAAGGTTCAAGCAAATTTAGAGTGAAGTTTAAGATCATCGTGACAAGAATATAAAAAATGTCTATGATATGATCGTGGAGATGAATATCTGAGTTACGAGTTTTGCATACAACTTTAGACAATGTGAAACTTGTTTCACAACTCACGCCACCTGGAACACCATAGTGTGATGGTGTGTCCGAACGCCATAGTCGTTCTCTATTGGATATGGTGCATGCTGTGATATCTCTTATCGTTTTGCTACCATAATTTTGGGGTTATGCATTAGAGACAACCACATTCACTTTAAATAGGGCACCATCTAAATCTGTTGGGATGACACCGTGTGAATTAGGGTTTGATAGAAACCTAAGCTATCATTTCTTAATGTTTGGGGTTGTGACGCTTGTGTGGAAAATGTTTTCACCTAATGAGCTCGGACCCAAAGCAGACAAATGCATCTTCATAGAATACCCTAAGAACAGTTGGGTGAACCTTCTATCTCAAATCCAAGCATAAAATGTTTGTTGCTAAAACTGGGTCCTTTCTCGAGAAAGAGTTTCTCTCGAAAGAATTGAGCGGGAGGAAGATAGAACTTGATGAGGTTGTTGAACCTTTGTTCAACCAGAGAGTAGCACAGCGCAGGAAGATGTTTCTGTGAAGCCTACGTTAGTTGAAGAGGAAGTTAATGATGATGATCATGAAGCTTCGGATCAAGTTACTATCAAACCTCGTAGGTCGACAAGGATGTGTACTGTTCCTGAGCGGTATGACAACCCTGTCTTGGAGGTCATGTTGTTGGACAACGATGAACCTACGAGCTGTGGAGAAGCGATGATGGGCCCGGATTCCGAGAAAGGATCCATGTATGAAAACCAAGTATAGACTTTGGTAGACTTGCTCGTTGGACGGCAGGTCATCGAATACAAATGGACCTTTGAGATGATGACAGACGATGATGGTAAATGTCACCATTTATAAAGATCGACTTGTCGCAAAGAAGTTTCCGACAAGTTCAAGGAGTTGACTGCGATGAGACTTCCTCACTCATAGCGATGCTAAAGTCTGTTGGAATTATGTTAGCAGTTGCTGCATTTTTCAATTATGAAATCTTGCAGATGGATGTCAGTCCTAAGGATGCTAAAAGGTGTGCAAGCTTCAGTGATCCTTCTATGAACTGAAGCAAGCATCTCAGAGTTGGAATATATACTTTGATGAGGTGATCAAAGTTTTTGAGTCTATACAAAGTTTATGAGAAACTTGTATTTACAATAAAGTGAGTGGGAGCACTATAGAGTTTCTGGTAAGCATATGTGGATGACATATTGTTGATCGGAAATGATGTAGAATTTCTGGAAAGCATAAACGGTTGTTTGAAAAGAGTTTTTCAAAGGAAGACCTAAATAAAGCTACCTAGTTGTTGAGCATCAAGATCTATAGAGATAGATCAAGATGCTTGATGAGACTTTCAATGAGTACATACCTTGACAAGATTTTGAAAGACTTCAAAATGGATCAGTCAGAGAAAGAGTTCTCGCCTGATTTGTAAGGTGTGAAGTTGAGTGAGACTCAAAGCTTGACAACGGCAGAAGAAAGAGAAAGGACGAACATCGTCCCCTATGCCTTAGCCATAGGCTATGTATAGTATGCCTTGCTGTGTACCGCACCTGTGTGTGCCTTGCCATGAGTCCATCAAGGGGTACAAGAGTGATCCAGGAGTGGATCACTGGACAACGGTCAATATTATCCTTAGTGACTAAAAGACTAAGGAAATGTTTCTCGATTATGGAGGTGATGAAGGGTTCATTGTAAAGAGTTACGTCGATGCAAGCTTTAACACTAATTCGGATGACTCTTAGTACCAATCCGGATACGTATAGTGGAGTAGCCATTTGGAATAGTACCAAGTGGAGTGTGGTAGCAGTGTTTACAGTTTGACATAGAGATTTGCAAAGTACATACGGATCTGAATGTCGCAGACCCGTTGACTATAAGACCTCTCTCACATGCAAAGCATCATCGAAACCCCAGAACTCATTGGGTGTTAGATTCATAACAATGCGAATCACATGGTGATATGAACTAGATTATTGACTCTAGTGCAAGTGGGAGACTATTGGAAATATGCCCTAGAGGCAATAATAAATTGGTTATTATCATATTTCCTTGTTCATGATAATCGTTTATTATCCATGCTATAATTGTGTTGATCGGAAACTCAGATACAGGTGTGGATACATAGACAACACCATGTCCCTAGTATGCCTCTAATAGACTAGCTCGTTGATCAAAGATGGTTGTGGTTTCCTAGTCATGGACATGAGATGTCATTTGGTAACGGGATCACATCATTAGGAGAATGATGTTATGGACAAGACCCAAACTACAAACATAGCATATGATCGTGTCAGTTTATTGCTACTGTTTTCTGCATGTCAAGTATATGTTCTATGACCATGAGATCATGCAACTCACTGACACCGGAGGAGTACCTCGTGTGTATCAAACATCACAACGTAACTGGTGATTATAAAGGTGCTCTACAGGTATCTCCGAGGGTGTCTATTGGGTTGGCATGGATCAATACTGGGATTTGTTACTCCGTGTGATGGAGAGGTATCTCAGGGCCCACTCGGTAATACAACATCACAATAAGCCTTCCAAGCAATGTGACTAAGTGTTGGTCATGGGATCTTGTATTATGGAATGAGTAAAGAGACTTGCCGGTAACGAGGTTGAACTAGGTATGGAGATACCGACGATCGAATCTCAGGCAAGTAACATACCGAAGAACAAAGGGAATATCATACGACATTAAATGAATCCTTGACATAGAGGTTTGATCAATAAAGATCTTCGTAGAATATGTAGGAACCAATATGGGCATCTAGGTCCCGCTATTGGTTATTGAACGTAGAGGTGTCTCGGTCATGTCTACATAGTTCTCGAACCCGCAGGGTCTGCACACTTAAGGTTCGGTGACATTTCGGTAGTATAGAGTTGTGTATGGTGGTGACCGAAGGATGTTTGGAGTCCCGGATGAGATCCCGTACATCACAAGGAGCTCCGGAATGGTCCGGAGGTAAAGATTGATATATAGGAAGTCATGTTTTGGTTGCCGGAAAAGTTTCGGGCTCATCGGTAATGTACCGGGAGTGTCGGTAGTGTACCGGGGGACCATCGGGAGGGGTATTTCGACCCAAGAGGCTACATGGGCTTTGGGAGGATGAATACCAGCCCTTAGTGAGCTGGTGGAAGTCCCACACAAGGCCCATGCGGCTGGGAAGAAAAGCCCAAAGAGAAAAAGGTGGAAAAAGGCAAAAAGACCAAATAAGGAGGAGTCCTAGTCCTACTAGGATTGGAGGAGGATTCCTCCTCTCCTACCACTTCGGCCGAAGCCTAGAGGGCTTGGCCCTTTCTCCAAGCCTCCTCCTCTCTTCCTCTTATATATACTAGAGGTTTTAGGGTTTTCGCACAAGATTTTCAGCCACGTGCTACCCTCTCCTCTAGTGCATAGTTTCTCCTCTAGATCGGTTTTCTGCTTAGGCGAAGCCCTGCCGGAATAGCTCCACCACCATCGCCGCAGTGCCGTCGCGCTGCCGGAGAACTCTTCTACCTCTCCGCTCCCTCTTGCTGGATCAAGAAGGCGGAGATCGTCATCGAGCTACACGTGTGCTGAACGCGGAGGTGTCGTCCGTTCGGCGCTAGATCGGAAGGACCGTGATAAAGATTGCGAGACGGATCGTGATGAGATCGCGGGACAGATTGCGATGAGTTCGCAGGACAGATCGTGATTTGGTCGCGGGACGAATCGTGATGAGATCGCGGGACGCTCGGCGATTTGGATCGCGAAGACGTTCGACTACACCAATCGCGTTTCTTAACGCTTCCCGCTTAGCGATCTACAAGGGTATGTAGATCCACTCTCCCTCTCGTAGATGCTCATCACCATGGATAGATCTTGCGTGTGCGTAGGAAAAATTTTGTTTCCCATGCAACATTCCCCAACATGATAAAGTATCACGCATACCACATCATTGACGTCCAACATCTTCATGGCATAACTTTCAATCCAGGCCTCCGGGGGCAGGTCAGCAGTGTAATTTGGGACCTTGCGAGGGCCTTTGAAGTCCTTCGGTAGATGCTCGTTCCGCAGAGCCGGCACCAAGCATGGTACTCCCACGGCCCTGGTAGTTACTCCCGCTCCAACTGAGACGGAGGGCGCAGGTTCTTGATGAGCCGCCGCTGCCAGAGCCGCCGCCTCTCGCTGTGCTCTTGCCCGGTCTACGAGCACTGAGCATCTAAAGCCTCCTGGTCATCTCGCGGCGGGCCCCGATGCCGATCACTGCTAGAAACCGCCGGCGGCTCATAGCGTCGGCTGAAGCTACGGCTAGGGATGGGGGTTGAATGCATGTGACTCCGGCTATAGGTATACTTCTCTTGCTGGGCCATCGCCGTTTGTAGGTATCCAATAGCGTTCCGCACCTCTTCTGCAAAAGGCGCCTCGTCAGGAATAGGGATTGTTCCAAGCTGGGTTGCTGCCGCCACCATGTTCTCTGCCGGGTTTGAATAATGACCCGCCGGTGTTGGAAAAAGCCATGGGTGAGGTCTGATTCCGTCGGGGCGGGTTAAGCTGCTGCCGAGCCTCCGGCCGACTTCCAGGTGCTTCCGTGGTCCGTCCCGTTCCTGGTGTGTTAAAAAGGTTTCTGGCCTCATATTTCTCTGGCAGGCGGGACTGATGCCTCATCCGCCGCACTGTGGCTGCCGACTGTTGTTCTAGCTCAAGGCGGAAAGCATCCACCTTAAGGCGCTCTGCCGCCGCATCCATCTGAGCCTTTAACGTGTCGATCCCCTATTGGACTTCCACCATCTAGTCCTTCAGTCTTGTGATCTCCAGGTTCCGGGCGGCTTGATTCTCAGGCGTGACTTCAGTCGCCATCAGAGTGTGAGTTCGTTCATCAGATCCAGAAGAACCTGAGCCGGCAGCGGGTCAGCCTCCGTGTCTGCCACCTCGGCGGATGTACTGCTTGGGCCCGGTTCTGTTCCCGCCATGAACACGGCCGCATGAGTCGGCGGCCCATGACCGCCTGGCTCAGAATGCTCCGACTCGGGGTAAAGCTCATCGTAGCCCCCGAGCCCGCCATCGTGAAGCTAGTAGATCGATTCCGCCTCTCCGCTCGAAGATCCATCCTCCGAACATATGAGAGTCTCATGCGACATAGAAGCCTCAAGATCCATACCTTGAGTGAAGCCAACAAAGACATGCTTCCTGCCCAGGTCAGCACTGGCGGGTTGCATGTGTCGGGCGGGTTGCACGTGTCGGGCGGGTTGCACGCGCCGAGCCGGCTCGACAATGTCGGTGCAGACGTCCGGCCCGGGTGTAGATCCACCAACTTTGCCAATGAAGACGTGGATTCTGCCGAAGGGAACCCGGAACCCGTACTTGATAGAGTCGGCCTCGGGACCCCAACCGGCATCGTCGATGTAGAGCCGGCCGCGCGACTTTTGTTCATCCTTTCGATCACGTATCCCTCGATCCCTGGAAGAGATCCCTCTGAGAACTCAACACCACCGAGCGCTAGCCCCACGGTGGGCGCCAACTATCGTGGTTTTGTCACTGCAGATGTCCGAGGACTTAGATTCGAGGCCATCGCTAAGGTGATGGATTCAAAGGGGTTGGTTGGGACGAAGGACGCGAGTTTACCCAGGTTCGGCCCCTCAAGAAGAGGTAAAATCCTACGTCCTGCTTGTGTTGTATTGATTGGAGTATCGATTACAAGGGAGCGGATTCGCTTGACCTAGTTCTCGATTAGTTGGTTTCTGTTTAAGTCGCCCTGGGTCTCGCCCTTATATAGGAGGTCAAGACAATGGGTTACACAAGTCTCATACCGACTCTTACAACGTGTCCGACTCTATCTCTATGTCGTCTTGCCTTCTTGAGCAATTCGTCTCCGGGCGGCTTATCTGCCCGGGTCTTCATGCCTTCCTTGTCTAGGCCTCGTCTTGGCCCATCTTGGTAAGCCGCCACACGTCTGGGCTTATGTCTCGAGGCCCATCCTTGGTCTAGCCCATGAGCCGCCAAGTATGACCCGGCCCCACCTGGGCGGGTCTCACCACGGGGTTATATCCCCAACAGATCCTGAAGCCGATCTGGGGTGATGTCAGCGCCTGATCCCGAAACCGTGTCGGGGCACACATCAGATAAGTCTGCATGTGCGGCAGTTTGGCTTGCCTTGGGAACAAGCGGGCCGGCCAGGCCCACAGGCTGGTCGGGTGAGGCCACGTGAGTGGAGACGTCAGGCGCGATGGAGCGACACGTGGAGCCCTCGGGGTGTCTAGGCCGGCATGCATGCAGCAGGGTGGAAAAACCTGGTGGAGGCCCTGCTGGTTGCACGGATCCCGCGGTGGATCGGGGTGCAGGGCCTACCGCGGTTGGCACAGGCACCTGGGTAGATCCCGAAGGCGATCACACAGCAGACGATGGGGATCCCGAACAAGATGCGCCAGGAGGGTTTGGGTGCATAAAATGTTGCACTATAGCTGCATTTTCAATGCAGTTTTTGGTGTTGCCTTCTCTAGGAATTTCTGCAATAGTAAACTCAGGCACACTATTAGTGGAGTTAGGCAAAAACTAGTCGTTACAATTATTTTCTTCCCCATGTGCAAGGCTAGTAAGATGTGAAGGCAAAAGAATAATTTCCTTGTGGAGAGAGCATCGGCATTGGGATGTAGAGGAGTAAACAGAAATTGTGTTTCATCAAACACCACATCACGAGAGATAAAGACGCGACCAGTGGAGACATCTAGACACTTAACTCCTTTGTGTTGGGCACTATAACCAAGAAAAACACACTGCTTGGAAAGAAACATAAGTTTGTGATTATTATAGGGACGAAGATTTGGCCAGCATGCATACCCAAACACACGAAGGGGAGCATAGTCTGGTTGGATGTGCATGAGACGTTCAGTGGGAGATTCATTTTTGATGACTTGACTAGGTAGAATATTAATAAGATGCACAACATTAAGGAAGGCTTATGTTGCAGCAAGTAAGGCAAGACCTGCTTAGACAATGTGTCGGTGTTTACGTTCTGTCGAGCCATTTTATTGGTGCGCATGTGGACATGAAACATGGTGAGATATGCCCAACTTTTGGAAAAAGGAGTTAAGTTTTTCATATTCACCACCCCAATCAGATTGGACAACTAAGATTTGCCTATCAAATTTTCTTTCAACAAGTGCTTTCAAGTTGTGAAAGACTTGAAACACATCACATCATTTCTTAAGAAGGTATATCCAAGTGTATTTGCTGAAATCATCAATGAAGCTAACATAATATGCATGTCTACCAACAGAAGTGGGAGCAGGAACCCACACATGAGAGAATAGAAGTTGTAAGGGTTTGGTAGAAACACTAGTTGAAATAAGGAATGGTAATTGATGACTTTTGGCTTTTTGAAAAGAATCACAAACTATTTCAGAATTATGCTCTCCAACAACTGAGAGTTTATTTTTGCTAAGTACTTGCTTAACAATTGAAAAGGAAGGCTGGCCTAAACGAGCATGACATCTTTCTAATGAAAGTCTAATGGCACTACACGCTTGTTTATTGAATCTGCTGACTTTGGGAATCAATGGGTAGAGTCCATCCACGCATCTACCTCGATACAGAATCTGCCGTGACCTGATCCTTGATCAAAAAGAAGAATGGGTGAAACTCTAGAAAAACATGATTGTCAAGAGCAATACGATGAACAGATAGGAGATTCTTGGATGAACTAGGACAATGATGAATATTATTGAGATGGATATGTTTATGAGGGGAATGGATAATCGAATGACCAATATTGCTTATCCCCATACTTGTACCATCCGCATTGTGAACTTGATCATGTCGTTGGTATCTTTCATGCATTGTGACCTTTTCAAGCTCATGGGTGATGTGGTTAGTTGCACCAGAGTCAACATACCAGTTGGTATCAACCCCATAGGATGTATTGGCCGCCGCAGCAACCTTCTTCTCTTGAGAATTTTCTTCATAGCGCCAGTTGCAGTCTTTAGCTACATGGTTAGTTTTCTTGCAAATCTGACACTTGCCCTCATATTCATCATACCCACAGAAGTTGTTGGTGGTGTTGTAGTGTCTTTGGCCGCCCTTATTGTTGTTGTAGAAGGGTCGACCACCTTACTGGTTGTTGTTGTAGCTGGGGCCGCCACCACCACCGTAGTTGGGGAAGTGACCGCCGCCGTGATGGCCTCCGCCATCACCACTGTTGTGCCCATGGTAGCCTCTGCCACCACCACTATTGTAGCCATGGTCGCCGTTTCCATTGTCGTGACGAGGGCCACCGCCCTCATCACCTCGGTGCTGCTAGCCGCTGCCACGATAGCCTTTGGTAAGGCCACCACAGTTGCGTGATGCGGCGTTAGCCAATGAATTGAAAGCACCAGCGCCCGTGCCATGGAACATCCCCACCCTTTGATCGAAGGTGGCCACCATGGCGAAGAGCTCATCAACGGTGACATCATTGGGAAGCACGTCAAGAACTGAGATGATAGGTTGGTAGTCCATATCGAGGTCGGCTATGATGTGGGAAACAAGCTCATTTTCTATGATGGGTTTTTCTGCTGCAGCTAGTTCATCCGCAAGACCACGCATGTGCCCGAAGTACACAGCAGTGGATTGGGTTCCTTTCTGGGCATTGGTGATGGACATGCGAATGTGGTTGGCTTTGGATCTGGACTGTGCAAAGAACATATTGGCAAGGGCTGCCCATATGGCATGGGATGTTTCAACAGATGCGACTTGGATTAGCACTTCCTTGGAGAAATTGTGAAGCAGGTATGATATGATCTGTTGATCCTGGATCAGCCAAGGTGCATAAGCGGGATTTGGGACTTCCTGGTCTTTGCCCTCTGAGGTTTTGGTGACTATGGTTTTTGAAGGTTCGGCTAGGGTTTTGTCGATGTACCCAAAGAGACCGGGCCCCATGATCTCGGAGCTGGCTTGAGCACACCAGAGTATGTAGCTTGATCTGGTAAGTGGTTCGAAGACATTGTTGTTGAGGATGGAGGAAATAGCTGAGCTAGATGTCGACATGGTCGAGTTTGGGAGAGCGGAAGGTAGCTAGACGAGGTGGAAGTAGATAGCTCTGATTACCATGTAAACTATGGAAGCGTTCCTACTCTCTAACAGGGAGAGACGCGTGATTTATATTGCAAGGGGCGAGAGACGTCTCGTGGCGTTACAGATAGGTTGTTAGGAAAACAACCAGAAGATTGTTGTTAGGAAAATAACCAGAAGATTACAATCGGAGAAGAGATAGAAAGATAAAGGAAAAGCTATGCTATCTCTAACTACCTCAACGTGTAACACAAGCAAGCCATTGTAACAATGTCACGTGACAACATATGTTTAAACGGGGGATGCCGATCAGTTTGGGCGTTTGAGGCCCGTTTAAAACACCCGTCTGAATCGCATTTTCGTGACCGGTCAGTGACCGGACGGCCTGTCCGGTCGTTTAAGACGGATACGAGGGGTTCGACTATAGATGCTTTTAAAAACATATATTCTCCTGAGCCATGTCTAATCGGAGAATAACCTCAAGACGGAGCCATCTCAATTTGGAGTTTGCAAGTGGGCGAAGATCGTCTTGCTCTCTTGAGCATGTGGAATAGAACATGATAGGGATCGGCATGTTTTTATGGGATCTATTTTTCTCAATGAGGTGCTTTATGGTACAAGAACATGATCATTATAATGGGGCTCGTAGTTGATGTGTGCATAAACATTCTATTATTGAGAAGGGGGTTCCGGAATTATTACGTAGAAACACATGCTCTAGTACCAGATCATTTCATGAAACGCCATCAGATTAACAAGTGACAAGCTATTATTATTTTATAGGATTGACGAACATGGCCAGCTCCGCACATGTTCGAGAAAACTGAAGCTTAGCCTTTCTCTTGGGGCCTTTCTTTTAGTTTCGTATAAACTCGTGCCTGACAAGGAGCCGCTTTGCTCCTAAAGAGGACGACAGACACCGGCGGGCGGGCGCAACTAACCGACCATTGTTCCTCGCCATGATCACGGGATCACGTTTTCAAAATCCTTGGCAGGTCCCATTGCACTTTTTGATCCTCGGCCATGGGTCGGGCCGGGGCGTTGTGCGCTATCTAGATGCAAAGCCGCCGGCCAGCATGATCATGATAGTGCAGGCCCGAACAACCAGATTAAGTATGCCCATTTACTGGGGGCTCAGGCGGTCCCGTCCCAATCGGCAGACGGCAACGCATGAATTCTCGGCGATGGTCCCTTGCATTCAACCTGAGTTGGGTAACCACTTGAATTCTTGATGATTCGTTTCTACGCCTCTGGAGTTACTATTGCCGGCCATTCTGGTTCACCCGTGGGGAGGTTTTGCATGCAAACGGTGACGTTCCAAAGGTTGGGAAAGTTTGCGAGGTTTGTGAGCGGCAACGAATAACCGTGTAGACCAGGCTCTGCCTCGATCGGCACCATGGTGGCTCTTAATTAACCGTGCGATCTGCTACGATGACGGCTCGGATAGACTACAGTCAAGAGACGCCATTTTGATGTCAGGATATCATGTGCTTCGTGCCTTCGTATCGTACGGTTTCATATCGGAATCGACGTATTTTGAATAGATGGATTCAAAATGTAAATGGGGGGCGGAGGATGCACGTGCTAATCCTGCTGCAGCTGCAAAGCCTGGCGCTTGAAGGCTATCCGAACCGAACGCATCAGATCAGGCTGCCCGGAATAAATTCGAGGGATACATACGGTACAGTAACGTCGAGCAGTGAAAAGCCTGGAACATGGAGAAACAGCGCTAACCTGACATGCCCAGGAAGGAGTCCAGTTCAGTTCAGCAGCGGTCCGTGTCACGTATCAGTGGAGATGATAGAAAGAGACGGCAGTACAGAAAAACTATGCCTACGAACAACATCAAACGCATAAGGTACTGTGCAATGCGAGGTGCTTAAAAAAATAAACCGGGTTTGTTAAAGCATCGATGCCTATTTCTATCAGAGAGACGCCTAACTAAGCGTTTACCCTGTACAAATAAACACCGATGCTTAAAAAAAGTTTGATTTATTTTTTTAAACATCTTTCCTAAGCACTTGCATTGTACAACGCCTAAAGTACCGACGGGTGGGCGGTGGGGTGCATCAACCCTCTAACCATTGCCGCCTTCAATTGGCTGGCTTGGCTCGCCGCCGCCGCTCACAAGCAGAGCAGGCATTCATCCACCGCTCAGGTGGCGGTGGACAGACTTAAGACTGAAGGCTCTTGTGGTAAAATGTAGCCATGGCCTTCTCTGTCCTGTCTACTGCTATTCAGGTGACGACTTTGATTTATACACATCAGCCTTAAACACCAGTCAAATCAAAGACTGATTAGAAATTAGGCCCTTTTGGATCCGAGGAATTTCATAGGATTCCAATCCATCGGATTTTTTTCCTATGAAAAAAGTCCTTTAGATCTCCATTCCATAAGAATCTAAACATGAACTCAGACCTCATTTTATTTTCCCTGACAAGTACAATGCACTGCATTCTAAGTATATTTCTCCATTATATCTCCTCAATCCTCCTGTGCGCCATCTTATTAGATTCCTGCGTCTTGAAATCCTATAAGAATTTAGAGGACATGACATCTCAATCCTAACTCCTACGTTTCTAAAGTCCTGCAATCCATAGAAGACTAAGTTCAAGTCCAGAAAATTTAATACATACTAGTCATGAAAAACACTAATATACTTTGTGGTAAATTGTACAGAACATCCAAAATATCCTGGATTGCAACATTTTGTAACCAAAACATCCAAAACGGAACACCAATTCAAAGGAGTGAGCACACGCTAGGATCTTCAACAATCTTTGGTCAAATCACGGATGAGGCCAGATGCTTGCATGACGCTGGGTTGTGCCAACTTGAAAGATTATTCAAGCCGCCCAGAATGTGGTTACAGCCGGCTGTATAGACCGATTGCCGGCATTGGTTTCCCTATTTTCATTTGGTTACCCTAGCTTGTAACTGTGACTCCACTGTCTTTTTGTTAAAAACAAAATGGGACACCAAATCATAATCATGCTACAGACGACCAGGAAATTAACAAAACGATGTGGCATTATCTTCCTGGTTGAAATAAGTTCCAGTTCTCATCCCTCTTACAGCTCAAGCTGCATTTCCCTGCAAGTAGAGGACAAAATAAACGCTCGGATGATGGATTAACGTGTTGGCTTCTGAAACAAGAAAACGAAGAGGACCAAAAATACCTTAGGTTTAGACTTGTTGGGTTTGGAGTCAGCAGCTTGTTTGCTATCAAGAGGGCGCTTGAAAGGAAGGAAATCTATCCCACCCATGAATGGCTGCAGTGCCTTTGGCACTTCAACGCCATCCTTCCTCTGGTAGTTCTCCAGAATACAGCAAAGGGTCCTCTCAGTTGCAGTCAGAGTAGAATTCAACATATGAACAAACTGCTTCGACTGCTCGTCATTCTGCAATTCGAACATACATCAGTGGTGATAAGTGACCAGACATTTTGATCTACACTAGGTAGAAGTACAGCAGAGTGGTGTTATCTACTAGTGTCCATTTGAAACAGAGCCCTACCTTTTTCTGGCCATAGCCTATTCCAAGTCTCCTTGCCTGATAATCTGTGCAATTTGAACATGATACTAATTCTCTGAATGTCTTTGATGCAGGGAACCATGCTTCCAAATCATACTTCTTAGCTGCAGCATCATTAAGTGCACCAGAGACAATCGAAACTAGTTGATATGGTAGGCCAATCTGCAGTAAGGTGGACAATATAGAAATATTTAGACATGTTAGAAACACACAGTCAAAGCTATAAACATGGTGTTTAAGGTTCACACAGCTTCAGATACGTACCTCCTTATAAAAATCTTCTGCATTTTTTATCATTTCCTCATGCATTTCCCACGATTCATTGTCATTTGGACTTGTGGCACAGAACTGTTCGATCTTTTCAAACTGATGGACTCTGAAGATGCCAGCTGTATCCCTCCCGTGTGAACCAGCTTCTTTCCGGAAGCACGTTGAGAACCCAGCATATCTAAAAGGGCAAAGTTATATCATCAAATAACTAATACATGGTGACTGAAGAAAAGCTAGTACTTAAAGTTAGGCATTACCCACCTAATTGGCAAATCAGCAGGATATATTCGATCACCCAGATGATAAGCACATAGTGGTTGCTCGGATGTAGCTATGAGATACTTATCGTCTCCGTCACCTGTTACCTGCCAAATGCAACTAATGGTCATGGACATTTTTATTGCATGTGTTGGGTCAAATAAAACTATTTTGAAGCATCATTAGTTCAAATCAACAATGATCATCAGGAACCAGTGCACTAACAGAATTATGCAAGCAATGGTGCTTCAAACATCCCCCAGAACCGTACATGTTAAGACTAGCCCAGATAGCTAGAACTGGACTTGGAAGGATACTTGTCTGAGAACCACTACCAATCTGTCTACCATAATGTTTACTTTAATGAAACTGGGTGATGCTTACTGAAGCTGTGAACACACAATGGCAGACTTGACAACAAGAGAATATGTTAGCATACCCCGAGAAAGCATTGGAAATCAAGGCCTAGTGTTTCAATACACAAACAAATGAAAGCACGGTTGCTCAATAACACCATAATATGCAAGAAGGGACACCTCTTTGGACTTACTTTGTAGAGCTCCTCGTCAAATTGAGCCAACTGGGCACATTTTGCCATGATTTCCTTTCTCATGAAAAAAGGAGTTTGCATTGGTGTGAAGCCTCGTATTCTCAGGAATGTTAGCCCAAAATTTATCAACGCCTGGTTCAGGAGGACACCATTGCCCTTCAAAAAGAAACCTCTTCCACCAGCTACATCGGCACCTGCAAAAAATTGAGTGGCAACAAAGTATGAGGGACACCTTAAAATTAAATAGAGCAACATAACATGATAATAACAATGGGTTTCACATATTGAGTAACACCAGAGAGCTCGTGCTATCACGAGAAAAGGAAGAGGCTTCCTAAGTTCAAAAGAAGAACACGAGAAAATAAAGAAGCTTGAAGGTGGTGCAGGTAGATGCAAACATAAGAAAGTTGTTCCTATTCTGCTACTAAATTTGATGGTCTGGGGTTCCATGACATTATACAGACCAATGGAAATACGATCTATCAATCCCATCCCACACATGTATCAAGAACAGCAATTGATAATGGTTTGTGCGACGCCTCATACTCAATAAAACAACAGAATCAACAGTGCTAGTTGAAACCAGAAATGTCAGTTGCTGATACAGCAGTGCTAGTTGATGCCAGAAACTTCAGTTGCTGATACAGCAGTGCTAGTTGAAACCAGAAATTGTAAGTGCAGCCATAAAGCAAAGCATGCCCCAGAATTGTGGGATAGACTCATACAAATTGTAGTCATACTGATTATTAAAAATTCTTCAAAGCCAAAACCTATATCTGTCGGTAAGTTTTGCCAGTTGCTGTTCTCACAAAGTTTGGAACAAAAGTTATTTGTGTTATAGAGCGATTTAGTACAGCAACAGTCAGGTAAAGGGATATGCATTTCAATTTTCAACTAAACTTGAACCAAGCTAATCCAAGAACAATGAGAAAGCATTCAACCAACAGAGAATTGTTTTTTAGCACATACCCTTGTCCAAAGATGCAATGTCAAGCATTATGCAAAGATCCACATGATTCTTCAAGTTCTCCTCCAGTCTCCTCTCTCCCCATGTCCGGACAATAGCATTGTTTGCCTGAGAGAAGGAAATATTAGACCACTTGAGATGCAGATACCTTTGTATCAGTTCTGCGAAGCAAAGCTCGCCAGGATATATCACATTTCTAGAATAGGCACGTCCAGTTGCTCACAGCAGATTCAAACCAAACTCAAGGAGTCAACGTCACGCAGTGATGTTTCTTGAATTACTGCAGTGCCCTAAATTGCAACAGGAATGCCAAGTGCGCAAACAGGAGAACGCAAGCTTCAAATTTGAGCCAGTAGTTTCAAACAATTTACTAAAAAAGACTCGCATCATTCACAATGTAATTGAACCAATGTTCTCTAGTTATTTGGCTCTAGTTATCTGGAACCACGAAATGAAAGGTTTGCACTTTCAACGCACCTCGTCGCCGCTGATGGGCACGGATTCATGCACGAGGTTGCCAATGGTGACGATCTTGGCGTCGAGGGTGGTCTTGGCCTCCTCCACATCCGTCTCCTTGGCGGCCAGCCTCCTCTTAATCTCCTCTGTGCTCTGTATCAGCTCCGTTGCATCCTGCTTTTTCTGCAAAAATTCGACACACCCACGGTCACATGCCTGAAGCGGAAAACAGAACCAAGACAAAGCAAATCGACGCGAACGTACGGCCTTGAGCTTGCCGATCTCCTTGCTGGTCTTGTTGAGTTCCTGGCGGATCTTGTCGAGCTCAAACTGCCCTGCAGAGGCAACACATACACCCTGTGGCTCAGGGTCCGCGGATCCGGAAGGTTCTGGGAGGGGTCAGGGGGGCGGAGGAGCTCTTACTCTGGCGCCACGCCTCGTCGAGGGCGATGACCTCGTCGACGAGCGCAACGGCTTTTTCTATTTCATCGGGCTTGGCGTCGGCGGAGCGTCTGCGCTGCGACTCGCGGACAAGCTCAGGGTCGCCGCCCTTCTCCTTGCGGAAGAGGTTGATGTCGAGCATCTTCTCGCGCGACGGCGACGGCGGCGGCGGCGGAGTGGAAGAATTTTCTTCTCTCTTTCTTTCTCTGACAACACGGGGAGCAAGGGTTTTGACGCAAAGATGGCGGAGGGCCCAAGTTAGCCTCTTCTTTTTTTTTGAGACGATGGGCCCAAGTTAGCCGATCGAGACATATCTGTAAGCCCGCAGACCGCCACCTCGCAGGCCCACACCGGCTAGAGAGCGAGCAGCCCAGCTACAGGTATGCGTGTTGCCGGAGAACACACATGTCTTGCTGATTGTTTCTAAAAAAATCATATGTCATGCTAATTTAGCTCAACAAAAATGTCATGCTGAGTGACTTGAATTTCTTATTATATTTATTTATTTATTTATATTTTAAGTACATATATTTCAAAATGTTTACTTAATTAATTTAAAACCATGAATTTGAAGAAAAAATAACATGGTATAATAAAATTGTTAGTGCAGTTTAAGAAGTATGAAATGTTTGTGTAATGTATAAAAATGGTTCTTAACATTAAAAAAACATAGGCGGTTCCTATTAGAAATCAGTATCGGACGACATGTAGCATTTGCAGCGAACACTTGCCACATTTTTTTACTTAAAAGACATACAAAGCCACTCTTTTAACAGGGATGATTTTGTACTAAAGACTTAGGACTGTAAGGGTTCCATTTTCCTCCCATTTCGAAAAAATATGGCGTCCTGGTGGATTTCCTGATGCTGACGCATGTAATTATGAAGAGAAGGAGGAGGATTTACCCTTGCGTTTTGTGATTTTTCAAGGACGTGATTTGTTTGATCTTTCTCACAACGTGTCTAGTTCTCTTTGGAAGACTCGCCACAACTCACACTATGCCGCCCACCACTTGACCGCTCTATTAGCAGGGACGAAGCTGTAGTATGGCCGCTGGGGCCAATTGACCCCAATGCCTTCGAGTATTTGAAGGTAACTATGTCTAGCAATACTAAATCTGACCCCAGCCAAAAAAATTATTTGACCTCAGCCCAGGCCCAGCACGTCTAATGTCTAATTATTCATAGTCTCCAATCAGCCCGTAACAGCTTTACAAAGCACCAACACACAACACACAAGGCCCTTGGCCCATAAGACGTGGCTTAGGCTTACACAGGTACATGTTGACGTTTGGTCTCCAATTTTTGTACATGTATACGCGATAACTTCGTCTCTTCGCCATCGTCACGTCGCTTGCTCCCTCTCCGTCTCATCGCCTTCGCCTATTGCCCTATTCTTTTCCCCATCGCAACTATCCATCCCTAATCCCTGACAACGGCGGTCCCTAATCTTCAACGGTGATGCCGGCCGGCCGGCCGCCGCTGCATAATCTTTAATCTCCGACTGTTGATTGCCCACCTAGCACTTTCCCTCCTCGTCGCCAGTTCTCAGGCAGGTACGCAGATCTTTTTCTCAATTTCTCTTGGTCTCACGCATTAACAATTCATTCTCTTGCGATGGTTAATTACTAAGCTTGCCAGTTTGGGTAATTGGGTTTATGTTTTTTTCTGTATCTAGGAGGCTAGGACTAGAAGGATATGGACAGATTTCTGCTGAAACGAACGGCACCAGAGACTGATCTGGCAGGGAATATAAGGCCAATTAGACTAAGACAAGATCACGCATCAAATATTGGTACTACTACTATAGCAGACATTAATTTGGATGAACTTCCTTTTGATCCGGCTAATCGAAAAAGAATATCACAGTACACTAAGAATCCAAATAAGCAAGATGAGATCAGAAGAATGTATTTAACTAGAGGACCTTATAGGCCACAAGAAGGTTTCATATATCCACAAAAGACCATCGGAGGATTCGATCGAAGATTCAAGCCAGAATGGTTTAAAGATTACTATTGGCTGGAGTACAGCGATAAAGTGCATAAGGCATTTTGCCAATGTTGTTATTTGTTCAGGGATTGCATCGACGGTCAAGGTGGGAATGATGCATTTGTTGTCAATGGTTTCTCTTGTTGGAATAAGAAATACAGATTAGATACTCATGTGGGTGGGGTCAATAGCTATCACAATGTAGCTGCTAAGAGGTGTGATGCCTTGATGAATCAAGATCAGTCCATTAAGGTTGCCCTCAACAAGCAAACTGATATTACAAAAAAGGCAAAATCATATTCGGTTGAATACTTCTGTTGAATCAGTTAGATACCTGTTACATCAAGGTTTAGCTTTCCGTGGCAATGATGAATCAGAGGAATCCAAAAATAAGGGGAATTTTCGAGAGTTGGTACAAACATTAGCAAATCAAAATGAGGATGTGAGGAATGTAGTTCTTAAGAATGCTCCAAAAAATTGCAAATGGGTGTCTCCAGATATTCAAAAGGAGCTTGCAAATTATTTTGCAAAGGTAAATTATTAGCATCATTATTCTTTATTTATTTCATATGATTTATCTCTCCGAGCACCCAAAATTATAGTTTATCTTGTTTATTACAGATAACATTGAATTCTATTCTTGAAGAAATTGGTGGTGATGTCTTCAGTTTGTTGATTGATGAGGCTTCTGATGTGTCAGACAAAGAACAAATGGTTGTTGTGTTGAGGTATGTTGACAAGCTTGGGTTGATCCTGGAACGACTAGTTGGGATATTACATGTGAAGGAAACATCGGCAACATGTCTCAAGTCAGCCCTTGAGAAATTGCTTGTTGATATTGGATTAAGCTTCAAACAAGTTAGAGGGCAATGCTATGATGGGGCGAGCAATATGAGGGGCGAGTTCAATGGTTTGAAAGCTAAAATTCTGGAAGAGAATAGGTCAGCATATTATGTGCATTGTTTTGCTCACCAACTCCAATTGGTTATCGTAGCAATTTCAAAGAGGAATGAAGATATTGCGTATTTTTTTTACATGATCTCCATTTTGTTTAATGTGGTTGGAGCTTCTTGCAAAAGAAAAGACATGATCAGAGAGACTAATAGAGAGAATGTAAAAAAAGCTATAAGTAGTGGACGAATTAGTACCGGCACAGGGTTGAATCAAGATCAATCACTTCAAAGGGCAGGAGACAGCCATTGGGGTTCTCATTATAGAACCCTCTCAAGCTTAATTCAGTTGTTCCCATCAATTGTTAGTGTCCTCAAGTATGTATCAAAAGAAGGCAAGAAAGATTCCAAGAAAAGTGAAGCACGTGGTCTTCTATCATATTTTGGAACCTTTGATTTTGTTTTCTATTTGCACATGATGTTCCATATATTAGGGAGTGCCAACACTCTGTCACATGCATTGCAACAAAAGGATCAAGATGTCTTGAATGCAATGTCATGTGTGAAGTCAACAAGGAACGATCTACATCAGCTAAGAGATAATGGGTGGGAATCACTTCTAGAGAAGGTATATTCATTTTGTGAAGAACATGACATTCCCAAACTGAACATGCATGATGAATATGTCAATCGACATAATACACGGAGAAAAACCAATATAACAAACCTACATCATTATCAAATAGAGTGTCTTAACACTGTTATTGATTGGCAACTTCGAGAGTTTGATGACAGATTCAATGAAGTAAATTTTGCATTGCTTATTCACATGGCTTCTTTCAATCCAAAAAACTCTTTCGCTGCTTTTAACCTGGAGAGTTTGCTGAAGCTAGCTGAGTTTTATCCTGAGGATTTCAATTCATCAAAATTAATGGATCTTGGGCATGAACTTCGGATTTACATTGACAATGTCCGAGTGGATGAAAGATTTGCCAATTTGGATGGCATTGCAGATCTTGCTAAAAAATTGGTGGACACTAAGAAACATCTTGCTTTCCCTTTGGTGTATCAACTTCTAAAGTTGGTACTAATTTTGCCGGTTGCCACGGCGTCAGTGGAGAGATGTTTTTCAACAATGAATACTGTGAAGAGTGTTTTACGTAACAAAATGGGCGACAAGTTCATGAGTGATTGCTTGATTTGCTATGTGGAGGAAGATATATTTTCTACCATTACTAATGATGCCGTAATTGATCTGTTTAAGAAATGAGTGATCGGGAAGGCAAGTTATAAAATGTGAGTCTGACTTCACTGTAACATTTTGTTAATGCTATTTATTCTCTATATTATATTTCACACACCATTCATGTGAATATAATATATTTCTTTTCTTGATCCTTTTCGGGAAGTTACAAATGAAATTATCAGAAGTCTTTTCTACTTTTACTTGAATATGTAAACATGACTTCACGGAATCAGTACTTGGTATGACAATCTTTTTATTATGATACTGATTATATCATTAGCTAGTTGCATATTTCTTGAATGTTATTTCTATTGCGTTATAGTGGGCATTTTTTTGTTTTTTCCTCTTTATATTGCTCTAGCGGCCACTGGACAGCCTGCGCTATGGCGGGCATTGGACATTGATTGACCCCAGTGACCATTTTTTCTAGCTTCGTCCCTATCTATGAGGCTATAAAAAGCACCTCCCCTTGGAGCGATCAGATCACGTCATCACCTCCTCATCGCTGACCTTTTACCGCATCTCTTCCTTCCCATCCCCTCACTATAGGACGCAAAGGCCACGGCCGTGGTGGAACTTGCGTCCGTGCAGGTTGAAATCACCCCGCCATCATGTGTTGCACGGACGTGTCTCGGGTCGTCATGTCTCGCCCAAGTCTTGAATTCCTACTCGCAAAGGTCGCATGTGCCCCGATGCCCTGTCACCGGAGCCTTCTGCCGCCACGTCGTTGTCATGGGGAGCCGACGTAAGGAGTCACCTAAACTCCCTGTCCTTCCGACTCCGGGCAGTCATGCAAGGCTCGGGTGACGACATCTCCACCAGGTCTTCTCTCTGACTAGCTCCATCTCCGTCACTACATACGCTTCTAGAAGTAGGGGATCCATCCCAAGGATGCCGACAAGGCATCCGTGAGCGCCCTCTCCACTTTCCCCTTCCCTTTAGCTCTGGCTTTTGCATTGGCTCTCTCTCATCCAAATCGCATGAGGTGTGCTAATTGTTTGGCTCATCGCTCGCTTGTGCACATGTGCAACTCCCTTGCCTCTTCTAGCGGGTGCTCTGCTTTTTCCCGGCCAGCCTTCCCATGTGATATGAGTCGAGACTCCTTTAAAGTTCCACTAGATCTTCACATAAAAACAAAAGTATATATACATATTTAATAGCCATACCCAACATTGTAAATTGGTCATCCAATGGTAAGATGATCTACTAAGGAAATTGATTTCTGCATCCGGATTGTTCCTAATAAATTTGATGTGAGAAAACAGAAACTAGACACCATGTGTACAAACTTCTATTTATGGAAACCTTGATTGTTGAATGAAAAAATCTGCACTATATTTTGTGATAAATAAATTAGTGGTAGCCTCTTCTAGATAGGCCCATTAAAAGCACCATGAAATGATGACTTTCTGGCTCCTTTTTTTATAGTAAAAACGAATTTGAGTTGATTGTTGTTATATGCTATTGTGGTGCTGTTTAGGCACATGTGTGGAATTTGCTTTGTAGGGTGTTGTAATATGTGATCAATTCGCTTAAGATGGGCTGTTGGAGTGACTAAAATCAAAATCTCAGTTCGTGAGTTGTTGCATATAGGATTAAATTCTTGATTTTAATGCTATGGTTGGATTTTACCTTAATGAATACTCCATCCGTCTGCGACTAAGTGTACATCTAGCTTTTGTCCTAAGTCAAAGTTTTAAAACTTTGACCAAATATATAGAAAAGAGTAGTAACATAATGACATCAAATTGATATATCATCAAAGTACATTTCAAAATGGATCTACTAATACTAATTTAGTGACATAAATGTTGCTACTTTTTCCTATAAAGTTGGTCAAAGTTTTAAAATGATGACTTATGACAACAAATAGATGTACACTTATTCATGGACAGAGGGAGTATTTGGTATTTGCGGATGCTTACTAGAGTTTTAGTTGTAGATACTTGTGGTTAATGGATTTTGCTAGATGTTAGCGTAGGCCTCTCCCGCATAAAAAACTACAATAGATGATTATCAGGTTAGTTTCATATCCAGTTGCCTAAGAATAATTCTTTACTTTATTTTATTTTACAAAACAACAAATAACTTTACATTCTTTATTATCTTGCAAAGTTGTGTTTTCATACCCGTAAAGTAGGTTTGTTTCTTGTTTCTAGGTAAAGCAAACATTCGTGTACGTAGAATTTTATCCATGGCAGATGGAATCTGAGTGAATGCCAATCCTACCTTGAGCTCCTTGTGGGATCGACACTCCATAATTATCACCTCCATCTTTAGAAAGTGCTAAGACAATTCCCTGCACTTAGCGATTATCACCCGCACACCATAAAGAATGGTATGTAGCCGATTGACCTGTTTTCGGGTTGTCTGGAGGCTCTAGAGTATGAATGGGAGCTCGCCGACCCACTTTCCCTTTCCTCGGACCTGAGGGGCGACGAGGCGGGGTTTCAGATATTGCATGACCAACCAATTGACGTGCTCCACCTGTCTATTGGGCTGCCGGTCTGACACCGAAGAGTAGTTTATTTTAGATCCTCCTTTTGTGACAGAATTCCTTAAACACACCTGCTGCGAAATGGGATCCATTGTTGGGGATGATGTTGTCGGAGACCCCAAATATGTGGATTATTACGACCGTGTCGGCCTCTGTGTTTGTGGCAGGCCTAGCTTCTTCCTCTTCTATCGACCAAGATACAAAAATATGCATATATGGTTTTTTCATTTTATTTTAAAAAATTATATGTTGATTTGTAATCAATACACATGCATACTGCTAATTTGTATGCAAGGGGCATGAAACTTTTGTTTAAACTTATCATCGTCTTGCAGTATTATTTGGCGCGCAAATTTGTGTTAAATTAATCTAAGAATTAACTTCATCACAACTTAAAACCATATTGTCAATGTTATAGATCATATTCTCAATTTCCAATGTACCAAGTCAATGTTATGACACAACTGTATGTGTTTGAGCTACATAAAGTTCGAGCGTGCATTTTTTCATACCTTGATATTGTATAAGATCATAGTTATTGATGGTTTCTTTAAGTAGGCACCTGGATTTATAAGCCCAAAGTGAAGATTTGCATGGTTGTAGGGCGATATAGCCGAGGTTGATGAGCGATGACAACATCCAAGTAGCAGAAGTGAAAACCGTTTACGTTAAGAATATGATGTGGAATATCAGAACCGTTGCTGGTGAACATGATCCTTCTTATGATAGGGACACTTGGTTTTTGAAATTTACCTATGATCTTAATGAAGAGAAAAGATGGAAACATTTTTCTAGATGCAAGAGTCCACTAATAGTATTTGCAATACTATTGGCACATTTAGCTATGGCGGGAGAAGGAGAGGAGGCAACGCGGTCAAGGCGATGCATCGGAAGAGAGAGAGACGACCGGGCAAGCGAGGGCTTTTCGGTTGCCGCGAGTCCGTATGCGCCCACATTTAATACTAGCGGGGAATGAAGGGTCTACCCTTTGTCGAGCTTTGAAACTCGACATAGGAAGCCCAACCATCAAATAACCGTTGCAACGTTTCGCGTTGGCCAGCCTTTCAGATCTATGTTGAGTTTTTCTCCGGGTGCTCATCATAGATGTGCCCCTTGGAATTCCATAATAAGAAAAGAAAAAAAAGAAAAAAACATTGCTGATTTTTTGTTAGTGAGAACCCAACAAAGGGCAACATGAGACAAAGGAGACGGTATTTACCCAGGTTCGGACCCTCTTGATGGAGGTAAAACCCTACGTCCTGCTTTGTTTGTATTGATGATGGTGTATCGAGTACACAGTTGATCTACCTCAAGATCGTATGTAGTGGTCTAAACCCTAAGAGCTATGCTTGTATGATGATATGATCTATGATGATCTGATTGTGCCTAATGACTAGCCTGGCCTCGGCTTATATAACACACCAGAGGCCTAGGATAACAAGAGTCCTAGTCAGCTACGTCGGTGGAGAGGAGTCCCTGTCTTGATCATCAAGTCTTGTGGAATCTTCCTCGTATGCATCATGGGGTGTCCGAACTAGCCCATTAGTGAACCGCCTTGGGGGTCCTTGGCCCGACCCACTGGTCGGAAGGTGACGTGGTGAATACCCCCTAGTCTAGGACACCATTAGTAGCCCCCTGAACCGGTCTTCAAGTTGGGGATGCTCCTCGGTTCTTCCGAACTGTTCTTTGTCTTCACCCGTCGGCCTTGAAAACTGGTTCAACAAATATTCCCATCTCCAATCTTTGAGGATCGCCGAGGTGAATCCAAAGAGTTCACAAGTCGGGCATCCGAGGAGCCCCTTTAATTTCTTGGCTTTTATCAATGCCTTGTTAATTTTTACACCACACCTCGGGTTTGAAGTGTTTCCCGCGCGACGGTGCACACTTGCGTCCGAACTCCAATGCCGAACTAGATCCGAGGTGTCTTTTTGCAGTCGAGCTCTAACAATGGTCGGCATTCGAGGTGTTATAGATTACCTCGGTCTTGAAAAAGTTGAAGGAGTTTATCCAAGCTTAATGTCGGGAATAATCTTTCATGGAGCCAACCATTCACATCCGAGCTTTATGCCGAACTGCTTCTGAGGCGTCTCCGATCTTGAGCTTTATGTCGAACTGCTTCTGAGCTCCAACGTCGGACTACATCCAAGCTCCAACGATGATGAGTGTCCGAGGTGTCATAAATTACCTCGGTCTTTAAAAATTGAAGGAATTCAACCGAGCTTATGTTGGAAATATGCCCTAGAGGCAATAAATAAAGTGTTTATTATTATATTTCCTTGTTCATGGTAATCGTTATTGTCCATGCTATAATTGTGTTGATTGGAAACTAAATACACGTGTGGGCATATAGACAACACTATGTCCCTAATATGCCTCTAGCAGACTAGCTCGTTGATCAAAGATGGTTAAGGTTTCCTAGCCATGGACATGAGATGTCATTTGATAACGGGATCACATCACTGGCAGAATGGCGTGATAGACAAGACCCAAACTACAAATGTACCATATGATCGTGTCAGTTCATTGCTATGTTTTTTTGCATGTCTCTGTTCCTATGACCATGAGATCATGCAACTCACTAACGCTGGAGGAGTACCTTATGTGTATCAAACGTTGCAACGTAATTGGGTGACTATAAACATGCTCTACAGGTATCTCCGAGGGTGTTTGTTGAGTTGGCATGGATCAACACTGGGATTTGTTGCTCCGTGTGACAGAGAGGTATCTCAAGGCCCACTCGGTAATACAACATCACAATGAGCCTTGCAAGCAATGTGACTAAGTTTTATCCATGTTATCTTGTATTACAAAATGAGTAAAAGAGACTTGCCGGTAACAAGACTGAACTAGGTATGAAGATACCGACAATCGAGTCTCGGGCAAGTAACATACTGAAGAACAAAGTGAACAACATACGGGATTGTCTAAATCCTTGACATAGAGGTTCGCCCGATAAAGGTCTTCGTAGAACATGTAGAACCAATATGGGCATCTAGGTCCCGCTATTGGTTATTGACCGTAGAGGTGTCTCGGTCATGTCTACATGGTTCTCGAACCCGCGGGGTCTGCACACTTAAGGTTCGGTGACGTTTTGGTATGGATGAGTTATATATGCTGGTGACCGAAGGTTGTTTGTGTTGGAAATATGCCCTAGAGGCAATAAATAAAGTGTTTATTATTATATTTCCTTGTTCATGATAATTTTTTATTATCCATGCTAGAATTGTATTAATTGGAAACATGGATACATGTGTGGATACATAGACAAACACAATGTCCCTAGTATGCCTCTAGTGAACTAGCTCGTTGATCGAAAGATGGTTAAGGTTTCCTAGCCATGGACATAAGATGTCATTTGATAATGGGATCACATCATTAGGAGAATGATGTGCTGGACAAGATCCAAACTACAAACGTAGCTTATGATCATGTCAGTTTATTGCTACTGTTTTCTGCATGTCAAGTATATGTTCCTATGACCATGAGATCATGCAACTCGCGGACATAGGAGGAGTGCCTTGTGTGTATCAAACATCGCAACGTAACTGGGTGACTATAAAGGTGCTCTACAGGTGTCTCCGAGGGTGTCTGTTGAGTTGGCATGGATCAATACTGGGATTTGTTACTCCGTGTGACGGAGAGGTATCTCAGGGCCCACTCGGTAATACAACATCACTATAAGCCTTGCAAGCAATGTGACTAAGTGTTAGTTATGGGATCTTGTATTACGGAATGAGTAAAGAGACTTGCCAGTAACGAGGTTGAACTAGGTATGGAGATACCGACGATCAAATCTCGGGCAAATAACATACCAAAGAACAAAGGGAACATCATACGGGATTAACTGAATTCTTGACATAGAGGTTCGACTGATAAAGATCTTCATAGAATATGTAGGAACCAATATGGACATCCAGGTCCCGCCATTGGTTATTGCATAGAGGTGTCTCGGTCATGTCTACATAGTTCTCGAACCCGCAGGGTCTGCACACTTAAGGTTTGATGATGTTTCGGTAGTATAGAGTTATGTATGGTGGTGACCGAAGTTTGTTCAGAGTCCCGGATGAGATCTAGGATGTCACGAGGAGCTCCGGAATGGTCTGTAGGTAAAGATTCATATATAGGAAGTCCTATTTTGGTCGCCGGAAAAGTTTCGGGCTCATCGATAGTGTATCGGGAGTGCCGGTAGTGTACCGGGAGGCCTCCGGGAGGGGTATTTCGACCCAAGAGGCTTCATGGGCTGTGGGAGAGTGAATATCAGACCTTAGTGGGCTGGTATAAACTCCCACACAAGGCCCATGTGGCTGGAGAAGAAAACCCAATAGGAAAAGGTGGAAAAAGAAGGGGAAAAAAGGACGAATCCTAGTCCTACTAGGTTTGGAGGAGAGTCCTCCAATCCTAGTTGGTTCGGCCGACTCCTATACGAGCCTTGGCCCTTGCGCCAGCTTCCCCTCCTCTCCTCCTATATATACTGGTGGATTTTAGGGTTTTGCACTAGCTTTTACAGCCACGTGCTACCCGTTCTTCCAGTGCATAGTTTCTCCTCTAGATCGGATTTCTGCAGTGCTTAGGCGAAGCCCTGCCAGAATTGCTCCACCACCATCGCCGGAGCACCGTCACGCTTCCGGCGAACTCTTCTACCTCTCCACTCTCTCTTGCTGGATCAAGATGGCGGAGATCATCATCAAGCTGCACGTGTGCTAAACGCGGAGGTGTCGTCCGTTCGGCGCTAGATCGGAAGGATCGTGATCAAGTTCGTGGGACGGATTGTGATCAAGTTCGTGGGACGGATCATGATCAAGTTTGCGGGACAGATCGTGATTGGATCGTGGGACGCTCAGCGATTTGGATCGCGAAGACGTTCGACTACACCAACCGCGTTTCTTAACGCTCCCCACTTAGCGATCTACAAGGGTATGTAGATCCACTCTCCCTCTCGTAGATGCTCATCACCTAGGATAGATCTGCATGTGCGTAGGAAAATTTTTGTTTCCCATGCAACGTTCCCCAACAGTGGCGTCATGAGCTAGGTCTATGTGTTGATGAGATCTCGAGTAGAACACAAAAGGTTTGTGGGCGTTGATGCTTAGATTGCTTCCTCCCTTGGTCGGATTTTGGTTCAGCGGTATTGTGAGATGAAGCGGCCCGGACCAACATTACTCGTACGCTTACGAGAGACCGGTTCCCTCGACCGCAACTTGTTGCATAGATGGCTTGCGGGTGACAGTTTCTCTCACTTTAGTTGGATCGGATTCGACAAAGGCGGTCCTTGAGAAGGTTGAAAAGCAAATTATGTATCAACATTGTGCTTTATGCGTAGGTGAGAATCGTTCTTGCTAGAAACCCGTAGCAGCCACGTAAAACATGCAACAACAATTAGAGGGCGTCTAACTTGTTTTTGCAGGGTATGTTGTGATGTGATATGGCCAATTACATGATGTGATATATGTGATGAATGAGATGATCATGTGATGTATAGAATTTCACGACTTGCATGTTGATGAGTACGGCAACCGGTAGGAGCCGTAGGGTTGTCTTTAATTATTGTATGACCTGCGCGTCAATCATTAAGCGCTATGTAATGCTTTACTTTATCGCTAAACGGTAGCAATAGTAGTAGAAGCATGCAGGGCATGACAACCCCGATGGCGACACGTTGATGGAGATCAAGATGATGGAGATCATGGTGTAGTGCCGGTGACGATGGAGATCATGCCGATGCTTTCAAGATGGAGATCTAAAGCACAAGTTCATGGCCATATCATGTCACTTATGAATTGCATGTGATGTTAATCCTTTTATGCACCTTGTTTTGCTTAGTACGACGGTAGAATTATAAGGTGATCCCTCACTTAAATTTCAAGATAAATCGTGTTCTCCCTGAGTGTGCACCGTTGCGAAAGTTCGTCGTGTTGAGACACCACGTGATGATCGGGTGTGATAGACTCTACGTTCACATACAACGGGTGCAAGCGAGTGTTGCACGTGCAGAACACTCGGGTTAAACTTGATGAGCCTAGCATGTACAGACATGGCCTCGGAACAGAAGAGACCGAAAGGTCGAACATGAGTCATATAGTAGATATGATCAACATAATGATGTTCACCATTGAAGCCACCTCAACTCACGTGATGATCGGACTTGAGTTGGCGGATTTGGATCATGTGATACTCAAATGACCTGAGGGATGTCAATTTGAGTGGGAGCTTTAGTAATTTGATTAACTAAACTCATTATCTTGAACAATAGTCTAAGTAAACTTTGCATATTTATGTTGTAGATCAATGGCTCGCGCAGTAGCACCCCTGAATTTTAATGCGTTCCTAGAGAAAGCTAAGTTGAAAGATGATGGAAGTAGCTTTGTTGACTGGGCCCGTAATCTGAGGATTATCCTCACGGCTTCGCAGAAATCATATGTCCTTGATGCACCGCTTGGTGACCAACCAGAAGACATGACCTCTGAAGACGTTAAGAACGCTTGGGAGGCATGTACTGGAGATTACTCAATAGTTCAGTGTGCAATATTGTATGGATTAGAACTAGGACTTCAAAGACATTTTGAACGTCATGGAGCATATGAGATGTTCCAGGAGTTGAAGTTTATCTTTCAGAAGAACGCCCGGATCGAGAGGTATGAAACCTCCGATAAGTTCTATGCTTGCAAGATGGATGAGAACGGGTCTATCAGTGAACATATACTCAGAATGTCTGGGTATTCAACTCGTCTAGCGTATTTGGAAATTGCCCTCCCGCCAGAAGCGATCACTGATAGAGTTCTTCAATCACTGCCACCTAGTTACAAGAGCTTTGTGATGAACTATAACATGCACGGGATGAACAAGTCAGTCGCCGAGCTGTTTGCGATGCTAAAAGTCGCTGAGTCTGAAATCCCGAAAGAACATCAAGTGTTGATGGTCAATAAAACCACTAGTTTCAAGAAAAATGGCAAAGTCAAGGGCAAGGGAAAGAAGGGTAAAACCAAGAAGGATGGCAAAGCAGTTGCTACTCCTGTAAAGAAGCCCAAGCATGGACCCAAGCCAGAAACTGAGTGCTTTCATTGCAAGGGAACTGGTCATTGGAAGCGGAACTGCCCCAAGTACATGGCTGACAAGAAGGCGGCCAACGACAAACAAGGTATATATGATATACATGTTATTGATGTGTACCTTACTAGCTCTCGTAGTAGTGCCTGGGTATTTGATGCCGGTTCGGTTGCTCACATTTGCAACTCAAAGCAGGAACTACGGAATAAACGAAGGCTGGCAAAGGACGAAGTGATGATGCGCGTGGGAAATGGTTCCAAGGTTGATGTGATCGCCGTCGGCACGCTCTCTCTTTGATTACCATCGATATTAGTGATGAGCCTGAATAATTGTTATTTAGTGCCTGCGTTAAGCATGAACATTATATCTGGATCTTGTTTATTGCGAGACGATTACTCATTTAAATCAGAGAATAAAGGTTGTTCTATTTATATGAGTAATATCTTTTATGGCCATGCACCCAATGTTAGGGGTTTATTCATATTAAATCTTGATAGTGATGACACACATGTTCATAACATTGATGCCAAAAGATGTAGAGTTGATAATGATAGTACCACTTTCTTGTGGCACTGCCGTTTAGGTCATATTGGTGTAAGACGCATGAGGAAGCTCCATGTCGATGGACTTTTGGAGTCACTTGATTTTGAATCACTTGACACATGTGAACCATGCCTCATGGGCAAGATGACTAAAACGCCGTTCTCTGGAACAATGGAACGGGCGAGTGACTTATTGGAAATCATACATACTGATGTGTGCAGTCCAATGAATGTTACAACATGGTGGATATCGTTATTTTCTCACCTTCACTGATGACTTAAGTAGATATGGGTATATTTACTTAATGAAACACAAGTCTAAAACGTTTGAAAAGTTCAAGCAATTTTAGAGTGAAGTTGAGAATCATCGTAACAAGAAGATTAAGTTCCCGCGATCTGATCGAGGAGGTGAATATCTGAGTTATGAGTTTGGCAGTCACTTAAGACAGTGTGGAATTGTTTCACAGTTGACACCGCTCGGAACACCACAGCGTAATGGTGTGTCCGAATGTCGTAATCGAACCTTATTAGATATGGTGCGTTCTATGATGTCTCTTGCTGATTTGCCACTATCGTTTTGGGGTTATGCATTAGAGACAGCTGCATTCACTTTAAATAGGGCACCATCAAAATCCGTTGAGACGACGCCATATGAACTGTGGTTTGGCAAGAAGCCAAAGTTAGCGTTTCTTAAAGTTTGGGTATGTGATGCTTATGTCAAAAAGCTTCAGCCTGAAAAGCTAGAACCCAAAGCGAAGAAATGCGTCTTCATAGGATACCCGAAAGAGACAGTCGGGTATAGCTTCTATCTCAGATCCGAAGGCAAAGTGTTTGTCGCTAAGAATGGAACATTTCTTGAGAAAGAGTTTCTCTCGAAAGAATTGAGTGGGAGGAAAATAGAGCTTGATGAGGTTATTGAACCTTTAATTCAACTAGAAAGTAGCGCAACACAGAAAGATGTTTCTGTGGAACCTACGACGGTAGAAGAGGAAGTTAATGATGTTGATCGTGAAGCTTCGGATCAAGCTGCTATTGAACCTCGTAGGTCGACAAGGCCGCGTACTACCCCTGAGTGGTACGGCAACCCTGTCTTGGAGGTCATGTTGTTGGACAACAATGAACCTACGAGCTATGGAGGAGCAGTAATGGGCCCAAATTCCGAGAAATGGTTAGAGGCCATTAAATCCGAGATGGGATCCATGTATGAAAACAAAGTATGGACTTTGGAAGTATTACCTGAAGGGCGAAAGGCCATTCAGAACAAATGGATCTTTAAGAAGAAGACAGACGCGGACGGTAATGTCACCGTCTATAAAGCTCGACTTGTGGCAAAGGGTTTTTCACAAGTTCAAGGAGTTGACTATGATGAGACTTTCTCACCCGTAGCGATGCTTAAGTCTGTCAGAATCATGTTAGCAATAGCTGCTTATTTTGACTATGAAATTTGGTAGATGGATGTCAAAACAACGTTCCTCAACGGGTTCCTTGAGGAAGAGTTGTATATGATGCAACCCGAAGGTTTTGTCAATCTAGAGAATGCTGACAAAGTTTGGAAACTCCAGCGATCCATTTATGGACTGGTGCAAGCATCTCGGAGTTGGAATAAGCGCTTTGATGAGGTGATCAAAGCGTTTGAGTTTATACAAGTTTACGGAGAAGCTTGTATTTACAAGAAAGTGAGTGGGAGTTCTATAGCATTTCTAGTATTATATGTGGATGACATATTGCTGATGGAAACAATATAGAAATGCTGGAAAGCATGAAGGAATATTTGAACAAGAGTTTTTCAATGAAGGACCTAGGAGAAGTTGCTTTCATATTAGGCATTAAGATCTATAGAGATAGATCGAGACGCTTAATAGCACTTTCAACAGAGCACATACCTTGATAAAGTTTTGAAGAAGTTCAAAATGGATCAGTCCAAGAAGGGGTTCTTGCCTATGTTACAAGGTGTGAAGTTGAGTAAGACTCAATGCCCAGTAACTGCAGAAGATAGAGAAAAGATGAGTGTCATCCCCTATGCTTCAGCCATAGGCTCTATCATGTATGCAATGTTGTGCACAAGACCCAATGTTAGCCTTGCCATAAGTATGGCCAGAAGGTTTCAAAGTGATCCTGGAATGGAGCACTGGCAAGCGGTCAAGAATATCCTTAAGTACCTGAAAAGGACTAAGGAAATGTTTCTCGTTTATGGAGGTGATGAAGAGCTCGTCGTAAAGGGTTACGTCGATGCAAGCTTTGACACTGATCCGGATGACTCTAAGTCGCAAACCGGATACGTATTTATTCTTAACGAGGGAGCGGTAAGCTGGTGCAGTTCCAAGCAAAGCATGGTAGCTGATTCTACGTGCGAAGTGGAATACATCGCAGCCTCGGAGGCGGCGAAGGAAGGTGTCTGGATGAAGCAATTCATGACAGATCTTGGAGTAGTGCCCAGTGCACTAAATCCAATGAGCCTGTTATATGACAACACTCGTGCCATTGCTCTAGCCAAGGAACCAAGGTTTCACAAGAGGACCAGACATATAAAGCGACGCTTCAACTCCATTTGATATTATATCGAGGAGAAGGACATAAATATTTGCAAAGTGCACACGGATCTGAATGTTGCAAACCCGTTGACTAAACCTCTTCCAAGAGCTAAATATGATCAATAGCAGAACTGCATGGGTGTTCGATTCATTACAATGTAAATCACATAGTGATGTGAGCTAGATTATTGAGTCTAGTGCAAGTGGGAGACTGTTGGAAATATGCCCTAGAGGCAATAAATAAAGTGTTTATTATATTATTTCCTTGTTCATGATAATTGTTTATTATCCATGCTAGAATTGTATTAATAGGAAACATGGATACATGTGTGGATACATAGACAAACACAATGTCGTATGCCTCTAGTGAACTAGCTCGTTGATCGAAAGATGGTTAAGGTTTCCTAGCCATGGACATGAGATGTCATTTGATAACGGGATCACATCATTAGGAGAATGATGTGATGGACAAGACCCAAACTACAAACGTAGATTATGATCGTGTCACTTTATTGCTACTGTTTTTTGCATGTCAAGTATTTGTTCCTATGACCATGAGATCATGCAACTCACGGACATCGGAGGAGCGCCTTGTGTGTATCAAACGTCGCAACATAACTGGGTGACTATAAAGGTGCTCTACAGGTGTCTCCGAGGGTGTCTGTTGAGTTGGCATGGATCAATACTGGGATTTTTTACTCCGTGTGACGGAGAGGTATCTCAGGGCCCACTCGATAATACAACATCACTATAAGCCTTGCAAGCAATGTGACTAAGTGTTAGTTATGGGATCTTGTATTACGGAACGAGTAAAGAGACTTTCCAGTAACGAGGTTGAACTAGGTATGGAGATACCGATGATCGAATCTCGAGCAAATAACATACCGAAGAACAAAGGGAACATCATACGGGATTAACTGAATCCTTGACATAGAGGTTCGACCGATAAAGATCTTCGTAGAATATGTAGGAACCAATGTGGACATCCAGGTCCTGCCATTGGTTATTGACCATAGAGGTGTCTCGGTCATGTCTACATAGTTCTCGAACCCGCAGGGTCTGCACACTTAAGGTTTGGTGACGTTTCGGTAGTATAGAGTTATGTATGGTGGTGACCGAAGTTTGTTCGGAGTCCCGTATGAGATCCCAGACGTCACGAGGAGCTCCGGAATGGTCCGGAGGTAAAGATTCATATATAGGAAGTCCTGTTTTGGTCGCCGGAAAAGTTTCGTGCTCATTGATAGTGTACCGGGAGGCCTCTGGGAGGGGTATTTCGACCCAAGAGGCTTCATGGGCTGTCGGAGAATGAATATCAGCCCTTATTGGGCTGGTGGAAACTCCCACACAAGGCCCATGTGGCTGGAGAAGAATACCCAATAGGAAAAGGTGGAAAAAGGAAAAAAAATAGGACGAATCCTAGTCCTACTAGGACTCTCCTCCAATCCTAGTAGGACTAGGATTCGTCCTATTTTTTTTCCTTTTTCCACCTTTTCCTATTGGGTATTCTTAGTTGGTTCGGCCGACTCCTATTGGAGCCTTGGCCCTTGCGCCAGCCTCCCCTCCTCTCATCCTATATATACTTGTGGATTTTAGGGTTTTGCACTAGTTTTTACAGCCACGTGCTACCCGTTCTTCCAGTGATAGTTTCTCCTCTAGATCGGATTTCTGCAGTGCTTAGGCGAAGCCCTGCTGGAATTGCTCCACCACCATCGCTGGAGCGCTGTCACACTGCCGGAGAACTCTTCTACCTCTCCGCTCTCTCTTGCTAGATCAAGACGGAGGAGATCGTCATCAAGCTGCACGTGTGCTGAACGCGGAGGTGCCGTCCGTTCAACGCTAGATCGGAAAGATCATGATCAAGTTTGTGGGACGGATCATGATCAAGTTCGTGGGACAGATCGTGATTAGGTTCATGGGACGGATCGTGATCAAGTTCGCGGGACGGATCGTGATCGGATCGCGGGACGCTCGGCAATTTGGATCGCGAAGACGTTCGACTGTACCAACCGCGTTTCTTAACGCTTCCCGCTTAGTGATCTACAAGGGTACGTAGATCCACTCTCCCTCTCGTAGATGCTCATCACCATGGATAGATCTGCGTGTGCGTAGGAATTTTTTTGTTTCTCATTCAACGTTCCCCACCAGTTTGGAGTCCCGTATGAGATCCCGCCGTTACGAGGAGCTCCGAAATGGTCTGGAGGTAAAGATTCAAATATAGAAAGTTCCGTGATGGTCACCAAAAAAGTTCGAGCGTCACCGGTAGCTTACCGAGGGTGTCGGAGGTGTTCTGAGGGTCTACCGAAAGGGGCCTCTAGCCCCGGAGGGGCCACATGGGCTGAGAGGGGTGCGCACCAGCCCCTGGTGGGCTGGGCACAACTCCCACCTGTAGGAGATATGCCCTAGAGGCAATAATAAATGTTATCGATTATCTCTCTGTTCATAATTAGGTTTATGTTCCATGTTATAACTGCTATGGTTCTCGAGTCTACATTAACCATGAGGCTCGGAGGAAGACTCATATGCACGTGTGGAATAATAAACGGTAAAATGTATTCCTAGTCTGGCCTCTAAGACTAGCTCAAGTGTTGCATGATGGTTCTGTTTTCCTAATCATGGGCATGTCTATGCCAGCAACTTTGAGGGCACAATGTTAGAAGAACATTTGTGTTGAATCGACCCAAATTGATGTTATGCTATGAGATACATTCGTCACAAGTTAATGGTTAATAACACAGAGATGGTTATGTTGGAAATATGCCCTAGAGGCAATAATAAATTAGTTATTATCATATTTCCTTGTTCATGATAATCGTTTATTATCCATGCTATAATTGTATTGATCGGAGACTTAGATGCATGTGTGGATACATAGACAAAACCATGTCCCTAGTATGCCTCTAATAGACTAGCTCGTTGATGAAAAGATGGTTAAGGTTTCCTAGCCATGGACATGAGATGTCATTTGATAACGGGGTCACATCATTAGGAGAATGATGTGATGGATAAGACCCAAACTACAAACATAGCATATGATCGTGTCAGTTTGTTGCTACTGTTTTCTGCATGTCAAGTATATGTTCCTATGACCATGAGATCATGCAACTCACGGATATCGGAGGAGTGCCTTGTGTGTATCAAACGTCGCAACGTAACTGGGTGACTATAAATGTGCTCTACAGGTATCTCCGATGGTGTCTGTTGAGTTGCCATGGATCGAGACTGGGATTTGTTACTCCGTGTGACGGAGAGGTATCTCAGGGCCCACTCGATAATACAACATCACAACAAGCCTTGCAAGCAATGTGGCTAAGTGTTAGTCACGGGATCTTGTATTACGGAACGAGTAAAGAGACTTGCCAGTAATGAGGTTGAACTAGGTATGGAGATACCGACGATCGAATCTCGGGCAAGTAACATACCGAAGAAGAAAGGGAACGTTATACGGGATTAACTGAATCCTTGACATAGAGGTTCGACCGATAAAGATCTTCGTAGAATATGTAGGAACCAATGTGGACGTCCAGGTCCTGCCATTGGTTATTGACCGTAGAGGTGTCTCGGTCATGTCTACATAGTTCTCGACCCCGCAGGGTCTGCACACTTAAGGTTCGGTGACGTTTCGGTAGTGTAGAGTTATGTATGGTGGTGACCAAAGTTTGTTCGGAGTCCCGGATGAGATCCCGGACGTCACGAGGAGCTCCGGAATGGTCCATAGTTAAAGATTCATATATAGGAAGTCCTAGTTTGGTTTCCGGAAAAGTTTCGGGCTCATCGGTAGTGTACCGGGAGTGCAGGTAGTGTACCGGGAGTGCCGGTAGTGTACCGGGAGGCCTCCGGGAGGGGTATTTCGACCCCAAGAGGTCCATGGGCTGTGGGAGAATAATAACCAGCCCTTAGTGGGCTGGGAAAACAGCCACAAAGGCCCATGGCGCAGGAGAGAAAGTCCTAAAGCAAAAAGTGGAAAATCAGCCAATAGGAGGCAATCCTACTCCAACTAGGATTGGAGGTGAAGTAGGATTGCTTCCCACCTCCTATTTCGGCCGACCCAAAGGCTTTGGCTGCCTCTCCTCTCCTCTCCTCCTATATATACTAGTGGATTGGGTGGTTTTTGGACAGAATTTCCGGCCACGTGCTACCCGTTCCACCGGTGCATAGTTTCTCCTCTAGATCGGTTTTCTGCAACGCTTAGGCGAAGCCCTGCCGGAATTGCTCCACCACCATCACCGGAGCGTCGTCATTCTGCCGGTGAACTCTCTCTCCTCTCCACCTCCTCTCGTTGGATCGAGACGGTGGAGATCGTCATCAAGCTGCACGTGTGCTGAACGCGGAGGTGTCGTCCGTTCCGCGCTAGATCGGAAGGACCGTGATCGAGATCGCGAGATGGTTCGTGATGAGATCGCGGAACGGATCGTGATGAGTTCGCGGGACAGATCGTGATCAAGATCGTGAGACGGATCGTGATGAGATCGTGGGACGGATCGTGATGAGTTCACGGGACGGATCGTGATTGGATCGCGGGACGGATCGTGATGAGATCGCGGGACGCTTGGCGATTTGGATATCGAAGATGTCCGACTACACCAACCGCGTTTCTTAACGCTTCCCGCTTAGCGATCTACAAGGGTATGTAGATCCACTCTCCCTCTCGTAGGTGCTCATCACCATGGATAGGTTTGCGTGTGCGTAGGAAATTTTTTGTTTCCCATGCGACGTTCCCCAACAGGTTAATGTTTGCATGATTCCTCAGACCATGAGAGTATCGAGTTTCTGCATGCTTGCTTCATGAACTTTGGGGTTTGTTAAACGTCATTCATAAATGGGTGGCTATTACGGCGGCTTACGGGTTCATGGAAAAGTATGTCAAGTAACTTGATAGATCAAGATTGGGATTTGCTCCTCCGGCGATGGAGAGATATTCTTGGGCCCTCTCAGTGTTACGGTATCCATCATCGTCTGGCCAGACACAGTGTGATTTGATCACAGGGATGCCGGAACACGAAAACGAGAAAAGAGAACAAAACCGGTAATGAGGTAACTTGCATA
This sequence comes from Hordeum marinum, assembly GCA_022496015.1. NCBI lineage: Eukaryota > Viridiplantae > Streptophyta > Magnoliopsida > Poales > Poaceae > Hordeum > Hordeum marinum. The sequence continues at coordinate 426,405,369 of CM039675.1, forward strand.
GTGGGCAAGTCATTGATCCATGGGGATGTTGAATATCTCACCTCGGGTGTTTGTAACATATCGCGAAGCAACAGGAATATCTCACGGCAACTGGAGGTTCACTCGAATTTGCATTCGTGTGGGTATAGGGGTCAATATGGGTGTCCACGGCTCCGATGCTGATCATTGGTCGGAAAGTGTTCCGGTCATGTCTATACTTCACCGAATCTATAGGGTCACACGCTTAAGGGTCATCTATCTACTGAATACTAGACAAGGAGTCCGAGAGAAAGTCATTGGAAAAGTTTCGGAGACAACGGAAATGTGTTGGAGAGAACACCGAAAAAGTTTCAGTAAAACTGAAAAGTTGTTTCGGATAAACCATTGATCATAAAAGGTTTCGTCAAGCACCGGGAATGTTTTGGAGGTTGCCAAATTGGTTTGGTAATTTCTGGAAATTTTGCGGAGAAAAAACCGAAAAAAGGTTTTCGGAGCTGCCGGAATTTTTTACCTGGTAAATGAAGATGGTTTTAAATTAAACCACCATACCAGAAATGTTCCGGAGCATGTCCAAATAATTTGAGAGGGTGCCGGAAATGTTTTGGGACCTTCCGGAATTTTTTAGGAGTAATAGTCGTGGAAAACATCTTATCCCAGCGTGAGGCGACAAGATCCCACATTACGTGGGGGCTGCTTTGGGGCTGTTTTTGGGGGCACCCCCTTTAGGGGGCAGCCCCCTTGTGGCTGGACAAAGTGTTGGGGGGCCCCATTGTGGGGGGAATCCCCCACAAAAGGTGGAGAGTGTTGGGAGAAAGGTGGGGGCCCATTGGGAAACACCATGAACAAGGGAACATGTTTTCTCCATGTTTGGTGGGAACATGTTTTCCTTGTTTGGTGGGTGCATGTTTTGTGGGCTGAATTTCAGCCCCCCTCACCCCTTCCACCACTCTATAAGGAGTTGGAGAGGAGCTCTCCATCCTCACTCCAACTCTCTCACACAAGCCATGTTGGGGAACGTCGCATGGGAAACAAAAAAGTTTCCTACGCACACGCAGATCTATCCATGGTGATGAGCATCTACGAGAGGGAGAGTGGATCTACATACCCTTGTAGATCGCTAAGCAGGAAGCGTTAAGAAACGCAGTTGGTGTAGTCGAACATCTTCGCGATCCAAATCGCCGAGCGTCCCGCGATCACATCACAATCCATCCCGCGATCCAATCACGATCCGTCCCGCGAACTCATCACGAACGGTCTCGTGATCTTGTTCACGGTCCTTCCGATCTAGCGCCGAACGGACGACACCTCCGCGTTCAGCACACGTGCAGCTTGATGACGATCTCCACCATCTTGATCCAGCAAGAGGAGGTGGAGAGGAAGAAGAGTTCACCGGCAGCGTGACGGCGCTCCCGTTATGGTGGTGGAGCAATTCCGGCAGGGCTTCGCCTAAGCACTGCGGAAATCCAATCTAGAGGAGCACCGGCGGAACGGGTAGCACGTGGCCGTAAATTATGTCCAACAACCCTCTATTCCACCAGTATATTTAGGAGGAGAGGAGAGGCAGACTTGGCGCAAGGGCAAGGCCCTCTAGGAGTCGGCCGAGCCAAAGGAGGAGTCGTACTCCTCCTCCACTCCTAGTAGGAGTAGGACTCTTCCTTTTTTGCCTTTTTTTCCACTCTATTTCCTTTGGGACTCTTCCCCCAGCCGCATGGGCCTGTTGTGGCTATTCCACCAGCCCACTAAGGGCTGGTTAATATTCTCCCACAGCCCATGAAGCCTCTTAGGGTATTCTATGAAGATGCATTTGTCCGCTTTGGGTTCGAGCTCATTAGGCGAAAACATTTTCCACACAAGCGTCGCAGCCCCAAACATTAAGAAATAATAGCTTAGGTTTCTATCAAACCATAGTTCACACGGTGTCATCTCAACGGATTTAGATGGTGCCCTATTTACAGTGAATGTTGTTGTCTCTAATGCATAACCCCAAAATTATAGTAACAAAACGATAATAGACATCATAGCACGCACCATATCCAATAGAGCACGACTATGACGTTCGGACACACCATCACACTATGGTGTTCCAGGTGGCATGAGTTGTGAAACAACTTTCACATTGTCTAAAGTTGTATGCCAAACTCGTAACTTAGACATTCACCTCCACGGTCATATCGCAAACATATTTATCTTCTTGTCACGATGATCTTAAACTTCACTCTGAATTTGCTTGAACCTTTCAAACAATTTAGACTTGTGTTTCATTAAGTAAATATACACTATATCTACTCAAATCATCAGTGAAGGTAAGAAAATAACGATATCCACCGCACGCTACAAGACTCATTGGATTGCATACATCAACATGGATCATTTCCAATAAATCACTTGCCCGCTTCATCAAAACAGAAAACGGGGTCCTTAGTCATCTTGACCAAGAGGCATGGTTCGCATGTCTCAACCGATTCGAAATCAAATGAGTCGAATGATCCATTAGCATGGAGTTTCTTCATGCGTTTTATACCAATATGGCATTTAGCGGCAGTGCCACAAGTATGTGGTACTATTATTATTAACTTTGTATCTTTTTGGCATCAATGTTATGAACATGTGTATTACTATGATCAAGTTTCAACAAACCATTCTTACTGGGTGCATGACCATTGAAGGTATTATTCATGTAAATAGAATAACCATTATTCTCTAACTTAAATGAATAACCGTGTTGCAATGAACATGATCTAATCACGTTCATGCTCAACGCAAAAAACACCAAATAAAATTTATTTTAGGTTCGTCACTAATCTCGAAGGTAGAGAGAGCGTGTGATGTTGATCACATCAACCTTGGAAACATTTCCAACACACATCATCACCTCACACTTAGCTAGTTCTCCGTTTATTTCATAGCTTTTATTTCGAGTTACTAACATTTAGCAACCGAACCGGTATCCAATACCCAGGTGCTACTAGGAGTACTAGCAAGGTACACATCAATAACACGTATATCAAATATACTTCTGTTGACGTTTGCCAGCCTTCTTATCTACCAAGTATCTAGGGTTGTTCCGTTTCAGCGACCGCTCTCCTCATAATCGAAGCACTTAGTCTCGGGTTTGAGTTCAACTTTGGGTTGCTTCACTGGAGCAGCAACTGACTTGCTATCCATGAAGTTTCCCTCCTTGCCCTTGCCCTTCTCGAAACTAGTGGTTATACTAACCATCAACACTTGATGCTCCTTCTTGATTTCTACCTTCGCGGTGTCAAACATCGTGAACAGCTCAAGGATCATTCATTCTATCCCTGGCATTTTATAGTTCATCGCCAAGTTCTAGTAGCTTAGTGAAAGTGACTTGGAGAACTATATCAATCACTATCTTATCTGGAAGATGAACTCCCACTTGATTCAAGCGATTGTAGCACCCAGACAATCTGAGCACATGCTCAACGATTGAGCTATTCTCGTTCATCTTGCAGACAAAGAATCTTGTTGGAGATCTCATATCTCGCAACACGGGCACGAGCCTGAGATCCTAATTTCAGCTCTTAGAACATCTCATATGTTCCGTGACGTTCAAAACGTTTCGAAGCCTCAATTCTAGGCCATAATGCATGACGCACTAAACTATCAAGTAGTCATCAGCACGTACCTTTCAGATGTTCACAACATCTATAGACGGCGCTAGAGGGGTTGGCGCACCGAGCGGTGCATTAAGGACATAAGCCTTCTATGCAGCAATGAGGACAATCCTCAGATCACGGAGCCAGTCCGCAATATTGCTACCATCATCTATCAACTCTATTTCTCTAGGAACATATAAAATTTAAAGGGAGCTACAACGTGAGCTAGTAATCTACAACATAATTTGCAAAGACACTATTGACTATGTTCATGATAATGCGTTCAATTAATCATATTACTTAAGAACTCCCACTCAAATTGACATCCCTCCGGTCATCCGAGTGATACATGATCCAAATTCACCAACTCAAGTCCGATCATCACGTGAGTTGAGGTGGTTACAATGGTGAACATCATCATGTTGATCATATCTACTATATGACTCATGTTCGACCTTTCGGTCTCTTGTGTTCTGAGGCCATGTCTGTACATGCTAGGCTCGTCAAGTTTAACCCGAGTGTTCTGCGCGTGCAACATTGGCTTGCACCCGTTGTATGTGAACGTAGAGTCTATCACACCCGATCATCACGTGGTGTCTCAACACGACGAACTTTCGCAACGGTGCACACTCGGGAAGAACACAATTTATCTTGAAATTTAAGTGAGCGATCGCCTTATAATGCTACCGTCGTACTAAGCAAAACAAGGTGCATAAAAGGATTAACATCACATGCAATTCATAAGTGACATGATATGGCCATGAACTTGTGCTTTAGATCTCCATCTTGAAAGCACTGGCATGATCTCCATCGTCACCGGCACGACACCATGATCTCCATCATCTTGATCTCCATCAACGTGTCGCCATCGGGGTTGTCACGCCCTGCAAGCTTCTACTACTATTGCTACCATTTAGCGATAAAGTAAAGCATTACATAGCGCTTAATGATTGACATGCAGGTCATACAATAATTAAAGACAACCCTATGGCTCCTGCCGGTTGCCGTACTCATCGACATGCAAGTCATGAAATTCTATACATCACATGATCATCTCATACGTCACATATATCACATCATGTAGTTGGCCATATCATATCACAACATACCCTGCAAAAACAAGTTAGACGTCCTCTAATTGTTGTTGCATGTTCTACGTGGCTGCTACGGGTATCTAGCAAGAACAATTCTCATCTACGCAAAAACCACAACGATGATACACTAGTTGCTTTTCAACCTTCTCAAGGACCGCCTTTGTCGAATCCGATCCAACTAAAGTGAGAGAAACTAGCACCCGCAAGCCATCTATGCAACAAGTTGCGGTCGAGGGAACCGGTCTCTCGTAAGCGTACGAGTAATGTTGGTCTGGACCGCTTCATCTCACAATACCGCTGAACCAAAATCCAACCAAGGGAGGAAGCAATCTAAGCATCAATGCCCACAAACCTTTTGTGTTCTACTCGAGATCTCATCTACACATAGACCTAGCTCTGATACCACTGTTGGGGAACGTCGCATGGGAAACAAAAAAATTCCTACGCACACACAGATCTATCCATGGTGATGAGCATCTACAAGAGGGAGAGTGGATCTACATACCCTTGTATATCTCTAAGCGGGAAGCGTTAAGAAACGTGGTTGGTGTAGTCGAACATCTTCGCGATCCAAATCACCGAGCATCCCGCGATCACATCACGATCCGTCCCGCGATCCAATCATGATCTGTCCCGTGAACTCATCACGATCCATCCTGCGATCTCATCACGATCCGTCCCGCGATCTCATCATGATCCGTCCCGTGAACTCATCACGAACGGTCTCGTGATCTTGTTCACGGTACTTTCGATCTAGCGCCGAACGGACGACACCTCCGCGTTCAGCACACGTGCAGCTTGATGACGATCTCCACCATCTTGATCCAGCAAGAGGAGGTGGAGAGGAAGAAGAGTTCACCGGCAGCGTGACGGCGCTCCGGTGATGGTGGTGGAGCAATTCCGACAGGGCTTCGCCTAAGCACTGCGGAAATCCAATCTAGAGGAGCACCGACGGAACGGGTAGCACGTGGCCGTAAATTATGTCCAAAAACCCTCTATTCCACCAGTATATATAGGAGGAGAGGAGAGGCAGACTTGGCGCAAGGGCAACGCCCTCTAGGAGTCGGCCGAGCCAAAGGAGTAGGAGTCCTACTCCTCCTCCACTCCTAGTAGGAGTAGGACTCTTCCTTTTTTGCCTTTTTTTCCACTCTATTTCCTTTGGGACTCTTCCCCCAGCCATATGGGCCTGTTGTGGCTATTCCACCAGCCCACTAAGGGCTGGTTAATATTCTCCCACAGCCCATGAAGCCTCTTGGGTCGAAATACTCCTCCCGGAGGTCTCCCGGTACACTACCGGCACTCCCGGTACACTACCGATGAGCCCGAAACTTTTCCGGCGACCAAACTAGAACTTCCTATATATGAATCATTACCTCCGGACCATTCCAGAGCTCCTCGTGACGTCCAGGATCTCATCCAGGACTCCGAACAACCTTCAGTCACCACCATATATAACTCTATACTACCGAAACGTCACCAAACCTTAAGTGTGCAGACCCTGCGGGTTCGAGAACTATGTAGACATGACCGAGACACCTTTACGGTCAATAACCAATAGCGGGACCTAGATGCCCATATTGGTTCCTACATATTCTACGAAGATCTTTATCGGTCGAACCTCTGTGTCAAGGATTCAGTTAATCCCGTAAGATGTTCCCTTTGTTCTTCGGTATGTTACTTGCCCTAGATTAGATTGTCGGTATCTCCATACCTAGTTCAACCTCGTTACCGGAAAGTCTCTTACTCATTCCGTAATACAAGATCCCGTGACTAACACTTAGTCACATTGCTTGCAAGGCTTGTTGTGATGTTGTATTACTGAGTGGGCCCTGAGATACCTCTCTGTAACACGGAGTAACAAATCCCAGTCTTGATCCATGCCAACTCAATAGACACCCTCGAAGATACCTATAGAGTACCTTTATAGTCACCCAGTTATGTTGCGATGTTTGATACACACAAGGTACTCCTTCGGTGTCAGTGAGTTGCATGATCTCATGTTCATAGGAACATATACTTGACATGCAGAAAACAATAGCAATAAACTGACACGATCATATGCTACGTTTGTAGTTTGGGTCTTGTCCATACACCATTCTCCTAATGATGTGATCCCGTTATCAAATGACATCTCATGTCCATGGCTAGGAAACCTTAACCATCTTTGATCAACGAGCTAGTCCATTAGAGGCACACTAGGGACATGGTTTTGTCTATGTATCCACACATGCATCTAAGTCTCCGATCAATACAATTTATAGCATGGATAATAAACGATTATCATGAACAAGGAAATATGATAATAACTAATTTATTATTGCCTCTAGGGCATATTTCCATCAAGCCATGCATGATCTAGCATTCTCTCTCCCTCCCATGAAATAGTTTCGTAGAGCCGAAAGGCTGTCTGGGTTCCGGTAGGAACTAGTTCTGGACGGCAAAGCCGTGTCGGATAGATGACACCATAGGGTGCCTCCACCCTAGGGTTGGTGCCACCTTGCCTTTGGTGGCAAGCCACCCTAGGGCGCCTCCACCCTTGGCCACCGCCCCAAGGGGGAAACCCTAGGGGTTGGGCGCCTCTCCCCTCCCACTATATATATGAGAGATGGAGGAGGGCAGCCGCACCTCAAGCCACAGCGCAGCCCTTCCTCCCTCTCTGATAGCGTCTCCTCTAGTAGATTGATTCGGTGACGCTTAGCGAAGCTGTGCCGGATCAACTCCACCACCACCGTCGTCACGCTGTCGTGCTACCGGAGAACCCATCTACCTCTCCGCTTCCTCTTGCTAGATCGAGAAGGCGGAGATCGTCATCGAGCTTTACGTGTGCTGAACATGGAGGTGTCGTTCGTTCGGCACTTGACCGGGAGTTCGTGGGACGGCTTGCAATTTGGATCGCGAAGACGTATGACTACATCAACCGCGTTCTTTAACGCTTCCGCTTAGCGATCTACAAGGGTATGTGGATCCAATATCTCCTCTCGTAGATGCTCATCTCCTAGATTGATCTTGGTGAAGCGTAAGATTTTTTTTGTTTCCCATGCAACGTTCCCCGACAGTGGCATCATGATCTAGGTCTATGTGTAGATGAGATCACGAGTAGTACACAAAAGAGTTTCTGGGCGTTGATGCTTAGATTGCTTCCTCCCTTGGTCATGTTTTGATTCAGCGGTATTGTGGGATGAAGCGGCCCGGACCAACCTTACTCGTACACTTGCGATAGACCGGTTCCATCTACTGACGTGTAACTCTGTTGCACAAAGATGGCTGGCGGGTGTCTTTCTCTCCCACTTTAGTTGGATCGGATTAGACAAAGGCGGTCCTTGAGAAGGTTGAAAGGCAATTTGAGTATCACCGTTGTGGTTTATGCGTAGGTGAGAATTGTTCTTACTAGATACCCATAGCAGCCACGTAAAACATGCAACAACAATTAGATGACGTCTAACTTATTTTTGCAGGGTATGTTGTGATATGACATGGCCAAACACATGATGAGATATATGTGATGTATGAGATGATCATGTTTTGTATAGAATATCACGACTTGCATGTCAATGAGTACGACAACCGGCACGAGCCATAGGGTTGTCTTTAATTATTGTATGACCAGCGTGTCAATCATTAAGCACTATGCAATGCTCTACTTTATCTCTAAGCGGTAGCAATAGTAGTATGAGCATGGTGGGCGCGACAACCCCGATGGTGACACAATGATGGATATCATGGTGTTATGTCGGTTATGATGGAGATCATGCCGGTGTGTTGACACTTGATTTTGGCACGATGCAAAATGCAATAAAGATGGACTCAAACGAAAAGGTTTTTTCTATGAGAAAGTTCACATTGCCGAGTGAAACAACCTTGATGTTTAGGCCATCAGCATTCGGCATCATTTCAAGGGCCAAATCACACTTGGATTGTCATGTAGATTTTCTAAGTGCTTTTTTCTCTATTACGCCTCCAAGACAACCTCGAATAAAGGAATGTTCTACATGGATTGTATTTGTCTCATCGAGCTGACTGGTTTTGGTATATAAATCATCTCAATCTAAGGTCGTATGCAAAAGTTAGAGCAATCATAGTGCAACCCTACCACAAAGCAAAATGTGGCGTAGGAGATCAAACACATGTCTGATGGGTCGCGCGAGTCATTCGGCCCTCAAGACTTCCTCAGATGGAAAAACTTACAACATGAAAAAGTGTTGCGTCATCGAGATGATTGATTTTGATATATAAATATTCTCAATCCGAGGTCGTATGCAACCTGGAGAGCCAAACCAAAATCAGCCTGGAGTTTCAGTCGGGATTTCCGAGTGAAAGTTTGCTGACCCAGGGAAACGTTTGCCATCCGATCGAGTGAAAAGTTTTCTGTCCGGCCAAGTGAAATTACCATCCGAGTGAAAATCGCCAGCCGAGTGCAATTGCCATCCGAGTGAAAATCACTGTCCGAGTGAAAAAATATCGGTCGAGTGAAAGTTTCGGTCGAGTGAAAGTTTAAAATGGCCTCGTATGGAAAAGTGTTCAACATGAAAGTTGTTCGAAACATCGAAACGGTCAGTCCAGTCTGCTACGTGATCGAGTCTGATTCGAAATTAAAGATGACCTCATGGAGTATTCAAGATGGATTTATTTGGGAAAGTGATCAACATATGGATTGTTGGCCTCGTCGAGCCACACAAAATTGATGTTTGGACCATCTCCATCGAAGGTCATATGCAGATTTCACGGCCCATGCAAGAAGCAAGACAGAAGATTGGACCAGATTTGGCCTGAATCCGAGTGGAACTAGGACTAGGACTCTAGGACGTGAATTGATGTAATTTTCTTGTAAGGAAAGCCTAGATGAATCCTTTGCTTGTACGGGAAGTCCAGCCGCCTCTTATATATGTTGGGGGTGACGGCCGATTGAACAACGCACAATCGAACAAATCAATCTATACTACTTTTTCATCTACGTTCTTCATTTTTCTCTCGTTCTTCGCTGTTCTTTGTTTGAGAGCTGCGAAAACCGAGGCTCTAGGGGCGAGCGAATTGACCTAGGTCAGCCATAGCCGCCACACTCCCTGACGGGGTCCCTCCTGGGCGTGCGGGGTTTCGGGTCTACAAAAGCGTCCGCCGACTGTCTTGCGTATCGCGCTGCCGGACGGACCTCCTTCAACGTAGGCTACAGTGCATCACCCCCGGCGTCGAGGGTACACAGTGACGTGTTCATGTGTCAACACACTTTTTGGCGACTCCGCTGGGGATCCAAGATCAATCATCCTCATCAACCATCATGTCTGATCTTCACAAGCCATCTGAGATAGATGCCGATAACATCATTAAGCCCAAGCTTGATGAACTATCGGCTGATCATCGCCAATCTTATGAGGAGTAAAAGAAGGCACGTGAAGAGAAGGAGTTGCAAGAGTTCCTTGGAAACTTCAAGAAAGTTGCCAAGGCAATATCACTCCGATTGGAGAAATCAAGTTCCCTCCTTTTCAAGCCGAGCAGGTTAAACTTCCTGTAAGTACTACCTTTTCTCCCGAGCAGTGGGCTCTGATTGAGAGTCATATTGCCGATGGTAATAATTTGGTCTATCAAACTTTCATAGAAAATACCAATGCACAGAAAAATATGCCTCAATCGTCTAGTGGTAATATTGGTGTGGTTGCTAGTGTAGGAAACCCTAATCTGTCTTTACCTCTTTCATCGGCACCTCCCATGCCTATGAATTACTATCCTACCCACACCAATCAAATTGTGGCTGCACCCGCTAATTCCATCATGAGCATGCCAAGTTCGGTACCTATACTAAACCAAGCTATACCTGTAGGTGCAAGCAATCGGCCACAGCTGAACTATGGTTCGGCATATGTGCCACAGTTCCTGCCTACTGCTAGTAATTCTACTCCTCCCATCCCACAACATCAAGCTTCACCGTCTACTGCGGATGATACTTTAGCTAGTTTTAGAGAGGAGATGGCTAAGATGCTTAGAGAGAATTTTGGAGTTGAGTTACCTCGGAATCAGATTTACCAAAAACCGTATCCCGAGTACTTTGACGCTATCCAATGCCCTCCGAGATATAAAATTCCAGATTTTGTTAAGTTCAATGGAGAAGGCACAAAAACTACATGGGAACATGTTAGTCAATACTTAGCACAACTGGGTGAAGCAGGCTCGCTGAATGAATTGGAAGTGCGCTTGTTTCCTTTATCATTAACTGGTACTGCTTTTTCATGGTTTTCTTCTCTACCACATGGTTCTATCCGTGTGTGGTCGCAACTGGAACAGAAATTTCATGATCACTTTTATAGCAGTGAAAACGAACTTAAATTATCACATCTTACGTTGGTTAAGCAGAAAAATGATGAATCGATCTCCGATTATGTCAAGAGATTTAGAGATACAAAGAACCGGTGCTATAGTTTGATCTTAACTGAGAGGGAGTTGGCTGACCTTGTGCTCAGTGGTTTGAAAACTCACATTAGGGAAAAGCTAGAAGGCTATGAGTTCTTAAGTGTCAATCAAGTCTTGCAAAAAGCTTTGGCTCAGGTGAGCTGGAGCAAAGATCTCAAAGAGATGCATAGATATAAAACTGACCGTCCTAAGATGAATATGGTTGAGTATGGTAGTGATCACTCGAACGATGAAGGTGATATGTATGTTGCTGAATTTGTTTGGCCGTCTAAGGCCAAACCGTTTACTTGCAATGATCTGAAACCGATTCATAAGAATCGTGATGAAGAGATAAAGTTTACTTTTAACATTGCTAAGTGTGACAAAAAAATTGGTGCTTTGCTGCAAGCTAAGGTCATTAGGATTTCTCACACTTTACCGTCGATTGAAGAGTTGAAATGGCGTGCTTATTGCAAATATCATAATTCTTTTTCTCATGCTACTAATGATTGCAATGTTTTCCGACGACAGATACAATCGGCCATTAATGACGGATGATTGAACTTTTCTGAGATGCAAGTTGATAAGCAACCTTTCCCAATGAACACTCTGGATTTGGAGGGGGAAAAGTTGGTCATTCGGCCAGAGGTAGCCGAATCGGCTAATAAAACTAATGTCATCAATGGTGAGCCTAGGAAAAGGAAGGAAGACAGCAAGGTCTTGGGAAGGCAGGTTGTGCTTGACAAGCAACCCAATGGCAAGGAAGTAATCAAGATCACCATCAAGAATCCTGCACTCGGGGGGTAACCATAGGTGCAACAAGACACTCGTGTTAAATTTGTTAAACCCAAGAGTCCAGAAGTTGGCAAGTGGAAGAGGAATGAAGTTAAGGTACATCGTAAGCGAATCAAGCCAACTTTTGATATGCTACTGTCCAAATATGCAAATCAGTCGGACGGTTCTAGCTCTAATCGGTCATCGTACCTGAAGCAACCAAGGTCACCATTAGCTGATATGTTCAGTCGGTATGCAAAACCGACTGAATCAAGGATGCTGCTTCCACAAGAACAACGAAAAGTTGTTTGGGATCAACTTGGATACTCATATGAAAGCCGACTGAACATGGGTGTCCATTACTCGGCTGGTCAAAATATGCCTCCGAGTGGAAACTATCTGAGTGTAAAAATGCACTCGGGCGAAAGTTATCTGAATGAAAGAATACGGTCGAGTGAATAGTACGCAGTCAAACGTCCGAGTAGATTTCATCCGAATAAAAGGGTGCGCTCGAGTGAAAACTTCGTAGGCCAGAAAAGTCGACAAGAGTGGCGCGTCAAGTTGTCAAGTGTTGCAGGAGTGGAGTTAGGGGAGGGCAAGGAAAATATCAATGACGACTCACTCATCTTGGGAAGTGAAACACTCACCATGCAACAGCCGACTGTGCATAGCAACCCTACTGAGCCGATACTTGTTATCGCGCCAAAGCACTAGACCAATGATCATGAAGCATGTACCAACCAAGTGAAGCCAATTGATCCTAAATACACTCGGCGAAGGTGGTGTTCCAGGGCTAACGAAGACACAAAATAGGAAATTACAGAGGTTGAGGAATCAAGAGATGACAGAACAAGAGGCTGAGAAGCAAAGGGACGAGTTGTTCAATGTCACTCGGCCCATGATATGAGCGAAGCAGGTGTGGAAGCCTAAACCAATGCAAGACATAGTGGCTTCTACATCTATCACAACAGCAATTATGCCATCAAAAGAGGACGATGTAGCTATGGCATTGTCTCAGTCACCTGTTACTTCTCCTTCACTCGGACAGAATTCAGATTCGGTGGACGCGCGCGAGGAGGAAGATGATCTGTTGGACTATGAGTCTACACCGGTTCATGAAGGTATGGATATCAATATGGTGTATTACTTACCCGCTGAATTCCGTGTTGTAGATGAAGAAGGGGAAGTGGCTCAGTTGGATTTTGGCCCCAAAAATGCAATATTCGAGAAGCCAAAAGAATCAGTGACGCACTTGAAGCCATTGTACCTTAGAGGTCATATCAATGGATCGCCACTCACTCGGATGCTTGTTGATGGTGGTGCTGTGGTGAATCTCATGCCCTATTCGGTCTTCAAGAAATTGGTTTTGCCTGATGATGAATTAATCAAGACCAATATAGTGCTTAATGGGTTTGAAGGCAAATTGAAAACTGAAGCCAAAGGTGTGATGTATGTGGATCTTACAGTCGGGAGCAAAACTTTGGCTACTGCATTCTTTGTTGCTGAGGTGCAAGGTAACTACAACGTCATACTAGGCCGTGATTGGGTTCATGCAAACCAGTGCGTACCATCTACCATGCACCAGTTTTTGATCCAGTGGGTTGATGATGAAGTGAAAGTCATTCATGCGGATAACTCGACTTGTGTTGCTTTGGCCGATGCATTGGTGGATTGGCAACATCCCAATGCTACTTGCTTGACGGGACGCGACTTGTCAGAGTTTGATTTCCTTAGCGCAACGAAGAATGGCTTTGTGCCCGTCTCTTTAAAGACGATTAGTGGCAATCGACTCCAAGGTATGATATGTTTAAATGGATTCTAATTCTGAGTGGTTGCAGAAACGTCTTGCAAAATATCGGTCTAGTGAGAACGATATGTATGAATCCGTAGAGGAGTTGGATGACATGGATAAGTTAGGACATGGTTTTCAATCGGCAGATCCATTAGAAGAAATAGATATAGGGGATGGTTCAGTGATGGGGAACGTCGCATGGGAAACAGAAAATTTCCTACGCACACGCAAGATCTATCCATGGTGATGAGCATCTATGAGAGGGAGAGTGGATCTACATACCCTTGTAGATCGCTAAGTGGGAAGCGTTAAGAAACGCGGTTGGTGTAGTCGAACGTCTTCGCGATCCAAATCGCCAAGTGTCCCGCGATGTCATCACGATCCGTCCCGCGATCCAATCACGATCTGTCTCGCGAACTCATCACGATCCATCCCGCGATCCAATCACGATCCGTCCCATGAACTCATCACGATCCATCTCGCGATCTTGATCACGGTCCTTCCGATCTAGCGCCGAACGGACGGCACCTCCGCGTTCAGCACACGTATAGCTCGATGACGATCTCTGCCTTCTTGATCCAGCAAGAGGGAGTGGAGAGGTATACGAGTTCACTGGCAGCATGACGGCACCGCGGTGATGCTGGTGGAGCAATTCCGGCAGGGCTTCGCCTAAGCACTCAGAAATCCGATCTAGAGGAGAAACTATGCACTGGAGGAACGGGCAACACGTGGCTAAAAATTATGTGCAAAAAACCCTAAAACCTCCAGTATATATAAGAGGGAGGGAGGAGAGGACTTGGCGCAAGGGCCAAGCCTCCTTGGGTCGGCCGAAGTGGGGAGGAGAGGAGGACTCCTCCTCCAATCCTAGTAGGACTAGGATTCCTTCCTTTTTTTGGCCTTTTCCCACCTTTTTCCCTTTGGGATTTTCTTCCCAGCCGCATGGGCCTTGTGTGGGACTTCAACCAGCCCACAAAGGTCTGGTATTTACTCTCCCACAGCCCATGTAGCCTCTTGGGTCGAAACACCCCTCCCGATGGTCTCCCGGTACACTCCCGGCACTCCCGGTACACGACCGATGAGCCCGAAACTTTTCCGGCGAGCAAAATAGGACTTCCTATATATGAATCTTTACCTCCGGACCATTCCATAGCTCCTCGTGATGTCCCAGATCTCATCCGGGACTCCAAACAACCTTTGGTCACCACCATACATAACTCTATACTACCGAAACGTCACCAAACCTTAAGTGTGCAGACCCTACGGGTTCGAGAACTATGTAGACATGACCGAGACACCTCTACGGTCAATAACCAATAGCAGGACCTAGATGCCCATATTGTTTCCTACATATTCTACGAAGATCTTTATCGGTCGAACCTTTGTGTCAAGGATTCAGTTAATCCCGTAAGATGTTCCCTTTGTTCTTCGGTATGTTACTTGCCCGAGATTCGATTGTCGGTATCTCCATACCTAGTTCAACCTCGTTACCGGAACTTCACGATCATACCGCGGACATTTTATCTTCTTGTCACGATGATCTTAAACTTCACTCTAAATTTGCTTGAACTTTTTCAAACAATTCAGACTTGCGTTTCATTAAGTAAATATACACTATTATCTACTCAAATCATCAGTGAAGGTAAGAAAATAACGATATCCACCGCATGCTATAAGACTCATTGGATTGCATACATCAACATGTATCATTTCCAATAAATCACTTGCCCGCTCCATCAAACCAGAAAACGAGGTCCTTAGTCATCTTGACCAAGAGGCATGGTTCGCATGTCTCAACCGATTCGAAATCGAATGAGTCCACAGATCCATCAGCATGGAGTTTCTTCATGCGCTTTATACCAACATGACATTTAGCGGCAGTGCCACAAGTATGTGGTACTATCATTATTAACTTTGTATCTTTTGGCATCAATGTTATGAACATGTGTATTACTACGATCAAGATTCAACAAACCATTCTCACTGGGTGCATGACCATTGAAGGTATTATTCATGTAAAAAAATAACCATTATTCTTTAACTTAAATGAATAACCGTGTTGCAATAAACACGGTCTAATCACGTTCATGCTCAACGCAAAACACCAAATAACATTTATTTAGGTTCGTCACTAATCCCGAAGGTAGAGAGAGCGTGCGATGTTGATCACATCAACTTTGGAAACATTTCCAACACACATCATCACCTCACCCTTAGCTAGTGCTTCGTTTATTCCATAGCTTTTATTTCGAGTTACTAACATTTAGCAACCGAACCGGTATCCAATACCCAGGTGCTACTAGGAGTACTAGCATGGTACACATAAATAACACGTATATCAAATATACTTCTGTCGACGTTGTCAGCCTTCTTATCTACGAAGTATCTAGGGTTGTTCCGCTTCAGCGACCGCTCTTCTCATAATTGAAGCACTTGGTCTCGGGTTTGGGTTCAACTTTGGGTTGCTTCACTGGAGCAGCAACTGACTTGTTATCCATGAAGTTTTCCCTCCTTGCTCCTGCCCTTCTCGAAACTAGTGGTTTGACTAACCATCAACACTTGACGCTCCTTCTTGATTTCTACCTTCGTAGTGTCAAACATCACGAACAGCTCAGGGATCATTAATTCTATCCCTGGCATTTTATAGTTCATCACCAAGTTCTAGTAGCTTAGTGACAGTGACTTAGAGAACTACATCAATCATTGTCTTATCTGGAAGATCAACTCCCACTTGATTCAAGCTATTGTAGCACCCAGACAATCTGAGCACATGCTCAACGATTGAGCTATTCTCTTTCATATGACATGCAAAGAATCTTGTTGGAGATCTCATATCTCGCAACACAGGCATGAGCCTGAGATCCTAATTTCATCTCTTAGAACATCTCATATGTTCTGTGACGTTCAAAACGTTTCGGATCCTCAATTCAAAGCCATAATGCATGAAGCACTAAACTATCAAGTAGTTATCAGAACGTGCCTGTCAGATGTTCACAACATCTACAAACAACGCTAGAGGGGTTGGCGCAACGAGCGGTGCATTAAGGACATAAGCCTTCTATGCATCAATGAGGACAATCCGCAGATCACGGAGCCAGTCCGCAATATTGCTACCATCATCTTTCAACTCTATTTATCTAGGAACATATAAAAATTCAAGGGAGCTACAACGTGAGCTAGTAATCTACAACACAGTTTGCAAAGACACTACTGACTATGTTCATGATAATGAGTTCAATTAATCATATTACTTAAGAACTCCCACTCAAATTAACATCCCTCCAGTCATTCGAGTGATACATGATCCAAATTCACCAACTCAAATCCGATCATCACGTGAGTTGAGGTGGTTTCAATGGTGAACATCATCATGTTGATCATATCTACTATATGACTCATGTTCGACCTTTCGGTCTCTTGTGTTCTGAGGCCATGTCTGTACATGCTAGGCTCGTCAAGTTTAACCCGAGTGTTCTGCATGTGCAACACTAGCTTGCACCCGTTGTATGTGAACATAGAGTCTATCACACCCGATCATCACGTGGTGTCTCAACACGACGAACTTTCGTAACGGTGCACGCTCGGGGAGAACACAATTCATCTTGAAATTTAAGTGAGGGATCACCTTATAATGCTACCGTCGTCCTAAGAAAAACAAGGTGCATAAAAGGATTAACATCACATGCAAATCATAAGTGACATGATATGGCCATGAACTTGTGCTTTTGATCTCCATCTTGAAAGCACCGGCATGATCTCCATTATCACCGGCAAGACACCATGATCTCCATCATCTTGATCTCCATCAACGTGTCGCCATCGGGGTTGTCGCGCCCAACATGCTTCTACAACTATTGCTACCGATTAGCGATAAAGTAATGCATTACATAGCGCTTAATGATTGACACGCAGGTCATACAATAATTAAAGACAACCCTATGGCTCCTGCCGGTTGCCGTACTCATCGACATGCAAGTCGTGATAATATATACATCACATGATCATCTCATACATCACATATATCACATCATGTAATTGGCCATATCATATCACAACATACCCTGCAAAAACAAGTTAGACATCCTCTAATTGTTGTTGCATGTTTTACGTGGCTGCTACGGGTATCTAGCAAGAACAATTCTCATCTATGCAAAAACCACAACGGTGATACACTAGGTGCTTTTCAACCTTCTCAAGGACCGCCTTTGTCGAATCCAATCCAACTAAAGTGAGAGAAACTGGCACCCGCAAGCCATCTATGCAACAAGTTGTGGTTGAGGAAACCGGTCTCTCGTAAGCGTACGAGTAATGTTGGTCCAGGTCGCTTCATCTCACACTACCGATGAGCTCGAAACTTTTCCGGCGACCAAAATAGGACTTCCTGTATATGAATCTTTACCTCCGGACTATTCCGTAGCTCCTCGTGATGTCTAGGATCTCATCCGGGACTCCGAACAACCTTCGGTCACCACCATACATAACTCTATACTATCGAAACGTCACCAAACCTTAAGTGTGCAGACCCTGCGGGTTCGAGAACTATGTAGACATGACCGATACACCTCTACAGTCAATAACCAATAGTGGGACCTGGATGCCCATATTGGTTCCTACCTATTCTACGAAGATCTTTATCGGTCGAACCTCTATGTCAAGGATTTAGTTAATCCCGTAAGATGTTCCCTTTGTTCTTCGGTATGTTACTTGCCCGAGATTCGATCGTCGGTATCTCCATACCTAGTTCAACCTCGTTACCGGCAAGTCTCTTTACTCGTTTTGTAATACAAGATCCCGTGACTAACACTTAGTCACATTGCTTGCAAGGCTTGTTGTGATGTTGTATTACCGAGTGGGCCCTGAGATACCTCTCTGTCACACGGAGTAACAAATCCCAGTCTTGATCCATGCCAACTCTACAGACACCCTTGGAGATACCTGTAGAGTACCTTTATAGTCACCCAGTTACATTGCGATGTTTGATACACACAAGGCACTCCTCCGGTGTCAGTGAGTTGCATGATCTCATGGTCATAGGAACATATACTTGACATGCAGAAAACAGTAGCAATAAACAGACACGATCATATGCTACGTTTGTAGTTTGGGTCTTGTCCATACACCATTCTCCTAATGATGTGATCCCGTTATCAAATGACATCTCATGTCCATGGCTAGGAAACCTTAACCATCTTTGATCAACGAGCTAGTCTATTAGAGGCATACTAGGGACATGGTTTTGTCTATGTATCCACACATGCATCTAAGCCTCCGATCAATACAATTGTAGCATGGATAATAAATGATTATCATGAACAAGGAAATATGATAATAACGAATTTATTATTGCCTCTAGGGCATATTTTCCAACATTCAGTTCCTAGGCCGACGTTTGTAAACAAGAATTTGAAAGACGATCATAAAGCTGAGTTGATCGGGCTATTGAAAGAATATGTTTGTTGCTTTGCAGGGGAATATCATGAGATGTCGGGTTTAAGCCTAGAGCTAGTGGAGCATCTGTTACCTATAAAGGCCAATTTTAGACCTTACAAACAATCAGCCAGAAAATTTAATCCAAAAACATATGACCGGATCAAGGAGGAGATCGGTC
Source organism: Hordeum marinum (assembly GCA_022496015.1). Taxonomy (NCBI): domain Eukaryota; kingdom Viridiplantae; phylum Streptophyta; class Magnoliopsida; order Poales; family Poaceae; genus Hordeum; species Hordeum marinum. The sequence goes on from CM039675.1 coordinate 426,424,608, forward strand.
GGTTGCTCAAAGCTAATTTCCTTCGGCCTTGCAGGTATGCCGAGTGGATTTCTAACATTGTGCCAGTAGAGAAGAAGGGCTCTGGCAAGATAAGGGTGTGCATTGATTTTAGAGATTTGAATAGAGCTACACCCAAAGATGAGTACCCCATGCCAATAGCCGACATGCTTATTAATGATGCTTCTAGACATAAGGTTATTAGCTTTCTTGATGGTAATGCGGGTTATAATCAATTTTTATGTCCGAAGAGGACATGTCCAAGACAGCCTTTCGTTGCCCTGGTTTCCTTGGTTTATTCGAGTGGACAGTGATGACATTCGGATTAAAAAATGCTGGTGCCACATATCAAAGGGCTATGAATTTAATTTTCCATGATTTACTCGGAATTATACTTGAAGTCTATATTGATGATATTGTTGTCAAATCGGATGCTTTTAAGTCTCATTTGGCCGATTTGCGTTTAGCTTTTGAAAGAATGAAAAAATATGGACTGAAGATGAATCCTTTGAAGTGTGCATTCGGCGTGTCGGCTGGAAAGTTATTGGGTTTCATTATTCATGAGAATGGCGTAGAAATTGATTCCAAAAAGATAGAAGCTATACAAAAAGTGGAGGCTCCAACGTGTAAGAGGGATATGCAAAAATTCCTTGGCAAGGTCAATTATTTGAGAAGGTTCATCGCTAATTTGTCAGGGAAGGTTGATGCATTCACTCCTATCCTTTGGTTAAAGAATGATGCTGATTTTACTTGGGGGCAAAACAGCAAGAGGCATTCGACATGATCAAGACTTATTTGAGCACTCCTCCGGTGATGAAAGCACCCAAACATAAGGAACCCTTTAAGCTTTACATTACAACAGAGGAAGGTGTTATTGGTGTTGTATTGACTCAAGAAACTGAAGGAAGAGAGCATACTATTACATATTTGAGTTGACGCTTATTGAACGCCGAGACAAGGTATACATTTATTGAAAAATTATGCCTCTATTTATATTATGCTTGCACAAAACTAAGACATTACCTAGTGCCGAGTGCTTGCATAGTAGCTTGTCAAACCGATGTCATTAAGTACATGTTGCATAGGCCAATTCCTAGTGCTAGAATTGGCAAGTTGGCTTACGCTTTAATTGAATATGATTTGGCTTATGAATATCTAAAATCCATGAAAGGCCAAATTGTTGCTAATTTTATTGTTGAGCATCGGATTAATGACAAGCATGATGTTGATATAAACCTTGTCTCATTAGTGCGATGGAGGTTATATTTTGATGGTTCAGTTTGTAGCAATGGCCAAGGTGTTGGTATTGTTTATATATCTCCTCATGGTGCTGTTTTTTAAGCCTCATGCCGACTAGAATATTTTTGCACAAATAATCAAGCCGAATATGAAGCATTGTTATTCGGTTTAGAGATGTTGCTCGCTATAGGTGCTACACATGTTGAGGATTTTGGTGATTCATTATTAGTAGTGCAACAAGTTTCCAGAATCTTCAATGTTTAGACGAATCACTTAATGTTTATCTTGATAAGTGTCTAGATGCGATTTCTACTTTGGATTATTTTAGCGTTTCTCATATATCTAGACGTGACAATTGGAGAGCAAATGAGTTGGCACAACAAGCATCCGGCTATCATATTGATCATGGCATGTTTCATATTTCTCAGAAGCCGATGTCTTGTCTTATATGGGAGAGGCCGAACTAGAGCCCACTGGTTCGGCCACTAACAATAAATCTAGTACAGGTGAAAATAATGACTAGAGGAAGCCCATAATTGATTACTTGTGCAATCCGAGTGAAAGGGTGGACAGGGCTATTCGGCGTATGGCTTTCAAATATACGATGAGAGATGATGGTCTTTATCGCCAAAAGGTTGAAGATGTTCTTTTGAAGTGTTTGGACGAAGGCCAAGCAAGAGTTGCTATGGGAGAGGTACATGAAGGTATTTGTGGTACTCATCAGTTGGCACCCAAAATGAAATGGCTCTTATGACGTGCTGGATTTTATTGGCCGACTATGATCAATGATTGCTTCAGGTATTATAAAGGGTGTGAAGCTTGTCAAAAATTTGGTGATATTCAGTTGGCTCCCGCTGCTATGTTGCATCCTATCATCAAGCCGTGGCCTTTTAGAGGATGGGGTTTAGACTTCATTGGACAAATTCATCCATCTTCTTCAAAGGGGCATCTGTTCATGTTGGTGGCAACCGATTATTTCACTAAATGGTCTGAAGTAGTACCTCTCAAGAACATGACACATACAGAGGTAATTCAATTCATAACCGAACACATTATTCATAGATTCGGCGTTCCTCAGACATTAACTACAGATCAAGGTTCATCTTTCATGTCACATCAAGTTAGAGAATTTGCCGAATCATACAACATAAAGTTGCTCAATTCATCTCCGTATTATGCCCAAGCTAATGGACAAGCTGAGTCTAGCAACAAAATATTGATTAAGCTCATCAAGAAGAAAATTGAGGATAATCCAAGAAAATGGCATGAGTTGTTGTCTGAGGCTTTATGGGAACATAAAATCTCAAGGCATGGTGCTAAGAAGGTAACTCCATATGAGCTAGTATACGGTCAAGAGGCTGTTTTACCTATGGAGGTAAATTTGAGTGCTTTGAGAATAGCCAAACAAAATGATTTATCGGTAGTGGACTTTTATGATTTGATGATGGACAATATTGATGAGGTTGCTGATAAGCGTTTGGCTGCATTAAAAGCCATAGAGAAGGACAAATTGAGGATAGCAAGAGCTTACAATAAAAAGGTCAAGTTGAAGAATTTTCAAGTTGGCGATCTTGTGTGGAAGGTAATTCTGCTGATTGGTTCTAGAGATAGAATTTCGGGATGTGGTCTCCAAACTGGAAAGGTCCTTTCAGGATTGCAAGAATAGTTCCTGGAAATTCATATTTAGTGGAATCCATACAAGGAGTATTATTACCTCGAGCTCTCAATGTCAGATATCTGAAGAAGTACCACCCGAGTGTGTGGCAAGAAGCCTAATTAGGCAATGGCCGATATATGATTATCGCCCTTAGCATAAACATGGGCGATACATAATTATCGCCCTGAGGAATATAGATGGCCGATGGAGTGTTGACATCGTCCTTCGAACGAACATAGTGCAAATTATTTTTTGGCATGCTAGCTTTGCCGGAAAAACATGGGGGCATGTGTTAACACCTGATTTTGGCACGGTCTAAAATGCAATAAAGATGGACTCAAACGAAATAGTTTTTTCTACGAGAAAGTTCAAACAACCTTGATGTTTAGGCCATCACCATTCGGCATCATTTCAAGGGCCAAATCACACTTGGATTGTCATGTAGATGTTCTGAGTGCTTTTTCGTCTATTACGCCTCCAAGACAACCTCGAATGAAGGAATGTTCTACATGGATTGTCTTCTTCTCATTGAGTTGATTGGTTTTGGTACATAAATCATCTCAATCTGAGGTCGTATGAAAAAGTTAGAGCAACCAGAGTGCAGCCCTACCACAAAGCAAAATGTGGCGCGGGAGATCAGACACATGTCTGATGGGTCGCGCGAGTCATTCGGCCCTCAACACGTCCTCGGATGGAAAAACTTACAACATGAAAAAGTTTCGCGTAGTCGAGGCGATTTATTTTGATATATAAGTATTCTCAATCCGAGGTCATATGCAACCTGGAGAGGCAAAACAAAATCAGCCTGGAGTTTCACTCGGGATTTCCGAGTGAAAGTTTGCTGACCGAGGGAAACGTTTGTCGTCCGGTCGAGTGAAAAGTTTTCTGTCCGGCCAAGTGAAATTACCATCCGAGTGAAAATCGCCAGCCAAGTGGGATTGCTGTCCAAGTGAAAATCGCCGTCCGAGTGAAAAGTACCGGTCGAGTGAAAGTACTGGTCGAGTGCAATTGCCGTCCGAGTGAAAAAATATCGGTCGAGTGAACGTTTAAAATGGCCTCGGATGGAAAAGTTTTCAACAAGAAAGTTGTTCAAAACGTCAAAACAGTCAACTTTTCTTTTAAGGTCATTATCATCTGAGATAGTATACGGACTGGAGAGACACTACAACACTCGGACAGTCCAGTCTGCTACGTGATCGAGTCCGATTCGAAGTTAAAGATGACCTCGTGGAGTATTCAAGATGGCTTTATTTGAGAAAGTGATCAACATATGGATTGTTGGCCTCGTGGAGGCACAAAAAATTGAATTTTGGACCATCTCCATCGGAGGTCATATGCAGATTTCACGGCCCATGCAAGAAGCAAGACAGAAGATTGGGCCAGATTTGGGCTGAATCCGACTGGAACTAGGACTAGGACTCTAGGACGTGAATTGATGTAATTATCTTGTAAAGAAAGCCTAGATGAATCCTTTGCTTGTACGGGAATTCCAGCCGCCTCTTATATATGTTGGGGGTGACGGCCGATTGAACAACACACAATCGAACAAATCAATCTATACTACTTTTTCATCTACGTTGTTCGTTTTTCTCTAGTTCTTCGATGTTCTTCATTTGAGAGCTGCGAATCCTGAGGCTCTAGGGGCGATCGAATCGACCTAGGGCAGCCCATAGCCGCCTCACTCCCTGATGGGGTCCCTCCCGGGCGTGCGGGGTTTCGAGTCTACAAAAGCGTCCGCCGACTGTCTTGCGTATCGCGCTGCCGGACGGACCTCCTTCGACGTGAGCTGCGGTGCATCACCCCCGACGTCGAGGGTACACAGTGACATGTTCGTGTGTCAACCCGGTGCTTTGGAGATGGAGATCAAAAGCACAAGTTCATGGCCATATCATGTTACTTATGATTTGCATGTGATGGTAATCCTTTTTATGCACCTTGTTTTGCTTAGAACGAGGGTAGAATTATAAGGTGATCCCTCACTTAAATTTTAAGATAAATTGTGTTCTCCCCGAGTGTGCATCGTTGCGAAAGTTCATCACGCCGAGACACCACGTGATGATAGGGTGTGATAAACTCTACGTTCGCGTACAAAGGGTGCAAGCCAGTGTTGCACATGCGGAACACTCGGCTTAAACTTGACGAGCCTAGCATATACAGACATGGCCTCAGAATATAAGAGACCGAAAGGTCAAACATGAGTCATATAGTAGATATGATCAACATGATGATGTTCACCATTGAAACCACCTTAACTCACGTGATGATGTTCAATGGCTTGCGCAGTAGCACCCCTGAATTTTAATGTGTTCCTAGAGAAAGCTAAGTTAAAAGATGATGGAAGTAACTTTGTGGACTGGGCCCATAATCCGAGGCTTATCCTCACGGCTTCCCATAAGGCTTATGTCCTTGATGCACTGCTTGGTGACCCACCCGCTCCCGTGTAATCCGAAGACATTAAGAACGCTTGGGAGGCATGTTCTGGAGATTACTCAATAGTTCAGTGCGCAATGTTGTATGGCTTAGAATTGGGACTTCAAAGACGTTTTGAACGTCGTGGAGCATATGGGATGTTCCAGGAGTTGGAGTTTATCTTTAATAAGAATGCCCGGATCGAGAGGTATGAGATCTCTGATAAGTTCTATGCTTGCAAGATGAAGGAGAACGAGTCTATCAGTGAACATATACTCAGAATGTCTGGGTATTCTACCCGTCTGGCGGAGTTAGAGATGCCCCTTCCGTCGGAGGCGATCACTGACAGAGTTCTTCAATCGTTGCCACCTAGCTACAAGAGCTTCATGCTGAACTATAACATGCACGGTATGAACAAGTCAGTCGCCGAGCTGTTTGCGATGCTAAAAGTTGTTGAGTCTGGAATCCAGAAAGAACATCAAGTGTTGATGGTCAATAAAACCACTAGTTTCAAGAAGAATGGCAAGGTCAAGAAGGGTATCTCCAAGAAATGTGGCAAAGCAGTTGCCCCTCCCGTGAAGAAACCCAAGGTTGGACCCAAGCCAGAAATTAAGTGCTTTCATTGCAAGGGAACAGGTCACTGGAAGTGGAACTGCCCCAAGTACCTGGCTGACAAGAAGGTGGCCAACACTAAACAAGGTATATATGATATACATGCTATTGGTGTGTACCTTACCAACTCTCGTTGTAGTACCTGGGTATTTGATACCGGTTTGGTAGCTCACATTTGCAACTCAAAACGGGAGTTACGGAATAGATGGAGGTTGGCAAAGGACAAAGTGACGATGCGCGTGGGAAATGGTTACAAGGTTGATGTGATCACCATCGGCACGCTCGCTCTTCGATTAACATCGAGATTAGTGATGAACCTGAATAATTGTTATTTAGTGCCTGCGTTAAGCATGAACATTATATCTGGATCTTGTTTATTGTGAGACGGTTACTCATTTAAATCAGAGAATAATGGTTGTTCTATTTATATGAGTAATATCTTCTATGGTCATGCACCCAATGTAAGGGGTTTATTCATATTGAATCTCAATAGTGATGACACACATGTTCATAACATTGATGCCAAAAGATGTAGAGTTGATAATGATAGTACCACTTTCTTGTGGCATTTCCGTTTAGGTCATATTGGTGTAAAACGCATGAAGAAGCTCCATGCTGATGGACTTTTGGAGTCACTTTATTTTGAATCACTTGACACATGTGAACCATGCCTCTTGGGCAAGATGACTAAAACCCCGTTCTCTGGAACAATGGAAATGGGCAAGTGACTTGTTGGAAATCATACATAATGATGTGTGCGGTCCGATGAGCATTGAGGCACACGGTGGATATCATTATTTCCTCACCTTCACTGATGACTTAAGTAGATATGGGTATATTTACTTAATGAAACACAAGTCTGAAACTTTTGAAAAGTTCAAGCATTTTCAGAGTGAAGTTGAGAATCATCGTAACAAGAAGATTAAATTCATGTGATCTGATCCAGGAGGAGAATATCTGAGTTATGAGTTTGGCAGTCACTTAAGACAATGTGGAATTGTTTCACAATTGACACCGCCTGGAACACCACAGCGTAATGGTGTGTCCGAACATCGTAATCGAACCTTATTAGATATGGTGCGTTCTATGATGTCTCTTGCTGATTTGCCACTATCATTTTGGGGTTATGCATTAGAGACATCTGCATTCACTTTAAATAGGGCACCATCAAAATCCGTTGAGATGACGCCATATGAACTGTGGTTTGGAAGAAGCCAAAGTTGTCGTTTCTGAAAGTTTGGGGATGTGATGCTTATGTCAAAAAGCTTCAGCCTGAAAAGCTGGAACCCAAAGCAGAAAAACGCGTCTTCATATGATACCCAAAAGAGACAGTTGGGTATACCTTCTATCTCAGATCCGAAGGCAAAGTGTTTGTCGCTAAAAACAGAACATTTCTTAGGAAAGAGTTTCTCTTGAAAGAATTGAGTGGGAGGAAGATAGAACTTGATGAGGTTGTTGAACATTTGATTCAACCAGAGAGTAGCGCAGTGCAGAAAGATGTTTCTGTGGAGCCTACGACGGTTGAATAGGAAGTTAATGATGATGATCATGAAGCTTCAGATCAAGTTGCTATCGAACCTCGTAGGTCGACAAGGGCACGTATTGCTCCTGAGTGGTACGACAACCCTGTCTTAGAGGTCATGTTGTTAGACAATGATGAACCTACGAGCTATGGAGAAGCGATGATGGGCACAGACTCGAAGAAATGGTTAGAGGCCATGAAATCCGAGATGGGATCCATGTATGAAAACAAAGTGTGGACTTTGGAAGTATTACCCGAAGGGTGAAAGGCCATTCAGAACAAATGGATCTTTAAGAGGGAGACGGATGCGAACGGTAATGTCACCGTCTATAAAGCTCGACTTGTGGCGAAGGGTTTTTCACAAGTTCAAGGAGTTGACTACGATGAGACCTTCTCACCCATAGCGATGCTTAAGTCCATCAGAATCATGTTAGCAATATCTGCATATTTCGACTATGAAATTTGGCGGATGGATGTCAAAACAACGTTCCTTAACGGTTTCCTTAAGGAAGAGTTGTATATGATACAACCGGAAGGTTTTGTCGATCCTAAGAATGCTGAAAAAGTTTGCAAACTCCAGCGATCCATTTATGGACTGGTGCAAGCAACTTGGAGTTGGAATCTGCGCTTTGATGAGGTGATCAAAATGTTCGGGTTTATACAAGTTTACGGACAAGCTTGTATTTACAAGAAAGTGAGTGGGAGCTCTGTAGCGTTTCTAATATTATATGTGGATGGCGTATTGCTGATTGGAAACAATATAGAAATGTTGGAAAGTGTGAAGGAATATTTGAACAAGAGTTTTTCAATGAAGGACCTAGGAGAAGTTGCTTTCATATTAGGCATTAAGATCTATAGAGATAGATCGAGACGCTTAATAGGACTTTCACAGAGCATATACCTTGATAAAGTTTTGAAGAAGTTCAAAATGGATCAATCCAAGAAGGGGTTCTTGCCTGTGTTACAAGGTGTGAAGTTTAGTAAGACTCAATGCCAAGTGACTACAGAAGATAGAGAAAAAATGAGTGCCATCCCCTATGCTTCAGCCATAGGCTCTATCATGTATGCAATGTTGTGCACAATACCCAATGTCAGCCTTGCCATACATATGGCTAGAAGGTTTTAAAGTGATCCAGGAAAGGAGCACTGGATGACGGTCAAGAATATCCTTAAGTACCTAAAAAGGACTAAGGAAATCTTTCTCATTTATGGAGGTGATCAAGAGCTTGTCGTAAAGGGTTAGGTCGATGCAAGCTTTGACACTGATCCGGATGACTCTAAGTCGCAAACCGGATACGTATTCATTCTCAATGGGGGAGCAGTAAGCTGGTGCGGTTCCAAGCAAAGCGTGGTAGTCGATTCTACATGCGAAGCGGAGTACATCACAGCCTCGGAGGCAACGAAGGAAGGTGTCTGGATGAAGGAGTTGATGACAAATCTTGGAGTAGTGCCCAATGCACTGAATCCAATGGCTCTGTTCTATGACAACACTGGCCAAGGAACCAAGGTTTCACAAGAGAACCAGACACATAAAGCGACGCTTCAATTCCATCCGCGATCACATCAAGGAGGAGGACATAAAAATTTGCAAAGTGCACATGGATCTGAATATTGCACACCTGTTGACTAAACCTATTCCAAGGGCTAAACATGATCAACACCAGAACTGTATGGGTGTTCGATTCATTACAATGTAAATCACATGGTGATGTGAGCTAGATTATTGACTCTAGTGCAAGTGGGAGGCTATTGGAAATATGCCCTAGAGTCAATAAATAAAGTGTTTATTATTATATTTCCTTGTTCATGGTAATCGTTTATTGTCCATCCTATAATTGTGTTGATTGGAAACTAAATACATATGTGGGTATATAGACAACATTATGTCCCTAGTATGCCTCTAGCAGACTAGCTCGTTGATCAAAGATGGTTAAGGTTTCCTAGCCATGGACATGAGATGTCATTTGATAACAGGATCACATCATTGGGAGAATGATGTGATGGACAAGACCAAAACTACAAACATAGAATATGATTGTGTCAATTTATTGCTATGGTTTTCTGCATGTCAAGTATCTGTTCCTATGACCATGAGATCATGCAACTCACTGACACCGCATGAGTACCTTGTGTGTATCGAACATCGCAATGTAACTGGGTTACTATAAAGATTCTCTACAGGTATCTCCGAGGGTGTATGTTGAGTGGGCATGGATCAACACTAGGATTTGTTGCTCCGTGTGACGGAGAGGTATCTTAGGGCCCACTCGGTAATACAACATCACAATGAGCCTTGCAAGCAATGTGACTACGTGTTAGACACGGGATCTTGTATTACGGAACGAGTAAAAGAGACTTGCTGGTAACGAGACTGAACTAGGTATGAAGATACGGACGATCGAGTCTCGGGCAAGTAACATACTGAAGAACAAAGGAACAACATACGGGAATGTCTGAATCCTTGACATAGAGGTTCGATCAATAAAGCTCTTCGTAGAACATGTAGGAACCAATATGGGCATCCAGGTCCCGCTATTGGTTATTGACCGTAGAGGTGTCTCGGTCATGTCTACACGGTTCTCGAACCCGTAGGGTCTGCACACTTAAGGTTCGGTGACGTTTCAGTATAGATGAGTTATATATGCTGGTGACCGAAGGTTGTTCGGAGTCCCGGCTGAGATCCCGGATGTGATGAGGATCTCCGGAATGGTCCGGAGGTAAAGATTCATATATTGGAAGTTTTGTGATGGTCACCGGAAAAAGTTCGGGCGTCACCGGTAGTGTACTGGGGGTGTCGGAGGTGTTCCAAGGGTCCACTGGAAGGGGCCTCCAGCCCCGGAGGGGCCACATGGGCTGAGAGGGGTGCGCACCAGCCCCTGGTGGGTTGGGCACAACTCCCACATAGGCCCATGCGGCTGGGGGGTTGGTGGGAGGGCCAACCCTAGGGTTGGCGCCACCTTGCCTTGGGTGGCAAGCCACCCTAGGGCGCCTCCACCCTTGGCCGCCGCCCCAAGGGGGAAACCCTAGGGGCTGGGTGTCTCTTCCCTCCCCCTATATATATGAGAGGGGGAGGAGGTCAGCCGCACCTCAAGCCACGGTGCAGCCCTTCCTCCCTCTCCGGTAGCCTCTCCTCTAGTAGATTGATTCGGTGACGCTTAGCGAAGATTTGCTGGATCAACTCCACCAGCACCGCCATCACGCCATCGTGCTGCTGAAGAACCCATCTACCTATCCGCTCCCTCTTGCTGGATCAAGAAGGCGGAGATCATCATCGAGCTGCACGTGTGCTGAACGCGGAGGTGCCGTCCGTTCGGCACTTGATCGGGAGTTCGTGGGACGGCTTGCGGTTTGGATCGCGGAGACGTACGACTACATCAACCGCGTTATTTAACGCTTTTGCTTAGCGATTTACAAGGGTATGCGGATCCAATCTCTCCTCTCATCTCCTAGATTGATCTTGGTGAAGCGTAGGAATTTTTTTTGTTTCCCATGCAACGTTCCCCGACAGCTTAATGTCGGAAATGCCCTCTATGGAGCCAGCCACTCGCGTCCGAGCTTTATGCCGAACCACTAATGAGGTGGTGCACCACCCCGACCGTGGGCTGATTTTTTGTGAATATTTTCGATTGGTGCAATTTATTCTCTACCGAGATATATAACCAGTAGCTCTCAAGGTGCGTGTCGGTCTAAAACCTTAGATGCCCCTTAAGGAAGAAATAATAATCAAAATAAAACCACTAATCCGAGTAGCCCCTGAGACTTAGGTCAATTTTCAAAATCGGCCTGAGGATGAAGTTCTTGCTCGACGGCATTCTTTAGGGATGTAAACGCGGTACGCAGTAGTTTCTAAGACTCGGGTTTCCGACCAACCTAAGGACCGGATCTTCTCAGAAATCGTATTGCACTTTGAATTTGCTGCATTGAATAGGCAATGCAGTAGCCCCTGAGCCTTAATTTGGGCACGAGTGGTCAAATTAAAGATCGATATTTGTTTGACACAAACTTTGTTATGTTTGACACAATTTATGTGTAATGATTCTATGTATCCAAGTATTTTACATCATTAATGCTCAGATCCACATTGTACAAGACTTTGTTGACCGACCATCGGCTTCAACCTCCTCGGCCAGTAGCTGAGGAGTGATTGTCCTACTTTATAAAGCCTTTATAAAGGCAAAGATTTACGACAAACAAGGCAATCTGGCCATACGGTTTTATAAACAAAGGTACGTGGAGAGATATGTTATATTACTATGTAAGAAACATCTTCTAGGAGAAATAGTTCATTTATAAGTTCCTTTTCCCAGGATATCATGTTGACCATGATCATGAAACCCCAACTCCAATCAATGCGGGAGGAAAAATATTGAGGATTTAGTTTGGCGAATGTTCCCGAATTTTGCGGTCTTTAATGAACCAAATTTTTCACTTCCGTCGTTGCCGACCAATTATATTCTTAAGATGGCTAGCTTTCGGCTTCACCCAGTCTGAGGTACTAACCCGGATGATCCGGAAGTAACAATCACTAAGGTGCTCCCTTTACCCCCTAGCCGAACAATCGGGAACGTAGGGGATAAGCACAGGAGCCAGGCAACCCAGCTTGGCCAAAAACTTAAATCAAATTGAGGCATATTTATGGCTTTATAACGATGATTACAGAAGGCAACACTCGCATATAGAATACAAATGCTTTTATGCTGTATGCTATTTTGACTCCTTTGTGACCGTTTATCATTTGAGAGTGGCCCATCGTCGGCTTCTACCCCTTTGTAGATTCTACGCAGGGTGTTTCCGCAATAACAAGACAACCCTTAGCCGACGCTCAGTGCCCGGAGGCGGTTGTGTTAGCAGTAACAAGTCAATCAGATATCGGGGCTTTATAACTTTCACTTAGTCATAGGAGCATATGTTTGGGAGAAACTTAATAGCCCCCGGTATACGTCGACTCCTCGGATTATTCAAGGTCGAACCACCCACAACTTGGCCTTTTCAAGAAAGAAAGGCCCTTTGTTTCACTCGGATAACTTCGATCAGCTATATTTGGTTGAACACTGCTTGCGGTTCGCTGACCAATTTACGCTTATTGTGATAGTCAGCTTTCAGCTTTCTCCAACTGAGGCACTTAACCAGTTAAACCGGAAGTGACAATCGCAGTGGTTCTCCCTTTACCCCTTAGCCGAACAAAGCGGAAACAGAAGAGGTAAGCACAGGAGTCAGGCAATCCATCAATAGACCAAAGACACAACTCAAAATCAATGCATATAATGCAAAATATCGAGGACATTTTGCCGAGGACTACATGGAATACCTCGGTGTTTGGTGGGTTCGGTGTTAACCGCAGACCCCCTTTAATACTACTAATGCGTGAAATGCATCTAGCATTGTATTGCAAGAGTTATGCTCGGAAATAACAAAAACTTATGCAAAAAAATATATGTTTAGACAAAAGAAAATTGTGCCAATCCAAAATTGGTCTAAAATTTAATGTGTGCCCCAGTCGTGCTTTAACATGATACATCCGATTTTCGGACTCCAAGTAGGTCAGCCTTTGGCTTGAACCTCCATATCCCGAAGGCGGAGTGTTTATCTGAGGCTTGTTTAGCGAACTAAACTCGAGTGGCTTTAGAAAGAAACCGGGCTGTCTGGCTATTGACCACACGCTGGTGTTGGAAAAAGGAGTAGTAGAAAAAGACTTTGCAACGACTAAGAAGAAAACACAGTTATTATAAAATGGCTCATACAAATTTAACAACCCCCGGTTAAATCGGGTAAATAATTTTTTAACAAACAAAGTATTTTTGTTTAACAAAAAAATTAATGTTTGGTTGCACCAAACAAAAAGTAAATTTTCAATTAGAGCTGAGCACGGAAATGACTTAGCTGGTTAATGTGCTCGGTGCGGTTCGGGGTTGTGGCATGACGAAGACGTAGTCCTCGGCCTGGCAAAGATCCCAGCCCACAAGCCCGAGGTAATCAAGCGAAGAGCTCGGGTCGAGAATTGGAAATGCAACACGGTTGTTGCGGCGAGGCGAAGCCCCGGTCCAGCCGAAGAGAGTAGTTCAACAACGTGACAGTGAAGCCCCTAGTTATCATGGGAAAAGAAAGTGTTTTTAACAAACAAACTTTTTATTTAACACAATATAATGTTTGGTCGAACCGAACAAAAGTTAAAAATTGAGCATGAAAGCGACTTAGCTGGTTAATGTGCTTGTGACGTGTGTCGATCTTGTAGTGGGTCAAAGTCTGAGCCCCCAAGCCGGTCACAAGGTAGCCGAAGAAGAGCTCGGCTTGATGAAGTGACAACACAACACTTCGGAAGGGCCATAGAGAAACCTCCGCTCTAGTCAAGCAGACGGAGTAGTTCGGCAGCATGACGACGAAGCCCTGACGTCCGTCGACCATGTCGACAACACAATTTGGTTGATGGAGACGGGAGGACGATGTAGACACGCAAAGGTGAGCGCATGACACAACCGAAGTCGATTACATGTGCACACAATATAGTGCAAGCCAAGAGTAATAACAAATAAAGGTAATAATAAAGAAAATCTTCTACTTAGTTAATTTAAGTGAAGCAAATAAGTAAAGGAATATGGCCTGGGCGCCGAGGTGCTTGAGCGAAGAGTTCGGCTTCACGAAGTGGTGACGCTGTATGGTCGATGTGGCAAGGTGAAGTCCCTAGTGCAGCCGAACAGGTGATGCTGAAGTCCCCGGAGAAGGTCGATGAATAGATGGCAAAGCCTTCGGTCTAGCCGGGGTGACGAAGCAGGTCGGTTGATGACACCGAGGTCTCATGCCAACCAAGGTGTCGAAATAGGTCGACTAGTGACGTCGAAGTCTCATGCCAGCTGAGGTGTCAAAGCAGGTTGACTGGTGATGCCGAAGTCTCATGCGAGCCAAGGTCTCGAAGCAGGTCGGCTGGTGACGCCAAAGTCCCTGGAGCAGGTTGATGAGAAGATGACGAAGCCCTCGGTCTAGCTGAGGTGACAGAGCAGATCGGTAAGGTGAAGTTAGAGCCCCATGCCAGCCCACGTGTCAAAGCAGGTCGACGTGGTGGACGTCAGCTTGAAAAAGCAACGCCGCGGTGATGTCGATGCAGGTTGAAATTTGTGACGTGGTCAATGTTGACTTGATGAAGCAACGGAGTGCCCAACCCGTACAACCCGAGGATGACGAGGTTCTCTTGACTATAATTCGGCCCTCGCGATGCCGAACTCTTGGTTGGCTAACCGAGATGATGAGAAAACTTCCTTCAAAAAGGGCGTCTCACAAACCGTTCATGAAAAAGATGAACTCGAGTCGGATTCGTTTTCCGCAAAAAATAGATCCAAAATTCGTTGTACTCCTCAGACATTTGCTGGAGTTTGGACGGTCGGATCGAGCTGAAATTTCGAGGGGTGATCGTTATAGGAATTCTGCAGCCGATGAACGGTGGGATTTTCCAACGGATATCCGAGCACATACTGGACACCTAGTCCTAAACTCATCCAGATTCCCGTCCAAATTTGATAGGGCTCCGGTAAATTGGAGATTGCCGGAGATTCCTCCATCGGAACGCGTTGAAATTTTGCAAGGTTGTTGTAGATACAATTACACACAATTCCACTGAAGCAATCGTTAAAGCGACGCTCGAGGAAATGGGGACAACAGACACAAATTCGCTGTCCAGAAAAAACTGCAATCTGCAGATGAGCCATCGATCCTTTTGGCGGTCGCACATCGGAACTTTCAATGAAAGCACCAATGTTAGTGTCAAAACCAGCAGATCTCGGGTAGGGGGTCTCGATCTTTGGGTCATGGATCGATGGGTAACAAGAGACTAGGGACACGGTATTTACCCAGGTTCACGCCCTCTTGATGGAGGTAAAACCCTATGTCCTGCTTTGTTTGTATTGATGATGGTGTATCGAGTACAGAGTTGATCTACCTCGAGATCGTATGTAGTGGTCTAAACCCTAAGAGATATGATCGTATGATGCTATGATATAGGATGATTTGATTGTGCCTAATGACTAGCCTGGCCTCAGCTTATATAACACACTAGAGGCCTAGGATAACAAGACTCCTAGTCGGCTACGTCGGTGGAGAGGAGTCCTTGTCTTGATCACCAAGCCTTGTGGAATCTTCCTCATATGCATCATGGGTTGTCCGAACTGGCCCATTAGTGAGCCGCCCAGGGTGGCCACCCTCCACCAGGGCGCGCTAGAGGCCCCTGGTGCGTCTTGGTGGAGCGTGCCCACCTTGGGACCCCCCCTCAACCGACTATTCGCCCTATAAATTCCCTAATATTTGGAAAACCCTAGAGGAGTTGACCAAACACAATTCCAGCCGCCGCAAGTTCCAGAACCTCGAGATGCAATCTAACACCATCACAGAGGGGTTCATCTTCATCATAGGTGCCTCTCCGATGATGCGTGAGTAGTCCACCATAGACCTATGGGTCTGTAGGCAGTAGCTAGATGGCTTCCTCTCTCTCTCTCTATGATTCTCAATACAATGGTCTCTTGGAGATCTATTTGCTGTAATGATTTTTGCGGTGTGTTTGTTGGGATCCGATGAATTTTGAGTTCATGATCAGTTTCTATCCATGAATATGATTTGAGTATTCTTTGATCTCTTATTTGCATGATTACTTATAGCCTCGTATTTCTTTTTCGAATCTTTGGTTTAGTTAGGCCAACTAGATCGATTTTTCTTGCCATGGGAAGAGGTGCTTTGTGATGGGTTAGATCTTGTGGTGTTCTTTCCCAGTGACAGAAGGGGCCGCATGTATCATTGCCATTAAGGATAACAAGATGGGGTCTTTCCTACATGAATAGATCTTGTCCACATCATGTCACCATTCTATTGTATTACTCCGTTTTCCCATGAACTTGATACACTAGATGCATGCTGGATAGCGGTCGATGTGTGGAGGAATAGAAGTAGATGCAGAATCATTTCGGTCTACTTATCTTGGACATGATGCCTATATAATGATCATTGCCTGGATATCGTCATGATTATTTGATCTTCTATCAATTGCCCAACAGTAATTTGTTCACCCACCATGCGCTATACTCATGAGAGAAGCCACTGGTGAAACCTATGGCCCCGGGTCTATTTTTCCAACATATCGCTTTCTGATCTACTATCTTGCCTTTTTGTTTTTAGATCTATTAATCTGAAAAACCCAAAAATACCTTGCTGCACTTTTTGTTTACTTATTTTATTTTGTGTTCTTGTGAGATCTACTTGCCAAAACTATCATTACCTAATCTATCTTATTACCGTAGAGAGCTTGACAACCTCTCTTTCGCGTCGGGTTGCAAGTATTTTTGTTATTTGTGTGCATGTGTTGTTTACATGGGTGCGTGATCTTCCTCTACGGATTGATACCTTGGTTTCATAATTTAGGGAAATACTTACCGTCGTTGTGCTGCATCATCCCTTCCTCTTTGGGGAAATACCGACGCAGTCTCAAGCCACGTCAAAGGAATTTCTGGCACTATTGCCGTGGAGGAAGCAATCTCATCTACCAGGTTCCTAATCAAAAATCTCATCTCCTTGCAATTTACATTATTTGCCATTTTCCTCTCGTTTTCCTCTCGTTTTCCTCTCGTTTTCCTCTCGTTTGCCGTGGAGGATGCAATTGCTTGGTATAGATTGATGGAGTCATATCGTATTTGCAATCTAAAGGGAGATGCAAAGGTTTTGCTTTGAATTTTTTACATAGGATTAACTTTGCATCATAGACAACTCTTGGATTTTACCGCTAAAGGAAACTTTACTGAACTTGATCCCAACGCTGCTTATGAAATTGTAGAAGGGATATTGGGAGTTCCTCCACCCAAAAAGGTTCCGTCTCTCACACAAGAAGGGTTTCAAATTCTAAACAAATTGGGTGATTTACATAAACATTTCGTTGAGCTACAAAAATATCATGAGCCTCTTACACATATTGGGGGAAAATTGAATCGCATGAACACTTTGATTACTCTTTGCAATAAGCTTTGGATATTTTTAGATCTCAAGATGGTTTCATCTCCTAAAAATGTGGGGAAGCGTAAAGAACCTTTCGGATTTGAGAAAGCCCTCATAAAAGTGGAAAAACTAAGGATGACAATACTTGAAACTATGCATTATGCCTAGCTAGGAGCGTAAAACAATATCGCTTGTTGGGAGGCAACCCAATGAATCTATGGCTTGTATCGGGGGGTATAAGTCATGGTAAAGTTAGAATACAATAGGTATAATGCAATAATAAAATATGAATGGGTTTATAACAATACCTAAAGTGGTAATTTGCTTTATTATACTAACGGATCTCACGAGAATTTTGTCAAGTTTTCAAGTTTTGGGTGAGATCACGATGGATGAAGGAATAAGGAGTAAGAAGAGACTAAGCTTGGGTATGCTACAACACCCCAAGGTAATATCCAAAGAGTAACAAGCAACTAAGCTTGGGGATGCCCCGAGTGGCATCCCCTCTTTCTTCTAACAACCATCTGTATTTTACTTGGAACTATATTTTTATTCGTCACATATCATGAGTTTTGCTTGGAGTGTCTTGTATCTTTGCTTTATTTGCTTTTATCCTTGATGCACACACCTATTTGAGAGAGCCAAAATTATGGTATGATTTTCTAGAATTTCTCTTTTTGCTTCACATAAATTTATTGAGCAAAGGAATTGCTCTTATGCTTCACTTATATCTTTTTGAGCATGACGTGCTTTTACATGTTTGACGAAATGTTCTCTGTTGGGTAACGTCGCATGGGAAACAAAAAATTTCCTACGCACACGCAAACCTATCCATGGTGATGAGCATCTACGAGAGGGAGAGTGGATCTACATACCCTTGTAGATCGCTAAGCGGGAAGCGTTAAGAAACGCGGTTGGTGTAGTCGAACTTCTTCGCGATCCAAATCGCCGAGCGTCCCGCGATCCAATCACGAACCGTCCCGTGAACACATCATGATCCGTCCCGCGAACTCATCACGATTCGTCTCACGATCTTGATCACGATCTGTCCCGCGAACTCATCACGATCCGTTCCGTGATCACATAACGAACCGTCTCGCGATCTCGATCACGGTCCTTCCGATCTAGCGCCGAACGGACGACACCTCCGCGTTCAGCACACGTGCAACTTGATGACGATCTCCACCATATTGATCCAGCAAGAGGAGGTGGAGAGGAGAGAGATTTCACCGGCAGCGTGACGGCGCTCCGGTGATGGTGGTGGAGCAATTCCGGCAGGGCTTCGCCTAAGCGTTGCAGAAAACCGATCTAGAGGAGAAACTATGCACCGGTGTAACGAGTAGCACGTGGACGGAAATTCTGTCCAAAAACCACCCAATCCACTAGTATATATAGGAGGAGAGGAGAGGCATCCAAGGCCTTTGGGTCGGCCGAAATAGGAGGTGGGAAGCAATCCTACTTCACCTCCAATCCTAGTTGGAGTA
Organism: Hordeum marinum; assembly: GCA_022496015.1. Taxonomy (NCBI): domain Eukaryota; kingdom Viridiplantae; phylum Streptophyta; class Magnoliopsida; order Poales; family Poaceae; genus Hordeum; species Hordeum marinum. Next base: position 426,443,491 of record CM039675.1, read on the forward strand.
GGATTGCCTCCTATTGGCTGATTTTCCACTTTTTGCTTTAGGACTTTCTCTCCTGCGCCATGGGCCTTTGTGGCTGTTTTCCCAGCCCACTAAGGGCTGGTTATTATTATCCGACAGCCCATGGACCTCTTGGGGTCGAACTACCCCTCCCAGAGGCCTCCCGGTACACTACCGGCACTCCCGGTACACTACTGATGAGCCCGAAACTTTTCCGGAAACCAAATTGGGACTTCCTATATATGAATCTTTACCTCCGGACCATTCTAGAGCTCCTCGTGACGTCCGGGATCTCATCCGGGACTCCGAACAAACTTCGGTCACCACCATAGATAACTCTACACTACCAAAACGTCATCGAACCTTAAGTGTGCAGACCCTGCGGGTTCGAGAACTATGTAGACATGACCGAGACACCTCTACGGTCAATAACCAATGGCGGGACCTGGACGTCCACATTGGTTCCTACATATTCTACGAAGATCTTTATCGGTCGAACCTCTATGTCAAGGATTCAGTTAATCCCGTATAACGTTCCCTTTGTTCTTCGGTATGTTACTTGCCCGAGATTCGATCGTCGGTATCTCCATACCTAGTTCAACCTCGTTACCGGAAAGTCTCTTTACTCGTTCCGTAATACAAGATCCCGCAACTAACAATTAGTCACATTGCTTGCAAGGCTTATTGTGATTTTGCATTACCGAGTGGGCCCCGAGATACCTCTCCGTCACACGGAGTAACAAATCCCAGTCTCGATCCATGCCAACTCAACAGACACCATCGGAGATACCTGTAGAGCACCTTTATAGTCACCCAGTTACGTTGCGACATTTGATACACACAAGGCACTCCTCCGATATCTGTGAGTTGCATGATCTCATGGTCATAGGAACACATACTTGACATGCGGAAAACAGTAGCAATAAACTGACATGATCATATGCTACATTTGCAGTTTGGGTCTTGTCCATCACATCATTCTCCTAATGATGTGACCCCGTTATCAAATGACATCTCATGTCCATGGCTAGGAAACCTTAACCATCTTTTGATCAACGAGCTAGTCTATTAGAGGCATACTAGGGACATGGTTTTGTCTATGTATCCACACATGCATCTAAGTCTCCGATCAATACAATTATAGCATGGATAATAAACGATTATCATGAACAAGGAAATATGATAATAACTAATTTATTATTGCCTCTAGGGCATATTTCCAATAGTCTCCCACTTGCACTAGAGTCAATAATCTAGTTCACATCACCATGTGATTCACATTGTTATGAATATAACACCCAATGAGTTCTGGGCTCGATCATGCTTTGCATGTGAGAGAGGTCTTATAGTCAACGGGTCTGCGATATTCAGATCCGTGTGTACTTTGCAAATCTCTATGTCAAACCGTAAACACTGCTACCATACTCCGCTCGGTACTATTCCAAATGGCTGCTCCACTATACGTATCCAGATTGCTACTACGAGTCATCCGGATTAGTGTTAAAGCTTGTATCGACGTAACTCCTTACGACGAACTCTTTATCACCTCCATAATCGAGAAACGTCTCCTCAGTCTCTTAGTTACCGAGGATAATCTTGACCGCTGTCCAGTGATCCACTCCTGGTTCACTTTTGTACCCCCTGACGGACTCATGGCAAGGCACACACAGGTGCGGTACACAGCATGGCATAATATAGAGCCTATGGCAAAGGCATAGGGGACGACGTTCGTTCTTTCTCTTTCTTCTGCCGTTGTCGAGCTTTGAGTCTCACTCAACTTTCACACCATACAAATCAGGCGAGAACTCTTTCTCTGACTGATCCATTTTGAACTCTTTCAAAATCTTGTCAAGGTATGCACTCATTGAAAATCTCATCGAGCATCTTGATCTATCTCCATAGATTTTGATGCTCAACAATTAGGTAGCTTCATCCAGGTCTTCCTTTGAAAATCACTTTCCAAATGACCGTTTTATGCTTTCCAGAAACTCTACATTATTTCTGATCAACAATATGTCATCCACATATACTTATCAGAAATTCTATAGTACTCCCACTCACTTTATTGCAAATACAAGTTTCTCGTAAACTTTGTATAAACATCAAAACTTTGATCACCTCATCAAAGCGTATATTCCAACTCCGAGATGCTTGATTCAGTCCATGGAAGGATCACCAAAGCTTGCACACCTTTTAGCATCCTTAGGCCTGACAAAACCTTCTGGTTGTATCATATACAACCTTTCCTCAAGTAAACCGTTAAGGAAACGATGTTTTGACATCCATCTGCCAGAGTTCATAATTGAAAACACAGCAACTGCTAACATAATTCCAACAAACTTTAGCACCACTACGAGTGAGAAAGTCTCATCGTAGTCAACTCCTTGAACTTGTCACAAACATCTTTGCAACAAGTCGAGCTTTACAAATAGTGACATTCACCATCAGTGTTTGTCTTCATTTTAAAGATCCATTTGTACTCAACGACCTGCCGTCCAACGAGCAAGTCTACCAAAGTCTACACTTGGTTTTCATACATGGATCCTATCTCGGATTTCATGGCCTCTAACCATTTGTCGAAATCCAGGCCCATCATCGCTTCTCCATAGCTTGTAGGTTCATCGTTGTCCAACAACATGATCTCCAAGATAGAGTTGTCGTACCACTTAGGAGCAGTACACATCCTTGTCGACCTACGAAGTTCGATAGTAACTTGATCCTGAAGCTTCATGATCATCATCATTAACTTCCTCTTCAACTAACATAGGCTTCACAGAAACAACATCCTGCGCTGCGCTACTCTCTCGTTGAACAAAGGTTTAACAACCTCATCAAGTTCTATCTTCCTCCCACTCAATTCTTCCGAGAAAAACTTTTCCTCAAGAAAGGATCCGTTTTAGTAAAAAACACTTTGCACTTGGATCTGAGGTAGAAGGTTCACCCCACTGATCTTAGGGTATTCTATGAAGATGCATTTGTCCGCCTTGGGTTCGACCTCATTAGGTGAAAACATTTTCCACACAAGTGTCGCAGCCCCAAGTATTAAGAAATGACAGCTTAGGTTTCTATCAAACCATAATTCACATGGTGTCATCTCAACGGATTTAGATGGTGCCCTATTTAAAGTGAATGTAGTTGTCTCTAATGCATAACCCCAAAATTATAGTAGTAAAACGATAAGAGACATCATAGCACGCACCATGTCCAATAGAGCATAACTATGATGTTCGGACACACCATCACACTATGGTGTTCCAGGTGGAGTTTAGTTGTGAAACAACTTTCACATTGTCTTAAGTTGTATGCCAAACTCGTGACTCAGATATTCACCTCCACGATCATATCACGGTCATTTTTATATTCTTGTCACGATGATCTTTAAACTTCACTCTGAATTTGCTTGAACCTTTCAAACGATTCAGACTTGTGTTTCATTAAGTAAATATACACTATATCTACTCAAATCATCAGTGAAGGTAATAAAATAACGATATCCACTGCACGCTACAAGACTCACTAGATTGCATACATCAACATGTATCATTTCCAATGAATCACTTGCTCGCTCCATCCAACGGGGTCCTCTAGTCATCTTGCCCAAGAGGCATGGTTCGCATGTCTCAACCGATTCGAAATCGAATGAGTCCAAATATCCATTACCATGGAGCTTCTTCATGCGCTTTATACCAATATGACATTTTGCGGCAGTGCCACAAGTATGTGGTACTATCATTATTTAACTTTGTATCTTTTGACATCAATGTTATGAACATGTGTATTACTACGATCAAGATTTCAACAAACCATTCTCACTGGGTGCATGACCATTGAAGGTTTTATTCATGTAAATATAATACCTATTATTCTCTGACTTAAATGAATAACCGTATTGCAACAAACATGATCTAATCATGTTCATGCTCAACGCAAAACACCAAATAACATTTATTTAGGTTCGTCACTAATCCTGAAGGTAGAGAGAGCGTGCGATGTTGATCACATAAACCTTGGAAACATTTCCAACACACATCGTCACCTCACCCTTAGATAGTTCTCCGTTTATTCCGTAGCTTTTATTTCGAGTTACTAACATTTAGCAACCGAACCGGTATCCAATACCCAGGTGCTACTAGGAGTACTAGCAAGGTACACATCAATAACTCATATATCAATATACTTCTGTCGATGTTGCCAGCCTTCTTATCTACCAAGTATCTAGGGTTGTTCCGCTTCAGTGACCTCTCACCTCATAATAGAAGCACTTAGTCTCGGGTTTGAGTTCAACTTTGGGTTGCTTCACTGGAGCAGCAACTGACTTGCTATCCATGAAGTTTCCCTCCTTGCTCTTGCCCTTTTTGAAACTAGTGGTTTGATTAACCATCAACACTTGACGCTCCTTCTTGATTTCTACCTTCGCGGTGTCAAACATCGCGAACAGCTGAGGGATCAATACTTCTATCCCTGGTGTATTATAGTTCATCACCAAGTTCTAGTAGCTCAGTGACAGTGACTTGGAGAACTACATCAATCACTATCTTATCTGGAAGATCAACTCCCACTCGATTCAAGCGATTGTAGTACCCAGACAGTCTGAGCACATGCTCAATGATTGAGCTATTCTCTTTCATCTTGCAGGCAAAGAATCTTGTTGGAGATCCTATATCTCGCAACTCGGGCACGAGCCTGAGATCACAATCTCAGCTCTTAGAACATCTCATATGTTCCGTGACGTTCAAAACGTTTCAGAGCCTCAATTCTAAGCCGTAATGCATGACGCACTAAACTATCAAGTGGTCATCAAAACGTGCCTGTCAGATGTTCACAACATCTACAGACAACGTTAGATGGGGTGGCGCACCGAGCGGTGCATTAAGGACATAAGCCTTCTGTGCAGCAATGAGGACAATCCTCAGATCATGGACCCAGTCCACAATTTTGCTACCAACATCTTTCAATTCTATTTCTCTAGGAACATATAAAAATACAAGGGAGCTACAGCGCGAGCTAGTAATCTACAACATAATTTGCAAAGACACTTTGACTATGTTCATGATAATGAGTTCAATTAATCATATTACTTAAGAACTCCCACTCAAATTGACATCCCTCGGGTCATTCGAGTGATACATGATCCAAATTCACCAACTCAAGTCCGATCATCACGTGAGTTAAGGTGGCTTCAATGGTGAACATCATTATGTTGATCATATCCACTATATGACTCATGCTCGACCTTTCGGTCTCTTGTGTTCCGAGGCCATGTCTGTACATGCTAGGCTCGTCAAGTTTAACCCGAGTGTTCTGCGCGTGCAAATCTGGCTTGCACCCGTTGTATGTGAACGTAGAGTCTATCACACCCGATCATCACGTGGTGTCTCAACACGACGAACTTTCGTAACGGTGCACACTCGAGGAGAACACAGTTCATCTTGAAATTCAAGTGAGGGATCACCTTATAATGCTACCGCCGTACTAAGCAAAACAAGGTGCATAAAAGGATTAACATCTCATGCAATTCATAAGTGACATGATATGGCCATGAACTTGTGTTTAAGATCTCCATCTTCGAAACACCGGCATGATCTCCATCGTCACCGGCACAACACCATGATCTCCATCATCTTGATCTCCATCAATGTGTTGCCATTGGGGTTGTGGCGCCAGCCCTGCTTCTACTTCTATTGCTACCGCTTAGCGATAAAGTAAAGCATTACATAGCGCTTAATGATTGACACGCAGGTCATACAATAATTAAAGACAACCCTATGGCTCCTGCCGGTTGCCGTACTCAACGACATGCAAGTCGTGAAATTCTATACATCACATGATCATATCATACATCACATATATCTCATCATGTAATTGGCCATATCACATCACAACATACCCTGCAAAAACAAGTTAGACGTCCTCTAATTGTTGTTGCATGTTTTACGTGGCTGCTACGGGTATCTAGCAAGAACGATTCTCACCTACGCATAAACCACAACGGTGATACATAGATTGCTTTTCAACCTTCTCAAGGACCGCCTTTGTCGGATCCGATCCAACTAAAGTGAGAGAAACTGTCACCCGCAAGCCATCTAAGCAACAAGTTGCATCGAGGGAACTGGTCTCTCGTAAGCGTACGAGTAATGTTGGTCCGGGCCACTTCATCTCACAATCCTGCTGAACCAAAATCCGACCAAGGGAGGAAGCAATCTAAGCATCAACGCCCACAAACCTTTTGTGTTCTACTCGAGATCTCATCGAACCATCAACCTAGCTCATGATGCCACTGTTGGGGAACGTCGCATGGGAAACAAAAATTTTCCTACTCACATGCAAACCTATCCATGGTGATGAGCATCTACGAGAGGGAGAGAGGATCTATGTACCCTTGTAGATCGCTAAGCAGGAAGCGTTAAGAAACGCGGTTGGTGTAGTCGAACTTCTTCGCGATCCAAATCGCCGAGCGTCCCGCGATCCAATCACGAACCGTCCCGCGAACACATCATGATCCGTCCCGTGAACTCATCACGATCCGTCTCATGATCTTGATCATGATCTGTCCCGCGAACTCATCATGATCCGTTCCGTGATCACATCACGAACCGTCTCGCGATCTCGATCACGGTCCTTCCATCTAGCGCCGAACAGACGGCACCTCCGCGTTCAACACACGTGCAGCTTGATGACGATCTCCACCGTCTTGATCCAACAAGAGGAGGTGGAGAGGAGAGAGAGTTCACCGGCAGCGTGACGACGCTCCGGTGATGGTGGTGGAGCAATTCCGACAGGGCTTCGCCTAAGCGCTGCAGAAAACCGATCTAGAGGAGAAACTATGCACCGGTGTAACGGGTAGCACGTGGCCGGAAATTCTGTCCAAAAACCACCCAATACACTAGTATATATAGGAGGAGAGGAGAGGAGAGGCAGCCAAGGCCTTTGGGTCAGCTGAAATAGGAGGTGGGAAGCAATCCTACTTCACCTCCAATCCTAGTTGGAGTAGGATTGCCTCCTATTGGCTGATTTTCCACTTTTTGCTTTAGGACTTTCTCTCCTGCGCCATGGGCCTTGGTGGCTGTTTTCCCAGCCCACTAAGGGCTGGTTATTATTCTCCCACAGCCCATGGAACTCTTGGGGTCGAAATACCCCTCCCGGAGGCCTCCCGATACACTACCGGCACTCCCGGTACACTATCGGCACTCCTGGTACACTACCGATGAGCCCGAAACTTTTTCGGAAACCAAATTGGGACTTCCTATATATGAATCTTTACCTCCAGACCATTCCGGAGCTCCTCGTGACATCCGGGATCTCATCTGGGACTCCGAACAAACTTCGGTCACCACCATACATAACTCTACACTACCGAAACGTCACCGAACCTTAAGTGTGCAGACACTGCAGGTTCGAGAACTATGTAGACATGACCGAGACACCTCTATGGTCAATAACCAATGGCGGGACCTGGACGTCCACATTAGTTCCTACATATTCTACGAAGATCTTTATCGGTCGAACCTCTATGTCAAGGATTCAGTTAATCCCGTATAACGTTCCCTTTGTTCTTCGGTATGTTACTTGCCCGAGATTCGATCGTCGGTATCTCCATACCTAGTTCAACCTCGTTACCGGCAAGTCTCTTTACTCGTTCCGTAATACAAGATCCCGCAACTAAAAATTAGTCACATTGCTTGCAAGGCTTATTGTGATGTTGCATTACCGAGTGGGCCCCGAGATACCTCTCCGTCACACGGAGTAACAAATCCCAGTCTCGATCCATGCCAACTCAACAGACACCATCGGAGATACCTGTAGAGCACCTTTATAGTCACCCAGTTACGTTGCGACGTTTTATACACAGAAGGCACTCCTCCGATATCTGTGAGTTGCATGATCTCATGGTCATAGGAACACATACTTGACATGCGGAAAACAGTAGCAATAAACTAACACGATCATATGCTACGTTTGCAGTTTGGGTCTTGTCCATCACATCATTCTCCTAATGATGTGACCCCGTTATCAAATGACATCTCATGTCCATGGCTAGGAAACCTTAACCATCTTTTGATCAACGAGCTAGTCTATTAGAGGCATACTAGGGACATGGTTTTGTCTATGTATCCACACATGCATCTAAGTCTCCGATCAATACAATTATAGCATGGATAATAAACGATTATCATGAACAAGGAAATATGATAATAACTAATTTATTATTGCCTCTAGGGCATATTTCCAACATGCTTCACTTATATTAATTTGAGAGTTAGTAATTTTGAAGAAACCCTCTCATGCTTCACTTATACTATTCTGAGAGATGAAATTTGTATGCTCATGTTCTTCACTTATATCCATGTGAGCTTGTCAAAAGCAATTGCAATATATGAAACTAGTCCCAAAGTGATAGATATTCAAGAGGGATATAATAAGAACTTTCATGAAGATCACTGAAAAAATTAAACTTGATTATTTGTAATAGTTTTGAGACATGACAATAGTAATATGTGATATATGTTGGTGAGTAATTATGCTTAGTAAGAATATTGGTGTTAAGGTTTGTGGTTCCTATGGAAGCACGAAAGTCAATAGTTGTGCTACGAAATTACATCCTACTTATGGTGCATTATTCGGTGTTAGTTATGCTTAATGCTCGCTTATGTGATTTTTCGTTTCTTGGTTGGATGCTTCTCAATCTATTTCTAGCCTTCACTTTTACTAAGTAGAAATACTACTTGTACATCAGAAATCCTTAAACCCAATTTTTTCGTATGAGTCCACCATACCTACCTATATACGGTATTATCATGTCGTTCCAAGCAAATTTGTATGTGTCATCTCTAAATGTCAAAATAACTTTTCCTTTTTGTGTGCTCGTACTGCTCATGAAACGGTAGGGGGTGATCATATTTTTCCATGCTAGATGTGTTATTATTAAGATGGGTGTTTATTCACTTGTCATTTTATGAGAGTACAACGGTAATAGGGATGCCCAGTCCCAAAATGGAAAAAAATACTTTATGTCGTCAAATAATAAATTCCTTGAAAAGTGTTGGTATGGAAAGGCAACAGTGGATTCGGCTAGCCATGGAAAGTGAAAGTATGGTGGAAAAAGGAATAAACTTTATTTTCTGTTTGGGAACCGCCTGTGATGTATCTAGCGTGGAAAGATATTGAAACATCTCGGTCATTTTCGTTGACAGGAAAGGCATGCCACTCAAAATATTTTCTCTCTATAAATTTAAACACCTGAGCTCTAGCACCTCTACAAACCCCTACTTCCCTTTGTGAAGGGCCTATCTATTTACTTTATCTAATTTTTATTTTTCAATTTGAGTCTCCATCTTCTCTTATAAAACACCATATAGGAGGCACTATGATCGTACTTGAGCATTAGGTGTAGCTAATATTCGAGTGTGTATCATGAATGGATCAATGATTGAGCATGATGGGCTAGGGATAACTTGCTTTAGAATTGATATTTTGAAAGACATGGTTGCTTGTTGATATGCTCGAGTATTAAAGTTTTCATGTCAAAACTAGACTATTGCTTTGAACCATTTAAAAGTCCAAATGTCCATGCTACAAAGAAAAGAATATATGATGAACATGTTAGGCAGCATTCCACATCAAACAATTATGTTTTTATCATTTACCTACTCGATGACGAGTAGGAATTAAGATTGGGGATGCTCATACGTCTCCAATGTATCTACAATTTTTGCTTGTTCCATCCTGTTATATTATCAATCTTGGATGTTTTACAATCATTTTATAGCAACTTTATATCACTTTTTGGGACTAACCTATTGACATAGTGCCAAAGTGCCAGTTGTTGTTTTTGCTTGTTTTTTTACTTCATAGAAAATCAGTACCAAATGGAGCCCAAACGCTACTGGAATTTTTGGAGAATTTTATGGACCAAAAGAGTCGAGATGGGCCAAAGAGCAACATGAGAGGGGCCCCAGGGTGGCCACCCTCCACCGGGGCGCGCCAGAGGCCCCTGGTGTGGCCTGGTGGAGGGTGCCCGCCTTGGGACTCCCCTCAACCGACTATTCACCCTATAAATTGCCAAATATTTGGAAAACCCCAGAGGATTCGATGAAACACAATTCCAGCCGCCGCAAGTTCCAGAACCTCGAGATACAATCTAACACCATCACAGAGGGCTTCATCTTCATCATAGGTGTCTCTCTGATGATGCGTGAGTAGTCCACCATAGACCTATGTGTATGTAGGCAGTAACTAGATGGCTTCCTCTCTCTCTCTATGATTTTCAATACAATGGTCTCTTGGAGATCTATTTGATGAAATGACTTTTGCGGTGTGTTTGTTGGGATCCGATGAATTTTGAGTTCATGGTCAGTTTCTATCCATGAATATGATTTGAGTCTTCTTTGATATCTTATTTGCATGATTACTTATAGCTTCATATTTCTTCTTCGAATCTTTGGTTTAGTTAGGCCAACTAGATCGATTTTTCTTGTCATAGGAAGAGGTGCTTTGTGATGGGTTCGATCTTGCGGTGTTCTTTCCAAGTGACAGAAGGGGTAACAAGACAAGCATGTGTCGTTGCCATTAAGGATAACAAGATGGGGTCTATACCTACATGAATAGATCTTGTGTACATAATGTCACCGTTCTTATTGCGTTACTCCATTTTCCCATGAACTTAATACACTAGATGCATGCTGGATAGCGGTCGATGTGTGGATTAATAGAAGTAGATGTAGAATCGTTTCGGTCTACTTACCTTGGAAATGATGCCTATATAATGATCATTGCCTAGATATCGTCATGATTATTTGATCTTCTATCAATTTCCCAACAGTAATTTGTTCACCCACCGTGCGCTATACTCATGAGAGAACCACTAGTGAAACCTACAGCCCCGAGTCTACTTTTCCAACATATTGCTTTTCGCTCTACTATTTTGCCTTTTTGTTTTCAGATCTATTAATCCAAAAAAAAACCTTGTTGTACTTTTTGTTTACTTATTTTATTTTGTGTTCTTGCGAGATATTTTTGCCAAAACTATCATTACCTAATCTGTCTTATTACCGTAGAGAGATTGACAACCTCTCTTTCGCGTCGGGTTGCAAGTATTTGTTATTTGTGTGCAGGTGTTGTTTATGTGGGTGCGTGATCTTCCTCTACGGATTGATACCTTGGTTTCATAACTATGGGAAATACTTACCGTCGTTGTGCTGCATTATCCCTTCCTTTTTGGGGAAATACCGACGCAGTCTCAAGCCACGTCAGAGCGTTGGTCTGGGGCTGTTACAACTCTTCCCCACTTACAAGAGATCTCGACCCGAGATCTTAGAAGGAGAAGAGGAAGAGAAAGTGGAAGAGTTAAACTAAGTTACTCCTTTGACAAACGAGTGAAACCAACGAACCTTGGAGGTTGCAAAGATATGAAAGAGCACAAGGGCAAGAAAGAGGTGAAACTACTTTGGTTGAAACGAGACAATCAAGGAATGAGAAAGAAAATATTTTGGCAGTACTCCGTTTGAAAAAAGAGGCAAAACCTGGTAAGATGAAAAGAACTTGAAAAGAGGTTACAACACTCCGGTTAACTAGATAAGTGCTACCTCTTGAGCTTGCGTTGGTTTTCCCTTGAAGAGGAAAGGGTGATGCAGCGATGTAGATAAGTATTTCCCTCAGTTGTTGAGAACCAAAGTATCAATCCAGTAGGAGGAACAAGCAAGTCACCAATGGATGCACCTACACAAACAATCAAACTCTTGCACCCAACGCTATAAAGGGGTTGTCAATCCCTTCACGGTTATTTGCAAGGATTAGATCTGAAAGAGATAGATGTAAACGAGTGCGGAAAGTAAAAGATAAATAAATTGCAGCAAGGTATTTTTGGTATTTTTGATTTATAGATCTGAAAGTATATGATGGAAAATAGACCCGGGGGCCATATATTTCACTAGAGGCTTCTCTCTTGAAGGAAAATATCATGGTGGGTAAACAAATTACTGTCAAGCAATTGATAGAAAAGCGAATAATCATGTAGTTATCCAAGGCAATGATCATGCATATAGGCATCACATCCGTGTGAACTAGACCGAAATGATTCTGCATCTACTACTATTACTCCACACATCGACCGACCCCTGCCTGCATCTAGAGTATTAAGTTCATGAAGAACAGAGTAACACATTAAGAAAGATGACATGATGTAGAGGGATAAACTCAAGCAATATGATGAAAACCCCATTGTGTTACCCTTGATGGCAACAATACAATACGTGCCTCGCTACCCCTACTATGTCACTGGGTGAGGACACCGCAAGATTGAACCCAAAACCAAGCACTTATCCCATTGCAAAGAATTACCAATCTAGTCCAAACCAAACCAATAACTCGAAGAGACTTGCAAGGATACGAAATCATGCAAGTAAGATTTCAAAGGAAATTCAAATAAGATTCATGGATAATCTGAACATAAACTCACGATTCATCAGATCTTGACAAACACACCACAAAAGAGGATTACATCAGATAGATCTCCATGAACATCATGAAGAACATGGTATTGAAGATCAAAGAGAGAGAATAAGCCATCTAACTACTAGCTATGGACCCATAGGTCTGTGGTGGACTACTCACGCATCATCGGAGGGGTAATGAAGTTGATGTAGTTGCCCTCCGTGATCAATTCCGCCTCCGGCAGATTACCGGAGAAGGCCCCAAGATTGGATCTCTCGGGAACAGAGGCTTCCGGTGGTAGAAAAGTATCTGCGTGGCTCTTTTTGATGTTGGGGAGAATATTTGGATATTTATAGGCTGGAGAATAGGGTTAGGAGACCTGCCAGGGAGTGACAAGCCTGCTAGGCGCGACAAGGGGGGCCCATGCCTAGTAGGCTTGTGGCGCCCTAGCACCTCCCCTGACGTGCACTCCAAGCTTGATCGACTTGTTTCCTTCCAGAAAAATTCCTTCCGAAGGTTTTATTCCGTTTGGACTTCGTTTAATATCCCATATCTGCAAAACTCAAAAACAAGGAAAAAAACAGAAACTGGCACTTGGCTCTAGATTAATAGGTTAGTCGCAAAAATAATATAAAATAGCATATTAATGCATATAAAACATCCAAAACAGACAATATAATATCATGCCATCATCAAAAATTATAGATACGTTGGAGACGTATCAATAAGCAATGAAAGAACACGATGTTAATAAAACAAGATGATGGTTTGAAGAGAGCAACATCACAACGCCTTTGGAACAAAAGAATAGAAGCTAAATGGTTGGGGGGAAAAGAACGGAGAAGAAAATGACAACTTCTACAATGATTGAGTTTAAGCATCCTTGCAAAGAAGGATTGAACGAAGTTGTTGGAAAATAAACAACGAAAAGAATAAACTTGTTGTGATCTTATGGAAAAACATCTCAAAATTATGAGGTGACAACCAACCACCAATAGAAACAAAGATTGCTTGGGAGAAACAAGATATGCAAAACTTCTTTCACCAAGCGGATACATTGCAAACTTGGATTATTGATGAGTACCATGATAGCAACAATCCATAGGAAAAGCTTTAGGTGAAATCTAATCCAAGATAGCTCCAATGAAGACAAATGGGTTTAAATATCTCATTCTTGATAAATTCCCTTTGAGACTCGACAACTACAAACGGATGCAAGTTTTGAAAAATGACAACAACGGAGTGCCAAGGAAATGCAGATGATGCGACGATGAATGCGATAAAAAAATAAAACACACAGAGAAACTCGAAATAACTGGAAGGCATTTGGAGCGTAGGTCTCGGGCTATTGCACGTGGGTTGCGGACGCCGGCGACGGCCGGCTGGTGCTGCCTTCTGGGAAGTAGTGGCCGTTGGCGATGGTGGATCTGAAAGCACATTTGCTCCCTTGGTGGTTTGGTAATTAATAACAACATATATGTCATTAAACTAATGTTTCCACTAAGTATGTTTCAGGAAAAGTTCAATGATGGGTTGGCAAAGGATTGTGGAATAGCCCAAGATGCAAGGAAATAGATTGGGAAATCTTCAAGCAAGAGGACTCTACATTTTACTTTGTGAGAAATCATTTTGAGTCAATAGGAAATCCAATACTATTAAAAGGGGGTAAGGTACTATTGGTGAACAAAATGCTCATACATGCACAAGTTATAGTCACCACCTACACCTACAAGCTCTTCCACAAAAGTTTGTCCAAAGCCAAATACCCCAAATCGGTGCAACCAACACTTCCCACTCGGTGCCACCGATTCCCAGCCTCAGACAGACTCAAGCCAAACCCTAGTGTAAGAGCACATTTCTCCATGTGTGTTTTTGGTAATTGATGACACCCCTATGGACTAATGGTTGCCTTGAGTTATATTCGAAGGATTTGTCCATAGACACTTCTTGAAGTCCATCTGTTGGGTTTCAAGGAGTTTATATGATGACCAAGGTGGTATTCAAGGTTTATCCAAAGATTGGTCATGTGAGAGTTGAGCTTATTGCAAGCATGTCTTGAAGAAGGAGATTGTGTGAGCATTCATGATTACCTTCAATACATCATCTTTATGAAGAGAGAAGATAAGATACAAGGTTGATCAAGACTAAGTCAAAGAGTGAATCAAGTGATCAACACATAAAAGCATGCAAGATGTACCGAGAAGGATCAAGTGATCCCATGGTATGGTAAGCATTGTCCATTACACTTTGTGTACTAACCCATGTTACTTGTGAGAGTTCTTTGTGGGGTTAGGCTTATGTCCATGGGATTGCATCAAGAGGAAGATCCCATACAACCCATGGAAGATGACATCAAGTGGTGATCGTTATCAAGGTTGCGGTGTGCAAATTCAAGTGAAGCATCACGGAGAGATCAAGCTTGATGCTTTCCATCCATTGTGATGTTTAATGGACTTGTGAAGATGTGCCAAAGTGTTTCTCATCCATAGTGGAGTATGGGGGAGCAATCATCTAGTCTTCATCAAGCCAACGCAATCAAGAAAGGTGGTCCATCTTGAGGAAGTCAAGATCATCATCATCTAGCTCAAGTGGACTATGCGCAAATCTAAGGTTTGACCTTGATAGGGTTTTCTATTTTACCGGTCTCATAGTGGTAGTTGGAAGACTGGGTTATAGGGTAGGTAACCATGCTATCAAGGGGGCTGTCAAGTGAGTAGCTTGATCGTATCGTTCGTTGAGAGCTCAAACCATTGCATTCTTGGCATCATCATCTTTCTTGGTTCTTGGTTGTTTTTTCTCTTTGAGGTTTCTTGAGCTTATGGTCAACTTCATGACTAGCTCAAGTTCATCGAAAACGGAGTCCATATGCATATTCTATGATGTTTTCGATGTTGGAGTTATTGCCGATTCTTCATTGAAAGAGGTTTCTCATCTCTATACCTTTGGTATTTTTATACTTCCTCTTCTTAAGAAAACCTCAAAGAGAAAAACAAGCTTGAGTTTGCTCAATTTGGAGCTCATTTGCAGAAGTTGTGGCAGTTATGGTTTTGTCTGTGTTCTTCCGTTTTCCTAGTTGTAGGTGCTGTAGTTCAGTGGATAGCGGTAGTACCGCAAGTGGCACAGAAGTAGTTTATTACTTCCGCCCCGAGGGCGGTAGTACCGCGAGTTGCACGGAAGTATTTTTTTACTTCCGCCCCTCGGGCGGTAGTACCGCAAATGACTTCCGGTACTACAGTGCTAGACTTTTTCGCAGTTTCGCCCTCAACGAAGGTAGGCACGGAAGTAATTTTTTACTTCCGTGCATATCCAAGTGCCAGTCTCTACCGTCCATGCGGTAGTACCGCATGGGCTCGCGGTAGTACCGCTCCGACGGTTCTACCGCTAGCTGCCTAGTGCAATCGGCCTGAGTTTGATACTTTCGTGGGAGCGGTAGTACCGCATGTCGCAGCGGTAGTACCACAAGCCCTTGCGGTAGTACCGTGATCTTATTGCGGTAGTACCGCGACGCGCGGGGCTGAGGGTGGGAATAACGGTTGGATCCTTCCCCCCTATAAAGGGGGTCTTCTTCCCCAATGGATCTTATCTCTTGTGCTCGTGTTCTTCCCCCATTGTTGACCTTCTTCGAGCTTGCTAACTCTCAATCCCTCCAATGATTCTTGCTAGTTCTTGAGGGAAAAGAGAGAGGAGACCTAGATCCACATTTCCACCAATCACTTTCTCCTCTAAGTGAGGGGAACCCCTTGGATCTAGATCTTGGAGTTCTTCGTGTTCTTCTTCGTTCTTCCTCTCATTTCCTCCCTAACATTAGTTGCTTTGGTAGGAGTTGGGAGAGAAGGACTTGGGCACTCCATGTGCCCTTGCCATTGCATTTGGTGCATAGGTTTGAGTTCTCCACGATGATACGTGGAAGTGAGAAGTTGAGAAGCTATTACTCTTGGGTGTTTGAGCACCCTAGAGCTTGTTCCTCTTGGGTTCTTTGGCGTCCTAGACGGTTGGTGGTGCTTCGGAGCTCAATCATTGTGGTGCAAAGCTCTGGGCAAGCTTCGGGGGTCTCCAATTAGGTTGTGAAGATTGCCCCGAGCATTTGAGGTCACCTCAGAGCCACAATCCATTGTGGTAAAGCTTCGTGGTGTCGTTGAGAGCCTCCAATCAAGTTGTGGAGATTGCCCCAACCTTATTTGTACGGGTTCGGTGACCACCCTCAAGGGTCCCTTAGTGGAATCTCGGCATCTTGCATTGTGCGAGGGCATGAGGAGATTACGGTGGCCCTAGTGGCTTCTTGGGGAGCATTATGCCTCCACACCGCTCCGAATGGAGATTAGCATCTGCAAGGGTGTGAACTTCGGGATACATCATCGTCTCCGCGTACCTTGGTTATCTCTTACCCGAGCCCCTTTACTTATGCACTTTACTTTGTGATAGCCATATTGTTTCTTGTTATATATCTTGCTATCACTTAGTTGTATATCTTGCTTAGCATAAGTTGTTGGTGCACATAGGTGAGCCTAATTGTTTTAGGTTTTGTGCTTGTCTAATTAAACGATAGTTTTATTCCGCATTTGTTCAAGCCTAAAACGTAATTATTTTAAAGCGCCTATTCACCCCCCTTCTAGGCGACATCCGCGTCCCTTCACCTAGCCCATCGGTGCAACCGATTCTGATTCGGTGCCATCGAGTTTGGGTTGCCAACTTTCTGTTACGCAAATTCACAAAATCAGTCCGACCGAGTTCGTTGAATCGGCGTCACCGAGTTTGGCAATCTGACCGTTGGTCACCTTATCGGTGCAACTGAGTTTCATGTATCGGTCTCACCGAGATTCAAAAGTTGCTACCTATTACGCAACTCGGTACCACCGAGATTAACACATCGGTGTCACCGAGTTGGACTTATTAGGTGTAACGGTTGGATTTTTGGAGATGCCTATATATACCCCTCCACCACCACTCACTCGCAAGAGAAGCACTCAGAACAAATCCCCACTCATACCAACTGATTTTCTGAGAGAGACACCTACTCATGTGTTGAGTTCATGCCATTCCATTCCAACCATATGAATCTTGATCCCTAGCCTCCCCAAGTTGCTTTCCACCCAATCAATCTCTTCCACCAAGCCAAATCTGTGAGAGAGTGATTGTGTGTTGAGGAGTCTATCATCTTGAAGTACAAGAGCAAGGAATTCATCGACATTATCGAGACTATTACCTTTTGGAGGGTGGTGCCTCCTAGATTGGTTAGATGTCTCTTGGGAGCCTCCTACTTCGTGTTGTGGAGTGAACTAAGAAGTTTGTAAGGGCAAGGAGATCGCCTACTTCATGAAGATCTACCCCAAGTTAGGCTAGTCCTTCGTGGACGTAGGCCATCATGGTATAGTCGAGGTTGCTTCTTCGTAGAACCCTTCGTGGACTCTCGCGACCGTTACCCTCTATGGGTTGAATATTCCATAAACGTGGACGTACGATAGCACCACCTATCGGAACCACGGGAAAAATCATCGTGTCTCCAAATTGCGTTTGATCTTCCTACCTTCCTTTACTACTCATGCTTGTCTTTACTTTCTGCTGGTATACTCGTAGACATGCATGTGTAGGGTGTGCTTGACTTGCTATGAATGCTAAAATCTGCCAGCACTTAAAGTTGGGAAGAAGTAGATTTTTAATTGGTCAAGTAGTCTAATCACCCCCCTCTAGACCTACTTTCGATCCTACAGGATCGGGGCTGTGGTGGCGGTCCTCGGTGTTTCGGCGGCTGCGTGCGTCCACTTGGCGATGCACCACACAGTTCTAGTCAGCTACTGGGTCGGGATGGCACAACCGCCAGTGAAAATCGTGTCGACTTCGGTCTTGAGGGATGTTGGCGGCGTCATTGACGTCGTTTCCTTGTTGAGGCATCGTCGTTGCAGGCAACGTCATCTCCCTCGGGCTGCTCTGGGGGAACCCTAGATTTGGGTCTTCCCCGGTCGGAAGATGACGTCATCTTTGATGTCGTTCTCCCTTCCTGGGGCATCGTTTTGGAGCAGGTGCTGACTGGAAGGGCCCAGAGGCAAAGCGGGGGTTTCATCTTCCGCATCAGTGACGACAGATCTCGACGGCGTGGCACAGTGGAGTCTCGACGTCTGATGTAAGTTGACGGACGGCGATGTCTGGCATCGTGGTGGCGTCGACGACAAGCCTGACAAGGTTGATGCGTCAGTTCATATTCTCAAGATGGATAGGTGGAAGACAGCGACGATCGCCCAAACCCAACATTGTGGCTTGGTTAGGGCCTACGACTTTAGATGTTAGGCTTTGCTGCGAAGTCTGTTTGGTATTCGATTCAAATTTTCGGCACCCCTTTATCAACTTGATAGGAGTAACGATAGATGTTGTCGAGATGGTGGCTTTAGACTTAGTGATGTACTACTTTGTAAAATCTTTGTAAATAATTAATAAAATGACTGCATGCAGAGACTAGGGTCATCCTCCTTTTTCTAGAAAATAAGTAGAATCTGCATTCTTGCTGAAAATTTCAACATTTCAAGACTCGGTAATCAAGCAAGGACCAGGCTTCACGTGCATAAGCATACATATGGAGAATTTCAATCATCAAAATACACCAGAAGTCCATAACCAAAGAGTGTAGTTTAATTGCTAAAATCTTTCTTTTCGTTTAGCAAAGGGGAGAAATGGCCGGTTCTCCAGATTCACACTTGCATTTACACCAAAACAAGTAGGAGTACGTACGAAAGGCGCAGTTCGCCGGCTTAAAGAAATGTCCTTGTACCATGTCTACACATTATCATAGATAAGATTATCCATGTCCATTTTGGCACCGCGGTAGACAGTGTAGACATGCTGAACAAAAAATGCTACGAAAGACTATCCAAAAGTGACAGAATTGAATTCCTTCCATGCCTCCTGCAGAAACGAAAGGGGAATCACGTAAATTATTTGGGTTAATCAAAACAGTTATTCTTCACAACAATGAATCAGCGTGAGAAATGGTTGCAGGCTCGCAGCCATCACAGAAGATATTATTTTTGTACAAAATCAACTAGAAATGCATACTACAGCACTGCCATACAGACAAGAGTGAATACGCCTGGAAAACGTCCACACAGGTTTGATACTTGACTTCAAATGATTTGGTTAGCAAGTCAAAGCCCGGGATATGTGCATTTGAGATGATTTTGAAAACCACCAACAGATTTGAGTAAAATCAGGCTGTAGTAGTATAAAAGGCAACAACAGTGGAACAGAATTGCATACAATCACGTTGCCCTCCACTGTCAGTTATGCCTGTACACGACATACCAAACTAGCTATCCCAACCTCTAATCGAGCCGGTATAGAGTTTTCATTTCTCACAAAAAAGGGGAAAAACTGGTATACAACTAGTACCCTGACATAAGTTAGCCACTTGTTCTGAACTCCACCATCAGCTATACCATAAACCACATAGAAACTAGCTATCACCAATTCTAACTGGACAAGCATAGAGTTTCACCATAAAAAATGATTTAAAAAATGAGATAGAACTGTTACCCTGAAGTAACTAAGCCATTTGTTATGAACTTCTAGTCAATCCATAAAGTTGTTTAATTTTCTTTTACATAAAGGCATTTGGGATAAATCCATGGTACCTGTAGAATCTCAAAAACCTTTTCTGCTATATACTTTTGATGCATGGCAGCTCCTCGCTGTTGCAACTTATCTGGATGAAGACATAACAATGCCCTCTGATAAGCTTTCTTAACCGCTGCTCCTTCAATTATGTTAACCAATGGAACTGGTTTCCATCCACTCTCAGGCCAGAGAACCTACAGAAGCACATGAAGTTAAAAAGAAAAAGCGATCACAATGTCATACTCTAAAGAGAGAAAAAAGGAGGAAAGCCTCGTTTAACAAAAACAACACCTGTTCAAGAGATATCTTTCTTTATGTGCATAAGGCCAACTCTAGCCGATCCCCTATAACCGGCTAGAGGAGTAAAAATCCGGTTTTACTCTAATCGGGACCTAGCCGAACCCATCCATGCCTCTCTTCCTCCCCAATCCCCGCCGCCGGCGAATCCCCCACCGCCCCAATGGCCGGATCCCGTGGTCGCCGTCCCCGCCACCCATCCACAGTGCGGATCAGCGCTGCCACGGGTGCGTCCTCAAGCCGCCGCCGCTGACTTTGCGGCCCCCTCCCGTCAGCTCGCCGGCTTCCCCGATCTCCCCGCGCCCATGACAAATGATTATGTACATTTCGTGTCGAATTTCAGTTGTTTAAATTGAATCTATGTTGAACTTATGAAAATTTGTTTTTTACTCCGCTAAATTTAGGAGTTCGGCTAGGTCTGACCAAAATTTAGTGGAGTAAAAGTACTCCACTAAGTTTACTCAGCTGATTTGCTCCTCTATTTTTAGCGGATCAGTTAGAATTGGCCTAACGTGGCACTGATTTTTAATGCACCATTAAAGTAGGAAGAAGATAGTAATTTATTTTAATAATGGGTTAATGCAGAAGACGAGTCAACACAAAATTGCAAATGTGGATGCGGAAATTTTGCCCTGGGGAATTCAGAGATGGCATACACTATGAGATTACATGCAAATGATGGTCTTGCACTTACATATTGCAGTGTAGAAAGCAATGACCGAATATTTCCTTCTTTACCCTTTGACCACTCCCGGATTTTGGATTGAGATATCTACGTTGCAACATGCAATAGAGCTTATAAAGTTAATGGGAAAGAAGCAACAAGTTGTGAACTCCGATTCCTATTCCGTGTGGTACCTTTATTTGTTCCTTTTCATTGTCATCCTGAAGAATCTGATCTTCGTCCAAATGCTCAACCTGGTTTGTAAAGTAAGAGATGGTTAAACATAAAAAAAAGGGTTAGAAAACATCTAATGGGCTGAACGACTTTCATACTTATGTTTTGTTAGAGGGGCACACACTTTTATTAGTCTGGTCTCCAAAATTTGATGACAAACTGCTCAAATCCTGGTGGTTTCTGCTAATGAATCATCACTAGGTCAGGTTTAATGGTTTAAATTAGGAAACTATATCTAAGTTGAATTCTTGAATTATTTCCTATTGCAAGATATTGTTCTTTTTCATGTTGGCCCTGGGTTACAGCTGAATATAGTAGGTAACTAGTTATGGCACTCTAATGGTGCATATGTTGAATCTCTAGAGGCCAGAATAACAGGGTGTGGAGATATGCTCTCTTTAAAATATTGTGTTGGAGGGTAGCAACTCATGTCCAAATGTAACACTTAGGTATACAACTTTAACTGAACAGCATTACCATAAGTTAAATCAGAAATATTTGGGTGTTACAGTTAGGCCTATCCATGCCTTTATTTGCCGAAAAAAAGGGCTATCCATGCCATGTCATTCTGAGATGATGACTTAGATGGTTATGGTCAGTGTACGTGTTGTTTGCGGATAGGCATAATGGTTCATAACAGTACCTGTTAAAAGTGAGAAAGTTTAAAACGTTGTAACAGTCAACATGGCTCAGAAAAAGAGCAAGAAACTGGCTACTGGCATAAAAACTGGCCAATTCCAAGTTGTCATGGGCTTGTGTCTCAACCTTTGACAGTGTCTTGTTATAAGACATGTAGGTTAGCAATTCACTGGTTGTAAACTGACATAGTCAGCTTGCTTAACAGAACAGCAGTAATACTATATACCAGTCAAATGATGGAATTTCAACTTTCAGGGTCCTTGGAGTTTATATACCAATTATAACAAGCAGGGTTAGCATGGTTGCTCGGTATACAAACCAACAATAACAATTTTATTTTCTTATACCTACAAGGCTAGAATAATTCGTTTTTTGAATAACAGAAAGACTTTGCACGTACCACACACTCTTCAAGATTTTCCATGTGACTTTCTTCACGACTTGTTGTGTCACGCACCTTTTCCTCTGTTTCAACATGGAACAACTCTAAGAAACACAACAACAAGAAATACATCACAGATGAGTTCTTGGAGATTACACTAGCGACACAAGTTCAGTAAAATGATGACAACAATCATACAGAAATGTTTTTGCAAACCAACATCTGGAGAAACTTATGGCCAAACATAAATAAACCACCTACGGTCCTACACTAACCCCCCTGCTACATACTGAGTATTGCAAGCCCTAAAAATGTTACAGAGGACATCCAAAGATTAGAAAGAACTACGTGGGGATTTATGGGCTGCAGGATTATTGAAAAGACGACCAATGGTTTAACCAATTAAAGTTATTCCTTGAAAGCAAAAACAATTTACAGGTTTGATTCATTAATTCATTCAGGTATACTTACTATCAGAAGACGGAGGTTTAACATCTTCCGTTCCCGAGAGTTTGCCTGTTCTTGTGAGCATTTCACCATCGACTGTAAGGATGGGTTTCTCCATCCTACCTTGTACGTCTTTCATCTGAATGAAATTAAAGGTTAATCTAACTGGTGTATCTTTGTAATGTCAAACTGATTATCTTGTTTAAAGATAGTACAGTACAAAGGAAAATATCACACATTTATAATTCAGAGCTTGATCAGCATTCAACGAAGTATCCAGGAAATATGACCACCCAGATTTAACTTACTTGAGCAGCTGCAGGGGAAAATGCATTCTGATTGTTTGTTTTATCCGTCTTAATATCCTCACCACTCTCCAAATCTGAGATGCTAAATTTATCTTCAACTCCACCTTTGCTTCCATTTTTTCCACTGGACTGATCTTGAGCCTCAACTGCCGCTTTTCGCTTTGGTGAAACCTCAGGACTGAAGATTTTGATGAAATCCTTTAGCACTCTGCTACCACGACTTTTCTCTCCTGAAGGTGGACGTGAACTTTGAGTTCTGGGGCTCCCTGCTGATACATTGTTCTTTGTATTATTGATACTCTTCTTTGTTCCTGAAGAGAGAGAGCACCAGCTTCAATAAAGTTACATCAAAATGACACTAAAACAGTTTATATTACTGTCCTAGAAAAGAGGCATGCCGTTTACTGGTACAGAAGTTATAAGCTGACAGACTACATTACTTAATGACATGCAAGCAGCGTTTTAAATGAAAGGACACCTGCTTCTTTGGATTTATCACCCTGCAGGTACTCATCAAACACTGAAGATTCCTCCTTGGTTGTTGAGTTTATACTGTGTTTTCTTTCAAACAAGCCATCTTTCCCAGATTTGTAATCTTCATAGTCGGTCTGACTTTTTGATGCAGGTGTGGCGGTTGACATGCTTTCTTCCTCATCAATTAGGTCGATGCCTTGCACCACAACTTGAGGGAAACTTCTAACCCCAATAATATTTCCATCTTTTTCTTGCACACTAGCTGGCAACATCAACAAAGCTCCTTTCCCTGCCCACTTATAGAATGAAAAATGGAACTTGTCGCTGCTGATGAAGCTTGCTGAGCTAATAGGAGTCCCTTCACATTCACTGTCCATAGAGTTAACACGTTGAGAAGTGTCCTTCTCCTTCTTATCTCCACTTGAACGGAACCGGGATAGGAAGGGATATCGATGCCACGAAAAGGGATTCTTCTTCGAATCTTGCTGGGATACCCCCTGTGCAAAAGAACTGTTTGTGGATGAATTCGGTGAAACTGGAACACTGTAACCATAAGATATGTCATCATCATTTCTGTTGGATGTATGCCGGGAAGGAGAAGTAGGCACTGAACTGTCCACACCTCTGGTGAACTTCATGGAGAAGCTGCAAGAAGCATATATAAGTGAAATATAAAAAAGTATGATATGTAATTCTGTTCATTCATATGTGGAGTAAAATTTCACAAGGTGTGAGCAGATAGTAGTTATTTGGGATATAATGAGGGGAAGTGGATGACAATCATTAAAATAGAGCATTTAAAAAAATCACTAAAAATCGGAAAAGGAAAAGGAAAACGGCACTATGCTACAATCAAAGAAGCACAAGCGGGCGTACGCCATGCATGATCGGAAAACTCAATCCAGTCCCCTGACTGTGCTTCATAGCATAAATTGATTCTTGATCGTTTGGATGACACGGGACAGCGGCGCAGCCGGTCTTATTATCTATTTCCTTGCATTGTGATGTCAAAATGACGAGACTGCCGATACCATGTGCCTTCACACCTTATCAAAGTTCGCTCTCGGACGCATCCACAAATTCTTGAATATAACCCAACAAGTCCAGCACAAACGACCAGATAATTCCCTGATCGGCGCAGCCAACCATGAGATGGCCAATGACTCAATCTCTTCAGTGTCACCCAAAGCAGCACGAGATCTCAAACAACACAGCCAATTTGGAGCAGCTAGATAATAGCATCATGTCCAATTCTCTATCATTTCTTTGTTTAAATTCCATGATCAACAAATAAATGGTAGAGTTCCAACTGTTTGCCCATTTTGAAAACTTGCCAATGTCGACAATTTCACATTTCTTAGCATGACAAATTGACAATACCTACAACTTGATAAGAACAACAACGGGCACCGCTATTGTTCACATCACTTCATTAGTTCAGTATGAAAAAACCCGCAGAGCACCAAATACCTCGACCGAGACAGCAGGCGGCTGGTGGACCCGCCGGGCGACGTGGGTGCCCCGAACACGTCCCGATCGCCGGAGGCGCCGCCCCGCCTGGGCGACGCAGGCGGCTCGCCCCCCGGGAAGATATCCTTGTAGAACTCCTGGCCGAGCTGCCTCCGCTCGGAGCTGGTGCGGTCCCCGAAGACGGGCCTCTCCCCGGGCCCGCTCTCGCCCCCGCTCCGCCGCTCCCTCGAAGCGAAGCCGGAGCTGGTGCGGTCCCCGAAGACGGGCCTCTCCTCGGCCCCGCTCCGCTCCCTGGACGCGGGGCCGGAGCCGGAGGGAGAGTCGAGCGAGGAGCGGCGCCCGCGGTCGCTCCCCGACGAGCGGCGGGGCGGGCCGCCGAAGACGTCGGCGAAGTCGACGTCGGACCTGCGCGGGGCGCCGGCCATGGCGACGCCGACGCGTGTGGGTGTGGCAGCGGGGAACGGCCGAGCAGGTGGGGGTTTGTGGCGGGGAGCGTCGCTGGGACTGGGAGCTTCGCATCCCATGGCTGCGGTTTTTTGCAGCGGCGTCCATCACTCCATCTCTCTCGCTCGCTCGCTCGGACGCCCACGTCGGCATCGGCGGCCCGGACTGGGTTGTCTGTTGCCACGGCCGCCTGTATTTTTTTTGAAAACGCCTGTGGTGATTTCTTCCACTCGCGTCGTTTTCGCGGCTGGCGGGTCGCGGTCAGGCCAGTTCTGGCGATGGGCTTCTCCTACCTCCCAGCCCAGCCCAGGTATTGAAGTTTCGGCCGAAGGCCCATATTAAGATTGATGATTGATTTCCGTTGCTACCGACTACCGAAACCTAACCAGCTAACCTCCCTCCCCCGAAACCTAACCTCCCTCCCCCTCTATATATCCGCTTTCCTCCCACACCCCCGGCCAACCAACGCGGCCGCCGCCTCCGCCTCAACTCATCGGCCGGAGCCGCTCTTCTCTTCTTCCGCTTCGTTTCTCTGTAGATAGATTTGGTGCGTCTGTGTTGCTTCTGAGTTTTTGTTGTGGGATTAGATTAGAATCATCATCTGGTTCCGAAATCTTTCTCGATGACGAGAGTACAAGCAGACGGGCGGTCTGAACTGATGCCATGTTGACATGTCTGCATCATCCGTGCTTGCCCCTGTGGTTGGCATCCGAGAGAAAGCATTAGGATCTCCTATTTTTCTTGCTCTGTTCATGCTTGCGCTCAGCTCATATTCATCCTCTTAGATGCGGTTCAGTTTTTAGCTAGACTCAAATCTGAGGGGGCAGAGTGGGCGCGTATAGTGAGATGGTTTACTTACCAACCCTTTGCAGCGTATGCAATTGCTCTGGAGTCAAATAGCCTAACCGAGATTGTTAGTGTTCACATAGTTTTCGAATTCTTTTGGTTCTTCGTGCGCTGACAAGTGATGAATAGATATCCTACACTCTCAATGGAAAAATTCCATGTGTGGACCAATAATCTCCGCTTATTATCTGATGCCTTGCGTTATCGTTCCCTATTTCCTTGCGAATCTATCAGTATTAGCGTAGGGTGGCAAATGATGTGAAATATTGTATGCTAAACACTGAATCTTCGACATGTTTACAAAAACTCCGCTTATTATCTGATGCCACCCATCTCTTTGAACCTGCTTTACGTAGATCTTCAGTGAATTTTGTTTTTGATTGATGGCGGTGATTTGAATCTTACCCGCGCTTCTGAATAACTCATGGAAGTACAAGGGAAAACATGGTTGAATTTCTTAATATGAGCCATATATAAATATAAACTACTTTTTTTGTTGTGTGTTTTGGTTTGACCGTGGCTGTGATGATAATCACTTTCAGCAAACATGCCAGTTCTGCTTCTGACAATTCATGACTGAAAAAACTGTTATACAAGATCTGAGCCATTGCACTTGAATATTTTATTTGTTCTCCCATTGTTGAGAACTGAGAATTAATGATTGATTACCTTAGTCTCTTCTTTGCATCCTGAATTAGTATTAGTTGCATATGATTTGTTGTGAAACACCATTTGAATTGCCAATGATGCTACCCCCAACATTTGGAGGTGCAGATGGCTCCAGGATCCTGTTTACAGGATGAACCTACCTGGAGGCGCTGCATCCACATGACATTCGCGGGCAAGTCTGAGGTTATTCTGGTCAGATGAAACTTCTCTTTGATTTTGATTTCTGCTACTTCTGAGATGATAAAATAAGTTGAGTGTAACTATCTCACATAGTCACATGTACCTCTGATTTGTGGAAGATGTTGAGATACTCGCAGATCGTGTACTGTCATCATCTTTGTCTCTTGCTTCTGATTATGAATTTCATTCTCTTTTTATGAATTTGATTTAACATTGTATTGTCATTCAATTCAAACAACCTGAACAGATATAAATCAGAACGACAAACATTCAAACGTTTGACTAATGAACCGGTGATTCTGGAATCACCATATCAAGAGAAGGAACGGTGGTGTTGCTGCAGGAATGTCTCGAGGAAAGAGGTGTAGTGATAATGGATGGAGGGTTTATCTGTATATCTCCCAAATTTTTTTGCTGGACTCAGGCCTGATGGGTGTGTCGTGGGTGTGTATAGTGGGATGGTTTACTTACCAACCCTTTGCATTGTTTGTGCTCTAAGTCAAATGGTCTAACCAAATTTTCCTGTTTCAGGTGTTTTTCTCAAAAAAAATTGAGCCATACTGCAGGCTGCTGCTGATCAGATAGCATTAATGCGCTGTATTTGTCTCTTCTTTTTTCCCCTTGTTAATTTATCCCTCTAACTGTGCAAACCAAGGGTTCCAAATGATGTGAAATGTGATATGCTAAACACTGAATCTTTTATATGTTTACGAAACTCTGTTTATTATCTGATGCCACTTACCAGTTTCAACTTCCAACCCAGTTTTTGAAGAGCTTTAGCTGCACTATTTTCGTACAATGCCATCTTACCTGCGCTTCAGATTAATTCATTAAGTACCGAGGAAAACATGGTTTAATTTCTTAATATGATCCTTGTGAATGTTAATTCATTTTTTTGCACTCTTACTTTAGATTTGTGTTTTCTGGTTTGATATGGCAGTGATGATAAACACTTTCAGCAAACATGCCAGTTCTGCTTGAGAATCTATTGAGAACGAAATTGATGTAGTTATGTTGCTTCATATTTCGCATATACTCCTACATGTAGCTACGTGTAGCACTGCTCCCCAGAAAATTAATGGTTGAGAGGACCCTTTCCTCAAATTTTCTACCGTGATTATACTGTGTGCAACTGTAATCCTTTGTCAGAGCTCTGATCCATCTTGCTTTGTTTCATTCTTTTTTAACTTTCCTTTTTGGATTATCATTGTGTGCACTTGTAATCCATTATAGGGTTCGAACTGAGCTGTTGAATCTTGCATGTTGTCTGTTCAAATAGTAGGATTAAATTTGCTCTGAATTGTGGGTTCTTTGTCATCTGGTCTCCACATGCGATTTGTTTGTGCTTCCTCATCTGGTCATTGGGATGATCAGCTATGATCGGTTCCCAGTGGACTCGTTCCCTTGAAGCAACATCACCCTGTTGTATCCTGAGTTTGCCCCTCATGTGTGCCCTCTGAGTTCTCTTTCCTAGGGCACTGGCAGCTTCTACATACATGTGCATGTCACACAAAATCCTCATTGGAGTTTTGATTTTGACAGCTGTGATGAGCCAATTTACAGTTACAGACCTGTAATGACTCCTGTGGAAATGATCGCATGGTCAAAGAACATCTAAGGGACTGAGTTGTCTTTGTATTTTGGATCTTTGCTGCAAGTAGTTTAGTTATTCTGTTTTTGTTTTGATCTGCTTCTTGTAACGGTATTTGTGTCTGTAAACTAACCTGTGTGTTTTCTGTTTTGATATGGCTGTGATGATAAACACTTTCAGCAAACATGCCAGTTCTGCTTCTGAGAATTCATGACTGAAAAACCTGTTATATTGATCTGAGCCATTGCAATTGATAAAAGCTGTGTCATCCCAGTGGTAATACCTGGAAAATCATTATTAATGTAGCTGTCAAACCTTTGTATCTTCCATGTGTTCTTGTTGATGTAGCTGTCAATCCTTTGTATCTTCCATAAGATGGCCTCAAATACTGAACCGGATCTGACCTTTGTTCTTTGTACAGTAATTTCATTTATTCAATACTCCCCCTGTTCCTTTACGTAATGTGTATTATTTTTGGGACAGTGACCAAGGCACATAATTATAGACATGTTAAGACTAAATTACCCTTGGAAAATTTGTTGTTTGATGGAAAGCGAATCATTTAGTCTAGAAAAGTATGAGATACATGCAATTGACAAAGAGATAGCTTCTTCTTTCTCTATAAGGAGAGATACATACAATGAGAAAAGATATACTTTCCTTTTTTTTGGAGGGCTAACAAAGAATTATGGGGAATTAGAAAAAATACAACTTACATTCTGGAATTTTATCAAAAAGCAAATACACCTTATGTAAAGTAATGGAGGGAGTAGATTATTTTCTAATTTAATAGGTGTATATGAGTATTTTTTAAAACCCTGAGCTGTGCTACAAGAGCTGTCATTCTTTTCTTCTGGTTGTAGTTTCTCTTGCAATTTATAGTTTTTTTTTCGTGTTTTTGCTGCTGTTTCTTTGATGAGCATTGTTGATGCAAATGAGGATACACAAGTTTTATGGGTAATTTGCGTCTGAGGCATCTCTGTGATGTTACACTCTTTTCACCTTGGAGATCTGATGCATCCTGTATAATACTCTCACCATTTGTTTTGTGCTATTTTGATTTCTTTGGGTGAAATGAGGATTAAATAATTTTATTGATGGACGGTATGATGTCCATTGAATCATGTATTAGCTCTATCTGATCATTCTCTTCTGAGTTTTGTCCTTTCATTGGTAAGAATTTCTTTTTTGTTGTTTGAATGTCTGTTGATTGCAAATGAGGAAACATGAGTTTATGTGTAATTTGCGTCTGAGGCATTTCTTTGATGTCACACTCTTTTCACCTTGTAGATCTGATGCATCATGCATTTCCTCCACTCCCAGCAGATCTCCCTCTTTTCTGTTCCATCCTGGGATTTCTCATTTGGTTTTGAGGAATTGATATCTGACCTTGTTTGTCGGAACTGTCATATTCTTTTCTTGCCAACCATTCTGTTATATGTCAACACCATATTCTGATTTGTTTGTCTGTGCCGAGGATTAAACTAAACTATAGACAGGCATATTGTCTGAATTCTCTTTATGTGGAGTGATCTGCAGTTTTATTAGATGTGTTTTGTTGTTGTGTGTGATGCCGATGATGATTTAGTGTGAACCTTTCTCAATGAAATCACAAATGATTACATTGACCTACTGCCTTCCTTCTGAGGCATCATGATTCCTGGATTTTTTTCCTCTTAAATCGTTTTGGTTTGCCTGTTGATGTAGTGGTTTGCCCAGGTCGAATGATGATCACAAGTGCATAGTTCATATGATCAAATCGTGATTACTTGAACAAAAAATAGTCTTTCGCTTCTATCTGATGACCTTTCATCCTCACCCTTTTCAGGAGAATCAAACAATAGTTATTTTGTCCCTTTTGCATTTACACCTATGTTAATATGCTTTAGACGTATGGATTCCTTAGAGGACGGTTAAGATTGATATTTGGTCTCGTTCGTTGTAACTGGCATTTGTTTGCCTTGCTGACCATCCTGCTATATTACCACCCATATTCCGAGTCCTCTTTAGTCTTGTTTTTTAATGTTAATTCTTTTTTCTTCTTTGGCTTATGATTAAAATAAGTTTAGTAGAGAAGGAATTTCTATCTGCTTATCATAAATATGTTGAGTTTTTGAACAATTAAATATGATCTTCCAGGTGTAGATTTACAGTGGCATCTATCTTCCAGGTGGCATCTGAACCCACCAGCGATAATTTTGGTTTTATCTATTGTTGATTTCACTAGTATCAGTGGATTCAACCTTGGAAACTATCTTAGTGTACTTTCTTCTGCAGTGCTTATTTTATCTGTGAAGGAAATACATTCTGATGATAGAGACCTTGAAATTTTTAACCACTACGATTGTTGGGCAATCTTGTTTTCCAAATTAGATCTAAATGCAATTACCGTCAGATCCAAATGATGATATTTTTGCGGTTTTCTGAGGTTTAAAACTGCTAGGGTCTTTTGCTTTTTTATGTTAAACAACAGCCACCAAACAGACACTGGAAGTGTCCTCCTCTGGGTTTGCTCTGTACAGGAAACTCTGTATGCGTCTTGTTTGATTCAGCTATGTGTTATTTTAGCTGGTCTTTGAGAAGATTCTTTGACCTTTGATTGATGGGTTTTATGCAATATGATTTGATCAACTGGGAAATGATATGGCAATGATGATAAATCTAAGGCTTGTTTCTCAAAACATTCGCAGTTGCCGCCTAAGAGCTTTCGCCCAGCCTGGCTTGAGAGCTAATGCTGCTAATTCCTTCCTTGGATGTCTGAGCCTTGTTTACATCTCCATTTTTATCATTATTCACTTCTAGGCAGTGATTACTCCAAACACCCAGGAAATGATCATGAACAGAATACTGCAATGGCTCCATGTGTAACAATATGGTCCATGATCTGATTCTTAGTATTTTCTTCTATTTTACATCTTATGTTTTTTGTTTCCAAAAGTGAGTCTTTGTGGGTTGTGATGATGAAAAGTTGGTCTGTGTTTCTGATGTCTTGTGACTGATAACCATCTTTAATTTCCTTCTGATCCCTCTGCAAGTGTGTCTATGTTCATCCATTTTTCTAATTGTCTATTTATAAGTTTTCTTGTATTAGGCTAGTTTTGTGGCATTGCGGTGATGAATTATGAATTTTCGCATGTCAGACTTCAGAGAGGCCTTTGGCGTCAATGAGAAGTCATATCATATGACTGAGCAATGAAATACTCCCTCTGATCCATATTAATACTTGTCTTAAATTTGTCTAGATATGGAGAGAGTGCCAGAGCCTTTTCTAATGTTTTGGGGCTGGCTCACCTTTGTGTGCTTTGAAACTGTGGACGCTCTTGCCATTTATAGTGATGGAATGCTCGTACACTCTGCAACAAACCTGGGTGGGCACAGTTGACAAAATATATATTAGAAGTGCCGTTTTATTATTGCATAATAACATAATACTTCTCGCATGTTTTGATTTTGACAGCTGTGATGAGCCAATTTTACAGTTACAGACCTGTAATGACTCCTGTGGAAATGATCGCATGGTCAAAGAACATCTAAGGGACTGAGTTGTCTTTGTATTTTCGATCTTTGCTATCAGTAGTTTAGATATTTTGCAATTCATAAAATCTGTGTCATCCCAGTGGTAATACCTGGAAAATCATTATTAATGTAGCTGATCTTGATCTTGTAATTTGTTTTGAAATGCCAATGATGCTATGCCCCAACATTTTGAGGTGCAGATGGCTCCAGGATCCTGTTTACAGGATGAACCTACCTGAAGGCTCTGTATCCACATGGCATCCACGGGGCAAGTCTGATGTTGATGTTCTCATGAAGTTGACTTCTTTTTTTAATTTTAAGGGACTGCTATGCGTTCACTGGCCGACGTTTGCTATATGTCTGCCTCCT
Organism: Hordeum marinum; assembly: GCA_022496015.1. Taxonomy (NCBI): domain Eukaryota; kingdom Viridiplantae; phylum Streptophyta; class Magnoliopsida; order Poales; family Poaceae; genus Hordeum; species Hordeum marinum. Next base: position 426,476,049 of record CM039675.1, read on the forward strand.
TGATGGCCGTTGGATGTATGTGTGCAGCTGTCGATCGATCTCCTGCAAAGCCCCGTTTGTCCTCTTCCTCACTAATTAATTTCTGCAACAATGGCTTTGTTGCAGGAATAACTGTCAATGGGCCGGGTCGTTATCTGTCAGATGTGGTGTCATCAAGTGACTGTCAGGCATATTTGAAGATTTTTTTGTAATGGAGATCATGTTGCGAATGTGTTTGTTGATTTTTTTTAGAGTTTGTTATAGAATATTTTCTGTAACAATGATTGTGTTATAGAAACACATGTGTAATTTTTTTTGCAACAAAGATTGTTATAGAATATTTTCTTCAACAAGTGTTGTTGTGGAAACATCTGTATAATTTTTTTTAAAAGATTTGTTGTCTTGTGAGCCGTCAGATCTTGGTCCATCGAGTGGCCGAAACCTGTTGTTCCCTTTTGCAATAGAGCCAATGTTGTAGCAACATCTTTGCAATGCTGGTTATGTTGCAGGAACCTTGCTACAGTTGTAGAAATATTTTGCAAAAAACAAGTATATGTGTCTCGTAGCTGTGTCCGCCGCTATTGTAACGGAGCGCTCGTTACAAAAAAACGCCATGCATGAGTACTGTTAGTAATCCACGACCTGGATGCGCCCCCTCCACTCCATCTGATTTAGCTCATCATCCACATGGCCAGAAAGGAAATCGATCCATGAAGTTGATGTTCTCATGAAGTTGACTTTTTTTTTAACTGATAAAAAATACTGCAATAATAATCCCTCTGTTGATCACTTTGCCAAAATAAAAATTTCCTCTTGTTTCGTTTCCAAAAGTCGATCTTTGTGTCCGTTTATCTGATGTCCTTTGACTGATAATCATCTTTGATTTCCTTCTGATCCCTCTGCAAGTGCATCTTTGTTCATCCATTTTTCCTGTAATTGTATTTTTATATGCTATCTTGTATTTGCCTGGCATCACGGTTATGAATTAAGCATGTGACTTCAGAGATGCCTCTGGCATCAATGAGAATTGAGAAGTCATATCATATGACTAGGCAATGAAATACTATCGATTATGTTTTGGGACTGCCTTACCCTTGTGGCACTGTTTACAAATCTCTGCTTATGATCTGATGCCACCCATCAGCTTTAAATCACCTTCCCAAGTTCTACTATCTGCACAATTGTTTTTGGTGCACGAAGGTGTTTTTTTTACGCCTTTGATGGATTTCATTTGATTGATGGATGTGATTTGATTCTTACCCTCCCTTTTGATATGACAAATACAAATATTTATTCTTATCCTCGCTTTCATGACCAATACAAATATTTATTCTTATTCTTGCTTTCCTTGATATTTCCGTGTTTTGGTTTGACATGATAAACACTTTTCACCAAACATGCCAGTTCTGCTAATGAGAATTCATGACTGAAAAACTTGTTATATACTCTCTCCGTTCCAAATTAGTTGACTCAGATTTGTCTAGATACGGATGTATCTAGACATGTTTTAGTGTTAGATACATCCGTATCTAGATAAATTCAAATCAACTAATTTGGAACGGAGGGAGTAGATCTGAGTCATTGCACGAGAGTTTGTTAAACCAGGTGGTGATCTTTAGAATTGTTTTTGCCAAGTTAATATGGGAGTGTACTTGGATCTGTTTTCATAATGTTGTCGCCAGGATTAAACATCATAGACGAGCATATGTCTGAATTTCTTAGAACAATCAAATTTTCTCTATGAGAGGCCAGTGACCTTGTTACATCTGTAGTTTTATTCGATGATTTGTTGTTTCATAAAGCCGATGATGAATTAGTGTGAACCTTTCTCAATGAAGTCGCTAATGATTACATAAATTACTGCCTTCCTTACGAAGCATTACGTTTCCTTGGATCTTTCTTGTGTTTTTTTAATATTGTATTTCCCTTAGCAATTGGTCTGCTCAGATGTCTGATGATCACAAGTGCATAGTTCAATCACACAGGGCACTGCTGCCAGGTCTTATAAATCTCGCCACAAATGAATGGACTGGCCTGTAAACCAAGTCTAGTTTTGCATTTGCTGCTGAGCTTCAAGCAATGATCCATGCATTTGACCTGTCAGTTCATGTGCTATTTGAATTGTGGTCAAAACTAATGCTTTGCTCTTGGCCCAGGTGTAGCGACCCGACTTAAAACGAGTCAAGCCTCTATGTGTTTTGTGTCATCCCTGGATCAGTATGCTGACACACACAGTACATCAATGTATATATCAAAGTGCAGTCACATGTAATTAACGTAAAACTGATATATATCTTAAAATTCTCAGCGGAAACAGTAAATGGAAGTGGAGTCCCAATAACACCAACGGCAAGTTGAGTGTAGACCGTAACCCTGAATCGTACTCTTACCCGTCGTACAGCTTATCTGCAACATAAGACGTTACAGTCGTGTAGGTCAGTACATTGAATGTACCGGCAAGATCACCATAGCAGAGCAGAAGATAAAAACTATTCTATATGCAGTAAGGCTTTGTGGCTCTGTGTCTGAGTTTTTGCATAAAAGCTGATTTTATTTCTTTTCCTACAACAAAGGAATATCAGAAATTTTCACTACAGGGTTACCTAACATGACATGGTTTCGCCAACCGATGTCATAATGCCCACAAGTATCATAAATTGTCCACAATTAATTATCAGTCCAGTGTTGAGAGTTCAGAGATAGATCCAAGTCTAGAGGCTCAAATTGTTCGTAACCGGGGACACGGCTAATCGATTAGGTTTAACTCTGCAGAGTGTTGTGTACTTTACCTACAAGATTCGTTCCCTCCTTGTAAGTCCTCGCACTGCCTGGTGTTTGAGAACAGGACGAACGAAACATAGTCTTTCAGAGTGTTTCCCTGACTACTGTCAGTGCCCATCCATTCCTAACGACTACATCTCGTAGCACTGCCTAGCCAGAGTCACAACAAAGATCAACCAAGCCAGAGCCTATAATGACTTGTGGCTATACAGGTAAGCTTCCGGGCATGAAGTATTCATCCATCTCTTTGAGTCTGGGTGAAGCTTTCCGCAAGATGTCATGGCGCTTCTCCATGCATCCCGGCCATCCACTGGTTACTCCAGGGATGCCCAATCAACCCTCCTTCACCCAGTAGTGTGTATTGAAAACTTGTTTCTCGAGTCTCGAAGACTTGAGGTCTTGAAGATGCCTTCATGAATTTGTCGTCTTGACGTAGAGTCCTTCTTCTCACACCACTCACGAACACTCATACCAAAACCCGTCTACTTTAGCATAGCATTAAAATAACTAACATTCCCGGGGCTTTAGTAACAAGTGGTGGGTTCCTACCTCATGCATTCTACTTGACTACAAGAATTTCAATAACACTACTGGAAGGATTTGTTGAATGATGTCACTACATGCAATAAAACATAGGTATGAACAAAATGGTCAAAGTGAACTTGCCTGTACTGTTGATGAAGAATAATATCGCTCTCAGAAAATAACTTGATAGACTATTCGTCACTCTCCGATGAAAATCTATAATAATCAAACATTGCATTCATATAAGCAATCATACTAGTAATCAATTCTAACAATCAAAAAGTAACACAAAACCAAACACAAAAGGGTTGATGAAGGAATTACTTAAGATAAAAGTCAAAACAACAAAATTTCATCAACACATCTAAGGTTGGTTTTCTCTACAAATAATCCTATTTTTCAAAAGTAAAAACACAAAACAAAGCAAATATAACAAAAGTATTTTAGTAAATATTTTTACTTAGCAATAAGAATTACTTTTGAAGAACAATTATGACTTATGAAAAACAACACACTAAACACCATAAGTTTACAACAAGTAACAAAAACAATAAATTTTTTAAAATAACAGAAAACAAAATATATAAAAAACTAAGTTAACAGAAAGTAAAACTTATAAAACAATTTATAAAATATTTTTAAATAAGAAATCAAACTAGCAAATGGAAATCAATTACAAGTTATAATGAAACTAGAATTGATTTCATGCTATAAGAATAATAAATGACATAAAAATAAACTTGGTTGGAATACTACTGCTAACTAACAGAAAACAAGGTAAAATTTATCAACTAACATAAAAGAAAATGAATCAAAACAATTTAAAGCAAAAGAAATATAAAAAAAATCATAAAAGAACTAAAACAGAATCTGTTTTGTTAAAAATACTAACTTAAATTATTCTAAAAATTCTCAAATTCTTCCTACTGATAAATAAGGTCACTAATGACAAGTAGCAAAAACAATCAACTCAAAATAAAATTTTAAACTCAAGGTATCCAGAAAATAAGATTTGAATCAAATCTGTTTGAATTAAATTTTAAATTATTCAAATATGGTCAAACTTTATATCTACAGAAACTACATAAAATTTGTGACATAATGCAAAAAGAATCAAATTAAAAAAATTAAAAACATAAAAGATATGAAGAAAACAAAATCAGGAACAATTCTGTTTTTAAAACAAAAAATGAAAAAATGAAAATTCTAACTAACGGACAGGGTGCTACGTGGCGCTCTCTGATTGGCTGATGGGTGTGCGCGTTCTAGCGATTCGAGCGGATGGCCGACTCGTAACAGAAAACGTTTCGGCATTTTATAATAAAACTTACGTTCTAATCTTGGCCGTTGGAATAAGATCGAACGGAGGGGAGAGGCTCCGGTGACTTACAGAGGAGGAGCGGAGCTCCGGCGATGCTCCGACGACGTCCGAGGCGGTGAGGTTGACGGGGACGTCGCTCCGGTGGTCCTCTGGCAACGGCGACGGCACCAGGCGATGCGGATGAGCGTGCCGAGGCTTCTGATGGTCGTGGAGGAGCTTGGAGATGACGGTGGCGACGACGGTGAGCTCGGAGGCGGCGGCGGCGCTCGGGTGTCAACGGGGAAAGGGGCTCCGGTGGGTGCGGGGCTCGGGCGAGGGCACTGGGAGGTGCGAGCGAGGGTGGTGGAGCGGATGGTGTGCTCGGGTAGCGAGGAGAGTGGCAAGGGCGAGCACGGGGTCGGAAATGGTGCGGCGGCTGTGGGTAACTCCGGCGAGCAATGGTCGCAAGAGGAGAGGGTCGGGGTCGGGTTTTTTAGGGCGGAACGGGTCGAGAAGGGGCTGGGTTTTTTATAGGCGGCCTCATGGTCGTCCGAAAGGAAAGGAAGAGGGAGATCAGGTCGGTGATCTCGTCGGCGTTGGAAAGGAAGGAGGGAGGAGAAAGAAGGAAGGTGACCGACAAGGCGATTTGGTCGGGCGGTGGGGTCCATGCGTCAGAGAGAGGGAGAGAAAGGAAAGGGATCGGGCGGTCGATCCAGAGGAATTCGGATCTGGCTAATAAAGACGTGGGCCGATTCTTTCCTAATGGGCTCGGTACGTTTCCTATTAAAGGGATTTGTTTCATTTTATTTAAAAATAGATAAATAAACTATAGTTTGGGCAATCAAAACATTTCCGAAAAATAAAGTTTTATATACCAAAATGATCAGGGAAATAAATGCAATAAGATGGACATTTTTCCAATGCCAAAATAAACACTTTAAAAAAATTATTTTCAGAAAATGCCTAAATGGCTTTTAATTTTTTTTGCAAATAATTTTCAAATAACCCCCTGGGTTTTATGGTTCAGATACTTCACAAAAATAACCCTGGTGTGGAGTGTCATATTACTCCTCTCAAGTTTCTTGTCAAGGGTATTTGAATTCTTTTCAAAATTTAGAATGGAACCAAATATGAAAAGAATTCCAAAAGAATAATTCAGAGATTTTCAAATCCACTTTTCAAATTCCTTGTTTATGAAGAGGTCATGTTATCTTCTCTCACTAATTGGAAATGGAATTGAATTTGAAATCAAATCACAAAAGGGGAAAGTCATGTCATTCCCTCTCATTCAAAAGTTTTCAAAAAGTTTCAAATTTCACTCAATTTCAATCACTCAGTCAAACAAACAATCATTCTAATATTTATTATAACATTCCAAAATTTGGGATGTTACACCAGGCAATGAACCGGAGTTAACTTTGCCTGGTATGCAGAGCTTTTTAGTTCTAACATGCTTATAATCTTGGTGAGGCACTTCTTTGTGAGGATGATTTGATGGTGATTATCACTGAAATACCCATGATGTTGGTGGGTGTTATGCTTATGTTCCCATTAGGAAAGTTAATTGTAATAGGATTGTTATGTCATGTTATGATGAATCAATTTCTCTCAAAAAAATGTTATATGATGAATCTTCCATTAACACCTTTCCCCCTTAAGAAAATGCTTCCAAATGCAAGTTTTTTATCATGACCGATTAAACGCAGTTACAATAACTCTGAAGACGTATGGAAATGGAAACGAGGGTCTATCACAAAAGCAAGATTTAGCCACTTTGAGTTTTTTTGGATCATTAGAGCATCCACAACCAGACCGCGCATACCTGCCCAAGCTCATACGCTGTCACCGGATGCCCCAAGCTCATACGATGTCACTCGAAACTGGTTGGGTGACATTGTGCTATAATTTTGGATCATTCAGACATTTGATCACTCAAAAACCAGGCAGGTATGTGTGGTCTGGTTGTGTGGATGCTCTAATGATCCAAAAAAAACTCGAACTCAAAAGAATCAAAAACCAGGGTAGGTATGCGCGTTAGTTTTTGATTCTTTTGAGTTGGTCAACAATGGATTCGTGGAATTCATAGTCAACAACTTCATTGCATTGTTTGATTCGGACGATGAGGATGCCGAAATGATGATGATTATGGGCATCAAGAGGAGTTCGAGAAAGCTGAGGAGCACATCCTGAACTTCAAGGCTTTCATCAATGTCTGGAGTGTGATTCCGTGTGATAGGATAGTTGGTGCATGACTTCTGTTCATGGATTACTTCGCAACTTTCCCATCATGCCATGAAACTTTCTTTTGTTGTTGGTATCGGATAAGCAAAAACTTGTTCTTGCGGGGTAGTGGAAGGTGTGGAGAAGCCTGGTGAAAACTGTTGGGAGACGTAGTAGTAAATCAAAAAATTTCCTACGATCACCAAGATCCATCTATGGAGAAACCAGCAACGAGTAAGGGGATGAGTGCATCTTCATACCTTTGAAGATCGCAAAGTGGAAGCGTTACTAGAACACGGTTGGTGGAGTCGTACACGCAGCGATTCAGATCGCGGTGGATTCCGATCTAAGCACCGAACAACGGCGCCTCCGCATTCAACACACGTGCAGCCCGGTGACGTTTCCTACGCCTTGATCCAGCAAGGAGGAAGGAGAGGTTGAGGGAGAGCTCCGACAACACGACGGCGTGGTGACGGTGGAGCTGCGTGGTACTTCGGTAGAGCTTCGCTAAGCACTACGGAGGACGAGGAGGAGGGGTAGGGCTGCGCCGAGAGATGAAGAAACTTCTATAGATGGCAGCCCCCCAAACCCCACTATATATATGAGGAGGAGGAGGGAGGGCGCAGCCCCTAGGGTTCCCACCCTAGGGCTGCGGCCGGCCCTAGATTGGCCTTGGGGCGGCAGCCAAGGGAGGGAAGAGGGGTGCGGCAACCCTAGGGTGGGCCTAGGGCCCATCTGCCCTAGGGTTTGCCCCCTCCCACCTAGTGCTGTGCCTTGGGCCCTTGTGGGGGGTGCAACAGCCCACGTAGGGGCTGGTTCCCTCCCACTTGAGGCCCATGCAGCCCTCAGGTGCTTGTGGCCCCACACGATGGACCCCCGGAACCCTTCCGATGGTCCCGGTATGTTATCGGTGATGCCCGAAACATTTCCGGTGACCAAAACCTCACTTCCTATATATGAATCTTTACCTCCGGACCATTCCGAAACTCCTCGTGATGTCCGGGATCTCATCCGGGACTCCGAACAACCTTCAGTAACCACGTACATTATTTCCCTATAACCCTAGCGTCATCGAACCTTAAGTGTGTAGACCCTACGGGTTCGGGAGGCATGTAGACATGACCGAGACACCTCTCCGGTTAATAACCAACAGTGGGATCTAGATACCCATGTTCGCTCCCACATGCTCCACGATGATCTGATTGGATGAACCACGATGTCGGGGATTCAATCAATCCCGTATACAATTCCCTTTGTCTACCGGTATGATACTTGCCCAAGATTCGACCGTCGGTATCCTATACCTTGTTCAATCTCGTTACCGGCAAATCTTAAAGAATATTTGCTCCCTTGGTGGTTTTGGTAATTAATAACAACATATAAGTCATTGAACTAATGTTTCCACCAAGTATATTTCAAGAAATGTTCAATGATAGGTTTGGCAATAGGAGATTGTGGAGAAACCCCGAGATGCAAGGAAATAGGTTGGCCAAGCTTCAAGCAAGAGGACTCTACATTTTATACTTGTGAGAAATCACTTTGAGTCCATAGGAAAGCCAATACTATTAAAAGGGGGTAAGGTTTTGTTGGTGAACAATATGCTCAAACGTGCACAAGTGATATCCGCCAAAAACATCCACAAACTCTCCCACCAAAGTCTATTCTATACCTAACACTCAAAATTGGTGCAACCAACTTTCCCATACTGGTGCCACCGATTCCAGAACCTAGATAGACTATGCCAAACCCTAGCCACTTCAGTGCAACCGATTCCATACCGGTGCCACCGAGTTTTGGTTGCCAACTTTCTGTTACACAAATTCACATTTTCAGTCCCATCGAGAATGTTGGATCGGCGTCACCGAGATTGGAAATCTGACCGTTGGTCACCTTATCAGTGCAACCGAGTTTCCTATATCGGCTTTACCAAGATTCAAAAGTTGCCACCTTTTGGTCACTTCGGTACCACCGAGTTTAACACATCGATGTCACCGAGTTGGTCACTTTGTGTGTGACGGTTGGATTTTTGGGGATGCCTATATATACCCCTTCACCACCACTTACTCGAAAGAGAAGCACTTAGAACTATTCCATACCTATCCTATCAGATTTTTTGAGAGAGAACTACCTACCCTTGTGTTGAGGTCAAGATCTTCCACTCCAATCATATGGATCTTGATTTCTAGCCTCCCCAAGTAGCTTTCCACCAATCCCATCTCTTCCACCATGCCAAATCTGTGAGAGAGTGACTGGGTGCTGAGGAGTCTGTCATCTTGAAGCACAAGAGCAAGGAGTTCATCATCACTACCGAGCCTATTACCTTTTGGAGGGTAGTGCCTCCTAGATTGGTTAGGTGTCGCTTGGGAGCCTCCTACTTCGTGTTGTGGAGTGAACCAAGAAGTTTGTAAGGGCAAGGAGATCGCCTACTTCGTGAAGATCTACCCATAGTGAGGCTAGTCCTTCGTGGACGGAAGCCGTTATGGAATAGTCAAGGTTGCTACTTCGTGGACCCTTTTGGGTGGAGCCCTCCATGGACTCTCGCGACCGTTACCCTCCGTGGGTTGAAGACTCCATAAACGTGGATGTACGATAGCGCCACCTATCGGAACCACAGGAAAAATCATCGTGTATACAACTGCGTTTGATCTTCCTACCCTATCCCTTCTATACATGCTTGTTGTTACTTTCCGCTGCTATATACTCTTAGACTTGCATGTGTAGGGTGTACTTGACTTGCCATGAAATGCTAAAAACTATCAACGCTAAAAATTGGTATAGGCAAAACTTTTAATTGGTCAAGTAGTCTAATCACCCCCTCTAGACATACTTTCGGTCCTACAAGAGGTATCAGAGCATTGGTCTCCATTGCTTAGGTCTCACAACCTAGGAGAAGTATGGCGTCTAGTGAGGGAAGTTATCATCGTAGAGGTCCATACTTTGATGGCACTAATTTTGCTAGTTGGAAGCACAAAATGAAAATGCATATTCTTGGTCATAACCCCGCTGTTTGGGCTGTTGCTCGTGTTGGCTTGCAAGGTGAGTTCTTTGTGGATGGACGAGAACCGGATCGTGAAGCGACCGCAGATGAATTGAAGATGTTGCAACTCAAAGCTCAAGCATGCGGCATTCTCTTCAACTGCTTATGCCCCAAAGAATTCAACAAAATCAGTCGTCTTGAGAATGCAAAAGAGATTTGGGATACTTTGGTTGATATGCACGAAGGAACCGAGTCCGTGAGAGAATCCAAGTTAGATGTTATTCAAGGTCAGCTTGACAAGTTCAAGATGAAGGATGGTGAAGGAGTCGCAGAGATGTACTCTAGGCTAGCTCTCATCACTAATGAGATTGCCATCTTAGGAAGCGAAGAAATGACCAACAAATTCATCATCAAGAAGATACTTAGAACTTTGGATGAGAGATATGACACCGTGTGCACATTAATACAAATGATGACAAACTACAAAGATCTCAAGCCTACAGAAGTCATTGGAAGGATTGTTGCTCATGAGATGACACTCAAAGATAAAGAAGAACTTCATCACAAGTCTAGCGGTGCTTACAAAGCCACAAGTGATGCTCCCGCAACTTCAAGAAACAACCTTGTCACCAATGAAGAGATAAGTCTCAAGGTCAAGAAATTCAACAAGTTCTACAAGAATAGAGGCAAGGAAAGAAACTCCAACTCAAGACATGAATAAAAGCGTTCGTCAAGTCGTGACCACAATTGTTGGGAGACGTAGTAGTAAATCAAAATTTTCCTACGCGTTCACCAAGATCCATCTATGGAGAAACCAGCAACGAGCAAGGGGAGAGTGGATCTTCATACCTTTGAAGATCGCTAAGCGGAAGCGTTACAAGAACGCGGTTGATGGAGTCGTACTCGCAGCGATTCAGATCGCGGTAGATCCGATCAAGTGCCGAACGGACGGCACCTCCGCGTTCAACACACGTGCAGCCCGGTGACGTCTCCAACACCTTGATCCAGCAAGGAGGAAGGAGAGGTTGGGGAAGGGCTCCAACAGCAGCACGATGGCGTGGTGGTGGTGGAGTAGCAAGGTATTCCGACAGGGCTTCGCCTAAGCGCTGCGGAGGAGGAAGAAGAGAGGTAGGGCTTTGCCGTGAGAGAGAGAGATCAAATCCTCTCTCAAAACATCCAAAACCTCAAGTATATATAGGAGGAGGGACGTGGAGGGCTGGCTTGGCCTCTACTCCAAAGAGGAGATGGCCGGCCGAATTAAAGGGAGAGTCCACCTCCCACAAGGGAGGTGGATCTCCTCCTTTTAAATCCTTTTTGCCTTATCTCCTTATCTCCAGCCACATGGGCCTTTAGCAAAAGTATTTCCCAGCCCAATAAGGGCTGACACACTTTATCTAACAGCCCATGAAGTCCTCTGGTCGTCACACCCCTCCCGGGGGTCCTCCGGCACCCTCCCGGCACTCCCGGTACAATACCGATGAGCCCGAAAACTTTCCGGTGACCAAAACTGGACTTCCTATATATCAATCTTTACCTCCGGACCATTCCGGAGCTCCTCGTGACGTCCGGGATCTCATCCGGGACTCCGAACAACCTTCGGTAATCACGTATACCATTTCCCTATAACCCTAGCGTCATCGAACCTTAAGTGTGTAGACCCTACGGGTTCGGGAGACACGTAGACATGACCGAGACACCTCTCCGGCCAATAACCAACAGCGGGATCTGGATACCCATGTTGGCTCCCACGTACTCCACGATGATCTCGTCGGATGAACCACGATGTCGGGGATTCAATCAATCCCGTATAGAATTCCCTTTGTCTATCGGTATGATACTTGCCCGAGATTCGATCGTCGGTATCCCCATACCTTGTTCAATCTCGTTACTGGCAAGTCTCTTTAATCGTTCCGTAATACATCATCCCGTGGCTAACTCCTTAGTCACATTGAGCTCATTATGATGATGTCTTACCGAGTGGGCCCAGAGATACCTCTCCGTCACACGGAGTGACAAATCCCAGTCTCGATTCGTGTCAACCCAACAGACACTTTCGGAGATACCCGTAGCGTACCTTTATAGCCACCCAGTTACGTTGTGACGTTTGGCACACCCAAAGTATTCCTACGGTATCCGGGAGTTACACAATCTCATGGTCTAAGGAAATGACACTTGACATTGAAAAGCTTTAGCAAACGAACTACACGATCTTTGTGCTATGCTTAGGATTGGGTCTTGTCCATCACATCATTCTCCTAATGATGTGATCCCGTTATCAACGACATCCAATGTCCATGGTCATGAAACCGAGACCATCTATTGATCAACGAGCTAGCCAACTAGAGGCTCACTAGGGACACGTTGTGGTCTATGTATTCACACATGTATTACGGTTTCCGGTTAACACAATTATAGCATGAACAATAGACAATTATCATGAACAAGGAAATACAATAATAACCATTTTATTATTGCCTCTAGGGCATATTTCCAACAGTCTCCCACTTGCACTAGAGTCAATAATCTAGTTCACATCACTATGTGATTAACACTTACATCACCATGTGATCATATCATCATGTGATTAACACCCAATAAGTTCTGGGGTTTCTTCATGTTCTGCTTGTGGAAGAGGTTTTTAGTCAACGGGTCTGCGACATTCACATCCGTGTGTACCTTGCAAACTTTCCATGTCATAGTTGTAGATACTGCTCCCACGCTCCACTTGGAGCTATTCCAAATGGCTGCTCCACTATACGTAGCCAGATTTCTACTAAGAGTCATCCGGATTGGAGTTAAAGCTTGCATCATCGTAACCCTTTGCGATGAACTCTTTATCACCTCCATAATCGAGAAATATTTCCTTAGTTCTCAAGTTACTAAGGATAACTTTGACCATTGTCTAGTGATCCACTCTTGGATTATTCTTGTACCCCTTGACAGACTCATGGCAAGGCACACACAGGTGCGGTACACAGCATGGCATACTATATAGAGCCTATGGCTAAAGCATAGGAGATGACACTCATCTTTTCTTTATCTTCTGCCGTGGTCAGGTATTGAGTCTTACTCAATTTCACACCTTACAATACAGTCAAGAACTCCTTCTTTGACCCATATTTTGAACTCCTTCAAAAACTTGTCAAGGTATGTCTTCGTCGAAAAAACTTATCAAGCGAATTGATCTATCCCTATAGATCTTGATGCTCAATAAAATAGTAGCTTTATCTGGGTCTTCCTTTGAAAAAACTTTTCAAACAACCCTTCATGCTCTTCCAGAAATTCTACATCATTTCCGATCAATAATATGTCAACTACATATTCTTATAAGAAATTCTATAGTGCTCCCACTCACTTTCTTGCAAATACAAGTTTCTCATAAACTTTGTATAAACTTAAACACTTTGATCACCTCATCAAAGCATATATTCCAACTCCGAGATGCTTGCTCCAGTCCATAGAAGGATCGCTGGAGTTTGCATATTATTAGTATCCTTAGGATTGACAAAACCTTCTGGTTGTATCACATACAACTCTTCCTCACAGAAACCATTACGGAAACCTTGTTTTGTCATCCACCTGCCAGATTTCATAATTGAAAAATGCAGCAACTGCTAACAAAATTTTAATAGACTTTTAGCATCGCTACAGATGAGACAATCTCATTGCAGTCAACTCCTTGAACTTGGCGGAAACTTCTTTGCGACAAGTCGAGCTTTATAAACGGTGACATTTCACCATTAGCGTCTATGTTTATCTCAAAGGTCCATTTGTACTCAATGACCCGCCATTCAACAGGCAAGTCTACCAAAGTCCATACTTGGTTTTCATACATGGATCCTTTCTCGGATTTCATGGCTCCTAGCCATTTGTTGGAATCCGGGCCCACCATCGCTTCTCCATAGTTCGTAGGTTCATCGTTGTCCAACAACATGATTTCCAAGACAGGGTTGTCGTACTACTCAGGAGCAGTACGCGTCCTTGTCGACCTACGAGGTTTGATAGTGACTTGATCCGAAGCTTCATGATCATCATCATTAACTTCCTTTTCAACTGAGTAGGCTCTACAGAAACATCTTTCTGTGTTGCGCTATTCTCTGGTTGAAACAAAGGTTCAACAACCTTATCAAGTTCTATCTTCCTCCCACTCAATTCTTTCGAGAGAAACTCTTTCTCAAGAAAGGACCCGTTCTTAGCAACAAACACCTTTTGCGCTTGGATCTGAAATAGAAGGTATACCCAATGTCTCATTAGGGTATTCTATGAAGATACATTTGTCTGCTTTGGGTTCGAGCTCGCTAGGTGAAAAACCCATCTTCACATAAGCGTCGCAGCCCCAAACATTAAGAAATGACAGCTTAGGCTTCTGTCAAACCATAATTCTCACGGTGTCATCTCAACAGACTTAGATGGTGCCCTGTTAAAGTGAATGGATTTGTCTTTAATGCATAGCCCCATAACGATAGTGGTAAAACGATAAGAGACATCATAGTACTCACTATATCCAATAGAGCACGACTACGACGTTCGAACACACCATCACACTATGGTGTTCCAGGAGGCGTGAGCTGTGAAACAATTTCCACATTGTCTAAAATTGCATACCAAACTCGTAACTTAGATATCACCTCCATGATCATATCATAGACATTTATCTTCTTGTCACGATGATCTTTAACTTCACTCTGAAACTCCTTGAACCTTTCAAACATTTCAGATTCGTGTTTCATTAAGTAAATATCCCCATATTTACTCAAATCATCAGTGAAGGTAAAACAACGATATCCACTGTGTGTTTCAACACTCATTGGACCACATACATCAACATGTATTAATTCCAATAAGCCACTTGCCCGCTCCATCATATTGGATGACGGGGTCTCAGTCATCTTGCCCAAGAGGCATGGCTCGCATGTCTCAACCGATTCAAAATCGAGTGAGTCAAAAATCCATCAGCATGGAGTTTCTTTCATGCGATTTATACCAATATGACATTACGTGGCAGTGCCACAAGCATGTTGTACTATCATTATTAACTTTGTATCTTTTGGTACCAATGTTATGAATATGTGTACTACTACGATCATGATTCGATAAACCATTTCGAGTGGGTGCATGACCATTGAAGGCATTATCCATGTAAACAGAATAACCATTATTCTCTAACTTATATGAATAACCGTATCGCACTAATCATGATCTAATCACGTTCATGCTCAACGCAAACACCAAATAACATTTATTTAGGTTTATCACAAATCCTGAAGGTAGAGAGAGCGTGCGATGGTGATCACATCAATCTTGGAAATACTTCCAACACACATCGTCACCTTTCACCTAGCTAGTCTCCATTTACTCCGTAGCTTTTATTTCGAGTTGCTAACACTTAGCAACCGAACCGGTATCCAATACCCAAGTGCTACTAGGAGTACCAGCAAGGTACACATCACTAACACGTATATCAAATATACTTCCATTGACATTACCAGCCTTGTTATCTACCAAGCATCTAGGGGTTTTCCGCTTCAGCGAACATTCTCCTCATAACAGAAGCACTTAGTCTCGGGTTCGGGCTCAACCTTGGGTTTCTTCACTAGAGCAACAACTGGCTTGTCATTCCTGAAGTTTTCCGTTCTTGCCCTTGCCCCTTTTGAAACTAGTGGTTTCACTTAACCATCAACACTTGATGCTCCTTCTTGATTTCTACCTTCGTGGTGTCAAACATCACGAACAACTCAGGGATCATCTTATCCATCCCTGGCATGTTATAGTTCATCACGAAGCTCTAGTAGCTTGGTGGCAGTGACTTGGAGAACTGCATTAATCACTATCTCATCTGGAAGATTAACTCCCACTTGATTCAAGTGATTGTAGCACCCAGACAATCTGAGCACACGCTCACCGATTAAGCTATTCTCCTTTATCTTGTAGACAAAGAATCTTGTTGGAGGTCTCATACCTCTCAACATAGGCACGAGCCTGAGATCACAATCTCAGCTCCTAGAACATCTCATATGTTCCGTGACGTTCAAAACGTTTTGGAGCCTCAATTCTAAGCCGCAATGCATGACACATTGAACTATCACGTAGTCATCAAAAAGTGCCTGTCATATGTTCACAACATCTACAGACAACGCTTGAGGGAGTGATGCAGTTAGCGGTACATCAAAAACATAAGCTTTCTGTGCAGCAATGAGGACAATCCTCAGATCACGGACCCAGTCCGCATTATTGCTACCATCAACTTTCAACTTACTTTTCTCTAGGATTGTATCAATAAAACTGGGGAGCTACAGCGCGAGCTATCTACGACATAATTTGCAAGGACATTTTTAGACTAAGTTCATGATAATTAAGTTCATTTAATCAAATTATTAATGAACTCCCACTTAGATAGACATCTCTCTAGTCTTCCAAGTGATACATGATCCATGTCAACTAGCCCGTGTCCGATCATCACGTGAGACGGACTAGTCATCCATGGTGAACATCTCTATGTTGATCGTATCTTCTATACGACTCATGTTCGACCTTTCGGTCTTCCGTGTTCCGAGGCCATGTCTGTACATGCTAGGCTCGTCAAGTCAACCTAAGTGTTTCGCATGTGTAAATCTGGCTTACACCCGTTGTATGCGAACGTTAGAACCTATCACACCCGATCATCACGTGGTGCTTCGGAACGACGATCCTTAGCAACGGTGCACAGTTAGGGTGAACACCTTTCTTGAAATTTTATTGAGAGATCATCTTATTTACTACCGTCGTTCTATGCAAATAAGATGTAAACATGATAAACATCACATGCAATCAATATAGTGACATGATATGGCCAATATCATCTTGCTCCTTTGATCTCCATCTTCGGGGCACCATGATCATCACTGTCACCGGCACGACACCATGATCTCCATCATCATGATCTCCATCATTGTGTCTTCATGAAGTTGTCTCGCCAAATATTACTTCTACTACTACAGCTAACGTTTAGCAATAAAGTAAAGTAATTACATGGCGTTTATGATTGACACGCAGGTCATACAATGATATAAGACAACTCCTATGGCTCCTGCCGGTTGTCATAGTCATCGACATGCAAGTCGTGAACCCTATTACAAGAACATGATCAATCTCATACATCACAATGCATCACATCACATCCTTTTGGCCATATCACATCACACGGCATATGCTGCAAAAACAAGTTAGACGTCCTCTAATTTGTAGTTGCAAGTTTTTTACGTGGTTGCTATAGGTTTCTAGCAAGAACGTTTCTTACCTACGTCAAAACCACAACGTGATATGCCAATTGCTATTTACCCTTCATAAGGACCCTTTTCATCGAATCCAATCCGACTAAGGTGGGAGAGACAGACACCCGCTAGCCACCTTATGCAACTAGTGCATGTCAGGCGGTGGAACCGGTCTCACGTAAGCGTACGTGTAAGGTTGGTCCGGGCCGCTTCATCCCACAATACCGTCGAATCAAGATAAGACTAGTAACGGCAAGCATATTAACAAAATCGACGCCCACAACTGCTTTGTGTTCTACTCATGCATAGATTCTACGCATAGACCTAGCTCTGATACCACTGTTGGGAGACGTAGTAGTAAATCAAAATTTTCCTACGCGTTCACCAAGATCCATCTATGGAGAAACCAGCAACGAGCAAGGGGAGAGTGGATCTTCATACCTTTGAAGATTGCTAAGCGGAAGCGTTACAAGAACGCGGTTGATGGAGTCGTACTCGCAGCGATTCAGATCGCGGTAGATCCGATCAAGTGCCGAACGGACGGCACCTCCGCGTTCAACACACGTGCAGCCCGGTGACGTCTCCAACACCTTGATCCAGCAAGGAGGAAGGAGAGGTTGGGGAAGGGCTCCAACAGCAGCACGATGGCGTGGTGGTGGTGGAGTAGCAAGGTATTCCGACAGGGCTTCGCCTAAGCGCTGCGGAGGAGGAAGAAGAGAGGTAGGGCTTTGCCGTGAGAGAGAGAGATCAAATCCTCTCTCAAAACATCCAAAACCTCAAGTATATATAGGAGGAGGGACGTGGAGGGCTGGCTTGGCCTCTACTCCAAAGAGGAGATGGCCGGCCGAATTAAAGGGAGAGTCCACCTCCCACAAGGGAGGTGGATCTCCTCCTTTTAAATCCTTTTTGCCTTATCTCCTTATCTCCAGCCACATGGGCCTTTAGCAAAAGTATTTCCCAGCCCAATAAGGGCTGACACACTTTATCTAACAGCCCATGAAGTCCTCTGGTCGTCACACCCCTCCCGGGGGTCCTCCGGCACCCTCCCGGCACTCCCGGTACAATACCGATGAGCCCGAAAACTTTCCGGTGACCAAAACTGGACTTCCTATATATCAATCTTTACCTCCGGACCATTCCGGAGCTCCTCGTGACGTCCGGGATCTCATCCGGGACTCCGAACAACCTTCGGTAATCACGTATACCATTTCCCTATAACCCTAGCGTCATCGAACCTTAAGTGTGTAGACCCTACGGGTTCGGGAGACACGTAGACATGACCGAGACACCTCTCCGGCCAATAACCAACAGCGGGATCTGGATACCCATGTTGGCTCCCACGTACTCCACGATGATCTCGTCGGATGAACCACGATGTCGGGGATTCAATCAATCCCGTATACAATTCCCTTTGTCTATCGGTATGATACTTGCCCGAGATTCGATCGTCGGTATCCCCATACCTTGTTCAATCTCGTTACTGGCAAGTCTCTTTACTCGTTCCGTAATACATCATCCCGTGGCTAACTCCTTAGTCACATTGAGCTCATTATGATGATGTCTTACCGAGTGGGCCCAGAGATACCTCTCCGTCACACGGAGTGACAAATCCCAGTCTCGATTCGTGTCAACCCAACAGACACTTTCGGAGATACCCGTAGCGTACCTTTATAGCCACCCAGTTACGTTGTGACATTTGGCACACCCAAAGTATTCCTACGGTATCCGAGAGTTACACAATCTCATGGTCTAAGGAAATGACACTTGACATTGAAAAGCTTTAGCAAACGAACTACACGATCTTTGTGCTATGCTTAGGATTGGGTCTTGTCCATCACATCATTCTCCTAATGATGTGATCCCGTTATCAACGACATCCAATGTCCATGGTCATGAAACCGAGACCATCTATTGATCAACGAGCTAGCCAACTAGAGGCTCACTAGGGACACGTTGTGGTCTATGTATTCACACATGTATTACGGTTTCCGGTTAACACAATTATAGCATGAACAATAGACAATTATCATGAACAAGGAAATACAATAATAACCATTTTATTATTGCCTCTAGGGCATATTTCCAACATGTTGCTCATGAGATGACACTCAAAGATAAAGAAGAACTTCATCACAAGTCTAGCGGTGCTTACAAAGCCACAAGTGATGCTCCCGCAACTTCAAGAAACAACCTTGTCACCAATGAAGAGATAAGTCTCATGGTCAAGAAATTCAACAAGTTCTACAAGAATAGAGGCAAGGAAAGAAACTCCAACTCAAGACATGAATAAAAGCGTTCGTCAAGTCGTGACCACAATTGCTACAATTGTGGGAAGCCCGGACACTACTCAAATGAGTGCACAACTCCCTACAAAAGAAGAGAAGAGTCACCTCAAAGACGAAGCACAAGGAATGAATCACCACAAAGAGAGAGAAGGAGTAGAGATGATCATTATGAACGAAGACACTCAAGGAGAAGTAGTGATTCAGAGAAGAAGGACAAGTACACCAAGAGCTACACAAGAAGAAAACATCAAGCTCATGTTGGTGAATGGGTTTCCGGCTTTGACTCCGACAACGAATCTGAGAGAAACTTGTTGGAAATATGCCCTAGAGGCAATAAAAAAGTGTTTATTATTATATTTCCTTGTTCATGATAATTGTTTATTGTCCATGCTATAATTGTATTGATTGGAATCACATTACATGTGTGGATGAATGGACAACACTTTGTCCCTAGTATGCCTCTAGTGAACTAGCTCGTTGATCAAAGATGGTCAAGGTTTCCTAGACATTGACATGTGATGTCATTTGATAACGGGATCACATCATTAGGAGAATGATGTGATGGACAAGACCCAAACTAGAAATGTAGCATATGATCGTGTCAGTTTATTGCTACTGTTTTCTGCATGTCAAGTATATGTTCCTATGACCATGAGATCATGAAACTCACGGACACCGGAGGAGTGCCTTGTGTGTATCAAACGTTGCAACATAACTAGGTGACTATAAAGGTGCTCTACAGGTATCTCCGAGTGTGTCTATTGGGTTGGCATGGATCAAGACTGGGATTTGTTACTCCGTGTGACGGAGAGGTATATCAGGGCCCACTCAGTAATACAACATCACAATAAGCCTTGCAAGCAATGTGACTAAGTGTTAGTCACGGGATCTTGTATTACGGAACGAGTAAAGAGACTTGCCAGTAACGAGGTTGAACTAGGTATGGAGATACCGATGATCAAATCTCGAGCAAGTAACATACCGAAGAACAAAGGGAACATCATACGGGATTAACTGAATCCTTGACATAGAGGTTCGACCGATAAAGATCTTCGTAGAATATGTAGGAACCAATATGGGCATCCAGGTCCCGCTATTGTTTATTGACCATGTCTCCGCTGCCGGAGAACTCGTCTACCTCTCCACTCCCTCTTGCTGGATCAAGAAGGTGGAGATCGTCATCAAGCTGCACGTGTGCTGAACGTGGAGGTGCCTCCCGTTCGGTGCTTGATCGGGACGGATCGTGATTGGATCGCAGGACGCTCGGCAATTTGGATCGCAAAGACATTTGACTACACCAACCGCGTTTCTTAACGCTTCCCGCTTAGAGATCTACAAGGGTACGTAGATCCACTCTTCCTCTCGTAGATGCTCATCACCATGGATAGATCTTGCGTGTGCGTAGGATTTTTTTGTTTCCCATGCAACGTTCCCCAACAAAGATATCACTCCGACTCCGACTATAGTCAAGATGATGGTGTTGCCGGAATTGCTCTAGTGACTACCAACTCCTACGATCTATTTGATTCACCGAACGAAGGGAGTGGAAGTTGCTTCATGGCTAAAGGCCCCAAGGTATCACACCCCGAGTATCTTGATTTTGATAGTGATGAAGATCATTTGCTTTGTGATGATGACTTGCTTTGTGATAAAACTAGCGATGTTGATCAAAATGAACTTGATAATTCTCATGCTAGTCAAGATAAGCCACTTGATGATGATAAGATGAAAATGGAACAACTAACTAAAGAACTAAACACTCTTAAGTTAGCTCATGAATCTACTCTCGAAGATCATAGAGAGCTTGTGAGAACTCATGAGAAGCTACGCTTCGAGTAGCTCAACTTGGAGCAAGAGCATGCGTTTCTCAAAACTATCAATGATGATATCCAAAAGAAGACCTCATCTTATCTAGCCAAACGACTACTCTTGTCTACTTTCATGCCTCAGGTTATAACTAAGCAATCTAGTAACAAAGGCAAGAAAGGTTCTTCATCTAGTAGCAACAATATAAATGCTAAATCCAATGATGTTGCTTCTAGTAGTTCTATTGATTCCACTAATGATGATTCTCTTAGCCAAGTTACACTTGAGAA
This sequence comes from Hordeum marinum, assembly GCA_022496015.1. NCBI lineage: Eukaryota > Viridiplantae > Streptophyta > Magnoliopsida > Poales > Poaceae > Hordeum > Hordeum marinum. The sequence continues at coordinate 426,497,462 of CM039675.1, forward strand.
AGAAAATGCTTTATTGAAAGGAATTATATAAAAAGGTATCTAGAAGAGTCTTGCCGGATGTAAGCAATTTGAGGAAATTGTACGCAAGCACGGAGGATACCGGAAGAATCGTGGTGTTGGCTACTTCAAAACTAATGGAGTTGAATGGGAAGAAGGTCAATATTCCAAGCCCAAGTTTGTTCCTCAAAAGGATAAGTATGAAAATACTCTTCCCAAGGGGACAAACACTCAAGATGAACTTCCACCACAAGACCACAAGCTCAAGGGCAAGAACAAGCTTCAAGAGGACATTGACTCATTTGAAGATGAACCCCTAGCTTTGGTGGAGTGGGTTCCCAAGGCTACTTCAATCTCAACTACTACAAAGACTACTTCAACACCAAGGATCCCCATCAACTTGACGTGGGTTCCCAAGAAGAACTAGTAAGTTCTTGAGGGGTGACGCCGCCAATGAAATTCACTCACGTTCATTATTGGCAAGGACTTTTTGCACTCAACATCGACTCAATGCAATAGTTCAAGGAGTCACACATTCCCTCAAAGGTAAGCAAGGGACAAGGTAATCAACTAATCAATGGACATCATAACACATGCTTTGCACTTCATGTCCATAGATATCCTTGTATTTGTCTCTTGTGTGTTGGGACTAACCCATGTAGGTGAGAGGAGTAAGGAAACAACAAGGATGCTCCCAACTCTTGGTGATCTTCATCAGCATTGAGCATCCACAACTACCTCACCAACATGAAGTCTTCATTGAAAAAACCCAAGGTTAGTCTATCCCTCTTATGGGGGGATGTCACATTAAGGGGGAGCTTTACTCTAAGACTTGAGTCAAAGCATCTCTTAGTATGTGACAACATTAAATGATTTATGAAAAAGTGGAGACCCGCTTGTGCTTAAACAATGAGTATGACCTATGATCAAGTACTCTTACTTGGCTCCTAAGTCAAATACTCATATATAGATGACTTCATCATCGCCCATGTGCTTGTTAGATGCCAGTGTGTTTGTGCATGTTTGTCATGATTTCTTTTGACATCTTATTGTGTGAGCATGTTGGTCTACATTTATTTTCTCATTCGAGGACATCCAATTGTTGCTATCTGGTTTTTGATTTATATTTTGCCAATTGGATGGACAAGAATGCCTAGGACCACTCTTTAGCTATCTATGCTTTCTCACCTCATATTCCATTCATGCCGCATCACAAAATTTGAACAAGTGCTTTTCGATCCCTCTGTGTGTGGAGCACTCGGAGTTCCGTATCAACAAGGACTGACCATTAAAACCTCCCAAGTGCAACTCGATGGAACCAACCCCACAATCTCGGTCTCACCGAATGCCTAGGGTTGATCTGGTTTTCAATCTCGGTACTACCGATTTGATATTCTTGGTTACACCAAGTTTCCGTGTCAGCTGGCAGTTGTGGAACTCGGTGACACCGAAAACATAAAATCGGTATCACCGACAGTGAAGGGTATATATGTTGTGGACCCTAACGCTTTGAATTTTTACCTTAAAACGCCGCACCTCAGAACCCTAAGCTGCCGCCTTGAGACCCCTGGTCATCGCCCTTGTCTTCCTGATCTCCTCTGCCGCTGGGAATTGCTGCCGTCGACGAAATATGCTCCCTCGTCGCCGCTGTAGAGGATCCGTGCCAAGCTAGGGTACGAATTCGATCTCTAGTGTGCTCCCCATCCGATTCTTGCGCATTAGACACTTGTTAACCATATATGCCCCTTTGCTCATATATCCATCCACTCAAATCTGCAAAATCTCATGTTAGATGGATTTTCTAGGGTTTTATCGTCCACCCGATATATCTTGGTTGAACCAAAACGAAAATATCGGTCTCACCGATATGCTTTTCAGTGAGGGTCAGAACTGACTCGGTGGAACCGAGTAGCTCTTTTTGGTCCGATCAAAAAGGCTGCCAAGTTTTCGTTAAAAGAGTTAGTTTGTCTCGGTCTCACCGAAAATTTCTTCTCGGCTGCATCGATATGTATGTGACAGATTACAAAACTTTTTGAAAACTCATTGCTCAAATTTCAAAAACCAGCCTCATTTTGTGATAACTCATCTTCTTCTGCTCATCTATAGTCTATTCACAGGGTCAGTATGTCAGGCTCAGAAGATAGTCAGAATGTGCCAGAGCAGGGAGTTGATATGAGTTCTGGAAAAAGCCGCGAAGCCAGTCCTTTCTCAGATCCAGGCACCCCCAGCTCTCATGGGTTGCCCAACGCTGCCACCAGAACCAGGAAGAAGTTGAACTCAGATGAAGAAGATTCAGACTTTGTTCCAGAAGAGATTCTTGGTAAGAAGCAAGAGAAAGCTGCAAGGAAGTCTGCTACTGAAGCCACTTCCTCCAGGAGGGTTGTCAGCAAGATATATGCACCTGCCTCAACCTTCAAGGCTTATGAGACTGCCAGAGCAACTATTTTAGTTGATGCCCCCAAGAAAGCTATGCCTAAGAAGGCAGGGTAGAAAAAGTCCAAAAAGAGGATCATTCATGTGACTGGCAGACCTACTTCCATGTATGAAGATCCATAGGAAGCATCTGGTGCTGCTGCTAAGGAAGAGGAGAATGAGCCAGCTACAAAGGTTCCTCTCAAGAAGAAGGCAAAGAAACTTATGTCTGATGCTATGACTAAGACCAACACATCCAAGAAGGCTGCTGAGAAGCCTAAGAGGACAACCAGGCAGATTCCAACTTCTGAGAAGAACAAAGGAACTGCTTCTAGAGTTGAAGATATGGATGACTTGAAAACATTGATGAAGCTCAGACCACACCTTCCAGTACACAATGCCAGCTACCCACTAGCTGATTACATGAAGAAGAGGAAGGACTCAGGATTGAGGGCATGGAGAGCTATTGATCCTTATGCCAAAGGAAGAAGACTACTATGGACTACAGATTCTATACCAGAGAGCAACATGATTTCTATGAGACCGTGCTCTTTGACAAGAGTCCAGCTGTCACTGATATTCGGTACGTTGATTGGAAGTTCATCAAGGAGAATGAGGACTACTTTCCAAGTGTCCAGGACAACTTCCACTGCATAGGTTTGTATGAGTTTGTTGGCAGAGAATTCACAGCTTGGAATGATGAAATGATCATGCAATTCTACTCCACTACACACTTCTATGGAGATGGTAGAATTGTGTGGATGACTAAAGGCGCAAGGTATGAATCAACTGTTGAAGAATGGGCTACTATCTTAGGAGTTCCTGAAGCATAGGATGGTGACTTGGACGTCTACTCAGAATCCAAGGCTAGCCACAATGCTATGGCTAATATGTACAAGGAGATCCCAGCTGCAAATGTGAAGTCTCACAGGCTAGGATCAATCTACTTTCTTTAGGCTGGCCTCCGCACTATCAACACCATTCTGAGACATACCCTGATGCCCAAGTCCGGAGATGACAAGATGATCCGAGGCCACTCCATAAATATGTTGATCCACCTTGACAGTTACACCAGGATCAGAGTCATGGATTTGATTGTTGAGACAATCAAGAGGGTTGCTGCTGACCAGAAGCGCTCATGCTGTTATGCACCCTACATCCAGATGCTTATCAACTCAAAATTGGAGAAGCACATATTTGCTCTAGATCATCCACATTTTCCCCTACAGCCAGATCTCGAGGACAATGTTGTGGTGATGGATGCTGATCATCCCACTTCAGCTGCAGCTCAGGAGGAAGCAGAGGCTTTAGAGCCACTAGTGCTCAGGTCCCTCGATCCAGGAGTGAGCAAATGGATCTGTTGATAGCATCAGTTCAGGGCATGCAGAAGGACATTAAGGGGATTCTGGACAACCAGAACAGTCTTGTCAGGATCTTTGAAACCAGAATCAAGACCCTTAGTGATAAGGTGGACAAGCTGACTAAGACAGTCACAGAGCTTCAACATGAAGTTGACTCCGTACACATCCCTTGGGTCTCTTCTACTTCAGATGATGACGACGATGATGATGATGATGATGAATCACCTCTAGGGCCAGGCACTCAGTTCACCACTCAGGCCAGATCAGCCACTATGCCAGTTCCATCAGCTCCATCAGCTCCATAAGCTTCTGCTCCATCAGTGACCACTCCAGCTCCATCCATGACATCTGCAGAGATCTTTGCCGACGCTGTCATCTCGACTCCTTCATCAACAACTGGAGGATATATGCCCAAAAACCTTTAGATGTATGCCTTTGAACTTTTTGGTAACTTGTTGCCAAAGGGGGAGAAGTGTATATAGATCTTTAGGCTTCGAGCGAGAGAGCGTTTTGGTGTTTATTACTTTTCAAAACATTTGGTTCCTTTGGTTTGACGTGAGATACTTTTGTGTTTATGTGTGATCATACATTGCTATGTGATGAGATGCTACTCTTTCCTATAATCTTAAATGCTCATGTGATGATCATTCACCTTTGCTTGATTGTGTTGTGCGATTTTATTCATTCTAATTTTTCTCGCACACCACCAAGCTGTATGTGACATGGAAGAAGTGCCCCACATACCTAATCGATTATGCATTTGCATTCAAACGCAAATTCAAAATAATGCACAAATTTAGGGGGAGCTCTTGCTTATCACATACCTCTCAAAGCGACGATTATATTCATTGATTTTATCATATGTCGAAGCTTTGATCTATATGTTGTCATAAATTACCAAAAAGGGGGAGATTGAAAGCACATTTGCTCCCTTGGTCGTTTTGGTAATTAATAACAACATATAAGTCATTGAACTAATGTTTCCACCAAGTATATTTCAGGAAATGTTCAATGATAGGTCTGGCAAAAGGAGATTGTGGAGAAACCCCAAGATGCAAGGAAATAGGTTGGCCAAGCTTCAAGCAAGAGGACTCTACATTTTATACTTGTGAGAAATCACTTTGAGTCCATAGGAAAGCCAATACTATTAAAAGGGGGTAAGGTTTTGTTGGTGAACAATATGCTCAAACGTGCACAAGTGATAGTCTCCAAAAACATCCACAAACTCTCCCACCAAAGTCTGTTCTATACCTAACACCCAAAATCGGTGCAACCAACTTTCCCATACCGGTGCCACCGATTCCAGAACCTAGACAGACTATGCCAAACCCTAGCCACTTCGGTGCAACCGATTCCATACCGGTGCCACCGAGTTTAGGTTGCCAACTTTCTGTTACGCAAATTCATATTTTCGGTCCCACCAAGAATGTTGGATCAGCGTCACCGAGATTGAAAATCTGACCATTGGTCACTTTATCGGTGCAACCGAGTTTCCTATATCGGCTTTACCAAGATTCAAAAGTTGCCACCTTTTGGTCACTTCGGTACTACCAAGTTTAACACATCGGTGTCACCGAGTTGGTCATTTTGTGTGTAACGGTTGGATTTTTGGGGATGCCTACATATACCCCTTCACCACCACTTACTCGAAAGAGAAGCACTCAGAACTATTCCATACCTATCCTATCAGATTTTCTGAGAGAGAACTACCTACCCTTATGTTGAGGTCAAGATCTTCCACTCCAATCATATGGATCTTGATTTCTAGCCTCCCCAAGTAGCTTTCCACCAATCCCATCTCTTCCACCATGCCAAATCTGTGAGAGGGTGATTGGGTGCTGAGGAGTCTATCATCTTGAAGCACAAGAGCAAGGAGTTCATCGTCATTACCGAGCCTATTACCTTTTGGAGGGTGGTGCCTCCTAGATTGGTTAGGTGTCGCTTGGGAGCCTCCTACTTCGCGTTGTGTAGTGAACCAAGAAGTTTGTAAGGGCAAGGAGATCGCCTACTTCGTGAAGATCTACCCATAGTGAGGCTAGTCCTTCGTGGACAGAAGCCGTTATGGAATAGTCAAGGTTGCTACTTCGTGGACCCTTTTGGTGGAGCCCTCCATGGACTCTCGCGACAGTTACCCTCCGTGGGTTGAAGACTCCATAAACGTGGATGTATGATAGCGCCACCTATCGGAACCATGGGAAAAATCATCGTGTCTACAACTGCGTTTGATCTTCCTACCCTATCCCTTCTATACATGCTTGTTGTTACTTTCCGCTGCTATATACTCTTAGACTTTCATGTGTAGGGTGTACTTGACATGCCATGAAATGCTAAAAACTGTCAACCCTAAAACTTGGTATAGGCAAAACTTTTTATTGGTCAAGTAGTCTAATCACCCCCCTCTAGACATGCTTTCGGTCCTACAAAATCTCTTTACTCGTTCCGTAACTCACCATCCTGTGGCTAACTCCTTAGTCACACTGAGCTCATTATGATGACGTCTTACCGAGTGGGCCCAGAGATACCTCTCCGTCACATGGAGTGACAAATCCCAGTCTTGATTCATGCCACCCAACAGATACTTTCGGGGATACCCGTAGTATACCTTTATAGCCACCCAGTTACGTTTTGACGTTTGGCACACCCAAAGTATTCCTATGGTATCCGGGAGTTGCACAATCTCATGGTCTAAGGAAACGATACTTGACATTAGAAAAGCTTTAGCAGGCGACCTACACGATCTTGTGCTATGCTTAGGATTGGGTCTTGTCCATCATATCATTCTCCTAATGATGTGATCCCATTATCAATGACATCCAATGTCCATGGTCATGAAACCGTGACCATCTATTGATCAACGAGCTAGCCAACTAGAGGTTCACTAGGGACATGTTGTGGTCTATGTATTCACACATGTATTACGGTTTCCGGTTAACACAATTATAGCATGAACAATAGACAATTATCTTGAAGAAGAAAACACAATAATAACCATTTTATTATTGCCTCTAGGGCATATTTCCAACAAAAACTTCAAGTTGAGAAAGGATTGTTGTGGAAAACTTTTGTTCTCTTCTTTGTAGAAATGCATTGTTGCTCTTCATATGCTTGCATATGGTAAAGCAACCGATGCAATCGTGTAGAAATCTTGATGGTGGAAGTGCATTTTGCACGCACTATGGTAAAGGTGTTCGGACCAGAGTATCTGACAAAGCCAACTATTGAGGACATAGAAAAATTATCAGCAATTGGAGCAGCAAGAGGATTCTCTGATATGTAAATCGCATGCACTCACAGTGGAAAAACTGCCCCAAAAAATTAGTGTGACATCACAAGACTTGAAGTAGTGGCATGTAAAGACTGGTGGATTTTGCATGCTATCTTTTGCAAACCACCTTTGTGCAATGACATCAATGTGCTTCACCGATCTTTTTTGTTAAAGAGACTGTGATGGGGAAGCTTTGCCGTGCAACTATGTCGTGAATGGACACAACTGCAGCATCGGGTACTACCATGTCGATTTTATCTATCCTTTGTAGGCATCGTTCGTGAAGACGCCCCGACCCAATGCAATAAACAAATCCACATTAAAATAACGCAAGATGCAGCTAGGAAGAATGGGGAGATGGCATTTGAAGTGCTCCAACCTCGTTGGGTATTGGTCGTGGAGCTGCGATGGTGTGGGAACCGGAGAAACTTTGACAGCTCATGACATGTTGTGTAATCTTGCAAAACATGATTGTTGAGGATGAGGTTTTTTACTATTTAATTAATCATATTAATCCCTACTTTTCCTAACCGAGGCGGTTATCTCGTGTCCCTTCGGACGCACCCCTTCGGGGGCTATATATATGTGTAATCCCATCATCAATGAGAACAACTATTCACTTTTACATCTCTATGTTTTGTCTCCCGTTCTCTACTCGAAATACGTTATCAACGTGCTCCCAGCGGAGCGATTCTATCGGCATGGCGTTCCTAGCTACAGCGAGAGAAATATGGGCTTGGCGGCAGTTACACACAACGCTGCCAAGAGAAGAACCAGATATGCGCATCTGTGATGGGGTAATGGAGTCGTTTGTGAGGGCAACCACAACGACAGTTTCATCAGCACTCGCGACTATGCCCCTCGGCCAAAATAACTGGAGCACAGTCGATCTCCTAACAGAGATGAGGAATCAGATCCATCAAATGGATCAATGGTTATCCATTTTGCATATCCAGTCACTAAATAAATGCCCTAATTGATTGGTTATGATCATCTGCTAGTTTTGAACAGATGAACTAACCATTGTGCATACTCATATTGGTTGTTGCTGATTGAGTCGGCGACCCATTGTGATGGAGCGCTACCGTAAGTTGGTGGTGGCAACGCCGGCCTCATTGTCCAACACAATGTGTGCAACACGGGCAGCGCGCACTGGCGGCTCACGACTCAGCGTCCAACACATGGCAAGATGAAAACTTGTCCTCCAGACGAAGGAAACGATGCACTGGTCCTCCCGACGCGACAGTGACCTTGGTGGCACCGACCCACTGGGGGCACGTGTAATGCCAAGCATATGCGGTGGCCCCCGGCCACGATGCCTCTACTCCCGGTGGTGTATGGCGAGGCTTCCCTAGCCTTCCACGCATGGCTCCCGATGGAAAAAGTCGTAGGTATGACACTGGCCGCAACGCCTTCCGACGCTCTGCTCGCGGTGCCCGCATCCTCGACGTCTTGGTGGCGGCCCATGCAACCATAACCTACATCCTCAAGATGTGGTGGTGCAGCGACCCCCAGCGCTCAGCGCACCTCAGCGGCGCGTGAGGCCATCCATGATCGGCGATGGCGTGTCACATCAGTGCCCATGGACACGCCCCTCCTGCGGTGGCCTATGGCCTTGGTGAGAACGACCGACGCCTCTCAACGTGGCGCTCGACGCCTTGCTCCTTGAGCATGATCGGGCTTCTCAACGGCGCCCAGCCTCTCCACGCGTGCTGGTGAATCGGACGCTCGGCCATGGCGGTTGCCACCCGCGTCGTTCGTGGGGATTGGTGATGGATGCTGGCTTGGGATCTCTATCCCTGACCGCTTGCTCCTCATCCAATCGGCTGACCAGGCTAGCCCTAGGATGGCTTCCCCAACATGGCCCATTTCATAAGGTTGGGCCACTGCTTTCCATCCCTTGTTGTTTCTCATAATCACGAATGAGTTTTTGCAGTTTCTTAGAATCACGATTGAGTTTTTGTAGTCCTCTAAGCCTACCTTCTTATTTAGCCTATTTTTTGTTGAGTTTCAAATTCCACAAATATGTGGTGATGAACCACAAGTATAGGGGATCCATCGTAGTCCTTTCGTTAAGTAAGAGTGCCAAACCCAACAAAGAGTAGAAGGAAATGATAAACGGTTTTCAGGAAAGTAATTTCTGCAAGCACTGAAATTATAAGTAGCAATTAGTTTGATACCAAGGTAATTTGTAACGAGCAAGTAACGGTAATGGTAAATAAGGTGCAACAAGGTATCCCAATCCTTTTGTGGCAAAGGACATGCCAAAACGATCTCTTATGATAAGCAAAGTGTTCTTGAGGGTACACGGGAATTTCATCTAGTCACTTTCATCATGTTGGTTTGATTTGTGTTCGCTACTTTGATAATATGATATGTGAGTGGACCGGTGCTTGTGTGTTGTTCTTACTTGAACAACTTCTCACTTATGATTAACCCCCTCGTAAGCATCCGCAACTACGAGAAAAGTATTAAGATACCATCTAACCATAACATTAAACATATGGATCCAAATCAGCCCCTTATGAAGTAGCGCAAAAACTAGGGTTTAAGCTTCTATCACTCTAGCAACCCATCATGTAATAACTACTCTACAATGCATCCTCTTAGGTCCAAGGATGGTGAAGTGTCATGTTGTCGATGTTCACATGACACCAGTAAGAGAATCACAACATACATATCATCAAAATATCAAACACATAGCAAATTCACATGATTACTTGCAACATGACTTCTCTCGTGACCTCAATAACAAAGCTAGATACTCACAAATAATACTCATGCTCAAGATCAGAGGTGTATTGAATAGCATAATGGATCTGAACATATAATCATCCACCAATAAACAATATAGCAATCAACTACACAAGGTAATCAACACTACTAGTCACCCATAGGTACCAATCTGAGGTTCCGGTACAAAGATTGAACACAAGAGATGAACTAGGGTTTGAGAGGAGATGGTGATGTTGAAGATGTTGATGAAGAATGGCCTCCCAAAGATGAGAGAGTTGTTGGTGATGATGATGGCTTTGATTTCCCCTTCCTGGAGGAAGTTCCCCCGGCGGAATCGCTCCACCAAAGGGCAAAAGTGCTCCTGCCCAAGTTCCGCCTCGAGACGGCGGCATTCCATCCCAAAAGTCTTTTCCTGATTTTTTCTAGGTAAAACCAGAATTTATACTAGAAGATGGGCTCTGGAGGTGGGGCTGGGTGAGCACCACCCACTAGGGCGCCTGGGGGGCCTAGCGCGCCCTGGTGTATCGTGCTCACCAGGTGCCCTCCCCCTCTGGTAGTTTTCTGCACCAGTATTTTCATATATTCCATAAAAATTTCTCCATAAAGTTTCAGCTCAATTGGGGATGTGCAAAATAGGTATCTCTGGTATGCTTTTTCAGGTCCAGAATTCTAGCTGCCGGTATTCTCCCTCTTTGTGTAAACCTTGCAACTTATGAGAGAAAAGGCATTAGAATTACTCCTCAAAGCATTATCATGCATATAAACATTATAAATAACAGTAGGAAAACATGATGCAAAATGCATGTATCAACTCCCCCAAGCTTAGACCTCGTTTGTCGTCAAGCGAAAGCCGATGTCGAAGAACATGTCCACATGGTTTTGAGATAGAGGTGTTGATAAAAACAAAATAAGGACGTAGTAGCATCATGCTTATTACCATAACAACAACAAACTTTAACATAAAACTCTTTCAGATAGCTTTTATTTCATAACAACACCATATAACTTCTTATGAGAAAGTAACAATTCATCACAACATAGAATTATAAAGCGTAAAATTTATTGGAAACCAACAAACTATGTTCTCAGTCAACTTTGCAACTACAATTTATCAGATTTTCAGGAAGGGTCTCATGTCGGAGCCTTTTGGCAAGTCCACATACTCAACCATCATTTAGTCTTCTATGATTGCTAACACTCACAACATACCCATGGGCAAAAAGTTTCAACCGGACACATAGAAAGATAGGGGCTTATAGTTTCGCCTCCCAACGTATTCACCTCAAGGGTGATGTCAACAATAATAACTCATGCTCACTCATATCCAACTGGATATATGTGCCTTGATCTTTCCTCACCACATGATGCTTGCAAAAGGAGAAACATAAAAAGGAATAGGGAAGAATACTTCGACTCTTGCAAAAAAGTAAATACTTAAAGGTAAAAGATAGGCCCTTTATATAGGGAAGCAAAGGTTGTATGATACATCTCCATCGTATCTACTTTTTCTAATGCTTTTGTTCTTGTTTTGGACTCTAATCTGTGTTATTTGAATGGAACTAACCTGGACTGACGCTGTTCTCAGCAGAACTACCATGGTGTTGTTTTTGTGTAGAAATAAAAGTTCTCGGAACAGAACAAAACTTTTTGGAAAAATATTTCAGAATATTTGAGGAATATTGAGCCAAAAGCCACCAGAGAGGGGGGGGGGGCAGGGTGAGGAACACCCACTAGGGCATGCCAGCGCCCCCTAGCGCGATCTGGTGGGTGGTGCCCACCCCGTGGGCCCGCCAATCCTAATTCTAGCGCTATAAATTCCTATTTTTGCAGAAAAAATCAGGGAGGAAGTTTCATCGCGTTTCACGATATGGAGCTGCCGCCACCTCATGTTCTTCATCGAGAGGCCAGATCTGGAGTCCGTTTGGGGGTCCAGAGAGGGGAATCTTCGGTGTTCATCATCATCAACCCTCCTTCATAACCAATTTTATGATGCTCCCCACCCGAAGTGAGTAATTCCTTCGTAGGCTTGCTGGTCGGTGAGGACTTGGATGAGATTCATCATGTAGCTGAGTTAGCTTTGTTAGAGCTTGATCCCTAGTATCCACTATGTTCTAAGATTGATGTTGTTATGATTTTGCCATGTTTAATATTTGTCACTAGGGCGCAAGTGCCATGATTTCAGATCTGAACCGTTTATGTTATCATCATTATATCTATGTTCTTGATCCGATCTTGCCTAGTCATATGCACCTATTACGTGTTATTATCCATCAACCCCATAGTGACAATATTTGGGATACTTCACGGTGATGACCGTAAGTTGAGGAGTTCATGTATTCACCATGTGTTAATGCTTTGTTCCGGTTCTCTATTAAACGGAGGCCTTAATATCCCTTAGTTTCCTTATGGACATGTCTGCCACGGGGTGGTGGGGGTAGGACAAAATATGTCATGCAAGTTCTTTTCCATAACCACGTATGACTATTTACGGAATACATGCCTACATTACATTGACGAACTGGAGCTAGTTCTGTGTCACCCTAGGTTATGATTGTTATATGATGAATATCATCCAACGAATACACTGATCCAGTGCCTACGAGTTTTCCACTGATTGTTATTGCTAAGTTACTACTATTGTTGTTACTATTGCACTTACTACAAAACTAGTACTGCTACTGTTACCGCAGTTACTGTTACCACTGCTATCAAACTACCATATTATTGTGCTACTGATCACTTTGCTGCAGATATTTATCTCTAGGTGTGGTTGAATTGACAACTCAACTACTAATACTCAAATATTCTTTGGCTGCCCTTGTGTGGAATCTATAAATTTGGGTTGAATACTCTACCCTCGAAAACTGTTGTGATCCCCTATACTTGTGGGTTATGAAGACCTTTTTCTGGCGCTATTGCCGGGGAGCATAGCTATATTTGTTGAATCACTTGGGATTTATATCAATTGATAACTATGAAGAATTTTAAGGATACTAAAACCAAGATTTTTCCTCTATGATGAGGGGAGGTAAGGAATTGCCATCACACTCTGCACTTGATTCACCTTCTGTTATGAGTAAACTTGCAACATCACCACCTGCTATCAATCCTGATATTGATGATGCTACTTATGCTATGAATGATGCTTGTGATGACGCTAGTACCATGCTTGATGATAATGTGCCTCTAGGTGAATTTCTTGATGAACAAATTGCTAGAGCTAGAGAAAATGAAATCATTGAAACTCATGAAACTGTTGAAACCGATGAGATCTTTTAATCTGATAATTATGAAATACCTATTAGGACTAGCTCTCCTAAATTTGAAATGCCTAAGATACCCGAAGGTAATGATTTGGATGGAGAAATAGCTAGAGAGATTCTTGCTTGTAAGGATAGAAATGATCTTAAGAAACTACTATGCAAGTATAAAGAAAAGACTTTGAATGCTAAAATGAAATGTGATCCTAAGTTTTCTACTTCACCTATCTTTGTTACCAATAAGGATTGTGAATCCTCTGTCAACCCAGAGTTAATTACTTTGGTTGAATCCGATCCTTTTCATGGCTATGAAACTGAAACTGTGGTAGCAAATGTTACTAAGCTGAATGATATAGCTACCCTATTTGCTCATGATGAGAAGATTCACTACTATTATATTCTCAAATTATTTCCATTCTCATTAAAGGGTGATGCTAGGATATGGTACAATACTCTCACTCCTGGTTGAGTGCGTAGTCCCCAGGATATGATTTACTACTTCTCTGAAAAATATTTTCGTGCTCATAAGAAACAAGCTGCCTTACAGGAAATATTTAACTTTGTGAAACTTGAAGAAGAGAGTCTCCCACAAGCTTGGGGGAGGCTTATCCAATTGCTTAATACTTTGCCTGATCACACTCTTAAGAAAAATGAAATACTTGATATCTTCTATAATGGACTAACTGATGCTTCTAGGGACTTCCTAGATAGTTGTGCTGGTTGTGTTTTTGGGGAACGAACTGTTGAACAAGCTGTGGAACTATTGAATAATATATTGAAAAAATTATGATTATTGGAGTGTCCCCGAACCACCAATTGAACCCACTCCGAACAAGAGGGGTATCTTATTTCTCAGTCCTGAAGATATGCAAGAGGCAAAGAAATGTATGAAGGAAAAATGTATTAAGGTTGAGAATGTTAAGAATTTACCACCTATTGAAGAAATACATGGACTTAACACACCACCACTTCCACAGGGGGTAGAGGTGAACTATTTATTAAAGTTTTATGAAGGTGACATTCCTTACAATAAACATCCTAGATGCTTATATGAGTTTGATAACTACATTAGGAAACAATATCACTTCAATGCAAATGTTCTGAAACAATTGAAATATAATTCTGATATGATTGCCCGCTTGAGTGACTTGTTATTTAGAATCAGTAATGATGTTAGAGGTGTAGGAAAACACGCCTCTATGGTTCAAACTCAGTCAGAACAAGTTGCTAAATCTCAAAAAGAATTGCTTGATGAAATGAATAATAATATGAGTGATCATGCTATTAGAGTAGTGACTAGAGGAGGTAGAATGACCCAAGAACCTCTTTATCCTGAAGGTCATCCTAAAAGAATTTAACAAGACTCTCAAGGAATTGATGCTGATACACCTAGTCCTTCTAAGAAATAAAAATAAAAATGATAGGACTTTGCATGCTTCTAGTGAACCTGAGATAGAAAAGCCTCCCGATGATAATAATGATGTCTCTATTTATGATGCTGAAACTCAATCTAGTAATGAACACCCACCTAGTGATAATGATAATGATAGTGATGTTCATGAGGAAACTCAACCTAGTAATGATAAGGAACCACATAATGATGTAGAAATAGAACCTGTTGTTGATCTTGATAACCCACAACCTAAAAACAAACGATATGATAAAAAAGACTTTGTGGCTAGGAAACATGGTAAAGAAAGAGAACCATGGGTTCATAAAACCATGCCTTTCCCACCTAAACCATCTAAGAAAAAAGATGAAGAAGAATTTCAATGCTTTGCTGAAATGATTAGGCCAGTCTTTCTACGTACCCACCTAACTGGTATCTTAAAGATGCCTCCTTATGCTAAATACATGAAAGATATCATCACTAATAAAAGAAAGATACCTGAAGTTGAAATCTCCACCATGCTTGCTAATTATTCTTTTAAGGATGGAGTACCTAAAAAACTTGGAAATCCTGGAATACCAACAATACCTTGCTCCATTAAAAGAAATTATGTCAAAACTGCTTTGTGTGATTTGGGAGCTGGTGTCAGTGTTATGCCTTTCTCTTTATATAAAAGACTTGATTTGAATAAACTCACACCCATTGAAATATCTTTGCAAATGGCTCATAAATCAACTGTGATACCTATCAATATTTGTGGGGATGTGCCCGTTGTTGCTGCAAATGTTACTATCTTAATGGACTTTGTTATTCTTGAGATGCCCGAGGACGACAACATGTTGATTATAATTGGTAGACTCTTTTTGAATACTGTAGGGCCTGTTATTGATTGTAATAAAAGCAAAGTCACTTTTCATATCAATGGTAATGAGCATACGATGCACTTTCCTAAGAAGCAATTCCAAGTGAATGGTGTAAATGTTATTGAAAATTCTCCGACACTCACTATTGGAAGATTTTATCTTCCTATAGCTAGTGCCAAAAAGAAATACTATATAATTATAGTTGGGGATATGCATATTCCCGTTGAGGTAACTTAGTGTTTTACGAAAGTTCTTCGTTATCATGCTAATCGAAGGTGGTTATTAATAAGACTTGATCAACCTTATTAATGGATCGTTTTTGAGAGGTATGAAGTCGATGAATTTAATAGACACAACTCTATGTATCCACTTTTTGTTTCTTGTTTTCTTAGTTAAATAAAATAAAATGCCATATTTATCCTGTTTTCTGAATTTCCCGTGAAGTAAAAACAATGACTTAAAATGTCCTGAAAATTTAACAAGATTTTTTTCTGAATATTTTTGAATTTTTGGTACAAATAACATCAGAGGGGTTGCACCTGGTGCCCACAAGACACCAGGGCACGCCAGCCACCCGTGGCACGACCTGGTGGGTGGTGGGCCCCACATGGGTACCCTCACTTATTCCCTTAGCTCATGTCATCTCCTATATCCTAAGAAAACACCATTGCTCTCTCTCTCTCTCTCTCTCTCGTGTTCTTGCTCACGAACCCATGGATTTGGATCGCTTTGCTCGAAGCTCCATTTCCAAAACTGTTTTAGGGGATTGCTTCTTGGGATGTAACTCCCCCATTGCTCCAATTATTTTTTGATTTAATGGTTTATTTTGAGAATAATTAGCTACTCTTGGTGCTGCTATAGATGAGCTTGCATGTTAAATTCTTAGAGTTCTAAGTAGTTTGAATGCTTGATATGGCTTCTATGCATCCCTAGGAGTAGTTTCTAACAATCTTATCAAGTTTTGTTAACAAAATTTTTTGTTACAATTTTTTCTAGAAATTATTCACAAATTGAAATGCAATTCTTTTGGATTTATTCATGGAGAAGATCCTCGGGGGCATCATCAAGTGAAAGCTCTGTACGTCCATATTATGTTGAGCCAAGTGCAAGCTCGATACGGGACGCAAAAACTAAATCATGCCTTTGGCCGTGTAATACCTTCATGGAAGGTGCAGGTATTAAGGAAGGATTTGAGAAGTACATTCACAATGCTGATCTGGTTCCCTTCATCGAAGATAAGTGCACTCGACACCTCATTCTCACAGAGACATTTGCTAAGAAATTTAACTATTTCCCTCGTGAGTCCAGAGTTTCATTTAGTCTCTATAATAATGCCTTAACCATGCCTTTAGATGCATTTTGTGAAGCGTGTAAAATTCGGTATTGGGGTTCGCTAGACGTACCAACAAAATCTGAGTATGAGTCATTTTTGAGTAACCTTTGTTATGCTGAAATTAGAGGAGTGACAGAGGGTAGAATAAAAAGGATACATTTCCCATCTATACAATACTTTGCACTCTTTAATGGCAAATGCATTGTAGGCAAGCAAGATTGCTGAGCACTGTGTGCGCATGATTTATGTCTTATACACACTTATGTAACGGGAATTAAAAACTACAATTTAGGAGCAATTGTTGCATGGAGACTCAATCTCAGCGCTACTAACGGTAACTTCTATGGTGGGATTTATGCCTCCCGCCTAGCCACGAGGTTGGGATTATCCCCTTGGCCTAATGATCCTATTTTACCTAACCAGAACTTAGACTTTGACGCCATCAAACGCCATAGATTCCTTAAGGGCATAGTCAATAATCATACTTACAATTTGAGTTTCAATAACAGTCCTATTGTGCCTTTCGTATTGCCTGCTCTTGATCTCTTTGATTATCACAAGAAGGGAAGATACTTCGTACTTGAGAGCGAGGCCCGCACATGCAATGTGGAGATTGAAGATGCCAAAGGGCCGATGTGGTTGCATCAAGACCCTCGGTAGGCTATCACTCAGACTATTATTCGGGCTACTGATGATGATTACCAAGCTAGACCAAAAGCCTAAGCTTGGGGGAGTACGTATTTCAACCAACATATATTCATGCTCACACATTTCATTCTAGTTGTCGATATTCACACTTTTTCATTGTATTATCCATGCTAGATTTATTCTATTGCTTCCTTCTTTTGTGTTTGAAAAACTTTGAGAAAATCCAAAAATACTTCTTGCTTATTTTTGTTTTCTCTTTTTATTTTTAGTTTAGTTAGTTGTAGTATTAAAAGATAACCCAAAAAGACTTCTCACTTCTTATTTTGCTTGTTGGGAGTTCTCCTGTGTAAATACTTTTTCTTGTTTTTGTTTTTCCTTCTTTTATTTGCTTCTTAACGACAAACTAAAAACTCCAAAAATATTTCAGTGTGTTTCTCTGAAATTTTCTTTCTTTTATCTAGTCATACCAAGGAGAAGACCATGATGAAAATGTTGAGTGGCTCTCATATGCTATACTGTTTATCTAACAAAGAGACTATATTACTTTGTCTTCTCCTCTAGAATAAAATGTTTGAAGATTACAGCTTAGTTCACAACACTCTTGCACTATTATTATTTTCATACCATTTGATCGCGCAAGTGAAAGGCAATAATGACGATATTTGATGAATTGACTGTGGCAGAGAGAAGCGGGCATGAACTCAACTTGTTTTTGTTTTTGTAAACATGTTTAACCTAGTATTCATGATTCAGCATACTATGATCAAACATCTTTGCAATGACAATTAGAGATTATAGTTGCTCATGCCATGCTCAAGTAGCTAGGAGTGGATAATGATTTATATTAGATGTCAACATGCATTAAAATGGTTGTGATGCAGTATGACGATATGGTATCCTCCTTTGAAGGTTTCAAGTAGCTTGACATGGCACATGTTCACGCATGTAGTTGAATCAAAACCAACATAGCCTTCATGATATATATGTTCATGGTGTCCATATCCTACTTATGATAAAATTCAATTTTTATTATTCGTAATGCATGTTTGTGACCGTCTTCGCTCTCTAGCTGACCGCTTCTCAACCTATTTGCTAGCCTTTACCTGTAATAAGCGGAAATACTGCTTGTGCATCAAAATCCTTAAACCAAAGTTATTCCAGATGAGTCCAACATATCTACCTATATGTGGTATTACCCTGCCGTTCCAAGTAAATTTGCATGTGCCACCTCTAAAATTTCAAATGAACATATGTTTTGTGTGCCTAGACCACTCATGGAGCGATAGGGGGTGGTCTGCATCTTCCATGTTAAGCAGGTTATTCTCATGATCAGTGTTTATTCACTCGTCCTTGCACGAGAGGGGCGGTAATAGGGATTCCCAGTACCGAAATCAAAAGAAATGCAAATAATTAAACAAAACTCCCCCAGGAATGTTCTTGGTTTAGACGGTACCCATGGATTCGGCTCGCGGGGAGTGTGTTTGTTGGTGGAGGGGGTGATGACCCACAAGTATAGGGGATCTATCATAGTCCTTTCGATAAGTAAGAGTGTCGAACACAATGAGGAGCACAAGGAAATGACAAGCGGTTTTCAGTAAGGTATTCTCTGCAAGCAGTGAAATTATCGGTAACAAATAGTTTTGTGATAAGGTAAATCGTAACGGGTAGCAAGTAATAAATGTAGCAAAGGACAAGCCTGGACAAACTCTCATATAAAGCAAAGCGCTCCTGAGGACACATGGGAATTTCTGTCAAGCTAGTTTTCCTCATGCTCTTTTGGTTCGCGTTCATTACTTTGATAATTTGATATGCGGGTGGACCGGTGCTTGGGTGCTGCCCTTACATGGACGAACCTCTCGCTTATGATTAACCTCTCTCGCAACCATCCGCAACTACGAAATAAGAATTAAGATAGATCTAACCATAACATGAAACATATGGATCCAAATTAGCCCCTTACGAAGCAACACATAAACTAGGGTTTAAGCTTCTGTCACTGTAGCAACCCATCATCTACTTATTACTTCCCAATGCCTTCCCCTAGGCCCAAATATTGGTGAAGTGTCATGTAGTCTATGTTCACATATCATCACTAGAGGAGAGACAACATACATCTCATCAAAATATCGGACGAATACCAAATTCACATGATTACTTATAACAAGACTTATCCCATGTCCTCAGGAACAAACGTAACTACTCACAAAGAAAATTCATGTTCATAATCAGAGGAGTATTAATTATCATTAAGGATCTAAACATATGATCTTCCACCAAGTAAACCAACTAGCATCAACTACAAGGAGTAATCAACACTACTAGCAACCCACAGGTACCAATCTGAGGTTTTGAGACAAACATCGGATACGAGAGATGAACTAGGGTTTGAAGAGGAGATGGTGCTGATGAAGATGTTGATGGAGATTGACCCCCTCTCACGGAGAGGATCGTTTGTGATGACGATGGCTTCAATTTCTCCCTCCGTGAGGGAAGTTTTCCCGGTAGAACAGCTCCGTTGGAGCCCTAGATTGGTTTTGCCCAAGTTCCGCCTCGAGACGGCGGTGCTTCGTCCCAAAAGCTCTCTCCTTATTTTTCCAGGTGAAAACCCTTCATATAGCAGAAGATGGGAACCAGAGGGCTGCCAGGGGCTCACAAGCCACAAGGGCGCCGCCAGGGGGGTAGGCCGCGCCCAGCAGGCTTGAGGCCTCCTGGTGGATCCCCTGTGGTATTTGTTTCGCCCAATATGTTTTATATATTCCAAAACAATTCTCCATAACTTTTTAGGACCTTTGGAGTTGTGCAGAATAGGTCTCTCATATTTGCTCCTTTTCCAGTCCAGAATTCCAGCTGCCGACATTCTCCCTCTTCATGTAAACCTTGTAAAATAAGAGAGAAAAGGCATAAGTATTTTACCATAATGTGTAATAACAACCCATAATGCAATAAATATCAATATAAAAGCATGATGAAAATGGACGTATCTACTCGCCCAAGCTTAGACCTCACTTTTCCTCAAGCGAAAGCCGAGTTCGATAAATATGTCCACATGTTTAGAGAAAGAGGTGTCGATAAAATAAAATACGGACATGAGAGCATCATGATCATCTTTAGAACAACAATACTTATTGAAATATAATTTATTATAGTAGAGTAACAATTCATTCACAAGGTAAAGTACGAACCAAGAACTCCATTGAGAACCAACAAACTATGATCTCAGTCATTGAGGCAATTGCAATTTATCATACCATTAGAAAGAGTCAATATAAGTGCTTGTAAAGAAAATCCACATTCTCAATCATGTTCTACTCTTTCATAATTGCTAACACTCACGTGTACTCATGAGGTCAAACCTTTAATTGGACACAGAGAAAGATAGGGGCTTATAGTTTTGCCTCCCAACTATTTACCTCAAGGGTCATGTCAACAGAAATAACTCATGATCACCCACATCCGAGTGGATATATGTGCCTAGATCATTACCTAACACATGACGCTTGCCAAGAGAGAAAGGAAAAATATAGGAAGTGGTGAAGATCACCATGACCCTTGTAAAACGGTAAGCACTAGAAAGTAAAAGTAACAAATAGGCCCTTCGCGGAGGGAAGCAGAGGTTGTCATGCGCTTTTGTTTTTTGGATGTGCAAACCCTTAATGAAAAGGAATGTCGCATTGTATTGCCCTTTGTGATAGCAACCTTTATTATGCAGTCCGTCACTTTTATTTCTTTACCATCACAAGTTCGTACAACGCTTATTTTCCCTCAAAATAATGGATCATATGTATTTAGGAGTAATTTTTATTGCTTTTTGCACCGATGACAAGTTACTTGAAGGATCTTACCCAATCCATAGGTATGTATGGTGGAGTCTCATGGCAAAACTCAGTTGAGGGTGTTTGGAATGCAGAAGTAGTATCTCTACTTGGTGCGGAAATTTTGGCTAGTATGAGGTGGAAGCAAGCACTACATGTTGGAGGATCTATAACCATATAACTTCTATTCAGAGATAAGCAAACATAACCCATTATGTTGTCTTCCTTTTCCAACATCAAATTCTTAACATATAATATTTTAATGAGTGCTCACAATCATAAAAGATGTCAAAGATAATGTATTTATATGCGAACCTCTCTTTATTTATTACTTCCTTTTAATTGAAACAATGACCAATTGCTATGTTTGTCAATTCTCAACAAATTTCAATCCACCTACTTCTTATATGTGAAGTCATCACTCCCCATAAGATCATCATATATACTCTTTGCTTTTATTCTATACTTCTTTCTATTTATTTTTCTCAGGATCATAGCAGCAAGCAAAGCCCTTAACTCAAAAGTAATTTTTATTATATAACTCTCGGACTCGCTTACATTTGGGGAGCATAAAGCAAAACTCAAAGCTAGATCATACTACAAACTTTATTCTACTAGATCAAGATAAAACCAAAAGGATCAAACTAGGAAAAACAATAAAAGTAAAAGATGTGATGGTGATACAATATTGGGGCACCTCCCCCAAGCTTGGCACAAGCCAAGGGGAGTGACCATACCCATGTTTTTAGATGTATTTCTTCAGAGGTGGTGATGTTATATTCTTGGCGATGATGCCCCTCAGAATGCGATTCTCCTCCTCGAGCTTGTTATTTTGCCGTCTAAGATCCATTATTTCCATGCGAAGCTTTCTAGTGACGGTTGGAGCTCCCATCTCCCATGGATGTTTCATTGTCACGGGGGAAGAAGCAACACTCTTTTTCATATTTTTGTAGGTAATAAATTTAGCATTGGGAGGGATGACCGAATTCAGAATTGCTGAGCTCTGAAGTTCCTCCAATATGACTCCAGGTTGTAGACGAGAGGTAACTTCTTGGTCTTCCTCCATGGCATCCACCCTTTTCAAGTAGGCCTCCATCTCTTCCTCCCTGGCCTTCCCTAAGTGGTTGGCTTCGTTGTATGCTTCGGGCCCTGGTGTCGGGTTAGAGACACGGCTCTCCCTGACCGACTCTTGCGAAGACATCTTGTTCTAAATCTGCTGCAGAAATAGCTTAAGACAAAAATGAGAGGTATTGTCATGATACGAAGTTCCAAACCTTCGGGAGCTTATATAATGAATTTTTACCGACCAAAAGGAGTATTCTACAAGAAAACGGAGTCCCCGGGGGGGGGGGGGGGGGGTGCACGGGGTGGCCACAAGCCACAGGGGCGTGGCCAGGGGGTAGGCCGCGCCCACCTGGCTTGTCACCTCCTCGTGCAGCTTTCAGACTACTTTAAATTTCCCTAATTTATTTAAAATTCCAAAATAGAGAAAAATTGCTATTGGAAAAGTTTTGGAGTTGGTTTTCTTACCGTACCACATACCTATTCCTTTTCGGAGTGTGAAACGTTCTGGTAGGTCTCCCTAATGTACTCCTCCGGAGTTATGGTATTGATAATATTGGTTTCAACATTTATGGGAGAACCTGAGATATAATGTTTGATTCTTTGACCGTTTACCACCTTCGGGCCAGTGCCTTCGGCGTTGTTGATCTTGATGGCACCGTAACGATATACTTACTCAACAATGTAAGGCCCTTCCCATTTAGAGAGAAGTTTTCATGCAAAAAATCTTAAACGAGAATTGTATAGAAAGACATGGTCACCTACATTGAATTCAAGCTTTTGTATCCTTTTATCATGCCATCTCTTAACCTTTTCTTTAAACAACTTGGTATTCTCATAGGCCTGGGTTCTCCATTCATCAAGTGAGCTAATGTCAAATAACCTCTTCTCACCAGCAAGTTTAAAATCATAGTTGAGCTCTTTAATTGCCCAATAAGCTTTATGTTATAGTTCAAGACGTAAGTGACAAGCTTTACCATAAACCATTTTATACGGAGACATACCCATAGGGTTTTTGTAAGCAGTTCTATAAGCCCATAATGCATCATCAAGTTTCTTAGACTAATTCTTTCTAGACCTATTAACAGTCTTTTGCAAGATCAATTTAATTTCTCTATTGCTCAATTCTACTTAACCACTAGACTGAGGATGATAAGGAGATGCAATTCTATGATTAACATCATACTTAGCAAGCAATTTACGGAACGGACCATGAATAAAGTGTGAACCACCATCCTTCATTAAATATCTAGGGACTGCAAATCTAGGGAAAATAACTTCTATAAGCATTTTAATAGAAGTGTTATGATTAGCACTACTAGTTGGAGTAGCTTGTACCCACTTAGTAACATAATCATCATCAACTAGAATATGAGTATACCCGTTGGACTTTGGAAAAGGTCCCATATAATCAAAGCCCCAAACATCAAAAGGTTCAATAACAAGTGAGTAATTCATAGGCATTTCCTGATGTCTACTAATATTACCGATTCTCTGACATTCATCACAAGACATGACAAACTTACGAGCATCCTTGAAGAGAGTAGGCCAATAAAAACTAGATTGCAATGCCTTGTGTGCAGTTCTATCTCCAGCATGGTGTCCTCCATAGGCCTCGAAATGATACTTGTGTAGGATCTGTTCCTGTTCAGGCTCAGGCACACAAAGTATAATAACACCATCTACCCCTTCTTTATAAAGGTGTGGATCATCCCAAAAGTAATGTCTTAAATCATAGAAGAACTTTTTGTTTTGCTGGTATGTGAAACTAGGTGGTATAAATTTAGCAACAATGTAATTAGCATAATGAGCATACCATGGAGCATTACGCGAAGCATTTATGACATCTAATTGTTCATCAAGAAAGCTATCATCAATAGGTAGTGGGTCATCAAGAGTATTCTCTAACCTAGACAAGGTATCTCCTATGGGGTTCTCAATAACCTTTCTATCAATAATATGTAAATCAAATTCTTGCAGCAGAAGAACCCATCTAATAAGTCTTTATTTAGCATCTTTCTTTTCCATAAGATATTTAATAGCATCATGATCAGTGTGAATAGTTACTTTGGAATCAACAATATAAGGTCTAAACTTATCACAAGCAAACACAACTGCTAAAAATTCCTTTTCAGGTGTAGCATAGTTTCTTTGAGCATTGTCTAGGGTTTTACTAGCATAATGGATAACATTTAATTTCTTATCAACTCTTTGTCATAGAACAACACCAACGGCATAATCACTAGCATCACACATAATTTCAAAGGGTAGGTTCCAATCAGGTGGTTGAACAACACGTGCAGAAATCAAGGTTTCTTAAGGATTTCAAAGGCTTCTACACAATCATCATCAAAAACAAAAGGAACATCTTTTTGCAAGAGATTAGTGGGAGGCCGAGAAATTTTGGAGAAGTCTTTAAAAAATCTCCTATAGAAACCATCATGACCAAGGGCACTCCTTATACCTTTGATATCTGTGGGACACACCATTTTTTTAAAATATCATCTACTTTAGCTTTATCCACCTCAATACCTTTTTTGGAGATTTTGTGTCCCAAGACAATGCCCTCATTAAACATAAAGTGGCACTTCTCCCAATTCAATACAAGATTAGTTTCTTCACATCTCTGCAAAACTCGATCAAGGATGCTCAAGCAATCATCAAAAGAAGTTCCGTAAACAGAGAAATCATCCATGAAAACCTCAACAATCTTTTCACAAAAGTCAGAGGATATAGCAGTCATGCATCTTTGAAAGGTAGCAGGTGCATTGCATAAACGAAAAGGCATACGTCTATAAGCAAAGGTACTGAAAGGGCAAGTAAACATTGTCTTTTCTTGATCCTCTTTTGACATAGGTATTTGAGTGAAACCAGAATAACCATCTAAAAAGCAGAAGTGTGTGTGTTTAGATAGTCTTTCTAGCATTTGATCAATAAAAGGCAGAGGGTAATGCTCTTTCCTAGTAGCTTTATTTAATTTCCCAAAATCAATTACCATTCTATATCCTGTAACAATTCTTTGCGAGATCAATTCATTTTTATCATTAGGAACAACAGTAATACCTCCCTTCCTAGGGACACAATGAACACGACTAACCCATCTACTATCAACAATAGGATAAATTATACCTACCTCTAGAAGCTTTAATATTTCATTTCTTACCACTTCTTTCATTTTAGGATTTAACCTTCCTTGGTGATCAACAACTAGTTTAGCATCAGGTTCCATATTAATTTTATGCTGACATAAAGTGGGACTAATGCCCTTAAGATCATCAAGAGTATATCCAATAGCAGCATGGTGCTTCTTCAGAGTTTTAAATAATCTCATTTCTTCATGCTCTGGAAGGTTAGCACTAATAATAACAGGATATATTTTCTTTTCATCAAGATAAGCATATTTCAGAGTATCCGGCAATTGTTTAAGCTCAAACACGGGATCACCCTTGGGTAGAGGAGGATCCCCAAGTATTTCAACAGGCAAGTTGTGTCTCAAAATAGGATGTTGATCAAAGAAAATCCTATCTATTTCATTCCTTTCATTCATATGCATATCGTTTTCATGGTCTAGCAAATATTGTTCTAAGGGATCAGTAGGAGGCACAACAATAAAAGCAAGACCAATAATTCCATCATTACTAGACAATTCTTTATCATGGGATTGTCTACGAAATTTAGAGAAATTAAACTCATGAGACACATCCTCAAAACTAACAGTAATAGTTTCTTTCTCACAATCTATCTTAGCATTAACAGTATTCAAGAAAGGCCTACCAAATATAATGGGACAAAAATCATCTTGCGGGGAACCAAGAACAAGAAAATCAAAAGGATATTTTATTTTCCCACACAAGACTTCAACATCTCTAACAATCCCAACTGGTGCTATAGTATCTCTATTAGCAAGCTTAATGGTAACATCAATTTCTTCCAATTCAGCTGGTGCAATATCATTCATAATATTTTGGTATAAGGTAAAGGAAATTGCACTCACACTAGCACCCACATCACATAAGCCATGATAACAATGATCTCCTATTTTAACAGAAACAACAGGCATGCCAACTATAGGTCTATGTTTATCTTTAGCATCACGTCTAGAAATTCTAGCAGCTTGATCACAGAAATGAATAACATGCCCATCAATATTATCAACCAATAGATCTTTAACCATAACAATACATGGTTCCACTTTAATGTGTTTAGGGGGTGTAGGTGTTCGAACGTAGCTCTTGCAAATCATAGTTGAAGCTTTAGCATGTTCCTTTATTCTAACAGGGAAGGGTGGTTTCTCAATATAAGCAGCAGGAATAATAGGATCAACATTATAAGTAATAGTTTCTTCTTCAAATTTAATAGGTTCAACTACTTTCACTTCAATGGGAGCATGATATTTAAACCACTTCTCCTTAGGGATATCAACATCGCCATGGATCATGGCAGGAACCGCATCGCCATGGATTGGAGCAACGAGATTGGCGGAGATGGGCAGCAACTCTTGGGGCAGAGGACAGTCACGCCTCCTCCTATAAATTGGGGAGCAGGAAGGGGTGATGCTTATCCATCCTTCCTTCCTCCTTGAGTGTCAACCTCCAAAGTCTGCCCTTCTATACCTTCCCGACCTTGAGTTGTCCTCTCCATTAGTCATGGATGAGGGGCAAGGATGGTCACCGTCCTCCACCCGACCGGAGAGGAGTTCCCGTCAGGATCATGCCATCGCTTCAACCACGGAGGTGGAGGGAGGCCCAAGAATGCGCGGTGGAAGAGGTACTAGGGGTCGTGGCCGATGTGGAGGCCGTGGCTGAGGGAGGCGGAGCGCCGCTTCACCCCTTCCTCCGATGCTGGACCCCTCCTTGAAGAGACCCATACCAAGGGGACGGCGCTGGAGTTCGTCATGAAGTTACGCAGTCCCCTTCGGAGCCATCTGTGCCTCCCTCACCCTTTTGCCAGGGTGATGGAGGTTGACAAGCCACCCTCCCTATGGCTGCGGGCGCATGGTTGGTGCAATGGTGCTGCGTGGGTGGACGTTGAATACCCGCAGAGTCGCATCATGTTCTTTAGGCGCGGTTGGAAAACCTTTGCCCGTGCCCACAACCTCCAGGATGGGCATGTCCTCCGCTTCAAGATGATGGAGTCTCTCCTTCAGGATTTACGGGCGTTCAGGTGCCCGCCTTAGCTACTGTGAGGAAAGCTCGAGCGGTGCCGAAAGTACCTCCTTGAGCAATTGTGACGAAGAGGACGGTGTCGGTGAAGACGATGATGACGGGTCCGAGCTCCAGGCCGTCAAGTCGGAATATGACGACCTGAGCTCCGACTAGTCGCTGGCCGCACCATCACCATCACCTCATGCCTCTCCCCCTCCCGGCGGAGTGACCTTGCCGGGGGTACTTGTCCTGGGCGTTGCCTCATCTTCCATTTGGATCTCCTAGCAGCCTCGTGGACTTCGGCTTCGCCTTCCCTTCTGGAAGCCCTGCCCTGTGCATAGTGTTGGTCCAGGAGGGGTCAGGCTGGGCTTATGTCGGGGGCCTTTTCCTATCTTTTTGTTCTTGTAGTCTGCCCCTGGGGGAGAAAGTCAAATAAAGATGTACTTAGGAAGAGATGCCATTTCATGTAAATTTCATCCCCTTTAAGTGAATGTATGTTATTCGTCTAGTTAGATTCCTCTCTGTATGGTTCTCTCCTGCGCTTTATTGGAAACTTGCTGGTGCATGCAACCCCACCACGAGCGCTTTGAGGAGCGGATCCCTAGCAGCCTGCTGGCGGTGCCGCTGCCAGCAAGATACCTTGACATTGTAAGTGCAGCCACTTAATCTGTTGAGCAGACTCAAAACAGAGTAAGGGTTCCTTTGCGTGCATGTTTCCCATACAAAAGTCGAAATTGTTCAAGGAAAATAACCTCATAGTAAAAGAATTACTCAGAGTTTTGTAACTTAGCTTTTTGTTACTGTACTCCGTTCCGCAAGGTGCCAACTTCGAACGTCGCCTGTAGGTGTCCATACACTATCTCACCCCCCGGGCAAACTTGTACGCGAGGAACCTATTATCCTTTAAGAAAAAGAAAGAAGAGAAAATAGAGGTACAGAACCTTGGCGGTTCATTAGCACTTGCTAGGAATAAGCGTAATGCAACATCTCAGATAAACATGCATGTAAGGAAACATGGAAATCAACAATAGTTGTAGGACGCTCGATCTTATACAACTATGCACAGGGTCTACGCATGGCTTTGTACAAAGGATGACATGCCTCCCCGACAAGACTTGTACAAAAGGTGGTTGCCGGGGGGCCTGTCAACTAGGCCTTATGGATAGAACTTACGAAGATGTTCGATATTCCAGGAGTTGTTCACTGGGACGCCATCGTCAGTCTCCAGGCGGACTGTGCTAAGCCTGGTAACTCATACTACCCGATAAGGGCCTTCCCACTTTGGCATCAACTTGTTTGAATTCTTGGCCGACTGAACGTGCCGATGAACAAGGTCACCTTCCTCAAGACTTCAGGCATGAAATTTGCGGCTATAGTAGCGGTGCAAAGTTTGCTGGTAGCGTGCAGCTCGCACAACAGCCTGAAGACGGTCTTCCTCAAGGAGCCTCACGCCATCTTGGCGCAATAGCTCAAGCTCAAGCTCATCATAAGCGAGCACTCGAGGTGACCCGTATATGAGTTTCGTGGGGAGAACTGCTTCCGCCCCGTACACCAGGGAGAAGGTGGTCTAGCCGGTGGCTCGATTTGGCGTCGTTCTGATTGACGAAAGAACCGCCGGCAGCTCATCAATCCAACGTATTCAGCACTTGCAAAGCCTATCGAAAGTTCTTGTCTTAAGCCCTTGTAGCACTTCAACATTTGTCCTTTCTGCTTTGTCTTTGCTCCTCGAATGAGCAACAGAAGCAAAATAGGTCTTGCCGCCAAGGTCTTGGACATATTGCATGACGATGCGGCTTGTGAATTGTGTGCCGTTGTCAGTGGTGACCCTGTTTGGTACACCAAAACGGCAAACTAGTCCTTTGAAGAACTTGACTGCTGATTGCGTTGTCACCTTTCTCATTGCTTCCACTTCCGGCCACTTTGTGAACTTGTCGATTGCAACGTACAAGTACTCAATGCCCCCGGTAGCACGGGGAAATGGGCCCAAGATGTCGAGCCCCCATACCGAAAATGGCCATGAAAGAGGGATTATCTGAAGAGCGTGAGGTGGTTGATGTAGTTTCTTCGAATGGAACTAGCGCGCTTCACACTTGGTTACGAGTGCAGTTGCATCCTGGAGAGAAGTGGGCCAAAAGAAACCTTGCCGGAAGGCCTTCTTGACAAGAGCTCTTGATCCTACGTGGGAGAGACATATGCCTCCATGTATCTCTGCCAACAGCGCTAGTACATCCTCCCAAGGAATGCAATTTAATTTCACACCGTTCGGTCTCTTTCTGTACAGGACGTCGTCAACAAACTTGTACACACTAGACTAATGGGTTACTTTCTCTGCTTCTTCCTGTTCCTTAGGGAGTTCTCCTATTTGAAGGAACTGAGAAATGTGATGTGCCCATGCTGGAGCCCGAGGCTCGACGGCAAGGACTAAATGCATGTATTCTGCCGCAGGGGTGCTTGTTTCTACAACAAGGGCTTGATGCCCTGCTGGAGCCTGTTTCCCCCGGCAAACTTAGCGTCAACCGCGACAACTTCCTTATCGGCAGCTTCTAGGAGCTCTGCGGGAAAGTACTGTCCGGAATTCAACTTCCTTCTCTTGTTCTGCTTTGTCGACGACGTTACGGATGGCTGAGTCAATTGGAGCACAAAAGTCCCTGGTTCCCCAGGTAACTTGAGGGCAGCACGCTTCGACAGTTCGTCAGCAATACTATTGTCTGCACGAGGAACATGCTCTGTTTGCAAACTGTCGAAACGCTCCTCCAACTTCCTCCCTTCATCTACGTAGGCTTCTATCAACGGTCTCTGATAATGCTTGTTGACTTGCTTGACGACAAGCTGTGAATCACCTCTGACAATGAGCTTCTTGATCCCAAGGTCGGCCGCGATCCTAAGACCGGCAAGCAGCCCCTCATATTCCACGGTGTTGTTTGTCGACCTCTCCTGAGGAAAGTGCATCTGAATTACATATTTGAGGTGCTCTCCGGTGGGTGCAACAAGCAGCACGCCAGAACCGTCTCCCTATAGGGAGAAAGCCCCATCAAAATACATAACCCATTCTTGGCCTGTTTCCTTACCGGGGAGGGTCGTTTCTTGGGTCTCTTCATCTCGCGTTGGAGTCCATTCTGCAATGAATTCTGCCAAGGCTCTTCTCTGGATAGTTGAAGTACTTTCAAATCTGAGACCAAAGCTTGACAATTCCAAAGCCCAGTCCACAATCCTGCTGGTCGCATCTAGATTTTGCAAAATCCGTTGCAGCAGAAAGCAAGTGACGACGGTGATCTTATGTGCATGGAAATAATGGCGTAGTTTCCTTGAGGCCATGAGGAGGCCAAAAAGCAACTTTTGCATGCCAGAGTATCTTGACATGGCCCCTTGCAAAAGGGAGATGACAAAATACACTGGGCGATGCACCATCTTCTTCTTCCATGTCGCTTCATTCATCTGCCCAGGTCCCGACTTGTCGGCACCAGACCCTACCGGGGAAGATCTTGGTTCGTCGCTTGGTGGTCCTGCCTTTGTTGCTGCTTCTTCGTCGACTTCTCTCTGCACCACTAACACAGCAGTAGCCACTTGATTCGTTACCGCCAGGTATAGCAACAACGACACTTGTGGTTTAGGTGCGACTAGTATTGGTGATGAGGAGAGGTACCTCTTCAAATCCTGCAGCGCTGCCTCCGCTTTCGGAGTCCACTTCATTGGACCTGCCTTTTTCAAGATTTTGAAAAAGGGCAGGGCATGCTCAGGAAATTTTGAGATGAACCTACTCAGAGCCACAACGCAGCCGGCAAGACGACGCAAATCCTTGATGCGTCTTGCTGCTTCAATCTGCTCAATTGCTTTGATCTTGTCGGGGTTCGCCTCGGTTCCATGCTAAGACACAAAGAATCCAAAAAGCTTACCGGATGGAACACCGAACACACACTTCTCAGGATTGAGCTTCAAGTTGTTCTTGCACAGATTTGCAAACGTCTCTTCTAGATCTTGTATGAGTGTTGCTTTGTCCTTGGTTTTAACCACAATGTCATCCATATAAGCTTCCATATTTCTATGTAGGCTGAGGCTCAAAACCAATCTGGACTGCTCTTACAAATGTTGAACCAGCACTTTTCAACCCGAAAGGCATACACACAAAGCAATACGTACCACATGGGGTGATAAATGCGGTCTTCTCTTCGTCTTCCTTGGACATGAAGATCTGATGGTATCCTGAATAAGCATCGAGAAATGACAGCAGATCACAACCTGCAGTGGAGTCCACAATCTGGTCGATGCGTGGCAAGGGGAAGGGATCTTTTGGACAAGCTTTATTGAGATGTGTATAATCAATGCACAGCCTCCATTTTCCATTCGCCTTGCGCACTACAACTGGATTGGCCAACCATGTCGGATGGAGCACTCCTCTGAGCAAACCTACTGCTTCCAACTTCCTGATTTCCCCGGTAATAAATTCTTGTCGCTCCAAGGCTTTCTTCCTAACTTTCTACTTGACATGCCGTGCTTGAGGACAAACAACAATATGGTGCTCAACACCGGGACATCAGATGGTTGCCATGCAAACACATCGATATTCGCCCACAGGAAGGTAATGAGCGCGCTTTCCTATTTGTTGTCCAGGGTGGAACTTATGGTGAAAGTTCCTCCCGTACCATCCTCCTTAACGGGCACTTTCTTTGTTTCTGGTGGAGCTGCCTTGGATTTCTTGTTCCTGCCGGTGGAGCTGTCTGGCACATCTTCAATGGGAGCGCAACACTCCAAAGAGGTGCATTTGCCGGAGTGTGCACCACATGTCTTGCCGGTCTTCTTCCCCCCGGGAGCTTTAGCGGTAGGAGCAGGTGCCTTGGTGACAGGTGCTGCAACTGCCTCTCGGTAAAGTTGGTCGGCACAGATAAGTTCATCCTTCTTGTCAGAGTTGATTGTGATGACGCTAATCGGCCCGGGCATCTTCAACACATTGTAAGCATAGTGTGATGCTGCCATGAACTTGGCCAGCACTGGGGGACAAAGGATCCCATTATATGACAATGGAATCTTGGCAATGTTGAAAACAATGTTCTCTGTCTTGAAGGTCATGTCACTGCCAAATGTTACCGGCAATGTGATCTTGCCCTTCGGCTGACTCCTGCCTGGATTGATCCCCCGAAATGTGCCCGTCTCCTCGAGATCTTCATCAGGGATTTGCAACCTTTTGATCACGTCAGGCGATATCAAATTCAAATTGGCCCCACCGTCAACTATCATTTTTGTCACCTTGAGGTTGCGAATTGTTAGCGAAACCAACAACAGCAGACACCAAACCGCAGTTGTGCGATCAGGGTGATCCCCGGCATTGAAAATGATAGGCGTGTGGGACCATCTCAATGGTTTCCGAGCTTCAACAGACAGCTCTGTCGCATTAATCTCGCGTGCCCACTATTTGAGTTAGCGGCGAGAAGAATGCAACAAGGTGCCCCTGTCGACGCACATGACATCTGTAGCCCTCTGAAATTCGTGCTCAATGGACTCGTGGTCCTCTTCGTTGCCATCGTCATCCCCCTCTTCCTTGTCGCGGCCTCGAGCGGGCCTTTCCTGCTGCTTGGCCTTGCCGCAACGACCTCCTTGGCCGCCGCGTTCCTTGCCGGACCCCTCTGCACCATCTTGGGCCTTCTCCTTGTCCCGCCTCACATACTCAGCTTTTTGCCTCTCAGCAAGCTGCTCAACTTGCCGACAGTTTTGGAGATCATGGACCTTGGTGCGATGGATCTTGAAATACTGTCGGCAGCCGCCAATGTCTGACAAGAGGCGCACCCGGCAACCTCCTTGCCGGGGCTGTCAACCTTAGTAGTCTTGGTGGTTTTGAGGTTGTCGGATTCCTCGACGGCAAGCACAACCTTATCCTTATGTTTCTTGTTTCGATGCCACCCTTTCCTTGCCAGGGCGGTGGTGTCTTCGTTAGAGTCGACTCCAGCACCGGCATCCTCGCTGGGGAGTCTCCTCCCTTTTTTCAGCTCGAGCACATCTATTGACGAGAGCATAGAGCTCGGTGACGTCCTTAACTTTGTTCATCGCCTGCTCTTCGTGCATCCTATGGTTACGCACATTCTGATGAAACTCGCTGATAACAGCAGGAGGATGAACGTCTGGGATGTTGTGATGTATACGGCTGAATCTCTGAATATACTTGTGCAAGATTTCGCCTTCCTTATGGGGGATGAGATGCAAATCACTTGCTTGGCCAGGAGCTTGGTTGCCTCCGGTAAAGGCGCCAACAAACTCATGACATAGGTCTGCCCAGGAAGAAATGGAATTCTCCAGCACATGCATCAACCACGACCTGACGTTCGGCTTGAGCACCAATGGGAAGTAGTTGGCGAGTATCTTGTCGTTGCGAGCCCCGGCCGCCTACACTGCAATGGTGTAGATGCTAACTCCGACGGGTGGGTCTAGCCATCGTATTTCTCCGGGACCTCCGGCTTGAACGTTCGAGAATTGGGCCACTTAACTCGCCGCAACTGACGGGTAAACGCTAGGCAACCCACCTCATAAGGAAGGTCGACAGGATACCCCAGTGCAGGCTTGTCCATAGTGGGTCCTATGCGCTTATGAGAGTGATGGTGCATTTCTCGCTGCCGCTCGATGGTAGTCCGAGCGTCTTCTTTGGTTCGCTCCCGAAGATCTTGAAGTTGATCGCAGTGAGTTTGCGGATCAGACGAGGCCGTCGAGTCGTCACCACCGGTGCTGACTGCTGTTGTTGCCGCGGAGGAGAGTGCACCGTGGTCGTGCCACCTCCGGCCTTGTCGCCATTGGTGCGCACTGACTCGATGGACCGCTGTTGTGAAGGCTCTGCCCGCTACAACCCATCCCTATCAACGAAGTTGACGAGGCTATGGATAGTAGCTCTCCCCTCATTAAGCTTCTCCGCTGCAGGAGGGAAGTTCAGGAGTAGCTTTGCTCACGCCAACGCTTCTGCTAATGAGGTCGGCAGCGGAAGGTGCGATGAACGTGAGGTGCTCTGACTCCTCACCGTTTTACAAGGAGCCTCATCACGGTCCCGTGATGATGTGCCACCTCCGCTAGCATTTCGGTGCACATGTTGATCCCACGCATCTCGAGAGTGATGCGCATGAGCCTTTTCATGGGGGTGCTTGGAACCACCAACGTCACGACGCTGCTCATCGCGTGCGACCTGAGAAGGCCGTGGCGTATGCACCAGCGTAGGCGTCTTGGAAGGCGCCCTTCCATCCTTGGATTTCACTGCGCCGCCTGTAGGCAGCACAACTTCGTCTTGAAATCTAGCTGCGCGTGTGTTGCCGTCTCGCTGCGAACGGCGCCGCTGGCCTGGCCTTGATCACCAAAACATCATGGAGGTTCAAGACCTCCGCGTGCATCCACATCGTCGCCTGTCCGAGTGGCTATAGGCGCACATGATGTGGACGGATCAACCATCATGAAACCCTTCTTCTTGGGGGCCATGGTGAAGAAGATGATGAAGAAACCGACGCACTAATCATTAAATTAGGTTCACATAACCTCCATTCCCCAACCTGGCATGACAAAGATGTCGGGCGTTCGGCACCTATGGGATCGCATGGATCCCGTTGTGGTTCGACAGGGAGACAGTACACGCAAAGAGCAGATCTGACGAGCAGCACGATGGGAGGTTTTTACCGAGGTTCGGGCCGCTGAGAAGTGTAAAACCCTACTCATGCTTTAGTGTATTATGGGTGTTTTCAGGTTCTGGCTACAGGAGCGCTATGAACAGTACACAGATGCTACGCGCATGAGCCAGAAGGTGGAAGAAGTCGAAGAAGCTCCCCCTCGTAACACCTTGGGCCTCCTTTTATATGACTAAGGGGTCTCCACAGTGGCGTACAGTATGTGCACGAGGTGTAAAGTTCTACAGTGTGATCATACCTAACACTGACGATGCATGACAAATGCATTTAATGCTCCGTTAGGTGTCCCTGACCTTCTACGGGACAGGACAGGAGCCCGTCCCATCGGCACCGCCTAGCCTCTAAATCGCCAGTGCCTTGACACATATCCTAGTGGGATGACACCTAGTCTCTGCACTGGTAGGGTGACAAGGTCTTGCCGGGTGCAGTTCTTGCCGGGGCTCTGCAAGCCTCCCTCGGCAAGATCTTGCCGGGGTTCCAGCCTTTGGCCTTCGGTCTTGTGCTTGTTGATTTGAATGTTTTCTTGACGTCTTCGTATTTGCTTCCAGCGGTCCCTCGGCAAGCCTTGCCGTTGGTGTGGCTACAACTGCGTGTGCACAAGTATGGGGTACTTAAAAGCCCAAACTTTAGTACACTGACAAACATGTTGCACAATCTTGGGAAAGAATGAAATTGATGCTAACAAATTGTCCTACCCACGGTTTAAATCTTTGGATGTCCATACAAAACTTTTATGCGGGATTGAATTTTGTCTCTAGAAACCTTTTAGATTCCGCCGTGGGTGGTAATTTTATGGAAATTACTCTGGGTGAAGCTACCAAATTGCTAGATAATATTATGGCAAATTATTCACAATGGCGTACCGAAAGAGCACCTACTAGTAAAAAGGTTAATTGTGTAGAAGAAATTAGTAGTTTGAGTGAAAAGTTGATGCTCTTATGAAGTTGGTTGCTAGTAAAAATGCTCCTATTTATCTTAATGATGTGTCTTTGTCTACTTTGATTGAGCAAAATAGTGATTCTGTAGATGTAAATCTCATCTGCGAAATAATTTTAATAATAATGCTTATAGAGGTAATTTTAATCCTAGGACTTTTCCTAGAAATTCCTCTAATAATTATGGTAATTCCTATGGTAATAATAATAATAATATTAACACATCTGATCTCGAGAATATTTTAAAATAATTTATGAATGCTTAAAAGTCTTTCAATACTACGATAGAAGAAAAGTTGAATCAGATTGATGATATGTCTAGAAGCATTGATAGAATTTCCAATGATGTAGAAAATATCAAGTTCCATGCTTTTCCACCTAAGATCAATGAATCAATTAAGGATTTATATATTTCTATGGATGATAGTAATAAAAGAACCGCTATGCTTAGAGCTAATAGAGAATTTTTGGAAAAAGCATTTTCTAGCGATTACTTTCATAGCAATGATGAAGATCTTAAAATGATTGGTGTTTGCTCTATTTATTCCATGTTTACTAATGTTAAATTTGATGATAAATGGAATTAAGAAGAGTCAACTTTATCTAGAGGGCATCCCAATGATTTGGAGGGTGAAAATCTTGATGAAAATTTTGATAAAAGTGGGTTTGGAGAGGTCAAAACTTTAACTAGTGATGTGCCCACTATTTTTGATTACAAAGACTTTAATTATGAGAGTTTCTCCTTGGTTGATTGTATTTCTTTGCTGCAATCTATGATAAATTCACCCCATGCTTATGAACAAAATAAATCTTTTACTAAACATATTGTTGATGCCATGATGAAATCCTTAGAAGAAAAGTTGGAATTAGAGATATCAATCCCTTGAAAATTGCATGATGAGTAAGAACCTACCATTAAAGTCAAGATTAAAAATTATGAATGATTTTTTTTGTGTGATTTGGGTGCTAGTGTTTCCACAATCCCGAAATCTCCATGTGATGTGCTTGGTCTTACCAATATCGAAGAATGTTCTCTTAATTTGCACTTAGCAGATTCTACTATTAAAAAGCCTTCGGGAAGAATTAATAATGTTCTTATTCTTGCAAATAGGAACTATGTGCCCACTTATTTTATTCTTCTTGATATTGATCGCAATCCGTCTTGTCCCATCATACTTGGTAGACCGTTTTACGCACTATAGGTGTCTTGATTGATATGAAAGAAGGCAATATGAAATTTCAGCTTCCTCTTAGAAATGGTGTGGGACACTTCCCTAGAACAATAATTAAGCCACCATACAAATCAATCATGAGGGCTTTTATGGAGTGAAAACTAAGGATTACAATACTTGAAACTATATGTTATGCCTAGCTAGGGGCGTAAAACGATAGCGCTTGTTGGGAGGCAAACCAATGCATAAATTGTTTTTATCTTTTATTTTCTATTTATGAGTGGTTTTCACAATTAGTATTCTATTATGATTGTGTTTTTATGTTTTATTTAGTGTTTGTGCTAAGTAATACCTTTAGGATGATCTATAAGAGTAGTAGAAACAATGCTGAATCTGAAACAGGAACACCCGGTGCACGAATTTTTATTTTTTACTGGAACGTGATATTAGGCTGAAATTTTAACCAAGTATTTCTATACAAATTCTTTACATTTTTCTGATTGTTCAGACTTTTTAGAGTTCCAGAAGTATGGGTAGAGTATAGATTACTACAGACCATTATGTGTGAAACAGATTCTGTTTTCGTTGCATTGTGTGCTTGTTTTGATGAATCTATGGCTTGTATCAGGGGTATAACTCATGGTATAGGTAGAGTACAGTAGGTATAATGCATTAATAAAATATAAATGGGTTTACAAAAGTACCTAAAGCTGTAATTTGCTTTATTATACTAACGGTTCTCACAATAATTTTGTCAAGTTTTGTGTGATTGAAGTTTTCAAGTTTTGGGTGAGATCATGATGGATGAAGGAATAAGGAGCAAGAATATCATAAGCTTGGGGATGCTACAATACCCCAAGGTAATATCCAAAGATTAACAAGCAACTAAGATTGGTGATGCCCCGAGTGGCATCACCTCTTTCTTCTAACAACCATCGGTATTTTACTTGGAACTATATTTTTATTTGTCAGATATCACAAGTTTTTCTTGGAGCGTCTTGTATCTTTGATTTATTTGCTTTTATCCTTGATACACACACCTATTTGAGAGAGCCAAAAATACTCTATGATATGCTAGAATTGCTCTTTGTGCTTCACTTAAATCTATTAAGCAAACGAATTGCTCTTATGCTTCACTTATATCTTTTTGAGCATGACATGCTTTTACATATTTAAAGAAATGCTCTCATGATTCAATTATGTTAATTTGAGAGTTATTCATTTTTAATAAATCCTCTCATGCTTCATTTATACTATTTTGAGAGATGAAACTTGTATGCTCATGTTCTTCACTTATATCCATGTGAGCATGTCAAAAGCAATTGCAATATATGAAACTAGTCCCAAAGTAATAGATATTAAATAGGGATATAATAAAAACTTTCATGAAGATCATTGGAAAAATTGAACGTGTTTCTTTGTAATGGATTTGAGACATGGCAATAGTGATATGTGAGTTATGTTAGTGAGTAATTATGCTTAGTAATAATATTGGTGTTAAGGTTTGTGATTCCCTGTGCAAGCACGAAAGTCAATAGTTATGCTATGAAATTACATCCTACTTATGGTGCATTATTCAGAGTTAGTTATGCTTAATGCTTTCTTATGTGATTTTTCTTCTCTTGGTTGGATGCTTCTCAATCTTTTGCTAGCCATCACTTGTACTAAGTAGAAATACTACTAGTGCATCCAAAATCCTTAAAACTAGTTTTGCCATATTAGTCCACCATACATACCTATATACAGTATTTCCATGCCATTCCAAGAAAATATGTATGGGCCATCCCTAAATTTCAAAAGAAACTTTCCTTTTTGTGTGCTCATACCGCTCATGAAACAGTAGGGGTGACCGATATTTTTCATGCTAGATGTGTTATTCTCAAGATGAGTGTTTATTCAGTTGTCAGTGCACAAGAGTATGGATGTAATAGGGATACCCAGTCCCAAAATGAAAAAAAAATACTTTATAATGTCAAATAATAAATTCCTT
Source organism: Hordeum marinum (assembly GCA_022496015.1). Lineage (NCBI taxonomy): Eukaryota > Viridiplantae > Streptophyta > Magnoliopsida > Poales > Poaceae > Hordeum > Hordeum marinum. The sequence continues at coordinate 426,536,488 of CM039675.1, forward strand.
GGAAAGTGTTGGTATGGAAGGCATCCGTGGATTCGGCTAGCCATGGAAAGTCAAAGTATGGTGGAAAAAGGAATAAACTTTATTTTCTGTTTGGGAACTGCCTATGGTGTATCTAGCAGGGAAAGATATTGAACTATTTTGGTTGTTTTCGTTGACAAGAAAGGCATGCCCCTCAAGATATTTTTTTGCTCTATCAATTTAAACACTTGAGCTCTGGCACATCTACAAATCCCCACTTCCCTCTGTGAAGGGCCTATCTATTTACTTTATGCAATTTTTTATTTTTCAATTTTAGTCTCCATCTTCTCTTATAAAGCACCAACTAGGAGGCACTATGATCGTACTTGAGCATTAGGTGTAGCTAATATTTGAGTGCGCATTGTGAATGGTTCAATGATTGAGCATGATGGGCTAGGGATAACTTGTTTTAGCGTTGATATTTTGAAAGACATGGTTGCTTGTTGATATTTTCATGTCAAAACTAGACTATTGCTTTGAACCATTTAAAAGTACAAATGTCCATGCTACAAATAAAATAATATATGTTGAACATGTTAGGCAGCATTCCACATCAAAAATTCTGTTTTATCATTTACCTACTCGAGGACGAGTAGGAATTAAGCTTGGGGATGCTGATACGTCTCAAACGTATCTACATCCTCCATTTTTGTATACAAGGCCACAAAACCATATTACAGGTACCAATGTAGAAATTAATGGTACTTGAGCCAGTGTGGCAAGCTAGTCTTTTTTCTCGCTTGACGTGTTAATTAAAGTATATTTTTTCTCCAACGCACAACTAGGCAACACTCTCACTCCTAATTGGGTGATTAATGTGGTTCTTTCAAACGAACCTTCTAACTCCCGCATGCATACATCGGGTATTAATGTCCTCGATTGGTTTTACGAGGCAAACCTCATCCATTTTACCTTGCTTGGTCTTAGGGGCCTTATATAGCTGCAAATTGTAATTTTGCTAGTGGCCTTGTATATAAAAATGGAGGAATTATAATTTTTTGCTTGTTCCATGCTGTTATATTATCAATATTGGATGTTTTACAATCATTTATAGCAACTTTATATCATTTTTTGCGACTAACCTATTGACATGGTTCCAACGTGCCAGTTGCTGTTTTTTGCTTGTTTTTTTACTTCGTAGAAAATCAGTACCAAACGGAGCCCAAACGCTACAGGAATTTTGGAGAATTTTTATGGACCAGAAGAGTCAGGATGGGCCAAAGAGCAACAGGAGAGGGGGGCCAGGGTGGCCGCCCTCTACCAGGGCGCGCTAGAGGCCCCTGGCGCGGCCAGTTGGAGGGTGCCGACCTCGGGACCCCCCTCAACCGAATATTCACCCTATAAATTCCCAAATATCTAGAAACCCTTGGAGGAGTCAGTGAAACACAATTCCAGGCGCCGCAAGTTCCAGAACCTCGAGATCTAATCTAACACCATCATGGAGGGGTGCATCGTCTTCATAGGTGCCATAAACATACGGGTTCGTCGGCAGTAGCTATATTGCTTCCTCTCTCTCTATGATTCTCAATAAAATGGTCTCTTGGAGATCTATTTGATGTAATGACTTTTGTGGTGTGTTTGTTGGGATCCGATGAAATTTGAGTTCATGATCAGTTTCCATCCATGAATATGATTTGAGTCTTCTTTGATCTCTTATTTGTATGATTACTTATATCCTTGTATTTCTTCTTTGAATCTTTGGTTTAGTTAGACGAACTATATAGATTTATCTTGCCATGGGAAGAGGTGCTTTGTGATGGGTTCGATCTTGCGGTGTTCTTTCCCAGTGACAAAAGGGCGGCAAGACACGCATGTATCGTTCCCATCAAGGATAACAAGATGGGGTCTATTCCTACATGAATAGATCTTGTTTACAACATGTCACCATTCTTATTGCATTACTCCATTTTCCCATGAACTTAATACATTAGATGCATGTTGGGTAGTGGTTGATGTGTGGAGTAATAGAAGTAGATGCAGAATCGTTTCGGTCTACTTATCTTGGACGTGATGCCTATATGATGATCATTTCCTGGATATCATCATGATTTTTTGATTTCCTATCAATTTCCCAACGGTAATTTGTTCACCCACCGTGCGCTATACTCATGAGATAAGCCAATAGTGAAACCTACGGCCCCCGGGTATACTTTTACAACATGTTGCTTTCTGATCTACTATTTGCCTTTTTGTTTTCAGATCTATTAATCCAAAAAACCCAACCTTGCTGCACTTTTTGTTTACTTATTTTATTTTTTGTTCTTGCGAGATCTATTTGCCACAACTATCATTAACTAATATATCTTATTAACGTAAAGACCCTGACAACCTCTCTTTCGCGTCAGGTTGCAAGTATTTGTTATTTATGTGAAGGTGTTGTTTACGTGGGTGCGTGATCTTCCTCTATGGATTGATATCTTGGTTTCATAACAGAGGGAAATACTTACCGTCGCTGTGCTGCATGATCCCTTCCTCTTTTGGGAAATACAGACGCAGTCTCAAGCCACGTCCCTAAGTTACTACTACTACTGTTACTACTACACTTTCTACAAAACTACTACTGCTATTGTTACCATTACTATTACTGTTACTACTGCTCTCAAACTATCATATTACTATGCTACTGATCACTTTGCTGCAGATATTTATCGCTAGGTGTGGTTGAGTTGACAACTGAACTATTAGTACTCTCAAATATTCTTTGGCTCCTCTTGTGTCGAATCTATAAATTTGGGTTGAATACTCTACCCTCGAACACTGTTGTTATCCCTTATACTTGTGGGTTATCATTGTCATGCGCTTTTTAATTTGTATACCAAATCGCTTAGCGCAAAAGAACATCATGTTGTATTTCCCCTTGTGATAGCAACCTTTATTATGCAGTCTGTCGCTTTTATTACTTTGCCATCACAAGTTTGTGCAACGGTCAATTTTCTCTTACACTCATTGTCCCAACACTTTTAGAAGCAATTTTTATTGCCTTAGTGTACTGATGAAAACTTACTTGAAGGATCTTATTCAATCCATAGGTAGGTATGGTGGACTCTCAAACATGAGTTTGGGTTTGGGTTTGGGTTTTTTGGATGCACAAGTAGTATCCCTACTTAGTGCGGAATTTTCGTCTAGCGAAGATATTGAGCAAGCACCACATGTTAAAGGATCGATGACAATATAACTTATATGTGAATATGAACAAGCATAAATCATTATGTTGTCTTCCTTGTCCAACGTCAAATTTTTTGGCATATAATATTTAATGGGGGCGCACAATCATAAAAGATATCCAAGATGGTGTATTTGCATGTGAATCTTCTCCGCCCTAATTAATTCTTTCATGAATTACATCATTGCTAATGCTATGTTTGCCAATCTCCAATAAATTTTACCACTTATACTTTTCTTTATGTGATGTCTTTACTCACCATAAGATTAGCATATGATATTTTTCATTTATTCTCTCTTATTATGATTGCAATAAGAAAGTAAAGAAGCAAAATCTCAAACTAAACTTTATTATATAACTCTCACTCGATTACATAGATAGATAGATCACTAAACTAGCACTCAAAAATAGATCATACTAAACTTTTATTCAACTAAATCATGAGAAGGCTAAGGATCGAAACAAAAAAGCAAAGGTAAAAAGGTGATGGTGATATGATACTAGGGCATCTCACCAAGCTTGGCTCAAGCCAAGGGGAGTGCCCATACCCGTGTACTCAAGTCTCCTTTGGTGGTGATGATGATGAAGGAGGTGATGATGAACTGTCACACTTTAGCTCTAGTAAATACTTCAATTTATGGATGAGGCTCCTAAGGGTGATGATGTGCTCCTCTAGAAAAATATTTTCACAAGTGAGGAATTTAGTCTGAACACGAACCGCTTCAAAAGCCCTAAAAGCTTCAATTTGAACAAAGGTTAGATGACGGTAATAAGGCCGAATGATATCTTCTTCTTCCTCCCCTTCTATGGGCATGGGTTGCCCTCCTTCTCGAGCTTGATCCTGCATAGCTTCCTTGCCCTTGTTGTCATTATTGGCTTCTTTTGGATCTTCTCTCTTCAGCTCCATCTTCATCAACCAAGCATCCTCTTCTTCGTTATTAGGGGAGGAAGAAGACATGATGCCTGGCTTGATAGATCTGGTAGGAAAACAGCACGAAACAAGAACATAGGAAAATCTCGCAATGCGGTGCTCAAAACAACCGGGGGGTATATATAGGGAATTTTTATTCTTGGAAATCAGGCAAACAAAAGGAAAATGGAGTCAGGAAGGTTCCTGGGGTGGGGACTACCCACCAAGGCATGCCAGGGAGGGCAGGTGCGCTCTGGTGTATCGTGCTCACCTCGGTTGCTTTCCTGTTTATTTCTTATATTCCAAAATTTTATAATATTCCAAAACTGACCAAAAAATAGTGGATTTTTTGTAGTCCGTTTACTTACCGTATCACGTACCTCTTGTTTTCCACGATTCTAGAGTGTTCCGGAAGGTTTGTATTATGTGTTCCTCCGGTGTCACGGTTTGCATAACATTGCTTTCAACATTAATAGGCGTACCAGAGATCTAGTGTTTAATTCTTTATCCATTGACCACCTTCTGGTTAGTACCTTCTGCATTATTGATATTAATAGCTTCAGAACAATAAACCTCTTCGATAACATAGGGTCCTTCCCATTTGGAAATAAGTTTTCCTGCAAAAAATCTAAAACGAGAATTCTACAAAATAACATATTCTCCAACTTTGAATTCACGCTTTTGGATTCTTGTGTCATGCCATGTTTTAACTTTCTCTTTGAATGACTTGGCATTTTCATAACCTTGGGTTCTCCATTCATCTAGTGAGCTAATATCAAATAACCTCTTTTCACCGACAAGTTTGAAGTCATAATTGAGTTCTTTAATTGCCCAAAATGCTTTGTGTTCTAACTCTAGAGACAAATGACAAGATTTCCCATATACCATTTTGTATGGAGACATACCCATAGGATTTTGATAAGCTGTCCTATAAGCCCAAAGTGCATCATCTAATTTCTTAGACCAATTCTTTCGGGACCTATTGATAGTTTTTTGTAATATCAATTTTTCTCTACTGTTGAGTTCAACTTGACCACTAGATTGAGGATGATAGGGTGATGCAATTCTAAGGTTAACATGATATTTAGAAAGCATTTTATAGAAAGCACCATGAATAAAATGTGACCACGATCAGTCATTAGATATCTAGAGACTCCAAACCATGGGAACATAACTTCTTTAAGCATTTTAATGGAAGTTTCATGTTCAACATTACTAGTTAGAATAGCTTCTACTCACTTAGTGACATAATTAACAGTTTTTTGTAATATCAATTTTATTTTTCTATTGCTAAGTTCAACTTGACCACTAGATTGAGGATGATAGGGTGATGGAATTATATGGTTAATATCATATTTAGCAAGCATTCTACGAAAAGCACCATGGATAAAATGTGAACCACCATTAGTCATTAGTTATCTAGGGACTCCAAACCTCGGGACAATAACTTCTTTAAGCATTTTAATGGAAGTGTTATGACCGGCACTACTAGTTGGAATAACTTCTACCCACTTAGTGACATAATTAATAGCAACCAAAATATGAATATACCCATTAGAGGAAGGAAAAGGTCACATATAATCAAACTCCAAACATCAAATGGCTCAACAACAGGTGAATAGTTCATAGACATTTCCTGACGCTTCCGATATTACCAATTCTTTGACATTCATCACAAGACAAGACAAACTTACGGGCATCCCTGAAGAGAGTAGGCCAATAAAAACCAGATTGCAATACCTTATGGGCGATTCTATCTCCCGCATGATGTCCTCCATAAGCTTCGGAATGACATTTCCATAGGATTTGTTCCTGTTCATGCTCACGTACACAACACCTAATAATACCATCTACTCCTTCTTTATAAATATGTGGGTCATCCCAAAAGTAGTGTATTAAATCATAGAAGATTTTTTCTTTTGTTGGTATGTGAAGCTAGGTGGTATATATTTAGCAACAATGTAATTAGCATAATTAGCATACCAAGGAGTTTTTTGAGAAACATTTATTGCAGCTACTTGTTAATCAGGAAAACTATCATCAATAGGTAGTGGGTTATCAAGAATATTTTATAGCCTAGACAAGTTATTAGCTACGGGGTTCTTAGCTCCCTTCCTATCAGTGATATGTAAATCAAGTTCTTGAAGTAAGAGAACCCACCTAATGAGTCTAGGTTTAGCATCTTTCTTTTCCATAAGATATTTTATCGCAGCATGATCGGTGTGAACAATAACATTGGAACCAACAATACAAGATCTAACTTTATCAGAAGCAAACGCAACTGCTAAAAACTCTTTTTTAGTAGTAGCATAATTTCTTTGGGCACTGTCTAGAGTTTTGCTAGCATAATGGATAACATTTAATTTCTTATCAACTCTTTGTCCTAGAACAACACCAATAACATAGTCACTAGCATCACACATAATTTCAAAGGGCAAGTTCCAATCAGGTGGTTGAACAATAGGTGTTGTGGTTAAGGCTTTCTTAAGTGTTTCAAAGGCTTCTACACAATCATCATCAAAAACAAAGGGAACGTCCTTTTGCAAAAGATTAGTAAGAGGCCTAGATATTTTTGAGAAGTCTTTAGTAAACCTCCTATAGAAACCAGCGTGACCAATGAAACTTTGAATACCTTTAATATCTTTAGGACATGGCATTTTCTCAATTGCATCAACTTTAGCTTGATCCACCTCAATACCTCGTTCGGAAAATTTATGCCCCAAGACAATACTTCTTAACCATAAAGTGGCACTATTACCAATTCAAGATGAGATTAGTTTGTTCATATCTCTGCAAAACTAGATCAAGGTTGCTTAAGCAATCATCAGAATAAGTTTCGTAAGAGGAAAAATCATCCATGAAAACCTCTACAGTAATTTCACAAAAATCAGATAATATAGCAGTCATACATATTTGAAAGGTAGGAGGTGCATTTCATAAAACAAAAGACATACGTAAAGGTGGTTTTCTCTTGATTAGATTGTGACACGGGCATTTGAGAGAAACGAGAATATCCATCCAGGAAACAAAAGTGTGTGAGCTTAGATAATCTTTCTAACATTTGCTCAATGAAAGGCAGAGGGTAATGATCTTTTATAGTAGCTTTATTTAGTTTTCTAAAATCAATTATCATTCTATTGACAGTAACAATTCTTTGTGTGATAAGTTCATTTTTATCATTAGGAACAACAGTAATGCCTACTTTCATAGGGACACAACGAATGGAACTTACCCATCTACTATCATCTATGGGATAGATTATACCTGCTTCCAGAAGCTTTAATATTTCAGTTCTTACCACTTCTTCCATCTTGGGATTCAATTGTCGTTGGTGATCAGCAACGAGTTTAGCATGAGGTTCCATATTGATCTTGTATTGACATAGAGTGGGACTAATGCCCTTAAGACAGCCTGGTGCTTCATTGGAATTTTTAATAATATTTCTTATTCATGTTCTGAAAGGTTAGCACTAATAATAACATGATATATCTTTTTCTCATCAAGATAAGCATACTTCAGAGTGTCAGACAATTGTTTTTATTCAAACACAGGATCACCTTTAGGTGGAGGAGGACCTCCTAGAGTTTCAATAGGCAAATTGTGTTTTAGTAGAGGTTGTATTTCAAACAAAATTTTATCTATTTCATTTCTTTCATGCAACTGCATATCATTTTCATGGTCTAGCAAATATTGTTCTAGTGGATCAGTATGAGGAATAACAATAGAAGCAAGAACAATTATTTCATCCTTACTAGGTAATTCTTTATCACGAGGTTGTCTACTAAACTTGGAAAAATTGAAATCACGAGACACATCACCAAACTCAACACTGACAGTTTCTTTTTGACAATGTATCTTAGCATTAATAGTGTTCAAGAAAGGTCTACCAAAGATAATGGGACAAAGGTCATCTCGTGGGGAACCAAGAACTAGAAAATCAGTAGGATATTTTATTTTCCCACACAAGACTTCAACATCTCTAACAATCCCAAGTGGTGTGATGGTGTCTCTATTAGCATGTTTAATAGTAACATCAATATCTTCTATTTCAATAGGTGCTATGTCATTCATAATTTCTTGGTATAAAGTAAAAGGAATAGCACTCACGCTAGCACCCAAATCACATAAGCCATGATAACAATGATCTCCTATTTTAACTGAGACAACAAGCAAGCCACCTACGGGTCTATGTTTATCTTTTTCATTGGGTTTAGCAATTCTAGCAGCTTCATCACAGAAGTAAATAGCATGCCCATCAATATTTTCTACCAAGAGATATTTAACCATAGCAACACTAGATTCTACTTTAATTTGTTCAGAGGTCTTAGGTACTCTAATATTACTCTTGCGAACCACGGTTCATAACTTAGCATGTTCCTTTATCCTAACAGGGAAAGATGGTTTTTTAATATAAGCAGTAGGCAAAACTGGATCAACATTGTAAATGATAGTCTCTTCTTTAGCTATTACTGGCTCTCTAATTTCTTATTTAATATGGGGGTGATATTTAAACCACTTCTACTTAGGGAGATCAACAAGAGCAACAAATGATTCACAAAAAGAGGCTACTATGTCAGAGTCAAGTCCATATTTAGTGCTAAACTTGTGAAAGGCATCGATATTCATAAAAGATTTAACACAATCAAATTCAAGGTTAATACCTGACTCATTACCTTCATCGAGTTCCCAATCTTCAGAGTTGTGTTTAATTCTTTCTAAGAGATCCCTCGTGAATTCAATAGTCTTCTTCATAAAATAACGAGTACAAGAGGTATCGAGCATGGATCAATCATTATGAGAAAGCCGAGCATAAATTTTTTGAATAATAATTTCTCTCGAGAGGTCATGATTGGGGCATGAATATAACATTTATTTAAGCCTGCCCCAAGCTAGAGTGATGATTTCTCCTTCATGAGGCCAAAAATTATATATATATATACATATACATAATTCTGATCACGATGAACTAGATGCATAGGATAAAACTTTTGGTGGAATTCCAATTTTAGTCGATTCCAGTCCCATGATCCAATATCATCACATAGCCTATACCATGTCAATGATTTTTCCCTTCAAAGATAAAGGGAAAACCTTCTTCTTTATTTCGTCTCCGGATGAACCTGCAATCTTAAATAATCCACAAATTTCGTCCACATGTATTAGGTACATATCAGGATGTTCAGTTCCGTCTCCTGCATAAGGATTAGCTAGTAGTTGTTCTAACATAACCGAAGGAATTTCATAACCAATATTTTGAGTAGGTGTTGTAGGTTGAGGGGAAACTAATTGTGGTTCCAGTCGAGGTGAAGATACCTCGAACAAACCCCTCAAAGGATTGCTTTCCATAGTAACAAGTGACATTAAATTTCAGCACATAGTATAAGTTTTTTCTTACCGATGTCTACTTCCCAAGATCGCTTCACTCCCCGGCAACGGCGCCAGAAAAGAGCCTTCATGACCCACAAGTATAGGGGATCAATCGTAGTCCCTTTGATAATTAAGAGTGTAGAACCCGACAAGGAGCAGAAGGAAATGATAAGCGGGTTTCAGCAAGGTAATTTCTGCAAGCACTGAAATTATAGGTTGCAAGTAGTTTGATAGCAAGGTAATTTGTAACACATATCAAATTCACATGATTACTTGCAACATGACTTCTCCCATGACCTCAAGAACAAAGGTAACTACTCACAAATAATACTCATGCTCAAGATCAGAGGTGTATTGAATAGCATAATGGATCTGAACATATAACCTTCCACCAAATAAACCATATAGCAATCAACTACACAAGGTAATCAACACTACTAGTTACCCACATGTACCAATCTGAGGTTCCGGTACAAAGGTTGAACACAAGAGATGAACTAGAATTTGAGAGGAGATAGTGTTGTTGAATATGTTGATGAAGAATGGCCTCCCAAAGATGAGAGGGTTGTTGGTGATGACGATAACCTCGATTTCCTCCTCAGGGAGGGAAATTCCCCCAGCGGAATCGCTCCGACGGAGGGCAAAAGTGCTTGTGCCCAAGTTCTGCCTCGAGACGGCGGCGTTAGATCCCGAAAGTCCTCTCCTTATTTTTTCTAGGTCAAACCAAAATTTATACCAGAAGATGGGCTCTAGAGGTGGGACTGGGTGAGCACCACCCACTAGGGCGCGCCCTGGTGTATAGTGCTCACCAGGTGGCCCCCTCTAGTAGTTTTCTGCTACACTATTTTTCATATATTCCATAAAAATTCTCCGTAAAGTTTCAGCTCAATTGGGGATGTGCAGAATAGGTATCTCTAATATGCTTTTTCAAGTCTAGAATTCGAGGTTTCGGTATTCTCCCTCTTTGTGTAAACCTTGCAAATTATGAGAGAAAAGGCATTAGAATTACTCCCCAAAGCAATATTATGCATAAAAATATTATAAATAATAGTAGGAAAACATGATGCAAAATGGACGTATCATGTGGCTGCTAATGCTTAACATGTTGATTTGCGATTGGGAATTATTATATTCTCTTAAAACAATCTCATTGTGATCGAGAATAATTTTCTCTCGAAAATATTAATTCACTTTGCTGAATTATCTTGCAAGTTGATACATGATCATCTCATTTCGTTGGAGGTCTGTACAATTCAAGTTTTTTTACTTAAGCATCAAGTTTGTAACATCATCACTATTCATTACAATAGTAGTGTATATCTGTTGAATACCGAGATGTACGCCAAATCTTAAGTTGATGTAATATATTTCCATGTTTCTCATGTGTCGAGATTAATTACGTTCACTTGCAATTGAGATTTTTAATCTCTTGCAAAGATAAGTTCAGTACCTCTCTAGTATCGTTTTTCCATTGAGTACGAAGTATTTCGGAATATTTCTATGATGTATCTATTTCCATGTTAAACAAATATCGAGATTAATACGTCTATTTGCAATTGACATTTTCAATTTCTTGCAAATACAAATGCAAAATTCAAGGTAATTTGTTCAAATTGATGCTTGGGATCACAAGGTAGTCATATGGATCTACTGCCTACGTAGATTATCGATGACTACTGATAAAGCCTATATTTTCTCGTTTTGACATTATGATTGCTTTACAAAGTACTTTCCCACACATTCTTCTAAGTCATAACATAAGGCACTACGAGTGAGTATCTACTATTTTCATTAGATTATACTCCTTAGTGCTGCGAGATCTACTCCATTTTAGAGATTATATTCGAGGTGTCATACTTAGCAATTTCAGATTCACAGTAGTGATTTCAAGATAACTTCTTGAAATACCCATTAATTTTGCTAAGTTCATTAGAACATCAACCATGATGGTTTTTAAATTATGGACATGTATACTAATTATCTCTGGTTTACCTATAGAGGTAACATATGGCTATAGACTTTGAGGCATTTGCCCTCAATGGCCACCACTGCCCTATCTGGGCCATGGACATCATGATCGCTCTTGTGTCTTTTGGGATAATGTGTGCCATCCAGGATTCACTTCTGGTGAGGATCACACTGCTAACAGAAATTTTTTGTCTTATACATTATAAGGCATTAGATTCAAATCTCAGCATCTGGTTATTCTGTATCAACAATTCCTGCGATACAATGAACTCAAGGCAAAGGTTTGAATCTCACTTCAACCTTCAACCCGACATCATCAGTGATGACGGGATCCTATGGGCACAGAGAACGTGTGGTTGAATATGCCTCAACCGACATGTTTCGAGACTATGTGTAGTCTCTCAGTCTCTTGAGTGATCCATATAATTTATGTCCATTTATGATTTTGTAACAACAACATAAGTATTGTTATCATCATATATTGTATATCACAATATATTTTATCAGCACTTTGGTACAAATACATCTGTATGCATTCTATATATCTGACAATGATTTTTATATTGAGAACCTTCATGTCTATTTATAGATTTTTGCGGGAGTCAATCCAATGAAAGATGATATGTGCCTTGTGGACATATGCACCACAAACTCTATACTCAGGGAAGTCCAATCTTTCCACTCTCGTTGAGAGAAAGGAGATATATTAAAATCGCTAGACGTGATGAGGTATTTGTTGGCTCAACTCGAGTCATATTTACTATCCATGTGGGTACTCGAGTAACGTCGTGATGCTTGATTGCTTCCCATGTTTAACTCGTACCCTACTAAACTATAGAGGTATCCGTCTAAATAGTTTCCATAGCGAAACTTATGATGACAAGAGAATAACTTCACTTTACCATATGCAACGGATATAGCAAGCACATTCTCTATGTATCATCTGGATTGTACTACACATACGACACAACCTGTAGCACATGTTGCGTATGAGATAGTTTTCCAGAGTGTCTTGTACATGCCAAACTTGGCATACTCGCCTTGGTCATCGAGACATTGGGTTGAAACCAGAACTATCAGGAATTCCAATAGTTTATGATTATTATCATGCTAAATTCTAACAATATTTGGATTTGTGTGCACTACATGTGACACAGGGAAGCTAATTTTAAGGCTCGTGCACCTTAAAGTCTACGCTAAACCACTCAGACTCCTTGAATGCATAAAGTTGAGGTAAGTCGCTCTTCCTTCCATTGATTAGACTATTTAGGTGTTCCATGGTTCTAAAAGACACATCTATATGATGTTACCAAGTGTGATTTTTCCACATGAAACCATTGGCTCATTATCCTGACATTGATTTCAAGCAAATCAAATGGATAACATTGCAGAATTCTCCTTGAGTGTCTTGACTATAGCCCTCAGATTGAAGTTTAGCAATTTGTCAAAATGTCTAGACTCAAAATGGTTTGGTAGAATACTTTATCCAAAGAGTTAATCTCATTGCATTAGCTTTACTTTCGAGTTGCAACTTACCAACTTTATGTTGGCACTACTAGGAGAAAGCCTAGCAATAGCGCTGGAAATACCCTTACTAGTAGCGCTGGGTCTAGCGCTACTGCTAAGGCGCTACAACTAAAGTGTAGCATTAGCGTGTGTTAGCCCACACTACTGCTATACCTGCTTAGCATTAGCGCTATTAGTAGAAAGCGCTACTGGTAGTTACTAGCAGCACGCCTCTCCGCCAACGCTACTACTATTATTACGTATTTCTTTTTTTATGTCGTATATTCATACGCCACTATACAAGTTTTCATACAGTATCATCATAATACATCATTTTCATATAACAACTCCTCATCATCATCATTTTCGTCAAACAGATAACTAGATTTCAAAAACCTTACAAGTCTAGACCGAACTGCTAGATCGAGAGCAATAATGATAAAACTATTAAACCTTAAACTAGAGATTAATCCTACTACAATACTATTAATGAGCAAAATTTGGTGGTGCAGAATCTGATGGTGGTGGGGGCATTCTTGGCGGAAGTATCCCGACAACACTTCCCCATCGGTCTCTTTGAGCCGAGCATGAAGATCTCACTTGTTGTAGTGCCCATTCCATAACCGAGTGGGGACTACTCTAAGGTGGCATCCGAGCCCGCTCTGCAGCATTGGCCTCTGCGAAGATGATGCCTGCTGCAACTTGTAGTTGTGTTTGGGCATAATTCTTGCACTCCTTGACTTCAAACTCCCAGTGACTACACTGAGTCTTCCGAAACGTTTCCTCCGCCTCTTTCAGTTCCCGCATACAATCTCTCCATCCGGACATTGCATCGTCAATCCTTTTTGCCCGCGCCAGCAACTTCCTCCGCCACTTCAACTCCTCTTCACGAGAACGTCTAGGAGCCATGGAATCCCTATAAATTTGGCATCACATTTGCTTAACAATGGACATATTAAGTAGACATCACATAGAACAAATCTCATGAAGAAATCAGATCCATCCATCCATCTAAGTAGACATCACATATTAAGTAGACATCACATAGAACAAATCTCATGAAGAAACCAGATGCATCCATCCATCTAAGTAGACATCACATATTAAGTAGACATCACATATTAAGTAGACATCACATATTAAGTAGACATCACATATCATGAAGAAATCATATTAATCCATCTAACCATATAAATGCATCCATTCACGTCATCCATCCATCCATCCATTCATCTAACCATCTAAATTTCATCCATCCATATGGGAGAGAGGAGGTAGAGGGAGAGATACCATTGCGTGGATGGCCGGGATGGGGGAGAACCGCCGCGTGGGGATGACCGGGGAGGGGAGCCGCCACGTGGGGATGACCGGGAGGGGAGCCGCCACGTAGGGGAGGGCCCAGATGGGGAGCCGCCAAGTGGAGATGACCGCGATGGGGAGCCGCCGCGTGGGGAGGGCCAGGACGGGGAGGGCCGCCACGTCGGAGCATCGGTGCGGGGATATGGTTCGGCGGCGCGAGGATGAGATCAATCTGAGAGTGAGGAGCGAGGGGCGCATGGGGGAAGATGATAAATAGAGGGACCCGATTAGCAGCAGCACTGGACAGGAAAAGCGCTACTGCTATGCTATTAGTAGTAGTGTTGCCCACTGACAGCCACTACTACTACCGTTCAGCCCCCGTCGATCGGGATGGGACCAGTTAGTAGTAGCGCTTGTTAATAATCCAGCGCTACTACAAATTAGCAACAATGGCCATTATTTTCTAGCGCTACTAACAATGTCCTACCTATAACATTTTTCCTAGTAGTGCGGAGTCATGCAGTTTTACATGCTCATGATAGAACTGCATAATATTATTCCCCTCTATCTTTGGTACGTGGAAATCTATCAAGTATTTCCCATCTGCGGTAATTCAGTTGCATACCGATATCACCACCTGGCATACAGTATTGGCCCCTCAACATATAGTTGGGATCTATGTGAGGAATAACGGTATTACCTTCAATACCTTAAGCCCCTCATGTGGGGAGTTATTCAAGGGTAGTATGCTAATTCAGTGAGGAACATTTACACACATTAGGGGTGGATTTCAAGTACCATAAAGAATGCCAAGAATTTAGTGGAATGTTCAACACATTTCTGCCTCAAATCCAGGTACTGAACCTTACGTTCAGAAGATTTGTAACACATTGCAAATAACCTACCAGATTCATTTACTGACTGTAAAGGTGTCACACAATCCTACAATCCTGCAAAAGTACGCCTGAAAGAGTGGAGGTACCGACAAAATCCACTCCGCTCCTCGTTCAAAGTAACCGGGGGAGATGTATGGCATAAGTACATCACGATTCAGCTTCTCGTAAGCAAGGATATCAAGGCCTATGAATCAGTAAATGCAAGTCAACTCCACGTTGACAGACACCTAATGGGTAGTATACTCAATAGATGGGAAACCTCCACCAACCCAGGTCATAGTGCAGACAATAACCGGGACATCGGAATACCCGTCTCAATCGCATTGGGAAATCGCGAGAAATCACAATGGGTGACGATATTTCCATCAAGTCTATATTGGTATATAGATTGTGGAGATTCATATAACCGGAAGTCTACAATTGTCGACCTACATTTGTCAACTAGATTGCAAAACCTTTCACATGGTTCAGGTCCAAAGACTATGGCCATGGCAAAGTATGAACAACACTCGGATTGAACTCAGGCAAAGGGTATAATCTAGGTAGAAATGATCTTGCTCAAAAATGAGAAGATATTCATCAGCAATACATGCAACAGTTTTCTTCTGGAAACCGAATTGAGAACAATGAGGTGGTGAAACAAAGAGCAAGTATTGTAGCACAAGAGTTCACACAGATACCCAACTATTCTCCAAAGGTGGAATCTCTTTCCAATAAAGTATATCATTGGCAGTAAAAAATCACCTATCTCTACAGTTGATAGATGTAGTGAAAGCACAATGTGTCCCCTTGGTGGTTTCACATTGTATCTTGGAATAATACTTTCATCTAGTACATTTCATATAAAGTCCATAGAGAGATGGGCTGGCAAAAGGAATGTGGAGTGTATCCCCATGTAGAAGGAGTAGGAATAGCATTGGCCAAGCTTCAAGGAAGAGGACTCTACATTTTATCTTTTGTGAGAAATCACTTTGAGTCCATAGGAAAGCCAATACTATTAAAAGGGGGTAAGGTTTTGTTGGTGAACAAAATGCTCATACGTCCACAAGTGATAGTCACCACATACACCCACAACCTCTTCCGCAAAAGTATGTCCAAAGCCAAATATTCAAATCAGTGCAACCAGCATTTTACACTCGGTGCCACCGATTACAAAACCTAGACACACTCAGCCAAACCCTAGACACTTTGGTGCAATCGAATCCATTTTGGTGCCACCGAGTTTAGGTGGCCAACTTTCTGTTACGTAAATTCGCAATATCAGTCCAACCGAGATTTTTGGATCGGCATCACCGAGATTGGGAAATTTGACCATTGGTCACCATATCGGTGCAACCGAGTTTCCTATATTGGTGTCACCGAGATTCAAAAGTTCCCACATTTTGGTCACTTCAGTACCACCGAGATTAACACATCGGTGTCACCGAGTTGGTCATTTTGTGTGTAACGGTTGGATTTTTGGAGATGCCTATATATACCCCCCACCACCACTAACTCGTAAGAGAAGCACTCAGAATAGTTCCCCACTCATGCCTACTGATTTTCTGAGAGAGAGCCACCTACTCATGTTTTGAGATCATGCCATTCCGTTCCTACCATATGAATCTTGATCTCTAGCCTCCCCAAGTTGCTTTCCACCAAATCAATCTATTCTATCAAGCCAAATCTGTGAGAGAGTGATTGTGTATTGAGGATTCTATCATCTTGAAGCACAAGAGCAAGGAGTTCATCGACACAATCGAGCCTTTTACCTTTTGGAGGGTGGTGCCTCCTAGATTGGTTAGGTGTTGCTCGGGCGCCTCCTACTTCGCGTTGTGGAGTGAACCAAGAAGTTTGTAAGGGCAAGGAGACCGCCTACTTAGTGAAGATCTACCCCGAGTTAGGCTAGTCCTTCATGGACGTAGGCCTTTATGGTATACTCAAGGTTTCTTCTTCGTGGAACCCTCCGTGGGTAGAGCCCTCCGTGGACTCTCGCGACCGTTAAGACTCCATGAACGTGGATGTACGATAGTACCACCTATCGGAACCACAGGAAAAATCTTGTGTCCCTCATGCGTTTGGTCTCTACATCTCTACTCCTTACTTGCATGTGCAATGTCTTTACTTTCCGCTGCTATACTTGATGACTTGCATGAGTAGGGTGTCCTAGATTTGCTATGTTTGCTAAAACTACCAACATTTGATTTGTGCTTGAGGTAGTTTTAAATTCCTGCAAGTAGTCTATTCACCCCCCTCTAGCATATATTTCCGGTGATCCCGCAATTGGTATCATAGCATTGGTCTCCATTGCTTCAGTTTCAACACCGTGGGGGAGATGGATGTGTCTAGTGTGGAGAGTTTGTATTGTAGAGTGCCCATTCTTGATAGTGAGTACTATAGTCGATGGAAGAATGCCATGATTGATCTATTTGAAAAAATCCATTTGAGAAAACATATTGAAAATCCCTATGTGCTCCCCATTGATGAATTGCATCCCACACAAGAAGAGGAAATTGACATGCTTGGTAACCTAAGAATTGTCGATCTTATTGTTCGAGGTTTACCAAGATTCGTGCTTTCTCAATTGAAGAACTTTGCACGTGCTTATACTTTTCATTAGAAAATCTTGCTGAAATTCTTCATAAAACTGTTGCTTTTCACAAAATGAAGCCTAGTGATCCAAACTTTGATAAATGCCTATTTGAGCTCTATGATCTTATGAATGCTAAAGGAGATGTCACTACTGTCAACAACATTGTTATTGAAGGCATTCACATTCATAAACTTGAACATTGTCATGGTTACGATTCTAACGAGTCTCTTGGTTTCTATGACGAGGAGATTCCACCGAATGATGACAATGAAGAACATGGCTACTATGATGAAGATGAGTTTTTCGACATCGAGCATGAAAAGATCATGAGGAATCTAAGTCTAATGGCAAACTTCAAGGATTACATGTCCGGCAGAAAGGAGTGGATTCTCGACAGCCGATGCACGGATCACATGACTGGTGATAAAGACATGTTTCAAGAGATCACGCCTAATCAAGGTCCTTGAAGCTACATAACCTTTGGAAACAACTCTAAGGGTAAGGTACTTGGCCTTGGTAAGGTGGCCATATGTCATGATAGCTCAATTCAAAATGTGATGCTTGTTAAATCCCTTGGCTACAATCTTCTTTTTGTATCTAGACTAGCAGATTTCGGTTTCAATGTGCTATTTACTAAAGTACATTGCCAAGTGTTTCGATTTGATAATCATACAATTGTCTTTACCGGTATTTGTAGAGGTGATCTATACTTTGTTGATTTCACTAAGAGGCCCAACCTCATACTTGTCTAATTGCAAAATCATGTAAAGGTTGGTTGTGGCATAGAAGGCTTGGACATGTAGGCATGCACAATCTAGATAAGCTTATCATGGGCGATCACATTCTAGGTGTTAAGGATGTTATCTTTGACAAATATATACTTTGTAGCGCTTGTCAAGCAGGAAAGCAAGTAGGTGGAAGTCATCCGGTCAAGAATATCATGACTACTAGGGACCACTTGAGTTACTTCATATGGATCTTTTTGATCCCAATGCTTACAAGAGTCTCGGTGGAAACTCTTATGGTCTAGTTATAGTTGATGATTTTTCCAGATTTGCATGGGTATTTTTTCTTGATGATAAGTCGTAGGTACAAAAGATCTTCAAGAATTTCACTCACAAAGCGCAAAATCAGTTTGAAGTGAAGATCAAGAAGGTTCGGAGTGATACCAGATCGGAGTTCAAGAACACCCATGTGGATACCTTTCTTGACGAAGAAGGCACCTCAACAAAATGGAGTTGTTGAGAGGAACAACTGGACGCTCATTGAGATGGCAAGAACAATGCTTGACGAATACAAGACGCCAAAACACTTTTGGGCAGAAGCCATTGAAACATCATGTCATGCCACAAACTGACTTTACTTGCACAAGTTTCTCGGTAAAACGACATACAAACTTCTCACCGGTAACAAACCCCAAGTTCGATACTTTCGGGTATTCGGCTCAAAGTGCTACATTCTTGATAAGCATCGTTGTACTAAATTTACCCCTAAATCTCATGAAGGATTCCTACTTCGTTATGGATCGAACTCTCTCACTTATCGTGTCTACAACAACTTCACTCGAAAAGTTGAAGAGACGGTAGATGTGAAGTTTGATGAATCTAATGTTTCGCAAGTCGAACAATTGCCAAATGATGTAGGTGTTAAGGACCCTTCGAAAGCTATCCAGGACTTGTCTATTGGCAAGATCCGTCCCATGGAGTTGAAGGAAAGTACTTCATCAACTCAAGTGGAAGCCCCCACTTCATGTCAAGGTGAACCAAAACATGACATGGAGGCATCCACAAGCAGTACACGAAGAGATGATGATGAGGAGGAAGTGCATCATGAAGATCCACCACAACCTACTTCACCACCTCCTCAAGGAAATGACACCTTCAACAACAACGAAGATGAAGGATATGATGATGAATAAGAAGCTCCACCATCCAACACCCGAAAGCTGACCCGAGTTCGAGCACAAGTGACCAAGAACCATCCCCTAAACCAATTTTTTGGTGACATACAAAACGGGAGAATCACTCACTCTAAAACTTGTCTAGCTAACTTTTGTGAGCATTATTATTTCATCTCTATCATTGAACCCTTGAAGGTAGAACAAGCTCTTGAAGACGCGGATTGGGTGAACGCTATGCATGAAGAGCTTCACAACTTCAAAAGGAACAAAGTGTGGACACTCGTGGAGAAACCCAAGGATGAGCATAACATCATCAGAACCAAATGGGTGTTTCGGAACAAGCAAGATGAAGATGGTCAATTTGTACGCAACAAGGCACATCTCATAGCCCAAGGATATACGCAAGTCGAAGGTATGGACTACGGTGAGACCTACGCCCTCATTGCTAGATTAGAAGCTATTCGAATTCTTCTTGCCTATGCTAATCACCATGATATCATGCATTACCAAATGGACATTAAAAGTGCTTTATTAAATGGTGAGATTGAAGAAGAGGTCTATGTTAAGCAACCACCTGGTTTTGTAAATCCTAAGAAACCTGACCACGTTTACAAACTTCGCAAAACTTTATATGGACTTAAGCAAGCTCCTCGCGCTTGGTATAAATACCTAACAAAGTTTCTTATTGAAAAAGGATTTGAAATTGGAAAAATTGACGCAACCTTATTCACAAAGAGGGTTAATGGTGAATTATTTGTGTGCCAAATTTATGTGGATGGTATTTTGTTTGGATCTACTAACCCACAATTTAGTGAGAAGTTTGGAAGGTTGATGTCAAAGAAGTATGAGAAGTTATGATATGTGAGCAGAAATTCTTTCTTGGTTTGCAAATTAAGCAATCAAGAGAAGGAACTTTCATCTCTCAAACTAAGTACACCAAGGACTTAATCAAGAAGTTCAACATGCAGGAGTGCAAAGGTATGGAAACTCCCATGCCCACTAGCGGACACGATGATCTCACTAAGGAGGGTGAACTAGTTGATCAAAAGGTTTATCAATCAATGATTGGTTCATTGCTTTATCTATGTGTCTCCCGTCCCGATATAGTGCTTAGTGTTTGCATGTGTGCTAGATATCAAGCTGCACCTAAAGAATGCCATCTCAAGGCTGTTAAATGCATTGTGAGATACTTGATACATACACCAAACTTTGGCATTTGGTATCCCAAGGGATCTTCTTTTAATCTCGTTGGCTACTCCGACTCGGACTATGCTGGTGACAAGGTTGATAGAAAATCCACCAAGGGTACATGTCAATTTCTTGGTAGATCTCTTGTGTCTTGGTCCTCCAAGATACAAAAATCGGTATCTCTATCTACCTCTGAAGCTGAATATATTGCTGTTGGATCATGTTGTGCACAACTGTTATGGATGACACAAACACTTAAAGATTATGGAATGTATGTTAAAATGTGCCATTACTTTGTGATAATGTTGTCGTTTTCTCATGACAGATGCCATGGGTAGGCTTATCGTAGGTGGTTGGGGCCGGAGGAAGCCGACGGGCTCCGGGAGCGAGATTAGGTACAAGTGGTGGTGACACACGATGTACCCAGGTTCAGGGCTCTCCGTGGGACGTAACACCCCTAGTCCTGCTTAGTCTAGTTGATGGATGGGTATGTTTACAAGTTTGCTCCTGGAGCTGTGTCTAGAGGAGGAAGAGGGAGCAGCCGGCTCGCCTTCCACAGCTATGAGCGTGTGAGAGTGAGGAAAGTGTCCCGTAGGTGTGTGCGTGAGACCTGTCCTCCCGTTGCATGGGGGGCTTGGGGGGGTTATAGGACAACCCCCGGCCTTACAATATTCCTAAGGTACAGAAATGAGGGGCCGGCTGGCAGCCTCTCTGGCTGACCAGGGGGCCCCGCCTCTCAAGCCGTCTTATCGCCTGTAGGGTCCACCGGTTGCGCGGTCCCATCACCCGCTGGGGCCTGCCAGCCCGCTCCGTGATTGGCCCCCACCCACCTGCTACGGCACGGGTTGCCTTGGTGGCGTCGCCTAGCGCCAATCGGCCGAAGTCTCTGGTACGGCCAGACTGTAGCCACGCGCGCCCGCGCATCAGCGGCCACTATGGCTACATTGGGACCCGTCGTGGCGGTCATGTCGTGTCACCGTACCCGCGCGCAAAGGGACAGGGCGTTGCTTGTCCGCCCCGGATTCAACAGAGGAGGCAGACCGAAGGCAGCCGGTCATGCCCAGTTGGCCGGCGGCCAAGCCGGTACCTTGACCAGCCATCCTCGAGCCAGCCGGCGATCGCGCGAGCCGGTTGTGCTCCAGCCGGTCGCGTACTTTTTCTTTAACGCGGGGAGGAGAACCATGTTGCTTTGGCCTACCCAGGGGTAATAACCCTGTCAGTAGTCCTCGAAGCCAATGGGGGCCCACATCCAGCAGATGGAGGGTAGCCGGCGGCTTCCCCCTAGCAGTACCCGCCTCTGGCGTGAAGCCGAAAGGCCAGCCGGGTCGGTAGTCGAACCCGACGCCCCGGGACCCGAGCTGGCCTGCCGCATGCCACGCGGCGGGTAATGATGTTGCGGGCCCCGCGCATGCGGGTAGACGGGACATTGCTCTGGCCAAGCCCGCTAGGCCTCGAATATTGCCCAATAGGCCTTGGGGCACAGGCCAGGATCCTCTGCGTCCCGAAGCCGCGGTTACGGCCCGAGCCACCCACACGTTCGTGCAGATTCTAGGGGAGTGGGCGCAGTTAATCCTCACGTCCCCCGGTCATGACGCTGTGCGAGGGGTACTTGGGGATTCTCCCCTTCCTCGACTTATTCAACTCCCTCTTCTACCTCAAGGCGCTAAAGAGCAACGTTTCAGGGGCACGGCGGTGCAGCATGCGCTTCCCACACTTCTCCCTTATCGACTCCGTCAAGGGGTTGGCATCGGATGTTCTTCTACGTGAAGAACGCCGACCCACAACTGGAGTACATGCGGCTGCCGGTGTTCGTCAACGCGTAGTCCTCCGAAGCGAACTAGCCGGGTGCCACCCCACGCAGAGTGGCTTTGGCGGAACTCGTCCGGCACGCGCAACTAAAGAGCGGGGAGGGGCTGGTCGCCTCCGACCTGGTGGCGCCCTTCATCTCACGCCAGGTGCTGCCCCTCCAAATGAGGCCGCACCAAACCTATGATATGTCCGGCCGCCATGACCCCTGCCGGCTGACGACCGTCGACCTGGCGCCGACTCAGGTGGCACAGCGGGTGAACGCCATCATGTCATTCAAGCTAGTGCTGACGTCATGGGCTTTTGGCAAG
Organism: Hordeum marinum; assembly: GCA_022496015.1. Lineage (NCBI taxonomy): Eukaryota > Viridiplantae > Streptophyta > Magnoliopsida > Poales > Poaceae > Hordeum > Hordeum marinum. The sequence continues at coordinate 426,559,392 of CM039675.1, forward strand.
GAGTCGTACTGCCAGGTCAACCGACCTCCTCTGGTATGCTCTGTCGAGGCGACTTCTTTTGGTTTGAACCTCCTCAGCCGGCTAGCCGGCACGTGTCCTTACTTTTCCGTGCAGGACGTAGTTGTTCGTGCGACAGAATACGCCGGATGGCCCGCACCCCCAGGTCTTTGAGGCGGAGTGCGACCACTCCGACTCCGAAGACTATGAGAAGGGAGGCCCGCCTGAAGAGGGGGTCGATTCCTCTAGGGGGTCGAGGAGCCGGCCGACCCGCGAGCTGGCGGGGCCGGCGGAACCGGAGGGTCCGGTGCGGTCGGAGAGCCCAGCGGAATCGGTGAGTACCCTATCAGTCCCACGATCAGGGACTGGACCAATGACGACGATGACGATGATGATGATGTGATGATCCTGAACGCGCCCCCCCCTCAGTTCAACAGGGTCGGCACGGGCGAAGCGAGGAGCGGCCAGCCCAGGCCTCGACGTCTGGAGCCAGCAGCCGGTCAAAGAGGCTGGCTCTGGAGGAGCCGGCGGCCCTGCCGCCTGCCCATAAGCGGCTGAAGGTGGCCACGCGGAAGCCGCCGGCGTGCACCAAGCGGGCTCTGCCCATCGTCACCAGGTAAGTGTCTTCTTTTTCTGTGTGTGTTCTTTTCCGGGTTGCGGCCCGGTGGGTTTTGACCCTTATGTGTCTTAGGGACCCCATCGAGCTCCATGAAGTGGAGTCAGCGGTTGACCCGACGGACGTCGCCAGCCGACTGGCTTGTGAGCACACGACCACGGAACGGGAGGAGAAGAGGAGGCTCGCGGAGCTGCACATTCCGGGACTTCAAGCGGCAGGAGGCGGAGGAGGTCCGCAGACCCCGCGCGGGTGTCCAACTCGGCGGCGAAATCGACCCGTCTGTTGAGGCCCCCGTCGAGCGAGACGTGAGGGGCGGCTACGGAGCCGGCTGCGCCCCCGCTTGCGGAGGAGACGGCCCGACTGGGGGCGACGGCTACGGAGCCGGTCCTCGAGGCCGCCAGGCAGGAGGTGCCAGACACGAGGCCACCTAAGGCCGTGCCGATCCGGGCCGATGCGCCAGAGACTCCGGCGGCCCCAGAGGAGGCACCGAAGGCGTCATCGGCGGAGGCAACCATGGAAACGGAGATGCCGTCCTTCGCGGTCGCCGCGTCGGGCCGGCAGATGAAGGAGGCGGCGCGGGCGGAGAGCGAGGGGCAACTGGAGGCCGATTCCCGCGCCCTTGCCATCATCAACCCTCCTCCGGCGGCTGGCACCGTGGCGAGCGGCGGGATGGGTGGCGACGACTGACGGGCCCAGAGGTCCATGCAGGTTGTGATCCAGGACTGGGAGGCACTCGCGCATGTCCCAACCCTTCCGGCTCCCCCGGCAGGCAGCCCGGTCCCCGCGTTCGGGGAGTTGGGGAGGATCCTGGATCGGTGCCGCCAGGAGCTGGCCCGGTTCGCGGAGGCGTCCGACACCGACCTGCAGCGCGCGGAGGTAAGCATTGTTGTCCTTGTTTGATATTTTCAGTGGGGGCACGCAAGCGCACCCATTGGGTGTAACCCTCGAGATGCGGGCCAGCTAATCGGCTGGTGGGTAGCAGGGCCGGATCTCCTTGTGCGTCCTTTGATTTTGGCTTCATGTGGCAGGAGGGGAACTCCCAGCGGCAGAAGTTGTTTGAGGAGGTGGTCTCCATCCATGACCACGGCAAGCACGACTTCTACCGGCTGGAGGAGGAACAGACACGGTTGCAAGGTACGATTGGTCTTGCGTGGAGGGGGGGGGGCATAGCCCCCCGAGAGCCGGGACGGCTGCCTAGCAGCCGGAGTGGGCGTGGAATGACCGGCTGATGCCCGCTTTGCTTTGTAGATGAGCTGACCACCCTCTGGACGGAGAAGACAGGGGCCGTCTCTGAGCGGGACCGGCTGGCGTAGAGCATCCAGGCGGTCACTCAAGAGAAGGACCGGCTGACCACACTGCTGGTGGACGGGGAGGCGGCCCAGGACCGCCTCAAGGCTGACGTGGCGCGGGAGGTGATGGCCAAGGAGAAGGCCGTCAAGGAGGCGGCTGACGCCGCCCAGTGGACCGCCGCCCTCCAAGGCGAGGTGACCCGCCTCAAGAGGGCGCTCGAAGAGCATAAGGTTTCCCTCACCGAGGCGGAGGCGGCGTTGGCATCGGAGAAGGATTCGTCGCTCCACTTTGCCATCAAGATGGATGACTCCCTTGAGCGTGAGTGCCCGTTTTTCTCTTTTCAACCGGCAACCTTTTTCTTGCCAGTTCTTGTTCTTGATTTGCCTTATTTTCCTTCTTCCCTTCCTTCAGGGCGCTTCCCAGAAACCCAGCGCCATGCTGAGCATGTTGTCGAGGAGCACCGAGAGTGTCTCTGGTTGTGTGGGCGCTCCATCGAGGAGGACACTGTGTGGGATATGGCGGAGCTTGGGATTTCCATAGAAAACCGGCTGATCCACCTCGAGCAGAGCATGGAGCGGCTTAAGACGGTCGATAAGGAGGTTATTATCGCCCTATGGCCGGGCCGTGGAGGAGCTCTGGAGAACCGCATGGCCTTGTGTCTAGAGCACGCTTTGGCCGGCTCGAGGTCCGGAAGGCGTCAGCGGCTCGAACCGGCACGCAGATGGCGCTCCATTTCGTCACATCATAGTACCACAACGTGGACTTGGGCCGACTGGCCACTATGCAGGATGAGCCGGCCGAGGAGCGGGTGGCCCATGAGCTGGCCCTTGTCCGCCGGGCCAACGAGCTCGCGTCATACGTCTACCCGGATGAGCTCCTGCCGGCCCTTGGGGAGGACGGCGAGCCGGCAACCGAAGACTCCTTCGGCATCCCCCAAGGTCCAGAGGATGAGGAGGTTGCCGATGAGAGTACCGACACCAGCGCCGAGATGGCTGGGACTGCGGAGGCTGCCTCGAAGGCCAAGGAAGCTGACCCAAAGGCCGTGACCCCCTCCGGGACGAGAGTCGAGTCGCCCAGCGATGCGTCGGCTGGTGACGCGCTAGAGTCCTAAGCCCCCGGGCGTGTTTATATTTTCTCTTGTTATCTTTCTTGCATGTTAGACTTGAGTCCAGCCACTGAGGGTGTAATGTACTGAACCGTGATGGCCGTGGGCCTCCTTTGTTTTAACTCTCTGCTTTGAATACTTAATGTGTTTGCCTATCTTGCGTGCCTGCTCGTCCTTATTCTTTTTTACCCCTTTGGTCCCGTCTAATCGGCCCCTTCCCCCTCCCCTCGTTTTGGCCCCGCTAGCCCGACAGCCGGGAGCTGGTCTGTAGCTGGGTCGGGGCGTCCGCCTCAAGGGAGTTGGTTTTGAACTTAGGAACCGCGAAAGTTTTTGAGTAAGTTGAGCGGCAGAGGCGAGGCAGGGGTCCGGCTAGACCTAGCCGGCAAACCCCTTGCGATTGATTTTTCGTGTGCACTAAGTTTTGCCACCCCAAGGCCCCGCCAGCCGGACAGCCGGGAGCCGATCTGTGGCCGGGCGGGGTGGGAGGGCTTGCTTAGCTCACACTACTTGGTCTATTTCGAGAGAGCAGACCCAGGACTAGCCGGAGAGGCCCCAGGCCCGGGAGCCGGGTCGGGGAGCCGGTGAGTGAGGAAACCTAGAAAGGAAACAAAAAGGGCATGCCCCAAGAGCCGGCCTGGGGTCCCCATTGCATTCATAAGCCCAAAAGGGGAGGGATACATACATACACTGGTTTTTTCAGCAGTAAAACGGACGGAGGAGCGTCGCATTCCACGGGAGCTCGGTCTTCTCGCGGGAGGCGTCTCTCTTGCGCTTCTGCGGCTTCTGGGCGTCTATTAGGTAGTACGCGTTGTTGTGCAGCGCCTTGCTGACGATGAACGGGCCCTCCCATGGGGAGGAAAACTTGTGTTGGCCGGCCATCCACTGGATCCGCCTGAGCACCAGGTCCCCTTCGCGGAAGGAGAGCGGCCGCATCCGCTTGATGTGGTAGTACCGGAGCTTCTGTTGATAGATGTCCGTTCGGCTCAAGGCTAGTTCGCGGGCTTCTTTGAGTAGGTTGACGCCATCTTCTCTTGCCTCCTTTGTGTCCTTCTCCGTGTATAGGGCGACCCGAGGTGAGTCAAACTCGATATCGGTGGGGATGATCACCTCGGACCCGTACACAAGGAAGAAGGGCGTGTAGCCAGCGATCGGTTCTGAGTGGTCCTGAGGCTCCAAAGGGCAGCCGGCAGCTCGTCAACCCAGCAACCGACTGACCTCACCAGCGGCGTTACGAGCCAGGGCTTGATGCCGGATAGGATTAGGCCGTTTTCCCTCTTGACTTGGCCGTTTGACTGTGGATGAGCGACAAAGGCCAGGTCGAGCCAGATGCTCTGCTTGGAGAAAAAACACGCAAGCGCGCCCTTGGCGAAATTCATGCCATTGTCAGTGATGATGCTGTGGGGGACGTCGTAGCAAACCGTGATGTCATCGATGAACCGGACAGTCGTGGGACCGTCTAGCTTCTTGATTGGCCGGGCCTCGATCCACTTGGTGAATTTGTCGACAACCACCAGCAAATGTGTCATGTCGCCTCGTGCGGTCTTGAAGGGACCCACCATGTCCAGCCCCTAGACGGCAAAGGGCCACGAGAGGGGGATGGTCTGGAGGGCCGATGCCGGCAGGTGGCTCTGCATGCTAAAGCGCTAGCAGCCCTCGCACTCGTCAACCAGTTTCTTGGCCGCCTCCAAGGCGGTGGGCCAGTAGAAACCATGGCGGAAAGCCTTGGCCACCAGGGTCCTGGAGGTGGCGTGGTGCCCGCACTCACCCTGGTGGATGTCAAGGAGGATCTCCAGACCCTTCTCCGGCTCAACGCACCGTTGGAAGACACCGATTGTGCTGAGGTGGACGAGCTCGCAGTTGATGATGCTATAGGCCGAGGCCCGACGCTGAATTTGTCTTGTCGTGGCCTAGTCCGGTGGGAGCTCACTGTGTACGAGGAACGCCAGGATGGACTGGGCCCATGAGGGAGCCGAGACGGGGGTCGGTTCGAGTGTAGCCCTCGGGCCTGGATGATCAGTCTCCGGGACCGGCTCGCCAGCCCCCTGGGCCGGCTCGTCAGCCCCCGGCTCGAGGACGGCCGGAGGGTTGTCGATTGTCATCATGACAGCGCGTCGTCGGAGCCGGCAGCTTCGGATGCAGCCGGCTCAATTGGTGCCGGTAAGGCAGCCGGGGTTGAGGGAGCCTATGGCAAAGATGCCGAGGGGGCAGCCAGAGCCGCCGATGGGCCGGCAGCGTCTGCTCGCACGAAGATGGATTCTGATTTCGGGGAAGGATTGATCGACGGCTTGAGTAGCCGCTCGAGGGAGACGCCGACTGGGATGGCCTGCCGGGTGGAGCCAATCTTTGCCAGTGCATCGGCCGCCTCATTGTCCGCCCGTGGGACGTGGTGGAACTCACAGCCCTCAAAGGAGCCAGTGAGTTGTTGTACGAGGAAGCGGTAGCTGGCCATGTTGCCGTCCCTGGTGTCCCATTCGCCAGAGACCTATTGTACCACGAGGTCAGGGTCGCCGAAGCATAGGGTGCGCCTGATGCCGATCTCCTTGGTGAGCCGGAGGCCGTGGACAATGGCCACATAATCGTCCACATTGTTGGACGCGGTGAAGTGGATCGGGAGGGCATACTTGAGCTGGTCACCTTTTGGGGAGGAGAAGACTATGCCGGCACCGAAGCCGGTCCTCATTTTTGAGCCATTGAAATGCATGCGCCAATGCGTGGAGTCTGGGGGAGGCGGCACGAACTCGGTCTCCGCTCGGTTGACGAGGAAGTCGGCCAACACCTCCGACTTGATGGCGGTACGAGGTTCGTACGGGATCTCATGGTCAGCGAGGGCGATGACCCATTTGGTGATTCGGTCGGTGGAGTCCCGGTCGCTAATGATCTCGCCGAGCAGGGCCGTGCTCACCACGGTGATGGCGTGCTCATAGAAGTACTACTTTACCTTCTTGGCGGCGAAGTATATGCCATAGTACATCTTCTGGTAGTGGGGTTAGTTCTGCTTGGAAGCGGAAAGGACCTCCCTGAGGTAGTAGACGGGGCGCTGGACCAGCAGGGATTTACCCTCCTCCGGTCGCTCGACCACCAGGATGACGCTGATGATGCGAGTGATTGCCGCAATGTAGGCGAGCAAGGGATCCTTCTCAACCGGTGCGGCCAGGATGGGCGCGCGGGTGAGAGCTTTCTTGAGGCAGTGGAAGGCCTCGTCGGGCCAGTCAAACATGCCCAGCTTCTTGGTGTGACCCGGCTCGACCAGAGTCGTCTTGCGAAGGAGCCCATAGAGGGGCAAGGCTTTCTCCCCCAGCCGGCTGATGAACCGTCTGAGTGAGGCGAGGAGGCCGGTGAACTTTTGGACATCGCGGAGCCGGGTCGGCTTGGGCATGCACTCGATCGTGCTGAACTTCTCTTGCTTAGCCTCGATGCCGCGGGAGGACATGAAGAAACCTAGGAGCTGGCCGGCTGGGACGCCGAAGATGCACTTCTCTGAGTTGAGCTTGATCTTCTACTCGCACAGGTTCGCGAAGGTCTCCAAGATATCGTTGAGGAGGCTGAAGTGCTTCTTGGTTTTGACGATGATGTCGTCGACATACACGTGGACGTTCCTGCCTATCTAAGGCAAGAGGCACTTCTGCATGCACCGCTAGAAGGTGGCTCCTGTGTTCTTCAAGCCGAAGGACATGGTGATGTAACAGTAGGCCCCGGAGTGGTTCTTGCAGTGGAGGTCGAGCATCTGCTCGTACGTGAGCTTTGGCTGCCAGGCGTCCTTGCCAGTGCGTTGGCACTGGCTGGAAGACTGGGCAACCGGCTCCTGTTCCTCGATGGTGGCGACCTGTCGGCTCCCGTAGCTGGAGTCCGGCTGGTCATTCTTGCGCTTGTTGCTCTGCGGCTGCCGGTTGTCGGGAGCCGGTCGGGACGCCACCGGTGTCGAAGTCTCCTTAGCGGGCGGGGTCTTCTTGACCCGAATGGCGGAATCAACCATGGCGTACTTGTCTGCCTTGGTCATGAGCTCGGTGAATGTGGCCGGCTTGAAGCACAGAAGCTTGTGCTTGAGTGGAGTGCCATCATGACAGCCTTCGATGAAGTAATGTATGGCATGTACCTCATGCACCCCCTCGCAGGAGTTGAGGAGCTCGGTCCACCGGGTGAGGTAGTCGCGGAGGGACTCGTATGGCCCCCGAACGCACATGGCCAATTCATGGGGGCGGCCAGGCCGCTTGTAGGAGTCGGTGAAGTTGCGAACGAAGGCTTTCTTGAAGTCTGTCCAGGTGTTAATGCTGTCGGCCGCCAGGCTGTCGAACCAGGTGCGGGCCGAGCTAATCAACATGAGGGGAGCATAGCGAATGGCTACGCGTTTGTTCCCCCTAGCGATGCCGATCACGACGGTGTAGTCTATCAGCCAGTCTTCAGGCTTGGCGGCCCCGTTGTACTTCGGGGTGTCTCGAGGGAGCGTGAAGCCGGCTGGGAATGGCTCGTTATGGATTCGAGGGCTGAAGCAGGCTGGGCCAATCGAGCCCTCCTCCTCAAGTAGGGCCGACTGAGCGAGCCAGTCGATGCGGAGGAGAGCATCGTCCTCGCTATGGGGGACACATGGTCTGAGCTGGACCGAGAGCTCGGGGTGGATGATGGGAGGAACCAACCGTTCCGGCTCGTGCCGCGAGGGTGGAGTATGCCCGCGGCTGCACCTGCTATCGGCTGCCGGCGCCTCGTGGTGGCGGCTGCTGCGAGGCGGGTCGTCAGTGCACCGGTTGTTCATAGCCGGTTGGTCGTTCCCCGGCAGCTGAGAAGGCAAGGGGTTGCTTGCCCCGACCCGGCGGCTGGAGACGCAAGGGGAGCTGGAGTGCTGAGCCGGCTGACAGACAGTCGTCCCTGTGCCCTCGCGCTCGAGTCGGGGCCTTCAGAGGCGGCACCGCCTGCCACGAGCAGATGTTGCTGCGCGTCGGCGGTGTTGACGAGGTCCTTGATGTGACGCTCGCGGGCGGCATGTTCTTCTCCCTCCAAGATAGCCAAATCCTCGTAGGCTACCTTGGCAGCCTACAGGTTGGCTGCGGGGGTATCATAGACGGGCATGTTGCTCTTGGGGAACGTTGTATGGGAAACAAAAAATTTCCTACCCTTCACCAAGATCAATCCAGGAGATGAGCATCTACGAGAGGGGAGAGTGGATCTACATACCCTTGTAGATCGCTAAGCGGGAAGTGTTAAGAAACACGGTTGATGTGGTCGAACATCTTTGCGATCCAAATCTCCGAGCGTCCCGCAATCCAATCACGATCTGTCCCGATCTAGCACCGAACGGACGACACCTCCGTGTTCAGCACATGTACGGCTTGATGACGATCTCCACCTTCTTGATCCAGAAAGAGGGAGCAGAGAGGTAGACGAGTTCTCCGGTAGCACGACGGCGTTGTGGCGATGGTGGTGGAGTAATTCCAACAGGGCTTCGCATAAGCACTCCTGAAACCGATCTAGAGGAGAAACTACGGACTAGAGGAGAGGGTAGCACGTGGCTGAAAATCTATGTGCAAGAACCCTAAAACCTCTAGTCTATATAGGAGGAGGTGAGGAGGAGGCTTGGCCGCAAGGAAAAGCCCTCTTGGCTTCGGCCGAAGTGGAGGGAGGAGACCTAGTCCTCCACTCCTAGTCAGTTTAGGACTCCTTCCTTATACTAGCCTTTTTCCACCTTTTCCACTTTGGATTTCCTTTCCATCCGCATGGGTCCTATGTGGGACTTCGTCCAGACCACTAAGGGCTGGTATTCATCCTCCCATAGCCCATGTAACCTCTTGGGTCGAAATACCCCTCCCGATGGTCCCCCGGTACCCTTCGGGCACTCCCGGTACACTACCGATGAGCCCGGAACTTTTCCGGTGACAAAAACAGGACTTCCTATATATCAATCTTTACCCCCGGACCATTTCAGAGCTCCTCGTGACATCTGGGATATCATCCGGGACTCTAAACAACCTTCCGTCACCACCATGTATAACTCTATACTACCGAAACGTCACTAAACCTTAAGTGTGTAGACCCTGCGGGTTCGAGAACTATGTAGACATGACCGAGACACCTCTATGGTCAATAACCAATAGCGGTACCTGGATGCCCATATTGATTCCTACATATTCTATGAATGATCTTTATCGGTCGAACCACTATGTCAAGGATTCAGTTAATCTCGTATGATGTTCCCTTTGTTCTTCGTTATGTTACTTGCCCGAGATTCGATCGTCGGTATCTCCATACCTAGTTCAACCTTGTTACCGGCAAGTCTCTTTACTCGTTCCGTAATACAAGATCCCACGACAAACAATTAGTCACATTGCTTGCAAGGCTTGTTGTGATGTTGTATTACCGAGTGGGCCCTGAGATACCTCCCCGTCACACGGAGTAACAAATCCCAGTATTGATCCATGCCAACCCAGCAGACACCCTCGGAGATACCTGTAGAGTACCTTTATAGTCACCTAGTTAGGTTGCGACGTTTGATAAACACAAAGCACTCCTCCCGTGTCAGTGAGTTGCATGATCTCATGGTCATAGGAACATATACTTGACATGCAAAAAACCGTATCAATAAACTGACACGATCATATGCTACGTTTATAGTTGGGGTCTTGTCCATCCCATCATTCTCCTAATGATGTGATCCCGTTATCAAATTACATCACAAGTCAATGGCCAGGAAACCTTGACCGTCGTTGATCAACGAGCTAGTTCACTAGAGGTAAACTAGGGACAAAGTGTTGTCTATTTATCCACACATGCAATGTGTTTCCAATCAATACAATTATAGCATGGATAATAAACAATTATCATGAACAAGGAAATATAAAAATAAACACTTTATTTATTGCCTCTAGGGCATATTTCCAACAGTTTCCCACTTGCACAAGTGTCAATAATCTAGTTCACATCACTATGTGATTTACATTGTAATGAATCGAACACCCATGCAGTTCTGGTGTTGATCATGTTTATCCATTGGAAGAGGTTTAGTCAACGGGTCTGCAATATTCAGATCCGTGTGCACTTTGCAAATATTTATGTCCTTCTCCTTGATGTAATTGCGGATGGAATTGAAGCATTGCTTTATGTGTCTGGTCCTCTTGTGAAACCTTGGTTCCTTGGCCAGAGCAATGGCACCAGTGTTGTCATAGAACAGAGTCATTGGATTCAGTGCACTAGGCACTACTCCAGGATCTATCATGAACTGCTTCATCCAGACACCTTCCTTCGCCACCTCCGAGGCTGCGACGTACTCCGCTTCGCATGTAGAATCGGCTACCATGCTTTGCTTAGAACTCCACCAGCTTACCGCTCCCCCGTTGAGAATAAATACCTATGGTTTGCGACTTAGAGTCATCCGGATCAGTGTCAAAGCTTGCATCGACGTAACCCTTTACGACGAGCTCTTCATCACCTCCATAAACGAGAAGCATTTCCTTGGCCCCTTTCAGGTACTTAAGGATATTCTTGACTACCGTCTAGTGCTCCATTCCATGATCACTTTGAAACCTTCCGGCCATACTTATGGCAAGGCTGACATCTGGTCTTGTGCACAACATTGCATACATGATAGAGCCTATAGCTGAAGCATAGGGGATGACACTCATCTTCTCTCTATCTTCTGCAATCAGTAGGCATTGAGTCTTACTCAACTTCACACCTTGTAACACAGGCAAGAAACCCTTCTGGGACTGATCCATTTTGAACTTCTTCAAAACTTTATCAAAGTATGTGCTTTGTGAAAGTGCTATCAAGCGTCTTGATCTATCTCTATAGATCTTAATGCCTAATATGAAAGCAGCTTCTCCTAGGTCCTTCATTGAAAAACTCTTGTTGAAATATTCCTTCAGCTTTCCAGCATTTCTATATTGTTTCCAATCAGCAATATGTCATCCACATATAATATTAGAAACTCTATAGAGCTCCCACTCACTTTCTTGTAAATACAAGCTTCTCCATAAACTTGTATAAACCTAAACGCTTTGATTGCCTCATCAAAGCGCTTATTCCAACTCCGAGATGCTTGCACTAGTCCATAAATGGATCGCTGGAGTTTGCAAACTTTGTCAGCATTCTCTGGATCAACAAGACCTTCTGGTTGCATCATATACAACTCTTCCTCAAGGAAACCGTTGAGGAACGCTGTTTTGACATCCATCTGCCAAATTTCATAGTCGAAATATGCAGCTATTGCTAACATGATTCTGACAAACTTAAGCATCGCTACGGGTGAGAATGTCTCATCGTAGTCAACTTGATCTGAAGCTTCATGATCATCATCATTAACTTCCTCTTCAACTATCCTAGGCTCCACCGAAACATGTTTCTATGCTGCGCTACTCTCTGGTTGAAGTAAAGGTTCAATAACCTCATCAAACTCTATTTTCCTCCCACTCAATTCTTTCGAGAGAAACTCTTTCTCAAGAAATGTTTCCGTTCTTAGCGACAAACACTTTGCCTTCGGATCTGAGATAGAAGGTATACCCAACTGTCTCTTTCGGGTATCCTATGAAGATGCATTTCTCCGCTTTGGGTTCCAGCTTTTCAGGCTGAAGCTTTTTGACATAAGCATCATATCCCCAAACTTTAAGAAACGACAACTTTGGCCTTTTGCCAAACCACAGTTCATATGGCGTCGTCTCAAACGATTTTGATGGTGCCCTATTTAAAGTGAATGTAGCTGTCTCTAATGCATAACCCCAAAATGATAGTGGCAAATCGGCAAGAGACATCATAGAATGCACCATATCTAATAAGGTTCGATCACGATGTTTGGACAAACCATTATGCTGTGGTGTTCCAGGCGGTGTCAACTATGAAACAATTCCACACTATCTTCAGTGACTGCCAAACTCATAACTCAGATATTCACCTCCTCGATCAGATCATAGGAATTTAATGTTCTTGTTACGATGATTCTCAACTTCACTCTGAAATTGCTTGAACTTTTCAAACGTTGAAGACTTATGTTTCATTAAGTAAATGTACCCACATCTACTTTAAGTCATTAGTGAAGGTGAGAAAATAACGGTATCCACCGTGCACTGCAACATTCATTGGACCGCATACACCAGTATGTATAATTTACAACAAGTCACTTGCCCGTTCCATTGTTCCAGAGAACGGCGTTTTAGTCATCTTGCCCATGAGGCATGGTTCACATGTGTCAAGTGATTCAAAATCAACTGACTCCAAAAGTCCATCAGCATGGAGCTTCCTCATGCGTTTTACACCAATATGACCCAAACGGTTGTGACACAAGAAAGTGGTACTATCATTATCAACTCTACATCTTTTGGCATCAATGTTATGAACATGTGTATCATCACTATAAGGATTCAATATGAATAAACCCCTCACATTGGGTGCATGACCATAAAAGATATCACTCATATAAATAGAACAACCATTATTCTCTGATTTAAATGAGTAACCGTCTCGCAATAAACAAGATCCAGATATAATGTTCATGCTTAACGCAGGCACTAAATAACAATTATTCAGGTTCATCACTAATCCCGATGGTAATCGAAGAGAGAGCGTGCCGACGGCGATAACATCAACCTTGGAACCATTTCCCATGCGCATTGTCACTTTGTCCTTTGCCAGCCTTCGTCTATTCCGTAGTTCCTGTTTTGAATTGCAAATGTGAACAACCGAACTGCTATCAAATACCCAGGCACTACAACGAGAGCTAGTAAGGTACACATCAATAACATGTAAATCATATATACCTTGTTTGTTGTTGGCCGCCTTCTTGTCAGCCAGGTACTTGGGGCAGTTCTGCTTCTAGTGACCAGTTCCCTTGCAATGAAAGCACTCAGTTTCTGGCTTGGGTCTGGCTTTGGGTTTCTTCACGGGAGGAGCAACTGCTTTGCCATCCTTCTTGGATTTACCCTTCTTGCCCTTGCCATTTTTCTTGAAACTAGTGGTTTTCTTGACCATCAACACTTGATGTTCTTTCTGCATTTCAGACTCAGCGACTTTCAGCATCGCAAACAGCTCGGCAACTGACTTGTTCATCTCGTGCATGTTATAGTTCATCACAAAGCTCTTGTAGCTAGGTGGCAGTGATTGAAGAACTCTATCAGTGATCGCCTCTGGCGGAAGGGGCATCCCTGACTCCGCCAGACGAGTCGAATACCAAGACATTCTGAGTATATTTTCACTGATAGACCTGTTCTCCTCCATTTTGCAAGCATAGAATTTATCGGAGGTCTCATACCTATCAATCCGGGGATTCTTCTTAAAGATAAACTCCAACTCCTAGAACATCTCATATGCTCCATGACGTTGAAAACATCTTTGAAGTCCCGGTTCTAAGCCATACAAAATTGCACACTGAACTATTGAGTAATCTCTAGAACGTGCCTCCCAAGTGTTCTTAACGTCTTCGGATGACATGTCTTCGGGTTGGTTACCAAGCGGTGCATAAAGGACAAATAACTTTTGGGAAGCCATGAGGATAATCCTCAGATTACGGGCCCAGTCCACAAAGTTACTTCCATCGTCTTTCAACTTAGCTTTCTCTAGGAATGCATTAAAATTCAGGGGTGCTATTGTGCGAGCCATTGATCTACAACATAAGTATGCAAAGGTTACTTAGACTATTGTTCAAGATAATGAGTTTAGGTTATCTGAGTGACACATGATCCAAATTCACCAACTCAAGTCTGATCATCACATGAGTTGAGGTGGTTTCAATGGTGAACATCTTCATGTTGATAATATCTACTATATGACTCATGTTCGACCTTTCGGTCTCTTGTGTTCCGAGGCCATGTCTGTACATGCTAGGCTCGTCAACTTTAACCCGAGTGTTCTACATGTGCAACACTGGTTTGCACCCGTTGTATGTGAACTTAGATTCTATCACACCCGATCATCACGTGGTGTCTCGACACGACGAACTTTCACAACGGTACACACTCGGGGAGAACACAATTCATCTTGAAATTTAAGTGAGGGATCACCTTATAATGATACTGTCGTCCTAAGCAAAACAAGGTGCATAAAAGGATTAACATCACATGCAAATCATAAGTGACATGATATGGCCAGGAACTTATGCTTTTGATCTCCATCTTGAAAGCACCAGCATGATCTTCATCGTCACCGGCATGACACCATGATCTCCATCATCTTGATCTCCATCAACGTGTCGCCATCGAGGTTGTCGCGCCCACCATGCTTCTACTACTATGGCTACCGTTTAGTGATAAAGTAAAGCATTACATAGCGCTTAATGATTGACACACAGGTCATACAATAATTAAAGATAACCCTACGGCTCTTGCCGGTTTCTGTACTCATCGGCATGCAAGTCGTGATATTCAATACAACACATGATCATCTCATACATCACATATATCTCATCATGTAATTGGCCATATAACATCACAACATACACTGCAAAAACAAGTTAGACGTCCTCTAATTGTTGTTGCATGTTTTACGTGGCTGCTACGGGTATCTAGCAAGAACGATTCTCACCTACGCATAAACCAGAACGGTGATACATAAGTTGCTTTTCAACCTTCTCAAGGATCGCCTTTGTTGAATCCGATCCAACTAAAGTACGAGAAACAGACACCCGCCAGCCATCTTTGCACAACAAAGTTACACGTCAGTCGATGGAACCGGTCTCTTGTAAGTGTACGAGTAAGGTTGGTCCGGGCTGCTTCATGCCACAATACCGCTAAACCAAAACACGACCAAGGGAGGAAGCAATCTAAGCATCAACACCCATAAACTCTTTGTGTTCTACTTGAGATCTCATCTAGACATAGACCTAGCTCATGATCCCACCGTTGGGGAACGTTGCATGGGAAACAAATTTTTTCCTACTTCACCAAGATCAATCCAGGAGATGACCTTCTACGAGAGGGGAGAGTGGATCTACGTACCCTTGTAGATTGCTAAGCGGGAAGCATTAAGAAATGCGGTTGATGTAGTCGAACATCTTCGTGATCCAAATCGCCGAGCGTCCCGCGATCCAATCACGATCTGTCCCGATCTAGCACTGAACGGACGACACCTCCGCATTCAGCACACGTATGGCGTGATGACGATCTCCGCCTTCTTGATCCAGCAAGAGGGAGCAGAGAGGTAGAAGAGTTCTCCGGCAGCGCGACAACATTGCGGCAATGGTGGTGGAGTAATTCCAGCAGGGCTTCGCCTAAGCACTGCTGAAACCGATCTAGAGGAGAAACTACGGACTAGAGGAGAGGGTAGCACGTGGCTGAAAATCTATGTGCAAAAACCCTAAAACCTCTAGTATATATAGGAGGAGGACAGGAGGAGGCTTGGACGCAAGAGCAAACCCTCTTGGCTTCGGCCGAAGTGGAGGGAGGAGTCCTACTCCTCCACTCCTAGTCGGTTTAGGACTCCTTCCTTATATTAGCCTTTTTCCACCTTTTCCACTTTGGATTTCCTTCCCATCCGCATGGGCCCTATGTGGGACTTCGTCCAGCCCAATAAGGTCTGGTATTCATCCTCCCAGAGACCATGTAGCCTCTTGGGTCGAAATACCCCTCCCGATGGTCCCCCGGTACCCTCCCGGCACTCCCGGTACACTACCGATGAGCCCGCAACTTTTCTGGTGACCAAAACAGGACTTCCTATATGCCAATCTTTACCTCCGGACCATTTCGGAGATCCTCGTGACATCCGGGATATCATCCGGGACTCCGAACAACCTTCCATCACCACCATGTATAACTCTATACTACCGAAATGTCACTAAACCTTAAGTGTGCAGACCCTGCGGGTTCGAGAACTATGTAGACATGAGGGAGACACCTATATGGTCAATAAAAAATAGTGGTACCTGGATGCCCATATTGATTCCTACATATTCTATGAATGATCTTTATCGGTCGAACCTCTATGTCAAGGATTCAGTTAATCCCGTATGATGTTCCCTTTGTTCTTCGGTATGTTACTTGCCCGAGATTCGATCGTCGGTATCTCCACACCTAGTTCAACCTTTTTACTGGCAAGTCTCTTTAATCATTCCATAATACAAGATCCCGCGACTAAAACTTAGTCACATTGCTTGCATGGCTTGTTGTGATGTTATATTACCGAGTGGGCCCTGAGATACCTCTCCGTCACACGGAGTAACAAATCCAAGTATTGATCCATGCCAACCCAGCAGACACCCTCGAAGATACCTATAGAGTACCTTTATAGTAACCCAGTTATGTTGCGACGTTTGATACACACAAAGCACTCCTCCGGTGTTAGTGAGTTGCATGATCTCATCATAGGAACATATACTTGACATGCAGAAAACCGTAGCAATAAACTGACACGATCATATGCTACGTTTATAGTTTGGGTCTTGTCCATCCCATCATTCTCCTAATGATGTGACCCCGTTATCAAATGACATGACATGTCAATGGCTAGGAAACCTTGATCGTCTTTGATCAACGAGATCGTTCCCTAGAGGCATACTAGGGACAAAGTGTTGTCTATTTATCCACACATTTAAAGTGTTTCCAATCAATACAATTATAGCATGGATAATAAAAAATCATCATGAACAAGGAAATATAATAATAAACACTTTATTTATTGACTATAGGGCATATTTCCAACAGTTGCCGCCCAAGATTTCGGCGACCATGCGGCCACTGTCGCGCACAGCCCCAAGCCGGCTGGACTCAGTGCTAGCCGGGGTGAGACCATAAGCGGAGGCGTATTCCCACTAAGCTGCCTCCATGCGGCGCCACGTGGCCACAAGGGCGCTAGCGTCCTCGAACATGAGGCGGCGAGCGTCCTCGAGCTCGGTCGTGGCAGCGTCGGAGTTTGCCGTCGGGGCAATAGGAGTGCTCAAGCCCCAGAGGGCCACAACGAGCGGGTCAGAGGTACCGACGCAGGCCGTGGCGGCATCGGCCTCGGCTCGCGCACGTCCAAAATAGGTGGAGGAGATGATGGCCATTGCTCCCACGCGATCGTGGGAGCCGTTGTACTTGGTCGCAGCGAGTGCGCACACAGCCATGGGCGGACCGGCACAAACGAGCACCTGGCTAGGGTCCTCGTCGGTGGCCGGAGCTTTGGCAAAGTTGAGCCTGCTGAAGCACTCGGTGAGCGCGTCGATGTCGAGTTCAAGGCCAACGGAGCTGCCCACAGGGCATGTCGGAGCAAGCCCCACGAGCCCGCGGTTTCGCCTGGTCGTGCAGTGACGGTGAAGAATGGCGAGGGGTTCTGCCCGGAGCATGAATCCGGCCGGCGCCGCGTATGGCCCCATAGTGGGCGCCAACTGTCGTCGATTTCTCGCGACAGATGCCATGGGTAGGCTTATCGTAGGTGGTTGGGGCCAGAGGATGCCGACGGGCTCCGAGAGCGAGATTAGGTACAAGCGGTGGTGACACACGATGTACCCAGGTTTATGGAGGTAACACGCCTAGTCCTACTTGGTCTAGTTGATGGATGGGTATGTTTACAAGGTTGCTCCTAGAGCTGTGTCGAGAGGAGGAAGACGAAGGAGCCGGCTCGCCTTCCTTAGTTATGAGCATGTGAGAGTGAGGGAAGTGTCCCGTAGGTGTGTGCATGAGACCTGTCCTCCCATTGCATGGGGGGCTCGGGGGTTTTTATAGGCTAACCCCCGGCCTTACAATATTCCTAAGGTACAGAAATGAGGGGCCGGCTGGCAGCCTCTCCGGCTGACCAGGGGCCCCCGCCTCTCGAGCCGTCTTATCGCCCGTAGGGTCCACCATCTGCATGGTCCCAACGCTCGCTAGGGCCTGCCAGCCAACTCCGCGATTGGCCCCAGCCCACCTACTACGGCCCGGGTCGCACGGGTGGCGTCGCCTAGCGCCAGCCGGCTGAAGTCTTCGGTATGGCCGACTGCACTATAGCCACCCCAGAGCAGGTATTCGAGTGGGCGGGGGCATGCCGGCAATATTGCCCCGCTTGGTCACGGTTACCAAGGTCAATGGCCCGGACGGTCAGACTGTAGCCACGCGTGCCCGCGCGTCAGCGACCACTGTGGCTACATTGGCACCCATCGTGGCGGTCATGTCGTGTCGCCGTACCCATGCGCAGAGGGACGAGACATTGCCGGTCCGCCCTGGGGTCAACGGAGGAGGCGGACCGAGCCAGTACCTTGACCAGCCGTCCTCAAGCCAGCCGGCAATCGCGCCAGCCAGTTGTGCTCCAGCCAGCCGGGGCTAGTCGGTCGCATACTTTTTCTTTGAAGCGGGGAGAAGAACCCCGTTGCTTTGGCCTACCCAGGGGTGATAACCCTGTTAGATAATGAAAGTGCTATTAAGATTGGTCATAATCATGTGCAACATTCTCGAACCAAGCATATTCAAGTTCGACATCATTTCATTCGTGATCATATTGCCAAAGGAGATATTAATCTTAGGCATGTTGGTACTAACAAGCAATTGGCCAACATATTTACTAAGTCGCTTGATGAAAAAGTGTTTTGTCATTTGAGGAGTGAGTTGAACATCATCGATGCTTCAAACTTGAGCTAAGCTCACTCAGATGCATGCGAAGGGGATGAGCTTCATTGTTTATTCCATGCTATTACCTTGAATATCATATATCTTGGAATTATATGCTCCCTTGGCTTGCATCTAATCCTTTGTAGGTA
Organism: Hordeum marinum; assembly: GCA_022496015.1. Classification (NCBI taxonomy): domain Eukaryota; kingdom Viridiplantae; phylum Streptophyta; class Magnoliopsida; order Poales; family Poaceae; genus Hordeum; species Hordeum marinum. The sequence goes on from CM039675.1 coordinate 426,578,013, forward strand.
CTTGGAAGAACAACACTCCACAAGATTGCAATCAACTTATATCTTATGCAATCTTATCATGACCAAGTATCCACAACCTAGCTTTGATGATGGAAGGAAGAAGACAACAAAACATATCCTTGACATATATTTCTCGATTGTTATCAACTCACAAATTGGTATCATGTCATTTGGATATATCATGTTTTTCCTTGCGTGACTAATCTTTGTAGGTCAAAAGTGAATGAAATCAACTAGGATTTCTCCCAACTTAAGATGATCTTCATCAACCTCGAGCATCCTCATCAAGTTCACCTACAAGCTTTGTTAACAACATCACTCAAAGGTATGTACTCATTTCCTTGAAAAAGGCTTTACTCCAAGTCATGAGTTAAAGCAACTCAAGTGTTATGAAGACATTAAAATGCTTAACCGAAAAATGGAAACCCCATTTTGAGCTTAACGAGGAGTATGACCCATGATCAAGTAATCTTGCTTGTCTCCTAAGTCAATATACTCTAATATAGGTGACCTAGTCACCGCCCATCATCTAGATAAGAATGTTGTTTGGTCCATTCTCTTATGCAAATTTCTTGGAACCATTCAAATCTTTTCTAGTTTATACCTCTCTGTAAATTATTAGCAATTGGAACAAATTGATTGTTTCTCTTCCCTATTTGATTTTCAGTTACAACTTTGTCTTTGCATTAAATTTTCACATTTGCCAAGTTTCTGTTGAATGTCTCGGAGCCTCCGATTCAAAGAACTCAGTTCAACCGATTTAGCAGATGAGCGGCAAAACTTTATCTCGGTTATACGCTTGATTTGTCCTGGAGTCACCGATTTTATTCTCAGTCTGGGTTTCTTTAGTGTGTTTTTTCAATTGGTATCTTACTATAGGTGTCCCTGTTACTTCAATGATCCCTTATTTATATATATAAAAACTTAGGGGGGGACTTTATTCAAGGATCCCTAACTATAAGGAGGAGAAGTTCTGCCAATTCTCAATTTATTCAAAGGGAGAAAAATATTTGTCTTTAGTCAATGATCCCTGTATTCTACCCGATATATGACCATTTTGGAAATTAATGCCAAAGGGGGAGAACTACACAAAGCTTCATGCTAAAGGGAGATACATGCTTATGCAAAGGGGGGGATATAATTCAGGGGGAGAGGAACACATCAAATTTACATTTACAAGGTGAGTATACTAAAGTAAGGGGGAGAAAAATATGTTTTGGAGAAACATTTTGTGCTCGAAATAAACAAATATTTTTCATGAATACTCATCTATTTATTGCATTTGATTTTCACATGTCAGAACGTTCTCGCCCTGTCCAATCCCAATACCCAAATGCTAAGATTCAGAGGGAGAGGATGTCCTACCATGTTCATATATAAAGGGGAGAAACTTCTAAATGATCTTGGAGACATATCAATTCTTGAGAAATACTATCTTCTATCTGTTCTCCATCTCTTGGTATCTTTGAATTCTATTGCCTTTCATTGGTAGAATACTCTTGTGTTTCCTAACATTGTTTTCTCAAGTGTATCTCTACTAGTAGAATGCTCAAGAACTCAAGGTAAGTATATGCATCATATCTTTGATCAAGATGATCTCCTGCTTCTTGCACATATTGTTTGCAAGAGTGAAGTCTTGAACAAGGATAAAACTCATTCACATTTACTTGATGCATATAGCCAAGATACACATGACTTGTCTTATCCCTTCTACTACATGTGTGTCCAAGCATTCCAAAGAAACTATCCTTAAAAGAGATTGCACACATTTAGGGGGAGCAGGTCTAAGTCATGTGTCTCTCAAAGTTTTCATTATATACATCAATACATGCATATCTTTATTTAAAGCTTTGATTGTATGTTTTCATCAATTACCAAAAAGGGGGAGATTGAAAGCACAATGTGCTCCCTTGGTGGTTTTGATAATTCATGAAAACATACATTGTCTCTTGGACTAATACTTTCATCTAGTACATTTCAGATAAAGTCCATAGAGAGATGGGTTGGCAAAAGGAGTGTGGAGTAGAAATAGCATTGGCCAAGCTTCAAGGAAGAGGACTCTACATTTTATGTTTGGTGAGACATCACTTTGAGTCCATAGGAAAGCCAATACTATTAAAAGAGGGTAAGGTTTTGTTGGTCAACAAAATGCTCATACGTGCACAAGTGATAGTCACCACATACACCCACAAGCTTTTCCACAAAAGTCTGTCCAAAGCCAAATATTCAAAGTCGGTGCAACCAACATTTTCCACTCGGTGCAACCGATTCCAAAACCTAGACAGACTCAACCAAATCCTAGCCACTTCCGTGCAACTGATTCCATTTCGGTGCCATCGAGTTTAGGTTGCCAACTTTCTGTTACGCAAATTCACAATATCGGTCCCATCGAGATTGTTGGATCAGCGTCGCCGAGATTGGGCAATCTGACCGTTGGTCACCTTATCGGTGCAACCGAGTTTCCTATATCGGTCTCACCAAGATTCAAAAGTTGCCACCTTTTGGTCACTTTGGTACCACCGAGATTAACACATCGGTGTCACTGAGTTGGTCATTTTGTGTGTAACGGTTGGGTTTTTGGAGATGCCTATATATACCCCTCCACCACCACTCACTCGTAAGAGAAGCACTCAGAATAGTTCCCCACTCATACCTACTGATTTTCTGAGAGAGAGCAACCTACTCATGTGTTGAGATCATGCCATTCCATTCCTACCATATTAATCTTGATCTATAGCCTCCCCAAGTTGCTTTCCACCAAATCAATCTCATCTACCAAGCCAAATATGTGAGAGAGCGATTGTGTGTTGAGGAGTCTATCATCTTGAAGCACAAGAGCAAGGAGTTCATCGACACAATCAAGCCTTTTACCTTTTGGAGGGTGGTGCCTCCTAGATTGGTTAGGTGTCGCTTGGGAGCCTCCTAGTTCGTGTTGTGGAGTGAACCAAGAAGTTTTTAAGGGCAAGGAGATCGCCTACTTCATGAAGATCTACCCTGAGTTAGGCTAGTCCTGCATGGACGTAGGCCGTCATGGTATAGTCAAGGTTGCTTCTTCGTGGAAACCTTCATGGGTAGAGCCCTCCGTGGACTCTTGCGACCGTTACCCTCTATGGGTTGAAGACTCCATGAACATGGATGTACGATAGCACCAGCTATCGGACCCAAGGGAAAAAATTTGTGTCCCTCATGTGTTTGATCTCTCTATCTCTACTCCTTACTTCCATGTGCAATGTCCTTACTTTTCGCTGCTATACTTGATGACTTGCATGTGTAGGGTGTCCTAGATTCGCTATGTATGCTAAAACTGCCAATATTTGATTTGTGCTTGAGGTAGTTCTAAATTCCTGGAAGTAGTCTATTCACCCTCCTCTATACATACACTTCTAGTGATCCCGCATGTAGTGATCACATATGCATGTGGATCACTAGATTCAGACATATATGATTAATTCCCGATGGAATCTCGCTTGTGAATCAAAATGCAAAAGACAACATACATTGTGTAAAATCAGTAAGTCACCATAAGACTTATCGTTGTCGGTAGATATGGTATAACCGACATAGTGAGTTCCTTATACACAAGGATTACTCCTACAATGATTATTATCCATGTTTGTGTGTCTGCAATGACGACACATGTAATCATCTAAATGACGAAGTTTAAAATGAAGGATTTGGGTAAACCAAAATACCACTCATTACTACAAATTGAGCACCTTCATTCATGCATTATGGTATACTATGTTGTCTATATCCATAATATATTGGAGAAATTCATTGTGGACAAATCTTATCCATCCATAACTCTCATGGTCCCTTCATTCTCTAGGTGTAGAGAAAGATCTATTTAGACCAAGAGATGATGGAAATGATATATTGGAACTCAACGTTCCATATGCCATTGGATCCACCAAATACAATTGATTGGTACTGAAGAATATCTTTCGATATCTCCAAGGCATTAAATATCTTGTCCTAGTTTTTCAGTTTCACATAAATGTGAACACCGATATCATTGGATACATTAATCAGATCCCCACTATATCGGATCGTAGACAAGCTTAGTGTTCCTACTAGGTGTGGTAGCCCTCTCACGAAGAGTCTTCGAAATAGACCTCATGGCTAAATTCACCAACCATTATCTCAACGATAATGTCTCTTGTATTGCCCAGATGCAAACAGGTTACGTAATAAGCATTATCGCTATATTGCATATCTTGCAAGTTAAATCATGTGACTGATTTATTCATGAAGTCTCTACCAACTTTTACATTCCAGAAATATGATAATGGAATTGGTATGTGGCGACTTAGAAATTTGCAAGAAACAGGGGAAGTATCTTCTTGAATTGTTCCTGTTCAATGCATCATATTATACTCTTTTTCACTTGATGATTTTACTTTACAGGTTCTCATAAAGGTTTTTAACGAGGTAATATCAACATGAGATTATATGTCATATTTTCTGTTTTCCCTGCCGGGATTTTTAAGAAAGTATATATGACATATTTATTGTCCTCTAAACTCTATGAGTTTTCTCTACTGAGTTAAAAGAGATAATAACCATTATATGTTGCATCATTTTCTCCTTATTTTCTCCATTGGGTTTGAAGGAGTTTTAACAAATATCAAACACCTATCTTCTCATATTTTTCATACAGGGTTTTTGGAGGATCTCTTTCAAGATGATGATTTACACTAACAAGCATGGATTAGGAGGAGTGTTAGGATTTAATTAATCCTATTAATCCCTATTTTTCCTAACCGAGGCAGTTGCCTCGTGTCCCTTTGGACGCACCCCTTCGGGAGCTATATATATGTGTGATCCCATCATCAATGAGAACAACTATTCACTTTTACATCTTTGTGTTTTGTCTCCCGTTCTCTACTCGAAACAAGGGCAAAGGGGCAGCACAAACGCACTTGAAGAAACCTGGTTTATAGGTCCGCATCCCGAAACAAGAGGCGGAGAGCATTGTCGACTTTTTGAAGATACATCGACAACTACAAGATCAACTTGTTCATATGCAACTCCTGGATAATCTTGTGAAGCATATGTGGATTCACACTGAAAATCAATAAACTTTGCCTCTGATTTATCAATTATGCACTATGAGCAATATTTATGATTGAACTGTGTTTGGATCGTGTATCATTCACTATTTGTATTTGTATGCGCCAAAGTTATGTTTGTCCAAAATGATCGACGTGCATGTGTTTGTATCGATTTAGTTTTTTTGAAAATAAAGACCATGGTTGCAAATATCAGGTTTTGATGCACGTTCGATCATTATCCGCGAACGCGTCTACGCCCGCAGACGTATGGAGGCTCCGATTAGATACTTCTGATTGTAGATGCTCTTAATCAGCTCCCATATCAAGAAAAACACCATTTGCATGAAGTGAAGCTAGAAAAGACCAACAACTCATAAACCCGATCAAAATACGGAATCTTGTATAATTGCCCTCAACTCCCCTGATGTTTAGCCAGCCCCTTCCCCTCGGCGTTGCGTCACCGCTGCTAGGAGCTCACCGATGGTCACTCGGCTCACATGGCAATGGTAACGGGCAACGTCGTCCGTGAAACTGACTTGCATGCCTTAGGCTTGTGAAGATGTTTACAAGAATTGAGAAAAGACATCACCACACGACTTCCCATAAAACCACTTTTACGATAAAAGTTAGGTGTACTTCAGAGTTGTTAATCAAACAATATTTCACGTGATATTGGACTTGATGAAAGATTTCCTTACAGATAAATATTAAAGAAATCATATGAAATGTTTCCTACGATTTTCAATCCTACAAAGCAAATAAGTGGATTCCTGGCATCATGATTTATTCCGGTTTTAGTGACTGTAGCTCTTATTTCTCAAATAAATGTTGCCTTAAATATAAAATATAAAATTTATAGGAAAAATTCCTAATGAATGGAATCATCAAATTTCTATGAAATTTCTTTGAACCAAAGAGACCAGAAGTAAGCCGATTTTTGAATCAGAGTCTTATCTTTTAAAGGATTTCATCATTTCAATTTTTGTGTATACTATTTGGATCATAGAGTTGTGGTTCCCAGGTTATTACGGAAATGAACTTGGTTCTCTTCACCTCACCCTTCTACTTTGATTTCATCTTTTATGTATTTTTCTCCCAGTGTCATGGTCATTCATGATATCTATTTAGCAACAAACGGCATATACTTCCAGTTTCATTATTTCAACAAGGGTTAGATTCTCTTTGGTTTCGCACTTATATTTTAAAAGTGAGAAGGACTTCGGTACAACCCCCCCCCCCTCCTAAACGTATAAGGCCAATATGGTCTTTGCACATCGTGTACAGTATCCGTCGCCCGCCCGCCCGCTCGCCGCCCGCCCGATCTCCACGAACGCCACGTCGGCCGGACGCCACGTCAGCCCACGCATCGACGGTTCGTTTGGAAGAGAAAAAAACAATACAAACCCCACCTTCTCTCTCCACCGCTGCCATGACTCCACCCCATATGTCCCAGCCGCCGCCGTGACTCCACCAAGCGCGTCTCCGTCGTCATTACGCCACCCCGCACGTCTCAGCCGCCGTCTCCGCCGTCGCCTTGATTCCACCACGCGCGTCTCCGCCGCCTTTACGCCACCCCGCACGTCTCAGCCGCCGTCTCCGCCGCCGCCGTGACTCCACCAAGCGCGTCCTCATCGCCGTTACGCCACCCCGCCGTCTCAACCGCCGGCTCTGCCGCCGCCGTTACGTGACCCCTCACGTCACGGCCGTAGTCTCTGCCGCCGCCGTTAAGCCACCCCGTACGTCTTCACCGCGGACGTGACTCCCCCCGCATGTCTCCACCGTGTTGCACCGACGTCGAACACGCCGAACGATGTCATTGAACCCTTCAATGACTGACAATAAGCTTTTTTCATCTAATCCATACGATTTTTCATGATTTTATTGTATGCTTCATGTTGTGGTATTGTGACATTGATAAAACACCTTTTGAAAGCTTTATTGTTAGAGCAAGACACCGAATATGTCGGTGATGACTCTAGTAGTGAGGATGAATCATCGACATTGAATGCAAATAAATCGCCCGGGCACAACTATATGAGTTAGGACGAATCATATAGTGGTAATGTAAGTGTTGTGTACATTGATTAGAAATTATGGAATATAAGCTAATACATTGACACTTACATGTGCTATCGAATTTAAATAGGTGCATGTCAATGATGACAATGACGATTACGATATAGATGAACAATCTTATGTTGAAAGTGGAACCCAGGTACGTTTCAAATATGTTGTATAATTACTAGCATACAAATTGTATTACCACTTACGCATTTGAATCTGCACAGAAAAATACCGATGGTGATACTGAGTCGAGAACTTTAGATGATGACAATGGTGAGGATGATGACAATGATGAGGACGATGTCGATGCATCTAATGAAGGAAGTGTGAGCGAAGTAAGTTATAGTGTTCAAATTATTCATGAAAACTAACAACATAGCAACAGACTGATGAACATGGTTATATGTCTTATTTTGCAGGTTCTGCAAAAGTTTTGTGCTTCAGGAGATATCTTTGTTCTAGGGCAAGAAAATGACAGGCCAAATTATGTACCATGGAAGGCCGGACCCGCAGACTAAGACCGGAGAGTCGATGCTTCTGTGAAGCCCATTTAACAGTGAAGCTTGATAAAAAGAGTGAACTTTGGTATGTCAGCAGTTTCTTCGATGATCACAACCACATTCTTGCAAGACCGGACGAAGTCCAAATCCTTCGGTCTCACAATGTGATCAAAGAATTTCAGCAAGAAGAGATATTAGCTGTGGCAGGAGGTGGGATAAGAAAGCACATTATTTTTGATAACTATTTTCGATAACTTTGTCAGTAGGTACGATTCGTACGCTAAGACAGGGTTTGGAACGAGAAAGTTGTATAATATGTGCTATAGGGAGAAGATTAAACTGCTTGCTCAGGGTGATATTGATACTGCTATAGGAATCATGATAGCTAGAAAGGACAGGGATCCAGATTTCTTCTTTGATCATACTATTGACGCTGAAGGTAGGCTGAACAACTTGTTCTGCTGTGATTCGCAATCATGTTGGGATTATCTTGACTATCATGATGTCACTATATTCGACAGTACGTACAAGATGAATAGGTATGGAATGCCTTTTATCCCTTTCGTCGGTCTCAACAATCACCGTTGCACTACGGTATTTGCATGCGCCATTGTTTCAGATGAGACTAAAGGTACGTATGTTTAGATGCTAGAGACGTTTTTGAAAGCTCACTGTCAGAAGAAGCCCCTTTCCGTAATTACTGATGGAGATGCAGCGATGATAAGGGCTATCAGGAAGGTGCTTCCTGGCGCGTAGCTTCGTCTATGTCCATGACATATTGAAAAGAACATGCAGAAACACCTCCACCACAGTCGTTGAAGGAATTCAGGTCACTCCTGTACTACGCCACCACCCATACAGTTTTCGAGGAGAGATGGGCCGCGTTTGTTCCTAAATGGCAGACGGAGAAAACAAAAACATGGTTCCATAGGATGTACATGAAGAAGAAGCTTTGGGCTGCATCATATTTGTCTGGTGGGTTATTTCTTGGTATGCGGAGTAATCAAAGGAGAGAGAGCCTTAACTCATGTCTGCACCTACATCTTGACTACGGTATGACAATGCGATCTTGCTATTCCCTTTCATCAAATGGCCCCAATTTTTTCCCACGCTTCCTAATGAACTTCACAAGGAGTGATGTCAATTTTTTTATTTTTTGACAATCCGTGCCTTTCTATGAATTTCGAGGCAAAAACAGACGCCGGACGTGACGCAACATGCGTTTGGTCTTAGATTTCGTTCAAATTTTGCATGACACACTTGGATGTGCAGTCTCAAGTGCTCGCAAAAGTTGGGTACATTTCATGCAGGCATGCATGTATATCATGTGGAAACCACCGGTGTCGGCATGGACGGAAGGGGTGTTACAATGCGATCTTGCTACTCCCCTTCATCAAATGGATGCAATTTTTTTCCACGCTTCCTAATGAACTTCACGAGGAGGCAAGTCAATTTGTTTTATTTTCTGACAATCCGTGCCTTTTCTGTGAATTTCCACGCAAAAACAGATGCCGGACATGATGCAACGTGCGTTTGGTCTTCGATTTTGTTCGAATTTTGCGTGGCGTACTTGGATGTGCATTCTGAAGTGCTCGCAAAAGTTGGGTACATTTCATGCATGCATTCATATACATCATGTGGAAACCACCGGTGTCAGTATGGACGGAAGGGATGTTACAATGTGATCTTGCTACTCCCCTTCATCAAACGGACCCAATTTTTTTCCACGCTTCCTCATGAACTTCACAAGGAGGCACGTCAAATTTTTTATTTTCTGACAAGCCATGCCTTTTCTGTGAATTTCCAGGCAAAAACAGATGTCGGACGTGACGCAACGTGCATTTGGTTTTTTTGTGTGTATGTCAATTGAACGCACCGGTGTCGGTACATTTCATGCATGCATGCATATACATCATGTGCAAACCATCTGTGTCCGTATGGGCGTTTTGTGTGTATGTCAATTGAACGCACGTTTGGTCCTCAACATCATTACAACAAGTGCGACGCAAAGTCTTTAAAATTATATAGAAATGACAATCTTCGTTCAAATTGAAACAATTTACTATCCGTAAATTCAAAGAAATAATAATAACAACAACACTTTTCTAACAACACTTAATTTAGATAACATAACACCACTTAATTTAGATAACCATAGTTCATTCATATTACATTCGAACATAACACGACTTTTTTTAATAAACTAAAAGAGAAATTTAATTAAACATAACTAAGACTTTCTAATAAAATTCACGATTTGTCACAAATCTAACTAGACTCATCAAGGTTGATGGTGTCCGGCTCCACCATGTCATTCCCGACCGCGTCGTCATCATCGCCGGAGCTGTTGTCGAGGTTGTCCCAATCGATTTCGCCATCGTCGTCTTCCTTGACAACGGGCTGCAGATTCACCGCCTGTGCCGCCGCCGCCTGTTCCACCGCTGCGATCTCCGCCGCCTCCCTCGCCGCCGTCGCCTGAGAGGCACGCAGGGCTACGAGCAGCCCCGGGCAATTGTCGGGGTCGCCGTCCTCGCGGAGGATGACCTGCTCTGGCGGGAGTTCAAACTCCGGCAAGGCCACCGGCGGGGGCTGGGGGTTAGCGCCCGACGCCTCGAGCGGCGGTGGCTGCCGCCGGAGTTGACGAGGTTGGCCGCGGCCACCGCCACGTGTTGGCACTGGTTGATGACGTTGACGTACGATTTGTCGCCCCAAAACGCGTGTCGGACATGGATGTTGCACCGGCCACCGTGATGGGTACGATGCTCCTCCTCCGTCACGCCAGCCCCGAGCGTCGTGTAGCCGTCCTTGCCGACTTTCCACGGCTTCGCGAGCCGGTACCCCGGCGGCACAAGCAGCGCGAAGGGGTGGAGCTCCTCCGTCGCCGGCGCGTCTAGGCTCATTGTCCAGATGCTCGATGGGCCGTCTCCACCACCGGAACTGCTGCCGCCGGCGTAGGACGCTATCGTCGAAGGGGGGGCAAGGCGGGGCGACGGGGCGAGAGGAACAGTGAGGCAACGGGGGTGGAGAGGCGAGCGACGTTTCTGGGCGACAGGTCGGGAGAGGGCGCCGGCTTTATATAGCACGCCGGGGGAATGGGGTGGCGACGGGGCCGTTGAGTGGCTGTACTCCCCCGAAGTAAACGCGTCGCCTCAGGAGTCGGAGGGCTGACGGTCAATAGGCGGCGGCGGCAGGCGTCAATGCGACGGGAACTCACGACGAGACCTCGGGGCCTCGGGAGACGGCGGGCGGACGGTCAGGCGGCGGCGGTAGGCATTAATGTGATAGGAACGAATGATGCGGCCTTGGGGCGACACGGACTGGCGACGTATGCGGGATTAATGGCGGCAACATCAGGAACCGACGATGAATCTGGAACCGGCGAGACGGGGCCTGGTTTGACCGCGGTCAGGGGGACACGGGTTGACATGGGTGTTGGTGTCGAAACCGACGGATCTCGGATAGGGGGTCCCGAACTATGGGACTAGAATCGACGGTAACAAGAGACGAAGGGGACACAAATTTACCCAGGTTCAGGCCCTCTTATGGAGGTAATACCCTACGTCCTGCTTGGTTGTATTGATGATGTGGAGGGGGGGGTTATAGAGTTGATCTACCTCGAGATCGAATAGCTAACCCTAGATGAGTTGTTCTGTTGCTATACCCTAAAACCCTCTGGCTTATATAGATGCCGAGGATGCCTAGGGTTTACACAAGGTCGGTTACATGCCGAAGAGATAAACATGCTTATTTGCTACATCAAACGTGGAGCGAAAGCCGTGCTTCCCGAAGCTTTCATCTTGGAGACTGGGCCTTCAAATCTTCCAGTGTTCGGTAAGTAGCCCATATAGTCCGGCCTATAATAATAGGTCGGCTCCCCGAGGACCCCCTAATCCAGGACTCCCTCGATAGCCCCCAAACTTGCCTCTAACGCCAAGGGTCTTCAGCTCCAATTGCTTCACGAATAGAGTGTTCAGCTTGCAATGTGAGTTCCTTCCCACCAAACCATAGTTCGCCCTCCGATGATAAGTAGGTTTCCGCATAGTGGCACGTCCGAACACTGCAAATTGGTTAGCCTTGAAGGCCAAACGTCAGGGGGTAAACAATGTTCCTCTAACGACCTCTCTAACAAAAGGTCACGACACACCATGACCGCTAGGCCAGTTACATAGACTCGATTCGCGGTTCGAGGCCGTTTTAATCATCACGATCTACTAGTATACCGATCGTGTCCCATTTTATACTAGATATACTTAATCACGCATGCGCAACGGCTCGCACGTCTCAGGAAGTGGAGGGATTCACAGCACAACAGGGGGAGTCCAAATCGATAGGCCTCATAGAAATAGGACGAAAAACCCGAAGGCTATTCACACTCTCCATTCGACATCTCCGCCTCCCATTCCTTTGCACCTCCAAAGCACAGATCTAGGTCTTTTCACCCCCACCTCCGAGCTCATCAATAGCGGGCTCCAACGGCCAATGGGAGGCTTCCACGATCATCGACCGGGACATTCTCGACCTCAAGAAGGTCGGCTACCTCTGTGGTGACATCCCTCACCGCGCGGCGGAGGAGGGCCAAGTGATCCCCACCCCCAAGCCAGGCGAAAGGCTGGTATTCATCCCCCACTTCATCAGGGGGTTGAGCTTTCCCCTCCACCCCTTTGTCAGGGGCTGATGTTCTTCTACGGCCTCGACTTCTATGGCCTTCCACCGAACTCCATCATGCACATCTCGGCGTTCATCCTCGTTTATGAGGCCTTCCGACGCATCAGCCCACACTTCGGGCTCTGGCTTCAGGTGTTCAACATCAAGCCCAAGTGCATCGGCAGCAAGCACGCAGATTATGGGGGGCCATCATCGGCAAGCTCACCCGCGTCGGGTGGCCTTTGGGCACCCTTATTGACAACATCAAGGGGTGTCAAAAGGAGTGGTTCTACATCACCGAACCACAAGAGAGAAGGTCAGTATCCCGCTGCCGCATTCAGATCCGGTCCCCCCCACCAGACTGGCCACATGGCTCGAAAAGGGCCTTGTCTAGGGACCGGGCAAGGAGGTGAGTGACCTGTAGAAGCGCATCCACTCCATGGTCGAGGAGGGCACCAAGTTGACCGATGTGGTCCACGTGATGCTCCGAAGACGCATCCTCCCTTGCCAACGCCGAGAACCCCCTGTGGGCTCGTGAGCTTGATGCCGAGCCCACAATCCGGAATATCTTCCGCACTACGTGGGAGAAGTTGTGGAAGGCGCTCTTCAAATCACAGAAGAGCTGGTCATCCGAGGAGGAGGACAAGGGTCTGCATGCCGCCAAGCCCGAATCCAAGGTACGATACACCCTAGCTTGGTTGGCTTTATTACATAAGAAGATCTCATAACCCCTTATCCGATATGTCTTTGCAGAGATGGCTAAAGAAAGCCGTCAACATTAACAGTTCGATGCCTCAGCCCGAAGACGAGAGGACCGGGCTGCTAGCAAAAATGCTCGTGGTAAAGCCTTACGAGGCTCCCACGAAGAAAGAGAAGAAGAAGAAACCAGGACAGGATGGCATCCGCATAAAGGACCAACCTAACGCCGCACCCGAGGATACCCTCGCCTCCTCGAATCAGGAGGAGGCTGAGGAGGAGGAAGAGGAAGAAGAGGATGGGGAGGAGAAGGCCGAGGTCTAGTGCGAGGGGGGAGGCAATTCCCCCGTGACAGGAAGAGAGCGGTGTCTTCGGACGCTCCGGAGCAAGTCCCTCCGCCTGCCCAGAAGAGGGCGTGTCGGACATGGGCGATTCTGTCTGATGATAGTTCGGACTCGGACACAGCATCCAAAGACCTCGAGGAGGCTCCACGAAGGAGCCTATGGGTCAAGCCCCCTCCAAAAAGGTTAGGATCCGAAGACCCTCCTATTCATTACAAATAGATTTAGAGTTTGCTAACATGCAGGTTATTGGCCTTGCAGCCCCGAGGTGATATCAGACGGGAGACCCCGCCCGCCGAACTAGCGGAGAGCGGGGATGCCTCACATCCCACCACTCCAGTCGCCATGAGCGATGCCATGGAGGTGTCCTCCCAGCACACTCCTATGGAGGCGGACACCGGTGGCGAGGGAGACCGTACCGTGGCCGGGGCTAACGCCTCGGCCACTGAAGACCGGGGGGCAACACCCTGCCCAAATACCGGGGAGGCCGGACGAGTGGGCGCTTAGTCCCCTCTAAGAACATCTCCGGAGCGCACTATGCCTCCGGAGGCACCGGTCTAATTCCCGATAGGTAATCGGGGGATCCGTTCATCACTGGCACCACCGACCAATAGGTGGTCGGTCATGGAGGAAGCTCTATCGAGTGCCTCCATCCCCGAGGATCACCGCACCCTTATGGGTACAGTACTGTAGAGGATCTAGTCAGTTGACAGCAAACTGAAGGAGGCCTTCAAAGGTCTCCTTATGGGTTTTCAAGTAAGTCACCCGATGTGCTTATTTGAAAAGTTTTTATTTATTCGTATTATATACATGGCAGCCCCCGAGCCCTAGGTGAGGTGAAAAAGCTCACCTAAGGGTCACGTCTGTATCCGAAATTGAACTAGATGCACTTTAAGTGTCCGACATGTTAGAATAACTCAACATATGATCGGATTGTCTATAATTCGGGAACTGAGACACCATGTAATATATCAACTGTGCGTGTAATGCAGGCTTCATCATCGGCGGCGGCGATAAATGGCGCCGAGCTGGAATAGCTAAATCGGAAGCTTAAGTGCTCTAAAGACGAAGTTGAGGCCCTTAACCGAAGGTTTGACGAGGCTCAAGGTATGTCAAACCAGAATCCGAATGCCTTTGTCTAAACTCTATCATCGGAATACTCTCAATGCAGCCTTTTCACATTGTATAATATATGCGCAGCCTCGGCGAAGGAGATGGAGAGGCTCAAGGTCGAGCTCCAGCGCACGAAGGACGAAACGGCCAATGAGAGGGCGGCTGCTAAAGAAACGGATGTCGCCCTTTCTTCCATGCGGGCCACCAGCGGGAAGCATGAGGCTCATGTGGTAGAGGTCTAGCAGGAGCTCAAGGACGCTAGTGAAAGATGCGAAGCCTTGGAGCAGAAGAATAAGGCGAGCTCGGCCGAACTGTCCACGTTAAAAACCAAACTCCAAAAGGAGCGGATGGACAGACGGTTCTACGAGGAGCAAGTACGCCAAGCCAAGGACATAGCGGATGGTAAGCCATACTCACTAAAGTGCGTATTCGGGGATAGAAAATTCGCATTGCTTACCCGGGTGTGGCGATCCTCAGGCGCATCTTCCGATCTCCAGAAGAGTGTGGCGGACGCTAATCAGCTGCTCGCCTCGCTGGGAGAAAGAGATGAAGCTCGGCTGTTCTGGGCATAGTTTGGAGCCCCAGAGCTTTCTCCTCTTCTGGTGGAGCAGCTGAAACAGTTGATGGAGCTGCACTAGATGGCGGAACCGGTCATGAGGGACCTCTGCATCCGCTTATGGCCCGGCGAGATGCTACCAGTAAGCTACTTTGGCCTCGTGCAGAGGTTGATTGCTGCTTCGCCCCGCCTTGACACCGTCAAGCGCTCCTCCTATATCGAGGGAGTTTGGATGGCCCTTGCCAAGGCCAAGGTGCACTGGCCAGGGCTGAATCCAATGAAGGTACCCATTGACCCGCCGCCACCCGGAAGGAGCATCGACGCCCCGAGCTATACTTCAATGGAGTGATGGAGAGTGCTCGGGTGATATCGTCATAGTTTTCGGGTGATAACATGTTTGAATGAGTTCTAATGCGTCCAAAGGTTTTTCCAAACTTTTAATGATATTAGTATTTGTTCTTGTATGATTTTGCATTCCTTTATAACTCCTATGTGGTTGTTTAATACTGAAAGATGCGAGTCATCGGCTTCAGACCCCATGTAGATACTACATGGGGTGTCTATGCCAATGCACTATTGTTGGGGAACGTTGCATGGGAAACAAAAAATCCTACGCGCACGCAAGATCTATCCATGGTGATGAGCATCTACGAGAGGGAGAGTGGATCTACATACCCTTGTAGATCGCTAAGCGGGAAGCGTTAAGTAATGTGGTTGATGTAGTCGAACGTCTTCGCGATTCAAATCGCCGAGCGTCCCGCGATCCCATCATGATCCGTCCCACGATCCAATCACGGTCCGTCTCGCGATCCCATCACGATCCGTACAGCGATCCAATCACGAATCGTCTCATGATCTTGATCACCGTCCTTCCAATCTAGCGTCAAACGGACGGCGCCTCCGTGTTTAGCACACGTACAGCTCGATGATGATCTCTGCCTTCTTGATCCAGCAAGAGGGAGCAGAGAGGTAGACGAGTTCTCTCGCAGCGCAACGACATTGCGGCGATGGTGGTGGAGCAATTCCAGCAGGGCTTTGCCTAAGCACCGTTGAAACCGATCTAGAGGAGAAACTACGAACTAGAGGAGAGGCAACACGTGGCTTAGGGTTTCTTGATGTGTTCCAAGTGCTAGCCCCGCCCCTTTATTTATATGCTGAGCCCTGGGTCGAAACTTGGAGAAAAATCCTCCTCAAGATCGGTTTTCTCGCAAGGCAAGAGTCCTCCTCGGACTCCAGGACCAGACGCCAAGGTCCTCGGCGTTTGGCCCCAGACGCCAGGGTCCCTGGTGTTTGGCCCCTGGCCTCCGCAAAACATCTTTTGCACCTTCCTAAAGCCTCATGGGCTCTACCCCTTGGCCCAAATAAAGTATCCTTGTACCCCGAACATTTTGGGAAACATCCGATACTATTTCCGATGAATTCCAGAACCCATCCAGAGACCAAACACTATTATCCCATACATCAATCTTTACCTTCGGACCATTCCGGAGCTCCTCGTGATGTCCGGGATCTCATCCGGGACTCCGAACAACCTTCGGTCACCACCATACATAACTCTATACTATCGAAACGTCACCGAACCTTAAGTGTGCAGACCCTGGGGGTTCGAGAACTATGTAGACATGACCGAGACACCTCTACAGTCAATAACCAATAGCAGGACCTGGATGCCCATATTGTTTCCTACATATTCTACAAAGATCTTTATCAGTCGAACCTCTATGTCAAGGATTCAGTTAATCCCGTATGTTGTTCCCTTTGTTCTTCGGTATGTTACTGCCTGAGATTCGATTGTCGGTATCTATATACCTAGTTCACCCTCGTTACCGGCAAGTCTCTTTACTCGTTCCGTAATACAAGATCCCGTGGCTAACACTTGGTCACATTGCTTGCAAGGCTTATTGTGATGTTGTATTACCGAGTGGGCCTTGAGATACCTCTCCGTCACACGGAGTAACAAATCCCAGTCTTGATTCATGCCAACCCAACAGACACCCTCAAAGATACCTGTAGAGCACCATTATAGTCACCCAGTTACATTGCGACGTTTGATACACACAAGGTACTCCTCCGGTGTCAGTGGGTTGCTTGATCTCATGGTCATAGGAACATATATTTGACATGCAAAAAACAGTAGCAATAAACTGACACGGTCATATGCTATGTTTGTAGTTTCGGTCTTGTCCATCACATCATTCTCCTAATGATCTGATCATGTTATCAAATGACATCTCATGTCCATGACTAGGAAACCATAGCCATCTTTGATCAACGAGCTAGTCTATTAGAGGCATACTAGGGACATGGTGTTGTCTATGTATCCACACATGTGTCTGAGTTTCCGATCAATACAATTCTAGCATGGATAATAAACGATTATCATGAACAAGGAAATATGATAATAACTAATTTATTATTGCTTCTAGGGCATATTTCCAACAGTCTCCCACTTGCACTAGAGTCAATAATCTAGTTCAAATCACCATGTGATTCGCATTGTTATGAATCTAACACCCAATGAGTTCTGGGGCTTGATCATGCTTTGCATGTGAGAGAGGTGTTTTAGTCAACGGGTCTGCGACATTCAGATCCGTCTGTACTTTGCAAATCTCTATGTCATACTATAGACACTGCTACCACACTCCACTTGGAGCTATTCCAAATGGCTGCTCCACTATACGTATCCGGATTGCTACTAAGAGTCATCCAGATTGGTGTTAAAGCTTGCATCAATGTAACTCTTTACGACAAACTCTTTATCACCTCCATAATCTAGAAACATTTCCTTAGTCTTTTAGTTAGTAAGGATAATCTTGACCGATGTACAGTGATCCACTCCTGGATCACTCTTGTGCCCCTTGATGGACTCATTGCAAGGCACACACAGGTGCGGTACATAGCATGGCATACTATATAGAGCCTATGGCTAAGACATAGGGGACGACGTTCGTCCTTTCTCTTTCCTCTGTCGTGGTCGATCTTTGAGTCTCACTCAACTTCACACCTTAGAAATCAGGCAAGAACTCTTACTTTGACTGATCCATTTTGAACTCTTTCAAAATCTTGTCAAGGTATGTACCCATTGAAAGTCTCATCAAGCATCTTGATCTATCTCTATAGATCTTGATGCTCAACAATTAGGTAGCTTTATCCAGGTCTTCCTTTGAAAACTCTTTTCAAACAACCTTTTATGCTTTCCAGAAATTCTACATCATTTTTGATCAACAATATGTCATCCACATATGCTTATCAGAAACTCTATAGTACTCCCACTCACTTTATTGTAAATACAAGTTTCTCATAAACTTTGTATAGACTCAAAAACTTTGATCACCTCATCAAAGCGGATATTCCAACTCCGAGATGCTTGCTCCAGCCCATAGAAGGATTGCTGGAGCTCGCACACCTTTTAGCATCCTTAGGACTAACAAAACCTTCTGGTTGTATCTCATACAACCTTTCCTCAAGGAAGGAAGTGATGTTTTGGCATCCATCTGCCATATTTCATAATTGAAAAATGCAGCAACTACTAACATAATTCCAACAGACTTTAGCATCACTACGAGTGAGAAAGTCTCATCGCAGTCAACTCCTTGAACTTGTCGGAAACTTCTTTGTGGCAAGTCGAGCTTTATAAATGGTGACATTTACCATCAGCGACTGTCTTCATCTTAAAGGTCCATTCGTACTCGACGACCTTCCGTCCAACGAGCAAGTCTACCAAAGTCTATACTTGGTTTTAATACATGGATCCTTTCTCGGATTTCATGGCCTCTAACCATTTTTCGGAATCTGGGACCATCATCAATTCTCCATAGCTCGTTGGTTCATCGTTGTCCAACAACATGACCTCCAAGACAGGGTTGTCGTACCACTCAGGAGCAGTACGCGTCCTTGTCAACCTACGAGGTTCGATAGTAACTTGATCCAAAGCTTCATGATCATCATCATTAACTTCCTTTTCAACTGATGTAGGCTCCACAGAAACATCCTTCTGCGCTGCGCTGCTCTCTAGTTGAACAAAGGTTCAACAACCTCATTAAGTTCTATCTTCCTCCCACTTAAATCTTTCGAGAGAAACTCTTTCTCTAGAACGGACCCGTTTTAGCAAAAAACACTTTGTGCTCGGATCTGAGATAGAAGGTTTACCCAACTGTTCTTAGGGTATTCTATGAAGATGCATTTATCCTCTTTGGGTTCGAGCTTATTAGGTGAAAACCTTTTTTAACATAAGCGTCGCAGGCCCAAACATTAAGAAATGACAGCTTAGGTTTCTGTCAAATATAATTCATACGGTGTCATCTCAACGGATTTAGATGGTGCCCTATTTAAAGTGAATGTAGTTGGTCTCTAATGCATAACCCCAAAATGATAGTGGCAAAATGATAAGAGACATCATAGTATGCACCATATCCAATAGAGCACGACTATGACATTCGAACACACTATCACACTATGGCGTTCCAGGTGGCATGAGTGATGAAACAACTTTCACATTGTCTAAAGGTGTATGCCAAACTCATAACACAGATATTCACCTCCACGATCATATCGCAGACAATTTTATCTTCTTGTCACGATGATCTCAAACTTCACTCTGAATTTGCTTGAACTTTTCAAACGATTCAGACTTGTGTTTCATTAAGTAACTATACACTATTATCTACTCAAATCATCAGTGAAGGTAAGAAAATAACGATATCCATCGCATGCTACAAGACTCATTGGATTGCATACATCAACATGTATCATTTCCAAAAAATCACTTGCCTGCTCCATCAAACCGGAAAACGGGGTCCTTAGTCATCATGCCCAAGAGGCATGATTCGCATGCCTCAAACGATTCTAAATCCAATGTGTCCAAAGATCCAGCAGCATGGAGTTTCTTCATGCGATTTATACCAATATAACGTTTGGCGGCAGTGCTACAAGTATGTGGTACTATCATTATTAACTTTGTATCTTTTGGCATCAATGTTATGAACATGTGTATTACTACGATCAAGATTCAATAAACCATTCTCACTGGGTGCATGACCATTGAAGGTATTATTCATGTAAATCGAATAACCATTATTCTCTAAGTTAAATGAATAACCGTGTTGCAATAAACACGATCTAATAATGTTCATGCTTAATGCAAACACCAAACAACATTTAGGTTTGTCACTAACCCCGAAGGTAGAGAGAGCATGCAATGTTGATCACATCAACCTTAGAAACATTTCCAACACACATCGTCATCTCACACTTAGCTAGTCTCCGTTTATTCTATAGCTTTTACTACGAGTTACTAACACTTAGCAACCAAACCGGTATCCAATACCCAGGTGCTACTAGGAGTACTAGCAAGGTACACATCAATAACACGTATATCAAATATACTTCTGTCGACGTTGCCAACCTTCTTATCTACCAAGTATCTAGGGTTGTTCCGCTTCAGTGACCGCTCTCCACATAATAGAAGCACTTAGTCTCGGGTTTGGGTTCAACTTTGGGTTGCTTCACTGGAGCAGCAACTGACTTGCCATCCATGAAGTTTCCCTCCTTTCCCTTTCCCTTCTCGAAACTAGTGGTTTTCCTAACCATCAACACTTGATGCTCCTTCTTGATTTCTACCTTCGCGGTGTCAAACATTGCGAACAGCTCAGAGATCATCATTTCTATCCCTGGCATTTCATAGTTCATCACGAAGCTCTAGTAGCTTAGTGGCAATGACTTGGAGAACTATATCAATCACTATCTTATCTAGAAGATCAACTCCCACTCGATTCAAGCGATTGTAGCACCAAGACAATCTGAGCACATGCTCAACGATTGAGCAATTCTCCTTCATCTTGGAGGCAAAGAATCTTGTTGGAGATCTCATATCTCACAACACGGGCACGAGCCTGAGATCCCAATTTCAGCTCTTAGAACATCTCATATGTCCCGTGATGTTCAAAACATTTTGGAGCCTCAATTCTAAGCCATAATGCATGACGCACTAAACTATAAAATAGTCATTAGAATGTGCCTGTCAGATGTTCAAAACATCTATAGACGATGCTAGAGGGGGTGGTGCACCGAGCGGTGCATTAAGGACATAAGCCTTCTATGCAGCAATGAGGACAATCCTCAGATCAGGACCCAGTCCGCAATATTGCTACCATCATCTTTCAACTCTATTTCTCTAGGAACATATAAAATTCAAGGGAGCTACAGCGTAAGCTACAACATAATTTGCAAAGACACTACTGACTATGTTCATGTTAATGAGTTCAATTAATCATATTACTTAAGAACTCCCACTCAAATTGGCATCCCTCCGGTCATTCGAGTGATACATGATCCAAATTCACCAACTCAAGTACGATCATCATGTGAGTTGAGGTGGTTTCAATGGTGAACATCATCATGTTGATCATATCTACTATATGACTCATGTTCGACCTTTCGGTCTCTTGTGTTCCTAGGCCATGTCTATACATGTTTGGCTCGTCATGTTTAACCCGAGTGTTCCGCATGTGCAACACTGGCTTGCACCCGTAGTATGTGAACGTAGAGTCTATCACACCCGATCATCACGTGGTGTCTCGACACGATGAACTTTCTCAATGGTGCACACTCAGGGAGAACACAATTCATCTTGAAATTGAAGTGAGGGATCACCTTATAATGCTACCGTCATCCTAAGCAAAACAAGGTGCATAAAAGGATTAACATCACATGCAAATCATAAGTGACATGATATGGCCATGAACTTGTGCTATTGATCTCCATCTTGAAAGCACCACCATGATCTCAATCATCACCGGCATGACATCATGATCTCCATCATCTTGATCTCCATCAATGTGTCGCCATCGGGGTTGTCGCGCCCACCATGCTTCTACTAATATTGCTACCGTTTAGCGATAAAGTAAAGCATTACATAGCACTTAATGATTGACATGCAGGTCATACAATAATTAAAGACAACCCTATGGCTCCTGTCGGTTGTTGTACTCATCGACATGCAAGTCGTGATATTCTATACAACACATGATCATCTCATACATCACATATATCTCATCATGTAATTGGCCATATCGCATCACAACATACCCTGCAAAAACAAGTTAGACGTTCTCTAATTGTTGTTGCAAGTTTTACGTGGCTGCTACAGGTATCTGGCAAGAACAATTCTCACAGACGCAAAACCACAACGGTGATACATAAGTTGCTTTTCAACCTTCTCAAGGGTCGCCTTTGTCAAAACCGATCCAACTAAAGTAGGAGAAACAGACACCCGCCAGCCATCTTTGTGCAACGAAGTTACATGTCAGTCGATGGAACCTGTCTCTCGTAAGCGTATGAGTAAGGTTGGTCTGGGCCGTTTCATCTCACAATACCGCTGAACCAAAATAGGACCAATGGAGGAAGCAATCTAAGCATCAACGCCCACAAACTCCTTTGTGTTCTACTCAAGATCTCATCTACACATAGACTTAGCTCATGATACCACTGTTGGGGAACGTTGCATGGGAAACAAAAAAATTCCTACGCACATGCAAGATCTATCCATGGTGATGAGCATCTACGAGAAGGAGACTGGATCTACATACCCTTGTAGATCGCTAAGCGGAAAGCGTTAAGTAACGTGGTTGATGTAGTCGAACGTCTTCGTGATTCAAATCGCCGAGCATCCCGTGATCCCATCACGATCCGTCCCGCGATCCAATCACGATCCATACCGCGATTCCATCAGGATCCGTCCCGTGATCCAATCACAAATCGTCTTGCGATCTTGAGCACAATCCTTCCGATCTAGCATCGAACGGACGGCGGCTCCGTGTTCAGCACATGTACAGCTCGATGAAGATATGTGCCTTCTTGATCTAGCAATAGGGAGTGGAGAGGGAGTGGATAGGTAGATGAGTTCTCCGGCAGCACGACGGTGTTGCGACGATAGTGGTGGCGCAATTCCAGCAAGGCTTCGCCTAAGCAACATTGAAACCGATCTAGAGGAGAAACTACGAACTATAGGAGAGGCAGCACATGGCTTAGAGTTTCTTGATGTGTTCCGAGTGCTAGCCCCGCCCCTCTATTTATATGTTGAGCCCTGGGGTCGAAACTTGGAGAAAAATCCGCCTCAAGGTCGGTTTGCCCGCAAGGCAAGAGTCATCCTCGGACTCCAGGACCAGATGCCAAGGTCCTCGGCGTTTGGCCCCAGACACCAGGCTCCGTAGCGTCCGGCCCCTGGCCTCCGCAAAACATATTTTGCACCTTCCTAAAGCCTCATGGGCTTTACCCCTTGGCCCAAATAAAGTGTCCTTGTCCCCGAACATTTTGGGAAACATCCGAAACTATTTTCGGTGAATTCCGGAACCCTTCCGGAGACCAAACACTATTATCTTATATATCAATCTTTACCTCCGGAGCTCCTCGTGATGTCTGGGATCTCATCCGGGACTCCGAAAAACCTTCAATCACCACCATAGATAACTTTATACTACCAAAACGTCACCGAACCTTAAGTGTGCAGACCCTGCGGGTTCGAGAACTATGTAGAAATGACCGAGACACCTCTACGGTCAATAAACAATAGTGGGACCTGGATGCCCATATTGGTTCCTACATATTCTACGAAGATCTTTATCGGTCAAACCTCTATGTCAAGGATTCAGTTAATCCCGTATGTTGTTCCCTTTGTTCTTCGGTATGTTACTTGCTCGAGATTCAATCGTTGGTATCTGTATACCTAGTTCAACCTCGTTACCGGCAAGTCTCTTTACTCGTTACGTAATACAAGATCCCATGGCTAACACTTAGTCACATTGCTTGCAAGGCTTATTGCGATGTTGTATTACCGAGTGGTCCCTGAGATACCTCTTTGTCACATGGAGTAACAAATCCCAGTCTTGATCCATGCCAACCCAACAGACACCCTCGGAGATACCTATAGAACACCTTTATAGTCACCCAGTTACGTTGCGACGTTTGATACACACAGGTACTCTTCCGGTTTCAGTGGGTTGCATGATCTCATGGTCATAGGAACAGATACTTGACATGTAGAAAACAGTAGCAATAAACTGACACGATCATATGCTACGTATGTTGTTTGGGTCTTGTCCATCACATCATTCTCCTAATGATATGATCCTGTTATCAAATGACATCTCATGCCCATGACTAGGAAACCATAGCCATCTTTGATCAGTGAGATAGTCTATTAGAGGCATACTAGGGACATGGTGTTGTCTATGTATCCACACATGTATCTGAGTTTTCGATCAATACAATTCTAGCATGAATAATAAAAGATTATCATGAACAAGTAAATATGATAATAACTAATTTATCATTACCTCTAGGGCATATTTACAACAACTATGACCCTTAGCCAAATTATCGGAACCCGAAGGCGGTACAGTGCGGAAGACTAGGCAATCAGACTATAGTGCTTTATTTCTTTCACTTAACTATAGGGGTGCGAAAAGGACTACAGGAAGCGTACGATTAGCCACCGAAGTGTTGTGATGTTTGGACGAACCGTGGCCAATTCCGGTATCACAAGGTTTGCATAAAGGGCAAGTTCCTCGTATAACACAGAATAACCGCTTACGAGGATTGAACCATCACACTTCCAGCTCAGGGTTCACAGGCCGGATCTCGCATACTATGATAGTCCGTTTTCGGCTTTCTCCCCTGAGGTGCTTGACCAGACTATTCGGAAGCACAATCGCAGGTGTGCTCCCTTTGCCCTTTTAGCGGAATGAGCGGAACATAAAGGGGCAAGCACAGGAGCCGGGCAACCCAACTTATTGACCAGAGACATAGTTCGGAGCCGATGCATATAAATCAAACACCAAGATGCCGAACACATGATAGATATGGCAATTTGTTTTTATACTTGAGCCCCCGGCCTATAAGCCGGTTACCTCGCATCATATCGAATAGGTCCACGAGAAGAGGGAGAGATGAAAAAAATATGCATCAAAAAAAGGACAGATGAGGCAAACTTGTGCCACGCAATTTACATTTTTCTCAACAACTCTTATAGCCCGGATTGCCAAAGCAACTGTTTACAGGTATGTGAAAATAAAAGTATACAGGAGTTTTTGTACCAGGGGTACTCAATTGATAACCTGGCGTCCTCGATATGCCTTGTTGCTAGTTGACTCTTGCTCTTAGACGAACCTTGATGGGTGTTAGTGTTCAGCGGACGGATTTTGCAAACAAAGTCCTGAGAGGTCGCCGAATTGTAGGTGAGCTTTACGCCATAGGCAGGCTCTTTTAGGAGCACCTGCATTTTGTCTGAAGACGTGTTGATGGTAGAGGTTCGGGCCAGAAAAAAACCCATCTTTATTTCCCCGCCGCTACCCATGGAATCTTAAGTGCAAAGTTGTGCCTCCTCGGCATGTACTTTGCTGGTCTTAAGGTTGTGCGGTGGGGGCGAGTCCCTATAGAGGGGAGGAGGAAGGATCTGAGTTTCCGGTCTGAAGCCGAACTCGCTTCCCAGCCTTGTGTGCATTATGGCGTATGTCGGAACTTGTCGATCCTGTTTGTAGCTGAATTCGGCCGCTAGGGCCAATGCATGTTCCTCGGTTCTAAGGGAGCACTCTGTATTGTCGTTAACAGTAATGAATCCCTTGGGGCCCGGCATCTTGAGCTTGAGGTATGCGTAGCGTGGGACTGCTTTGAAACGAGCGAACGTTGTCCGACGAAGCAGCGTGTGATAACCGCTGCGGAAGGGCACAATGTCGAAGATCAAGTCTTCACTGCAAAAATTATCGGGCGTGCCGAACACAACTTCTAGGGTTACGGAACCCGTACATCGGGCCTCAATGCCTGGGATCACTCCTTTGAAGGTAGTGCTGCTGGGTTTGATACTTGACGGATCTATGCCCATCTTGTTAGCCGTATCTGAGTAAATCATGTTAAGGCTACTTCCTCCATCCATTAGGACTTTTGTGAGGTGATACCCAACTATAATGGTCGGGTGATCGCGTGACAGATACTGGTCGGGTGATCGTGTCGATCAAAGGTGATCGAGTATGCTGACCATCGGTTACACTTCGGGGCTACGGGTTCCACAACATAGACCTCCCTAAGGTCGCGCTTCCTTTCCTTCTTAGGTATATGGGTGGCGTATATCATGTTCACCGTTTTTACTTCGGGAGGGAATTTCTTCTGTCTGCCACCAATTGGGCTCCGAGGCTCATCCTCGTCCTCGCTGTGAGAGCTTTTGCCTTGGTCTTTGGGTGGTATCTTGCCGGCCTATTTTAACACCTAGCAGTTGTGGTGTGTGTGTGTTTGGCGGGTTTCTCCGAAGTCCCATGGATTTGGCAAGGCATTTCCATGATCTTCTTTAGCTGAGTGGGACCGTCGCGATTGCCTTTAGGAGCCTTCTTCCGTTGCCCAGGTCAGGAGTTCCGGAATCTAGCGTTTACAGTCGTGTCATCGGCATCGCTATTATTGTGTCGGCGCTTATTCTTATTGCGCTTCGGTTTTAAGTTGCCATCCCGGGCTTCAGATGCTATGGGATCTTCGGAATCGTGGTTGCGTCTTGCCAGCCAATTGTCTTCGCCCGTGCATAAGCGGGTCATGAGGGAGGTAAGGGCGGACATGGTCCGAGGTTTGTCCTGGCCTAGTTGGTGGGCGAGCCATTCGTACCGAATATTGTGTCAGAAGGAGGCTATGGCCTCAACATCTGGGCAGTCGATGATTTGGTTCTTCTTAGTCAAGAACTGATTTCAGAATTGTCGAGAAGACTCGCAGGGCTTTTGGACGACGTTACTAAGATCGGAAGAGTCCGACTGGCGGACATAGGTTTCTTGGAAGTTAGAGCGGAACACATCTTCCAGGTCTTCCCAGCATCCAATGGAGTTTTCGGGGAGGCTGTTTAACCAGTGTCGAGCTGGCCCCTTAAGCTTAAGAGGTAGATATTTGATGAGGTAGATATTTGATGACATGGAGATCGTCTCCTCACACCATGTGGATATGGAGGAGGAAGTCCTCAATCCATACGGTTGGGTCAGTGGTCTCGTCATACTGTTCTATATTCATGGGTTTAAACCCCTCGAGGAACTGATGTCGCATTACCTCATCTGTGAAGCACACTGGGTGAGCAAAACCTCTGGCCCTTGCTATGTCGCGCTTGTATTCGGCGTTTGTGTGGGGTCGGTTGTGTTCCCGGACTCTGTTGTTTTGGTCGAACCATGGTTTGTATCCGCCTTGTCTGTTGGGCAAGTACTCTCTGGATCCATAGATGGATCTTGTACGGCCTACTCTATGATCCACATCATCTCGCAGGTCGAACCTGTCATTGGGCTCTAATGGCTCCTTACCCCATCTTCGGGGCACTGCCAGTATATAACCGGTGCCGTCAGCCGCCCTGTCACGCCCACGCGGGGGGAGGGTCCGGCTTGTCGTATGGAGTACGGTTTGGAGATGGAGTATCAGTGAGTTCATCATCGAATTGCGGCAGCAGCCTCCTCCGAGGGTAGCTTTTGGGCTGGTTCGCCGGACCGGTGTTGTATACTTCATCGGCTATGAGGACTTTTGTCCATCAATCATTGAGGTCGTCTTGTTCGGCTTTGAGTTGCCATTCTTTAGCCTTTAGGCTGTGAGCCGTTGCTATGAGCCATTGCCTGATTTCTTCGTGATCTTCGAGGTTATGAGGGATGTACAAGTCATCGGCTTCCGGTATATCTTCCTCCTCGACGGGGGAAAGGTAATTATCGTCTTCGGAGTTGTTGACGTTATCGGGGTTCTTTTGGTCCTCAGGCCCTTCCGGACCCTCTAACGGGTGTTTGGGGATATCAGGATTGCCATGGTCAGCGGGGGTATTACCGTTCCCGTTGTTAATAATAGCTTTCCTTCCTTTTTTGCCTTTGGACCGCTTATGCGGTTTCCGGTGCATTGACGGTGCATCGCCCGATTTATCGCCATCGCTGTGAGGCGTGTTGTCGCCATTAGTGGTAGGACTATCTACCATGTAGACATCGTATGTGGAAGTGGCGGCCCATCTCCCGGTGTTAACGGGGGTGGGAGCACGGTCTTCTTCATCCATGTATTCTACCTCCTCGGAGACATAGTCCAGCATGTCGGTTAAATCCTCGACAGTAGCCATCAAGTGGGTGGTGGGTGGGTCGAAAAATTCGTGTTGACCTGCACCGTAACCGAACTAAGCATAAATCGAGGCTGGATCGTCAGTGATCTTCATCAACGAGATCCGATCTAGGGCCTCGTCAGCCGCTGAGGGCCCGATCGGATCCAGCTATTCGAAACTTGCGGAGTTAACCTCCAAGGCGTCCGGACATGGGGAGTGTTCGGCAAGAACACGTGTCTGGTCATCTGGCTTAATGGCCAGACTGAGATAGGAGATCGGCTCATCGCTATGGGTGACCCCATCGGCATGTCCGAAGAAGGGGCTCGAGGTCAAAGCCTCAGAGTCCTCGGAGGCTACAGGCGAAGCTGCAAGCCCGATTAACGACAAGTCACCCCAAGAGTCAACGGAGAACTCTAAGTTTCCAAATCTGACCTCTCGATCAGGGGTGAAGCTCTCTACGCGGCCTAGATGGCCAGCGGAATCAGCGTGCAGCACAATGCTGCCGAAGGTGAAAATCTGTCCGGGGACAAAAGTGTCCATGTTGCGGACCTCTTCGTTGATGACAAGGCGAGACGTTGATTCCATCTTGCTCACAAAGGTACTCTCAATGAAAGCACCAATGTTAGTGTCGAAACCGGCGGATCTCGGGTAGGGGGTCCCGAACTGTGAGATTAGAATCGACGGTAACAGGAGACGAAGGGGACACAGATTTACCCAGGTTCGGGCCCTCTTATGGAGGTAATACACTACGTCCTGCTTGGTTGTATTGATGATGTGGAGGGTTACAGAGTTGATCTACCTCGAGATCGAATAGCTAACCCTAGATGAGTTGTTTTGTCGCTATACCCTAAAACCCGCCGGCTTATATAGATGTCGAGGATGCCTAGGGTTTACACAAGGTCGGTTACATGCCGAAGAGATAAACATGACTATTTGCTACATCAAACGTGGAGCACAAGCCGTGTTTCCCGAAGCATTCATCTTTGAGACTGGGCCTTCAAATCTTTCAGTGTTCGGTAAGTAGCCCATATAGTCCGGTCCATAATAATAGGCTGGCTCCCCGAGGACCACCTAATCCAAGACTCCCTCGGTGGGGACGACACGTCACGCCGGCTAACGCGGGTACGATGCGTATCCCCCACCGTACATATACGTCGCCCGACCGTCCGCTGGCGCCGCGGGCTGGCGTCCGTACGTCAGACCGGGGGGAAAAGACAATCCTGCCCTTTTTATGAAAGGGTATCGTTGAATCAGAATCGTCATTGTGTCTGGGGTTGTACGGAAGAAGTGTTTAAAAGTTCATTTATTAATCATCTTCAATGGTGGAGAAAATATTGCAACAACAACGAGAGGACGAGATCAAAAGATAAACAAAAGTCATAATCTGGGAGGACTATTTTTAAGCTTAGTAGCTTAAGTACTCTTAATTATTACGGCTAATCTTGTACACTAAAAATATACTGATGCATTCGCCCCTCTTGCCCCCCAACAAAGCTTCGCACTACCCCTCTGCTCTCTTCATTTCTCCAAAATGAAACATACCATATATTTTAGGATCTTATATAAAGCCAAAGATGCGGAAATTCCTAATGGCACCCAGGCTGAGCTGATCTTATTGTATGCAGGGGTGAACCCAGAACAAAACATCCCGGTGTCCAGCTGATACACGCGCATGGATGAATAACAAACAATACTAAACATAGAAGTAACGTGCTCGACAATTTAAAATTTCCTATAGTAGAGATGCTTATCAAAACGAAGCATTACATTTACAATATTGGTTGATAATGTAAAGTTGAACAATAAAATACAAGAACTTCAGACAATCAAAATAGATGTGCTCGGCCATAATATATGGCGGCAGATCACAATTTCCTACAAAAGATCTCGTTTACCTATTACCAATAGAATTTTGCATTGTGATTTGTGACTTAGTCCCTTCGGTACTTTTTACTCTGCATATTAGACTTGTGTCAAGTCAAACTTTGTAAAGTTTGATCTGATTTGTACTAAAAATATCAACATCTACGATACCAAATATATACTATAAAACTACATTTCATAAGAATCTAACAATATTGATTTGACATTGTGAATGTTCATACTTTTTTCCTATAAGCTTGATCAAAGTAGATATACTTTGACTTTGGACAAAATTTATATGCAGACAAAAAAGACTAGAGGGAGTACACTCTTACTTCCATCACATTCAGTTAAATATTCCAATCTTGTGTAGAATACTAAGGGAAATTGGAAAATAGCAGCAATTGAATTCTCAGTTATAATGCCCTTAAGTTTGGAATCTCTAACCATATAATTCAGAAAACAAGAATTAAACAAGGCGGCTTCTACAAATCAATCGACTGATTTAGTGAAGAAATCAGTCGGGCCACGAGCCGTCCCTCTAGCCGCTTGATGGGTCAACGTGGTGATGCATCGATCTCCTTTGATCACACCAAACTGATCTCTGCTTCATTCAACTATCGCCACCAGGGGGGCAACAACGTGCTTCGCGGTGGGAACATCATCGCCCAACTCACAGTCGCCGCTCTGCCACACAACATCGCAGGAAACCATCGAAGTGATGATAGTTGTAGAATTTGGGGTGTTGCATGGCATCACTGATAGCCCCAACGGAGTTTTGCATCCCAGCACCAGTGCTCCCCTGCACGTGTCGCCCATACGACTTGTGAGGACCCATAAGTATAGGGATCAACTGTAGTCCTTTCGACAAGTAATAGTGTCGAACACAAGGAGGAGCAGAAGGAATCGATAAGCGGTTTTCAAGGTATTCTCTATAAGTTTTGTAAAGTAGTTGTGACAAATACTTTGGTAACAAGATAATTTATAACAAGTGACAGGTAATAAAAGTAGCAAGGTGCATCCGCCCATCCTCGATCCACATTGCGTCCTCCTCTGCAGTGAAGGTGCAACAACCCATTGTCAATTCACACCATGCCTCCTCCGAACATAGTGATGGTGCAAAAAAAACAAATGCGCCTGTGTCAGCGACCTCGCAACACTGGAGCCGCCGGAGATGTCGCATCATAGCTCCAAAAAGAGTCGTCGGCGACCCGCTATATCAAAGCGCCAAGACTCACTAGGGGTTGCATCATGGTAGCACCGAGGGTTGCAAAAAAAGCTTCAACGCAACACTGATGACACCCTAGCGAAGCTCCACTGTAGCTCCATGGAAGCACCATCGACGCCTGGCGAAGCTCCATTGCAACTGAGGTGAAGCTCCAACGACCCCGGCGGTGCTCCATTGCAGCCGCTGCAAAGCTCGAACGACCTCGATAATGCTCCATTGCAGCCGTGGCGAACTCCATTTGCAGCTATGGCGGAGCTCCGACGACCCTTCATTGTAGCCCTGGGAGCACTCATTCCAACGCCGGCAATGACAGCGGATGTTGTGACATAGCATACGGCGGCCATGGATAAAGATGTGACAACGCATGACGACGGCGGCGGGGATGTTGCCATGCGACTCTGGTGGCGCTCGGCAGATCTCTGTTGCATCCCTGGCGACACGAGGATGAATGAGGTGATGGGCCGACGGGCGTCCCCTCCTCTGGTGGGGTGATGTTCCTTGCTTTTCCTCTAGAGCTTGATGAAGGAAAGAAGGGAAAGGGAAAGAATCGGGTGGAGGATATGTTTCATGGGAGAAGATAAGGTGGAGGCGATTGGAGCGGTGGACGAGGCCACAACGACAAGTGGTGTGCACAAGGAGAGCAGCTTACATGAGAGGGTTTTCATCCGACTTAATTTAAACACTAGCAGGGGGATGGCGCGGCAGCACGCTGCACCCCGTCGTTGAGCTTTCTTGATCATTTGGTAAATAGATGAACTTGCAAAAGAGATTTTCATGTTGGTTCAAATGCATGATAAGTGAGATGATGTATTGTGGTACAGATATTCAACTAGATTCACATGATTATAGGAACTAATTGTGTTGATTTGCAGAGAACATTGCTTTATTGATGTTGCATGTAGCAAGTATTTTATAGAAAGCAGTGCGCGCTTGAGGCAACAATTTTACATGAAGTAGGCCATCTAGTACAGAAGAAAATAACTGCAACAGCTGCGAAAGGTTACGTTGGTGTTCTGGCTGGTTATCCCTGATGACAATAGCTGCAAAGAAAAATAGTGTGTTACTATTTGGCAGAAATGTTTTTGTTTTTGCTAATAATAGATGAAATTATGTGTGAATTTACCGATTTTAGTCGTTGATGTCGTCCATGCTTCTGGTTGGCTTGATGTGGATGTATTTTGGTGCAAGCACTGTGTCTATGAGGTAGTATGCTAGCTCTTTTGTTTAGGTTTGTGGTGGAATCTCTCCTGTGTATTTTAAAGTCAAGGTTGATTCGTCGGTAGCTATAGGGAGGATGCTATTGGAGCCGATGCATGCTTCTGCGAGTTTGTATAGCTTGGTATCGTTTTCTTCCTAAAGAGAACATTTTTTGTCCATTGCCCTTATGGAGTTATTGAAGTGCTTTATTGCGTGCATGGTGGCAAATTGGGCGCGTGATGATGTTTTCTGTAATTCTTTATAGTTTACATAATCTATTGCAAAGTTGCCAGAACCTATGATTTCTCTGATGGCGAATTCTGCTACCTGTTCCAGGGCTTCATCTTTTGTTGCTTCTGGGCTACCGAAGTGTGTGTGAGGGATGATTGCGATGCCAGAATTTCAGGTTGGTGGAAGGTCTATGCGAAGTCTGGCAACGTAGTCGTAATTGTTTTGAGGATGTACGTCGTATGCATGCACTTTGATCCCTGCGGCCTTGCAGATGTCCTCCAAGATACACTTCCTGGAAAGTGTGATGATCTGGAAATGGTTCAAAGAAGGGTTAAAAGATGAGCTAATACTTTTGTTTATTATTTGAATAGCATGTTTAAACGGAATTAAAGTGTTACCTGTGGTGGCTGGTTCATGGTGTTGTTTAAACGGAATTAAATGTAAATGTAATGAAAAGATCTGGAGCTCCATACTCTCAACAAATAGCCATCCCATCATGATAAAAAAATTGACTGGACCATCATGATAATTTTTACCATATAATAGGGGGCCACCAGTAAAACTGGAGTGTAACATAATCTTAACACACACAAAAATTCCCCGTAGTACTTCCCTCACCCATAACATCTGTGATGCCTTGGTAAGTTTCAGACCGCAGTTCGTCTTGTTTCAAGAAATGGTAAGGTAACCGGCTCGCTTCCACACAAAAATAACAGTTAACTGCAGCTTGTTGAGTGAGACGCCCACAACAAGTATAAGGATTCGGATCATTTGGTCTGTAATGAAAATAGTAAGCATAATACTATAGCATAGTAACATGTTTACGGCTTGACGAAGAAGAAGAAGTTTGCCTAGAAGTTTGACAACGTCTTCGGCCAGTGGCTTGGCGTCGCTGATACTCAATACCAACATGGAAGCTTGGATCACCGACTGAAAACAAAAATGGATACTGAAGAGGCATAAGTGATGGGTTTAAATAAGGTATATGCTCTAGTTGTCCGGAAGTAGCCTCTGCTATAGCATCATATTTGTGACATTGAGGTGTCAATTCACCAACAATAAGGGCAACAACCTCAGGAACAGTAGGAGCAGAATATCTATCTCCTTGAGCAGCACCTTCATGTCCAAAAAATTGAATTGCAAGATACGGTGCATCAGCTGATGGTAATCTCTGTCGGGCTGTCCTATACAACTGGACATATTGATTGTGTTCATCAAGCATCTCAGTTAATGCCAATACGACAAAAGGATCTGCCTGGCTCAAACCGCCACCTTCCTCTTCGAAAGCATTGAATCTAAAGTCTAGTTCATCGGCTGAGTCAACTATATATAACTAAGCAAACTTAGGAGGCTGATCATCTGCAGGTATCAAACAACCAATATGGTGATAGACCGAATCACCCATCTTGAAGACGTATGGTCCATTTCCCATACTAATACTTTCATAAACATGAGCACCAAGAGAGGTAAAACAGAGCATAGAGTTATAATGTCTAATCAACCTCAGATCTCTTGATGAAGCATCATCACCATCAAATCTAAGCAATCCTTCAATGGAAAAGGCAAATCAGAAAATTTTGGTAAGGAAACATTTGCAGCACAACAGCAATAGTTGTAAACTGGCAAATTTAATCTTCCATCATGAGCACCCTTAGAACGTTCTTGAAACCAATATAAAGTGTTGCAAGTATCAACATATGTACTCAGGGCCTCCATAGTATGAACGTCCGTGAACAGTTGTTGCCATCCAAAAAGAAACAACACAAGATTTAAAAATGATAATAATTAAGAAGTAGGTTTCCAACACTGTGACAATATATATTGTGCAAATGGTAATGAGCATCTGGCTTTAGATACATTGTGTCTATGTTTATAATTTGGCAAATCCTAACCACACATTTTTTTTCTTGGGAAAGAAATAAGCACGTGACTCTTAAATTTCTTTTTAAATCGATAATATTTGTAGGAAAAACGGTGAACTGGATGTCACACCGTGAGAAAAGTCTAAAAGTATGTACCTTTCATCAAGTAAATGTGATCTTTGGAAAATGGAGGCGCGAGTTTTTTTTACTGAAAACACAACCATGAGCATCAATTAAATAAGCAAGGAGATGGAAACATGTAAACAATAAGATGGTCAATATGCATGTAAGAAAGTTTGTAGTACTTTTAATTTTGCCCGATTGATGTTTCCAAAATAATTTCCCCTTTCTCCTATTCAATCCAGCTTGAAGAGGATGAACATACGGCAGAGGAAACACTGCAAAAAAAGAAACAAAAGACCAGGAAAAATTAAAATAAACAGGACAAACCCAATGGTTTCGGATA
The DNA here is from genome assembly GCA_022496015.1 of Hordeum marinum. Lineage (NCBI taxonomy): Eukaryota > Viridiplantae > Streptophyta > Magnoliopsida > Poales > Poaceae > Hordeum > Hordeum marinum. Next base: position 426,612,906 of record CM039675.1, read on the forward strand.
GCCGCATCTTACAATTCAAAAACCAGAAATAAATGATGGTCCAAAGGTCAGCAAAGTATGGATTGGTTGTTGCAACGGAGCACTCCTAAATGACAAAAACAGTAATGTAAAACAATCATGTTGTACAATGGTAGGAGAAGACGCACATACTGTCAAAAGCATAAGAAAACATAGAAATATCACCATGAGTTGCAAATAGAAAATTTAAACATGACAAAAAAAAGAGAAGAAGAAGTGGACCTGCAGAAGCCGAGGGGACACTTTTGTTATATGTATTGTCTTCAACGGGACGCTTCCCCTGACGAATATCCCGACGATGGTGGCACCATGCTTCAGCAGGATCGGCAGGTCTGTCTACAGGAACAAAATTGTGAATATACAAAAGGGAGAAGTAATTATACAAAGTACAAATTGAATAAAAGAGGCAAAGATCAACAGCATCAGTTATAGAAACAGAAAAAGTAACCACAGTGCACATATGGAGGCCACAAGACAGATAACAGAGTGCAAAGGAAGAATTACTGCACACATAGTGTCTGCCTAAGGAAAAATAAAAAAATCCATCCTGCACAAGGACAACCAACACATGGATTAAAAGATGGATCGCTACCGTCGTCGAAGTAGCCGCTAAACAATAAAAGGAAAAAATCAAGGTTGCACATCCACAACCATCAGATAAATTGACAGCTAGCGAAGTACGGCGGACTCGTCGTGCAGCAGGCGGACGAACATGAGAGGGCGTAGCGGCCGATCGATAAAACAAATAAAGAGTAGGGGATTAACATGTGACGAAGCACGGCGGACTCGTCATGCAAGACGTAGCGGCCGATCGATAAGCCAAAGAAAACAGAGGATCCACGTACCGAAGATATCGATGGATGGGTGGAATCAGAGAAAAAGGAAATCTGGACGTACCAGAAATGGAGGGAGTGGAACGCGCGCCCGCCCGCAACAAGAGAGCAACGGTTCGCCCGCGGCCACCTTGCGGTGATCGATCGGCCATCGCCACCATGCGTGCGGACGTACTGCTACAACTACAATGGGAAAGAAACTACTTCTACCCATTGTGTACGTGAAACCTGGAAACCGTGGACCACCTCCTCCGTCAGTGCCCTTGGTCACGCAAGTTGTGGACTCTGACTGTTGCGCTATCGAAGATTGAGTCATTCAGCCGGAGAGGTGGCAACCCAATCTGTCAACCGTCGACTGGCTCCAGACACTTTCGGCCTCTTGGCCAAAGCCGGAGACCACGGCGGCCAAGTGCCTCGCGTTATTAATCTACTAGGAAATATGAAAAGAGTTGTTGGAAATATGTCCTACAGACAATAATAAAATGGTTATTATTATATTTTCTTATTCATGATAATTTTCTATTGTTCATGCTATAATTGTATTAACTGGAAACCGTGATACATCCGTGAATACATAGACCACACCATGTCCCTAGTGAGCCTCTAGTTGACTAGCTCCTTGATTAGTAGATGGTCATGGTTCCTGGCCATGGACATTGGATGTCGTTGATAACGGTATCACATTGATGTGATGGACAAGACCCAATCCTAAGCATAGCACAAGATCGTGTAGTTCGTCTACTAGAGCTTTTCTAATGTCAAGTATAATTTCCTTAGACCATGAGATTGTGCAACTCCTGGATACTAGGAATGCTTTGGGTGTGTCAAACGTCACAACGTAACTGGATGACTATAAAGGTGCACTACAGGTGTCTCCGAAAACGTTTGTTGGGTTCGCATGAATTGAGACTGCGATTTGTCAATCCGTGTGACGGAGAGGTATCTCTGGACTCACTCGGTAATACATCATCACAATGAGCTCAATGTAACTAAGGAGTTAGTCATGGAATGATGTGTTATGGAATGAGTAAAGAGACTTGCCAGTAACGAGATTGAACAAGGTATAGGGATACCGACGATCGAATCTCGGGCAAGTAGCATACCGATGGACAAAGTAAATTGTATACGGGATTAATTGAATCCCCGACATCGTGGTTCATCCGATGAGACCATCATGGAACATGTGGGAGCCAATATGGGTATACAGATCCCGCTATTTGTTATTGGCCGGAGAGGTGTCTCGGTCATGACTGCATGGTTCCCGAACCCGTAGGGTCTACACAATTAAGGTTCGATGACGCTAGAGTTGTAATGGGAATTGTATGTGGTTACCGGAAGTTTTTCGGAGTCCCGGATGAGATCCCGGACTTCACGAGGAGTTCCGGAATTGTCCGGAGGTGAAGATTTATATATGGGAAGTCCAGTTTCAGACACCGAAAAGGTTTCGGGGTTTATCGGTATTGTACGGGGACCACCGAAGGGGTACTGGGGGTCCACAAGGAGGGTCCACCTGCCTCGGAGGACCTAATGGGCTGTAGTTGGGTGGGAACCAACCCCTTAGTGGGCTGGTGCGCCCCCCCCCCCCAAGGTCCCAAGGCGCCTAGGGTTGGAAACCCTAAGGGGTGGGGGCGCCTTCCACCTAACTTGGGGGGCAAGTCCCCCCTTGCTCCCCCTCTAGATGGATCTAGGGGGGCCGACCCCTCTTTCCCCCCCTATAAATAGTGGGGGTGGGAGGGCATCCAGACCCTTCCCCCTGGCGCAGCCCTCCCCCCTCCTACACCTCCTCCTCCTCCTTAGCGTTCAGCGAAGCTCTGCCGGAGAACCATAAGCTCCACCGCCACCACGTCGTCGTGCTGCCGGAGCTCTCCATCAACTTCTCCTCCCCCCCCCCCCTTGTTGGATCAAGAAGGAGGAGACGTCCCCGGGATATACGTGTGTTGAATGTGGAGGCGCCGTTCGTTCGGCGCTTGGATCGGATCTTCCGCGATTTGAATAGTTGTGAGTACGACTCCATCAACCGCGTTCTTTGTAATGCTTCCGCTTAGCGATCTTCAAGGGTATAAAGATGCACCCCCTCTCTCTCGTTGCTAGAATCTCCTAGATTGATCTTGGTGATACGTATGAATTTTTTTGAATTATGACTACGTTCCCCAATGGTGGCATCATGAGCTAGGTCTATGCGTAGATTCTATGCACGAGTAGAACACAAGTAGTTGTTGGCGATGATTTGGTCAATTTTCTTGTCGTTACTAGTCATATCTTGATTCGAGGCATTGTGGGATGAAGTAGCCAGGACCGACTTTACACGTACGCTTACGTGAGACGGGTTCCACCACCTGACATGCACTTGTTGCATAAGGTGGCTAGCGGGTGTCTGTCTCTCCCACTTTAGTCGGATCGGATTCGATGAAGAGGGTCCTTATTATGGGTAAATAACAGTTGGCATATCATCGTTGTGGCTTTTGTGTAGGTAAGAAACGTTCTTGCTAGAATACCATAGCAGCCACGTAAAACTTGCAACAACAATTAGAGGATGTCTAACTTGTTTTTGCAGGGTATGCTATGTGATGTGATATGGCCAAAAGGATGTGATGAAATATATGTGATGTATGAGATTTATCATGTTCTTGTAATAGGAATCATGACTTGCATGTCGATGAGTATGACAACCGGTAGGAGCCATAGGAGTTGTCTTAATTTATTGTATGAGCTACGTGTCAATCAAAAATGCCATGTAATTACTTTACTTTATTTCTAATTGTTAGCCATAGTAGTAGAAGTAATAGTTGGTGACACAACTTCATGAAGACATGATGATGGAGATCATGGTGTCGTGTCGGTGACGATGGTGATCATGACGCGCCCCGAAGATGGAGATCAAGGGCGCAAGATGATATTGACCATATCATGTTACTTTATGATTTGCATGTGATGTTTATCATGTTCTTACATCTTATTTGCTTAGACTGATGGTATCTTAAATAAGATGATCCCTCACTAAAATTTCAAGAAATGTATTCCCCCTAAGTGTGCACCGTTGCGAAGGATCGTTGTTTCGAAGCACCATGTGATGGTCGGGTATGACAGATTCTAACGTTCGCACACAACGGGTGTAAGCCAGATTTACACATGCGAAACATTTAGGTTGACTTGACGAGCCTAGCATGTACAGACATGGCCTCGAAACACAAGAGACCGAAAGGTCGAACATGAGTCGTATAGTAGATATGATCAACATCGAGATGTTCACCATTGATGACTAGTCCGTCTCACGTGATGATCGGACACGGCCTAGTCAATGTGGATCATGTATCCCTTAGATGACTAGAGGGATGTCTATCTGAGTGGGAGTTTATTAAATAATTTGATGAGATGAACTTAATTATCATGAACTTAGTCTAAAATTGTCTTTACAATCTATCTTGAAGATCCAATGGCCCATGCTAATGTTGCCCTCAACTTCAACGCGTTCCTAGAGAAAACCAAGCTGAAATACGATGGAAGCAGCTATACGGACTGGGTCCGTAACTTGAGGATCATCCTCATAGCTTCCAGGAAATTATATGTCCTTGATGCATCGCTAGGTGACGCACCCGTTTTCCTAGCAACTCAAGACGTTATGAACGTCTGGCAGTCGCGTAGTGATGATTACTCCCTGGTTCAGTGCGGCATGCTTTACAGCTTAGAACCAGGGATCCAAAAGCATTTTGAGCAACATGGAGCATATGAGATGTTCCAAGAGCTGAGAATGGTTTTTCAAGCTCATGCCCGGGTCGAGAGATATGAAGTCTCCGACAAGTTCTTCAGTTGTAAGATGAAGAAAAAATAGTTCTATGAATGAGCACATACTCAAAATGTTTGGGTTGCACAACCGCTTGTCTCAACTGGGAGTTAATCTTCCAGACGACTCGATTATTGACAGAATCCTCCAGTCGCTTCCACCTAGCTACAGGAGCTTTGTGATGAACTACAATATGCAAGGGATGGAGAAGTCCATTCCTGAGTTATATTCGATGTTGAATTCGGCGTGAGGTAGAGAATCAACGTGACAAGAAATAAAGTTCTTACGATCTGATCATGGAGGATAATATTTGAGTCACGAGTTTGGCACGCACTTAAGGAAATGTGGAATTGTTTCACAACTCATGCCGCCTGGCACACCTCAGCGTAATGGTGTATCCGAACGTCGTAATCGCACTCTATTGGATATGGTGTGATCTATGATGTCTCTTACTGATTTACCGCTATCATTTTGGGGATATGCATTAGAGACTGCCGCGTTCACTTTAAATAGGGCATCGTCTAAATCCATTGAGGAGGCACCGTATGAATTATGGTTTGGGAAGAACCTAAGATGTTGTTTCTAAAAGTTTGGGGATGCGATGCTTATGTCAAGAAACTTCAACCTGAAAAGCTCGAACCCAAATTGGAAAAGTGCGTCTTCATAGGATACCCTAAGAAAACTATTGGGAATACCTTCTACCTCAGATCCGAAGGCAAGATCTTTGTTGCCAAGAATGGATCCTTTCTAGAGAAAGAGTTTCTCTTGAAAGAAGTAAGTGGGAGGAAAGTAGAACTTGATGAGGTAATTGTACCCCCTCTCAAACCGGAAAGTAGTGCAGCGCAGGAGAATGTTTATGTGCTGCCTGCACCGACTAGAGAGGAAGTTAATGATGATGATCATGAAACTTCTGATCAAGTTACTACTGAACTTCGTAGGTCCACGAGGACACGTTCCGCACCAGAGTGGTACGGCAACCCTGTCTTGGAAATCATGTTGTTAGACAACGGCGAACCCTCGAACTATGAAGAAGCCATGGCGGGCCTAGATTCCAACAGATGGCTTAAAGCCATGAAATCCGAGATAGGATTCATGTATGAGAACAAAGTATGGACTTTGGTGGACTTGCCCGATGATCGGCAAGCCATAGAAAATAAATGGATCTTTAAGAAGAAGACTGACGCGGATGGTAATGTGACCGTCTATAAGGCTCGGCTTGTCGCTAAGGGTTATCGACGAGTTCAAGGAGTTGACTATGATGAGACCTTCTCACCCGTAGCGATGCTAAAGTCTGTCCAAATCATGTTAGCAGTTGCCGCATTTTATGATTATGAGATCTGGCAAATGGACGTCAAAATGGCATTCCTTAACGGTTTCCTTAAGGAAGAATTGTATATGATGCATCTGGAAGGTTTTGTCGATCCTAAGAATGCTGACAAGGTATGCAAGCTCTAGTGCTCCATCTATGGGCTGGTGCAAGCATCTTGGAGTTGGAACATTCTCTTTGATGAGGTGATCAAAGCGTTTGGGTTTATACAGACTTATGGAGAAGCCTGTATTTACAAGAAAGTGAGAGGGGCTATGTAGAATTTCTCATTTTATATGTGGATGACATATTGTTGATGGGAAATGATATAGGACTTTTGGAAAGCATAAAGGCCTACTTGAATAAGTGTTTTTCAATGAAGGACCTTGGAGAAACTTCTTACATATTAGGCATCAAGATCTATAGAGATAGATCGAGACGCCTCATTGGTCTTTCACAAAGAACATACCTTGACAAGATGTTGAAGAATTTCAATATGCATCAGTCCAAGAAGGGGTTCTTGCCTGCATTGCAAGGTGTGAGATTGAGCATAGCTCGATGCCCGACCTCGACAGAAGATAGAGAAAAGATGAGTGCCATCCCCTATGCCTCAACCATAGACTCTAGTATGTATGTCATGATGTGTACCAGACCTAATGTGAACCTTGCCACAAGTTTGGTAGGGAGGTACCAAACTGATCCCAGAATGGAACACTAGACAACGGTCAAGAATATCCTTAAGTACCTAAAAAGGACTAAGGATATGTTTCTCGTTTATGGAGGTGCCGAAGAGCTCGTCGTAAAGGGTTACGTTGATGCTAGCTTCGACACGGATCCGGATGACTCCAAGTCACAAACCGGATGCGTGTATATCTTGAATGGTGAGGCAGTCATCTGGTGCAGTTGCAAGCAAAGCGTCGTGGCGGTATCTACATGTGAAGCGGAGTACATAGCTGCTTCGGAAGCAGCACAAGAAGGAGTCTAGATGAAGGAGTTCATCACCGACCTAGGAGTGATTCCCAATGCGTCGGGCCCCATAACTCTCTTCTGTGACAACACTGGAGCTATTGCCATTGCCAAGGAGCCCAGGTTTCACAAGAAGACCAAGCACATCAAGCGCCGCTTCAACTCCATTCGTGGTTACATTCAGGATAGAGATATAGATATTTGTAAAGTGTATACGGATCCGAATGTCACAGATCCGTTGACTAAACCTCTTTCACGAGCGAAACATAATCAGCACCAGAAATCTATGGGTGTTAGATTCATCACAATATAACTAGATTATTGACTCTAGTGCAAGTGGGAGACTATTGGAAATATGCCCTGGAGGCAATAATAAAATGGTTATTATTATATTTCCTTGTTCATGATAATTGTCTATTGTTCATGCTATAATTGTATTAACCGGAAACCGTGATACATGTGTGAATACATAGACCACATCATGTACCTAGTGAGCCTCTAGTTGACTAGCTCGTTGATCAATAGATGGTCATGGTTTCCTGGCCTTGGACATTGGATGTCGTTGGTAACGGGGTCACATCATTAGGAAAATGATGTGATGGAAAAGACCCAATCCTAAGCATAGCACAAGATCGTGTAGTTCGTCTGCTAGAGCTTTTGTAACATCAAGTATCATTTCCTTAGACCATGAGATTGTGCAACTCCCGGATACTGTAGGAATGCTTTGGGTGTATCAAATGTCACAATGTAACTGGGTGACTATATAGGTGCACTACAGGTGTCTTCGAAAGTGTCTATTCGGTTGGCACGAATCGAGACTGGGATTTGTCACTCCGTGCGACGAAGAGGTATCTCTGGGGCCACTCGGTAATACATCATCATAATGAGCTCAATGTGACTAAGGAGTTAGTCACGGGATCATGTGTTACGGAACAAGTAAAGAGACTTGCTGGTAACGAGATTGAACAAGGTATAGGGATACCGATGATCGAATCTTAGGCAAGTAACATACCGATGGACAAAGAGAATTGTATACGGGATTAATTGAATCCCCGACATCGTGGTTCATCCGATGAGATCATCGTAGAACATGTGGGAGCCAATATGGGTATGTAGATCCCGCTATTGGTTATTGGCCGGAGAGGTGTCTCGATCATGACTGCATGGTTCCCGAACCTTTAGGGTCTACACACTTAAGGTTCGATGACGCTAGAGTAGTAATGGAAATTGTATGTGGTTACCGAAAGTTGTTCAGAGTCCCGGATGATATCCCGGACGTCACGAGGAGTTCCGGAATGGTCCGGAGGTGAAGATTTGTATATGGGAAGTCCAGTTTCAGTCACCGGAAAGGTTTCGGGGTTTATCAGTATTGTACCAGGACCACCGAAGGGGTTCCGAGGGTCCACCAGGAGGGTCCACCTGCCCCGGAGGACCTAATGGGCTGTAGTTGGGTGGGAACCAGCCCCTTAGTGGGTTGGTGCGCCCCCCCTCCCTAAGGGCCCAAGGCGCCTAGGGTTGGAAACCCTAGGGGGTGGGGGCGCCTCCCACCTAACTTGGGGGGCAAGTCCCCCCTTGCCCCCCTCTAGATGGATCTAGGGGGACGGCCCCCTCTTCCCTTCCCCCTATAAATAGTGGGGAGGTGGGAGGGCAGACGCACCCTTCCCCCTAACGCAACCCTCCCCCTCCTACACCTCTCCTCCTCCGTAGCGCTTAGCGAAGCTCTGCCGGAGAACCACGAGCTCCACCGCCACCACGACGTCGTGTTGTCGGAGCTCTCCCTCAACTTCTCCTCCCCTCTTGTTGGATCAAGAAGGAGGAGACGTCCCCGGGCTGTATGTGTGTTGAACGCAGAGGCACTGTCCGTTCAGCGCTTGTATCGGATCTTCCGCGATTTGAATCGCCGCGAGTATGACTCCATCAACTGATGGGGAACGTAGTAGTAAATCAAAAATTTTCCTACGTGTCACCAAGATCCATCTATGGAGAAACCAGCAACGAGCAAGGGGAGAGTGGATCTTCATACCTTTGAAGATCGCTAAGCGGAAGCGTTACAAGAACGCGGTTGATGGAGTCGTACTCGCAGCGATTCAGATCGCGGTGGATCCGATCAAGTGCCGAACGGACGGCACCTCCGCGTTCAACACACGTGCAGCCCGGTGACGTCTCCTACGCCTTGATCCAGCAAGGAGGGAGGAGAGGTTGAGGGAGAGCTCCGGCAGCACGATGGCGTGGTGGCGGTGGAGCTGCGTTGTACTCCGACAGAGCTTCGCTAAGCGCTACGGAGAACGAGGGGAGGAGGAGGTAGGGCTGCACCAGAGAGAGAGGGAGAACCGTGTCTTGTGCAGCCCCAAATACCTCCACTATATATAGGAGAGAGGGAGGAGGGGTGGCTGCGCCCTAGGGTTCCACCCTAGGGGTGGCGACAGCCACCAGATGCCATCTGGCCGGCGGCTAGGGCAAGGGAGAGGTGGGGCGCCCTAGGGTGGGCCTTAAGGCCCATCTAAGCCTAGGGTTTGCCCCCCTCCACCTTTGCCACGCCTTGGGCTGGGGTGGGAGGCGCACCAGCCCACCTAGGGGCTGGCTCCCTCCCACTCTTAGCCCACGGAACCTTCCGGGGCAGGTGGGCCCACTTGGTGGACCCCCGGAACCCTTCCGGTGGTCCCGGTACACTACCGGTGACACCCGGAACACTTCCGGTAACCAAATCCTCAGTTCCTATATATCAATCTTCGTCTCCGGACCATTCCGGGACTCCTCGTGACGTCCGGGATCTCATCCGGGACTCCGAACAACCTTCGGTAACCACGTACACTATTTCCCTATAACCCTAGCGTCATCGAACCTTAAGTGTGTAGACCCTACGGGTTCGGGAGACACGTAGACATGACCGAGACACCTCTCCGGCCAATAACCAACAGCGGGATCTGGATACCCATGTTGGCTCCCACGTACTCCACGATGATCTCATCGGATGAACCACGATGTCAGGGATTCAATCAATCCCGTATACAATTCCCTTTGTCTATCGGTATGGTACTTGCCCGAGATTCGATCGTCGGTATCCCCATACCTTGTTCAATCTCGTTACCGGCAAGTCTCTTTACTCGTTCCGTAATACATCATCCCGTGACTAACTCCTTAGTCACATTGAGCTCATAATGATGATGTCTTACCGAGTGGGCCCAGAGATACCTCTCCGTCACACGGAGTGACAAATCCCAGTCTCGATTCGTGTCAACCCAACAGACACTTTCGGAGATACCCGTAGCGTACCTTTATAGCCACCCAGTTACGTTGTGACGTTTGGCACACCCAAAGTATTCCTACGGTATCCGGGAGTTACACAATCTCATGGTCTAAGGAAATGACACTTGACATTGAAAAGCTTTAGCAAACGAACTACACGATCTTGTGCTATGCTTAGGATTGGGTCTTGTCCATCACATCATTCTCCTAATGATGTGATCCCGTTATCAACGACATCCAATGTACATGGTCATGAAACCGTGACCATCTATTGATCAACGAGCTAGCCAACTAGAGGCTCACTAGGGACACGTTGTGGCCTATGTATTCACACATGTATTACGGTTTCTGGTTAACACAATTGTAGCATGAATAATAGACAATTATCATGAACTAGGAAATACAATAATAACCATTTTATTATTGCCTCTAGGGCATATTTCCAACAGTCTCCCACTTGCACTAGAGTCAATAATCTAGTTACATTGTGATGAATCGAACACCCATAGCGTTCTGGTGTTGATCATGTTTTGCTCGTGAGAGAGGTTTAGTCAACGGATCTGCGACATTCAGATCCGTATGCACTTTACAAATATCTATGTCTCCCTCCTAAATGTAATCACGGATGGAGTTGAAGCGGCGCTTGATGTGTCTTGTCTTCTTGTGAAACCTGGGCTCCTTCGCAAGGGCAATAGCTCCAGTGTTGTCACAGAGTAGAGTCATCGGGCCCGACGCATTTGGAATCACTCCTAGGTCGGTGATGAACTCCTTCATCCAGACTCCCTCCTTTGCTGCTTTCGAAGCAGCTATGTACTCCGCTTCACATGTAGATGCCGCCACGACGCTTTGCTTGCTGCTACTCCAGCTGACTGCCCCTCCATTCAAAATATACACGTATCCGGTTTGCGACTTAGAGTCGTCCGGATCTGTGTCGAAGCTAGCGTCGACGTAACCCTTTACGACGAGCTCTTCGGCACCTCCATATATGAGAAACATGTCCTTTGTCCTTTTCAGGTACTTCAGGATATTTTTGACCGCTGTCCAGTGTTCCGCTCCGGGATCACTTTGGTACCTCCCTACCAAACTTATGGCAAGGTTCACATCAGGTCTGGTACACAGCATGGCATACATGATAGAGCCTATGGCTGAAGCATAGGGGATGACACTCATCTCTTCTCTATCCTTTGCCGTGGTCGGGCATTGAGTCGTACTCAATCTCACACCTTGCAACACAGGCAAGAACCCCTTCTTGGACTGATCCATATTGAACTTCTTCAATATCTTTTCAAGGTATGTGCTTTGTGAAAGACCAATGAGGCGTTTCGATCTATCTCTATAGATCTTAATACCTAATATGTAAGCAGCTTCTCCAAGGTCCTTCATTGAAAAACACTTATTCAAGTAGGCCTTTATACTTTCCAAGAGTTCTATATTATTTCCCATTATCAGCATGTCATCCACATACAGTATAAGGAACGCTATAGAGCTCCCACTCACTTTCTTGTAAATACAGGGTTCTCCATAAACCTGTACAAACCCAAACACTTTAATCACCTCATTAAAGCGAATGTTCCAACTTCGAGATGCTTGCACCAGCCCATAGATGGAGCGCTGGAGCTTGCATACCTTGTTAGCATCTTTAGGATCGACAAAACCTTCCGGCTGCATCATATACAGTTCTTCCTTGAGGAAGCCATTAAGGAATGCCGTTTTGACGTCCATTTGCCAGATCTCATAATCATAAAATGCGGCAACTGCTAACATGATTCGGACAGACTTTAGCATCGCTACGGGTGAGAAAGTCTCATCGTAGTCAACTCCTTGAACTTGTCGATAACCCTTAGCGACAAGCCGAGCTTTATAGGCGGTGACATTACCGTCTACGTCAGTCTTCTTCTTAAAGATCCATTTGTTTTCAATGGCTCGCTTATCATTAGGCAAGTCCACCAAAGTCCATACTTTGTTCTCATACATGGATCCTATCTCGGATTTCATGGCATCAAGCCATTTGTTGGAATCCGGGCCCGCCATCGCTTCTTCATAGTTCGAAGGTTCACCGTTGTCCAACAACATGATCTCTAGGACAGGATTGCCGTACCACTCTGGTGCGGAACGTGTCCTAGTGGACCTTCGAATAGCAACTTGATCTGAAGTTTCATGATCATCATCATTAACTTCCTCTCTAGCCGGTGTAGGCTCCACAGAAACAACTTCCTGTGCTGCGCTACTCTCCGGTTCGAGTGGAGGTACAATTACCTCATCAAGCTCTATTTTCCTCCCACTTACTTCTTTCGAGAGAAACTCTTTCTCGAGAAAGGATCCATTCTTGGCAACAAAGACTTTGCCTTCGGATCGTAGGTAGAAGGTATACCCAATAGTCTCCTTGGGATATCCTATGAAGACGCACTTTTCCGCTTTGGGTTCGAGCTTCTCAGGTTGAAGTTTCTTCACATAAGCATCGCATCCCCAAACTTTTAGAAACGACAGCTTAGGTTTCTTTCCAAACCATAATTCATACGGTGTCGTCTCTACGGATTTAGACGGTGCCCTATTTAAAGTGAATGCGGCAGTCTCTAATGCATATCCCCAAAATGATAGCGGTAAGTCGGTAAGAGACATCATAGATCGCACCATATCCAATAGAGTGCGATTACGACGTTCAGACACACCATTTCGTTGAGGTGTGCCTGGCGGCGTGAGCTGTGAAACAATTCCACATTTCCTAAGGTGCGTGTCAAACTCGTGACTTAAATATTCTCCGCCACGATCAGATCGTAGGCATTTTATTTTCCTATCACGTTGATTCTCGACCTCACTCTGAAATTCCTTGAACCTTTCAAAGGTTTCAGACTTGTGTTTCATTAAGTAGACATACCCATATCTGCTCAAGTCATCAGTGAGGGTGAGAACATAACGGTAGCCACCGCGAGCCTCGACACTCATTGGACCGCATACATCGGTATGTATTATCTCCAACAAGTCAGTTGCTCGCTCCATTGTTCCGGAGAATGGAGTCTTGGTCATCTTGCCCAAGAGGCATGGTTCGCATGTGTCAAATGATTCGAAATCAAGTGACTCCAAAAGTCCATCAGCATGGAGCTTCTTCATGCGTTTGACACCAATATGGCCAAGACGGCAATGCCACATGTAAGTGGGACTATCATTATCAACTTTACACTTTTTGGTACTCACACTATGGATATGTGTAACATCACGTCCGAGATTCATCAAAAATAAACCATTGACCAGCGGGGCATGAGCATAAAACATTTCTCTCATATAAACAGAACAACCATTATTCTCGGATTTAAATGAGTAGCCATCTCGCATCAAGCGAGATCCAGATACAATGTTCATGCTCAAAGCTGGTACTAAATAACAATTATTAAGGTTTAAAACTAATCCCGAAGGTAGATGTAGAGGTAGCGTGCCGACGGCGATCACATCGACCTTGGAACCATTCCCGACGCGCATCGTCACCTCATCCTTGGCCAGCCTCCGCTTATTCCGCAGCTCCTGCTTGGAGTTACAAATGTGAGCAACTGCACCGGTATCAAATACCCAGGAGCTACTACGATCGCTGGTTAGGTACACATCAATAACAAGTATATCACATATACCTTTAACGTTACCATCCTTCTTATCCGCTAAATACTTGGGGCAGTTCCGCTTCCAGTGACCGGTACCCTTGCAATAAAAGCACTCAGTCTCAGGCTTGGGTCCATTCTTGTTCTTCTTCTTCCCGGCAACTTGCTTACCGGGCGCGGCAACAGCTTTGCCGTCTTTCTTGAAGTTCTTCTTACCCTTGCCTTTCTTGAAACTAGTGGTCTTATTTACCATCAACACTTGATGCTCCTTTCTGATCTCGACCTCTGCTGATTTCAGCATCGAGTACAACTCAGGAATGGTCTTCTCCATCCCCTGCATGTTGTAGTTCATCACAAAGCTTTTGTAGCTAGGTGGAAGCGACTGGAGGATTCTGTCAATGACTGAGTCATCCGGGAGATTAACTCCCAGCTGAGTCAAGCGGTTGTGAAGCCCAGACATCTTGAGGATGTGCTCACTAACAGAACTGTTCTCCTCCATCTTACAGCTGAAGAACTTGTCAGAGATGTCATATCTCTCGACTCGGGCATGAGCTTGGAAAACTAGTTTCAGCTCTTGGAACATCTCATATGCTCCGTGTTGCTCAAAACGCTTTTGGAGCCCCGATTCTAAACTGTAAAGCATGCCGCACTGAACAAGGGAGTAATCATCGCAGCGTGACTGCCAAGCGTTCGTAACATCTTGGTCCGCTGGGAGAATGGGTGGGTCACCTAGCGGTGCATCAAGGACATACAATCTCTTGGAAGCTATGAGGATGATCCTCAAGCCACGGACCCAGTCCGTATAGTTGCTTCCATCATCTTTCAGCTTGGTTTTCTCTAGGAACGCGTTGAAATTGAGGTTGACATTTGCGTTGGCCATTGGATCTACAATATAGATATTAAAGGCAATTTTAGACTAAGTTCATGATAATCGAGTTCACATAATCAAATTATTCAATGAACTCCCACTCAGATAGACATCTCTCTAGTCATCTAAGTGACACATGATCCATGTCAACTAGCCCGTGTCCGATCATCACGTGAGACGGACTAGTCATCCATGGTGAACATCTCCATGTTGATCGTATCTTCTATACGACTCATGTTCGACCTTTCGGTCTTCCGTGTTCCGAGGCCATGTCTGTACATGCTAGGCTCGTCAAGTCAACCTAAGTGTTTCGCGTGTGTAAATCTGGCTTACACCCGTTGTATGCGAACGTTAGAACCTATCACACCCGATCATCACGTGGTGCTTCGGAACAACGATCCTTAGCAACGGTGCACAGTTAGGGTGAACACTTCTCTTGAAATTTTATTGAGAGATCATCTTATTTACTACCGTCGTTCTAAGCAAATAAGATGTAAACATGATAAACATCACATGCAATCAATATAGTGACATGATATGGCCAATATCATCTTGCTCCTATGATCTCCATCTTCGGGGCACGATGATCATCATTGTCACCGGCACGACACCATGATCTCCATCATCATGATCTCCATCATTGTGTCTTCATGAAGTTGTCTCGCCAACTATTACTTCTACTACTATGGCTAACGCTTAGCAATAAAGTAAAGTAATTACATGGCGTTTATGATTGACACGCAGGTCATACAATAATGTAAGACAACTCCTATGGCTCCTGCCGGTTGTCATAGTCATCGACATGCAAGTCGTGAACCCTATTACAAGAACATGATCAATCTCATACATCACAATGCATCACATCACATCCTTCTGGCCATATCACATCACAAGGCATATGCTGCAAAAACAAGTTAGACGTCCTCTAATTTGTAGTTGCAAGTTTTTTACGTGGTTGCTATAGGTTTCTAGCAAGAACGTTTCTTACCTACGCCAAAACCACAACGTGATATGCCAATTGCTATTTACCCTTCATAAGGACCCTTTTCATCGAATCCAATCCGACTAAGGTGGGAGAGACAGACACCCGCTAGCCACCTTATGCAACTGGTGCATGTCAGGCGGTGGAACCGGTCTCACGTAAGCGTACGTGTAAGGTTGGTCCGGGCCGCTTCATCCCACAATACCGTCGAATCAAGATAAGACTAGTAACGGCAAGCATATTAACAAAATCGACGCCCACAACTGCTTTGTGTTCTACTCGTGCATAGATTCTACGCATAAACCTGGCTCTGATACCACTGATGGGGAACGTAGTAGTAAATCAAAAAATTTCCTACGTGTCACCAAGATCCATCTATGGAGAAACCAGCAACGAGCAAGGGGAGAGTGGATCTTCATACCTTTGAAGATCGCTAAGCGGAAGCGTTACAAGAACGCGGTTGATGGAGTCGTACTCGCAGCGATTCAGATCGCGGTGGATCCGATCAAGTGCCGAACGGACGGCACCTCCGCGTTCAACACACGTGCAGCCCGGTGACGTCTCCTACGCCTTGATCCAGCAAGGAGGGAGGAGAGGTTGAGGGAGAGCTCCGGCAGCACGACGGCGTGGTGGCGGTGGAGCTGCGTGGTACTCCGACAGAGCTTCGCTAAGCGCTACGGAGAACGAGGGGAGGAGGAGGTAGGGCTGCACCAGAGAGAGAGGGAGAACCGTGTCTTGTGCAGCCCCAAATACCTCCACTATATATAGGAGAGAGGGAGGAGGGGTGTCTGCGCCCTAGGGTTCCACCCTAGGGGTGGCGACAGCCACCAGATGCCATCTGGCCGGCGGCTAGGGCAAGGGAGAGGTGGGGCGCCCTAGGGTGGGCCTTAAGGCCCATCTAAGCCTAGGGTTTGCCCCCCTCCACCTTTGCCACGCCTTGGGCTGGGGTGGGAGGCGCACCAGCCCACCTAGGGGCTGGCTCCCTCCCACTCTTAGCCCACGGAACCTTCCGGGGCAGGTGGGCCCACTTGGTGGACCCCCGGAACCCTTCCGGTGGTCCCGGTACACTACCGGTGACACCCGGAACACTTCCGGTAACCAAATCCTCACTTCCTATATATCAATCTTCGTCTCCGGACCATTCCGGGACTCCTCATGACGTCCGGGATCTCATCCGGGACTCCGAACAACCTTCGGTAACCACGTACACTATTTCCCTATAACCCTAGCGTCATCGAACCTTAAGTGTGTAGACCCTACGGGTTCGGGAGACACGTAGACATGACCGAGACACCTCTCCGGCCAATAACCAACAGCGGGATCTGGATACCCATGTTGGCTCCCACGTACTCCACGATGATCTCATCGGATGAGACTGTTGGAAATATGCCCTAGAGGCAATAATAAAATGGTTATTATTGTATTTCCTAGTTCATGATAATTGTCTATTATTCATGCTACAATTGTGTTAACCAGAAACCGTAATACATGTGTGAATACATAGGCCATCACATGTCCCTAGTGAGCGTCTAGTTGGCTAGCTCGTTGATCAATAGATGGTCACGGTTTCATGACCATGGACATTGGATGTCGTTGATAACGGGATCACATCATTAGGAGAATGATGTGATGGACAAGACCCAATCCTAAGCATAGCACAAGATCGTGTAGTTCGTATGCTAAAGCTTTTCAATGTCAAGTATCATTTCCTTAGACCATGAGATTGTGTAACTCCCGGATACCGTAGGAATGCTTTGGGTGTGCCAAACGTCACAACGTAACTGGGTGGCTATAAAGGTACGCTACGGGTATCTCCGAAAGTGTCTGTTGGGTTGACACGAATCAAGACTGGGATTTGTCACTCCGTGTGACGGAGAGGTATCTCTGGGCCCACTCGGTAAGACATCATCATAATGAGCTCAATGTGACTAAGGAGTTAGCCACGGGATGATGTGTTACGGAACGAGTAAAGAGACTTGCCGGTAACGAGATTGAACAAGGTATGGCGATACCGACGATCGAATCTCGGGCAAGTACCATACCGATAGACAAAGGGAATTGTATACGGGATTGATTGAATCCCTGACATCGTGGTTCATCCGATGAGATCATCGTGGAGTACGTGGGAGCCAACATGGGTATCCAGATCCCGCTGTTGGTTATTGGCCGGAGAGGTGTCTCGGTCATGTCTACGTGTCTCCCGAACCCGTAGGGTCTACACACTTAAGGTTCGATGACGCTAGGGTTATAGGGAAAAGGTATACGTGATTACCGAAGGTTGTTCGGAGTCCCGGATGAGATCCCGGACGTCACGAGGAGCTCCGGAATGGTCCGGAGGTAAAGATTGATATATAGGAAGTCCAGTTTTGGTCACCGGAAAGTTTTCGGGCTCATCGGTAGTGTACCGGGAGTGCCGGGAGGGTGCCGGAGGACCCCCGGGAGGGGTGTGACGACCAAAGGACCACATGGGCTGTTAGATAAAGTGTGCCAGCCCTTATTGGGCTGGGCAAGACTTTTGCTAAAGGCCCATGCGGCTGGAGATAAGGAGATAAGGCAAAAAGGATTTAAAAGGAGGAGATCCACCTCCCTTGTGGGAGGTGGACTCTCCCTTTAATTCGGCCGGCCATCTCCTCTTTGGAGTAGAGGCCAAGCCAGCCCTCCACGTCCCTCCTCCTATATATACTTGAGGTTTTGGATGTTTTGAGACAGGATTTGATCTCTCTCTCTCACGGCGAAGCCCTACCTCTCTTCTTCCTCCTCCGCAGCGCTTAGGCGAAGCCCTGTCAGAATACCTTGCTACTCCACCACCACCACGCCGTCGTGCTGCTGTTGGAGCCCTTCCCCAACCTCTCCTTCCTCCTTGCTGGATCAAGGTGTTGGAGACGTCACCGGGCTGCACGTGTGTTGAACGCGGAGGTGCCGTCCGTTCGGCACTTGATCGGATCTATCGCGATCTGAATCGCTGCGAGTACGACTCCATCAACCGCGTTCTTGTAACGCTTCCGCTTAGCGATCTTCAAAGGTATGAAGATGCAATCTCTCCCCTCTCGTTGCTGGTTTCTCCATAGATAGATCTTGGTGAACGTAGGAAAATTTTGATTTACTACTACGTCTCCCAACAGTGGTATCAGAGCTAGGTCTATGCGTAGAATCTATGCACGAGTAGAACACAAAGCAGTTGTGGGCGTCGAGTTTGTTAATTTGCTTGCCACTACTAGTCTTATCTTGATTCGGCGGTATTGTGGGATGAAGCGGCCCGGACCAACTTTACACGTACGCTTACGTGAGACCGGTTCCACCGCCTGACATGCACTAGATGCATAAGGTGGCTAGCGGGTGTCTGTCTCTCCTACCTTAGTCGGATCGGATTCGATGAAAAGGGTCCTTATGAAGGGTAAATAGCAATTGGCAAATCACGTTGTGGTGTTGACGTAGGTAAGAAACGTTCTTGCTAGTAACCTATAGCAGCCACGTAAAAACTTGCAACTACAAATTAGAGGACGTCTAACTTGTTTTTGCAGCATGTGCCTTGTGATGTGATATGGCCAAAGGATGTGATGTGATGCATTGTGATGTATGAATTGATCATGTTCTTGTAATAGGATTCACGACTTGCATGTCGATGATTATGACAACCGGCAGGAGCCATAGGAGTTGTCTTATTTATTGTATGACCTGCGTGTCAATCATAAACGCCATGTAATTACTTTACTTTATTGCTAAGCGTTAGCCATAGTAGTAGAAGTAATAGTTGGCGAGACAACTTCATGAAGACACAATGATGGAGATCATGATGATGGAGATCATGGTGTCGTGCCGGTGACAGTGATGATCATGGTGCCCCGAAGATGGAGATCATAGGAGCAAAATGATATTGGCCATATCATGTCACTATATTGATTGCATGTGATGTTTATCATGTTTACATCTTATTTGCTTAGAACGACGGTAGTAAATAAGATGATCTCTCAATAAAATTTCAAGAGAAGTGTTCACCCTAACTGTGCACCGTTGCTAAGGATCGTTGTTCCGAAGCACCACGTGATGATCGGGTGTGATAGGTTCTAACGTTCGCATACAACGGGTGTAAGCCAGATTTACACACGCGAAACACTTAGGTTGACTTGACGAGCCTAGCATGTACAGACATGGCCTCGGAACACGGAAGACCGAAAGGTCGAACATGAGTCGTATAGAAGATACGATCAACATGAAGATGTTCACCATGGATGACTAGTCCGTCTCACGTGATGATCGGACACGGGCTAGTTGACATGGATCATGTATCACTTGGAAGACTAGAGAGATGTCTGTCTAAGTGGGAGTTCATTAATTTGATTAAATGAACTTAATTATCATGAACTTAGTCTAAAATTGTCTTTACAATCTATGATGTAGATCCAATGGCCAACGCGAATGTCACCCTCAATTTCAACGCGTTCCTAGAGAAAACCAAGCTGAAAGATGATGGAAGCAACTATGCGGACTGCGTCCGTAGCTTGAGGATCATCCTCATAGCTTCCAAGAGATTGTATGTCCTAGATGCACCGCTAGGTGACGCACCCGTTCTCCCAGCGGAACAAGATGTTATGAACACTTGGCAATCACGCTGCGATGATTACTCCCTTGTTCAATGCGG
This sequence comes from Hordeum marinum, assembly GCA_022496015.1. Classification (NCBI taxonomy): domain Eukaryota; kingdom Viridiplantae; phylum Streptophyta; class Magnoliopsida; order Poales; family Poaceae; genus Hordeum; species Hordeum marinum. Next base: position 426,633,132 of record CM039675.1, read on the forward strand.
CATTCTTTACAGTCTAGAACCGGGGCTCCAAAAGCGTTTTGAGCAACACGGAGCATATGAGATGTTCCAGGAGCTGAAACTGGTTTTTCAAGCTCATGCCCGGGTCAAGAGATATGATGTCTCCGACAAGTTCTTCAGCTGTAAGATGGAGGAGCATAGTTCTGTCAGTGAGCACATCCTCAAGATGTCTGGGCTACACAGCCGCTTGACTCAGCTGGGGGTTAATATCCCGGATGACTCGGTCATTGACAGAATCCTCCAGTCGCTTCCACCTAGCTTCAAGAGCTTTGTGATGAACTACAACATGCAAGGTATGGAGAAGTCCATTCCTGAGTTGTACTCGATGCTGAAATCAGCGGAGGTCGAGATCAAAAAGGAGCATCAAGTGTTGATGGTGAATAAGACCACTAGTTTCAAGAAAGGCAAGGGTAAGAAGAACTTCAAGAAGGACGGCAAAGCTGTTGCCGCGCCCGGTAAGCAAGTTGCCGGGAAGAAGAAGAAAAATGGACCCAAGCCTGAGACTGAGTGCTTTTATTGCAAGGGTACCGGTCACTGGAAGCGGAACTGCCCCAAGTATTTAGCGGATAAGAAGGACGGCAACATTAAAGGTATATGTGATATACTTGTTATTGATGTGTACTTGACCAGCGCTCGTAGTAGCTCCTGGGTATTTGATACCGGTGCAGTTGCTCACATTTGTAACTCCAAGCAGGAGCTGCGGAATAAGCGGAGGCTGGCCAAGGATGAGGTGACGATGCGTGTCGGGAATGGTTCCAAGGTCGATGTGATCGCCGTCGGCACGTTACCTCTACATCTACCTTCGGGATTAGTTTTAAACCTTAATAATTGTTATTTAGTACCAGCTTTGAGCATGAACATTGTATCTGGATCTCGCTTGAAGCGAGATGGCTACTCATTTAAATCCGAGAATAATGGTTGTTCTATTTATATGAGAGAAATGTTTTATGCTCATGCCCCGCTGGTCAATGGTTTATTTTTGATGAATCTCGAACGTGATGTTACACATGTCCATAGTGTGAGTACCAAAAAGTGTAAAGTTGATAACGATAGTCCCACTTACATGTGGCACTGCCGTCTTGGCCATATTGGTGTCAAACGCATGAAGAAGCTCCATGCTGATGGAATTTTGGAGTCACTTGATTTCGAATCATTTGACACATGCGAACCATGCCTCATGGGCAAGATGACCAAGACTCCGTTCTCCGGAACAATGGAGCGAGCAACTGACTTGTTGGAAATAATACATACCGATGTATGCGGTCCAATGAGCGTCGAGGCTCGCGGTGGCTACCGTTATGTTCTCACCCTCACTGATGACTTGAGTAGATATGGTTATGTCTACTTAATGAAACACAAGTCTGAAACTTTTGAAAGGTTCAAGGAATTTCAGAGTGAGGTCGAGAATCAACGTGACAGGAAAATAAAATGCCTACGATCTGATCGTGGCGGAGAATATTTAAGTCACGAGTTTGGCACGCACCTTAGGAAATGTGGAATTGTTTCGCAACTCACGCCGCCCGGCACACCCCAGCGAAATGGTGTGTCTGAACGTCGTAATCGCACTCTATTGGATATGGTGCGATCTATGATGTCTCTTACCGACTTACCGCTATCATTTTGGGGATATGCATTAGAGACTGCCGCATTCACTTTAAATAGGGCACCGTCTAAATCCGTTGAGACGACACCGTATGAATTGTGGTTTGGAAAGAAACCTAAGCTGTCGTTTCTAAAAGTTTGGGGATGCGATGCTTATGTGAAGAAACTTCAACCTGAGAAGCTCGAACCCAAAGCGGAAAAGTGCGTCTTCATAGGATATCCCAAGGAGACTATTGGGTATACCTTCTACCTACGATCCGAAGGCAAAGTCTTTGTTGCCAAGAATGGATCCTTTCTCGAGAAAGAGTTTCTCTCGAAAGAAGTAAGTGGGAGGAAAATAGAACTTGATGAGGAAATTGTACCTCCACTCGAACCGGAGAGTAGCGCAGCACAGGAAGTTGTTTCTGTGGAGCCTACACCGGCTAGAGAGGAAGTTAATGATGATGATCATGAAACTTCAGATCAAGTTGCTATTCGAAGGTCCACCAGGACACGTTCCGCACCAGAATGGTACGGCAATCCTGTCCTAGAGATCATGTTGTTGGACAACGGTGAACCTTCGAACTATGAAGAAGCGATGGCGGGCCCGGATTCCAACAAATGGCTTGAGGCCATGAAATCCGAGATAGGATCCATGTATGAGAACAAAGTATGGACTTTGGTGGACTTGCCTAATGATAAGCGAGCCATTGAAAACAAATGGATCTTTAAGAAGAAGACTGACGCGGACGGTAATGTCACCGCCTATAAAGCTCGGCTTGTCGCTAAGGGTTATCGACAAGTTCAAGGAGTTGACTACGATGAGACTTTCTCACCCGTAGCGATGCTAAAGTCAGTCTGAATCATGTTAGCAGTTGCCGCATTTTATGATTATGAGATCTGGCAAATGGACGTCAAAACGGCATTCCTTAATGGCTTCCTCAAGGAAGAACTGTATATGATGCAGCCGGAAGGTTTTGTCGATCCTAAAGATGCTAACAAGGTATGCAAGCTCCAGCGCTCCATCTATGGGCTGGTGCAAGCATCTCGGAGTTGGAACATTCGCTTTAATGAGGTGATTAAAGCGTTTGGGTTTGTACAGGTTTATGGAGAACCTTGTATTTACAAGAAAGTGAGTGGGAGCTCTATAGCATTTCTTATACTGTATGTGGATGACATGCTGGTAATGGGAAATAATATAGAACTCTTGGAAAGTATCAAGGCCTACTTGAATAAGTGTTTTTCAATGAAGGACCTTGGAGAAGCTGCTTACATATTAGGTATTAAGATCTATAGAGATAGATCGAAACGCCTCATTGGTCTTTCACAAAGCACATACCTTGAAAAGATATTGAAGAAGTTCAATATGCATCAGTCCAAGAAGGGGTTCTTGCCTGTGTTGCAAGGTGTGAGATTGAGTACGACTCAATGCCCGACCACGGCAAAGGATAGAGAAGAGATGAGTGTCATCCCCTATGCTTCAGCCATAGGCTCTATCATGTATGCCATGCTGTGTACCAGACCTGATGTGAACCTTGCCATAAGTTTGGTAGGGAGGTACCAAAGTGATCCCGGAGCGGAACACTGGACAGCGGTCAAGAATATCCTGAAGTACCTGAAAAGGACAAAGGACATGTTTCTCATATATGGAGGTGCCGAAGAGCTCGTCGTAAAGGGTTACGTCGACGCTAGCTTCGACACAGATCCGGACGACTCTAAGTCGCAAACCGGATACGTGTATATTTTGAATGGAGGGGCAGTCAGCTGGAGTAGCAGCAAGCAAAGCGTCGTGGCGGCATCTACATGTGAAGCGGAGTACATAGCTGCTTCGGAAGCAGCAAAGGAGGGAGTCTGGATGAAGGAGTTCATCACCGACCTAGGAGTGATTCCAAATGCGTCGGGCCCGATGACTCTACTCTGTGACAACACTGGAGCTATTGCCCTTGCGAAGGAGCCCAGGTTTCACAAGAAGACAAGACACATCAAGCGCCGCTTCAACTCCATCCGTGATTACATTCAGGAGGGAGACATAGATATTTGTAAAGTGCATACGGATCTGAATGTCGCAGATCCGTTGACTAAACCTCTCTCACGAGCAAAACATGATCAACACCAGAACGCTATGGGTGTTCGATTCATCACAATGTAACTAGATTATTGACTCTAGTGCAAGTGGGAGACTGTTGGAAATATGCCCTAGAGGCAATAATAAAATGGTTATTATTGTATTTCCTAGTTCATGATAATTGTCTATTATTCATGCTACAATTGTGTTAACCAGAAACCGTAATACATGTGTGAATACATAGGCCATCACATGTCCCTAGTGAGCCTCTAGTTGGCTAGCTCGTTGATCAATAGATGGTCACGGTTTCATGACCATGGACATTGGATGTCGTTGATAACGGGATCACATCATTAGGAGAATGATGTGATGGACAAGACCCAATCCTAAGCATAGCACAAGATCGTGTAGTTCGTATGCTAAAGCTTTTCAATGTCAAGTATCATTTCCTTAGACCATGAGATTGTGTAACTCCCGGATACCGTAGGAATGCTTTGGGTGTGCCAAACGTCACAACGTAACTCGGTGGCTATAAAGGTACGCTACGGGTATCTCCGAAAGTGTCTGTTGGGTTGACACGAATCAAGACTGGGATTTGTCACTCCGTGTGACGGAGAGGTATCTCTGGGCCCACTCGGTAAGACATCATCATAATGAGCTCAATGTGACTAAGGAGTTAGCCACAGGATGATGTGTTACGGAACGAGTAAAGAGACTTGCCGGTAACGAGATTGAACAAGGTATGGCGATACCGACGATCGAATCTCGGGCAAGTACCATACCGATAGACAAAGGGAATTGTATACGGGATTGATTGAATCCCTGACATCGTGGTTCATCCGATGAGATCATCGTGGAGTACGTGGGAGCCAACATGGGTATCCAGATCCCACTGTTGGTTATTGGCCGGAGAGGTGTCTCGGTCATGTCTACGTGTCTCCCGAACCCGTAGGGTCTACACACTTAAGGTTCGATGACGCTAGGGTTATAGGGAAAAGGTATACGTGATTACCGAAGGTTGTTCGGAGTCCCGGATGAGATCCCGGACGTCACGAGGAGCTCCGGAATGGTCCGGAGGTAAAGATTGATATATAGGAAGTCCAGTTTTGGTCACCGGAAAGTTTTCGGGCTCATCGGTAGTGTACCGGGAGTGCCGGGAGGGTGCCGGAGGACCCCCGGGAGGGGTGTGACGACCAAAGGACCACATGGGCTGTTAGATAAAGTGTGCCAGCCCTTATTGGGCTGGGCAAGACTTTTGCTAAAGGCCCATGCGGCTGGAGATAAGGAGATAAGGCAAAAAGGATTTAAAAGGAGGAGATCCACCTCCCTTGTGGGAGGTGGACTCTCCCTTTAATTCGGCCGACCATCTCCTCTTTGGAGTAGAGGCCAAGCCAGCCCTCCACGTCCCTCCTCCTATATATACTTGAGGTTTTGGATGTTTTGAGACAGGATTTGATCTCTCTCTCTCACGGCGAAGCCCTACCTCTCTTCTTCCTCCTCCGCAGCGCTTAGGCGAAGCCCTGTCAGAATACCTTGCTACTCCACCACCACCACGCCGTCGTGCTGCTGTTGGAGCCCTTCCCCAACCTCTCCTTCCTCCTTGCTGGATCAAGGTGTTGGAGACGTCACCGGGCTGCACGTGTGTTGAACGCGGAGGTGTCGTCCGTTCGGCACTTGATCGGATCTATCGCGATCTGAATCGCTGCGAGTACGACTCCATCAACCGCGTTCTTGTAACGCTTCCGCTTAGCGATCTTCAAAGGTATGAAGATGCAATCTCTCCCCTCTCGTTGCTGGTTTCTCCATAGATAGATCTTGGTGAACGTAGGAAAATTTTGATTTACTACTACGTCTCCCAACAGAACCACGATGTCAGGGATTCAATCAATCCCGTATACAATTCCCTTTGTCTATCGGTATGGTACTTGCCCGAGATTCGATCGTCGGTATCCCCATACCTTGTTCAATCTCGTTACCGGCAAGTCTCTTTACTCGTTCCGTAATACATCATCCCGTGACTAACTCCTTAGTCACATTGAGCTCATAATGATGATGTCTTACCGAGTGGGCCCAGAGATACCTCTCCGTCACACGGAGTGACAAATCCCAGTCTCGATTCGTGTCAACCCAACACACACTTTCGGAGATACCCGTAGCGTACCTTTATAGCCACCCAGTTACGTTGTGACGTTTGGCACACCCAAAGTATTCCTACGGTATCCGGGAGTTACACAATCTCATGGTCTAAGGAAATGACACTTGACATTGAAAAGCTTTAGCAAACGAACTACACGATCTTGTGCTATGCTTAGGATTGGGTCTTGTCCATCACATCATTCTCCTAATGATGTGATCCCATTATCAACGACATCCAATGTCCATGGTCATGAAACCGAGACCATCTATTGATCAACGAGCTAGCCAACTAGAGGCTCACTAGGGACACGTTGTGGTCTATGTATTCACACATGTATTATGGTTTCCGGTTAACACAATTATAGCATGAACAATAGACAATTATCATGAACTAGCAAATACAATAATAACCATTTTATTATTGCCTCTAGGGCATATTTCCAACATCAACCGCGTTCTTTGTAACGCTTCCGCTTAGCGATCTTCAGGGGTATGAAGATGCACTCCCTCTCTCTCGTTGCTAGCATCTCCTGGATTGATCTTGATGACACGTAGGATTTTTTTTGAATTATTACTACGTTCCCCAACAAGAGCGCAACAGGCGCATTTTTGACAAGAAGGAGCTCCCCGTCCACTCGGTTATGGTGCTAGTCCGGGATGAAGCAGCCATTTGGAAACTGACTGGATGACCCATTCCTTTCGACCGGGGTTAACTTAGTGTGTGCCTTTTTGTGAGGCTCGTGGCAAAACCGGACCTCAGGCGTTTTAGGGCCTTTTTCTAGTTTCTCTGCCTTGTTTTTGACAGGTTTTTTTGTCTTCTACTTTGTATCGGTTCGGTGGTTCTCCTTCTGAAATGGAATCTTAACAGCTCTCCTGCTAATCTTCAAAAAAAAACGATGCGAAGGAAAATAAGGAAACCAAGTTAGGCATAGTGACCCATGAGCAGACAGTCCAGTAAAAAAAAGAACCCATAGGGAAAAGAGGAGGAAATAGGGAACACGTGTCAGCGGGAACCGATCCATCGATAGCACGGGGAGTGAACCTGGAGCAAGCCTACTTAGTAGCTTTAATAGTCCTACTATATTACATATTTCAACTTTTATATAGGGTTCCATGTATCTAGGTTGAAAAAAAATCTTCTCTCCTCTTTCCTAGAATAATATCTTGTCATTGTAGTTGGTTTGGTCACCCAACAGCTTCCTAGTTGCAAGTTGACCCCAGGATTAATCTTGATTTTGTACGACGGCTTCACGGGAACTTCCAACAAGCATACGTGTTGGAAATTCTAATAAAATTCTAATAAGATATTTCTAACTTTTGAAAAATACGAAGAACAAAAATCACACATATAGATATCGAGTTGAAACTTACGTATATGTCAAATGTCCAAATATAGCACGATGACATGTGACCTGAATGAAATTGAGAACATGGTCAAACATGGTCACCCCCGCAAAACAAAATGGCCATATTATTTTATGAAAACTCTAAGTTTATAACCATTACCTATGTGCATGATTTTTTTTGTTGAGAACTGCCTATGTGCATGATTGTTTCCCCAAGCTTTATATATTGGGTTCCATGTACCTAGGTTCAAAAAAAAATCTCCTCTTTCCCAGAATATTATCTTTGCCATTGTACACTTGGTTTGGTCACCCAACAGCTTGCTGCTTGCAATATCCTGACTGGTACTACAGCTGCGCGCCAAATTCTAAACTCCTCATGCACACGCTACGATACAACACGGAAAGCGCCCGTACTCGGCTCGTGCAAATGCACCGCGGTCCTCCTGCCGCAGCCTGGATTTTTTCTGAAATCTGGAATTCTGGATTGACCCCGTCATTGTCATGGACCAGGCCCGGGGTCCGCCCCCTCCCGCTGTGTCCACTTGGAGGGAGCACCGCGCGCGCGCGGCCCCGACAAGCGAGCGCGGACAAACGCCCCGGGACAGGTCGGTCAGGTCAGGGGCATCGGCACCGTCAGCGCGCGCGCGCGCGCACGGGCGCTGCGCCGCTCCATGCTGCCGCCACCTGCTCCGATCAAGTCCATCCATCCATCAGTCGACGCGCCCCCCCTCGGCGCGGCGACGCGGACGGCGCAGTCCGCACGTACGCGCGCGCCGCTCCGGGCCGGGACAAGTCGCACTCTATTGCCCGGGCTCTGGCTCTAGCAGCCCCGGCGTCGTGTGCCTGTCCCCGGCCCCGGGCTCGCGCACGGACGGGCGGGCGGGCGGCAGCGACCGTGCCGGACGCACGGCACGACACGACGTCACGCCCGTTGCACCGCACGAAGCAATGCGCTGGTAAAAAAAAATGAAAACCGACCGGCCCCGTTGTCCAACCGTGATGTTTGTTCAGTTATGTACGGTCTTGGTTCAAAATTTTATCTACTCGTCTACAGAAGAAGATCTAGGACAGGATGTGGTAAACAAGTACGCGCGGTTGAATGGCGAAGGAGCCTTTCGATTTGAAAAATCGCCTGCGGAGGAGCTGTCGACGATCTGCCGCCGGGGCAATCCGGATTGTGGCAGGACGGACCGGCGAAGCCGGAGGAAATTAACGACGGCGAGGCAGGGTTGGTAGGCGGTGATCAGGTACCAGTACCACTACGACAATTCATTGAAAGCGAGTAAACCGTGAGCTGCAAGGAACAAGCAACAGGTCAAGGGACCACAGCTTCAAGCGATGCCGCGAAAGGAAGCTCGTCGCCTCTGGGCCATTTTTGCAGGAGGCAGACAGCGAGGGTTTCGGTGCGGAAACACTGACGCGGGGCGCACACGAAATTGTGCTTCCTGTCAGCTTACTCGATCAGCCGATCACCGAAGACCAAACCACACGACCGGCTGTGGATACGTCACTGCAACTGGTTGCAATAGGAAATGCAAGCTTCGTTTGCACGAATCCAGCTGAAACGAAGCATGGAACTGCGGAGGCATCACGTGCACCAGATTCTCTGCGCCACAGGTAATGCGAAGACAAATGAGATGCTTCAGCACGCCAAGTACGTTTTTAATTAGGGCATGTTTGCGTCAGTTTTGCAGCTTGAATTCCTGCCTTCCTCTCAGCCACGCTTCTGTTGGCACCGAATTGGTCGCCGCGTCCTAAATTTTCCGATGAATATTGAATGATCGTAACACACTCTAGTTTTTTTTAGAAGCGGTAACCATCTGTAGCAGTCATCGAAGTTTTCTATTTCTAATTGGTCAGTTGGTGAATAACATACTGGATTTTTTTCGTCCGTTTTTTTTCGTCTCACCTCTCACCATCGCCCTTTTACATTGGTTTTTTCATTTTTCAATAAAAACTTCTCTAATCTTTTCAAGTTTTTTTAACCAGCTATGTTATAAATGGTAGGAACCAATAATACGTTACGAAACAATGAAATTCAGTTACGTGGCAATTAATTTTGAATCCTAACTTTCCTAAGACATGTCCTAACAATCAAATCTCAATTATTAAATGACAATCAATATGTATTCGTCGTTGATATCCAGACCCTCCTCCAACGAAGTCCTCCTTGTCTCTAGTTTTTCTATTTTTTCATCACCTATCGCTCGCGTGGTTTTTTTCCGTCTCTCCTCACACTCCTTCACACTGGTTTTTTGTCCTGCAATTAAAATTTCCCTAACCAGCCACACTACAATCGGGTAGGAACCGATAATACTTTATGAAATAATGAAGTCCAATTTCATGACAATCAATATCAAATCCTAACTTTCCTAATGGATCAATCTCTGCCTTTACTAACAACGGAATCAACGCCAAATCCTAACTTTCTTAAAAGATCAACCCCTACCTTTCCTAACAACCAAATCTCTACTGCTAAACGGAAATTGGTGAAGGATGGTTCATCATTTTACTCCTCCATAATGCTACGTCGTGACCTGCCCGCACTTACCAAAACAATTAATCACACTTACCAAATCTCTATTGGAAGTCGTTCGTTTCGTTCGCTCGCCTCCCACCCATCGATCGATCCACCCCTAGACATCCCCACTCTCGATTTTTTATGGACAAAGAACCAAAAAACGAGCCTAAAAACCTACGTACGTCCCCCCCACTTTCCCCTCTCCCTCCCAGGCCGCTCGCGCGGGTGGCTCCAGAAGAAAAAATCCTAGACCCGCGCGCACCCCCTTTCTTGTGCTCCCCTGTCTGCCACCGTCGTCGACGTCCGGCCATCAAAGGCGATGGGCGTGGACGGCGCGCCACGACAGGTCTCCTTTGCGCGGGGATAGGCGGCACGGGGAGAGTTCCGGTGTGGCGACACACGACGAGGAGCGCGTGGTGCGATGGAGATGGGCCGGGAGCTCGCAGAGGAGTGGCCGGTGCGTAGTGGTTTTCTGGCATGCGACGGCATCGGTGGCAGCGCAGTTGGGCCGTGGTTGCAGAGGGAGGTCCGGCTCGGTCTGGAGATGCTGAGCGAGTGGCGGCAGGGCGGCTTCTATTGTGTGTGGGTGGCCTGGGGTTGTGGGCGTCGACGGATGGCTCCCGGAAGCTACAACACAGGTGTGGGTGGTGGCGGCGATGACCGGATCTAGTCTGGGTCACTCGGCTCTGGTTGCGAAGAAGTTGTCCGTCTGGAGTGGTAGACTAGCTACTCGTGGTAACGGTGGCCTGGCCGTGCTGGTGCTGGTGTTGGAGTATGGTCGTATCTGCTCATGGTGCTGTTGTGTTAAAGGATGAAAAGAGTTGTGTGTTCTTGGCCTGTGTTGGAGGTGGTGTTGGACCGCATTTCCTCAACCGTCCTGGGTTTCTCCGCGACAGTGCATGTTCTGAGCCCCATATTTCATTCTCCTTCCATCAAGAGCAACAAAATTTCTAGGAGGAACTATTGTCCTGCTCCTCACCATCGATGCACTTGGACGTGAACTCCGTCATACCCATTAGGTTGTTTCAGGGTTGTGTTGTGAATTTGAAATTCAACCAGTTATTATATTGTTCTAAGATTTAATGGGTGAGTAGATTTTGTATGTTTGGTGCATTAAACAGCTAGGTTAATTGTTTTCAAGTACAGTGCAATTGCTCTCTTTTTAAACACTTACATTAGTTCAACCGACTAAAGTTAACATGCATGTGTTTCACCAGTGATGCACTACTTTCTTCTCTTCGCTTGCAGTGGTCTTACCATTTCCATGAATTATTTGTTTTCTTATGAGTAAATTTCTCTTTATTTACTTTCTAAATATAGAAGTTACACACACACATATATATATATATAGAGAGAGAGAGAGAGTTATTTACACATGTCTTCATTAGTTGGACTTTCAGGACGAGCAACTAATACAACCAATGAACTTACTTTGAGCAGCGCTGGTACGAACATAACACTTCGCAAAGGGAAAACAGAGCAGCCTATGTTTAGTAGACGAAAAGGAATGGCAGGTATTACTTGTGTGTACCTTACATTTACTATGAACGCTATTATATCATGTGTATATATATCCACAGATAAGAAATAGTTTCCAAGGATATGGTGGTTATACATAAGCAATATAATGTGAATGGCTCAAAAGTTTTGGTAGGATTTATTTATTAAACAATTGTATTATATTTTGGGTCATTAAATGTGTGATGGTGTGTTCTGCTTGAGCTTGACGCCAATTAAAAGGGACACCGCTAGAGCTGGTGCCAACATGGAGGTCCCTCGATGGGAGGGCGTCCCCGAGTACGGCATATGAAGATGTCAAAGAAAGAATTAGGAGCAATATGTTAGGTTAACATTTTGCTCTGCCTGCCTAAGTGGCACCTTTGCACATATAGGTGTTTTGTACTGACAAGCAATGAGCAACACAATTGGATCTTCCTGCACGTTCTTCGGTTCCTCCAAAGGAAACCAAGGTGAGCCCCTATCTCTTTGTATTACCGTTTTACATGTTGATGGTTAGGTATTTGAATAATTGGCCCGGTATCCCTTGTGCATGTTCTTCACCTAAAAATCACACCCCTTACAACAACTTCATATTGATCTTGTGCTTATCTTCTTCAATAGCCATGATCATTAAACAATGTTTATGTCTTACTACTTTATGCAAACAACTGTAGGTTAAGATCATTTTTTTGAGACACGTCTTGCTTTGGAGTACTAGGGTGATATCTGTGAGATGTTGCAACAGATAATGCCCGAAAAAGAGCAGGTATATACGTACATAAGTAACAATTTATATTTTATTATTTTTATGTTATTGGAAGCATCCATGATGTATGAAACAGAAAAATAAAATCTATCACATGACACAAAAGAACCCTAATGGCACATGTTACATGAATAGTGTTGAACTACTAAATGAACCCTTATAAGGTGGCGTGGAACCAGTAGGAGCTCTTGGTCAGCTCAAAAAATAAAAGGAGCTCTTGGTATTGCGTCCTGGACGATGATTTGCGCGGGTTGGTGCCTCCTAGGAAGCCATTTGTTCCTTGGCTTCCCTTCTGGATTGATACCCAGCGCCCAGGTTCAATTAAGGTCCTCGTTGTCGGCACTTCTAATCGGAATATATTAATTACATGCTCACATTAGTACTTTTATTGATCAATTCTTCTCAGTGTTCTTTTATCGATCAATTATTCCCCCCTCCTAAAATCCTTCTGCAAGCTTCTATATATGTTGCATCCTTTTATACCCAATTGATTTAGTTTTATGGGTTTGTGCTCTTGTTAATTTCTTAACTACTTTTATTGTGTGGTGATGTAGAGCTATTTGGAAGAGTTGACTGGCAAATATGCTAGAGAGAGATCTGATGCAGCAAGAGACTCCTTTCTGCCGGACTTGTTTTCGATGCTGAGAAGACTGCAAATAAAGGGGTTGACTAAAGAAAAATCCCATGAGAAATAAAAGGACGACAAGAGAATGTATGATTCTCGGTGATCTAAGGATCTCAAGGTAGTTGTTTGTATGATGATATTATTATGGTGCCTTGGTGTGCATTGCTTGGCATCGGGGATCAACTTGGGATGTCTTTACCATGGAGATCAATGGCGAGACAACACGACTGTTCTTGGCACGAGTCAACTGGGTAGAAGATCGTGCCCAACTACAAGGGCATCATCCCACCTCCTCTCCACGCCACACATACAAACACGCCAGCTATGTGCCACAAACTAATTGAGAGTTGTGAACCTATCTACACCTCTCGTCTGGATCCAACTGCCCAGGATGCCAGGCCGGCGGCTAGTGTGCTGGCTCAATGTCGAGGCGCGACGGAAGAGGTTGTTGGGTAGAGAAGTAGGAGCACCATGTCGTGGCAAGGGGACGAGGGGGCGTGCGGCGGCATGGAGGGGAGCGGAGCCGGTGGGCAGAAGGAGGCATGTATTTAGCCATGGCATGGAGGGAGGGTGCGTCGGAGAGATGGCGACAATGATGTGTGGCGGGAGATGAGATCTGTCGGCACCCGTTCGCTGGCGGGGAGAGCAGGAGGCGGCCGTGCAGTGAGTGAGTGAGAGGAATGACTATTTTTCCTTCAAGAAAAGGAGAAAGGAGCAGCTGCTATGCGGTAACATAAATGCCACATAGCCTAGCAAAGTCTTCTTTAGAAAAAAATACCATCCAAGTGATCTATTGTTATGGGCTATCATTTCTAGCTCATTAAAATCAGGATGTGACTCTTATTGTACCACACAAATGAAGCTAAAGACAACATTTCTCACATTCTATTGAAATGTTTTAAACCCATCAAATAGATCAAAGTTTGGAACAAATAATTAGTTAGATCATTGCTCTCTATGTACACAACTTTCTATTATTTCTTTTATCATTTTGTGACATCAAAAGTGAAGTGGATTTCAATTACTTTTTTTGGTTCCCAAGGCATATCAAGCATGGTGATGTGATAAATGACCTAGGAAGATAGAATTGACTTGACCGGAGTGGATCGCCCCACTATGTTGATGTTTCTACCTTGCTAAGTTGAGATCTTGGCAGCCGATTAGTCCACCAGGAAATGGCAATCAGACTTCTTCAGTCTATGGGTGGATAGTCCGGAACCATTTACCCTCACTATTGTTGTCATTGTAGGCGGGTGAATATGCCCGGCGCGTTGTCCTTGGGCTTTTGACCATGGAGCCAAGGCGAGTACCAGAAGCACTCCAACATACCATCCCCAATGGTGGTCCTAATTGCCAAAGTCGCTACAACGAAGTGGCGAAAGCTCAAGGCAGAGGTAGCTCAGCCATTCAAGGAGAGGGAGGGTGTGTCAAAACTGGCGAATCTCGGGTAGGCGGTACCAAGCTGTGAGTCTAGGATCGATGGTAACGAGGGATGAAGGAGGCAATGTTTACCCAGGTTCCGGACCTCCTATGGAGGTACAACCCTACGTCCTGCTCGATTATATTGATGTGTATGAGGGTTACAGAGTTGATCTACCTCGAGATCGAATAGCTAAAACCCTAGATGAGTTTCTCTGCCCTACAATCTAAAACCCTCTGGCTTATAAATACGCCAGGGGTCCCTAGGGTTACACATAGTCGGTTGCCCATCGAAGGGAAAAAACATGCTATTCTACCATCCCAAATTTGAAAGACACGTCATGGCTCCTGAGGTCTCCTCCCTAGCGATGGGGCCTTTGATCAGTCCAATCCTTAGCGAGCAACCCATAAGATATAGGCCGGCAGTCCGAGGACCCCTGAATCCCAGAATCCCTCAGTAGCCCCCGGATTAGCCTCCAATGCCGAGGTATATTACCCGGATAATCTTGCGTGTCAAAGTCTTCGGCTTGCGAGGCGAGTCCCTCTATACTTTCTTGTTCGGCAACCACCCCGTCATCGATGAACTCTCAATCGTTGAGAACCTATGGGACCCATTGCAGTAACTTCGACACCCCTTGATCCTTGTGCGCCGAGGGGATATGGGAGGCCCAACAGATTTTACAAGACTGCCCTTCCCACAAGGGAGGCACCACCCATTTAAACATGCTGAATCGTGGTCTCGACCATCCCTTCCTCTTCTCCCCCATCAGAAAAAACTTCAAACGAGAGATCACCAAAAAACATGGTGAGCGTCCCTAGCTCTTCCTCGCGTCCATATGGCACGCTTCCTGGGGATTGGGCAAGTTGCTCTGATTCCCTCCTTCGGCTGCACGACCTCGAGACCTAGGGTTATCTTCCCTCCTCGTATCTGGCGGCTACCCGCACCTGATTAACTTCTTTTGGCAATGAGGCCTTCGCAAAGAACTTCCCTAATCCTAACCAGGGAGAGTAGGTATGCTTCGTGCCTTCCCTCTTGCGGGGCCTAGGGTTCCCCATTCATCCCTTCCTGAGGGGATTATTGGAATTCTACGGGATCCAGCTCCATCATCTTACCCCCGGATCCATTCTGCACATCTCAGGCTTTGTCGCTCTTTGCGAGATGTTTCTGGGCTGCAAGGCCCACTTTGGATTATGGAGGAAGTACTTCTATATAGCCAGACGGGGTATCCAGTGGGGACTCCGAAGAAGGAGTCCGAAGAATGGTCCTCAGAGTGGTTCTATATTGAGGATGTTCCCCTATTCGATCCAGCTCGGAGGGGTTTGCCTGAATACTCCGACGCCCTTTTGAGGAAAAGGTGTAACTGGCGACCGAAGAGTTCATCCCAAGAGGATAGTGCCGAAGTGAAACCCCTGGCTGCCCACGTAAGGCTGCTAGCTCATCACAAGCTGAACATTATTGATGTGATGGTTGCCGCCATCACCCGATGCGTTCAACCCGTTTAGCAAAGGATACACCCTTTGTGGCGTTACAACGGAACAAGTGACACCACTCGTTCCCGATGGTTGGGTTCTGCCAATCAAGCGGTGATGGCGGCCGCACTTGCTGACCTGTTCAAAGGGGAAGGAGAAGACTTTGTTCGACTACCGGTTAAGGAGGGCTACTCGCGTTATAACCCCCATCGAATGGGTAAGCCTTTCGACTTTGTGACCTAAATTTAGGGGTTTTACTTGCCCCTTTTGACCAAAGCTTTCAATCTGTGCGAACATGATTGGAGGTGCTTTGTCGAGACAGTCAACTGTCCGCCCCCTCAACCAGAGAACTACTCTCATGATGACAATCCAGGATTCTATGACGATCCGGAGTTGTCAATCGAGTATGAAGACAGGGTCTTCTACCATGAGAGCCTTGATGGTTTCAAGGTGGCTATCATAGCCGATCACCCTGGATCACTCCCTTCCCCTGCTACCGGAAAAAAGAAAAATTCTTCCCGTAAAAGGCAAGTGACCTCCGTCAACCCGAATGTGCCGGTTTCTGCTCCCAAGCGTCGTCGGTCCACGCCACG
The DNA here is from genome assembly GCA_022496015.1 of Hordeum marinum. Classification (NCBI taxonomy): domain Eukaryota; kingdom Viridiplantae; phylum Streptophyta; class Magnoliopsida; order Poales; family Poaceae; genus Hordeum; species Hordeum marinum. The sequence goes on from CM039675.1 coordinate 426,649,172, forward strand.
AAAGTTCGACTACGGCAACATTGCCCGGACCGAACATCAATAGGAATCCTTCATGCGAGCCAACCATGGGGACGACCCCGACCACTCGTTTAACAAAAAGGTACTTCGTTCGGCCGCTTAATCTATTGTTATCATGATCGATAGGATTTCACAGCAGATCTAATGTCGAAATACTCAGGAAAATACTACACCCATCTTCTGTTGGGAATGTTGCCGGGGTGCCTGGCAATACTCATGAATCAAGGTATTCTCCTCATGTTGAACCTACTGCAGAGACCGTTTTGGCCAATCAAGCCCCTAAAGATTCCGGGGACGCGGTATCAGTCGCCAAATCCGAGGTAGAGAGTGCGATGAACCACCGGCGGCGACAAGAAGCCCTACGCCACCAGGCATTTTTCGGATAAGAGTTTAGTGCTCTATGTTTGGTAGATGCATACATCGGAGTTGTCCGAGCTGGGTTTGGGGAAGTCGTGAAACTGATATCTTCCAGCCTGGAGGTGAGTGATCGGTTTTAATAATCCGGACACACATATTAACCCAGTAGCCCCCGAGCCTTAAATTGGTCAGGACGACCAAGTTAAGGATCCATATATTTTTTATTGATGATGTAGACTTCAAAGCAGCAGAATGAGCAATTGGCCAATGACCTAGAGACGAGTCGAACGCAGGCGCATGCCGTGAAGGCCGAACTTGAACAGGTGAAGAATTTTACCCAGGAGGCGCATGGTGAGTATGTCCATTTTGACGATCTTAGTATATAGTCCCGTGTTGACGCGAGGATACTTTCTAGCACCTGAGTCTATAGGACAGCTATAGAAAGATTTAGATGTGGCTAGAGAATCCCATAGGTACGCCGAGTCCGAGTATGAGGTCGGCTGCCTATCGTCATAACGAAATCTTGAGGAGAAGAAACGTCTCCAGGCTGAAAACCAGTAGCAGGCCGAAGAAATTGAGAGTTTAAAAACTCAATTGGCTCAAACCCAAGAAGAGAACCAGAAATTACAGAGGGGCATGTTCGGTGAGTGCGATTATAACTCGAAGGGTACCTCTAATGCATGAAGTGTAATGAACATGCCTCGTCTCATGTATAGGTCTCCTGACCGGGTGGCTTGAAGAAGAAATCGGATCCTACTGGGGGAACCTTCTGAAGGAACTGTCCGCCATACATGAGCGGGCTCGGAAGGTCATGAGGAGCATGATAAAAGCGTTATGGCCTGCCGAGAAGCCTCTAGAGGGGATGGCCGAACTGGCTGATCGACTCGAGGGAGCCCGGTGCCATTTCGAGCTATGGAAGACATCGTCCTGGTCAAAGGGAGCACGATTGGCGTGGCCACGTGGGTGATGATCAAGACCCGTTATACCGGTCTTAACCCCGAGCATATGGCTCGGGTTGGGACGGCAGGGCCAGATGGGCAAGAAGTACTGCTTCATTTGGTGTACGACCGAGTGATGGCCGCCGCTTGTCTCTCGCAAGAAGATTGCACCCTGGATGCCTTAATAGACAATCTTGACCAACAGCCAGATGTGTGATTTTATGTAACTATGTACTTTAAATCAAAAATTGCCCCGTCTGCGCTGTAAACTTTGTCTTAACCGGCCATCGACTTCGACCTTCGTTGCTAAGAGCTTGGGAGTGTTCCTTACCAAATATACTTCAATAGAGGGAATTCTTTCGCGGAACCTGGCAATCCGGCCATTTGGTGCAAACAGACAGAAAATGCATAGGGAGATATGTTATATTACGGCTTAGCATAAGAAACATCTTCCAAAGAAAATAGTACCTCTATCACTACGTTCCTTTAGGCTGCTACATAAATCGTAGATAGTAAGGCCGTATACTGCCAGTATATGACTAATGGCTTTCTTGAGAAAAGAAGCCCAAGTAATGGTGATAGCAACCATATTTTATATTTGTTGCTTCTGTCGTAGCCGACCAATTGTCTGCTGAATATAGCTAGCTTTGGCTTCACCCGTCTGAGGTACGTATCGGGGTGATCCAGACGTAACAATCGCAGAGGTGCTCCCTTTACCCTCTAGCCGAACAATCGGGGACATAGAGGATAAACAAAGGAGTGAGGCAATCCAGCTTGGAAAAAATCTTAGTTCTAATTGATGCATATAATGGCTTAAAAATCGACAAGGGAAACATGAATACACAATAAATGTGAATAGATGCTTAAAATATATAATCATTGACTTCGAGAAGAAGCCCCTAGGTGTTTTGTTCGGGTTTAACATTTGAGGATGAATGCCGAAAAACTTAACACGAGCTCGGTTTAGCCGAGCATGGACTCGGGAAAAGGAATATGAACCTGCAAAATCAATTTGGAAGGGAAAGAAATATGAAAGGAAAGGAATAAAAAGGAAAAGGAGGGTAAAGAGTATGACGACACCGGTCTAGCCGTAAAAGCGTCAAAGACGAGCTGTGTTCCATGGGTTTGGTTCAAGGCGGTTATCCCATGGGTTGCGAAGACGATAAGCCCCTCCTGTGACTACTTCGTCAATTATGAAGGGTCCCTCCCACCTGGGATTGAGTTTATGCTTCTGTTTCTTCGGGAGTCGTAAGACGAGTTCGCCCACATTATACGCCTTTGCCTTGACCTCCCTACTCTGGTAACGTCGGGCCTGCTGTTGAAAAAAAGTAGAGCGAGCCCGAGCTATGTCGCGCTCTCGTTCTAAGGCGTCCAAGTCGTCTTGCCGATCTAACTCGGCCTCCTTTTCTTCATACATGCGCACCCTTGGTGCGTCATGAATAATATCACAGGAAAGGACCGCTTCTGCCGTGTAGACCATAAAGAACGATGTATATCTTGTTGATCGATTCGGGGTGGTATGCAGACCCCACAGAATGAAGTCGAGGTCCTCTACCCAATATCAGTCGGATTCATGAAGAGACCGGACCAGATGTGGTTTAATACCACTCATGATGAGGCCGTTGGTTCGTTCGACTTGTCCATTAGTCTGTGGGTGATACACCGATGCGTAATCGAGCTTGCTGCCCATGTTTGCGCACCAATAATTTACCTCTTGGGAGGTGAAATTGGATCCATTGTCCGTTATTATGCTATGCGGTACACCGTAACGGTGTACCACGCCAGATATAAAGTTGACTACTGGTCTGGACTTAGCTGACTTGACTGGTTTTGCTTCAATCCATTTGGTGAACTTGCCAACCATGACCAGTAGATATTTTTTTGGTCCCCCTTTAAGTGGTCCGACCATATCCAGCCCCCAGACCGCGAATGACCAAGTGATCGGAATAGTTTGAAGAGTTGTTGGGGGCATGTGGCTTTGATTTGCAAATAATTGGCATCCCATGCAATGTTGGATAAGTGTCTAGGTGTCCGCTAGAGTAGTGCGCAAGAAGAAATGTCACGCCCAAGATGCGGTCCTATCCTTATTTCGACACGAGGGCCTCGACAGGGATAGAAGCGCATCTCGATGCGTTCGTAAGAATGGATATCATTACAAGTACATGTACATAAGAGATGAGTATATGGAATTGTCTTACACTCGCCACAAGCTACATTAGAGTCACATCAATACAATACATACTCAAACATCATACAGAAGAGCAGGGTCCGACTACGGACGAAATCAAACGATAAAATGACATCCACCCTTGCTATCCCAGGCTGCCGCCTGGAACCCATCCAAGATTGAAGAAGAAGAAGAAGAAGAACTCCAAATCAAATCAAGCAACGCGCTCACGTCAATTCATCACATTACATGAACCTGCAACTGTTGTTGTAGTAATCTGTGAGCCACAGGGACTCAGCAATCTCATTTCCAAGGGTATCAAGACTATTAAAGCTTAATGGGTAAGGTATGGTTAAGTGGTGTGGCTACAACAAGCGACTAAGCATTTATTTGAGTGGCTAACTTACGAGTACAGAAAGTAAAGTATGGTAGTCTACGCGTAACGGTCATGAACTAGTAATGATCACTAACTGATCCTGAACACCTACTTACGTCAATCATAACCCCACCGTGTTCTCTTTCGGATAAGGACTCACGAAAAGAGACAGTCACGGTTACGCACACAGTTGGTGTATTCTATTAGAGTTTACTTCAATTTTGCTATGACCGGGTGTTAAACAAAGTATCCAAGTTTGCCACATAACCGCGGGCATGGCTTCTCGAAAAGATTTAACCCTACAGGGATGCTCCAACTCATCCATCACAAATTAACCACACGCAGCGGGAATAACCTCAACAACGGATCTCGTGATCATCCTAGGCAATTCCAAAGGAAATCCGACACCTCGAGATAGCCCGAATAAAATCAGAGTTCCTCACTCAAGACGTTCGAGAAAGGTAAAAAAAATCTAGTAAGGCCTCCCGACGTGTCGACGATCCCGATAGGAGCCGCGTATCTCGTTCTCTGGACACGCCGGATAAGCGAAGCGTACGGTGGCCTGATAGAAATCTCCCGAGTTGCCCCGGGTTGGCCCTGCACGGTGCTCTAGTTTGGACCAACACTCATGAGGAGCACTGGCCCGGGGTTGATTAATTATCCACGGGGTCCAGAAAGCCCCTATGCAAGTTCATTAATTATTAGGCAAATGTAGTACCAATGTTGGGCCTTGCCAGACAAGTTTTATCCCAAAACAAAAATCAAGGGGGTCCCCATAACAACCCCGAGCATGTTAGGAGCGCTCGTTTATGGAACATAACACCGGTTCACAAGTAACTAGGGGCGGCAAGAGTGGAACAAAACACCGAGAAAAAGGCCAAGCCTTCCACCTTTACCAAGTATATATGTGCATTAATTAAATAGCAGCAATATTGTGATATAACAAAAGAATGTCTATGTTGGCACATGGAAGCAATTGCACCTGCAACTAGAAACGCTATAAGAAGGGCTGAGCAAGCGGTAACATAGCCAAACAAAGGTTTGCTGGGACGATGGAGGGTTAAAGACTTTTCATGGCAATGTTGGGAGGCTTATCAGACAAGTGGTAGGCAGCGCGACATAGCGATATAAAGACGAGGCAACTAGCATGGAAATGATAGTAATGGTATCCAAGGAAATGAGTCATCTTGCCTGAGATCCCGCTCGGAAGAAGAACGAATCCATGAAGAAGACGATCCAACGTGGTCGAACGAAACCTCACAATCCGAACGCTTTCGGAACTCTATAGAGAAGAAGCAATCCGAAACAAATAATCAACACAAGATACACCACAACATATGAATGACACGATGTGCAAACAAACATGATGCATGTCCGGTTTAATATGCAAGGCATGGCAATTCACACCAATCAAATTCTACACATTAAAGTGAAGCTCAATATGCAACGAGTTACATATTGACGAAACTCCACATTCGAATATTTAGTTTACTCTTGTTAGGTACACGATAATATTAAATGTTGTTAAACATGGCAAGAGGTGAAGCATAAGTAAACTAACTAACTAGGCATCTTAAATGAGGTCGGAAACAACTTATAGCATTTCCGAAATGACCCCATATGTTAATTTCGAAATTGGTCCAGATCTGAACTAAACATATTTTATATTGGTTAAACAACAGAATAAAGCATACCATGTTATTATACATGTCGTTCTAGTCGATTTACATATATAGAACATCCCAAACGGAGCTACGGTCTAAAAGATATGAGCAACACAAGATGCACATGTCATGAATGCAAATGCATGGGAAATACAATCACAAACATTTCAAATCATGAATGCAGCAAGTTAATATGAAACTACATGATATTCTAAGCAAGTTTCATATATGGAATGTCCGAAACGGAGCTACGGTTCCACCACAATCAACAAAACAAGTTTTAGTTGAAATCTGCCAAAAACAGCAACATGGCATTTTGCACACATGAAAACAAGTTACACTATTCTAAAATGCACAAACTAAGCATGGGGCAGTATCATATAACACACACTTCATTTCATCTTCATTGCATGGATCACATGGTAGGAAGCTCACAAGATGGCTACTTGAAAACAGTTCCAGACTTAGTGAAAATAGCAGTTTTTGACAGTGCAGTTTTTATAACGAAGGCATATTGACAGCAGAGAAACTATATGTTATAGGGCATATTATGGCATGAAAATTAACAGCATACTAAAGGACATTATCAACTACAAATAACTCCATTACACCTACCATAAAAGGGTTCTAGATCAATAGTAAATCACATGGCAAGACAGCAACAAAATATTACAGATTCCAGACTTAGAAATATTTTGGACCCTCAAAATAGCAGAATTTTTATAGCAAGTTGACAACAACAAAATAACACCTAAACATGCATTTCTATGACAAGCAAAATGTACAGGGGCTAGGACACATACCAAAGGGCATTTTCCATGTTCAAACTTATTTCATATCATGCATGGATTTAATCCCACAAAATTAACAAAAGGACATCACGACATGAATGACATGCACACAAAATGCTCAAATGACAAAACTAAATGCACATGTAAATACTATGGATTTTTCTACCCCAAAAACATATATAATATGCATGGATTCATGTGAAAAATTAATCATAATTAAATATGCGAGTATTAGGCCTAATCATCTAATAGCAAGTCATTGATGCAAAATAAATGCAACCATCATGACAACAATTTTATCATGCATGAAAATGCGACGTCGATGATATTAACAGTTTTATCATGTGATTTTATTAATTTCGATGCACGGTTAATAAATTATGATAATGCAATATATATGCGAATATGCAAAAACAACAGAAATGGCATGTTAGATATTTTTAAGCAGGGATGCAAATGGCATATTATTAATCTACGTTTTATTCTAAGCATTTTACATGTTTAAAATATTTCATTCCGACTCACGGTTTATTTTATATTGCAATTAAATATGCAATGCTTAACGAAGAAAAAAAATAAACGCGGGGGCTGGCTGGGCTCACCCTGGGCCAAGGCCCATTCGATGGGAGGCTGCACTGGGCTGGCTGGGGCGCTGGCGAGGCCCACCCGGCGCTGCGGTCAATGGGGCAAGCGGCTCGCTCGCTCGCGCACGAGCTCGAGCGGACCATGGCGACTGGTGCTGCAGGGACATGGCGGGGCTGGAGCAGGAGGTCCGGCGGAGGCCGGAAACGGACTGGGGCGGCCGGATCCGGCGACCCACGGACGGATCTGGGCGGCGACGGCGGATGAAGGACCGGCGGCCGAGCTTCTCGAGCGTCCATGGAGCTACCTGCGAGAGGAAGAGGGAGCAGGTGAGCGGGAGGAGGAGAGGAAAAGGAGGAAAGGGAAGGAGAGGAGAGGGAGGAGAGGCGGCGGTCCGGTGAGGCGGCTCCGGCGGCGCGGGGCTCCTCCGGCGAGGGCGGCGGCGACCGGCGACGGGGAGGCTGCGGGAGGAGCTCGGGAGCTCGGGCGGCCACGGGAGGAGCTCGGGGCCGGGCCCAGATGGCTCCCCCGGACTCAAATGGGCTTGGGCGGGCCTAACGGATGGAGGAGGGAGAAGCTAGGGTTTGGCACGGGGAACGAGGGGTATTAGGGTTGGCTGCCCAATTAGGAAGGGGATGGGTCTATTTATAGGTTTCGAGGCTAGGGATGACGGTCTTTGTTCGTTTTCGGACCGCCGGATGTCGATTCGACGGTCCGGAAGCGGAGCGGGGCTACGTGGTTGTGCACAAGGGCTAAGAGAGGAAGGGAGGGAAGTTTGCGGTCCGTGACACGAAGTTTATAAAACGCCAACAACGTGCGATAATAAACCGATAACCTCACTGCTAAGACTGACCGACAGGGTATCTAACGAATTCGGATCACGACGAAATTCGACAGACTGTCTACCTACAATATAATAAGACCGCACGCCAAGTTTCGACCCAATCCAAGAATATTTTTGCACGCACTTAAAAACGGTTTTATTAAACGATGTCGCGGGCGCGTGCGTGTGTGGTTGGTCTCGAAACAGGCAGCGACAAGAACGGAGAGAACCGACGACTATGAACGAATGCAAGTTTTAAAACGAGTGACGATGCAATGCAGATGATGCGAATGATGCGATGATGAATGCAACAACCAAACAAAACACAACCGAGAATGGAAATAAAAGGGGAATCTTCTGGAGCATCGGTCCCGGGCTATCACAAGAAACTAGCTCGAAAGGCTTTGCTTACTAAGGCCCTTGCTGTGGCGTGGTGGCCGCCCATACCTGCATGAACTTCGGCCAGGAGCTGCCTTCTTTCTTCCTCGGATATGCACCACTGGAGTATTCCGGTGGTGCTTTTCTTGTACAACTCACCCTCGTGGACTTTATAGGCCTTGGATCGCCAAATTATGTGTCTCGCCTCTGTTTGATCGTCGGGGAGTTCTTAGCGAAGAAGGTAAGCGAGGAAGGGCTCAGTCCATGGTGTGATTACTGCCATGACCTCATGATCCGAAGGAGTTTCGTCCATTACGGATCCGCCGATCATTTGGTCGTTAGGTTCATTTGTAGGAGGAACAACTACTTCCGTACTACCGGATCTGGCGCCCTTATTATCGTCGTGCCAAACCACCGATGGCTTGAAGAGTCGTTCAAGGAAGGTGTTTTTCAGGACGGGGTACTGCTTTGCCCCCACGCGGGCCAGTAAGTCGGTGGCTTGGTTGTTGTCTCTAGCGAGATGATGGAATTCTAGCCCCTCTAACTGTGCGGATATTTTAAGGACGGTGTTTCTATATGCAGCCATCTTCGGGTTTTTGGCATCGAATTCGCTGTTAATTTGATTGATGGCCAGGTTGGAGTCTCCCCGTACCTCGAGCCATTGTATTCCCATTGATGCTGCCATCCGAAGACCGTGCAAAAGTGCTTCATACTCGGCCACGTTGTTGGAATCGGCGTACATGATCTGCAACACGTATCGAACGTTGTCACCTATGGGAGATGTGAGAATAACTCCAACCCCCAGTCCGGCCAAACTTTTGGATCCGTCGAAGTACATTGTCCAATGGGAGTATGTACTATATTCCTGGGGAGCTCGGCCTCTGTCCATTCGGCGAGGAAATCTGCCAACACCTGAGATTTGATAGCTCGTTGTGGCTTCTAGGCGATTTCAAAAGGAAGGAGTTCAATGGCCCATTTGGCTATGGGACCGGTGGCGTCCTTGTTATTGATTATATTGTTCAGGGGTACTTCGGATGCCACCATGAACGAACACTCTTGAAAGTAGTGCCTGAGCTTCCGTGATGCCATAAACACTGTGTAGGCTATCTTCTGGTAATGCGGGTATCTAGACTTGCATTGTGTTAGCACTTTTGACACATAGTAGACCGGCTTTTGTATCCGGAATTTGTGACCCTCCTCCTCTCGTTCGACGGGAGCACTGCGCTAACTACTTGATTGGTGGCCAATATCTACAATAACATTGGTTCACCGGCGCCTGGTGTTGTGAGTATGGGGTTGCTTGCCAGCAGTGTTTTGATTTCCTGTAACGTAGCCGATGCTTCATCGGTCCACTTGAAATTCTTGGTCCGTTTCAGAAACCTGTAGAGCGGTAAATCCTTTTCACCGAGGCGGGAAATAAAGACACTTTATGTTGCCATGCAACCTGCCAACTTTTGGACATGCTTTACCTCTGTAGGAAACGCCAGTTCCGGTAGGGTGCGGATCTTAGCCGGATTGGCTTCTATTCCTCTATGGGAAACAATGAATCCGAGTACTTTACGAGTGGGGACTCCGAAGACACATATCTACGGATTGAGTTGTATATCATACTCATGCTGGTTAGCAAAGGTTTGCCTTAGGTCGTCAATCAACTGGTTGACGTGTTTGGTTCTAATGACAATGTCGTCCACGTATGCCCCGACTGTTTTACCGACCTGTTTCTCGAGACATGTATGAATCATGCGCTGGTATGTAGCCCCTACGTTTTTAGCCCAACAGGCAATGTATTGAAGCAGAATGGCCCGTAGGGGGTGATGAATGCGGTTGCAGCTTGATTAGATTCCTTCATTTTGATCTGATGGTATCCAGAATATGCGTCGAGGAAACACAATGAGTCGTGTCCGGCTGTGGCATCAATAATCTGGTCTATGCGTGGTAAGGGAAAAGGGTCCTTAGGGAAGGCCTTATTAAGGTCTTTAAAATCGACGCACAGCTTCCGGGATTGATCTTTCTTTGGTACCATCACCAGGTTTGCCAGCCGTTCGGGGTGCTTAATTTCCCATATGAATCCGGCCTCTAGCAATTTGGCTAGTTCTTCGCCCATAGCTTGACGTTTGGGCTTGGAAAAGCGGCGTAGAGTCTGTTTGACGGGCTTGAAGCCTACGATTATGTTTAGACTATGTTATGCTATCCGTCGTGGGATTCCTGGCATATCAGAAGGATGCCAGGCAAGATGCCCCACTTTTCTCGTAAGAATGTTCATAGTGCCTCGTCCACCATGGGGTCCAGCTGAGCTCCGATGGACGATGTTTTATTGGGGTCCATTGGCTGTACCTAAAATTTAACAATTTCTTCTGCAGGTTTAAAGGACTTGCATTTGAGCCTTTTACTAAGGATCACATCGTCTTTGTCCACTATTGAGTGGAGTGTGGTCAATTCCTCTGCAACAAACGTCTCAGGTAGTGCTTCAAGGGCGAGCGCTGTTGTTTTGTTCTCCGCTCGAAGGGCTCTATTCGGGTCACTTGTGACTGTGATCACCCCGTTTGGACCTAGCATCTTGAGCTTCATATACTTGTAGTGTGGTATATCCAGGAATTTTGTGAAGGCGTCAGACCCCAATAGAGTGTGGTAGCCACTAGGGAAGGGCATGATGTGAAAGAGAAGTTCTTCGGACTAGTAATTCTTGGGCGAGCCGAATACCACGTCGAGGGTGATGCGCCCAGAACAACGTGCCTCTTTCCCAGGGGTGATCCCTCGGAAGGTTGTGTTGCTATGTTCGATGCGAGATCGGTTGAACTGCATTTTTTCCAAGGTATCCTCGTAAATGAGGTTTAAACCACTACTGCCATCCATTAGCACCTTTTGTAACCTAAAACCGTCAATGATGGGTTTTGGGACCAGTGCCGCTGGTGTTTGGCCGGGGCGAGTGGTTGGTTGGTCAGCTTCTCCGAAAGTGATGGGTATGTCTTCCCAAGAACTTGCTGCCACCACATGGTAGACTTGTTCGAGTTCTCTACGAGCTATTTTCCTCCTGTTCCTGGAGGGAAACATTTCGTAGATCGTCAGGACTTCAGTGTTGTATCCTGGTGGCGTTGTTGAACCCCTCTTTAGTGGTAGAGCTTTGAGGATGGCCTCTCCACTTTTTGCGACCTGCCTGACGACCCAGCAAACTCTAAGGTTGTGAGTCGGATTTGTGTTCAGCAAGATAGAATGTATAGGGCATGGCTTGTCCAATAGTCCGTCAAGGATAGTTCTGACTCCCGTAGGGGGCCTATTTCTTTTTTTGGCGGGTTCGTGTTCGGCCAGACGCTTCAGAGGTATCCTCTTTTTCCGATCTCCTCTAGGTATTCGGCAAAGACTGGTTCCGAAAATAGTTGTTCGGCTTGCCAGGTGCTCTCCATGGCACGATATTTTTGTACTAGGTCCGATAACTCGGTGAAGTCGTGAATGTCTCGATGGGCTAGAGCGTTGAGGATCCCTTCATCATGACAGTTGCGACTTAAGGTTGCCATTATCTCCTGGTCACTAGAGCCTCGTACTCTGTCTCTAACAAGGAGGAGTCTAGCCCAAAAATGATGAACCGACTCCCCTGGAAGTTGTTTGACATCCCGTAAGTCCGAAGACTTGGATTCTCCTGCGATGCTTGAACGCTAGGCTTGGGTGGTGGGTGGGAAAAAATTTGGTTCTGCGCCACGATGTGAGTACGGAATCACGAGGTTCAGCATGGGGAAGTTGGGGTCCGTACTGACTGTAGGACCCTTCCGTGCTAGATCGGGGATCAATATCGAACTATTTATGGAGCAAACTCCGGAGTCAGGGTTATAAGAGAGATCTTGGTGGTCGGAAACTGGGATATAAATCGTCCTTAATTCCGGTTGGAGGGAGGACGAGCCTACATCCAGACACTCGACGATGGTGACTAAGTGAGTGATCGAGGGGGTGCGAATCTCCCTTTCGTCGGGTTTAAGCCCGATCCGGTCGTAGACCGGGGTCTGGTCGTCAGGCATGCCCATGGTTTGAATCCGATCAAGTAGCCTGTTTAAGGACGAGACATTGGCGGGGCAAGCATCATCGAAGTGCACGGGGTCGGCCTGCAACGCCGTGGTTCCAGGGGCGCTCGCGGCGAATCCAGGTTATGTTTAGCCGTGGCGGATCCGGGCACATCGATTGGGTTGGGCATTCTAGATAGCTCGAGGGTAGAGGCCACCTCAGAGGTCAGGCCCGATGCTCCCGACGTCGAGGCATCAGGGTTTGTGGGCTCCCCCATGAGAGATGAGGGTTTCATCCAAACAAGTTCTCCTTGTGAATCAGCACAAACTCTAGGGTTCTGAATCTGATTTATTGATCGGGGAAGAAACTTCTGATCTGGCCAAGATGGTCAGTCGGATCAACATGCGACATGATGTTGCTGCCAGCGGAGATCTGACCAGGGAAAGAGACATCCTTGCTACAGATTTCATTGCTTATGATAAGGCAAGCCTGCTGGAAATATGCCCAAGAGGCAATAATAAAATGTATATTATTGTATTTCCTAGTTCATGATAATTGTCTATAGATCATGCTATAATTGTGTTAACCGGAAACCGTAATACATGTGTGAATACATAGACCACAACATGTCCCTAGTGAGCCTCTAGTTGACTAGCTCGTTGATCAATAGCTGGTCACGGTTTCATGACCATGGACATTGGATGTCATTTATAATGGGATCACATCATTAGGAGAATGATGTGATGGACAAGACCCAATCCTAAGCATAGCACAAGATCGTGTAGTTCGTCTACTAAAGCTTTTCAATGTCAAGTATCGTTTCCTTAGACCATGAGATTGTGCAACTCCCGGATACCGTAGGAATTCTTTGGGTGTGCCAAACGTCACAACGTAACTGGGTGGCTATAAAGGTGCACTACGGGTATCTCCAAAAGTGACTGTTGGGTTGGCACGAATCGAGACTGGGATTTGTCACCCCGTGTGACGGAGAGGTATCTCTGGGCCCACTCAGTAAGACATCATCATAATGAGCTCAATGTAACTAAGGAGTTAGCAATGGGATGATGTGTTACGGAACGAGTAAAGAGACTTGGCGGTAATGAGATTGAACAAGGTATAGGGATACCGACGATCGAATCTCGGGCAAGTATCATACCGATAGACAAAGGGAATTGTATACGGGATTCATTGAATCCCCGACATCATGGATCATCCGATAAGATCATCATGGAGCATGTGGGAGCCAACATGGGTATCCAGATCCTGATGTTGGTTATAGACCGGAGAAGTGTCTCGGTCATGTCTACATGTCTCCCGAACACGTAGGGTCTACACACTTAAGGTTCGATGATGCTAGGGTTATAGGGAAATGGTTTACGTGATTACCGAAGGTTGTTCGGAGTCCAGGATGAGATCCTGGACGTCATGAGGAGCTCTGGAATGGTCCGGAGGTAAAGATTGATATATAGGAAGTCCAGTTTTGGTCACCGGAAAGTTTTCGGGCTCATCGGTAGTGTACCGGGAGTGCCGGGAGGGTGTCGGAGGACCCCCGGGAGGGGTGTGACGACCATAGGACTTTGTGGGCCCTTAGAGGAGGTGTGCCAGCCCTTATTGTGCTGGCCAAGACCTTCTAGAAAGGCAGCCCTCCCTCTCCCTCCTCCTATATATATGCAAGGGTTTGGGCTGGTTTGAGACACGACTTCTCTCTCTCTCGGCGCAGCCCTACCCTTCCTCTTCCTCGTTCTCCGTAGCGCTTGGCGAAGCCCTGTCGGAGTCCACGTAGCTCCACCGTCACCACGCCATCGTGCTGCCAGAGCTCTCCCTCAACCTCTCCTTCCTCCTTGCTGGATCAAGGCGTAGGAGACGTCATCGGTATGCACGTGTGTTGAACGTGGAGGCGCCGTTGTTCGGCGCTGAGATTGGAATCCACCGCGATCTGAATCTGTGCGAGTACGACTCCACCAACCGCGTTCTTGTAACGCTTCCGCTTAGCGATCTTCAAAGGTATGAAGATGCAATATCTCCCCACTCGTTGCTGGTTTCTCCATAGATAGATCTTGGTGATACGTAGGAAATTTTTTGATTTACTACTACGTCTCCCAACAGTGGTATCAGAGCTAGGTCTATGCGTAGAATCTATGCACGAGTAGCACACAAGTTGTTGTGGGCGTCAATTTTGTTAATATGCTTACCACTACTAGTCTTATATTGATTCGGCGGTATTGTGGGATGAAGCGTCCCAGACTGACTTTACACCTACGCTTATGTGAGACTGGTTCCACCACCTGACATGCACTTGTTGCATAAGGTGGCTAGCGGGTGTTTGTCTTTCCCACCTTAGTCGGATTGGATTCGATGAAAAGGGTCCTTATGAAGGGTAAATAGCAATTGGCATATCACGTTGTGGTTTTGGCGTAGGTAAGAAATGTTCTTGCTAGAAACCTATAGCAGCCACGTAAAAACTTGCAACTACAAATTAGAGGACGTCTAACTTGTTTTTGCAGCATATGCCTTGTGATGTGATATGGCCAAAGAATATGATGTTATGCATTGTGATGTATGAGATTGATATGTTCATGTAATAGGTTTCACGACTTGCATGTCGATGAGTATGACAACCGTCAGGAGCCATAGGAGTTGTCTTATTTTATTGTATGACCCGCGTGTCAATCATAAACGCCATGTAATTACTTTACTTTATTGCTAAACGTTAGCCATACTAGTAGAAGTAATAGTTGGCGAGACGACTTCATGAAGACACAATGATGGAGATCATGATGATGGTGATCATGGTGTCGTGCCGGTGACAGTGATGATCATGGTGCCCCGAAGATGGAGATCAAAGGAGCAAGATGATATTGGCCATATCATGTCACTATATTGATTGCATGTGATGTTTATCATGTTTACATCTTATTTGCTTAGAACGACGGTAGTAAATAAGATGATCTCTCAATAAAATTTCAAGAGAAGTGTTCACCCTAACTATGCACCATTGCTAAGGATCGTCGTTCCAAAGCACCACGTGATGATCGGGTGTGATAGGTTCTAACATTCGCATACAATGGGTGTAAGCCAGATTTACACACGCGGAACACTTAGGTTGACTTGACGAGCCTAGCATGTACAGACATGGCCTCGGAACACGAAAGACCAAAAGGTCGAACATGAGTCGTATAGAAGATACAATCAACATGGAGATGTTCACCATGGATGACTAGTCCGTCTCACGTGATGATCGGACACGGGCTAGTTGACATGGATCATGTGGCACTTGGATGACTAGAGAGATGTCTATCTAAGTGGGAGTTCATTAAATAATTTGATTATGTGAACTTAATTATCATGAACTTAGTCTAAAATTGTCTTTACAATCTATATTGTAGATCCAATGGCAATGCGAATGTCACCCTAAACTTCAACGCGTTCCTAGAGAAAACCAAGCTGAAAGATGATGGAAGCAACTATGCGGACTGGGTCCGTGGCTTGAGGATCATCCTCATAGCTTCCAAGAAATTGTATGTCCTGGATGCACCATTAGGTGACCCACCCCTTCTCCCAGCAGAGCAAGCCATTGCGAACGCTTGGCATTCTCGCTGCGATGATTACTCCCTTGTTCAGTACGGCATGCTTTACAGTTTAGAACCGGTGCTCCAAAAGCGTTTTGAGCAACACGGAGCATATGAGATGTTCCAAGAGCTGAAACTGGTTTTCCAAGCTCATGCCCGGGTCAAGAGATATGACGTCTCCAACAAGTTCTTCAGCTGTAAGATGGAGAAGAATAGTTCTGTCAGTGAGCACATCCTTAAGATGTCTAGGCTACACAACCGCTTGACTCAGCTGGGAGTTAATCTCCCGGATGACTCGGTCATTGACATAATCCTCCAGTCGCTTCCACCTAGCTACAAGAGCTTTGTGATGAACTACAACATGCAAGGGACGGAGAAGTCCATTCCTGAGTTGTACTCGATGCTGAAATTAGCCGAGGTCAAGATCAAAAAGGTGCATCAAGTGTTGATGGTGAATAAGACCACTAGTTTCAAGAAAGGCAAGGGTAAGAAGAACTTCAAGAAGGATGGCATAGTTGTTGCCGCTGAAGGGGAACGTTGCATGGGAAACAAAAAAATTCCTACGCACACGAAGATCTATCCATGGTGATGAGCATCTACGAGAGGGAGAGTGGATCTACATACCCTTGTAGATCGCTAAGCGGGAAGCGTTAAGAAACGCGGTTGGTGTAGTCGAACGTCTTCGCGATCCAAATCGCTGTGCGTCCCGCGATCCAATCACGATCCGTCCCGCGATCCGATCATGATCCGTCCCACAAACTTGATCACGATCCTTCCGATCTAGCACCGAACGGACGACACCTCCGCGTTCAGCACACGTACAGCTTGATGACGATCTCCACCGTCTTGATCCAACAAGAAGGAGTGGAGAGGAATAAGAGTTCTCTGGCAGCCTGACGGCGCTCCGGCAATGGTGGTGGAGCAATTCCGGCAGGGCTTCGCCTAAGCACTGCAGAAAACCGATCTAGAGGAGAAACTATGCACTGGAGGAACGGGTAGCACGTGGCTGAAAATCTAGTGCAAAAACCCCCAATACCACCAGTATATATAGGAGGAGAGGAGGAGAGGAGGCAGCTTGGCCTCCAAGCCTCCTAGGCTTCGGCCGAACTAGGAGAGGAGGAGTCCACCTCCTCCACTCCTAGTAGGATTAGGATTCATCCTTTTTCCCTTTTTCCCTTTTTCCACCTTTTTCCTTTTGGGTTTTCTTCTCCAGCCACATGGGCCTTGTGTGGGAGTTTCCACCAGCCCACTAAGGGCTGATATTTACTCTCCCACAGCCCATGAAGCCTCTTGGGTCGAAATACCCCTCCCGGAGGTCTCTCGGTACACTACCGGCACTCCTGGTACACTACCGATAAGCCCGGAACTTTTCCGGCGACCAAAACAGGACTTCCTATATATGAATCTTTACCTCCGGACCATTCTGGACTATGTAGACATGATCATTCCGTAACTCTATACTACCAAAACGTCACCAAACCTTAAGTGTGCAGACCCTGCGGGTTCGAGAACTATGTAGACATGATCGAGACACCTCTACGGTCAATAACCAATGGCGGGACCTGGATGTCCACATTGGTTCCTACATATTCTACGAAGATCTTTATCGGTCGAACCTCTGTGTCAAGGATTCAGTTAATCCCATATGATGTTCCCTTTGTTCTTCGGTATGTTACTTGCCCGAGATTCGATCGTCGGTATCTCCATACCTAGTTCAACCTCGTTACTGCAAAGTCTCTGTAATCATTCCGTAATACAAGATCCCGTGACCAACACTTAGTCACATTGCTTGCAAGGCTTATTGTGATGTTGTATTATTGAGTGGGCCCTGAGATACCTCTCCGTCACATGGAGTAACAAATCCCAGTCTTGATCCATGCCAACTCAACAGACACCCTCGGAGACACCTATAGAGCACCTTTATAGTCACTCAGTTACGTTCTGATGTTTGATACACACAAGGTACTCCTCCGATATCTGTGATTTGCATGATCTCATGGTCATAGGAACATATACTTGACATGCAAAAAACAGTAGCAATAAAACTGACACGGTCATAAGCTACGTTTGTAGTTTGGATCTTGTCCATCACATAATTCTCCTAATGATGTGATCCCGTTATCAAATGACATCTCATGTCCATGGCTAGGAAACCTTCACCATCTTTCAATCAACAAGCTAGTTCACTAGAGGCATACTAGGGACATTGTGTTTGTCTATGTATCCACACATGTATCCATGTTTTCAATTAATACAATTATAGCATGGATAATAGACGATTATCATGAACAAGGAAATACAATAATAAACACTTTATTTATTGCCTCTAGGGCATATTTCCAACAGTCTCCCACTTGCACTAGAGTCAATAATCTAGTTCACATCACTATGTGATTTACATTGTAATGAATCAAACACCCATGCAGTTCTGGTGTTGATCATGTTTAGCCCTTGGAAGAGGTTTAGTCAATGGATCTGCAACATTCACATCCGTGTGCACTTTGCAAATATTTATGTCTTTCTCCAAGATGTAATCGCGGATGGAGTTGAAGCGTCGCTTTATGTGTCTGGTCCTCTTGTGAAACCTTGGTTCCTTGGCCAGAGCAATGGCATCAGTGTTGTCACAGAACATGTTCATTGGATTCAGTGCACTCGGCACTACTCCAAGATCTGTCATGAACTGCTTCATCCAGACACCTTCCTTCGCCGCCTCCGAGGCTGCGATGTATTCCGCTTCGCACGTAGAATCAGCTACCATGCTTTGCTTGGAACTGCACCAGCTTACTGCTCCCCCGTTAAGAATAAATACGTATCCGGTTTGCGACTTAGAGTCGTCCGGATCAGTGTCAAAGCTTGCATCGACGTAACCCTTTACGACGAGCTCTTCATCACCTGCATAAACGAGAAACATTTCCTTAGTCCTGTTCAGGTACTTAAGGATATTCTTGACCGCTTGCCAGTGCTCCATTCCAGGATCACTTTGAAACCTTCCGGACATACTTATGGCAAGGCTGACATCGGGTCTTATGCACAGCATTGCATACATGATAGAGCCTATGGTTGAAGCATAGGGGATGACACTCATCTTTTCTCTATCTTCTGCAGTTACTGGGCGTTGAGTCTTACTCAACTTCACACCTTGTAATACAGGCAAGAACCCCTTCTCGGACTGTTCCATTTTGAACTTCTTCAAAACCTTATCAAGGTATGTGCTCTGTGAAAGTGCTATTAAGCGTCTCGATCTATCTCTATAGATCTTAATGCCTAATATGAAAGCAGCTTCTCCTAGGTCCTTCATTGAAAAACTCTTGTCCAAATATTCCTTCACGCTTTCCAGCATTTCTATATTGTTTCCAATCAGCAATATGTCATCCACATATAATACTAGAAACGCTATAGAGCTCCCACTCACTTTCTTGTAAATACAAGCTTCTCCGTAAACTTGTACAAACTCAAACGCTTTGATCACCTCATCAAAGCGCTTATTCCAACTCCGAGATGCTTGCACCAGTCCATAAATGGATCGCTAGAGCTTGCAAACTTTGTCAGCATTCTCTGGATCGACAAAACCTTCGGGTTGCATCATATACAACTCTTCCTCAAGGAAAACCTTGAGGAACGCTGTTTTTACATCCATCTACCAAATTTCATAGTCGAAATAGGCAGCTATTGCTAACATGATTCTGACAGACTTAAGCATCGCTACGGGTGAGAAAGTCTCATCGTAGTCAACTCCTCGAACTTGTGAAAAACCCTTTGCCACAAGTCGAGCTTTATAGACGGTGACATTACCGTCCACGTCTGTTTTCTTCTTATAGATCCATTTGTTCTGAATGTCCTTTCGCCCTTCACGTAATACTTCCAAAGTCCATACTTTGTTTTCATACATGGATCCCATCTCGGATTTCATGGCCTCTAACCATTTCTTGGAATCCGGGCCCATCACTGCTCCTCCATAGCTCATTGGTTCATTGTTGTCCAACAACATGACCTCCAAGACAGGGTTGCCGTACCACTCAGGGATAGTACGCGGCCTTGTCGACCTACAAGGTTCAATAGCTGCTTGATCTGAAGCTTCATGATCATCATCATTAACTTCCTCTTCTACCATCGTAGGTTCCAAAGAAACATCTTTCTGCGCTGCGCTACTTTCTGGTTGAACTAAAGGTTCAATAACCTCATCAAGCTCTATTTTCCTCCCACTCAATTCTTTCGAGAGAAACTCTTTCTCAAGAAATGTTCCGTTTTTAGCGACAAACACTTTGCCTTCGGATCTGAGATAGAAGGTATACCCGACTGTCTCTTTCGGGTATCCTATGAAGACGCATTTCTCTGCTTTGGGTTCCAGCTTTTCAGGCTGAAGCTTTTTGACAACTTTGGCTTCTTGCCAAACCACAGTTCATATGGCGTCATCTCAACAGATTTTGATGGTGCCCTATTTAAAGTGAATGCAGTTGTCTCTAATGCATAACCCCAAAACGATAGTGGCAAATCAGCAAGAGACATCATAGAACGCACCATATCTAATAAGGTTCGATTACGACGTTCGGACACACCATTACGCTGTGGTGTTCCGGGCGGTGTCAACTGTGAAACAATTCCACACTGTCTTAAGTGACTGCCAAACTCATAACTCAGATATTCAACTCCTCGATCAGATCGCAGGAACTTAATCTTCTTGTTACGATGATTCTCAACTTCACTCTGAAATTGCTTGAACTTTTCAAACGTTTCAGACTTGTGTTTCATTAAGTAAATATACCCATATCTACTTAAGTCATCAGTGAAGGTGAGAAAATAACGATATCCACCACGCGTTGTAACATTCATTGGACTGCAGACATCAGTGTGTATGATTTCCAATAAGTCACTCGCCCGTTCCATTGTTCCAGAGAACGGCGTTTTAGTCATCTTGCCCATGAGGCATGGTTCACATGTGTCAAGTGATTCAAAATCAAGTGACTCCAAAAGTCCATCAGCATGGGGCTTCCTCATGCGTTTTACACCAATATGACCTAAATGGCAGTGCCACAAGAAAGTGGTACTATCATTATCAATTCAACATCTCTTGGCATCAATGTTATGAACATGTGTGTCATCACTATCAAGATTCAATATGAATAAACCCCTAACATTGGGTGCATGACCATAAAAGATATTACTCATATAAATAGAACAACCTTTATTCTCTGATTTAAATGAGTAACCGTCTCACAATAAACAAGATCCAGATATAATGTTCATGCTTAACGCAAGCACTAAATAAGAATTATTCAGGTTCATCACTAATCCCGATGGTAATCGAAGAGAGAGCGTGCCGACGGTGATCACATCAACCTTGGAACCATTTCCCACGCGCATCGTCACTTTGTCCTTTGCCAGCCTACGTTTATTCCGTAGTTCCTGCTTTGAGTTGCAAATGTGAGCAACCGAACCGGTATCAAATACCCAGGCACTACTACGAGAGCTAGTAAGGTACACATCAATAACATGTATATCATATATACCTTGTTTGTCGTTGGCCGCCTTCTTGTCAGCCAGGTACTTGGGGCAGTTCCGCTTCAAGTGACCGGTTCCTTTGCAATGAAAGCACTCAGTTTCTGGCTTGGGTCCATGCTTGGGCTTCTTTGTAGGAGTAGCAACTGCTTTGCCATCCTTCTTGGTTTTACCCTTCTTGCCCTTGCCCTTGACTTTGCCATTTTTCTTGAAACTAGTGGTTGTATTGACCATCAACACTTGATGTTCTTTCTGGATTTCAGACTCAGCGACTTTTAGCATCGCAAACAGCTCGGCGACTGACATGTTCATCCCGTGCATGTTGTAGTTCATCACAAAGCTCTTGTAACTAGGTGGCAGTGATTGGAGAACTCTGTCAGTGATCGCCTCTGGCGGAAGGGCAATTCCCAACTCTGCCAGACGAGTTGAATACCCAGACATTCTGAGTATATGTTCACTGATAGACCCGTTCTCCTCCATCTTGCAAGCATAGAACTTATCGGAGGTTTCATACCTCTCGATCCGGGCGTTCTTCTGAAAGATAAACTTCAACTCCTGGAACATCTCATATGCTCCATGATGTTCAAAACGTCTTTGAAGTCCCGGTTCTAAGCCATACAATATTGCACACTGAACTATTGAGTAATCTCCAGTACGTGCCTCCCAAGCGTTCTTAACGTGTTCGGAGGTCATGTCTTCTGGTTGGTCACCAAGCGGTGCATCAAGGACATATGATTTTTGGGAAGCCGTGAGGATAATCCTCAGATTATGGGCCCAGTCAACAAAGTTACTTCCATCATCTTTCAGTTTAGCTTTCTCTAGGAACGCATTAAAATTCAGGGGTGCTACTGCGCGAGCCATTGATCTACAACATAAATATGCAAAGTTCACTTAGACTATTGTTCAAGATAATGAGTTTAGTTAATCAAATTACTAAATCTCCCACTCAAATTGACATCCCTCAGGTCATCTGAGTGTCACAAGATCCAAATCCACCATCTCGAGTCCGATCATCACGTGAGTTGAGGTGGCTTCAATGGTGAACATCATTATGTTGATCATATCTACTATATGACTCATGTTCTACCTTTCGGTCTCTTGTGTTCCGAGGCCATGTCTGTACATGCTAGGCTCGTCAAGTTTAACTCGAGTGTTCTGCGCGTGCAACACTGTCTTGCACCCGTTGTATGTGAATGTAGAGTCTATCACACCCGATCATCACGTGGTGTCTCAACACGACAAACTTTCGCAACGGTGCACACTCGGGGAGAACACAATTTTATCTTGAAATTTAAGTGAGGGATCACCTTATAATGCTACCGTCGTACTAAGCATAACAAGGTGCATAAAAGGATTAATATCACATGCAATTCATCGTAAAGTGACATGGCCATGAACTTGTGCTTTAGATCTCCATCTTGAAAGCACCGACATGATCTTCATCGTCACCGGCACGACACCATGATCTCCATCAACGTGTCGCCATCGAGGTTGTCACGCCCTGCATGCTTCTACTACTATTGCTACCGTTTAGTGATAAAG
The DNA here is from genome assembly GCA_022496015.1 of Hordeum marinum. Lineage (NCBI taxonomy): Eukaryota > Viridiplantae > Streptophyta > Magnoliopsida > Poales > Poaceae > Hordeum > Hordeum marinum. Next base: position 426,671,863 of record CM039675.1, read on the forward strand.
TAAAGCATTACATAGCGCTTAATGATTGACACGCAGGTCATACAATATTAAAGACAACCCTATGGCTCCTACCGGTTGCCGTACTCATCGACATGCAAGTCGTGAAAGTCTATACATCACATGATCATCTCATACATCAAATATATCACATCATGTAATTGGCCATATCACATCACAACATACCCTGCAAAAACAAGTTAGACGTCCTCTAATTGTTGTTGCATGTTTTACGTGGCTGCTACGAGTTTCTAGCAAGAACGATTCTCACCTACGCATAAACCACAACGGTGATACATAATTTGCTTTTCAACCTTCTCAAGGACCGCCTTTGTTGAATCCGATCCAACTAAAGTGAGAGAAACTGCCACGCGCAAGCCATCTAGGCAACAAGTTGCGTCGAGGGAACTGGTCTCTCGTAAGCGTACGAGTAATGTTGGTCCGGGCCGCTTCATCTCACAATACCGCTGAACCAAAATCCGACCAAGGGAGGAAGCAATCTAAGCATCAATGCCCACAAACCTTTTGTGTTCTACTCAAGATCTCATCTACACATAGACCTAGCTCATGATGCCACTGAAGGGGAACGTTGCATGGGAAACAAAAAATTTCCTACGCACACGAAGATCTATCCATGGTGATGAGCATCTACGAGAGGGAGAGTGGATCTACATACCCTTGCAGATCGCTAAGAGGGAAGCGTTAAGAAACGCGCTTGGTGTAGTCGAACGTCTTCGCGATCCAAATCGTCGTTCGTCCTGCGATCCAATCATGATCCGTCCCACGATCCAATCACGATCCATCCCGCGATCCGATTAGGATCCGTCCCACGAACTTGATCACGATCCGTCTCACGAACTTGATCACGATCCTTCCGATCTAGCACCGAACGGACGGCACCTCCGCGTTCAGCACACGTACCGCTTGATGACAATCTCCACCGTCTTGAACCAGCAAGAAGGAGTGGAGAGGAAGAAGAGTTCTCCGGCAGCCTAACGGCGCTCCGGCAATGGTGGTGGACCAATTCCGACACGGCTTTGCCTAAGCACTCTAGAAAACCGATCTAGAGGAGAAACTATGCACTAGAGGAACGGGTAGCACGTGGCTGAAAATCTAGTGCAAAAAACCTCAATACCACCAGTATATATAGGAGGAGAGGAGGAGAGGAGGCAGCTTGGCCTCCAAGCCTCCTAGGCTTCGGCCGAACTAGGAGAGGAGGAGTCCTTTTTTTTCCTTTTTTCCTTTTTCCACCTTTTTCCTTTTGGGTTTTCTTCTCCAGCCACATGGGCCTTGTGTGGGAGTTTCCACCAGCCCACTAAGGGCTGATATTCACTCTCCCACAGCCCATGAAGCCTCTTGGGTCGAAATACCCCTCCCGGAGGTCTCCCGGTACACTAGCGGCACTCCCGATACACTACCGATAAGCCCGAAACTTTTTCGGCGACTGAAACAGGACTTCCTATATATGAATCTTTACCTCCGGACCATTTCGGAGCTCCTCGTGATGTTCAGGATCTCATCCGGGACTCCGAACAAACTTAGGTCACCACCATACATAACTCTATACTACCAAAACGTCACCAAACCTTAAGTGTGCAGACCCTGCGGGTTCGAGAACTATGTAGACATGACCGAGACACCTCTACAGTCAATAACCAATGGCGGGACCTGGATGTCCACATTGGTTCCTACATATTCTATGAAGATCTTTATCGGTCAAACCTCTATGTCAACGATTCAGTTAATCCCGTATGATGTTCCCTTTGTTCTTTGGTATGTTACTTGCCCGAGATTCGATCGTCGGTATCTCCATACCTAGTTCAACCTCGTTACTGGAAAGTCTCTCTACTCGTTCTATAATACAAGATCCCGTGACCAACACTTAGTCACATTGCTTGCAAGGCTTATTGTGATGTTGTATTACCGAGTGGGCCTTGAGATACCTCTCCGTCACACGGAGTAACAAATCCCAGTCTTGATCCATGCCAACTCAACAGACACCCTCGGAGACACCTGTAGAGCACCTTTATAGTCACCCAGTTACGTTGTGACGTTTGATATGCACAAGGTACTCCTACGATATCTGTGAGTTGCATGATCTCATGGTCATAGGAACATATACTTGACATGCAGAAAACAGTAGCAATAAACTGACACGATCATAAGCTACGTTTGTAGTTTGGGTCTTGTCCATCACATAATTCTCCTAATGATGTGATCTCGTTATCAAATGACATCTCATGTCCATGGCTAGGAAACCTTAACCATCTTTCAATCAACGAGCTAGTTCACTAGAGGCTTACTAGGGACATAGTGTTTGTCTATGTATCCACACATGTATCCATGTTTCCAATTAATACAATTATAGCATGGATAATAAACGATTATCATGAACAAGGAAATACAATAATAAACACTTTATTTATTGCCTCTAGGGCATATTTCCAACAGCCGCGCCTGGTAAGCAAGTTGCCGGGAAGAAGAAGAACAAGAATGGACCCAAGCCTGAGACTGAGTGTTTTTATTGCAAGGGTGTCGGTCACTGGAAGCGGAACTGCCCCAAGTACTTAGCGGATAAGAAGGACGGCAACGTTAAAAGTATATGTGATATACTTGTTATTGATGTGTACCTAACCAGCACTCGTAGTAGCTCCTGGGTATTTGATACCGGTGCAGCTGCTCACATTTGTAACTCCAAGCAGGAGCTGCAAAATAAGCGGAGGCTGGCAAAGGACGAGGTGACGATGCACGTCGGGAATGGTTCCAAGGTCGATGTGATCGCCATCGGCACGCTACCTCTACATCTACCTTCGGGATTAGTGTTAACCCTTAATAATTGTTATTTAGTACCAGCTCTGAGCATGAACATTGTATCTGGATCTCACTTGATGCGAGATGGCTACTCATTTAAATCTGAGAATAATGGTTGTTCTATTTATATGAGAGAAATGTTTTATGGTCATGCCCCGCTGGTCAATGGTTTATTTTTGATGAATCTCGAACGTGATGTTACACATGTCCATAGTGTGAGTACCAAAAAATTTAAGGTTGATAACGATAGTCACACTTACATGTGGCACTGCCGCCTTGGTCATATTGGTGTCAAACGCATGAAGAAACTACATATTGATGGACTTTTGGAGTCTCTTGATTTTGAATCATTTGACACGTGCGAACCATGTCTCATGGGCAAGATGACCAAAACTCCGTTCTCCGGAACAATGGAGCGAGCAACTGACTTGTTGGAAATAATACATACCGATGTATGCGGTCCAATGAGTGTCGAGGCTCGTGGTGGCTAACGTTATGTTCTCACCCTCACTGATGACTTGAGTAGATATGGGTATGTCTACTTAATGAAACATAAGTCTGAAACTTTTGAAAGGTTCAAGGAATTTCAGAGTGAGGTAGAGAATCAACGTGACAGGAAAATAAAGTGCCTATGATCTGATCATGGTGGAGAATATTTAAGTCACGAGTTTGGCACGCACCTTAGGAAATGTGGAATTGTTTCACAACTCACGTCGCCTGGCACACCTCAGCGAAATGGTGTGTCTGAACGTCGTAATCGCACTCTATTAGATATGGTACGATCTATGATGTCTCTTACCAACTTACCGCTATCATTTTGGGGATATGCATTAGAGACTGCCGCATTCACTTTAAATAGGGCACCGTCAAAGTCCATTGAGACGACACCGTATGAATTATGGTTTGGAAAGAAACCTAAGCTGTCGTTTCTAAAAGTTTGGGGATGCGATGCTTATGTGAAGAAACTTCAACCTGAGAAGCTCGAACCCAAAGCGGAAAAGTGCGTCTTCATAGGATATCCCAAAGAGACTATTGGGTATACCTTCCACCTACGATCCGAGGGCAAAGTCTTTGTTGCCAAGAATGGATCCTTTCTCGAGAAAGAGTTTCTCTCGAAAGAAGTAAGTGGGAGGAAAATAGAACTTGATGAGGTAATCGTACCTCCACTCAAACCGGAGAGTAGCACAGCATAGGAAGTTGTTTCTATGGAGCCTGCACCGGCTGGAGAGGAAGTTAATGATGATGAGCATGAAACTTCAGATCAAGTTACTACTGAATCTCGAAGGTCCACTAGGACATGTTCCGCACCAGAGTGGTACGGCAACACTGTCCTGGAGATCATGTTGTTGGACAACGGTGAACCTTCGAACTATGAAGAAGCAATGGCGGGCCCGGATTCCAACAAATGGCTTGAGGCCATGAAATCCGAGATAGGATCCATGTATGAGAACAAAGTATGGACTTTGGTGGACTTGCCTGATGATAAGCGAGCCATTGAAAATAAATGGATCTTTAAGAAGAAGACTGACGCGGATGGTAATGTAACCATCTATAAGGCTCGGCTTGTCGCTAAGGGTTATCGACAAGTTCAAGGAATTGACTACGATGAGACTTTCTCACCCGTAGCGATGTTCAAGTCTGTCCGAATCATGTTAGCAATTGCCGCATTTTATGATTATGAGATCTGGCAAATGGACGTCAAAACGGCATTCCTTAATGGTTTCCTTAAGGAAGAATTGTATATGATGCATCCGGAAGGCTTTGTCGATCCTAAAGATGCTAACAAAGTTTGCAAGCTCCAGCGCTCCATCTATGGGCTGGTGCAAGCATCTTGGATTTGGAACATTCGCTTTAATGAGGTGATTAAAGCGTTTGGGTTTATACAGGTTATGGAGAACCCTGTATTTACAAGAAAGTGAGTGGGAGCTCTATAGCATTTCTCATATTATATGTGGATGACATACTAATAATGGGAAATGATATAGAACTTTTGGAAAGTGTAAAGGCCTACTTGAGTAAGTGTTTTTCAATGAAGGGCCTTGGAGAAGCTGCTTACATATTAGGTATTAAGATCTATAGAGATAGATCGAGACGCCTCATAGGTCTTTCACAAAGCACATACCTTGACAAGATATTGAAGAAGTTCAATATGGATCAGTCCAAGAAGGAGTTCTTTCCTGTGTTACAAGGTGTGAGATTGAGTACGACTCAATGCCCGACCACAGCAAAGCATAGAGAAGAGATGAGTGTCATCCCCTATGTTTCAGCCATAGGCTCTATTATGTATGCCATGCTGTGTACCAGACCTGATGTGAACCTTGCCATAAGTTTGGTAGGGAGGTACCATAGTGATCCCGGAGCGGAACACTAGACAACGGTCAAGAATATCCTAAAGTACCTGAAAAAGGCCAAAGGACATGTTTCTCGTATATGGAGGTGCCGAAGAGCTCATCGTAAAGGATTACGTCGATGCTAGCTTCGACACAGATCCGAATGACTCCAAGTCGCAAACCGGATACGTGTATGTTTTGAACGGAGGGGCAGTCAACTGGTGCAGCAGCAAGCAAAGCGTCGTGGCGGCATCTACATGTGAAGCGGAGTACATAGCTGCTTCGGAAGCAGCAAAGAAGGAGTCTGGATGAAGGAGTTTATCACCGACCTAGGAGTAATTCCAAGTGCATCGGTCCCGATGACTCTATTCTGTGACAATAGTCGAGCTATTGCCCTTGCGAAGGAGCCTAGGTTTCACAAGAAGACAAGACACATCAAGCGCCGCTTCAACTCCATCTGTGATTACATTCAGGAGGGAGATATAGATATTTGTAAAGTGCATACGGATCTGAATGTCGCAGATCCATTGACTAAACCTCTCTCACGAGCAAAACATGATCAATACCAGAATGCTATGGGTGTTCGATTCATCACAATGTAACTAGATTATTGATTCTAGTGCAAGTGGGAGACTGTTGGAAATATGCCCTAGAGGCAATAATAAAATGGTTATTATTGTATTTCCTAGTTCATGATAATTTTCTATTGTTCATGCTATAATTGTGTTAACCGGAAACCGTAATACATGTGTGAATACATAGACCACAACATGTCCCTAGTGAGCCTCTAGTTGACTAGCTCGTTGATCAATAGATGGTCATGGTTTCATGACCATGGACATTGGATGTCATTGATAACGGGATCACATCATTAGGAGAATGATGTGATGGACAAGACCCAATCCTAAGCATAGCACAAGATCATGTAGTTCGTCTGCTAAAGCTTTTCAATGTCAAGTATCGTTTCCTTAGACCATGAGCTTGTGCAACTCCCAGATACCGTAGGAATGCTTTGGGTCTGCCAAACGTCACAACGTAACTGGGTGGCTATAAAGGTGCACTACGGGTATCTCCGAAAGTGACTGTTGGGTTGGCATGAATCAAGACTGGGATTTGTCACTCCGTGTGATGGAGAGGTATCTCTGGGCCCACTCAGTAAGACATCATCATAATGAGCTCAATGTGACTAAGGAGTTAGCCACGGGATGATGTGTTACGGAACGAGTAAAGAGACTTGCCGGTAACGAGATTGAACAAGGTATAGGGATACCGACGATCGAATATCGGGCAAGTATCATGCCGATAGACAAAGGGAATTGTATATGGGATTGATTGAATCCCCGACATCATGGTTCATCCGATGAGATCATCGTGGAGCATGTGGGAGCCAACATGGGTATCCGGATGCCGCTGTTGGTTATTGACCGGAGAAGTGTCTCGGTCATGTCTACATGTCTCTCGAACCCGTAGGGTCTACACACGTAAGGTTCGATAACGCTAGGGTTATAGGGAAATGGTATACGTGATTACCGAAGGTTGTTCGGAGTCCCGGATGAGATCCCGGACGTCACGAGGAGCTCCAGAATGGTCTGGAGGTAAATATTGATATATAGGAAGTCCAGTTTTGGTCACCGGAAAGTTTTTGGGCTCATCGGTAGTGTACTGGGAGTGCCGGGAGGGTGCCGGAGGACCCCCGGGAGGGGTGTGACAACCATAGGACTTTGTGGGCCCTTATAGGAGGTGTGCCAGCCCTTATTGGGCTGGGGCCAAGACCTTCTAGAAAGGCCCATGCGGCTGGGATCAAGAGATAAAGGGCAAAAGGGTTTTGAAAGAGGAGATCCACCTCCCTTGTGGGAGGTGGACTCTCCCCCTAGTTCGGCCGAACCTCTCCTCCTTGGAGGAGGGGCCAAGGCATCCCTCCCTCTCCCTCCTCCTATATATATGCAAGGGTTTGGGCTGGTTTGAGACACGACTTCTCTCTCTCTCGGCGCAGCCCTACCCTTCCTCTTCCTCGTTCTCCGTAGCGCTTGGCGAAGCCCTGCCGGAGTCCACATAGCTCCACCGTCACCATGCCGTCGTGCTGCCGGAGCTCTCCCTCAACCTCTCCTTCCTCCTTGCTGGATCAAGGAGTAGGATACGTCATCGGGCTGCACGTGTGTTGAACGTGGAGGCGCCGTTGTTCGGCGCTGAGATCGGAATCCACCGTGATCTGAATCGCTGCGAGTACGACTCCACCAACCGCGGTCTTGTAACGCTTCCGCTTAGCGATCTTCAAAGGTATGAAGATGCGATCTCTCCCCACTCGTTGCTGGTTTCTCCATAGATAGATCTTGATGATACGTAGGAATTTTTTTGATTTACTACTATGTCTCCCAACAGAGTCATCGATTCCTTTGGCGATCACAGCGGGACTCTCAATGAAAGCACCAATGTCTGTATCAAAACCGGCGGATCTCGGGTAGGGGAGCCCGAGCTGTGAGTCTAGGATCGATGGTAACGAGGGACGAAGGAGATGATGTTTACCCAGGTTCAGGCCCTCCTATGGAGGTAAAACCCCATGTCCTGCTCGATTATATTAATGTGTATGAGGGTTACAGAGTTGATCTACCTCGAGATCGAATAGCTAAAACCCTAGATGAGTTTCTCTGCCCTACAATCTAAACCCTCTAGCTTATAAAGACGCCAGGGGTCCCTAGGGTTACACATAGTCGGTTGCCCACGGAAGGGAAAAACATGCCTATTCTACTATCTCAAACTTTAAAGACACGTCACGCGTCCTGAGGTCTCCTCCGTATCGACGGGGCCTTCGATCAGTCTAATCCTTAGCGAGCGGCCCATGAGTCCGGCCCATAAAAATAGGTTGGCAGTCCGAGGACCCCGAATCCTAGACTCCCTCAGAGGGTCATTAAGGAGGTCCCTTGGGAGGAAGGAGGTGATGCAGACAACATATGGATGAAGATGGCGACTTGTATTCGTAAGGTGGCCTCAGAGAAGTTTGGAGTGTCCAGGGAAGTAGAATAGAAGCTAAATATACCTGGTGGTGGAACGATGATGTCCAGAATGTTGGGGAACGCTGCATGGGAAACAAAAAATTTCTTACGTTCACGCAAGACCTATCCATGGTGATGAGCATCTACGAGAGGGAGAGTGGATCTACATACCCTTGTAGATCGCTAAGCGGGAAGCGTTAAGAAACGCGGTTGGTGTAGTCGAACGTCTTTGTGATCCAAATCGCCGAGCGTCCCGCGATCCAATCACGATCCGTCCCGCGATCCAAATCGCCAAGATCCGAGAGAGGAATACGAGGGTGTTAGAGCATATTTCTCCATATGTGGTTTTGGTAATTGTTGACAATCCCTATGGACTAATGGTTGCCTTGAGTTATATTCGAAGGATTTGTCCATAGGCACTTCTTGAAGTGCATGTGTTGGTTTCAAGGAGTTTATATTGTGACCAGGGCGGTATTCAATGTTTATCCAAAGATTGGTTATAGAGAAGATAAGATACAAGGTTGATCAAGACTAAGTCAAAGAGTGAATCAAGTTGATCAACACACAAAGCGTACAAGATGTACGGACAGGGATCAAGGGATCCCATGGTATGGTGAGCATTGTCCATTATGCTTTGTGTACTAACCCATGGTCTACGTGAAACTTCTTTGTGGGGTTAGGTATATTTCCATGGGCTTGCATCAAGAGGAAGATTCCATACATCCCATGGAAGATGACATCAAGTGGTGATCGTCATCAAGGTTGAAGTGTGCAAGATCAAGTGAAGCATCACGGAGAGATCATGCTTGAAGCTTGCCATCCATTGTGGAGACAATGGACTTGTGAAGATGTGTCGAAGAATAGCTCACCCATAGTGGAGTATGGGGGAGCAATCAACTAGTCTTCATCGAGCCAACGCAATCAAGAAAGGTGGTCCATCTTGAGGAAGTCAAGACTGTCATCATCAAGCTCAAGTGGACCATGTCCAAGGTATAGGTTTGCCCTTGATAGGTTTTTCCATTTTACCGGTTCATAGTGGTAGTTGGGAGACCGGGTTATAAGATCGATTGTCGTACTATCAAGGGGGGGGCTCTCAAGTGGGTAGCTTGGTCGTATTGTTCGTTGAAAGCTCAAACCATTGCATTCTTGGCATCATCATCTTTCTTGGTTCTTGGTTGGCTTTCCTCTTTATGGGTTCTTGAGCTTATGGTCAGCTTCATGACAAGCTCAAGTTCACCGAAAACGGAGTCCACATGCATCTTCTATGATGTTATCGATGCTGGAGTTTTTGTTAGTTCTTCATTGATAGAGGTTTCACATCTCTATACCATTGGCATTTTCATGTGCTATCCAACAAGCTTGAGTTTGGTCAATTCGGAGCTTCTATGCGAAAGCTATGGCAGTTCTAGTGCAAGAGTTGTTTTTCCTTGATCAGGCGGTAGTACCGCTCGGTACCACAGTAGTACCTCTTGGGCGGTACTTCTGCTGTGTACTACCAGTGCTACTTCCGCTTATAATTTACTGTCTAGTAAGGTTGGTTTTATGGACGGTAGTAGTGGTCGGTAGTAGGGCGGTAGTACCTCCTGCGCGGTACTACCGCTCCCAAGTACCGCTGCTACTACCGCTCCAAGTACCGCTGCTACTACCGCTTGTTGTTGGGTTCTGGAGCCTTATTGCTTCCCAGCGGAAGTACCGCTGGGTAGGGTGGTAGTACCGCTCTGACGAAACTACTGCCTCGAGTTTTCTGCCGTTTTGCATGCTTTTCTTGGAACTACCGTGCTAAGCGGTAGTACCGCTCATCCGAGCGGTAGTACTGTGCATGACCTGTGCACATAACGGTTGGATTTGGGGGGGGGGGGGCTATAAAAGGGGGTCTTCTTCCCATTTTGCTCCCCAACTCTTGAGCTCCTATTTGCCCCCCATTGTTGACCTTCTTCGAGCTTGCTAACTCTCAGTCCCTCCAATGATTCTTGCTAGTTCTTGAGGGAAAAGAGAGAGGAGATCTAGATCCACATTTCCACCAATCACTTTCTCCTCTTTGTGAGGGGAACCCCGGTAAAATGGAGTTCTTCGTGTTCTTCTTCGTTCTTCCTCTCATTTTCCTCCATAGAATTAGTTGTTGTGGTGGGATTTGGGAGAGAAGGACTTGGGCACTCCGTGTGCCCTTGCCATTGCATTTGGTGCATAGGTTTGAGCTCTCCACGGTGATACGTGGAAGTGATAAGTTGAGAAGCTTATCACTCTTGGGTGTTTGTGCACCCTAGAGCTTGTTCCTCTTCCGTGCTCCCCCCCCCCTAGACGGTTGGTGGTGTCTCGAAGCTCAACAATTGTGGTGTAAAGCTCCGGGCAAGCGTCGGGGTCTCCAATTAGGTTGTGGAGATTGCCCCGAGCATTTGAGGTTACCTCGGTGCCACAATCCATTGTGGTGAAGCTTTGTGGTGTTGTTGGGAGCCTCCAATTAAGTTGTGAAGATTGCCCCAACCTTGTTTGTACGGGTTCGGTGACCGCCCTCAAGGGTCCCTTAGTGGAATCACGACATCTTGCATTGTGCGAGGGCGTGAGGAAATTACGGTGGCCTTAGTGGCATCTCGGGGAGCATTGTGCCTCCACACTGCTCCGAACGAAGATTGGCATCCGCAAGGCGAAAGAAGTGGCTCTCGCGAGCATGATTCCGTTGGGGCAGGCACGGAACGAACGCGTGCGACACGTGCCTCTTGTCCTCCCTCTGGCCCACTAATCGGTGGCACATCGACCATTCCATCTTCTTCCCGTCGACAGCCAGCACACCTGGTCGCCCCACCCGCCACCGCCCAGTTCAGGTGCCCAGGCTGGCCGGCCGCAGCCCCTCGACATTCGAAACACGCCTCCCGCCGCCGACCCCTATTTTGGCGTTTGGAGGACCGTTTTCGTCGCCGTCGCAGCACCCCGACGTCAACGCAAGATCTCAGCTACCTTGCTCGTCGGACGCTCGGCATGTTCACCTTGACGCCTCCAGGCCTGCTACCTAGGCTCGCAGAGGCGTGAGGGTCTTCACGACACGGCTTCTTCCAGGGTGGCAATGTTGTGCCTGAGTATGGAGGAGCGATGGTTTGCAGTGTTCAACGCATTTCATCATCAAATGTGTGATTGGAAAATTCACAATCGACTGGAAAATGATTTGGTTCAGCATATGCATGCTCACGTTGGCAACCAATAAATATATCGGCTATCTTTTCCTTCAAAAGTATTTGAGAAAAAATATTTTTTATTTAGCTTGTAAACTATGATATATTTATTTGGTTGTCAAACTACGAAATATTTGTATTTTATTTGAATTATGTTAACTTGGGACAAATTCTATTGATATGCCGTAAACCGGCTGCGAGAAAAAAAATGATTCCGGATGTTGGGCGCACGGTTAATTAAAATTCGAAAGGAGGCGGACGAGCCGACTTAATTAGACAAAAGTCGGACAAAACTCTTGAGTACAATTAAATTTCTAGGTTGATATCGTGTGTGTCCATCAGCTGTAGACGACTTGCATGTTAGAATGGACGTTCATAGTCTAGTTGACGATCTTTAAACTCCGCAAAACCAGTTAAACTCGTTATTTCTCGTGGAAGGAGTCTCACTACACTACCATTAAAATCGCACAATTGTAGAACTCCACATCAGCGGTGCACGGAATACTATTTCACAAACGCTGTCTTTGTCACTGATCATTTCCCAGCCAGTTCTACTTGTACCCCAATAAAACCATGCCCCTCCTTTTGCCGGTTCCTCCTCCAAGGCTCCAACCCACATCCTCGCGTCACACATTTCCTTTCCCAATATATAAACTTCCCGACCCGCCCTCATTTACGCCACAGCACACTGCACTGGCCAAGCTGCACCGTCCGGCCGTGCGCGTCGCTCGTTACCCATGGCCAAGCGCCTCTTCCACTCTTGCCGCTCCCCGTCCGCCGCCGCCGTGGTCACCCCCACCACCAACCTCCTCGCCAAGCACCACTCCCCGGCCTTCACGCCCCCCGCCGGCGGATGCTGTCCGCGCGGCCTCCCTCACCGGCGGCCGCTGCCGCCGGAAACCTGCAGCGCGAGGGGCTGCGCAGCCGACTACACTGCCGATGACCTTCCTCCGGCCCGTGGAACGCCCGCCTACCGCTGGCTGAAGAGCTCCCACTGGCACGTCATCGAGGCCGCCACCGACGTCGACGACACGCCTCGCCTCAAGATCGACGCGCGGCGCCGGCTGCGGCGCTCCCGGCGCCGGCGCCGGCTCCACCGCAAGGCGGCCATAGAGAGCCTGTCGTCCGGCGACAGCGGGTGGTTCAGCAGCAGCGAGGAGCCGAGCGCGTACAGCAGCCGCAGCGTCGAGGCGGAGACGACGCTGGTGACGTCCACCACGACGGAGACCTCGTCGGGCGTGAGCGGGAGCTCCGGCGCCGTCGCGGCGGCCGCGGCCGCCGCGCCGGAGGCGGCGGTGGCCGGGAGCTTCGCGGTGGTGAAGCGCTCGGACGACCCCCGCGCCGACTTCCGGCGGTCCATGGCGGAGATGGTGGTGGGCCGCGGCATCTACGACGCCGACGGCCTGGAGCGCCTGCTGCGGTGCTTCCTGGCGCTGAACGACCAGCGCCACCGCCGCGACATCGTCGACGCCTTCGGCGACGTGTGGGAGGCCGTGTTCTCCAGCCCGCTGTCGCACGGCGCCGTCGCCTCCGCGCCTGCCGCGAGCTAGCTGCCGCAGGGGCGTCCCGTCAGTAGAGAAGTGCAGAGCACGCATGGCCACCCTGTAAAATGTGATTACGTGTGGTACACGTGGTAGGCTAGACGTATGTAAATTACCGCTCCATGTTTCTTGTTTGGGTTTGCGGCAGTGGCCTCCTTCCGGTGGCTTGCATGCCACTTCTTCTTTGCAGCGTGGAAACGGGCGCGACTACTCGGATGTGATAGGACGTGAACCGAGAGCGTCTCTCTGCACACATGCTTATTTCTCGATCTCACCTCTCAGCCCGGCCCATGTCCTCTCAGAATTCTGTAAAAATGTAAGTTGCTCTGGTGAATCATAAGTAGTATTCTACTAGTACATCCTGCAATTGGTTTTTCCAATTTCATTTGAAAAAAAATGCTCGCCGTCTATCTATGCTTTTTGCTCTTCTATTTCTGTTCATTATTTATTTTACCATGTAGTAACTCGTTTTGTCTTCATCGTTTTTACAGTAGCTCGTTTTGTGTAACATGAAAAGGCATAGCGCGGCAGTACCACACGACTCGAGGAAATAGACCTAGTAGTACTGGTTGAGTTGTTTGTCTCTTCATTAATTACCGATTTTGCAGCCATGAACGGGGACAGCGATAAGCCATATGACTCAAAGTGATGTGATGTTGTACCATTAGTAGATTGGACGTGGACAAACAAAGAAGCCAATCCCCAAAGTGGTTTCAAATAGTTTCGGCTCACTATTGTATGTTTGCCACATTGGCGCGATACATTTGGCACACGGAGTTGGCCCTTTGCTAAACTGATAGATTATGTAGCATGCTTGACGACTAAGTCTGTACCACACTGCATGGACATTATCCAGATCCGAAGATCCCTCAATCTCCCGAAAAAGTCCGTAGTGTGGAAAGAAAGCAAACAGTTGATGTGATATGATTTGATGCGACCTACATTTACAGAGACTGGCCTGCACTGCGCCCTTGTGCATAGAGTTTGAAGATCTCAAAACGCCTTTATTCACGCTTCCCTTGACCTAGAGCTATGTGTTCCCGTCGCACTTGAGTAGCCTCATCTTTGCCTGTCTGTGTCTGTGTAAGATTTAAAAAAAGTCACCCCAGGGTCTTTTGCTGATCTTCCCTTCGGGCAACTCCTTTGATCCAGAGGATGGGAGTAGACACGAAGGATTTCAGGACCCCTTTGGTCCACTGGACTTCTAAAATAGTACAGGAATAGTAAGGACAATGAATTGAAGTGACATGCCGTATTACTGCATTAATATGAGGTGTCATCTGGATTCAAAGGATTTGTTATCCTAAATATATCCGTTTGAGTGACAAATAATATGGATGCGGCCCTAACAAATCCGCTTGAGGTGTCATCAGGATTCAAAGGATTTGTTATCCTAAATATATCCTATATTTTAATCCTTGGGATGTTCTTTTCTTTGTGGGTTGCCCTTTTTTAGAAAAGGAGAAATACGTCTGGCCTCTGCATTAGAAATATGCATGCGGTCCATTTATTAAATAAAACCACGAAAAAGTGTGGGGGTCCAAATACGTTCTTCTAAAGAAGCTGCGAAATAATCTCAAAATAAAAAAGTTGTCACAACCGGCGAAAAATAGGACTAGATGCATAACCTTCTATTCTTCTAGTGAACCGTCATCCAAACCGATTGTATATATCCCGAGCTAACATCTCCCATCGGGTAGACACAGGAACCAAAGGCTTCTTGGTTTCCACAGAAGTGAGTAACTACCACATACGGATCAAATAAGTTGTCCTGTGTAATATAGAGAGATAGTCCGACCCATAGAGATAGGTCGGCCTCCCGAGGACCCCTTAATCTAGATCTCCCTCACCTTTGAACAAAGCAACCAAATAAAAACTGGAGAAATTGTGGAGCATCTCCCGTGTGCGTAACTCAACTTTTGTCGACGACCATGGAGCTCGTAGCGGGGAAAGCAGGATGGTGCAAGAGGGTGGCGCATCAGTTTTTGCGGTGTTGGTGGCACATGAATTTTCGTGCTTGGTCAGTTGGCCTCTCCCACCTTTTTCCATGTGTATTGGCAAGCCATTGAGTGGTTATCTCATAGATCTATTAGAGAGAGAAATTGAGGTAAGCGATTGAAAACTAGAGATAGCAACCAGAATATGCCGGAGCCGTTTCTAGGTTACCTTGGCAGTTTTTGTGAATAACTGTTGGAAATATGCCCTAGAGGCAATAATAAATTGGTTATTATCATATTTCCTTATTCATGATAATCATTTATTATCCATGCTATAATTGTATTGATCAGAAACTTAGATACATGTGTGGATACATAGACAACACCATGTCCCTAGTATGCCTTTAATAGACTAGCTCGTTGATAAAAGATGGCCATGGTTTCCTAGTCATGGACATGAGATGTCATTTGATAACGGGATCACATCATTAGGAGAATGATGTGATGGACAAGACCCAAACTATAAACGTAGCATATGATCGTGTCAGTTTATTGCTACTGTTTTCTGCATGTCAAGTATCTGTTCCTATGACCATGAGATCATGCAACTCACTGACATCGGAGGAGTACCTTGTGTGTATCAAATGTCACAACGTAACTGGGTGACTATAAAGGTGCTCTACAGGTATCTTCGAGGGTGTCTGTTGGGTTGGCATGGATCAAGGCTGGGATTTGTTACTCCGTGTGACGGAGAGGTATCTCAGGGCCCACTTGGTAATACAACATCACAATAAGCCTTGCAAGCAGTGTGACTAAGTGTTAGCCACGGGATCTTGTATTACGGAATGAGTAAAGAAACTTGCCGGTAACGAGGTTGAACTAGGTATGGAAATGCCGAAGATCGAATCTTGGGCAAGCAACATACCGAAGAACAAAGGAAATATCATACGGGATTAACTGAATCCTTGACATAGAGGTTTGACCGATAAATATCTTCGTAGAATATGTAGGAATCAATATGGGCATCCAGGTCCCGCTATTGGTTATTGACCGTAGATGTGTCTCGGTCATGTCTACATAGTTCTCGAACTCGTAGGGTCTGCACACTCAAGGTTCAGTGACGTTTCGATAGTATTGAGTTATGTATGTTGGTGACCGAAGGTTGTTTGGAGTCTCGGGTGAGATCTTGGATGTCATGAGGAGCTCCAGAATGGTCTGGAGGTAAAGATTGATATATAGGAAAGAGGTATTTAAGTTTCGGAAAAGTTTCGGGCACTGCCGGTAGTGTACCGGGAGTGACGAATGGGTTCCAGGGGGTCCACCGAGAGGAGCCCACCCATCCCGGGGGGGCACATGGGCCCAAGAGGTGGCGTACCAACCCCTAGTGGGCTGGGCAGCCAGCCCCATAAGGCCCATGTGCCCAAAGAGGAGGAAAAGGTGGAGGTGGGAGGAGTCCTTGTTGGACTAGGACTCCTCCCGGTGCACCACCTCTTGTAGGAGGTGGACTCCATCACCCTGGCCGGCGGCCAAGTCCTAGGGGAAACCCTAGGGCGCCTCCTCCCACCCCTTTCTCCTATATATACTAGAGGTTTGAGATCAGCCCTACACACGAAAAGCCACGTGTTGCCCTCTTCTTCCTCTAGATTTGTTTCTCCTCTAGATTAGTTCTATGGTGCTTAGGCGAAGCCCTACAGGATTAGTTCACCACCACCGCCACCATGCAGTTGTGCTGCCGGAGAACTCATCTACCTCTCCGCTCCTTCTTGCTGGATCAAGAAGGCGGAGATCGTTATCGATCTGTACGTGTGCTGAACACGGAGGTGTCGTCCGTTCGGCGCTAGATCGGAAGGACCGTGATCAAGATCGCAAGATGATTCGTGATTGGATCGCGGGACGGATCGTGATGAGATCGTAGGATGGATCGTGATGGGATCGCGGGACGGATCATGATGGGATTACGGGACGCTCGGCGATTTGGATCGTGAAGACTTTCGACTACATCAACCGGGTTTCTTAACGCTTTCGCTTAGCGATCTACAAGTGTATGTAGATCCACTCTTCCTCTCGTAGATGCTCATCACCATGGATAGATCTTGCGTGTGCATAGAATTTTTTTTGTTTCCCATGCAACGTTCCCCAACAATAACATCCCACTATAAATAAGTCGTTAGAGATGCTTCAAGACCATGTACAACGCTACTACCAAATGTGAGAGCATCTCTAGCTGATTCCCAAAAATAGAGTATCCGACTGAGTAAAGCTTAATGGACTATTTTTACTCCACTAAATTCTGACATGACCTAGTTGGTACCCTAAATATAATGGACTATTTTGTTTTTGTTTTTTTCAACTTATTCAATTCTAGTTTACACTGCAACTACATATGAGCACACATATGAAAACTAAACATAATAATGAAGGTTCTAGCAAATCATGAATATAGTTTACAAACCAAATTCAAAGTTTATAAACTGAATTATTCAAATTCAAACACACTTAATGGTTCAAATGAAGCAAAAAACATGGTAAAAATTCAATTTTAGTTTACATTGTAGCTACATATTAGAGCACATACAAAAACTAAACATAACAATAAAGGTTCAAGGAAATCATGAATATAGTTTACAAACAAAATTCAAATTTTACAAACTGAATTATTCAAATTCAAACACACTGAATGGTTCATATTAAGCAAATAACATGGTAAAAGCACAAGCATGGAGTGATATGAAGAAGCGAGTGATGCTCAACAAGATCTT
The DNA here is from genome assembly GCA_022496015.1 of Hordeum marinum. Lineage (NCBI taxonomy): Eukaryota > Viridiplantae > Streptophyta > Magnoliopsida > Poales > Poaceae > Hordeum > Hordeum marinum. The sequence continues at coordinate 426,689,392 of CM039675.1, forward strand.
CTTGGAGGTGGTTATGAACTTGTCGGTTCTTGATCCTACGATGTGCTTCAAGGAATATATGAGTCCCGTTTGTGATAATGCCTTGGCTCAACATGAGTCCCACTTGTGATGTACCGAAAGTTCTCAGGCATATCTCTCTCATCTTCAATGATCATGTTATGCAAAATGATGAAAGTCATGATTTTCTATAGAACCTTGGATCTCTAGTACCCGACAAGGCGAAGAACGATTGCAAAGCGCTTTTGAAGCACATTGAAGGATCTTTCCACATCTTTCCTAGCCGCTTCTTGACGTGTGGAAAAGTGAGTATTTTTGTTATCTTTTGGATGCGGAATTGCATTGGCTAATGTGTCCCATGGGGAATAGATGCCATCTGCAAGGTAGTAACCTATCGTGTAGTCTCGACCATTCACCATTTATTCGCAACGAGGAGTGATAACCCACAAGTATAGGGGATCACAACAATTTTTGAGGGTAGAGTATTCAACCCAAATTTATAGATTCGATACAAGGGGAGCCAAATAATATTTGCAAGTATTAGCAGTTGAGTTGTCAATTCAACCACACCCGGAGATTAAATATCTACAACAGAGTGATCAGTAGCATAGTAATATGATAGTTTTGATAGCAGTAGTAATAGTAACAATAATAGTAATAGTGATAGCAATGGTTTTGTAGCAAGTGTAACAGTGACATCAGCAACAGTAACTTAGCAAGAACAATATGTGGAAAACTCATAGGCATTGGATCGGTGAATTCGTTGGATGACATTCATCATATAATAGTCATAACCTAGGGTGACACAAAACTAGCTCCAATTCATAACTGTAATGTAGGCATGTATTCTGTAAATAGTCATACGTGCATATGGAAAAGAACTTGCATGCCATCTTTTGTCCTACCCTCCCGTGGAAGCGGGGTCCATTAGGAAACTAAGGGATATTAAGGCCTCCTTTTAATAGAGAACCCAAACAAAGCATTAACACATAGTGAATACATGAACTCCTCAAACTACGGTCATGACCGGAAAGTATCCCAACTATTGTCACTTCGGGGTTTATGGATCATAACACGTCATAGGTGCATATGACTAGCAATATCAGATCAAGAACATAGATACAATGGTGATAACATAAACGGTTCATATCTGAAATCATGGCACTCGAGCCCTAGTGATAAGCATTAAGCATGGCAAAGTCATAGCAACATCAATCTCAAAACATAGTGGATACTAGGGATCAAGCCCTAACAAAACTAACTCGATTACATGATGAATCTCATCCAACTACTCGCTGACCAACGAGCCTACGAAGGAATTACTCACTTCCGGTGGGGAGCATCATGGAATTGGCGATGAAGGAGGGTTCATAATGATGAAGACCAAAGATTGCTCTCTCTGAAGCCCCAAACGGGCTCCAGATCTGGCCTCACGATGAAGAATAGGAGGTGGTGGCGACTCTGTCTCGTGAAACGCGATAAAACTTCCTTCCTGACTTTTCCTTTGGAAATAGGAATTTATAGTGCCGAAATTAGGGTCAGGTGGGCCACGAGGTGACCACAACCCACCAGGGCACACGCCTGGGGGTGGGGGTGGCGTTCCATGGTGTCTTGTGGGCACCCCCCTCTGGTGGTTCTTGGATTCGGTATTTTTATCTATTCTGAAATAAATCTCCAAAAAGTTTCGTCCAATTTTGAGGACTTTTATTTATGCACAAAAATAACATCATGGTAGTTCTGCTAAATAGAGTGTCACTCCGGTTTATTTTCTTTCAAATCATGCAAATTAGAGTCCAAAACAAGAGAAAAAGCGTTAGGAAAAGTAGATACAACATAGACATATCAACTCCCCCAAGCTTAACCCATTGCTTGTCCTCAAGCAATTCAGTTGACAAACTGAAAGTGATAAAGAAAAACTTTTACGAACTCTTTTGTTCTTATGTACATATATATGCTTAAGTAACACCCAGGTTTTCAGCAAAGATTATGATTAACCATGTCAACAATAACTCTTAAAAATTATATTAACTCATACCAATGACATAAGAAACTAGCGAGCAATAATAAAATATCTCAAATGAAATACTTTTTCAAAACAATCATGATATAATATGACAACAGTAGTATCTCGCTAGCCCTTTCTGAGATCGCAGAACAAAAATGCGGAGCACCTCCAAAGTTCAAGCAGGGACTAAATATTCTAATTCATGGTAGAAAATATTTAGTCATGATGCATCCAACATTAACTATACACAATGCATGAGGATGACAATAGTGCTCTCAGATATGGCGCTTATTTGATAAGGTAATGACTCAACATAAAAGTAAATAGATAGTCTCTTCATAGAGGGAACCAGGGATTTGCAGAGGTGTCAGAGATCAAAGCTTAAATTAGAGATAAATATAATTTTGGGAGGTGCACCCTTCCTTTCAATGTTACGACCAAGAGTTATCAATATCTTCCATGATAAACACATTAGCGGCGGTTCCCAAGCGGTAAAAGTAAAGATTTACTCCCCCTCCACTAACAAACACATTCCATGTCTAGCCGAATCCATGGGTGTCGTCCATACCAACAACATTCCTGGGGTAGTTTTGTCTAGTTAATTGCAATTTTTGATTTCGGGACTAGGAATCCCTATTACCGCCCCTCTCGTGCAAGGACGAATGAATAACCACTCATCATGAGAATAACCCGCTTAACATGAAAGATATTGACTGCCCCAGGTCGCTTCATGAGCGATCCAGGCACATAAAACAGATGTTCATTTGAATTTTTAGAGGTGGCACATGCAAATTTACTTGGAACGGCATGGTGATACCGCATATGAGTAGATATAGTGGAATCATCTGGAATAACTTTGGTTTAAGGATTTTTTATGCACAAACAATATTACCGCTTATTACATGCGAAAGATAGCAAATAGGTTGAGAAGCGGCCAGCTAGAGAGTGAAAACGGTCATGAACATGCATTATGAATAATAAACATTGAATACTATCATGAGTAGGATATGGACACCATGAACATAAATATCGTGAAGGCTATGTTCGTTTTGATTCAACTACATGCGTGAACATGTGCCAAGTCAAGCCACTTGAAATATTTGGATAAGGATACCATATCACCATACTACTTTGCAACCATTTTAATGCATGTTGACATCCAAGATAAATCATTACTCACTCCTAGCTACTTAAGCATGGCATGAGGGACAATAATCTCTAATTTTCATTGCAAACATGTTTGATCATAATATTCTAAATCATGGATACTAGGTCAAACATATTTACAAAAATAAAAACAAGTTGAGTTCATACCCGCTTCTCTCTAGCACAGTCACTTCATCAAATATCGTCATTATTGCCTTTCATTTGCATGACCGGATGATATGAAAATAATAATAGTGCAAGAGTGCCGTGGACTAAGCTGGAATTTGCAAACATTTTATTCAAAAGGAGAAGACAAAGTAATATGGGTTCTTTGTTAGGTCAATAGCAGTGCATATGAGAGACACTCAACATTTTCATCGTGGTCTTCTCCTTGGTATGGCACAACAAAAGGAAGAGAATTTCAGAGAAACACACTGAAATAGTTTTGGAGTTTTTTTGTTTTTCTTGAAGAAAGAAAATTAAAGAGAGAAAAGCAAAAACTATATTTACGGGAAAACTCCCAACAATTAAAAGAAGAAACGAGAAATCTTTTTGGGTTTTCTTTTAATATTGCAACTGAATAAACTAGGAAGAAAAACCATAAAGAAGTAAGAAATATTTTTGGATTTTCTCAAAGTTTTTTCAAACACACAAAAGAAAGCGAGGAGATATATCTAGCATGGATAATACAATGAAAAAGTGTGGACACCGACAACTGAAATGAAATGTGTGAACATGAATATAATGTTGGTGGAAATATGTACTCCCCCAAGCTTAGGCTTTTGGCCTAGCTTGGTAATCACCATCCTTGATAACCATCCTATCCCATTTAGAAGTGTTGTGGTGACGGCACCTGAGCGTCCCACTCCTGGGGCTCCTCCTCTGTCGTTGCCTGGTTGTTCCGGTAGGTAATAATGTCCTCCAGCATGACCCTGTATCCGTTCCTGGCATAAGAATCAAGCAAAGCAGGTGCAGGCAATGGGATAATATCATGGGTAACCTTGCTGAATACTAAGTTGTAGGGAATGTTATGAAAAGAATTAGCTCCATCGATAAATTGATGATCCTCCAATGCCTTGTGATCTAGATAAACTTGGGGCAAAGGATACTCATGTTTGCATATCTGAACATTAAAATGACTCGCTAAGCGAGTATCATAAACACCACCATGTATCTTGCCCTTAGTCCTGTTAAGGTGTAGGTGACGTGCAATAATAGACCCTAGGCTAAAGGTGTGATCATTGTGCAGTGCACAACGTAAAATAACGAAGTCGGGGGGCACTGAGTGCACCGACCTTCTCCCTAGCGATTAAACACTTTGCGATGAATAAAGCAAAGTAATGCACAGAAGGAAACTGCAAACTGGTGGTAGTGGCATTTGACACGCCTCTTCATCACCCACTGTCAAAGTAAGGAGAAAGTCCTCAAACTCTGCTGGTCTAGGCTCTCTTAATTCCCCATGAGAAGGGATCAGACATATGTCAGAAAAATAGGTAAGCGGTATCTGACGGGTTTCAGCATATAGATCAAACCGCACCTCAGGAGGATTATTCTTACTCAGGAAATGAAAATTTTGCACAACGGAATTTGTAAGGAGGTGGTGTTGGTCACACCCAGCTGCGAGGAAGTCGGTCAGCCCAGCATTTGCAATGCATTGGGCAAACTCTTGATGGAGCCCGACCTCCTCCATGAAGGCATTATGCGGCCATTCACATGGACGCACCTCCGCCATTCTCGAAATGTTAAGGTCATTGTCTGATGATTCCCCAATGAATCCTTTAGCATTCCTCTTGGAGGAAAACTTCCTAAAGAAACTCATCTTATTACTCTAAATAATTTTTTGAAAATTTTAGTCTACAAATTTTTTGTCAATAAAACTTCGTAAGATTGATAACAACTACCCCTAAGGATGGCTAGAGGCCATATTAAGCATTCAGACTACTTAGAACTCTAAGAATTCAACATGCAATGCCATCTACAACAACACCAAGAGTAGCTAATTATTCAAAATACAGACCACTAAAGCAGAAACTAATTGGAGCAATGGGGGAGTCACATACCAAGTAGCAATCCCCCAAAACAGTTTCGAAAACGAAGCTTCGAGCAAAGAGATCGAAATCCACGGGTTTGAGAGCAAGAACACAAGATAGAGAGAGGGAGAGAGAGATACGATGATTTTTTTGAAGGTAGGAGATGACATGGGCTAAAAAATAAGTGAGGGGACCCATGTGGGGACCACAACCCACCAAGGCGCACCTTGGGTTGCTGGCATGCCCTGGTGTCTTGTGGACACCAGGTGCACCCCACTCAGATGTTATTTGCACCGGAAATTCAGAAATATTTAAAAAAATCATGTTAAATTCTCAGGACATTCTAAGAACTTTTATTTTTGGGTCATTTTTACTGCACGGAGAAATCAGAAAACAGGATAAACATGGCATTTTATTTTATTCAACTAAGAAAAACAGAAAACAAAAGGTGGGACTAGAAGGTTTTGCCTACTAGATTCATCAACTTCACACCTCTCAAAAATGATCCATTAATAAGGTTGATCAAGTCTTATTAACAACCACTTTTGATTAGCATGAAGCCGAAGAACTTTCGTAAAACACTAAGTTACCTCAATGGGAATATGCATATCCCCAACCATAAGTATATCATATTTCGTTTAGGCAGTAGGTAGAGGTAGTTGAAAACTTCCAATAGTGAGTGTCGGAGATATTCAATAACATTCATACCATTCACTTGGAATTGTTTCTTCGGAAAGTGCACCATATGCTCATCACCATTGATATGAAAAGTGACTTTGCTTTTATTGCAATCAATAACAACCCCTGCAGTATTCGAAAAGGGTTTACCAAGGATGATCTACATGTTGTCGTCCTCGGGCATCTCAAGAATAACAAAGTCTGTTAAGATAGTAACATTTGCAACAACAACGGGGACATCCTAACAAATACTGATAGGTATGGCAGTTGATTTGTCAGTCATATGCAAAAGATATTTTAGTACGTGTGATTTTATTCAAATCAAGTCTTTTATACAAAGATAAAGGCATAACACTAACACCAGCTCCCAAATCACACAAAGCAGTTTTGACATAATTTCTTTTAATGGAGCAAGGTATAGTTGGTATTCCAAGATCTCCAACTTCTTTAGGTACTCCATCCTTAAAAGAATAATTAGCAAGCCTGGTGGAGATTTCAGCTTCAGGTATCTTTCTTTTATTAGTGATGATGTCTTTCATGTATTTTGCATAAGGGGCCATCTTTAAGATATTAGTTAAGCGGGTACACAAAAGACTGGCCTAATCATTTCAGCAAAGCGTTCAAATTCTTCATCATCCTTTTTATTAGATGGTTTGGGTGGAAAAGGCATGAGTTTTTTAACCCATGGCTCTCTTTCTTTACCATGTTTTCTAGCCACAAAGTCTCTTTTATCATATTGTTTATTTTTAGGTTATGGGTTATCAAGATCAACAATAGGTCCTTATATGGATCTTTATCATTATTTGGTTGAGTATCTTCATGAACATCATCATTATCATTTTCATTATCACTAGATGATGTTCATTACCATATTGAGTTTTAGCATCAGAAATAGAAACATCATTATCTCCGAGAGGTTTTTCTTTCTCACATTCACTAGAGGTATGCAAAGTCCTACCATTTTTCTTTTCTTTTTTCTTTTTAGAAGGATAAGGTGCATCAGCAACAATTATTTGAGAGTCTTGTTCAATTCTTATAGGGTGTCCCTCAGGATAAAGTGGTTCCTGAGTCATTTTACCTCCTCTAGTTGCTACTCTAACAGAAAAATCATTCATATTATTATTCATTTCATTAAGCAATTCTCTTTGAGACTTAGCAACTTGTTCTAACTAGGTTTGAACCATAGAGGCATGTTTTCCTACACCTCTAACATCATTACTAATTCTAAATAACAAGTCACTCAAGCGAGCAATCATATCAGAATTATATTTCAATTGTTTCAGAACATTTGCATTGAAGTGATCTTGTTTCCTGATGTAGTCATCAAACTCATATAAGCATTGACCAGGATGTTTGTTGTAAGGGATGTCACCTTTATCAAACTTTAATAAAGAATTTACCTCTACCACCTGTGGAGGTGGTGGTGTGTCAAGGCAGTGTATTCTTCAATAGGTGGTAAATTCTTAACATCCTCAGCTTTAATACCTTTTCCTTCATACATTTCTTTGCCTCCTGCATATCTGTAGGACTGAGAAATAGGATACCTCTCTTCTTTGGAGTGAGTTTAGGTGGTGGTTCAGGGAGAATCCAATCATCATAATTCTTCAATATATTATCCAATAGTTCCTCAGCTTGTCCAACAGTTCGTTCCTTGAAAACACAACCAGCACAACTATCTAGGAAGTCCCTAGAAGCATCAGTTAGTCCATTATAGAAGATATAAAGTATTTAATTTTTCTTAAGAGGATGATGAGGCAAAGCATTAAGCCATTGAAGAAGCCCCCCCCCCCAAGATTGTGGGAGACTCTCTTCTTCGATTTGCACAAAGTTAAATATTTCCTGTAAGGCAGCTTGTTTCTTATGAGCAGGAAAATATTTTTCAGAGAAGTAGTAAATCATATCCTCGGAACTATGCGCACAACCAGGAGAAAGAGTATTGTACCATATCTTAGCATCACCCTGTGATGAGAACGAAAATAATTTGAGAATATAGTAGTAGGCAATCTTCTCGTCATGAGCAAAAATGGTGTATATATCATTCAACTTAGTAAGATGTGCCACTACAGTTTCAGTTTCATAACCATAAAAATGATCATATTCGACCGAAGGAATTAACTCTGGGTCGACGGAGAATTCATAATCCTTATCGGTAACAAAGATAGGTGAAGTAGCAAACTTAGGATCACATTTCATTCTAGCATTCAAAGTCTTTTCTTTATACTTGCATAATAATTTCTTAAGATCATTTCTATCCTTACAAGCAAGGATATCTCTAGCTACTTCTCTATCCATAACATAACCCTTAGGTATCTTAGACAATTCGCATCTAGGAGAGCTATGTATAATAGGTGTTTCATAATCCTCAGTTTCAAGGAATTCATCAGTTTCTATAATTTCATTCTCCTTAGCTCTAGCAATTTGTTCATCAAGAAATTCACCTAGTGGCATAGTATCATCAGGCAAGGTACTAGCATCTTCATAAGCAGCATTCATAGCAGAAGTAGCATCATTAATACTTGCGACATATCGGGATTAATATCATGGGGTGGTGTTGCAAGTCTACTCATAACAGAAGGTGAATCAAGTGTAGAGTGTGATGGAAAATCCATACCTCCCCTCGTCTTAGAGGGAACGATCTTGGTTCTTGTATCCTTCAGATTCTTCATAGTGATAAATTTATATAGATCCCAAGTGACTCAGCAAATATAGCTATGCTCCCTGGCAACGACACCATAAAAAGGTCTTGATAACCCACAAGTATAGGGGACCGCAACAGTTTTTGAGGGTAGAGTATTTAACCCAAATTTATAGATTCGACACAAGGGGAGCCAAAGAATATTTGCAAGTATTAGTAGTTGAGTTGTCAATTCAACCACACCTGGAGATTAAATATCTGCAGCAGAGTGATCAATAGCATAGTAATATGATAGTTTTGATAGCAGTAGTAACAGTAACGGTAATGGTAACAGTGATAGCAATGTATTTGTAGCAAGTGTAATAGTGATAGCAACAATAGTAACTTAGCAAGAACAATATGTGGAAAACTCGTAGGCATTGGATCGGTGAATTCTTTGGATGATATTCATCATATAACAGTCATAACCTAGGGCGACACAAAACTAGCTCCAGTTCATAAATGTAATGTAGGTATGTATTCCGTAAATATTCATACGTGGTTATGGAAAAGAACTTGCATGGCATCTTTTGTCCTACCCTCCCATGGCAGCGGGGTCCATAAGGAAACTAAGGGATATTAAGGCCACCTTTTAATAGAGAACCAGAACAAAGCATTAACACATAGTGAATACATGAACTCCTCAAAATACGGTCATGACCGGAAAGTATCCCAACTATTGTCACTTCGGGGTTTATGGATCATAACACGTAATAGGTGCATATGAGTAGCAAGATCGATCAAGAACATATATATAATGGTGATAACATAAACGGTTCAGATCTGAAATCATGGCACTCGGGCCCTAGTGACAAGCATTAAGCATGGCAAAGTCAAAGCAACATCAATCTCAGAACATAGTGGATACTAGGGATCAAGCCTAACAAAACTAACTCGATTACATGATGAATCTCATCCAACTCCTCATCGACCAATGAGCCTACGAAGGAATTACTCACTCCTGGTGAGGAGCATCATGGAATTGGCGATGAAGGAGGGTTGATGATGACGAAGACCGAAGATTCCCTCTCCGGAGCCCCAAACGGGCTCCAGATCTGGCCTCCCGATGAAGAACAGGAGGTGGCTGCGGCTCCGTCTCGTGAAACGCGATAAAACTTCCTTCTTGATTTTTTCCTCTGTAAATAGGATACAGTGCCAGAATTGGGGCTAGGTGCGCCACGAGGTGATCACAACCCACCAGGGCATGTCTAGGCGGGATGGCACGCCCTGGTGTCTTGTGGGCACCTAGGCCCCCCCCTCCTGTGGTTCTTGGCTCCAATATTTTTTATTTATTCTGAAATAAATCTCCAAAATGTTTTGTCCAATTCCGTGGACTTTTATTTCTGCGCAAAAACAACACCACGGTAGTTCTCTTGAAAAGAACGTCACCCGGATTAGTTTCATTCAAATCATGCAAATTAGAGTCCAAAACAAGAGCAAAAGCGTTAGGAAAAGTAGATACAACAAAGACGTATCAAGGAGCATCTCTTGCAATAATCTTAGCAAGAAGTGGTGATCTCGACAACAAATTCAGGCCATTGTGAGAGCGAGACCGTCCAAAGAATGAATGCCATATCCATAGATCCTCCAATGCAACTGCCTCAAGAATGGTCGTTGGATTGTTGCAGTGGCCTTTGTACTAAACTTTTCACCATGCAGGACATTTCTTCCAGGTCCAATGTGTGGGATCACTAGAAGAGTATGTCTAGAGGGGGGGGGGAATAGACTAGCAGCAGGAATTTAAAATCTACTCAAGGTGCAACGTTAAGTGTTGGTAGGTTTTATCATATATAGTAAGTCTAGCACCCCCTACACATGCAAGTCATCAAGTATAGCAGCAGAAAGTAAAGACATTGCACATGAAAGTAAAGAGTTGAGATAGGGAGATCAAACACATGAAAGACACAAAGATTTTTCCCCGTGGTTCTGATAGGTGGTTCTATCGTATGTCCACGTTTATGGAGTCTTTAACCCATAGAGGGTAACGGTCGTGAGAGTCCACGGAGGGCTCCACCCATAAGGGTCCACAAAGTAGCAACCTTGACTATTCCATAACGGCTTTCCTCCACGAAGGCTAGCCTCGCTATGGGTAGATCTTCACGAAGTAGGCGATCTCCTTGCCCTTACAAACTTCTTGGTTCACTCCATAACACGAAGTAGGAGGCTACCAAGTGACACCTAACCAATCTAGGAGGCACCACCCTTCAAAAGGTAATAGGCTCGATAATGTCGATGAACTCCTTGCTCTTGTGCTTCAAGATGATAGACTCCTCAACACACAATCACTCTCTCACAGATTTGGCTTTGGTGGAAGCGATTGATTAGGTGGAAAGCAACTTGGGAAGGCTAGAGATCAAGATTCATATGGTTGGAATGGAATGGCATGATCTCAACACATGAGTAGGTGGCTCTCTCTCAGAAAATCTGATAGGATAGGTAGGGATCTGTTTTGTGTGCTTCTCTTGCGAGTGGGTGATGGTGGAGGGGTATATATAGGCATCTCCAAAAATCCAACCATTACACCTAATAAGTCAGACTCAGTGACATCGATGTGTTAATCTCGGTGGTACCGAGTTGCCTCAAAGGTAGCAACTTTTGAATCTCGGTGAGACCGATACATAAAACTCGCTTGCACCGATAAGGTGACCAACGATCAGATTGCCAGACTCGGTGAGGCCGATTCAACAAACTCGGTGGTACCGATTTTGTGAATTTACGTAACAGGAAGTTGGCAACCCAAACTCGGTGGCACCGAAGCAGAATCGGTTGCACCGAAGGGTTAGGGTTTGGCTGAGTTTGTCTGAGGCTGAGAATCGGTGGCACCGAGTGGTAAGTGTTGGCTGCACCGATTTTGGATATTTGGCTTTGGACAGACTTTTTGTGGAAGAGCTTGTGGGCGTATGTGGTGACTATCACTTGTGCACGTATGAGCATTTGTTCAGCAACAGTACCTTACCCCCTTTTGATAGTATTGGCTTTCCTATGGACTCAAAGTGGTTTCTCACAAAGTAAAATGTAGAATCCTCTTGCTTGAAGCTTTGCCAATCTATTCCTTCTCCTTCTTCTTCATGGGGATACTCTCCACACTCCTTTTTGCCAACCCATCTCTCTCTATGGACTTTATCTGAAATATACTAGATGAAAGTATTAGTCCAAGGGACAATGTATGTTGTCATGAATTATCAAAACCACCAAGGAGCACATTGTGTTTTCACAATGCATACAATCAAGTGATACAAGCATCCCTGGCCATCCTCTTGCTTTAATATGCCACAATCCAAAAACATTAATAGTTGTTTTTGTGAACCTTTGAACAAACTCCAAGATATTTCCTTATCCAATGCGGATATAGTAGTCAATTCTACCGATCGAACAACCATAAGCCAAAACTTGAACAACCGCAATGCACTTGATCAGAGGGCTTGCACTCATCTCTTTGTGTGCATTCCTTCTATGCTTGAACCAATCATCATACTTCTCAATGATTTTTGCAATTGTGATAAAAAAGACTTGTGTCCATCGAAAGCGCTGTTGAAAATACTTCTCCAGATAGGTTGGTTTTGGATCAAAATAATCTCTCATGGTCTTGCCATGGCCCTCCGATCTATCACGTTTGAGTTGTATGCGACCAAAGTGCGATTTTCTCCTCAACTGCCAAATATCATCATTGGTAATGTGCCAAGAACAATTTCAAAGTCATTGTCGTCTTCATCCTCTTCGTTTGACAACGTGTCCTCAAATATCATTTCTCTCAACCTTTTCATCTTCATTTCAAACGGCTCGGTTCAATTCGATTGAGCAAAACAAAATGAAAGTTAAAAAAAACTCACCTAGACAAACCGGCAAACACTCGCAAGGTGATGGTGGTGCATCGGCCGATCGATGTCGTTTAGATCAAACTAGCGTGCATCGACGCGTGGGAGTGGCCTGTACGGAGTGCGTAACCACGACCAGATGCGGTGGCTGCCAACGAGGAAGAAGATCAGAAAGAAATATGACGAATCAGTTAAGGCAATGGTGGTGGCGTTTCACCTCGATTCCAGCAACGATTACGACCGGCGAAGGGCTCGAACTCTGGCAGAAGGACGACGAGGGCCAATGAAGGCGGTGAGCTAGCGGCATGGGCGGTGGACGTCGCCGGAAGGTGCGCTGGCAAAGTTGCGGTGGGGGTGGGGAGGGAGAGAGAGGCCATAAACTTCACTTCACACGGTCACGGCTGAGTAGTTTTAGGCCCCACTAAGAGGCTGAGTAAATATTTACTCCACTATAAAGTTTAGGAGTTCGGCTATGTGCCGGTTAGAGGAGTAAAATATTTTTTTTACCCTATAGCCTTTTAAGGATTGGCTAGAGATGCTCTGAGTAGGTGTTTTAGATAAATGCCCAGAAAAATAAGCTATTTCCCCCTTAAGTATCCATGCTCATTCGAGTAACATAGCTGTCCAATAAGTATTGCAGTCTAAAAATGAGCGTAGTGTTAAGAACAAAAATTGCATGGATCTATCGCGTGAACATTAGACGTCCATATCGTCATGAGCCTGGCAAACATTGCACTAAAAATGTTTGCACTTGGGGTCGCCATGAGCCTGGCAAACATTAGACGCCCTTTAATGTGGTTATTATATCTCCTTGCATTTGCACGGGCAAGTACCCGTACTCGTTACATTACTGCATGCACGGGGATCGCCCGAGCTTGTTCAGGTCCGAATTATTGTTTATACTAACAGCCGCATACAGATTCGAAACCATCTTGTTCCCGCCGGTTGACTTTGTCTCCCTCGCACACACAGATCCATCTGAGCGTCTGTCCCTGCTCCAGCAATGCGCCATTGATGCAGAACGAGCACGTACAGGTAAAGAAGCGCACGACCTGCTCTAAAATTCTGATATTAATCAGCGCGATGTGCAACGGGAGTATAGTACGTACCTAGAAAGAACTGGCGTACAGATTAAAACCGTAACCACCTCTCCGAAGTACTACTACATCAGTTCACTGGCATCTCGAATGCCGCTGCATCCATTTGTCGAACGGGGGTGCCGGAGCAGGGGACGGTGGAGAGGACCCAATCCATGCCACTTCAGGGGATGGCTTTCGGGCGTCCTGTAGCCACTTCCCAATCCATGCACTACAGATTACTCCTAGAAGCAACCACATGGTCGCTAGGAGTAGGAGGTGATGGTTTCCCTGTTTCGTCAAGGCACCAAAGTTTGGAAATCCCTCCTGATTTCGAGGAGAGGAACGCAACCGGGAGGAGTCAACCAAGATCATCAGAACAAGATTAATAATAGAGTTAGCTGTTGGCTATATGATATTATCATATCATCTATAGTTAATCTTATAGCTAACAAATATAATAATAAAATAAAACTATGTATTACTTTGTTGATACATGACTCACCCCATTCTTTCACAAAATGTCTAAAAGCACGTGTTGCAGCCGGCAGTTAACTAGTAGCCCGCTTATCTTCTTTTTTCTCTTTAATCTCTTTCAATTCAACAAAAATATAATATTTAAAGCTTTATAGTCTGTTTACATCATCTTATTGTACTTGTTCTCGTTGATTGGATTAACCGTTAGAAAGACTCGTTTTCGAAGGTAGGTGGGCATGGTGCCTTTACGAGGATGCAGACAACATGCTGCCGGCCTGCCGGCCGATCGACGACGCTGACTCGCGGGTTATATAACCTTGGGAAATGGTTTGGTGCTGGGCGGCTGCGAAAGGCCACCTTCCGGCTGTCTGCTCGACCCAGCGGCATGTGATCGAAACCAGGGCATCGGCATCGCAGGCTCGCGCTCGCCGCATGGGTGCCGGGCCGGCAGTCGCTCGAGCGGGGTGCGGCCTCATATTTGGGTCGAGGATTTTCAGGCCATTTATTACAACGCTTAAGCGCTTACCCAGGACTTAGGAAAAGAAAAGAAATATTTTTTTGGCTTAGCGCCCGGCCTGGCGTCCGTGCTTCCAACGCTGGAATTGATGTATGGGCACTACACAAAGTAAAAAAAGAACGAGAAACACCCCTAGCACCCGATGACTCCTTTTTCATTTTTGACGTTAAGCCTGATGACTCCCGCAAAAAAAAAACCTAACTGATTTATACTGGGGTTGAATGAGGTTCTGTTGAGATTAGTCATAATAAGAGTAACATAGGTAGTAACATAGATGCCACCTAAGAAAAAATATGATGTGCCAGCTAATTAATGAGAAGAGAAAGAAATTGAGTAACTTAACATGTTACTACTTCTATGAATAACATAACGCGTACCAAGGCAAAATAAATCTATAAACTAATAAATGAAAGGCTCTATGTTACTATCCCTATGTTATTATCCACTATGAAAGTAGTAGATTAGACTAGTACCATATGCATGTTACCACTCTATGTTACTTCCTATTGTGACTAGTCTGAAACTACCGGAAATTAAATCCTAGCGCCCGTGCTTAGCACCCTCATTGTATATGCCCTCATGGTATCCAATACAAACATCCCACCATTAATTTCTTCCGGACAATATATAGTTTCCGTTCTTTTAACCAAAAATTAAATTAACTCGAACGGCTAATGTTTTTGCCAAAAAATAAATAAAATGAACAAATATTGCTCTATTTTTTAGTATAACTGCATGTTTGCAACTCTCATGTGAGATCAACCCTAAAAAGTCATATTCAGGCATTTTGAAAATATCTTATTATTTGACAACACCCATGTGGGTTATGCCTACAACTCCGAAGAAAATCAGCTCACAATATTAGAGTTTAAAAAAAAGGAAAATTTTGAATGTGGATAGTAGCAGCTTTGGGTGAATAGTACTTTGTCACTATTCACATCTGATCTTGTTTTTTTTTTGTTTCTATTAATGTAAGTTGAACTAGGGTCTGAAACTTTTTGAGGTTGTACATCAATTAATGATGAGTGTCTAATTTTTTTGAGAAGGTTTCAACATGTATACTTTTTCTTAAAAACAAATCAATCTCATAGATCTCCCCTAATGTGAGATCTCACACAGGTCTCCCCTTGTGTTTTTTTTCTGAGACAATCCCCTTGTTTTGTTTATATAAGCAAATTGGTGATGGGCCCAAAAATGTTGCAGGAGCTACGTCTCACTTTTTCGTGGGGCTTACCAGGCTTGCCCAATACTGTAGCTGCGAGCGATTTTGTTTTCTGGTTTTCTCCTTGTTTTTTCGGTGTTTCCAACTTTTTTTGTTCTCCTTATTTTTTTCTGGCTTTCTTTAGTTTTTCGTATTTTCTTTCCTTATTTTCTATTTATTTAACACATTTCTACATTTTTATACCCATTGTACATTTTTCGTGTGCATCAGGAGTGTCTTTTTATACATGTTCAATACTTTTAAAATGCATAATTAACACCTTTTCAAACATATTTTTTGATGCAGATTTGTAATGACATTATATATTTTTTGTATACATCTATTTTTAATATTTTCTAGCATTGTTCAAATATATGCATTCTCAAATACATGTTTTTGAATAATTTTATGAATATTTGCTTAAAAACTCAAATAGACGTTGAAACATTTTCTTGAATGATACAACACATTTCTCATTTATGCAAACTTTATATAGTTTGTATAGACATTTCTAAAAATTTCACGAATATACTTTTAAATGGAACATCCTTTTTGAATTTAAAAACATTTTAAACATTTTTAAAAAATCATGTCCTTTTTCTTGAAACCCACAAACATTTTCTGAAAGTCACCAACATTTATTTAATGTTATCAACATTTTTGAAAATCAGCGTGTTTTATTAACACTACTTTAACTTCTTATAAATATGATATATTTTTCAATTTCATAAATGTAAATAAATTAATAATATTAAAATGAAAAAACTGAGGAGAAAACCTAACAAGTATGTTCGTACATGTCCTAGACTCTATTCCGTCTTGCCAAAGGAGAGACATAGTTGCTCCCCAATGTTACGACACAATTGCTAGTGTTCCTTTGGCTTAGGGGTATCTGCCGAACCCATACGGGATTTGCATCATTATTTATTATTATTACTTATGCTGTTTTCCTTCCGGGTTTCTTTTTTCGCTATTATTGTTTTTCTTTTCTTTTTTACCTTTTCAAACTATTTTTCATTTCCCCGTTGTTTTGTTGTTTATGTTCTTCTTCTTCTCCGTTTATACTTTAAACATATTTTTTCACATAATGATTCAAAGTATGCATGTGAAAACCAGCCCTCGCAGGAATTTCCTTACAAGAATAGAAAACTATACCAATTCCTTGAAGAAAACATCAGCATGTTCATTCTGCAATACTCAACAACGAGTCATGAGCAACTCGTTGCCGCCTCTTGGCCTTTGTATTACCTGATCTTCCTTGTTCAAACACAGGAACTTACAGAAGTAGTGGTCGGAAAGTCATTGATGTAGACTAGAAGACGCACCCGTGATCTGAGTAGATCGCCATCCTAGACATGTTAGTGCCAAGAAGGCCCAAAGGATAGTCCTCACTCTGTCTGGACAGGGAAGGGGACATATACCTCACGAGTTCTCCCACGGGTCCGTATCCGTTTGATCTTCATGAGAATGAGATGACACTATGGAACAAAAACTCACATCAACACCACCCCCTCCATAAGATGGCTTCGAGATGGACAAACGGTAATCGCGCTAGATCCATTTCTCGACGATAACGCCATCCTTTGACTTGTCGATCCCGTCCAGTGGAGGCCATTCACATGGGTGTAACGCCCCAATATTTTTCATCTTCCTTTTTCCTTGAATTTCATGTGGATCTTGTTTGAACTTTGGGTTGAATCTTCAAATTTGAGGATTCTTTTGGACTTGAGCTAAAGGAATATTATTGATCCAACCCTACCACAAATCTCTTAAAGCTTTGACACATCCATTCTAGCTCTCGTGTCATTTGTATTTAAAATAAAGATTCCTCTCATTTAAAGGAACAATTCTTTTTGTCCAGCATTGTGGAGGAACCGCTAGTTCCTTTTACCACAAGACTCCCAAATAATTTGCATAGCCTCTATATCCACCAGAAACTTCATATACCTTATTACTTTGGAAGACATCATGCACTTATCGAGCAAAACATATAAACCAATGTTTTGGCACCATCTGGACCATACAACTATAACTGCCACTTCTCATTGTCTTGTTGGGATGAAATTCTGCAGAGGGACTCATCCTATCTATCTACTAACCTTTGTCAAAGCTCAACTCATTTGAATAGGACAATGCTCCACAAATCACTACAAATAAGTGTTGTTTTATAGCTCTCCAACGCTCTAGCTTGCTCCACACAACACCTCTTCCACTAAAACTTGGCCAGTGCCCTCTTGCGACATCAATGCACACACTTGACATGGTCTCATCCTTAGATTTGTAACAGTGCATCATTTGTCTTGGTGACGACCTCCCTGCCATGCAATAAGGGCGCTCTACAGTAACTCCGAAAACTCCGAACCATCGCAGGCCGCCGCAACTCACGTTGTCATGCTATCGCCACAACTACCATGACTCATTTCCACTTCCCGCTCTCCCTTCCCCTCCCCCTCTCTTTCAGTGCATCATTTGTCTTGGTGACGACCTCCCTGCCATGCAATAAGGGCGCTCTGCAGTAACTCTAAAAACTTTGAACCATCGCAGGCTGCTGCAACTCACCTTATCATTCTATCGCCATAGATACCACGACTGATTTCCACTTCCCGCTCTCCCTCTCCCTATCCCCCTCTCTATCTCTCTCGTTGGTGTTATCGCCTCCGCCATGGCATCTCTATAAACTTATCGATGAGTTGAACCGCCATCACCTTCCTATTGGTTCCTCTCGCATGTGCGCGTTTTTTGCAACCTCTTAAACCCCACACCTACCCTTCCCATTGTCTCCATCCTCCTGCCAACGATGTGACTACCATCGTTTCACCACTTTTCCTGATAACTGGATCATGTGTCCGCTTCTTCTTGTCCCTCCTGCGTGTGCACACAATTGTTTGCAGCCCTCCTAGACCCACATCGACCTTTTCCCTTGTTGTAGCACACCCAGTGCAAGTAAGACGCCCCATTGGCTAACCCGAGACTGAGCCTCACCGTCATACTATTTGTATTCCTCCTCTCGCTCAATTCTCTCAAGAACCCTCCTGCGCCATCACCCATTCTTGTTGGAAATATGCCCTAGAGGCAATAATAAATTGGTTATTATCATATTTCCTTGCTCATGATAAACGTCTATTATCCATGCTAGAATTGTATTGACCGGAAACTCTGATACATGTGTGGATACATAGACAACACTGTGTCCCTGGTGAGCCTCTACTAGACTAGCTCGTTGATCAAAGATGGTCAAGGTTTCCTAACCATGGACACGAGTTTTCATTTGACAACGGGATCACATCATTAGGAGAATGATGTGATGAAAAAGACTCAACCGTGAGCATAGCATTTGATCATGTTAGTTTATTGCTACTGCTTTCTCTATGTCAAGTATCTGTTCCTACGACCATGAGATTATGCAACTCCCTGACACTGGAGGAATGCCTTGTGTGTATCAAACGTCACAACGTAACTGGGTGACTATAAAGGTGCTCTACAGGTATCTCCGAGAGTGTCTGTTGGGTTGCCGTGGATCGAGACTAGGATTTGTCACTCCGTATGATGGAGAAGTATCTCTAGGCCCACTCGGTAATACAACATGACAACAAGCTTGCAAGCAATGCGACTAAGGAGTTATTCACGGGATCTTGTATGATGGAACGAGTAAAGAGACTTGCGAGTAATGAGATTAAACTAGGTATGGAGATACTGATGATCGAATCTCGGGCAAGTAACGTACCAATGGACAAAGGGAACTACATACGGGATTGATTGAATCCTTGACATCATGGTTCGACCGATAAATATCTTTGTGGAATGTGTAGGAACCAATATGGGCATCCAGGTCCCGCTATTGGTTATTGAGTGGAGAGTGTCTCGGTCATGTCTACATCATTCTCGAACCCACGGGGATTATACACTTAATGTTCGGTGATGATATAGTATTGATGAGCACCATGAACGTACATTCAACTCAACCAAAGAAAGATAATGGAACGTTGCTCAAAATAAGCACTAAAAACTTTTCTGGGAATCTCAATTGAGAGACTTAAGAGCAGAAAAATGGGAAAATTGCACGATCTCCCATTTGATAAATCGATTCTTCTTGTCCGCAAGGGCAATAACTCAAAATGGAGTATTTCTTGACTACTTATACAAATCTTTGGGGGTCCAAAGATACTCTAAAATACTCATCAGGTTTTCTCGCGATATCTTCTTACGAAGTTTTGTTAGGGAATCTATAACTGCCTACGGTTAAGGAGGGCAGCCCGGCAAGTAGACATCCACTGTAATTAACTTATCAACTCCCCGAACATTACCATAGGAATCCGTACTAAACATTCCCCCTGTAATAGTAGAGGCTCCCGATCGAATTATTTGGGCCTACTCGTTATCAGTGGGATCAGGGATACTTTCAGCAAGAAATATATCGAAGAGTTAGCAATGGTTTAGCCAAAAATCTTAGTTTATCAGAAGCTTTTGGATGCAATTTCAATTAGTCTTTGGGTACAAATCGCCAGAATGTATATTCTTCCTCAATATGCTATTGAGAGGAAAAGGACCGAAGGTTGTTCGGAGTCCCGGATGAGATCCGGATGTCACGAGGAGTTCCAGAATGGTCCAAAGGTGAAGATTTATATGTAGGAAAGTGTATTCGGGTTCCAAAAAAGTTTCGGGTGTTTTCAATATTGTACCGAGAGTGCCGAAAAGGTTTCGGGGGTCCACCGGGAGGGGCCCACCCACCCCAGGCGCCCACATGGGCTAAAGAGTGAGGCATAATAGCCCCTGATGCAATGGGTGCCCCACCCAAAGAGGCCCATGCGCCCAAGTAGTAGGTGGGGAGGTGCCTTGAGGAGGAGGGACTCCTCCCCTAGGGCACCCACCTCCCTTGTGGGAGGTGGACTCCTCCCCATTTGAACGGCCATCCCTCCCTTGGAGGAGGGGCCAAGGTTGTGCCTTACCTACCCCATACTCCTATATATAGAGAGGGAGAGGGAGGGCAGCCGCACCCAAGCCATAGGTGCAGCCTCCCCCTCTCCCTAAATGTGTTTCTCCTCCAAACGCATTTGCGGCAGCGCTTAGCGAAGCCCGGCTGAGATTGCTCCACCACCACCGCCACCATGTCATTGTGCTGCCGGAGAACTCATATACTACTCCGCCCTCGCTGGCTGGATCGAGGAGGCAGAGACGTCATTGAGCTGTACATGTGCTGAACACGGAGGTGCCGTCCGTTCTGCGCTAGATCAGACGGATCGTGATTGGGTTGCTGGACGGATCGTGATTGGATAGAGAAGACGCTTGACTACATCAACCGCATTTCTTAACGTTTCCCTCTTAGCGATCTACAAGCATATGTGGATCTACTCTCGCCTCGTAGCTATGCATCTCCATAGATAGATCTTGGGTGTTCATAGGAATTTTTTTGTTTCCCATGCAACTTTCCCCATGAGTAGCATCATGAGCTAGGTTTATGTATAGGTTGCATGCATGAATAAAACACAAAAGAGTTTGTGGGAGTTGATGTTCAGATTGCTTACCTCCTTAGTCTTATCTTGATTCAGTGGTATTGTGGGATGAAGCGGCTCAGACCAATCTTACTCGTCCACGTACAAGAGACCGGTTCCATCGACTGACATGCAACTTGTTGCATAAACATAGCTGGCGAGTGACTATCTCTCCTACTTTAGTTGAATCGGATTCGACAAAGGCGGCCCTTGTAGAAGGTTAAAAGGCAACTTGATTATCACCATTGTGGCTTTGTGTAGGTAAGAATGGTTCTTACTAGTTTCCCATAGCAGCCACGTAAAACTTGCAACAACAAAGTAGATGACGTCTAACTTGTTTTTACAGGGCATGTTGTGATGTGATATGGTCAAGACGTGATTTGATATATGTTGATGTATGATATGATCATGTTTTGTAATAGTTATCATGACTTGCATGTCGATGAGTATGGCAACCGGCAGGAACCATACGATTGTCTTTAATTTATTGTATGACCTCCATGTCAATCACTAAACGCCATGTAATTGATTTAACTTTTTCGCTATGCGTTAGCAATAGTTGTAGAAGCAATAGTTGGCGCGACAACCACGTGACGACACGGTGATGGAGATCATGGTGTCATGCCGGTGATGATGGAGATCATGCCAGTGATTTGGAGATGGAGATTAAAAGCACAAGATGGCGATGTCCATATCATGTAAGTTATAAGATTTGCATGTGATGTTAATCCTTGTATGCATCTTACTTTTCTGAGAACGACAGTAGC
The DNA here is from genome assembly GCA_022496015.1 of Hordeum marinum. Lineage (NCBI taxonomy): Eukaryota > Viridiplantae > Streptophyta > Magnoliopsida > Poales > Poaceae > Hordeum > Hordeum marinum. The sequence continues at coordinate 426,711,264 of CM039675.1, forward strand.
ATTATAAGATCACCCCTCACTAAAATTTCAAGATAAAATTGTGTTCTCCCCAAGTGTGCACCGTTCCCAAGGATCATCGTTTTGAAGCACCACGTGATGGTCGGGTGTGATAGACTCTACGTTCGCATACAACGGGTGTAAGCCAGTTTTGCACATGTAGAGCACTTGGGTTAAACTTGACGGACCTAGCATGTACATACATGGCCTCGGAATATAGGAGACCGAAAGGTCGAACATGAGTCATATAGTAGATATGATCAACATGGAGATGTTCACCTTTGAAGCCACCCCATCTCACATGATGATCAGACTTGGGTTGGTGGATTTTGGATCATGTTACATTCGGACAACCTGAGGGATGTTGATTTGAGTGGGAGTTCTTTAGTAATATGATTAATTGAATTCATTATCATGAACATAGTCAAAATATCATTGCAAATTATATTGTAGATCAAAGTTTCGCGCTATAGCTCCCCTATATTTTGATACATTCCTAGAGAAAAACTAAGTTGAAAGATGGTAGTAGAAATTATACAGACTGGGTCCGTAAACTGAGGATTGTCCTCATTGTTGCACAGAAGGGTTATGTCCTTGATGCACCGCTCGGTGCGCCAACCCCTCGAGCGTCGTTTGTGGGTGTTGAGAACATCAAATAGGCACGTTTTTATGACTACTTGATATTTCAGTGTGTCATGCTTTACGGCTTAGAATTGAGGCTCCAAAGACATTTTGAACGTCACAGAGCATATGATATGTCCCAAGAGCTGAAACTGAGATTTCAGGCTCATGTCCGTGTTGAGAGGTACAAGACCTCCAACAAGATTCTTGCATACATGATGAAGGAGAATAGCTCAATCGGTGAGCATGTGCTCAGATTGTCTGGGTGCTACAATCGCTTGAATCAAGTGGGAGTTGATCTTCCAGATAAGATAGTGATTGACATAGTTCTCCAAGTCACTGCCACCAAGCTACTAGAGCTTCGTGATGAACCATAACATGCCAGGAATGGAAAAGATGATACCTGAGCTATTCGCGATATTTTACACCGCGAAAGATAGAAATCAAGGAGCAGCAAGTGTTGATGGTAAAACCACTAGTTTCAAGAAGGCTAAGGACAAGAATGGACACTTCAAGATTGTCAAAACAATGGCCGCTCGAGTGAAGAAACCCAAGGTTGAAGCCGAACCCGAGACTAAGTGCTTTTGGTGTAAGGGGATCGCTCACTGATAGCGGAACTACCCAAAATACTTGGTAGATAAGAAGGATGACAACGTCAACAAAGGTATATTTAATATACGTGTTATTGATGTGTACCTTACTAGTACTCCTAGTATAAGTTGGGTATTAGATACCGGTTCAGTTGCTAATATTGGTAACTCGAAATAAAAGCTATGGAATAACGGAGACTAGATAAGGGCGAGGTGACGATGTGTGTTGGAATTGTTTCCAAGGTTGATGTGATCACCATTGCATGCTCCCTCTACCTTCGGGATTAGTGTTAAACCTAAATAAAAGTTATTTGGTGCTTGTGTAGAGCATGAACATGATCAGATGTGTTTATCGCAATACGGTTATATTCATTTAAGTACAATAATGTTTATTATATTTACATGAATACTACCTTCAATGGTCATGCACCCAATGCGAATGGTTTACTGAATCTCGATTGTAGTGATACACATGTTCATAATACTGATGCCAAAAGATACAAAGTTAATGATGATAGTACCACATACTTGCGACACTGCCGCTAAGGTCATGTTGGTGTGAAGCGCATGAAGAAACTCCATGTTGATGGATCTTTGGACTCACTCGATTTTGAGTCGGTTGAGACATGCAGACCATGCCTCATGGGCAAGATGACCGAGACCCCGTTTTCTAGTATGATGGAGCAGGCAAGTGACTTATTAGAAATAATACATTCTGATGTGTGCGGTCCAATGAGTGTTGAAGCGTGCTTTGGATATCACTATTTTCTTACCTTCACTAATGATTTGAGTAGATATGGGATATTTACTTAATGAAACACAAGTCTGAAACATTTGAAAAGTCAAGCAATTTCAGAGTGTAGTTGAACATCATCGTGACAAGAAGATAAAATGTCCACGATATGATCATGGAGGTGAATATCAGAGTTACGAGTTTGGTATGCAACTTAAGACAATGTGAAAATTATTTCACAGCTCACACCACCTAGAACACCATAGTGTAATGGTCTGTTCGAATGTCATAGTCGTGTTCTATCAGATATGGTGCATACTATGATGTCTCTTACCGATTGCCACTATCGTTTTTTGGGTTATGCATTAGAGACAACTACATTCATTTAATAGGGCACCGTATAAATCCGTTGAGATGACACCGTATGAATTATGGTTTGGCACAAACTAAACTGTCGATTCTTAGAAGTCTGGGAATGCAACACTTATGTTTGATAAGCTCGAACCCAAAGTGGAAAAGTGCATATTCATAAGATACCCTAAAGCAACAATTGGGTATACCTTCTATCACAGATCCGAGGGCAAGGTCTTTGTTGCCAAGAATGGATCCTTTCTAGAGAAGGATGTTCTCTCGAAAGAAGTGAGTGGGAGGAAGATAGAACTTGATAAGGTTATCTAACCTTCACTTAAATTGGAAAGTAGCACATCACAGAAAGGTGTTCGTGTAATGTGTACACCAATTGAAGAAGAAGCTAATGATGATGATCATGAAGCTTCAGATCAAGTTACTACCAAGCCTCGTAGGTCGACAAGGACTCGTACTACCCCTGAGTGGTACGACAATCCTGTCTTGGAGGTCATGTTGTTAGACACCAGTGAACCTACGAGCTATGAAGTAGCGATGGTGGGCACATATTCCAATAAATGGCTAGGAGCCATGAAATCTTAGATAGGATCCATATATGAAAACGAAGTATGGACTTTGGTAGACTTGCCCGATAAACGGCAGGCCATTAAGTACAAATGGACCTTTAAGAAGAAGACACGCGCTGATGGTAAATGTCACCATTTATAAAGCTCGACTTTTCGCAAAGAAGTTTTCGACAAGTTTAAGGAGTTGAGTAAGATGAGACTTTCTCACCCATTGCGATGCTAAAGTCTGTTGGAATTATGATAGAAGTTGCTGCATTTTTTGATTATGAAATCTGGCAGATGGATGTCAAAATAACGGTTCCTCAATGGTTTGCTTGAGGAAAGGTTGTATCTGATATAACCGGAAGGTTTTGTCAATCCTAAGGATGCTAAAAGGCATGCAAGCTCCATCAATTCTTATATGGACTAGAGCAAGCATCTCGGAGTTGGAATATACGCTTTGATGAGGTGATCAAATCTTTCGGGTTTATGCAAAGTTTATAAGAAACTTGTATTTACAGGAAAGTGAGTGGTAGCACTATAGAATTACTGATAACTATATGTGGCTGACATATTTTTGATCGGAAATAATATATAAGTTCTGGAAGCATAAAGGGTTATTTGAAAGGAGTTTTTTCAAAGGAAGACCTGGAATGAAGCTACTTAAACATTGGGCATCAAGATCTATAGAGATAGATCAAGATGCTTGATAAAACTTTCAATGAATACATACCTTGACAAGATTTTGAAGGAGTTCAAAATAGATCAGTCAAAGAAAGAGTTCTTGAATGTGTTGTAAGATATGTATTTGAGTAATACTCAAAGATCAAGCATGACAAAAGAAAGAGAAAGAACGAAGGTCGCCCCCTATGCCTTAGCCGTAGGCTCTATATACTATGCCATCCTATGTACCACAACTGGTGTGTGCCTTGCCATGAGTCTGTCAAGGGGTACAAGAGGGATCCAGCAGTGGACCACTAGAGAATGGTCAAAATTATCCTTAGTAACTCGAGGACTAAGGAAATGGTTCTCGGTTATGGAGGTGATAAAGTGTTCGTCATAAAGGGTTACGTCAATGCAACCTTTGACACCAATCCGGATGACTCTGAGTAGCAATCCGGAAATGTATAGTGGAGCAGTCATTTGGAATAGCTCCAAGTGGAGCGTGGTAGCAACATCTACAGTATGACATAGAGATTTGCAAAGTACACACGGATTTGAATGTTGCAGACCCGTTGACTAAAACCTCTCTCACAAGCAAAACATGATAAAACCCCAAAACTCATTGGGCATTAATCACATGGTGATGTGAACTAGATTATTGACTCTAGTGCAAGTGGGAGACTATTGAAAATATGCCCTAGAGACAATAATAAATTGGTTATTATCATATTTCCTTGTTAATGATAAACATCTGTTATACATGCTAGAATTCTATTGATTGGAAACTCATATACAAGTGTGGATACATAGACAACAATGTGTCCCTAGTGAGCCTCTACTAGACTAGCTCGTTGATCAAAGATGGTCAAGGTTTCCTAACCATAGACATGAGTTGTCATTTGATAACGGAATCACATCATTAGGAGAATGATGTGATGGACAAGACCCAACTGTGAGCATAGCATTTGATCGTGTTAGTTTATTGCTACTACTTTCTTCATGTCAAGTATCTATTCCTACGACCATGAGATCTGTTGGGGATTGTTGGATGGGAAACAAAAAAAATTCCTACGCACACGCATGATCTATCCATGGTGATGATCATATTCGAGGGGGAGAGTGGATCTACATACCCTTGTAGATCGCCAAGCGGGAAGCATTAAGAAACACAATTGATGTAGTCAAACGTCTTGGCGATCCAAATTGTCGAGCGTCCCGCGATCCAATCACAATTCGTCCCGATCTAGCGCCGAACAGACGACACCTCACACATACAGGTTGATGATGATCTCCGCCTTCTTTCTCCATCAAGAGGGAGTGGAGAGATAGATGAGTTCTCCGGCAGCGCAATAGTGTAGCGGCGATGGCGGTGGAACTATTCCAGCAGGGCTTCGCCTAAGCACCGCTGAAACGATCTAGAGGAGAAACTACGATCTAGAGGAGAGGGTAGCACGTGGCTGATTTCTATTGTGAAAAACCCTCAATACCTCTAGTATATATAGGAGGAGGGAGGGAGGAGACTTGGGCCCCAAGGGGCCAACCCTTGGTTCGGACGAAGTGGGGAGAGGAGGAGTCCTCCTCCAATCCTAGTAGGATTAGGACTCCTTCGCTCCCACTTGGAAACCTCCTTTCCACCTTGGGTTTCTCCTCCCAGCCACATGGCCCTCTTGTGGGGCTTAAGACATCCCACTAAGGGCTGGTATACCTTTTCCCACAGCCCATGTAGCCTCTTGGGTCGAAACACCCCTCCCGACGGTCCCCGGCACCCTCCCGGCACTCCCGGTACACTATCGATGAACTCATATATATCAATAAAAACAGGACTTTCTATCTATCAATCATTACCTCCGGACCACTACTGAGCTCCTCGTGGCATCCAGGATCTCATCCGGGACTCCGAACAACCTTCATTCACCACCATACATAACTCTATACTATCAAAACATCACCGAACCTTAAGTGTGCAGACCTTGCGGATTCGAGAACTATGTACACATGACCGAGATTCCTCTACGGTCAATAACCAATAGCGGGACCTGATGCCCATATTGGTTCCTACATATTCTACGAAGATCTTTATCGGTTGAACCTCTATGTCAAGGATTTAGTTAACCCCGTACGTTGTTCCCTTTGTTCTTCGGTATGTTACTTGCCCGAGATTCGATCGTTGGTATCTCTATACCTAGTTCAATATCGTTACCAGCAAATCTCTTTACTCATTCCTAATACAAGATCATGTGGCTAACACTTTAGTCACATTGTTTGCAAGGCTTGTTGTGATGTTGTATTACCGAGTGGGCCCTGAGATACCTCTACGCCACACGGAGTAACAAATCCCAGTCTTGATCCATACCCACTCAAGAGACACTCTTGGAGATACCTGTAGAGCACCTTTATAGTCACCCAGTTACGTTGCGACATTTTATACACACAAGGCACTCCTCCAGTTCCAGTGAGTTGCACGATCTCATGGTCATAGGAACAGACACTTGACATGTAGAAAACTATAGCAATAAATTGACACGATCAAATGCTATGTTTATAATTTAGGTCTTGTCCATCACATCATTCTCCCAATGATGTGATCCCGTTATCAAATGACATCTCATGTCAATGGCTAGGAAACCTTGACCATCTTTGATCAACGAGCTAGTCTACTAGAGGCATACTAGGGACAAAGTGTTGTCTATGTATCCACACATGCAATGTGTTTCCAGTCAATACAATTATAGCATGGATAATAAACAATTATCATGAACAAGGAAATATAATAATAACCATCTTATTATTGCCTCTAGGGCATATTTCCAACAGTCTCCCACTTGTACTAGAGGCAATAATCTAGCTCACATCACCATGTGATTTACATTGTAATGAATCAAACACCCATACACTTCTTGTGTTGATCTTGTTTAGCCCTTGGAAGAGGTTTAGTCAACGGGTCTGCAACATTGCGATCCGTGTGCACTTTGCAAATATTTATGTCCTCCTCCTTGATGTACTCGCGGATGGAATTGAAGCATCACTTTATGTGTTTGGTACTCTTGTGAAACCTTGGTTTCTTAGCAAGGGCAATGGAACTAGTGTTGTCACAGAACAGATCCACTGGATTCAGTGCACTTGGCACTACTCCAAGATCTGTCATGAACTCCTTCATCCAGACACCTTCCTTCGCCGCCTCCGAGGCTGCGATGTATTCCGCTTCGCACGTAGAATCAGCTACCATGCTCTACTTGGAACTGCACCAGCTTACCGCTCCCACATTGAGAATAAATATGTATCTAGTTTGCGAATTAGAGTCATCTGTATCAGTGTCAAAGCTTGCAATGACGTAACCCTTTATGACGAGCTCTTGATCACCTCCATAAACGATAATTATTTCCTTAGTCCTTTTCAGGTACTTAAGGATATTCTTGGCCGTCGTCCAATGCTCCATTCCAGGATCACTTTGAAACCTTCGGGCCATACTTATGGCAAGGCTGATATCGATCTTGTGCACATCATTGCATACATGATAGAGCCTATGGTGAAGCATAAGGGATGACACTCATCTTCTCTCTATCCTCTAAAGTCACTGGGCATTGAGTCTTACTCAACTTCACACCTTGTAACACAGGCAAGAACCCCTTCTTGTACTAATCCGTTTTGAACTTCTTCAAAACTTTATCAAGGTATGTGCTCTGTGAAAGTCCTATTAAGTGTCTCGATCTATCTCTATAGATCTTAATACCTAATATGAAAGTAGCTTCTCCTAGGTCCTTCATTGAAAAACTCTTGTTCAAATATTCCTTCACGCTTTCCAGCATTCCTGTATTGTTTCCAATCAGCAATATGTCATCCACATATAATATTAGAAATGCTATAGAGCTCGCACTCACTTTCTTGTAAAATGCAAGCTTATTCGTAAACTTGTATAAACCCGAACGCTTTGATCACCTCATCAAAGCGCATATTCCAACTCCGAGATGCTTGCACCAGTCCATAAATGGATCGCTGGAGTTTGCAAACTTTGTTAGCATTTTCTGGATCGTCAAAACCTTTCAGTTGTATCATATACAACTCTTCCTTAAGGAAACCGTTAAGGAACGTTGTTTTGACATCCATCTGCCAAATTTCATAGTCGAAATATGCAGCTATTGCTAACATGATTCTGACGGACTTAAGCATCGCTACGGGTGAGAAGGTTTCCTCGTAGTCAACTCCTTGAACTTGTGAAAAACCCTTTGCCACAAGTCGATTCTTATATGCAGCTATTGCTTGAGGAAAGGTTTTATGTGATACAACCGGAAGGTTTTGTCAATCCTAAGGATGCTAAAAGGCATGCAAGATCCATCAATTCTTATATGGACTAGAGCAAGCATCTCGGAGATGGAATATACGCTTTGATGAGGTGATCAAAGCTTTCGGGTTTATGCAAAGTTTATAAGAAACTTGTATTTATAGGAAAGTGAGTGGTAGCACTATAGAATTACTGATAACTATATGTGGTTGACATATTTTTGATCGGAAATAATATATAATTTCTGGAAAGCATAAAGGGTTGTTTGAAAGGAGTTTTTTCAAAGGAAGACCTGGAATGAAGCTACTTAAATATTGGGCATCAAGATCTGTAGAGATAGATCAAGACGCTTGATAAAACTTTCAATGAATACATACCTTGACAAGATTTTGAAGGAGTTCAAAATAGATCAGTCAAAGAAAGAGTTCTTGAATGTGTTGTAAGATATGTATTTGAGTAAGACTCAAAGATCGAGCACGACAGAAGAAAGAGAAAGGACGAAGGTCGCCCCCTATGCCTTAGCCGTAGGCTCTATATACTATGCCATCCTATGTACCACACCTGGTGTGTGCCTTGCCATGAGTCTGTCAAGGGGTACAAGAGGGATCCAGCAGTGGACCACTAGATAATGGTCAAAATTATTCTTAGTAACTCGAGGACTAAGGAAATGGTTCTCAGTTATGGAGGTGATAAAGAGTTCGTCATAAAGGGTTACGTCAATGCAACCTTTGACACCAATACGGATGTCTCTGAGTAGCAATCCGGAAACGTATAGTGGAGCTGTCATTTGGAATAGCTCCAAGTGGAGCATGGTAGCAGCATCTAGAGTATGACATAGAGATTTGCAAAGTACACACGGATCTGAATGTTGCAGACCCGTTGACTAAAACCTCTCTCACAAGAAAAACATGACAAAACCCCAAAACTCATTGGGTATTAATCACATGGTGATGTGAACTAGATTATTGACTCTACTACAAGTGGGAGACTATTGAAAGTATGCCCTAGAGACAATAATAAATTGGTTATTATCATATTTCCTTGTTAATGATAAACATCTGTTATACATGCTAGAATTCTATTGATCGGAAACTCATATACATGTGTGGATACATAGACAATAATGTGTCCCTAGTGAGCCTCTACTAGACTAGATCGTTGATCAAAGATGGTCAAGGTTTCCTGACCATAGACATGAGTTTTCATTTGATAACGGGATCACATCATTAGGAGAATGATGTGATGGACAAGACCCAACCGTGAGCATAGCATTTGATCGTGTTAGTTTATTGCTACTACTTTCTTCATGTCAAGTATCTATTCCTACGACCATGAGATCTGTTGGAGAATGTTGCATGGGAAACAAAAAAAATTCCTATGCACACGCATGATCTATCCATGGTGATGATCATCTTCGAGGGGGAGAGTGGATCTACATACCCTTGTCGATTGCCAAGCGGGAAGCATTAAGAAACACAATTGATGTTCAAACGTCTTTGCGATCCAAATTGCCGAGCGTCCCGCGATCCAATCACGATCCGTCCCAATCTAGCGCCGAACAGACGGCACCTCCGCGTTCAGCACACATACAGGTTGATGACGATCTCCACCTTCTTGCTCCATCCATAGGGAGTGGAGAGATAGATGAGTTCTCTGGCAGTGCAATGGCATGGCGGCGATGGCGGTGGAACTATTCCAACAGGGCTTTGCCTAAGCACCGCTGAAACGATCTAGAGGAGAAACTACGATCTAGAGGAGAGGGTAGCACGTGGCTGATTTCTATTGTGAAAAAATATATAGGAGGAGGAAGGGAGGAGAATTGGGCCCCAAGGGGCCAACCCTTGGTTCGGACGAAGTGGGGAGAGGAGGAGTCCTCCTCCAATCCTAGTAGGATTAGGACTCCTTCGCTCCCACTTGGAAACCTCCTTTCCACCTTGGGTTTCTCCTCTCAGCCGCATGGGCCTCTTGTGGGGCTTAGACCAGCCCACTAAGGGCTGGTATACCTTATCCCACAGCCCATGTAGCCTCTTGGGTCGAAACACCCCTCCCGACGGTCCCCGGCACCCTCCCGTCACTCCCGGTACACTATCGATGAGCTCATATATATCAATCAAAATAGGACTTTCTATATATAAATCATTACCTCCGGACCACTACTGAGATCCTCGTGGCGTCCAGGATCTCATCCGAGACTCAGAACAACCTTCGTTCAACACCATACATAACTCTATACTATCAAAACATCACCGAACCATAAGTGTGCAGACCTTGCGGATTCGAGAAATATGTACACATGACCGAGACTCCTCTAGGATCGATAACCAATAGCGGGACCTGGACACCCATATTGGTTCCTACATATTCTACGAAGATCTTTATCGGTTGAACCTCTATGTCAAGGATTCAGTTAATCCCGTACGCTGTTCCCTTTGTTCTTCGTTATGTTACTTGCCCGAGATTCGATCGTTGGTATCTCTATACCTAGTTCAATCTCGTTACCAGCAAATCTCTTTACTCGTTCCTAATACAAGATCATGTGGCTAACACTTTAAACAAATTGTTTGCAAGGCTTGTTGTGATGTTGTATTACCGAGTGGGCCTTGAGATACCTCTACGCCACACAGAGTAACAAATCCCACTCTTGATCCATACCCACTCAAGAGACACTCTTGGAGATACGTGTAGAGCACCTTTATAGTCACCCAGTTACATTGCGACATTTTATACACACAAGGCACTCCTCCAGTGTCAGTGAGTTGCACGATCTCATGGTCATAGGAACAGACACTTGACATGCAGAAAACTATAGTAATAAACTGACACGATCAAATGCTATGTTTATAATTTGGGTCTTGTCCATCACATCATTCTCCCAATGATGTGATCCCATTATCAAATGACATCTCATGTCAATGGCTAGGAAACCTTGACCATCTTTGATCAATGAGCTAGTCTACTAGAGGCATACTAGGGACAAAGTGTTGTCTATGTATCCACACATGCAATGTGTTTCGAGTCAATACAATTATATCATGGATAATAAACAATTACCATGAACAAGGAAATATAATAATAACCATCTTATTATTGCCTGTAGGGCATATTTCCAACAGTCTCCCACTTGCACTAGAGTCAATAATCTAGCTCACATTACCATGTGATTTACATTGTAATGAATCAAACACCCATGCACTTCTTGTGTTGATCATGTTTAGCCCTTGGAAGAGGTTTAGTCAATGGGTCTGCAACATTGAGATCCGTGTGCACTTTGCAAATATTTATGTCCTCCTCCTTGATGTACTCGCGGATGGAATTGAAGCATCGCTTTATGTGTCATGTCCTCTTGTGAAACCTTGGTTCCTTAGCAAGGGCAATGGAACCAGTGTTATCATAGACCAGATCCACTAGATTCAATGCACTTGGCACTACTCCAAGATCTGTCATGAACTCCTTCATCCAAACACCTTCCTTCGCTGCCTTCGAGGCTGCGATGTACTGCGCTTCACATGTAGAATCGGCTACCACGCTCTACTTGGAACTGCACCAGCTTACCGCTCCCCCATTGAGAATAAATATTTATCTCGTTTGCGAATTAGAGTCATCCGTATCAGTGTCAAAGCTTGCAACGACAGAACCCTTTATGACGAGCTCTTGATCACCTCCATAAACGATAAACATTTCCTTAGTCCTTTTCAGGTACTTAAGGATATTCTTGGCCGTCGTCCAGTGCTCCATTCCAGGATCACTTTGAAACCTTCGTGCCATACTTATGGCAAGGCTGACATCGGGTCTTGTGCACATCATTGCATACATGATAGAGCCTATGGTGAAGCATAGGGGATGACACTCATCTTCTCTCTATCCTCTAAAGTCACTGGGCATTGAGTCTTACTCAACTTCACACCTTGTAACACAGGCAAGAACCCCTTCTTGTACTAATCCATTTTGAACTTCTTCAAAACTTTATCAAGGTATGTGCTCTGTGAAAGTCCTATTAAGTGTCTCGATCTATCTCTATAGATCTTAATACCTAATATGAAAGCAGCTTCTCCTAGGTCCTTCATTGAAAAACTCTTGTTCAAATATTCCTTCACGCTTTCCAGCATTTCTATATTGTTTCCAATCAGCAATATGTCATCCACATATAATATTAGAAATGCTATAGAGCTCCCACTCACTTTCTTGTAAAATACAAGCTTATCCGTAAACTTGTATAAACCCGTATGCTTTGATCACCTCATCAAAGCGCATATTCCAACTCCGAGATGCTTGCACCAGTCCATAAATGGATCGCTGGAGTTTGCAAACTTTGTTAGCATTTTCTAGATCGTCAAAACCTTTCAGTTGTATCATATACAACTCTTCCTTAAGGAAACCGTTAAGGAACGTTGTTTTGATATCCATCTGCCAAATTTCATAGTCGAAATATGCACCTATTGCTAACATGATTCTGACAGACTTAAGCATCGCTACGGGTGAGAAGGTTTCCTCATATTTGGATACCATCTCGGATTTCATGGCCTCTAACCATTTCTCGGAATCGGTGCCCATCATCGCTTCTTCATAGCTCGTAGGTTCATCGTTGTCTAACAACATGACCTCCAAGACAGGGTTGTCGTACCACTCAAGAGCAGTACGCGCCCTTGTCGACCTACGTGGTTTAATAGTAACTTGATCTGAAGTTTCATGATCACCATCATTAACTTCCTCTTCAACTATTGTAGGCTCCACAGAAACATCTTTTTGCGCTCCACTACTCTCTGGTTGAAACAAAGGTTCAACAACCTCATCAAGTTCTATCTTCCTCCAACTCAATTCTTTCGAGAGAAACTCTTTCTCAACAAATGTTCCATTTTTAGCGACAAACACTTTGCCTTAGGATCTGAGATAGAAGGTATACCCAACTGTCTCTTTTGGGTATCCTATGAAGGCGCATTACTCCGCTTTGGGTTCCAACAGGCTGAAGCTTTTTGACATAAGCATCACATCCCAAACTTTAAGAAACGACAACTTTGGCTTCTTGCAAAACCACAGTTCATATGGCGTCGTCTCAACGGATTTCGATGGCGCCCTATTTAAAGTGAATGCAGCTGTCTCTAATGCATAACCCCAAAATGATAGTGGCAATCGGCAAGAGACATCATAGAACACACCATATCTAATAAGGTTCGATTACGACATTCGGACACACCATTACGCTGTGGTGTTCTAGACGGTGTCATTGTGAAACAATTCCACACTGTCTTAAGTGACTGCCAAACTCATAACTCAGATATTGACCTCCTCAACCAGATCGCAGGAATTTAATATTCTTGTTTACGATGATTCTCAACTTCACTGTGAAATTGCTTGAACTTTTCAAACGTTTCAAACTTGTGTTTCATTAAGTACATATACCCATATCTACTTAAGTCATGAGTGAAGGTGAGAAAATAACGATATCCATCGTGTGCCTCAATGCTCATCGGACCACACACTTCAGTATTTATGATTTCCAACAAGTCACTTGCCCGTTCCATTGTTCCAAAGAACGACGTTTTAGTCATCTTGCCCATAAGTCATGGTTCACATGTGTAAAGTGATTCAAAATCAAGTGACTCCAAAAGTCTATCAACATGGAGCTTCTTCATGCATTTTACACCAATATGACCTAAAGACAGTGCCACAAGAAAGTGATACTATCATTATCAACTCTACATCTTTTGGCATCAATGTTATGAACATGTGTATCATCACTATCGAGATTCAATATGAATAAACCCCTCACATTGGGTGCATGACCATAACAGATATTACTCATATAAATAGAACAACCATTATTCTCTAATTTAAATGAGTATCCGTCTCGCAATAAACAAGATCCAGATATAATGTTCATTCATGCTTAACGCATGCAATAATAACAATTATTCAGGTTCATCACTAATACAGATGGTAATCAAAGAGCGAGCGTGCCGACGGTGATCACATCAACCTTGGAACCATTTCCCACATGCATCGTCACTTCGTCCTTTGCCAGCCTTTGTCTATTCCGCAGTTCCCGTTTTGAGTTGCAAATGTGAGCAACCAAATCGGTATCAAATACCCAGGCACTACAACGAGAGTTGATAAGGTGCACATCAATAACATGTATATCATATATACCTTGTTTGTTGTTGGCCGACTTATTGTCGGCCAGATACTTGGGGCAGTTCTGCTTCCAGTGACCAGTTCCCTTGCAATGAAAGCACTCAGTTTCTGGCTTGGGTCTAGCCTTGGGTTTCTTCACAGGAGGGGCAACTGCTTTGCCACTCTTCTTGGAGTTACCCTTCTTGCCCTTGCCATTCTTCTTGAAACTAGTGGTTTTATTGACCATCAACACTTGATGCTCCTTCTGAATCTTGGACTCAACGACTTTTAACATCGCAAACAGCTCGGTGACTGACTTGTTCATCCCGTGCATGCTATATTTCAACACAAAGCTCTTGTAGCTAGGCGACAATGATTGGAGAACTCTATCAGTGATCGCCTCTGCCGGAAAGGGCATCCCCAATTCGGCCAGACGGGTGGAATACCCACACATTCTGAGTATGTGTTCACTGACAGACCCGTTCTCCTCCATTTTGCAAGCATAGAATTTATCGGAGGTCTCATACCTCTCAATCCGGGCATTCTTCTCAAAGATAAACTTCAACTCCTGGAACATATCATATGCTCCATGACGTTCGAAACATCTTTGAAGTCCCAGTTCTAAGCCATACAACATTACACATTGAACCATTGAGTAATCATCAGAACGTGCCTGCGAGACGTTCACAACGTCTGCAGACTCAACTGGAGCGGGTGGATCACCAAGCGGTGCATCAAGGACATATGCCTTTTGGGAAGCCATGAGGATAACCCTTAGATTACAGGTCCAATACACAAAGTTACTTCCATCATCTTTCAACTTAGCTTTCTCTAGGAACGCATTAAAATTCAAGGGTGCTACAGCGCGAGCCATTGATCTACAACACAAATATGCAAAGGTTACTAAGACTATTGTTCAAGATAATGAGTTTAGTTAATCAAACTAATAAAGCTCCCACTGGAAATGACATCCCTCAGGTCATCTGAGTGATATATGATCCAAATTCACCAACTCAAGTCTGATCATCACGTGAGTTGAGGTGGCTTCAATGGTGAACATCATCATGTTGATCATATCTACTATATGACTCATGTTCGACCTTTCGGTCTCTTGTGTTCCGAGGCCATGTATGTACATGCTAGGCTCATCAATTTAAACCCGAGTGTTCCGCATGTGCAACACGGGCTTGCACCCGTTGTATGTGAACGTAGAATCTATCACACCCGATCATCATGTGGTGTCTTGACACGACGAACTTTCGCAATGGTGTACACTCGGGGAGAACACAATTCATCTTGAAATTTAAGTGAGGGATCACCTTATAATGCTACTGTCGTTCTAAGCAAAACAAGGTGCATAAAAGGATTAACATCACATGCAATCATAAGTGACATGATATGTCCATGAACTTGTGCTTTTGATCTCCATCTTCAAAGCATCGGCATGATCTCCATCATCAACGACATGACACCATGATCTCCATCATCTTAATATCCATCAACGGGTCGCCATCGGGGTTGCCACACCGACTATTGCTTCCACGACTATTGCTAACTCATAGCGATAAAGTAGAGTAAAATGGAAAAAATAATTAAAGAAAACCCTATGGATCCTGCCGGTTGCCGTACTCATCAACATGCAAGTTGTGATATTCTATACAAAACATGATCATCTCATACATCACATATATCTCATTATGTAATTGGCCATATCACATCACAACATACCCTGCAAAAACAAGTTAGACGTCCTCTAACTGTTGTTGCAAGTTTTACATGGTTGTTACATTTATCTAGCAAGAATAATTCTCACCTACACAAAAACCACAAGGGTGATACATAAATTGTTATTGAACCTTCTCAAGGACCACCTTTGCCGAATCTGATCCAACTAAAGTAGGAGAGACAGACACCCGCCAGCCATCTTTGTGCAACAAAGTTACACGTCAGTCCATGGAACCGGTCTCTCGTAAGTATACGAGTAAGGTTGGTCTAGGCAGCTTCATCCCACAATACCGCTGAACCAAAACACGACCAAGGGAGGAAGCAATCTAAGCATCAATGTCCACAAACTGCTTTGTGTTCTACTCGTGATCTCATCTACACATAGACCTAGCTCTGATACCACTGTTGGGGAATGTTGCATGGGAAACAAAAAATTTCCTACGCACATGCAAGATCTATCCATGGTGATGATCATCTATGAGGGGGACAATGGATCTACATACCCTTGTAGATCGCCAAGCGGGAAGCGTTAAGAAATGCGGTTGATGTAGTCGAACGTCTTAGCGATCCAAATTGTCGAGCGTCTCGCGATCCAATCAGGATCCGTCCCGATCTAGCGCCGAACGAACGACACCTCTGCGTTCAGCACACGTACAACTTGATGACGATCTCCGCCTTCTTGATCCAGCAAGAGGGAGTGGAGAGATAGATGAGTTCTCCGGCAGCGCAACGGCATGGCGGCGATGGCGATGGAACTATTCCAGCAGGGCTTCGCCTAAGCACCGCTGAAACGATCTAGAGGAGAAACTACGATCTAGAGGAGAGGGTAGCACATGGCTGATTTCTATTGTGAAAACCCCTCAATACCTGTAGTATATATAGGAGGAGGGAGGGAGGAGACTTGGCCCCCAAGGGGCCAACCCTTGGTTCAGCCGAAGTGGGGAGAGGAGGAGTCCTCGTCCAATCCTAGTTGGATTAGGAGTCCTTCTCTCCCACTTGGAAACCTCCTTTCCACCTTGGGTTTCTCCTCCCAGCCACATGGGCTTCTTGTGGGGCTTCGGACAACCCACTAAGGGCTGGTATATGTCCTCTCATAGCCCATGTAGCCTCGTGGGTCGAAACACCCCTCCCGATGGTCCCCGGTACCCTCCCGGCACTCCTGGTACATTACCGATGAGCCCGGGATTTTTTCGGTAACGAAAACAGGACTTTCTATATATCGATACTTACCTCAGGACCATTACGGAGCTCCTCGTGATGTCCGGGATCTCATCTGGGACTCCAAACAACCTTCGGTCACCACCATACATAACTCTATATTACCGAAACATCATCGAACCTTAAGTATGCAGACCCTGCGGGTTCGAGAACTATGTAGACATGACCGAGACACCTCTACGATCAATAACCAATGCGGGACCTGGATGCCCATATTGGTTCCTACATATTCTACGGAGATATTTATTGGTTGAACCTCTATGTCAAGGATTCAGTTAATCCCGTACGCTGTTCCCTTTGTTCTTCGGTATGTTACTTGCCCGAGATTCGATCGTCCGTATCTCTATACCTAGTTCAATCTCGTTACCGGCAAGTCTATTTTCTCGTTCCATAATACAAGATCATGTGGCTAACACTTTAGTCACATTGCTTGCAAGGCTTGTTGTGATGTTGTATTACCGAGTGGGCCCTGAGATACCTCTCCGTCACACGGAGTAACAAATCTTAGTCTTGATCCATACCCACTCAGCAGATACTCTCGGAGATACCTATAGAGAACCTTTATGGTCACCCAATTACGGTTCTACGTTTGATATACACAAGGCACTCCTCCGATGTCAATGAGTTGCATGATCTCATGGTCATAGGAACAGATAGTTGACATGCAGAAAACTATAGCAATAAACTGACACGATCATATGCTATGTTTATAGTTTGGGTCTTTTCCATCACATCATTCTCCCAATGATATGATCGCGTTATCAAATGACATCCCATGTCAATGGCTAGGAAACCTTGACCATCTTTGATCAACGAGCTAGTCTTCTAGAGGCATACTAAGGACAAAGTGTTGTCTATGTATCCACGCATGCAATGTGTTTCGAGTCAATACAATTATAGCATGGATAATAAACAATTATCTTGAACAAGGAAATATAATAATAACCATCTTATTATTGCCTCCAGGGCATATTTCCAACAAGATCATGAAACTTTGTGACACCGGAGGAATGCCTTGTGTGTATCAAAAATCACAACATAACTGGGTGATTATAAAGGTGCTCTATAGGTATCTCCGAGGGTGTCTGTTGGGTTGCTATGGATCGAGACTGGGATTTGTCACTCTGTATGATGGAGAGGTATCTTTGGGCCCACTCGATAATACACCATAAAAGGAAGCTTGCAAGCAAATGTGACTAAGGAGTTAGTCATGAGATCTTGTATTACTACAAGTAAACAGACTTGCCAGTAACGAGATTGAACTAGGTATGGAGATACCGACGATCGAATCTCGGGCAAGTAACATACCGATGGACAAAGGGAACTGCATACGGGATTGATTGAATCCTTGACATCGTGGTTCAACCGATAAGGATCTTTGTGGAATGTGTAGCAACCAATATGGGCATCTAGGTCCCACGTGGGCTGAAGAGTGAGGCACATCAGCCCTTGATGGGCTGGGCGCCCCACCCAAAGAGGCCCATGCGCCCAAGTGGTGGGTGGGGAGGTGCCTTGAGGAGGAGGGACTCCTCCCTAGGGCGCCCACCTCCCTTGTGGGAGGTGGACTCCTCCCCACTTGGCCGGCTGGCCCTCCCTTGGAGGAGGGGCCAAGGCTGCACCCTACCTACCCCCATCCTCCTTTATATAGAGAGGGAGAGGGAGGGCAGCCACACCCAAGCCATAGGTGCAGCCCTCCCTCTCTCCCTAGATCTGTTTCTCCTCTAAACGCATCTGCGACAACGCTTGGCGAAGCCCTTCTGAGATTGCTACACCGCCACCGCCACCACGCCGTTGTGCTGCTAGAGAACTCATCTACTACTCGACCCTAGCTCGCTGGATCGATGAGGCAGAGACGTCATCGAGCTATACGTGTGCTGAGTGCAGAGGTGTCGTCCGTTCGGCGCTAGATCGGGATGGATAATGATTGGATCGCGGGACAGATCGTGATTGAGTCGCGAACATGTTCGACTACATCAACCGCGTTTCTTAATGCTTCCCGCTTAGCGATCTACAAGGGTATGTGGATCTACTCTCCTCTCGTAGCTATGCATCTCCATAGATAGATCTGGGGTGTTCGTAGGATATTTTTGTTTCCCATGCAATATTTCCCATCAATTCTACCCCATAGCACCAGAGCAAGTCCTTGCGAAGTTTTTTCCTCAGCTTTGAACTGCAGCTCCGCCGCAGGAGCTCTGCCGCCGCATGTCATCTCAGGTTCTTCCCCTATCAATCTAGCATGTTCCAAAGCCTCCTTTGATCCTCTGCAGCCCCTGCATCAGGCACCCGAGCCTCTCTTTTCCAGAAACCTCGTCTCCGTCATCGGTCGTCACTTCCTGTTGTTGGAGATGAAGGCCGTGTCGCCGTTGCTCCACCCCTCGCGCTGTTATGACTATCGATTAGGCCGCCGTTGTCTTCTTGAGGTGTCAGTGCGCTCTGTTTGGTCGACTGCATCCTCCTCTTCGTCGTTAGACTACCGGTGAGCTACACACTCTTGTTCCTTTCACTCTCTCTAAATCAAACATCCAGGCCCACTGTCAACTACTCAGCCCGAACTCGAACCGTTTTCAAGAGGAAGCGCATTCCTAGAGTATGCCTTCAAAGTGCCATGCCAGATTTACTTTTAATTCAATCAAATCCATATTTGACCATCCATGACTTCTAAACCACATGTCCAAATGATATAATTCTTTTCCCTACATTTTTGTCAGCCCCTCTTTCTAAAAAGTATCATTGTGATTCTTGTGATCTACCTAGGTGGCATAGGCAGTAACATTTGCTTTATGTGGATTTTCTAAAATGATTTTTATATATTTTCAAGCAGTTTTTCCCCTAGGTATTGAAGATCCAGAGTGTTCATACACTCATTCTTGAGCAAGGCAAACTACGAATTCCATGTATTGCTGACTCGATAAAGCTATGATTGTCATATGCTTCTTTTGGTTATATTTGACATTATTTCGTTATTGCCATTATTGCAATATTAAAGCTTTGTGACATTCATATGATCATGTCATGCATTACATTTTATCATGACTAGACATTAACGTACAAGTTAGTTCATATTATTGAACCTAATAAAACTTCCCACCTTTGCATACGAGTGATAATATGAATAATGTTGCCATATTAATCTTGTTATAATTGCTTCAATGTGGTAGGTTGATATTGAACATGACTTAAACCAACACATATATGATGTAATGGTGGTATGGAGATGAACTTTATTAACCTAATCCTTCATGGTGCCACCAAACTAAGCTTACATTTTATCATGACTAGACATTAACGTACAAGTTTGTTCATATTATTGAACCTAATAAAACTTCCCACCTTTGCATACGAGTGATAATATGAATAATGTTGCCATATTAATCTTGTTATAATTGCTTCAATGTGGTAGGTTGATATTGAACATGACTTAAACCAACACATATATGATGTAATGGTGGTATGGAGATGAACTTTATTAACCTAATCCTTCATGGTGCCACCAAACTAAGCTTACCACGTGCAGCCACATTTGCTTTATGGGTTATCCCTAACTTTGATTTATTCTCATGCCTCTTACTGGTATTGCCAGAATTGGGAAGGCTAGACTTGCGTGCTACCCTTTTTTTTTGTCAAAACTTGTGTGCTACACTGATCAAGTAGGCGTTGTCTGAATCTCGAGAGCATGGGTCGGTATGGTTGAGCGTTATATAGATGATTGATCCCATGATGGGATAGTTTTGGGGCTACCAAGGCGGTAGTGCCAAGTTGGAGTGTCATGAGGACACAAGGCGCAATAATTTTCTCCCCCATGATAGGTCCAGTGCGGCATGTTTTGATACGGTAACAATGTCATGTAGTTGACAGATTTTGTTGGAACAACACTAGTCCACCGAGAGGGAAGTGTATCGACGCATGTGACGAAGAGCTTCATAGCATGGGTAAAGTGCACAACCCAGTGTAAAAAGCTATTTGAATAGTTGAGTTCCACTATGTGTTGTGGCATGTATGGAATGAGAGGAACTAAACGCTTTTCGAGAACTCTCTTTGGAGCTTTTGGGTGTTGTTACCTTGTCACGGAGAACCTTGTCCATTTGGGGTTGGTTGTGGCAAACAACATGTAAGTCTTAGGGCATTTTTGTCTTGTGAAATATCATTCGTACACTTTTACATTTCCTTATCTATATCAAATTGGCATATCGCCCGCCTTTTATCACCATCTAAAATCAATCCTGAAAGGTACATTGCCTAGTCGGTCCGTTCCTTCAGCAAATTAGTAGAAATTTGAAGGTGCAAAAATGGCGCTAGACTATGAAAAATGGAAGATTAGTTAAATTGGTGTACTTTTGAGTAAAAGGGAAAAGAGGAAAGATTTGTACTTTGTACAAGCCCTACTTGATCAATAATGTGCAATAGTTATCCAAAAAAAAGTGCAACAATGATGACGCGGTGGCCACCAAATCCCCCAACAAACTATAGCTACAGTTAAACAAGCGCTCCCACCTACTAATGTCTCACAAACAAAGTCAGAACGTCCATCGCCAGGAGCAGCAAAAAAATTCTGGATCTAGGACCTCCAAAATTCAGCACGCATTTACCGGAAGTGAAATCACAGAGAGTACAAAACTCTAGCCGGAACGACGGCAGTTTCGGGGAAAAACTGTGGTAACTAACCTGCTTCTGCTTCTGGTGCTACCAAAAGCGCGCCAATCCCGCTCGCAGTTTACGTTAACTTTTCAGAACCTCGACGTCTCACTCTCACGCGCTCTCATGGGGGGAAACGTGACCTGTCGGTGACAATACGCAACGCTTTTGAGTTGACGTGTCTCTGTCAGGAAGCTACCAGGAACTGATTTTGTTTCTTCAAGCCGGATTTTTTGGCCGATTCAAATTCATTCACCAACAATTTACTCCTACTAGTGCATACATTGTTATCTCCATCCTCGCTGACGAGTCTCAGGTCATCTCATGTCTATCTTTCTTGTCTCCATCAGATGCTAGGTACAATGGGGCCATCAGACAAACCATCCCCATCTCACACTCTGCAAGCAACATGAGCACCACACCAACACCCATGAGGCGGAGCGCATGGCACGGGGGATCCATAAGACGAGTGAGCTCCTGCAGAGAGGCCATCATTAGCCACCCCGATGCAGAATGCACAGTGCTGTTAGCAGCAGCCGCAGGTCGAGAGAGAGGAGAAGGGTAGCATCATTGTCGTATCATTAGGACTGGTTGGTTGATCGGGTGGCGGCCATGTCGTACGATCGGGTGCTCTCTGTCCTCGGGGGTGGCGGCAAGGCGGTGAGCGCGTGGAGCGGCCATGGGAGCAACATCACGCGGCAGATCGTCAAGTGCACCAGGTGGCAGCTGGAGGAGACCACCGACCTCATCACCTGCCCTTACCACTACTACTGCGACAGCTCCTACCCGGGGGATTACTCTGCCGCCGTCGGCGTCCTCGTCGCCGTTTTAGCCGTTTACTGCCTCCTGTCCGCGGCGGCCTTCACCGTGGCAGAGATCGTCAGGGCTGGCGGCGGCAGCAGCTCGGCCACGGCGGCAGGCGGCGTCGGGAGGATCAAGCGGAAGTACCTGGTGCCGTCGGGGCCCTTCTTGATGCCGTTGGTGCTGCTGGTGCTCGCCAAGGGGCAGCGGATCAACGCCGTCTTCCCGCTCGCGCGGCTCGGCCCGGCATTGCTGCTCACGCTGCAGGCGTCGGCGCTGGCGTTCCGGAACGAGGCCGACGGCGACGTGCGCTACGCCGTGCTCGAGGCGTCCACCGTGTCCGGGATCCTGCACGCCAGCCTCTACCTGGACGCCGTCGTGCTGCCCTACTACACGGGCACGGACGCGCTCCGCTGGTCGCGGTTCTCCGGCAAGTGCGCCACCTGCCTCTGCCGAATGGAGCCTCTGGTCGTTGGTGGCCGGACGGTGCTCTACCGGGGCCTGTCCAAGACAGCGCTGTCCATCATTTTCGCGCTCTGCTCCAGGATGGTGTGCCGGATCTACGGCGAGGAGCGGCTGAGCGCGTGGACGCGATCGGCGCTGGAGATCGTGAGCTGGCTTTTCGTGTCCGGCGACGCAGTATACCTCGCCGGTTGGGTGCTTGCCGAGGGCGCCGCGGCGAGCGTGGCCGTGTACGCGCTCGTCGCCGGGCTGGTGTTCCTGTGTATATTTGGGAAGGTTTACAGATTCTTGGCGTGGGTGGAGAACAGGCAGGTCCAATGGAAACCAAGCCTTACCTGCCACAATGTGGTTTGATCATTTCTTTCTTTCTTTCTTTCTTTTCTTTGTGTTTTTGGAGGAAACTGTAAAGAATAATAACCAATTAAGTCAGCTTTTGTGTGTACATAATTGCAAAGCATTATAATCGTTAATTAGGGGTTTATGTGCACAAAAAAGAAAGAAACGGAGGGAGTAATTGTAAAGCATATGAGCTATATAACTTTGAAGTTTCACCTTCCCGGAACGACTTTTTATAGTATAACGTTTGCTCAATAGATAATTTAAAAGCCAAGAAGTATGCTAGAATTAAACACCACTCTACTACTCCGCTTTTCCTTTCCTTTTACTAAAAGACTCGACAAATATCTCCATGCCAGTGTTGACAACATGAGGCTATGATCTCAGCATTTGGTAGGTGTGATTGGGACAAATTAACCATAACGGCGTGGGTAGCTGGTTCACCCGTGAAGCAATGACCCGCCTGATGGCTACATCCCCTTGTGGTTGTGTTTCCTTTCTTCCAGGATTGCGAATTTTCATCCAGTTGAAAACAATTCGGTTTCAGTTGAATTGTTCGTCCATCCGACATTGCGCAACCAGTCTTGCTTGAAGGGTACATTTTCTATGTTACCTGGCCCACACTTAAGTTTTTGGGTCGGCCGTTAACCCGTGATCTAGTTGTCTTTTTCACAATTAAAAATAATTTCCCCTCGCTAGCTTCTTACGGATTTATTTTTTCACAAGGCATGGTTCCCTCGCATGCTTGAAGGTTTGGTTGCTTCAGACAACAGTGTCTGCTATCTCGTTGGTTATTCGAGTTGCTCTTCACGGTTGGTTGTTGTATTTCTTTCTCCCGCTGAATCTCAAAGTGCATTTTTGTACAAATCCATGCAAGTTCACTACATTAATGTTAGGTATATAGCTGTTCATCATCCACATGCCCTACAAATTTAGCATCTTACTATGATTGTATAAATTCCACATTTCTTTGCTACTCTCTTGCATAACCGCAACTATAAAATTAATATGCTAGGTTTAGATGGTGGTGCAACTTTAGAAAGACAAGGTGGGTGCATACAGATGATAACAGATAAAAGTTTTGATGTTTGGTTAGCAGATAAAGTAAATATAGATATATGTGTATCTTCTTACTTTACAATTAGGGATCATATTCCTCCTTCAGTTTGAGAGTGAAATAGAGAGTGGGGATGGGGGTGGAGGGTCGAAAACTTTGGGCTGGCCTTGCTAAAACAAGCATGGTGTGGAATATGACACAATTGCGTGCTATGTGTTTGAAATTGAAAGTGTGAGTGGTGGGGATGGAAAGGAGGATCACAAGCCGGATGCGGGACTGCAAATTGACTCCCAACTCCTACCCCTCAACCTCCCCCTCTCCGCCCGCACATCGAGCAACCCGTCGCCGATCGCTCCGGCCGCGGCGCCCACCTCCCCCCCGCCGCCAGCCACTCCGGTCGTGGCGTCCACCTCTTCCCGCCGTCAGCCACTCCGGTCGCGGCGTCCCCTTCACTCGCTGGTTGCTTTGGGGCTGGGCTCGATGTCGGCTGGCCCCTCCAGCCCGGCCTCGGTGTCGTCGACGTTTTCGAGAGAGCAGCCGGTGGTCTCTGGACTGGATCTCTCAGGATCTCCGGGCCCGTGTCGCTCCGCTTCGTCTGGTGGCGCCAGTCAACATGCTCAGGGTCCGGCTGTGCCTGCTGATGGGTTCCGGCAGCCGAGGCCCACCCGCAAGGAGCTCTGGCGTCGCCGCCACGCGCTGAGGCGTCAGTAGGAGGCTGGCTCGTCTGTGCGTCGGTCGCCGTCTTCCTCGATGGCTTCCAGGGAAAGGAAGGAATTCCCGATCGAGCCCCAAGCTCTCTGCTTTAAGTGCTTTGGAGACGACCACAAGAAGCAGGATTGCACTAATCTGCCCATGTGCTTTCGATGCGGTATGGCTGGCCATGAATCCTTCCAGTGCAAGAGGCCCCGGAGCCCGGCTTCGAAGAGAGAGCTCATCTGGGCGGTGTTGGCTAAGATGGATCGGCCGAGCGTGCCCGCTGCGATGGTCGGCGCTGAGAGACAGAGCTCGCCGGAGCCCAGGCAGGAGGGGCCTCTAGCCCATCCCTCGTCGGTTGTGGTCGAGCCTCTATCCTCAGGTTGGTTGCCTGCCTCGCCATCCTCTGGGGGCAGATGCACCCTCCGCCGCTCATCGGAGATGGAAGACATGGAGCGTAGGCCGCGTCTTGCCGTGGTGGCTTACATCGGTGGTGCTAGGCCGGCGGTCTCCTATGTGCAAGCGGCGGGAGCAATCTTGATGCAGCTGGACATCCCGTGACATCGCTTCTTGATCCATCCCTACCACCCGGAGGACTTTCTGATCGTCTTCGCCACGCCGAAGCTCCTCAACCTTGCCCTTTGGCTCGCCTCGATTGACAATGGTAGCTTCGAGCTCTTCAACAAACCCTGGCTTCGGCAGGTACATGCTTCGTCTAGGGCCATGAGAGTGCAGGTGGATCTCATGATCGAGGGGATTCCATCCCATGCGTGGTCGCAGGCTACTACGTAGGATATTCTGGGCTCTACCTACAAGATTGATAGTTTGGCACCAGAAATAGCTGAAAGATTAGATCTATTGCTGTTCAAGGTGCGTGCTTGGTGTGTGCAGTCTAAGGATGTACCTATTGGAAATAGGCCCTAGAGTCAATAATAAATTGGCTATTATCATATTTACTTGCTCATGATAATCATTTATTATCCATGCTATAATTGTATTGATCGGAAACTCAGATACATGTGTGGATACATAGACAACACCATGTCCCTAGTATGCCTCTAATAGACTAGCTCGTTGATCAAAGATGGCTATGGTTTCCTAGTCATGGACATGAGATGTCATTTGATAACGGGATCACATCATTAGGAGAATGATGTGATGGACAAGACCCAAACTACAAATGTAGCATATCATCGTGTCAGTTTATTGCTACTATTTTCTGCATGTCAAGTATATGTTCCTATGACCATGAGATCATGCAAATCACTGACACCGAAGGAGTACCTTGTGTGTATCAAACGTCGCAACATAACTAGGTAACTATAAAGGTGCTCTATAGGTATTTCCGAGGGTGTCTATTGGGTTGGCATGGATCAAGACTGGGATTTGTTACTCCGTGTGACGGAGAGGTATCTCAGGGCCCACTCGGTAATACAACATCGCCTTGCAAGCAATGTGACT
Organism: Hordeum marinum; assembly: GCA_022496015.1. Classification (NCBI taxonomy): domain Eukaryota; kingdom Viridiplantae; phylum Streptophyta; class Magnoliopsida; order Poales; family Poaceae; genus Hordeum; species Hordeum marinum. The sequence continues at coordinate 426,737,551 of CM039675.1, forward strand.
AAGTGTTAGTCACGGGGTCTTGTATTATGGAACGAGTAAAGAGACTTGCCAGTAACGAGGTTGAACTAGGTATGGAGATACCGATGATCGAATCTCGGGCAAGTAACATACCGAAGAACAAAGGGAACATCATACAGGATTAACTGAATCCTTGACATAGATGTTCGACCGATAAAGATCTTCGTAGAATATGTAGGAACCAATATGGGCATCCAGGTCCCGCTATTGGTTATTGACCGTAGAGGTGTCTCGGTCATGTCTACATAGTTCTCGAACCCGCAGGGTCTGCACACTTAAGGTTCGGTGACGTTTTTCGATAGCATAGAGTTATGTATGGTGGTGACCGTGGAGTCCCGAATGAGATCCCGGATGTCACGAGGAGCTCCGGAATGGTCCGGAGGTAAATATTGATATATAGGAAGTCCTGTTTTGGTCACCGGAAAAGTTTTGGGCTCATCGGTAGTGTACCCGGAGTGCCGGTAGTGTACCAAGAGACCACCGGGAGGGCTATTTCGACCCAAGAGGCTACATGGGCTGTGGGAGGGTGAATACCAGCCCTTAGTGGGCTGGTGGAAGTCCCACATAAGGCCCATGCGGCTGGGAAGAAAATCCCAAAGAGAAAAATATGGAAAAAGGCAAAAAGACCAAAATAAGGAGGAGTCCTGGTCCTACTAGGATTGGAGGAGGATTCCTCCTGTCCTCCCACTTCGGCCAAAGCCTAGAGGGCTTGGACCTTGCGCCAAGCCTCCTCCTCTCTTCCTCTTATATATACTAGAGGTTTTAGGGGTTTTGCACTAGATTTTCAACCACGTGCTACCCTCTCCTCTAGTGCATAGTTTCTCCTCTAGATCGGTTTTCAGCGGTGCTTAGGCGAAGCCCTGCTGGAATACCTCCACCACCATTGCTGCAACGCCGTCACCCTGCCGGAAAAATCGTCTACCTCTCCGCTCCCTCTTGCTGGATCAAGAAGGCAGAGATCGTCATCGAGCTGTACGTGTGCTGAACGCGGAGGTGCCATCCATTCGACGCTAGATCGGAAGGACCGTGATCAAGATCGCGAGATGGATCGTGATGTGATCGCGGGAAGGATCGAGATGAGTTTGCAGGATGGATCATGATTGGATCGCGGGACGGATCATGATGAGATCGCGGGACGCTCGGCGATTTGGATCGCGAAGACGTTCTACTACACCAACCGCGTTTCTTAATGCTTCCTGCTTAGCGATCTACAAGGGTATGTAGATCCACTCTCCCTCTCGTAGATGCTCATCACCATTGATAGATCTTGTGTGTGCGTAGGAATTTTTTTGTTTCCCATGCAACATTCCCCAACAGTACCGGTGGACAAGAACCTATGGATCCCAGAGCCAGAATTGGAAGATGCTAGGCAGCGTCGTGCCCAATCTCGCCAATTCTTGGTTTATCCTACGCTCATTCACATCGGCCGGCTTTGGGATTTCAATGCTCCAGAGAACTGGCAACGCGCAGACAATTCGGATAGCAGCGGGCAGAGTGGACTGCTAGAGGACTCCGGTGAACTTTCCATTGGTGGCGAGCGCCAGGTTTTGCCTTGGACCTATGGTGTGCGGGATAACCGGAGCATGGTGCGCGGTCCGGCCTATGTTGACTCCACGGGCCAGACGTACTGTCAGGTGCTACAGGGCAGATTGGGAGAGTCCAACTGGAGATTTCTGGCGATTGGCGTTCTTGGTCGGGCGACGGGCACTTCGGCGTCTCCGTCCATGCCTCAACGCATCCAGCGTGCAGTAAACCGGGAATTGGTGGTGCCATCGTCCTGGGCTGGCACACCAGATCCTAGTGGCCGGCGGGTGGTGAGGACACTTTCCGCAGTTAATCCTGGACATTTGGTGGCCAACGCACTAGACAAAGAGAAACAAAAGGTGGACACGGGGCCCGAGGTAGTTGCTTTGGCTGTGCCTGCGGTGACGAGCTCTCCTACCCGTTTGTAGTTGGCCAACCAGGAGGTGATAGCCCCAGGTCTGGCGGCGGACAGACCTTTGGAAAGTCTGGAGGCAGGACATCTTGATTCTGAGAGGGATCCCGAGGCAACCAAGGTGGACGCCGCTAGTGGATCGATTAGCCCAATCATTACCATGGTTGTTGTCCCCCAAAATGGGGAGGACACAAGGCAGTTGGTAGCTGCACTTGAGAGGGAAGGGGGGTGGCCCCACACAATCACGTGGCCTAAGAGTGAAGGGATGGCTGTGGTGATCGGGGCGTGGACATGGTGCCTAATATACCTGTAATGGCTATCAACCCCCCTGCTGCGGGTTGGGCGCCTATCGAGGAGATCCTATCAGCGTCTGATATCCTGGTCGATTCTCACGGGGCCCAGGCCCCCCACCAGCTCTTGGATGAGACGCAGCCACGTATGCCTGCTTCGGCTTGCAATGCTATGACGCAGCCATGCATGCCACCTCCGGATGGACCGGATGTGACACGGCCATGCAACGCGCTCGCCTGACCTGGCCATGCAGCTACGTTCGGAGAGCAACTTATAGGTTGCGGACTGCCTGACGGAGAAGGAGAGGATTGCGATGGGGAAGTTAAAGTATTTCTGTGCAGACCTCCTTAAGAAACTTGTGCCCCCCTCCTGAAATGGGTGCATGCTGGGCAGGACCCGTTCACTCCACGGCGCACCACTAGGTCCGTGAGTACTGCAGCACCAAAGAAGCACAAGGTGTCAGTTGCCCAAACGATACTGCACAAGACGCTGGGTATCGAAGAGACTGATCTGTCGATCCCGGATGGAGCTATGGGACTGCTGCAAGATCTTTTCGACTCCCCTATCCAAGATCGCCAGCTGAGAGCTATTGCAACTATTTTCGGGAAGTCCATCCCTATAAACTAGGGCATGACAGATGTAGTGTCTTTGGTGGGAGCTGCATAAGCGGCTTGGGCCCACCCGGATGCTAGACGTTTTTATGTCTGGCAACAACCTGGAGCTGGTGTGTTGCAATGTTAGAGGCTTGAATAGTTCGGCCAAGAAATATGCACTTAGAGAATTTGTAGACTCGACTCATGCTTCGATCATTTGTATCCAAGATACCAAATTAGCGATGGTTGACCGCTATACCATTCTTCTATGTCTAGGTCTGGCTTTCGATGGTTTCGCTTATCTACCGACAAATGTGACACGTGGTGGAATTTTGATAGCCTGGAAGTCGAACCTGGTCCAGATTTCTAATCTGGTCAATGATTCGTATTTTATCTCGGGTTATGTGGTTCCCTTAGAGGGATCGCCTTGGTGGCTACCAGTGGTCTATGGCCCCCAGAAGGATGCAGAGAAAATTGCCTTCTTGGAGGAGTTGGCAGATAGGCGCGCACTCTGCCCCGGCCCCTGGATGGTGATTGGAGACTTCAACCTCATCATGTGTGCGGCGGATAAAAATAACGCGAACATTGACAGGCATATGATGGTTCGGTTCAGATGTTTCATTGACAACATGGAGTTGAAGGAGCTTTTTCTACACGGGAGGAAGTACACCTAGAGCAACGAAAGAGACATTGCCATGCACACTAAGATCGACCGTGCGCTGGTGTCGGTAGACTGGGAACTTGAATACCCCAACTGTATGCTACAAGTGCTATCTTCGGATGCCTCGGACCACTGCCCCCTGCACCTTGCATTGGACGAGCATACGCCCACTCCGAGATGCTTCAGATTCAAAATCTTTTGGACCAAGATTGAGGGATTTGAGGAGACAGTGAGGGAGGCTTGGACTTGTGATCCGACAATCACTGACCCTTTCAAAAGGATGGATATGTTGCTCAGAACCACTGCAAAACGCGTGACTGCTTGGGGGGCAGAGGAAGATTGCCAATGTCAAAATCTAGATGGCCATTGCGAGGCTGCCCATCAAGCTCTTCGACAGAGCCATGGAGGAACGTGTTCTGTCCATGGGTGAGAGATGGCTCCGTGGATCGCTGAAGAAGGCCTTGTTGGGTTTGGCCTCCCTAGAAAGAACAATTGCAAGACAGCGTTCTCGCATCAAATGGCTGAAAGTGGGAGACACAAACTCGAATATTTTCCAACTGTTCGCCAATGGCAGAAAGGCCAACAATTACATCCCGGCGATTACTTATAGGGGGCAAATCATCACGGATCAACTAGGGAAAGAGGCAGCTTTCCATCAGGCGTACAAGGAGATCCTTGGCAAAGCTCAGGCTAGGGAATCCACGTTAAATCTGCAATTTCTAAACAAGGAATCTCTCGACCTCTCGGATCAAGATGCAGTCTTTTCGGAGGAGGAGATCTAGAAGGTTATCAAAACCATGTCGGCTGATAGAGCACCTGGTCCGGATGGTTTCATTGGACTCTTTTTCCAAAAAGCTTGGCCCATCATTAAGAAAGATGTTATCGCTGCTATCCACAAGTTCATGCATGATAATGGGAGAGGCTTTGGCAGATTGAATAAGGCGTTGATCACCTTGATTCCTAAGAAGCCGGATGATTCAGAAATTAGTGACTTCAGGCCGATAAGCTTGCTACATAGCATCCCTAAGATATGTGACAAACTCTTGGCTGCTAGAGTTAGTGGGCGCATGGAGGAGATGGTGCTCACAAACCAATTGGTATTCATCAAAGTAAGGAATATTCATGACAATTTCATGTTAGTGTGGCAAGTCGCTAGGAATCTGCACAAAAGGAAAGCCAAAGGTGTGTTGGAAAGATGGATATCTCCAGAGCTTTTGATTCTCTATCATGACCGTTCATCTTCGAAGTGCTCTAGATGAAGGGATTCTCCGCCAAATGGCAAGCACTTATTGCCACTCTGCTATCTACGGCCTGCTCAAGGATAATCATCAATGGAAGTGTGGGAGAGAAGATCATGCACGCATGTGGGTTGCGGCAAGGTGATCCAATCTCTCTACTTCTCTTCGTGATCGCGATGGATGTGCTTTCATCACTCATTGTGAGAGGACAACAGGAGGGGGTTCTTAGTCTGATGCTCGGATGTTCACCGATACAGAGAATATAAATCTACGCCGATGACATGGCCCTATTCATTAGACCATCATAGCTGGATCTGACTTTTGTCAAGGAGGTGATGCACATATTCGGAGAGGCCTCGGGACTGAAAATAAATTATCACAAAACCTCGGCGATCTTGATCAGGAAGGGTGAGGGAGATCTTGAGAGAGTATCTGTGGCCCTCCCCTGGAAAATTCAGAGCTTCCCATGCAAATATCTAGGGCTTATGTTGTCGACTAAACAACTCACACGCAATCAGTGGCAACCAATGGTGGATTCTGCTCTCAACTTCCTGCCAGGATGGACGAGGGGTATGATCACGAGGCCGGGTAGACTCATCCTGATCAGCAACGTGGTGAGGGCCAGGCCAACTCATAATCTTATTGTGGCCGAGGCACCAAAGTGGGCCCTTGACAACATTGATAGAGGATGCAAAGCATTCTTCTGGGCCGGTACTGAGGAGATCCATGGAGGCAAATGCTTGGTGTCCTGGAAGAGAGAGTGTCGGCCGAAAGAGCTAGGAGGGCTGGGCGTGATCAACCTTCACCTACAAGGGATCGCCCTACGGCTCCGATGGGAATGGTTAAGACGCACAGATCCCTCCAAGTCATGGCAAGGCCTGCCTATGTCAGTGGACAAGAATGTCCAGGCTGCATTTTCTAGCTTGGTGCACTGGGAACTTGGTGACGACAATAAGGTGCTTTTATGGAAAGATAGATGGATTCATGGGCACCAGATCGCAGACATTGCGCCTCTTGTGGTTGGGCAGGTCAGAACTCAAACTGTCAACATAGGATCGGCTAGAACGGGACTCACGTCAAGTAACTGGATTGAGGACATCAAGGGCGAGCTCTCCACAGATGGTCTGGTCCAGTTCATCCATCTTTGGGAGACCCTAAGCGACATGGAACTTGACTCTAATGTAGAAGATAAGGCGATTTGGAAGTGGTCAGTTTCTAGCTTGTATTCTGTGACATCTGCGTGTAGCATCATGAATGAGGGAGCTACCAGGCTCGGGATTGCTAAAGGCTTGTGGAAAAGTTGGGCACCCATGGCATGTCAGTTGTTCATGTGGCTGGTGTTGGGGAACGTTGCATGGGAAACAAAAAATTTCCTACGTTCACGCAAGACCTATCCATGGTGATGAGCATCTACGAGAGGGAGAGTGGATCTACATATCCTTGTAGATCGCTAAGCGGGAAGCGTTAAGAAACGTGGTTGGTGTAGTCGAACGTATTTGCGATCCAAATCGCCGAGCGTCCCGCGATCCAATCACGATCCGTCCCGCGATCCAATCACGATCCGTTCCGTGAGCTTGATCACGATCCGTCCCGCAAACTCGATCACAGTCCTTCCGATCTAGCACCGAACAGACGACACCTCCACGTTCAGCACACGTATGGCTTGATGACGATCTCCGCCGTCTTAATCCAGCAACAGGGAGCGGAGAGTAAGAAGAGTTCTCCGGTAGCATGACGGCGCTCTGGCGATGGTGGTGGAGCTATTCCGGCAGGGCTTCGCCTAAGCACTGCAGAAATCTGATCTAGAGGAGAAACTATGCACTGGAGGAACGGGTAGCACGTGGCTGAAAATTCTGTGCAAAAACCCTAAAACCACCAGTATATATAAGAGGAAGGGAGGAGAGGACATGGCGCAAAGGCCAAGCCTCCTTGGTTTGGCTGAAGTGGGGAGGAGAGGCGGACTCCTCCTCCAATCCTAGTAGGACTAGGATTCCTCCTTTTTTGCCTTTTTCCCCACTTTTTCCCTTTGGGTTTTTCTTTCCTAGCCGCATGGGCCTTGTGTGGGAATCCCACCAGCCCACAAAAGGCTGGTATTTATTCTCCCACAGCCCATGAAGCCTCTTGGGTCAAAATACCCCTCCCGATGGTCTCCCGGTACACTACCGGGCACTCCCGGTACACTACCGATTAGCCCGAAACTTTTCCAGCGACAAAAACAGGACTTCCTATATATGAATCTTTACCTCCGGACCATTCCGGAGCTCCTCGTGACATCCGGGATCTCATATGGGACTCCAAACAACCTTCGGCACCACCATACATAACTCTATACTACCGAAACGTCACCAAACCTTAAGTGTGCAGACCCTGCGGTTTCGAGAATTATGTAGACATGACCGAGACACCTCTACGGTCAATAACCAATAGAGGGACCTGGATGCTCATATTGGTTCCTACATATTCTACGAAGATCTTTATATGTCGAACCTCTATGTCAAGGATTCAGTTAATCCCGTATGATGTTCCCTTTGTTCTTCGGTATGTTACTTGCCCGAGATTCGATCGTCGGTATCTCCATACCTAGTTCAAGCTCGTTACTGGAAAGTCTCTTTACTCGTTCCGTAATACAAAATCCCATGACTAACACTTAGTCACATTGCTTGCAAGGCTTATTGTGATGTTAAATTACCGAGTGGGCCCTAAGATACCTCTCCATCACACGGAGTAACAAATCCCAGTCTTGATCCATGCCAACTCAACAGACACGCTCAGAGATACCTGTAGAGCACCTTTATAGTCACCCAGTTACGTTGCGACGTTTGATACACACAAGGCACTCCTCCGATATCCGTGAGTTGCATGATCTCATGGTCATAGGAACATATACTTGACATGCAGAAAATAGTAGCAATAAACTGACACGATCATATGCTACGTTTGTAGTTTGGGTCTTGTCCATCACATCATTCTACTAATGATGTGATCCCGTTATCAAATGACATCACATGTCAATGGCTAGGAAACCTTGACCATCTTTGATCAACGAGCTAGTTCACTAGAGGCATACTAGGGACATAGTGTTGTCTATTTACCCACACATGTAATGTGTGTCCAATCAATACAATTATAGCATGGGTAATAAACGATTATCATGAACAAGGAAATATAATAATAAACACTTTATTTATTGCCTCTAGGGCATATTTCCAACAGTCTCCCACTTGCACTAGAGTCAATAATCTAGTTCACATCACTATGTGATTTACATGTTAATGAATCGAACACCCATGCAGTTCTGGTGTTGATCATGTTTAACCGTTGGAAGAGGTTTAGTCAATGGGTCTGCAACATTCAGATCCGTGTGCACTTTGCAAATATTTATGTCCTTCTCCTCGATGTAATCATGGATGGAGTTGAAGCGTCGCTTTATGTGTCTGGTCCTCTTGTGAAACCTTGGTTCCTTGGCCAGAGCAATGGCACCAGTGTTGTCACAGAACAGGTTCATTGGATTCAGTGCACTGGGCACTAATCCAAGTTCTGTCATGAACTGCTTCATCCAGACACCTTCCTGCGCTACCTTGAGGCTGCGATGTACTCCGCTTCGCACGTAGAATCGGCTACCATGCTTTGCTTGCAACTGCACCAGCTTACCGCTCCCACGTTGAGAATAAATACGTATCCGGTTTGTGACTTAGAGTCATCCGGATCAGTGTCAAAGCTTGCATCGACGTAACCCTTTACGACGAGCTCTTAATCACCTCCATAAACGAGAAACATTTCCTTAGTCCTTTTCAGGTACTTAAGGATATTCTTGACCGCTGCCCAGTGTTCCATTCCAGGATCACTTTGAAACCTTCCGTCCATACTTATGGCAAGGCTGACATCCGGTCTTGTGCACAACATTGCATACATGATAGAACCTATGGCTGAAGCATAGGGGATGACACTCATCTTTTCTCTATCTTCTGCAGTCACTGGGCATTGAGTCTTACTCAACTTCACACCTTGTAAACAGGAAAGAACCCCTTCTTGGACTGATCATTTTGAACTTCTTCAACACTTTATCAAGGTATGTGCTTTGTGAAAGTGATATTAAGCGTCTCGATCTATCTCTATAGATCTTAATGCCTAATATGAAAGCAGCTTCTCCTAGGTCCTTCATTGTAAAACTCTTGTTCAAATATTTCTTCACGCTTTCCAGCATTTCTATATTGTTTCCAATCAGCAATATGTCATCCACATATAACATTAGAAACGCTATAGAGCTCCCACTCACTTTCTTGTAAATACAAGCTTCTCCATAAAGTTGTATAAACTCAAACGCTTTGATCACCTCATCAAAGCGCTTATTCCAACTCCGAGATGCTTGCACCAACCCATAAATGGATCGCTGGAGTTTGCAAACTTTGTCAGCATTCTCTGGATCGACAAAACTTTCTGGTTGCATCATATACAACTCTTCCTCAAGGAAACCGTTGAGGAACGCCGTTTTGACATCCATCTGCCAAATTTCATAATTGAAATAAGCAGCTATTGCCAACATGATTTTGACAGAGTTAAGCATCGCTACGGGTGAGAATGTCTCATCGTAGTCAACTCCTTGAACTTGTGAAAAACCCTTTGCCACAAGTCGAGCTTTATAGACGGTGACATTACCGTCCGCGTCTGTCTTCTTCTTAAAGATCCATTTGTTCTGAATGGCCTTTCGCCCTTCAGGTAATACTTCCAAAGTCCATACTTTGTTTTCATACATGGATCCCATCTCGGATTTCATGGCCTCTAACCATTTCTCGGAATCCGGGGCCATCACTGCTCCTCCATAGCTCGTAGGTTCATTGTTGTCCAACAACATGACCTCCAAGACAGGTTGCCGTACCACTCAGGAGTAGTACGCGGCCTTGTCGACCTACGAGGTTCAATAGTAGCTTGATCCGAAGCTTCATGATCATCATCATTAACTTCCTCTTCTACCGTCGTAGGTTCCACAAAAACATCTTTCTGCGCTGCGCTACTTTCTGGTTGAAGTAAAGGTTCAATAACCTCATCAAGCTCTATTTTCCTCCCACTCAATTCTTTCGAGAGAAACTCTTTCTCAAGAAATGTTCCGTTCTTAGGGACAAACACTTTGCCTTCGGATCTGAGATAGAAGGTATACCCGACTGTCTCTTTCGGGTATCCTATGAAGACGCATTTCTCCGCTTTGGGTTCCAGCTTTTCAGGCTGAAGCTATTTGACATAAGCATCACATCCTCAAACCTTAAGAAACGACAATTTTGGCCTCTTGCCAAACCATAGCTCATATGGCGTCGTCTCAACGGATTTTGATGATGCCCTATTTAAAGTGAATGCAGCTGTCTCGAATGCATAACCCCAAAATGATAGTGGCAAATCAACAGGACACATCATAGAACGCACCATATCTAATAAGGTTCGATTACGACGTTCGGACACACCATTACGCTGTGGTGTTCCAGGCGGTGTCAACTGTGAAACAATTCCACACTATCTTAAGTGACTGCCAAACTCATAACTCAGATATTCACCTCCTCGATCAGATCGCAGGAATTTAATCTTCTTGTTACGATGATTCTCAACTTCACTCTGAAATTCCTTGAACTTTTCAAACGTTTCAGACTTGTGTTTCATTAAGTAAATATACCCATATCTACTTAAGTCAGCAGTGAAGGTGAGAAAATAATGATATCCACGCGCTGTAACATTCATTGGACCGCACACATTAGTATGTATGATTTCCAATAAGTCACTCGCCCGTTCCATTGTTCCAGATAACGGCGTTTTAGTCATCTTGCCCATGATGCATGGTTCACATGTGTCAAGTGATTCAAAATCAAGTGACTCCAAAAGTCCATCAGCATGGAGCTTCCTCACGCGTTTTACACCAATATGACCTAAACGGCAGTGCCACAAGAAAGTGGTACTATCATTATCAACTCTACATCTTTTGGCATCAATGTTATGAACATGTGTGTCATCACTTTCAAGATTCAATATGAATAAACCCCTCACATTGGGTGCATGACCATAAAATATATTACTCATATAAATAGAACAACCTTTATTCTCTGATTTAAATGAGTAACCATCTCACAATAAACAAGATCCAGATATAATGTTCATGCTTAACACAGGCACTAAATAACAATTATTCAGGTTCATCACTAATCCCGGTGGTAATCGAAGAGAGAGCATGCCGACGACGATCACATCAACCTTGGAACCATTTCCCACGCGCATCGTCACTTCATCCTTTGCCAGCCTTCGTCTATTCCGTAGTTCTTGTTTTGAGTTGCAAATGTGAGCAACCGAACCGGTATCAAATACCCAGGCACTACAACGAGAGCTAGTAAGATACACATCAATAACATGTATATCATATATACCTTGTTTGTCGTTGGCCGCCTTCTTGTCAGCCAGGTACTTGGGGCAGTTCCGCTTTCAGTGACCAGTTCCCTTGCAATGAAAGCACTCAGTTTCTGCCTTAGGTCCATGCTTGGGCTTCTTTACAGGAGTAGCAACTGCTTTGCCATCCTTCTTGGTTTTACCCTTCTTGCCCTTGCCCTTGCCATTCTTCTTGAAACTAGTGGTTTTATTAACCATCAACACTTGATGTTCTTTCTGGATTTCACACTCAGCGACTTTTAGCATCGCAAACAGCTCAACGACTGACTTGTTCATCCCGTGCATGTTATAGTTCATCATAAAGCTCTTGTTACTAGGTGGCAGTGATTGAAGAACTCTGTCAGTGATCGCCTCTGGTGGAAGGGCAATTCCCAACTCCGCTAGATGAGTTGAATACCCAGACATTCTGAGTATATGTTCACTGATAGACCCGTTCTCCTCCATCTTGCAAGCATAGAACTTATTGGAGGTCTCATACCTCTCGATCCGGGCATTCTTCTGAAAGATAAACTTCAACTCCTTGAACATCCCATATGCTCCATGACATTCAAAATGTCTTTGAAGTCCCGGTTCTAAGCCATAGAATATTGCACACTGAACTATTGAGTAATCTCCAGTACGTGCCTCCCAAGCATTCTTAACGTCTTCGGAGGTCATGTCTTCTGGTTGGTCACCAAGCGGTGCATCAAGGACATATGATTTCTGGGAAGCCATGAGGATAATCCTCAGATTACGGGCCCAGTAAACAAAGTTACTTCCATCATCTTTCAACTTAGCTTTCTCTAGGAACGCATTAAAATTCAGGGGTGCTACTGCGCGAGCCATTGATCTACAACATAATATGCAAAGGTTTACTTAGACTATTGTTCAAGATAATGAGTTTAGTTAATCAAATTACTAAAGCTCCCACTCAAATTGACACCCCTCAGGTCATCTGAGTGTCACATGATCCAAATTCACCAACTCAAGTCCGATCATCACGTGAGTTGAGGTGGCTTCAATGGTAAACATCATCATGTTGATCATATCTACTATATGACTCATGTTCGACCTTTCGATCTCTTGTGTTTCGAGGCCATGTCTGTACATGCTAGGTTCGTCAAGTTTAACCCGAGTGTTCTGCACGTGCAACACTGGCTTGCACCCATTGTATGTGAACGTAGAGTCTATCACACCCGATCATCACGTGGTGTCTCGACACGATGAACTTTTGCAACGGTGCACACTCGGGGAGAACACAATTCATCTTGAAATTTAAGTGAGCGATCACCTTATATTGCTACCGTCGTCCTAAGCAAAATAAGGTGCATAAAAGGGTTAACATCACATGCAAATCATAAGTGACATGATATGGCCATGAACTTGTGCTTTTGATCTCCATCTTGAAAGCACCGACATGATCTCCATCGTCACCGGCACGATACCATGATCTCCATCATCTTGATCTCCATCAGCGTGTCGCCATCGGGGTTGTCGCGCCCAACATGGTTATACTACTATTGCTACCGTTTAGCGATAAAGTAAAGCATTAGATAGCGCTTAATGATTGACATGCAGGTCATACAATAATTAAAGACAACCCTATGGCTCTGCCGGTTGTCGTACTCATCGACATGCAAGTAGTGATAATCTATACATCACATGATCATCTCATACATCACATATATCACATCATGTAATTGGCCATATCACATCACAACATACCCTGCAAAAACAAGTTAGACATCCTCTAATTGTTGTTGCATGTTTTACGTGGCTGCTACGGGTATCTAGCAAGAACAATTCTCATCTACGCAAAAACCACAACGGTGATACAATAGTTGCTTTTCAACCTGCTCAAGGACCGCCTTTGTCGAATTCGATCCAACTAAAGTGAGAGAAACTGGCACCCGCAAGCCATCTATGCAACAAGTTGCGATTGAGGGAACCGGTCTCTCGTAAGCATACGAGTAATGTTGGTCCGGGCCGCTTCATCTCACAATACCGCTGAACCAAAACACGACCAAGGGAGGAAGCAATCTAAGCATCAACGCCCACAAACTCTTTGTGTTCTACTCGAGATCTCATCTACACATAGACCTAGCTCATGATGCCATTGTTGGGGAACGTTGCATGGGGAAGAAATTTTTTGCTAAGTTCACGCAAGACCTATCCATGGTGATGAGCATCTATGAGAGGGAGAGTGAATCTACGTACCCTTGTAGATCGCTAAGCGGGAAGCGTTAAGAAACGTGGTTGGTGTAGTCGAACGTCTTCGCGATCCAAATCACCGAGCGTCCCGCGATCCAATCACAATCCGTCCCGCGAACTCGATCACGGTCCTTCCGATCTAGCGCCGAACGGAGGGCACCTTCGCGTTCAGCACACGTACGGCTTGATGATGATCTCCGCCGTCTTGATCCAGCAAGAGGGAGCAGAGAGGAAGAAGAGTTCTCCGGCAGCATGACGACGCTCCGGCGATGGTGGTGGAGCTATTCCGGCAGGGCTTCGCCTAAGCACTGTAGAAATCCGATCTAGAGGAGAAACAATGCACTGGAGGAACGGGTAGCACATGGCTGAAAATTCTGTGCAAAACCCCTAAAACCTCCAGTATATATAAGTGGGAGGGAGGAGACGACTTGGCGCAAGGGCCAAGCCTCCTTGGTTCGGCCGAAGTGGGGAGGAGAGGAGGATTCTTCCTCTCCTCCAATCCTAGTAGGACTAGGATTCCTCCTTTTTTGCCTTTTTTTCCACCTTTTCCCTTTGGGATTTTCTTCCCTAGCCGCATGGGCCTTGGGTGGGACTTCCACCAGCTCAAAAAAGGTTGGTATTTATTCTCCCACAGCCCATGAAGCCTATGGTCTCCCGGTACACTACCGGCACTCCCGGTACACTACCGATTAGCCCGAAACTTTTCCGGTGACCAAAACAAGACTTCCTATATGTGAATCTTTACCTCCGGACCATTCCAGAGCTCCTCGTGATGTTCGGGATCTCATCCGGGATTCCGAATAACCTTCGGTCACCACCATACATAACTCTATACTACCGAAACGTCACCAAACCTTAAGTGTGCAGACCCTGCGGTTTCGAGAACTATGTAGACATGACCGAGACACCTCTACGGTCAATAACCAATAGAGGGACCTGGATGCCCATATTGGTTACTACATATTCTACGAAGATCTTTATCGGTCGAACCTCTATGTCAAGGATTCAGTTAATCCCGTATGATGTTCCCTTTGTTCTTCGGTATGTTACTTGCCCGAGATTCGATCGTCGGTATCTCCATACCTAGTTCAACCTCGTTACTGGCACGTCTCTTTACTCGTTCCGTAATACAAAATCCCATGATTAACACTTAGTCACATTGCTTGCAAGGCTTATTGTGATGTTGTATTACCGAGTGGGCCCTGAGATACCTCTCCATCACACGGAGTAACAAATCCCAGTCTTGATCCATGCCAACTCAATAGACACCCTCGGAGATACCTAGAGAGTACCTTTATATTCACCAAGTTACGTTGCGACGTTTGATACACACAAGGCACTCCTCCGATGTCCGTGAGTTGCATGATCTCATGGTCATAGGAACATATACTTGACATGCAGAAAACAGTAGCAATAAACTGACACGGTCATATGCTACGTTTGTAGTTTGGGTCTTGTCCATCACATCATTCTACTAATGATGTGATCCCGTTATCAAATGACATCACATGTCAATGGCTAGGAAACCTTGACCATCTTTGATCAATGAGCTAGTTCACTAGAGGCATACTGGGGACATAGTGTTGTCTATTTACCCACACATGTAATGTGTTTCCAATCAATACAATTATAGCATGGATAATAAACGATTATCATGAACAAGGAAATATAATAATAAACACTTTATTTATTGCCTCTAGGGCATATTTCCAACAGCTGGCCCTGCAACGCAGGCTATGGACCTCAGATAGAAGATTTTGACACGGGCTTCAAAGTGAGACTTCGGCTTGCTTCCTATGTGATCAAGAGGAGGACTCAGTGGATCACATAATGTTGCAATGCGTCTACTCGAGACAAGTCTGGTTCCAATGCTTCAGGTGGGCCCACATCAGTGCACATCTACTCCCTTCGATATTAGATCAGCTGCAGGACTGGTGGCCAGCAGGTAGGAAGCGCGTCACAAAGGCGCTTCGAAAGGGTTTTGACTCGTTGGTGATGCTAAGCTGTTGGAGCATTTGGAAGCAAAGAAATGGGCGTGTGTTTGGTGACCGAGAAATAGATGATGTAGGGGCATTATCTAGCAAAATATTCCAGGAGTTGCGGCTTTGGCTTGCAGCAGGAGCCATGAGTGTGCAACAATTATATGAGGAGTAGTGTAGTAGCTATTGGAGTAGGAGTGGTTATGTCATCGCCGTCTTGTGGTGGTTGCCTTGCTATATTCTTGTAAATATTTCTCTCTTCTATAAAGCTTAGGTACGTTATTGGCGTACTCTGAAAAAAAAACAAGCCGGATGCGCATTGACACAAGTGGCTAGGCGGAGATAGTGGGGATGGAGTGATTTAACAGAAAAAAGAAGTCATAAATGTTGCATGTGCATGATGATTCTAAATGATATGTTAGACATGGTTGACGTTGAACTACTAAAATGTGTATGCTCTTTTCCGGTGCAAGAAAAAATAACTAATTTACCATAAATAAACTGTGATGAGCATCAAAAGATGAAGCCTCTAGCTTATTCAGGTAACGACAACAGAGGCACATAGATGAAGGGTATCCGATGAGAAGTGTGAATTGGAAAGTTGTATGGTGGCTTCCTAGAGGTTTGGATTTGCAAATAGACTTTTTTCAGGGAAACAACATGACTCTGTTGAGTATGTGTATTATTTTGAAAATAAATAGTACAAAGAAGTTCCAATAGAAAGGAAAAGAAATAAAACAAAAGAGCTATGCATGTGAAAAAACAAAGAAAACAGCAGAAAAGGTTAATAAACATACAACAAATACATTTTGCAAATAGACTTGTTGGACTTTATGTTCATATTAGTCCAAAGCTGCCATTGAATATTTTGAAAGATTAGACAAGAGAAAGGGAGTGTCTAGGTCTCAGTCGACTGAGACTTCGTAAAGTATCAGTCAAGTATTATAGTATGCAAGAAGAAAAAAAAACTGAAAAGAAATTGTTTGCATGAATCTCAATGCAAGATCAACAAATTATAGTATCGACTGAGACTTCGTGAAGTCTCAGTCGACTGATTTTTAACAGCTCCGCAAGAGAAATTCTCATCTGTTGATCCTCTTTATTATGGAATTCATTATCCCTTTTTTGCGGGTACTATTATCCATTATCAATTATCCGTGTTTTTGATAGCCAATATTTCGGAAAGATCATCTTTGAAAATTCTGGAACTTCCGCTAATTAAGAAACACCTACACATTGGTTTCCAGTTCCGAAACATCTTCAAAGAGTGAAGTGCGAATATCCATGACTAAGAGCAAAAGAGTGAAGTGAACTACGTACCAATCAAAGCAGAACACTTGTAAAAATGTAAAACATGGGTGCTTTTATTTCTCGCAGATACTGCATTTAGTATTCAGCATTACTCCCGCCGAATGATACACAGATCTGACAGAGACACTCGCGATTTCGTTATTATCTAATCAAAGATTGGCACGCCGGCAAGCACTCCTTCATTCGTTCTAACTAAATGTGCAGAGGAAACAAAAGGAAACTATCTGGTTGGCAGACTGAAGACCGTAGAACATACACCAGTCCTAGAGACACGGCCAGTCACAACTACTACCAGAAACGCTGCAGCCATACGCACCGCACTGTTGGGCAGTACCAGAGAATGCCGCGTCTGCCGATTCAGACTGTAGTCATGGAGTCATCTGATCTCACCACGCCGACGTACCAAGCGCGCCGATGAGCAGGCTCACGAGTTTAACCGCCACGCACGCCATGCTCAGAACGAGACCGCGCTGCCTGCGCCGGGGACGGACAAGGACGGGGACGAGCTCCACGCGCGGCGCCGCCACGGGCATCCACAGGTTATGTCCTCCGTACCCGTTCGCGCGGGCTGCCGCCGGCAATGCAGCGCGCAGGCCTCGGGGGACGGCTTCGGCGTAACGCCGACGCTGTGGTGGAGGACGGCGACGTAAGTGCCACCACCGGCACGGCCGTCGCCGGGGAAGGCGGCCTTCTCCGTCCATGTGCCCTGATTGCCCGGTGATGGATCGATGATGACGGCGAAGTAATTCCATGTGGCGGTTTCTTGAGAGGCCACCGCGAATGGATGTGTTTTGAGCGCCGTTTGGACGGCAGTTTTTTTTAGGGGAGTTTGGGACGGCAGTTGGCAGTTGCAATGTTCTTTTTTTTTTCGAGAGAAGTCCATTGGACTTTGTCCCAAGCCCTAGTGTAGTGCGTCCAAAGCCCAGCTTTGTTGCTGTTCTAGGCTGGGCTGGGTTATTTTTACATCCAAAAAATGGCAGTTTTTCAAATGATGAAAAGGCTGGGCCGAGGGAATCCAGAACCAAAAATTATGCGGTGAGCGTGGATAGAACACGCGACCTTCAGATCTTCTTTGACGCTCTCCCAACTGAGCTATCCCCGCTAATGAAATAACACACTAATTAAGTTTTGTCATTGTTTGTAGTAGTAGGCAGCACCGTGACCAAGCGCAGATCAAACATTTCCTATTCAGTGAAAGATCCATTCAGTTTAGAACTCTGAATTCCTCGACTACGGGACCGACCTGCTAGTAACTGCGGATGTGTTCCAACTTTTGAGCGTTGTTAGTTCGGCAGTTGGGGTCCATCGGCTCTTATCCAAGCGTCAAATCCTTCGGATTTTTATTTTATTTTACTTTTAGAAAATACTAGTATTTTTTTATAGTACGCGTCTCATTTATATCAAAGAGGTTATAATATAAGTCACGTACACACCGACCTGACAAAACTAAATACTTTCTTCGTCCCAAAATAAGTATCTTGAACTTAGTACAACTTTGTACTAGAGCTAATACAAAGTTGAGACTGTTATTTTGAAACATAAGGAGTACATAGCAAGCCTTTACACAAAGAAACATGAGCCGAGAAGTAAAATTACAAACAAGGCCGAAGAAACCTTTGAGCTTGACACCAAAATCCGTCACCTCCCTCTAGTACCATCACAACAACCATCAAAGGAAAAAAATAATGGATCACCTTACGTCCGGCTTCATTGCTAATATGCAGCTTTACGGACCCCTTCAGGGTAGTTCGTCAAAGGAAAAAAACCATTACCATTGAACGAATCAGACCGGGACAACATCCCAGACACGCCATCAAATTGTAGATCTAGGAACCCCTCATGACTAAGACGTCGGAGGAGTAAACCATATCTGTCATCCATGTACCACGAACCCAGCACACGTTTCACCATCTTCCAGATACCATCGATGCAGACCACAATCTGCATCAGCTCCTTGACTGCCTCCCAAGCTCTGCGCCGGCGCTAGAGCAAATGTCGTCGCACCGACGGATCCTGAGGAGACATGTCCGTCACGAGGATGTCGTCGCCGCCGCACCATCCTTGCTTGAACAGTCTGGATTCCGGATCCATCCCCAACTGTAAGAGCATATTTCTCCATCTGTGGTTTTGGGTAATTGATGACAACCCCTATGGACTAATGGTTGCCTTGAGTTATATTCGAAGGATTTGTCCGTAGGTACTTCTTGAAGTCCATCTGTTGGTTTCAAGGAGTTTATATGGTGACCAAGATGGTATTCAAGGTTTATCCAAAGATTGGTCATGTGGGAGTTGAGCTTATTGCAAGCATGTCTTGAAGAAGAATATTGTGTAAGCATTCATGTTTACCTTCAAGACATCATCTTTACGAAGAGAGAAGATAAGATACAAGGTTGATCAAAACTAAGTCAGAAAGTGAATCAAGTTGATCAACCCACTAAGCGTACAAGATGTACCGAGAGGGATCAAGTGATCCCATGGTGTGGTAAGCATTATCCATTACGCTTTGTGTACTAACCCATGGTCTACGTGAGAGTTCTTTGTGGGGTTAGGTATATTTCCATGGGCTTGCATCAAGAGGCCGATCCCATACATCCCATGGAAGATGACATCAAGTGGAGATCGTCATCAAGGGTGCGATGTGCAAGCTCAAGTGAAGCATCACAGAGAGATCATGCTTGATGCTCGCCGTTCATTGTGGTGACAATGGACTTGTGAAGATGTATCGAAGAGTGGCACACCAATAGTGGGGCATGGGGGAGCAATCAACTAGTCTTCATCAAGCCGACGCAATCAAGAAAGGTGGTCCATCTTGAGGAAGTCAAGATCGTCATCATCTAGCTCAAGTGGACTATGCGCAAGGCAAATTTTGACCTTGATAGGGTTTTCTATTTTACCGGTCTCATGGTGGTAGTTGGGAGACTGGGTTATAGGATCGATTGCCGTACTATCAAGGAGGGCTCTCAAGTGAGTAGCTTGATCGTATCGTTCGTTGAGAGCTCAAACCATTGCATTCTTGGCATCATCACCTCTATTGGTTCTTGGTTGGATTTTCTCTATGTGGGTTCTTGAGATTGTGGTTATCTTCTTGACAAGCTCTAGTACATCGAAAACGGATTTCATATGCTTCTTCTACTGCGTTTTCGGTGTTGGAGGTTTTACCGGTCTTATTCGAGGAAGGGTTCTCACGATTTTCTTATGGTCTTTTTCTTATTTCCTTCTTATTGATATTTCTATCAGGATTGTGTTAGCTCATGTCGTTATCTTTCCAACAAACTTAGTTTCGTTGAATTCGGAGTCCGTTTGCAGAAGTTGTGGCAGTTTTGGTGTTCTTAAAAGGCTGCAGTGGTACTACCGCGGCTACTACCGCCTGGAGCCGATGTAATTTTTTACTTCCGCTCCAGACCGGTACTACCACGGCTACTATTGTGGCTACTTCTGCTCTGGATCAAAATCTCATGTTTTGTCTAGCGGTGGTAGGCATGGATGTATTTTGTTTAGTACCACTCGCAAGCACTAGTACCGCTATCCTTAGTGGTAGTACCGCTATCCCTAGCGGTAGTACCGTGAGGACGAGCGGTAGTACCGCTCCGGCGGTTCTACTAGCCTTTTGCCTCCTCGCTGTTGTTTTCCAAAGGGCTTCCACCGCCCCAGCGATAGTACCGCTCCCATGAGCGGTAGTACCGCTTTGTGCGGGCTGTGAGCATAACAGTTGGATTTTTCTCCATGTCGGTGTCAAAACCGGCAAATCTTGGGTAGGGGGTCCGGAACTGTGAGACTAGGATCGATGGTAACAGGAGACGAAGGGGACACGAGTTTACCCAGGTTCGGGCCCTCCAATGAAGGTAATACCCAACGTCCTGCTTGGTTGTATTGATGGTGTAAGGGGTTACAGAGTTGATCTACCTCGAGATCGTATGTCTAAACCTAGATGAGTTGTTGTCTATCTACACCCTAAAACCCTCTGGCTTATATAGATGCCGATGAGGCCTAGGGTTTACACATGGTCGGTTACATGCCAAAGAGGTAAACATGCCTATTTACTACATCAAACATGGAGCGCAAGCCGTGCTCCTCAAAACTTCCATCCTAGAAACTGGGCCTTCAGATCATCTTGTGTTCGGTAAGCAACCCATACAGTCTGGCCTATAAACAGTAGGTCGGCTATCTGAGGACCCCCTAATCCAGGACTCCCTTAGTAGCCCCCGAACTTGCCTCCAATGCCAAGGGTCTTCAGCTTCAATTGCTTCGTGAATGGAGTCTTCGGCTTGCGAGGTGAGTTTCTTCCCGCCAAACCATAGCTCGGCCTCCGATGATAAGTAGTTTTCCCCATAGTGGCACATTCGAATACTGTGAATTAAGTTGGCTTTGAAGGCCAAGCGCCAGGGAAAAGGTAAGGTTCCCTGACGACCTTTCTGACGAAAGGTCACAACCCTCCACGATCGATAGGCCGGTTACAGGTACTCGATGCACGGTTCGAGGCCGTTCCATCCACACGATCTATCGACATGTCGATCGTGTCTCGTTTTATACGGGATTTACTTAATTACCGCTCACAACGGCTCGCGCGTCTCAGTAAGTGGAGGGATTCACGGCGCAGCAGGGGGAGCCCAAATCGGCAGACCTCATAAAAGGAGAAAGAAAACCCCAAGGGTTTTTCACGCTCTCCATTCAACTTCTCCGGCTCCTATTCCCTTGCGCCTCTAGAGCACAGATCTAGGTTTCTCCACCTCCGCTCCCGAGCTCAGCAATGGCAGGCTTCAATGGCTAGTGGGAAGCTTCCACGGTCACCAATCAAGACATAATCGACCTCAAGAAGGTCGGTTACCTCCCCACCAACATCCCTCATCGTGCGGCGGAGGAGGGCCAAGTAATCCCTACCCCCAAGCTAGACGAGCGGGTGGTGTTCATGCCCCACTTCATCAGGGGGTTGAGCTTCCCCCTCCATCCCTTCGTCAGGGGGTTAATGTTATTCTATGGCCTCAAATTCCATGACCTCCTGCGAACTCCATCATGCACCTCTCAGCCTTCATCCTCGTCTTCGAGGCCTTCCCGCATGTCGAGCCACATTTCGGGCTCTGGCTGCAGGTTTTTAACATCAAGCCGAAGTGCATTGGCGGCAAGAACGCCGACTGCGGCAGGGCCGTCATTGGCAAACTCACCCGCGTTGGGTGGCCGTCAGGCACCTCATTGACACCATCAAGGGATGACAAAAGGAGTGGTTCTATGTCACCAAACGACAAGAAGGAGGTCAACTCCCCGCCGCCGCATTCAGATCTGGTCCCCCGACCGGATTGGCTTCCTGGCTCGAAAAGGGCCTCGCCTGGGGGTCGAGCAAGGAGGTGACTGATCTGTAGAAGCGCGTCCGTTCCCTGGTCGAGGACAGAACCATGCTACCCGATGTGATCCAGGTGATGCTCCGAATATGCATCCTCCCCTGCCAGCACCGGGACACTCCCTTGTGGGCTTGGAAACTCGAAGCCGTGCCCACAGTCTGAAACCTCTTCCGGACTACGCGGGAGAAGCTGTAGAAGACATTCTTCAAATCCATGAAGAGCTGGCCAGCCAAGGAGGAGGACAAGGGCATGCACGCCACTAAGCCGGATTCCGAGGTACGATACACCCTAGAATGGTTGGCCTTATTACATAGAAGATATATAACCCTGTGTCCGATCTGTTTATGCAGAGATGGTTGAAGAAAGCCATCAACATCAGCAGTATGGCTCCTTAGCCCGAAGACGAGAGGACCTGGCTGCTAGCCAGGATGCTCGTGGAGAAGCCTTACGAGGTGTTGGGGAATGTTGCATGGGAAACAAAAAATTTCCTACGCACACGCAAGATCTATCCATGGTGATGAGTATCTACGAGAGGGAGAGTGGACCTATGTACCCTTGTAGATCTCTAAGCAGGAAGCATTAAGAAACACGGTTCATGTAGTCGAACGTCTTCACGATCCAAATCACCGAGCGTCCCGCGATCCAATCACGATCCGTCCCGATCAAGCACCGAACGAACGGTACCTCCGCATTCAGCACACGTATAGCTTGATGACGATCTCTGCCTTCTTGATCCAGCAAGAGGGAGCGGAGAGGTAGACGAGTTCTTCGGCAACATGATGGCGCTGCGGCAATGGTGGTGGAATAATCTCAGCAGGGCTTCACCTAAGCACAGCTGAAACTGATCTAGAGGAGAAACTACAAACTAGATGGTAGGGTTGCAAGTGGCTGAAAATCTTGTGTCAAAACCCTAAAACCCTCTAGTATGTATAGGAGGAGAGGAGGGGGAGTCTTGGCACAAGGTCCAGCCCCTCTAGGCTTCGGCTGAAGTCGAGAGGAGGAGTCCTCCTCCTCCACTCCTAGTAGGATTAGGACTCCTTCCTTATTTCCACCTTTTTGCCTTTTTCCACCTTTTCTCCTTTGGAATTTCGTCCCAGCTGGATGGGCCTTGTGTGGGACTTTGGACAGCCCACTAAGGGCTGGTATTAGTCCTCCCACAGCCCATGTAGCCTCTTGGGTCGCAATACCTCTCCCGATGGTCCCCCGGTACACTACCGTCACTCCCGGTACACTACCGATGAGCCCGAAACTTTTCCGGCAACCAAAACAGGAGTTCCTATATATCAATCTTTACCTCCGGACCATTAAGGTGCTCCTCGTGACGTCTGGGATCTCATCCGGGACTCCGAACAACTTTCGTTCACCATCATGCATAACTCTATACTACCGAAATGTCATCGAACCTTAAGTGTGCAGACCCTGCGGGTTCGAGAACAATGTAGACATGACCAAGACACCTCTACGGTCAATAACCAATAGCGGGACCTGGATGCCCATATTGGTTCCTACATATTCTACAAAGATCTTTACCGGTCGAACCTCTTTGTCAAGGATTCAGTTAATCCCGTATGATGTTCCCTTTGTTCTCCGGTATGTTACTTGTCCGAGATTCGATCGTCGGTATCTCCATACCTAGTTCAATCTCGTTACCGGCAAGTCTCTTTACTCGTTCCGTAATACAAGATCCCATGACTAACACTTAGTCACATTGCTTGCAAGGCTTGTTGTGATGTTGTATTACCGAGTGGACCCTGAGATACCTCTCCGTCACACGGAGTAACAAATCCCAGTCTTGATCCATGCCAACTCAATAGACACCCTTGGGGATACTTGTAGAGCACCTTTATAGTCACCCGTTTATGTTGTGACGTTTGATACACACAAGGCATTCCTCCGGTGTCCATGAGTTGCATGATCTCATGGTCATAGGAACATATACTTGACATGTAGAAAACTGTAGCAATAAACTGACACGATCATATGCTACGTTTATAGTTTGGGTCTCGTCCATCCCATCATTCTCCTAATGATGTGATCTCATTATCAAATGACATCACATGTCAATGGCTAGGAAACCTTGACCATCTTTGATCAACGAGCTAGTTCACTAGAGGCATACTAGGGACAGAGTGTTGTATATTCATCCACACATGCAATGTGTTTCCAATCAATACAATTATAGCATGGATAACAAACAATTATCATGAACAAGGAAATATAATAATAAAAACTTTATTTATTGACTCTAGGACATATTTCCAAGAGTCTCCCGCTTGCACTAGAGTCAATAATCTAGTTCACATCACTATGTGATTTACATTGTAATGAATCGAACACCCATGCAGTTCTGGTGTTGATGATGTTTAGGCCTTGGAAGAGGTTTAGTCAAAGGGTCTGCAACATTCAGATCCGTGTGCAGTTTGCAATTATTTATGTCGTTCTCCTCGATGTAATCGCGGATGGAATTGAAGCGTCGCTTTATGTGTCTGGTCCTCTTGTGAAACCTTGGTTCCTTGGCCAGAGCAATGGCACCAGTGTTGTCACAGAACAGAGTCATTGGATTCAGTGCACTAGGCACTACTCCAAGATCTATCATGAAGTGCGTCATCCAGACACCTTCCTTCGCTGCCTTCGAGGCTGCGATGTACTCCGCCTCGCATGTAGAATTGGCTACCACGCTTTGCTTGGAACTGCACCAGCTTACCGCTCCCCCGTTGAGAATAAATACGTATATGGTTTGCGACTTAGAGTCATCCGGATAGTGTGAAAGCTTGCATCGACGTAACCCTTTACAACTAGCTCTTCATCACCTCCATAAACGAGAAACATTTCCTTAGTCCTTTTCAGGTACTTAAGGATATTCTTGACCGCCGTCCACTGCTCCATTCCAGGATCACTTAAAAACCTTCCGGTCATACTTATGGCAAGGCTGACATCGGGTCTTGTGCACAACATTGCATACATGATAGAGCCTATGGCTGAAGCATAGGGGATGAAACTCATCTTCTCTCTATCTTCTACAATCACTAGGCATTGAGTCTTACTCAACTTCACACCTTGCAACATAGGCAAGAACCCCTTCTTGGACTGATCCATTTTGAACTTCTTCAAAAGTTTATCAAGGTATGTGCTCTATGAAAGTGCTATTAAGCGTCTCGATTATCTCTATAGATCTTAATGCCTAATATGAAAGCAGCTTCTCCTAGGTCCTTCATTGAAAAACTCTTGTTCAAATATTCCTTCACACTTTCCAGCATTTCTATATTGTTTCCAATCAACAATATGTCCGTCTTCTTCTTAAAGATCCATTTGTTCTGAATGGCCTTTCGCCCTTTAGGTAATACTTCCAAAGTCCATATATTGTTTTCATACATGGATCCCATCTCGGATTTCATGGCCTCTAACCATTTCTCGGAATCTGGGCCCATCATCGCTCCTCCATAGCTCGTCGGTTCATTGTTGTCCAACAACATGACCTCTAAGACGGGGTTACCGTACCACTCAGGAGCAGTACACGCCCTTGTCGACCTACGAGGTTCAATAGTGACTTGATCCGAAGCTTCATGATCATCATCATTAACTTCCTCTTCAACTGTTGTAGGCTCCATAGAAACATCTTTCTGCGCTGTGCTACTCTCTGGTTGAAGTAAAGGTTCAATAACCTCATCAAGCTCTATATTCCTTGTTGGTAATATGCCCTAGAGGCAATAATAAATTAGTTATTATCATATTTCTTTGTTCATGATAATTTTTTATTATCCATGCTATAATTGTATTGATCGAAGACTTAGATACATGTGTGGATACATAGACAAAACCATGTCCCTAGTATGCCTCTAATAGACTAGCTCGTCGATCAAAAGATGGTTAAGGTTTCCTAGCCATGAACATGAGATGTCATTTGATAACGGGATCACATCATTAGGAGAACGATGTGATGGACAAGACCCAAACTACAAACGTAGCATATGATCTTGTCAGTTTATTGCTACTGTTTTCTGCATGTCAAGTATATGTTCATTAGAGACAACTATAATTTTTGGGTTATTCATTAGAGACAACTATATTCACTTTAAATAGGTCACCATCTAAATATGTTGAGATGACACCGTGTGAATTATGGTTTGATAGAAACCTAAGCTGTCATTTCTTAATATTTGAGGGGCTGCGACACTTGTGTGGAAAATGTTTTCACCTAATGAGGTCAAACCCAAGGCAGACAAATGCATCTTCATAGAATACCCTAAGAACAGTCGGGTGAACCTTCTATCTCAGATCCAAGTGCAAATTGTTTGTTGCTAAAACGGACCCTTTCTCGAGGAAAAGTTTCTCTCGAAAGAATTGAGTGGGAGGAAGATAGAACTAGATGAGGTTGTTAAACCTTTGTTCAACTAGAGAGTTGCACATCGCAGAAAGATGTTTCTGTGAAGCCTACGTTAGTTAAAGAGGAAGTTAATGATGATGATCATGAAGCTTCAGGATCAAGTTACTATCAAACTTCGTAGGTCAACAAGGATGTGTACTGCTCCTAAGCGATACGACAACCCTATCTTGGAGGTCATGTTGTTGGACAACGATGAACCTACGAGCTATGGAGAAGCAATGATGGGCCCGGATTCCGACAAATGGTTGGAGGCCATGAAATCTGAGATGGGATCCATGTATGAAAACAAAGTATGGACTTTGGAAGTATTACCTAAAGGGCAAAAGGCCATTCAGAACAAATGGATCTTTAAAATGAAGTAAATGTCACCATTTGTAAAGCTCGACTTGTTGCAAAGATGTTTGTGACAAGTTCAAGGAGTTGACTACGATGAGACTTTCTCACTCGTAGTGATGCTAAAGTCTGTTGGAATTATCTTAGCAGTTGCTGCATTTTTAAAATTATGAAATCTGGCAGATGGATGTCAAAACATCGTTTCCTTAACGGTTTACTTGAGGAAAGGTTGTATGTGATACAACCAGGAGGTTTTGTCAGTCCTAGGGATGCTAAAAGGTGTGCAAGCTTCAGTGATCTTTCTATAGACTGAAGCAAGCATCTCGGAGTTGGAATATACAGTTTGATAAGGTGATCAAAGTTTTGTAGTTTATACAAAGGTTATGAGAAACTTGTATTTACAATAAAGTGAGTGGGAGCACTATAGAATTTCTGATAAGTATATGTGGATGACATATTGATCGGAAATAATGTAGAATTTCTGGAAAGCATAAACGGTTGTTTGGAAAGTGATTTTCAAAGGAAGACCTGGATAAAGCTATCTAATTGTTGAGCATGGAGATCTATAGAGATAGATCAATATGCTTGATGAGACTTTCAATGAGTACATACCTTGACAAGATTTTGAAAGATTTCAAAATGGATCAGTCAGAGAAAGGGTACTCACCTCATTCGTAAGGTGTGAAGTTGAGCGAGACTCAAAGCTCGACAACGGAAGAAGAAAGAGAAAGGACGAACGTCGTCCCCTATGCCTTAGCCATAGGCTCTAAATTATGCCATGTTGTGTACCGCACCTGTGTGTGCTTTGCCATGAGTCTGTCAAGGGGTACAAGAAGTGGTCCAGGAGTAGAATCACTGGACAGCGGTCAAAATTATCCTTAGTAACCAGAGGACTAAGGAGATATTTCTCGATTATGGAGGTGATAAAGAGTTCGTCGTAAAGAGTTACGTCGATGCAAGCTTTAACACCAATCCGGATGACTCATAATAGCAATCTGGATACATATAGTGGAGTGGCCATTTGGAATAGTACCAAGTGGAGTGTGGTAGCAGTGTTTACAGTTTGACATAGGGATTTGCAAAGTACACACGGATCTGAATTTTGCAGACCCGTTGACTATAAGACCTCTCTCATATGCAAAGCATGATCGAGGCCCAGAACTAATTGGGTGTTAGATTCATACCAATGCGAATCACATAGTGATGTGAACTAGATTATTGACTCTAGTGCAAGTGGGAGACTGTTGGTAATATGCCCTAGAGGCAATAATAAATTAGTCATTATCATATTTCCTTGTTCATGATAATTGTTTATTATCCATGCTATAATCGTATTGATCGGAGACTTAGATACATGTGTGGATACATAGACAAAACCATGTCCCTAGTATGCCTCTAATAGACTAGCTCGTCGATCAAAAGATGGTTAAGGTTTCCTAGCCATGGACATGAGATGTCATTTGATAACGGGATCACATCATTAGGAGAATGATGTGATGGACAAGACCCAAACTACAAACGTAGCATATGATCGTGTCAGTTTGTTGCTACTGTTTTCTGCATGTCAAGTATATGTTCCTATGACCATGAGATCATGCAACTCACGGATATCGGAGGAGTGCCTTGTGTGTATCAAACGTCGCAATGTAACTGGGTGACTATAAAGGTGCTCTAAAGGTATCTCCGATGGTGTCTGTTGAGTTGGCATGGATCGAGACTGGGATTTGTTACTCCGTGTGACGAAGAGGTATCTCGGGGCCCACTCGGTAATACAACATCACAATGAGCCTTGCAAGCAATGTGACTAATTGTTAGTTGCGAGATCTTGTATTACGGAACGAGTAAAGAGACTTGCCGGTACCGAGGTTGAACTAGGTATGGAGATACCGACGATCGAATCTCGGGCAAGTAACATACCGAAGAACAAAGGGAACATCATACGGGATTAACTGAATCCTTGACATAGAGGTTCGACCGATAAAGATCTTCATAGAATATGTAGGAACCAATGTGGACATCCAGATCCTACCATTGGTTATTGACCATAGAGGTGTCTCGGTCATGTCTACATAGTTCTCGAACCCGCAGGGTCTGCACACTTAAGGTTTGGTGACGTTTCAGTAGTATAGAGTTATGAGTGGTGGTGACTGAAGGTAGTTCGGAGTATCGGATGAGATCCCGGACGTCACGAGGAGCTCCGAAATGGTCCGGAGGTAAAGATTCGTATATAGGAAGTCCTATTTTGGACTCCAGAAAGATTTCGGGCACTTTCGGTAGCGTACCAGGAGTGACGAATGGGTCCCGGGGGTCCACCAGTGGGGCCAACCCACCCCATGGGCCAAAGTGGCGACCCACCAGCCCCGAGTGGGATGGTGGGGTCGGCCAAGGTGGACTAGGCGCAGGAAGAGAAGGCCCAAACCGAATTGGGGTGGAGTCCTCCCCAAGTTCCACCTCTCGTGTGAGAGGTGGACTCTCAGGTGGAGGAGGACTCTCCCTCCACCAGTTCAGCCGAACCAAAAGGAGAGCCCTCCTTTGGGTGCAGCCTCCTCTCCCCTCCTCCTATATATATGAGTGGTTTTAGGGTTTTTTGGACAAGGATTTTCAGCCACGTCTAAACCCTACCTCTAGATCAAGTTCCTCTAAACTAGACTAGTTCGGCAGTGCTTAGGCGAAGCCCTGCCAGAACAGCTCCACCACTATCGCCAGAGCACCGTCACGCTGCCGGCGAACTCTTCTACCTCTCCACTCTCTCTTTCTGGATCAAGACGACGGAGATCGTCATCAAGATGTACGTGTGCTGATCGCGGAGGTGCCGTCCGTTCGGCGCTAGATCGGAAGGACCGTGATCGAGATCGCGAGACGGTTCGTGATGAGATCGCGGAACGGATTGTGATGAGTTCGCGGGACAGATCATAATCAAGATCGTGAGACGGATCATGATGAGATCGCGGGACGGATCGAGATGAGTTCACGGGACGGATCGTGATTGGATCACGGGACGGATCGTGATGAGATCGCGGGACACTCGGCGATTTGGATCGCGTAGATGTTTGACTACACCAACCGCGTTTCTTAACGCTTCCCGCTTAGCGATATACAAGGGTATGTAGATCCACTATCCCTCTCGTAGATGCTCATCACCATGGATAGATCTGCGTGTGCGTAGGAAATTTTTTGTTTCCCATGCGACGTTCCCTAACATTCCTCCCACTCAATTCTTTCGAGAGAAACTCTTTCTCAAGAAATTTTCTGTTCTTAGGGACAAACACTTTGCCTTCGGATCTGAGATAGAAGGTATACCCAACTATCTCTTTTGGTTATCCTATGAAGACGCATTTCTCCGCTTTGGGTTCCAGCTTTTCACGCTGAAGCTTTTTGACATAAGCATCACATCCCCAAACTTTAAGAAACGACAACTTTGCCTCTTGCCAAACCACAGTTCATATGGCGTCGTCTCAACGGATTTTGATGGTGCCCTATTTAAAGTGAATGCAACTATCTCTAATGCATAACCCCAAAATGATAGTGGCAAATCGGCAAGAGACATCATAGAACGCACCATATCTAATAAGGTTCGATTACGATGTTCAGACACACCATTACGCTGTGGTGTTCTAGGCGGTGTCAACTGTGAAACAATTCCACACTATCTTAAGTGACTTCCAAACTCATAACTCAGATATTCACCTCCTCGATCAGATCGCAGGAATTTAATCTTCTTGTTACGATGATTCTCAACTTCACTCTGAAATTGCTTGAACTTTTCAAACATTTCAAACATATGTTTCATTAAGTAAATATACCCATATCTACTTAAGTCGTCAGTGAAGGTGAGAAAATAACGATATCCACCGCGTGCTGCAACATTCATTGGACCGCATACATCAGTATGTATGATTTCTAATAAGTCACTTGCCCGTTCCATTGTTCCAGAGAACGGCATTTTAATCATCTTGCCCATGAGGCATGGTTCACATGTGTCAAATGATTCAAAATCAAGTGACTCCAAAAGTCCATCAGCATGGAGCTTCCTCATGCGTTTTACACCAATATGACCCAAACGGCGGTGCCACAAGGAAGTGGTACTATCATTATCAACTTTACATCTTTTGGCATCAATGTTATGAACATGTGTATCATCACTATCAAGATTCAATATGAATAAACCCCTCACATTGGGTGCATGACCATAAAAGATATTACTCATATAAATAGAACAACCATTATTCTCTGATTTAAATGAGTAACCATCTCGCAATAAACAAGATCCAGATATAATGTTCATGCTTAACGCATGCATTAAATAACAATTATTCAGGTTCATCACTAATCCCGATGGTAATTGAAGAGAGAGCATTACGACGATGATCACATCAACCTTGGAACCATTTCCCACGCGCATCATCACTTCGTCCTTAGCCATCCTCCATCTATTCCGTAGGTCCTGCTTTGAGTTGCAAATATGAGCAACCGATCGTGAGACGGATCGTGATGAGATCGTGAGACGGACCGTGATGAGATCGCAGGGCGGATCGTGATGAGTTCACGAGACGGATCGTGATTGGATTGCGGGACGGATCATGATGAGATCGCGGGACACTCAGCGATTTGGATCGCGAAGATGTTCGACTACACCAACCGCGTTTCTTAACGCTTCTTGCTTAGCAATCTCCAAGGGTATGTAGATCCACTATCCCTCTCGTAGATGCTCATGATCATGGATAGATCTGCGTGTGCGTAGGAATTTTTTTGTTTTCCATGCGACGTTCCCTAACAGTGGTATCAGAGCTAGGTCTATGTGTAGATGAGATCTCGAGTAGAACACAAAGAGTTTGTGGGCGTTGATGCTTAGATTGCTTCCTTCCTTGGTCGTATTTTGGTTCAGCGGTATTGTGAGGTGAAGCGGCCCGGACCAACATTACTCATACGCTTACGAGAGACCGGTTCCCTCGACGCAACTTGTTGCATAGATGGCTTGCGGGTGCCAGTTTGTCTCACTTTAGTTGGATCGGATTCGACAAAGGCGGTCCTTGAGAAGGTTGAAAAGCAACTAGTGTATCACCGTTGTGGTTTTTGCGTAGATGAGAATTGTTCTTGCTAGATACCCGTAGCAGCCACGTAAAACATGCAACAACAATTAGAGGACGTCTAACTTGTTTTTGTAGGGTATGTTGTGATATGATATGGCCAATTACATGATGTGATATATGTGATGTATGAGATGATCATGTGATGTATAGATTATCACGACTTGCATGTCGATGAATACGGCAACTGGCAGGAGCCATAGGGTTGTCTTTAATTATTGTATGACCTACATGTCAATCATTAAGCGCTATGTAATGCTTTGCTTTATCGCTAAATGGTAGCAATAGTAGTAGAAGCATGCAGGGCGTGACAACCCCGATGGCGACACGTTGATGGAGATCAAGATGATGGAGATCATGGTGTTATGCCGGTGACGATGGAGATCATGCCAGTGCTTTCTAGATGGAGATCAAAAGCACAAATTCATGGCCATATCATGTCACTTATGATTTGCATGTGATGTTAATCCTTTTTATGCACCTTGTTTTCCTTAGGACGACGGTAGCAATATAAGGTGATCCCTCACTTAATTTCAATATAAATTGTGTTCTCCCCGAGTGTGCACCATTGGGAAAGTTCGTCGTGTTGAGACACCACGTGATGATCGGGCGTGATAGACTCTACGTTCACATACAATGGGTGCAAGCCAGTGTTGCACATGCAGAACACTGGGGTTAAACTTGACGAGCCTAGCATGTACAGACATGGCCTCGGAACACAAGAGACCGAAAAGTCGAACATGAGTCATATAGTAGATATGATCAACATGATGATGTTCAACATTGTAGCCACCTCAACTCATGTGATGATCGGACTTGAGTTGGTGAATTTGGATCACGTATCACTCGAATGACCGGAGGGATGTCAATTTGAGTGGGAGTTCTTAAGTAATATGATTAATTGAACTCATTATCATGAACATAGTCAATAGTGTCTTTGGAAATTATGTTGTAGATTACTAGCTTGCGCTGTAGCTCCCTTAATTTTTATATGTTCCTAGAGAAATAGAGTTGAAAGATGATGGTAGCAATATTGCAGACTGGGTCCGTGATCTGAGGATTGTCCTCATTGCTGCACAGAAGTCTTATGTCCTTTATGCACCGCTCGGTGCGCCATACCCTCTAGCGTCGTCTGTAGATGTTGTGAACATTTGACAGGCATGTTCTGATGACTACTTGATAGTTTAGTGCATCATGCATTATGGCTTAGAATTGAGGCTCCAAAACATTTTGAACGTCACGGAACATATGAGATGTTTCTAAGAGCTGAAATTAGGATCTCAGGCTCGTGCCCGTGTTGCAAGATATGAGATCTCCAACAAGATTCTTTGCCTGCAAGATGAAAGAGAATAGCTCAATCGTTGAGCATGTGCTCAGATTGTCTGGGTGCTACAATCGCTTGAATCAAGTGGGAGTTGATCTTCCAGATAAGATAGTGATTGATATAGTTCTCCAAGTCACTGTCACTAAAGCTACTAGAACTTAGTGATGAACTATAAAACGCCAGTGATAGAAATATTGATCCCTCAGCTGTTCGCGATGTTTGACACCGCGAAGGTAGAAATCAAGAAGAAGCATCAAGTGTTGATGGTTAATCAAACCACTAGTTTTGAGAAGGGTAAGAGCAAGGAGGGAAACTTCATGGATAGCAAGTCAGTTGCTGCTCCAGTGAAGCAGCCCAAAGTTGAACTCAAACCCGAGACTAAGTGCTTCTGTTATGAGGTGAGCGGTCGCTGAAGCGGAACAACCCTAGAAACTTGGTAGATAAGAAGGCTGGCAACATCGACAGAAGTATATTTGATATAACGAGTTATTGATGTGTACCTTGCTAGTACTCCTAGTAGCACCTGGGTATTGGATACCGGTTCGGTTACTAAATGTTAGTAACTCAAAATAAATGCTACGGAATAAATGGAGAACTAGCTAAGGGTGAGGTGACGATATGTGTTGGAAATGTTTCCAAGGTTGATGAGATCAACATCGCACGCTCTCTCTACCTTCAGGATTAGTGACGAACCTAAATAAATGTTATTTTGTGTTTTGCATTGAGCATGAACATGATTGGATCATGTTTATTGCAATGGGGTTATTCATTTAAGTTAGAGAATAATGGTTATTCTGTTACCTGAATAATACCTTCAATGGTCATACACCCAGTGAAAATGGTTTGTTGAAATCTTGATCGTAGTAATACACATGTTCATAACATTGATGTCAAAAGATACAGAGTTAATAATGATAGTACCACATACTTGTGGCACTGCCGCTAAATGTCATATTGGAATAAAGCGCATGAAGAAACTCCATGCTGATGGATCTTTGGACTCATTCGATTTCGAATCGGTTGAGACATGCGAACCATGCCTCTTGGGCAAGATGACTAAAAACCCCGTTGGATGGAGCGGGCAAGTGATTCATTGGAAATCATACATGGTGATGTATGCAATCGAGTGAGTCTTGTAGCATGCAGTGGATATCGTTATTTTCTTACCTTCACTGATGATTTAAGTAGATATAGTGTATATTTACTTAATGAAACACAAGTCTGAATCGTTTGAAAGGTTCAAGCAAATTCAGAGTGAAGTTTAAGATCATCGTGACAAGAAGATAAAAATGACTGCGATATGATTGTGGAGGTGAATATCCGAGTTACGAGTTTGGCATGCAACTTAAGAAAATGTGAAATTTGTTTCACAACTAAACATCACCTGGAACACCATAGTGTGAGGGTGTGTGCGAACATCATAAAGTCATACTCTATTGGATATGGTGCGTGCTATGATGTCTCTTATCATTTTACTACTATAATTTTGGTGTTATTCATTAGAGACAACTATATTCACTTTAAATAGGTCACCATCTAAATACGTTGAGATGACACCGTGTGAATTATGGTACGATAGAAACCTAAGCTATCATTTCTTAATATTTGAGGGGCTGCGACACTTGTGTGGAAAATGTTTTCACCTAATGAGGTCGAACCCAAGGCAGCCAAATGCATCTTCATAGAATACCCTAAGAACAGTCGGGTGAACCTTCTATCTCAGATCCAAGTGCAAATTGTTTGTTGCTAAAATGGATCCTTTCTCGAGGAAGAGTTTCTCTCGAAAGAATTGAGTGGGAGGAAGATAGAACTTGATGAGGTTGATAAACCATTGTTCAACTAGAGAGTAGCGCAGCGCATAAATATGTTTCTGTGAAGCCTACGTTAGTTAAAGAGGAAGTTAATGATGATGATCATGAAGCTTCAGGATCAAGTTATTATCGAACTTCGTAGGTCAACAAGGATGTGTACTGCTCCTAAGCGATACGACAACCCTGTCTTGGAGGTCATGTTGTTGGACAACGATGAACCTACGAGCTATGGAGAAGCAATGATGGGCCCGGATTCCGACAAATGGTTGGAGGCCATGAAATCTGAGATGGGATCCATGTATGAAAACAAAGTATGGACTTTGGAAATATTACCTAAAGGCCAAAAGGCCATTCAGAACAAATGGATCTTTAAAATGAAGACAAACCCTGATGGTAAATGTCACCATTTGTAAAGCTCGACTTGTTGCAAAGATGTTTGTGACAAGTTCAAGGAGTTGACTATGATGAGACTTTCTCACTCGTAGCGATGCTAAAGTCTGTTGGAATTATGTTAGCAGTTGCTGCATTTTTAAAATTATGAAATCTGGCATATGGATGTCAAAACATCGTTTCCTTAATGGTTTACTTGAGGAAAGGTTGTATGTGATACAACCAGGAGGTTTTGTCAGTCCTAGGGATGCTAAAAGGTGTGCAAGCTTCAGTGATCTTTCTATAGACTGAAGCAAGCATCTCGGAGTTGGAATATACAGTTTGATAAGGTGACCAAAGTTTTGTAGTTTATACAAAGTTTATGAGAAACTTGTATTTACAATAAAGTGAGTGGCAGCACTATAGAATTTCTGATAAGTATATGTGGATGACATATTGATCGAAAATAATGTAGAATTTCTGGAAAGCATAAACGGTTGTTTGGAAAGTGATTTTCAAAGGAAGACCTGGATAAAGCTACCTAATTGTTGAGCATGGAGATCTATAGAGATAGATCAATATGCTTGATGAGACTTTCAATGAGTACATAGCTTGACAAGATTTTGAAAGATTTCAAAATGGATCAGTCAGAGAAAGGGTACTCACCTCATTTGTAAGGTGTGAAGTTGAGTGAGACTAAAAGCTCGACAACGGCAGAAGAAAGAGAAAGGACGAACGCCATCCCCTATGCCTTATCCATAGGCTCTAAATTATGCCATGTTGTGTACCGCACCTGTGTGTGCTTTGCCATGAGTCTGTCAAGGGGTACAAGAAGTGGTCCAGGAGTAGAATCACTGGACAGCGGTCAAAATTATCCTTAGTAACTAGAGTACTAAGGAGATATTTCTCAATTATGGAGGTGATAAAGAGTTCGTCATAAAGAGTTACGTCGATGCAAGATTTAACACCAATCCGGATGACTCATAATAGCAATCTGGATACATATAGTGGAGTGGCCATTTGGAATAGTACCAAGTGGAGTGTGGTAGCAGTGTTTACAGTTTGACATAGGGATTTGCAAAGTACACACGGATCTGAATTTTGCATACCCGTTGACTATAAGACCTCTCTCATATGCAAAGCATGATCGAGCCCCAGAACTAATTGGGTGTTAGATTCATACCAATGCGAATCACATAGTGATGTGAACTAGATTATTGACTCTAGTGCAAGTGGGAGACTGTTGGTAATATGCCCTAGAGGCAATAATATATGAGTTATTATCATATTTCCTTGTTCATGATAATTGTTTATTAGCCATGCTATAATTGTATTGATGGGAGACTTAGATACATGTGTGGATACATAGACAAAACCATGTCCCTAGTATGCCTCTAATAGACTAGCTCGTCGATCAAAAGATGGTTAAGGTTTCCTAGCCATGGACATGAGATGTCATTTGATAACGGGATCACATCATTAGGAGAATTATGTGATGGACAAGACCCAAACTACAAACGTAGCATATGATCGTGTCATTTTGTTGCTACTGTTTTCTGCATGTCAAGTATATGTTCCTATGACCATGAGATCATGCAACTCACGGATATCGGAGGAGTGCCTTGTGTGTATCAAATGTCGCAACGTAACTGGGTGACTATAAAGGTGCTCTACAGCTATCTCCGATGGTGTCTGTTGAGTTGGCATGGATCGAGACTGGGATTTGTTACTCCGTGTGACGGAGAGGTATCTCGAGGCCCACTCGGTAATACAACATCACAATGAGCCTTGCAAGCAATGTGACTAATTGTTAGTTGCGAGATCTTGTATTACGGAATGAGTAAAGAGGCTTGCCGGTAATGAGGTTGAACTAGGTATGGAGATACCGACGATCGAATCTCGGGCAAGTAACATACCGAAGAACAAAGGGAACATCATACAGGATTAACTGAATCCTTGACATAGAGGTTTGACCGATGAATTTCTTCATAGAATATGTAGGAACCAATGTGGACATCCAGGTCCCGCCATTGGTTACTGACCATAGAGGTGTCTCGGTCATGTCTACATAGTTCTCGAACCCGCAGGGTCTGCACACTTAAGGTTTGGTGACGTTTCGGTAGTATAGAGTTATGAATGGTGGTGACTGAAGGTAGTTTAGAGTCCCGGATGAGATCCCGGACATCACGAGGAGCTCCGGAATGGTCTGGAGGTAAAGATTCATATATAGGAAGTCCTGTTTTGGACTCCGGAAAGATTTCAGACACTTTCGGTAGCGTACCAGGAGTGACGAATGGGTGCGAGGGGTCCACCAGTGGGGCCAACCCACCCCATGGGCCAAAGTGGCGAGCCACCCAGCCCCTAGTGGTCTGGTGGGGTCGGCCAAGGTGGCCTAGGCGTAGGAAGAGAAGGCCCAAACCGAATTGGTGTGGAGTCCTCCCCAAGTTCCACCTCTCGTGTTAGAGGTGGACTCTCAGGTGGAGGAGGACTCTCCCTCCACCAGTTCGGCCAAACCAAAAGGAGATCCCTCCTTTGGGTGCAGCCTCCTCTCCCCTCCTCCTATATATATGAGTGGTTTTAGGGTTTTTTGGACAAGGATTTTCAGCCACGTCTAAACCCTACCTCTAGATCAAGTTCCTCTAAACTAGACTAGTTCGGCAGTGCTTAGGCGAAGCCATGCCGGAATAGCTCCACCACTATCGCCCGAGCACCGTCACACTATCGGAGAACTCTTCTACCTCTCCACTCTCTCTTGCTGGATCAAGACGGCGGAGATCGTCATCAAGCTGTACGTGTGCTGATCGCGGAGGTGCCGTCCGTTCGGCGCTAGATCGGAAGGACCGTGATCGAGGTCGCGAGATGGTTCGTGATGAGATCGCGGAACGGATCGTGATGAGTTCGTGGGACAGATCGTAATCAAGATCGTGAGATGGATTGTGATGAGATTGCGGGACGGAGCGTGATGAGTTCACGGGACAGATCGTGATTGGATCGCGGGACGGATCGTGATGAGATCGCGGGACTCGGCGATTTGGATCGCGAAGATGTTTGACTACACCAACCGCGTTTCTTAACGCTTCCCGCTTAGCGATCTACAAGGGTATGTAGATCCACTATCCCTCTCGTAGATGCTCATCACCATGGATAGATCTGCGTGTGCGTAGGAAATTTTTTGTTTCCCATGCGACGTTCCCTAACATTCCTCCCACTCAATTCTTTCGAGAGAAACTCTTTCTCAAGAAATGTTCCGTTCTTAGGGACAAACACTTTGCCTTCGGATCGAAGATAGAAGGTATACCCAACTATCTCTTTTGGGTATCCTATGAAGACGCATTTCTCCGCTTTGGGTTCCAGCTTTTCACGCTGAAGCTTTTTGACATAAGCATCACATCCCCAAACTTTAAGAAACGACAACTTTGGCCTCTTGCCAAACCACAGTTCATATGGCATCGTCTCAACGGATTTTGATGGTGCCCTATTTAAAGTGAATGCAGCTATCTCTAATGCATAACCCCAAAACGTTAGTGGAAAATCGGCAAGAGACATCATAGAACGCACCATATCTAATAAGGTTCGATTACGATGTTCGGACACACCATTACGCTGTGGTGTTCTAGGCGGTGTCAACTGTGAAACAATTCCACACTATCTTAAGTGACTGCCAAACTCATAACTCAGATATTCACCTCCTCGATCAGATCGCAGGAATTTGATCTTCTTGTTACGATGATTCTCAACTTCACTCTAAAATTGCTTGAACTTTTCAAACATTTCAAACTTATGTTTCATTAAGTAAATATACCCATATCTACTTAAGTCATCAGTGAAGGTGAGAAAATAACGATATCCACCGCGCGCTGCAACATTCATTAGACCGCATACATCTGTATGTATGATTTCTAATAAGTCACTTGCCCGTTCCATTGTTCCAGAGAACGGCGTTTTAGTCATCTTGCCCATGAGGCATGGTTCACACGTGTCAAGTGATTCAAAATCAAGTGACTCCAAAAGTCCATCAGCATGGAGCTTCCCCATGCATTTTACACCAATATGACCCAAATGGCGGTGCCACAAGAAAGTGGTACTATCATTATCAACTTTACATCTTTTGGCATCAATGTTATGAACATGTGTATCATCACTATCAAGATTCAATATGAATAAACCCCTCACATTGGGTGCATGACCATAAAAGATATTACTCATATAAATAGAACAACCATTATTCTCTGATTTAAACGAGTAACCATCTCGCAATAAACAAGATCCAAATATAATGTTCATGCTTAACGCATGCATTAAATAACAATTATTCAGGTTCATCACTAATCCCGATGGTAATTGAAGAGAGAGCGTGACGACGGCGATCACATAGACCTTGGAACCATTTCCCACGCGCATCATCACTTCGTCCTTAGCCAGCCTCCATCTATTCCATAGGTCCTGCTTTGAGTTGCAAATATGAGCAACCGAACCGGTATCAAATACCCAGGCACTACAACGAGAGCTAGTAAGGTACACATCAATAACATGTATATCATATATACCTTGTTTGTTGTTGGCCTCCTTCTTGTCAACCAGGTACTTGGGGCAGTTCTGCTTCCAGTGACCAGTTCCCTTGCAATGAAAGCACTCAGTTTCTGGCTTGGGTCCAGTCTTGGGTTTCTTTATAGGAGGAGCAACTGCTTTGCCATCCTTCTTGGATTTACCCTTCTTGCCCATGCCCTTGCCATTCTTCTTGAAACTAGTGGTTTTATTGACCATCAACACTTGATGTTCTTTATGGATTTCAGACTCAACGACTTTCAGCATCGCAAACAGCTCGGCGACCGACTTGTTCATCCCGTTCATGTTATAGTTCATCACAAAGCTCTTGTAGCTAGGTGGCAGTGATTGAAGAACTTTGTCAGTGATCGCCTCTGGCGATAGGGCAATTCCCAACTCCGCTAGACGAGTCGAATACCCAGACATTCTGAGTATATGTTCACTGATAGACCCATTCTCCTCCATTTTGCAAGCATAGAACTTGTCGGAGGTCTCATAACTCTCGATCCGAGCATTCTTCTGAAAGATAAACTTCATCTTTTGGAACATCTCATATGCTCCATGACGTTCAAAACGGCTTTGAAGTCCCGGTTCTAAGCCATACAATATTGCACATTGAACTATTGAGTAATCTCCAGAACGTGCCTCCCAAGCATTCTTAACATCTTCGGATGACATGTCTTTGGGTTGGTCACCAAGCGGTGCATCAAGGACATATGATTTCTGGGAAGCCGTGAGGATAATCCTCAGATTACGGGCCCCGTCAACAAAGTTACTTCCATCATCTTTCAACTTAGCTTTCTCTAGGAACGCACTAAAATTTAGGGGTGCTACTACGTGAGCCATTGATCTACAACATAAATATGCAAAGGTTACTTAGACTATTGTTCAAGATAATGAGTTTAGTTAATAAAATTAATAAAGATCCCACTCAAATTGATATCCCTCAGGTCATCTGAGTGTCACATGATCCAAATTCACCAACTCAAGTCCGATCATCACGTGAGTTGAGGTGGTTTCAATGGTGAACATCATCATGTTGATCGTATCTACTATATGACTCATGTTCGACCTTTCGGTCTCTTATGTTCCAAGGCCATGCCTGTACATGCTAGGCTCGTCAAGTTTAACCTGAGTGTTGTGCATGTGCAACACTGGCTTGCACCCGTTGTATGTGAACGTAGAGTCTATCACACTCGATCATCACGTGGTGTCTCGACACGATGAACTTTTGCAACGGTGCACACTCGGGGAGAACACGGTACATCTTGAAATTTAAGTGAGGGATCACCTTATAATGCTACCGCCGTCCTAAGAAAAACAAGGTGCATAAAAAGGATTAACATCACATGCAAATCATAAGTGACATGATATGGCCATGAACTTGTGCTTTTGATCTCCATGTTGAAAGCACCGACATGATCTCCATCGTCACCGGCACGACACCATGATCTCTATCATCTTGATCTCCATCAACGTTTCGCCATCGGGGTTGTCGCGCCCACCATGCTTATACTACTATTGCTACCGTTTAGCAATAAAGTAAAGCATTGCATAACGCTTAAAGAATGACACGCAGGTCATACCATAATTAAAGACAACCCTATGGCTTCTTCCGGTTGCCGTACTCATCGACATGCAAGTCATGATATTCTATAGAACACATGATCATCTCATACATAACATATATCTCATCATGTAATTGGCCATATCATATCACAACATACCCTGCAAAAACAAGTTAGACGTCCTCTAAGTGTTGTTGCATGTTTTACATGGCTGCTACGGGTATCTAGCAAGAACAATTATCACCTACGCATAAACCACAACGGTGATACGTAAGTTGCTTTTCAACCTTCTCAAGGACCGCCTTAGTCGAATCTGATCCAACTAAACTAGGAGAAACAGACACGTCCGTCGATGGAACCAGTCTCTCGTAAGCGTACGTGTAAGGTTGGTCCGGGCCGCTTCATCCCACAATACCGCTGAACCAAAACACGACCAAGGGAGGAAGCAATCTAAGCATCAGCGTGCACAAACTCTTTGTGTTCTACTCAAGATCTCATCTACACATAGACCTAGCTCATGATGCCACTGTTGGGGAATGTTGCATGGGAAACAAAATATGTCCTACACACACGCAAGATCTATCCATGGTGATGAGTATCTATGAGAGGGAGAGTGGATCTACGTGCCCTTGTAGATCGCTAAGAGGAAGCGTTAAGAAACGCGGTTGATGTACTGTGTTCTCCCCGAGTGTGCACCGTTGCAAAAGTTCATCGTGTCGAGGCACCACGTGATGATCGGGTGTGATAGACTCTACGTTCACATACAACGAGTGCAAGCCAGTGTTGCACATGCACAACACTCATGTTAAACTTGACAAGCCTAGCATGTACAAACATGGCCTCGGGACACAAAAGACCGAAAGGTCGAACATGAGTCATATAGTAGATATGATCAACATGATGATGTTCACCATTGAAACCACCTCAACTCACGTGATGATCGTACTTGAGTTGGTGAATTTGGATCATGTATCACTCGAATGACCGGAGGGATGTCTATTTGAGTGGGAGTTCTTAAGTAATATGATTAATTGAACTCATTATCATGAACATAGTGAGTAGTGTCTTTGCAAATTATGTTGTAGATTACTTGCTCACGATGTAGCTCCCTTGAATTTTTTATTTGTTCCTAGAGAAATAAAGTTGAAATATTATGGTAGCAATATTGCGGACTGGGTCCGTGATCTGAGGATTGTCCTCATTGCTACATAGAAGGCTTATGTCCTTAATGCACCGCTCGGTGCGCCACCCCCTCTAGCGTCGTCTGTAGATGTTTTGAACATCTGACAGGCATGTTCCGATGACTACTTGATAGTTTAGTGCGTCATGCATTATGGCTTAGAATTGAGGGTCCAAAAAGTTTTGAACGTCACAGAACATATGAGATGTTCTAAGAGCTGAAATTGGGATCTTAGGCTCGTGCCCGTGTTGTGAGATATGAGATCTCCACAAGATTCTTTGCCTGCAAGACAAAGGAGAATAGATCAATCGTTGAGCATCTGCTAAGATTGTCTGGGTGCTACAATCGCTTGAATCGAGTGGGAATTGATCTTCCAGATAAGATAGTGATTGATATAGTTCTCCAAGTCACTATCACTAAGCTACTAGAACTTTGTGATGAACTATAATTGTGCCACAGATGGAAATGATGATCCCTGAGATATTCGCGATGTTTGACACCGCGAAGGTGGAAATCAAGAAAGAGCATCAAGTGTTGATGGTTAGTAAAACCACTAGTTTTGAGAAGGGCAAGGGCAAGGAGGGAAACTTCATGGATGGCAAGTCAGTTGCTGCTCCAGTGAAGCAACCCAAGGTTGAACCCAAACCCGAGACTAAGTGCTTCTATTATGAGGAGAACGGTCACTGAAGCGGAACAACCCTAGATACTTGGTAGATAAGAAGACTGGCAACGTCGACAGAAGTATATTTGATATACGTGTTATTAATGTGTACCTTGCTAGTATTCCTAGTAGCACCTGGGTATTGGATACCGGTTCAATTGCTAAATGTTAGTAACTCGAAATAAAAGCTATGGAATAAATGGAGACTAGCTAAGGGTGAGGTGATGATGTGTGTTGGAAATGTTTCCAAGGTTGATGTGATCAACATCGCCTGCTCTCTCTACCTTCGGGATTAGTGACGAACCTAAATAAAATGTTATTTGGTGTTTGTGTTAAGCATGAACATGATTAGATCGTGTTTATTGCAATATGGTTATTCATTTAAGTAGGAGAATAATGGTTATTTTGCTTACATGAATAATACCTTCAATGGTCATGCACCCAATGAATGGTTTGTTGAATCTTGATCGTAATAGTACACATGTTTATAACATAGATGCCAAAAGATACAAAGTTAATAATGATAGTACCACATACTTGTGGCACTGCCGCTAAATGTCATATTGGTGTAAAGCGCATGAAGAAACTCCATGCTGATGGATCTTTGGACTCATTCGATTTTGAATCGGTTGAGACATGCGGACCATGCCTCTTGGGCAAGATGACTAAAACCCCGTTTTCCAGCTTGATGGAATGAGCAAGTGACTTATTGGAAATGATACATGTTGATGTATACGGTCCAATGAGTGTTGTAGCGTGCGGTGAATATCATTATTTTCTTACCTTCACTGATGATTTGATTAGATATAGTGTATATTTACATAATGAGACACAAGTCTGAAACGTTTGAAAAGTTCAAACAAATTCAGAGTGAAGTTTAAAATCATCGTGACAAGAAGATAAAAATGTCTACGATATGATCGTGGAGGTGAATATCTGAGTTACGAGTTTGGCATACAACTTTAGACATTGTGAAAGTTGTTTCACAACACACGCCACCTGGAACACCATAGTGTGATGGTGTGTTTGAACGTCATAGTTGTGCTCTATTGGATATGGTGTGAACTATGATGTCTCTTATCGATTTGCCACTATCGTTTTGGGGTTATGCATTAGAGACAACTACATTCACTTTGAAAGGGGCACCATCTAAGTCCGTTGAGATGACACTGTATAAATTTTGATTTGGCGGAAACCTAAGCTGTCATTTCTTAATGTTTGGGCTGCAACGCTTATGTGAATTTTTTTTCACTTAATGAGCTCGAACCCAAAGCGAACAAATGCATCTTCATCGAATACCCTAAGAAAAGTTGGGCATACCTTCTATCTCAGATTCGAGTGCAAAGTGTTTGTTGCTAAAAATGGGTCCTTTCTCGAGGAAGAGTTTCTCTCAACAGAATTGAGTGGGAGGAAGATAGAACTTGATGAGGTTGTTGAACCTTTGTTTGAACCAGAGAGTATCGCAACGCAGAAACATGTTTCTGTGGAGCCTACGTTAGTTGAAGAGGAAGTTA
Organism: Hordeum marinum; assembly: GCA_022496015.1. Lineage (NCBI taxonomy): Eukaryota > Viridiplantae > Streptophyta > Magnoliopsida > Poales > Poaceae > Hordeum > Hordeum marinum. The sequence continues at coordinate 426,782,297 of CM039675.1, forward strand.
ATGATGATGATCATGAAGCTTTAGATCAAGTTACTATCAATCCTTGTAGGTCGACAAGGACGCGTATTGCTCCTGAGTGGTACGAGAACCCTGTCTTAGAGGTCATGTTGTTGGACAATGATGAACCTACGAGCTATGGAGAAGCGATGATGGGCCCAGATTCCGACAGATGGTTAGAGGCCATGAAATCCGAGAAATGATCCATGTATGAAAACCAAGTATAGACTTTGGTAGACTTGCCCATTGCATGGCTGGTCGTTAGGTACAAATGGGCCTTTAAGATGAATACAGACGCTGATGGTAAATGTCACCATTTATAAAGCTCGACTTGTCGCAAAGAAGTTTCCGACAAGTTCAAGGAGTTGACTACGATGAGACTTTCTCACTCGTAGCGATGCTATGGTTTTTCAATTATGAAATCTGGCAGATGGATATCAAAACATAGTTTCCTTAACGGTCTCCGTGAGGAAAGGTTGTATGTGATACAACCAGAAGGTTTTGTTAGTCCTAAGGATGCTTAAAGGTGTGGAAGCTCCAGCGATCCTTCTATGGAATGGAGTTGGAATATACACTTTGATGAGGTGATCAAAGTTTTTGAGTTTATACAAAGTTTACGAGAAACTTGTATTTACAATAAACTGAGTGGGAGCACTATAGAATTGCTGATAAGTATATGTGGATGACATATTGTTGATCGGAAATAATGTAGAATTTCTGGAAAGCATAAACGGTTGTTTGAAAAGTGATTTTCAAAGGAAGACCTGGATAAAGGTACTTGAACATTGAGCATCGAGATCTATAGAGATAGATCAAGATGCCTAATGAGATTTTTCAATGAGTACTTACCTTGACAAGATTTTGAAAGAGTTCAAAATGGATCAGTCAAAGAAAGAGTTCTTTCCTGATTTGTAAGGTGTGGAGTTGAGTGAGACTCAAAGCTCGACCACGACAGAAAAAAGAGAAAGGACGAAGGTCGTCCCCTATGTATTATCCATAGGCTTTATATAGTATGCCATGCTGTGTACACCACCTGTGTGTGCCTTGCCATGAGTCTGTCAAGGGGTAAAAAAGTGATCTAGGAGTGGGTCACTGGACATCGGTCAAGATTATCCTTAGTAACTGGAGGACTAAGGAAATGTTTCTCGATTATGGAGGTGATAAAGTGTTTGTCGTAAAGAGTTACGTCGATGCAAGCTTTAACACCAATCCAGAAGACTCTTAGTAGAAATCCAGATATGTATAGTGGAGTAGCCATTTGGAATAGCTCCAAGTGGAGCGTGGTAGCAGTGTCTATAGTAAGACATAGAGATTTGCAAAGTACACACAGATCTGAATGTCGTAGACCCGTTGACTAAAGACCTCTCTCACATGCAAAGCATGATCGAACCCCAGAACTCATTGGGTGTTAGATTCATAACAATGTGAATCACATGTTGATGTAAACTAGATTATTGACTCTTGTGCAAGTGGGAGACTATTGGAAATATGCCATAGAGGCAATAATAAATTAGTATTATCATATTTCCTTGTTCATGATAATCGTTTATTATCCATGCTAGAATTGTATTGATCGGAAACTCAGATACATGTGTGGATAGGTAGACAACACCATGTGCCTAGTGTGCCTCTCATGGACTAGCTCATTGATCAAAGATGGTTAAGGTTTCCTAGCTATGAACATGAGATGTTATTTGATAACAGGATCACATCATTGGAGAATGATGTGATGGACAAGACCCAAACTATAAACATAGCATATGACTGTGTCAGTTGATTGCTACAGTTTTCTGCATGTCAAATCTGTTCCTATGACAATGAGATCATGCAACTCACTGACACCGGAGGAGTACCTTGTGTGTATCAAACATTGCACCGTAACTGTGTGACTATAAGGTGCTCTACAGGTATCTCCGAGGGTGTCTGTTGGGTTGGCATGGATCAAGACTGGGATTTGTTACTCCGTGTGATGGAGAGGTATCTCAAGGGCCCACTTGGTAATACAACATGACAATAAGACTTGCAAGCAATGTGACTAAGTGTTAGCCATGGGATCTTGTATTACGAAATGAGTAAAGAGACTTGCCGGTAACGAGATTTAACTAGGTATAGAGATATCGACGATCGAATCTCGGGCAAGTAACATACCGAAGAACAAAGGGAACACCATACGAGATTAACTGAATCCTTGACATAGAGGTTCGACCGATAAAGATCTTCGTAGAATATGTAGGAACCAATATGGGCATCCAGGTCCCGCTATTGGTTATTGACCGTAGAGGTGTCTCGGTCATGTGTGCATAGTTCTCGAACCCGCAGGGTCTACACACTTCAGGTTCGGTGACGTTTCAGTATGGTTGAGTTATGTATGTTGGTGACCAAAGGTTGTTCGGAGTCCCGGATTATATATCGGATGTCACGAGGAGCTCGAGAATGGTTCGGAGGTAAATATTGATATATAGGAAGTCGGTATTCGGACTTCGGAAAAGTTTTGGGACTTACCGATTTTGTGATGGGAATGCCAGAAGTGTTCTAGGGGTCCACCGGGGGGGTCAACCTGACCTGGAGGGCCCCATGGGCTGTGAGAGGAGGCGCACCAGCCCCTGTTGGGATGGGTTCCCCTCCCACCTAAGGCCGTTGTGGTTGGAAGGGCTAGGGTTGGCCCAAGGGGGGCACCCCACTTGCCTTGGGGGCCAAGTTTCCCCCTTGGCCGCCGCCCCACCCTAGGGGAAACCCTAGGGCGCCCCTCCTCCTTTCCCTCCTATATATATGTTAGGGGAGGGAGGGATGCGGCACCACAAGCCACGGGGCAGCCTCTCCCTCCCCCTCTAGATCTGTTTCTCCCTAGATTGTCTCGGTTGTGCTTGGCAAAGCCCTGCCGGGACAGCTCCACCACCACTGCCACCATGCCGTTGTGTTGGCAGAGAACTCATCTACCTCTCCGCTCCCTCTTGCTGGATCAAGAAGGTGGAAATCGTCATCAAGCTATACGTGTGCTGAACGCGGAGGTGTCGTCCGTTCGACACTAGATCGAAAGGACCATGATGGGATCGCGGGACGGCTGGTTATGAGATCGCGGGATGGATCGTGAAGATGTTCGACTACATCAACCATGTTTCTTAAACCTTCCCGCTTAGTGATATACAAGGGTATGTAGATCCACTCTCGCTCTCGTAGATGCTCATCACCATGGATAGATCTTGCATGTGCATAGGAATTTTTTTGTTTCTTGTGCAACATTCCCCAACAGTAACTTCCCCCACGCTAAGAAGAGAGCAGCGTCTTCGGACGCCCCGGGGCAGGCAGCTTCTCCTAGCCCAAAGAGGGCACGGCAATCGCGGATGATCCAGTTCGACGACAGCTCAGACTCGAGCTCCATGTCCGAAGACCCCGAGGAGGTTCCACGAAGGAGCCTAAGGGTCAAGCCCCCTCCATCTAGGTTAGGATCCGAAGACCCTCCTTCCTATAACTAGTAAATTCAGAGTTTGCTAACACGCAGGTTATTGGTCCTACAGCCCCCTGTGCGTCATCCCCATTGATGTGGTACCGGATGGGAAGACCCCGCCCGCCGAACAAGCGGAGAGCAGGGACGTCTCGCACCCCACCACTCTAGGTGCTACAAAGGATGCCGTGGTGGTGTCGTCCCAGCCTACTCCAATGGAGGTGGACCCAGGGGCGAGGGAGATATCACCGTGGCTGAGGCTAATGCTTCGGCCATCGAAGACCAGGGGACAATCCCTCGCCCGAACACCGAGGAGGCCGGCCGGCCGGGTAATCAGTCCCCTCCAAGGATATCTCCGGAGCGCATTGTGCCTCCGGAGGCACCGGTCCAATTCCCGGTCGGTGATCAGGAAATCCGATCATCCCCGGCACCGCCGATCAACAGGTGGTCGGCCATGGAGAATGTCTATCAAGCACCTCCATCCCTGAGGATCACCACACCCTTATGGGTGCGGTACTACAAAGCGTCCAGTCCATTAACAACGGACTGAAGGAGGCCTTCAAAGGTCTCCTTGCGGGCTTTCAAGTAAGTCGCCCGATGTTTTCGCTAAGTTTTTTATTTATTCCCATTGTATACATGGCAGCCCCCGAGCCCTAGGTGAGATGGACAAGCTCACCTAGGGGTCATATCTTTAATGTCAGGAAGTGAGTGCCGATGTGATGTATGCATTGTGTGTGTAATGTAGGCCTCAGCGGCGGCCAAAAATGGTGCCGAGATGGACGAGCTACTTTGTAATCTCAAGCATTCCAAGGATGAGGTGGAAGCCCTCAACAAGAGGGTCGATGAGGCACATGGTAAGCCCGAACTAAATTTGGATACCTTCTCCCGAATACTGTCAATGCAGATTCCTGTTGAATAAAGTCGCATCGTGTTGCAGCTTTGTCGAAAGAGATTGAAAAGATCAAGGTCGACCTTCAACGTGCCAATGATGAAGCGGCCATGGAAAAGGCGGCGGCCAAAGAAGCGGCCACCACGCTCTCCGCCCTACGAGCCACAAGTGATAAACACCAGGCTCGCTGGCGGACATACATGATGAGATCAAGGATGCTAGCAACAAGTGCGAATCCTTGGAGCAAAAGAATACGGCGATCTCGGCCGAACTGTCCACCATGAAGTCCGATTTCCAGAAGGAGTGGGTGGACAGACGGTTCTTCAAGGAACAAGTTCGCCAAGCCAAGGAGATAGCCGAGGGTAAGCCGTACTCCCTAAAGTGCGTGTTTGGAGATAGAAAATTTGAATTGCTGACCCGGGTGTGGCGGTCCTCAGGCGCAGGTGCCGATCTCCAGAAGAGCGTGGTGGACGCCAATGAGCTGCTTGCCTCGCGAGGAGAGGAAGACGAAGCTCGGATGTTCTGGGCACAGTTCAGAGCCCCGAGCATCCTCTTCTTCTGGTGGAGCAGCTGAAACAGCTGATGGAGATGCACCAGATGGCGGACCGGCCATCAAAGACCTTTGCATCCGCCTATGTCCCGGCGAGTCACTCCTAGGATGCTACTTCGGCCTGATGCAACGATTGATTGCTGCCACGCCCCGCCTCGATGCCGTCAAGCGCTCCTCCTGCATCGAAGGAGTCCAGATTGCCCTTGCCAAGGCCAAAGTGCACTGGCCGGGGCTCAATCCGATGAAGGTCGCCACCGACCCACCGCCGCCTGGAAAGGAGCACTGACGCCCCGAGCTTTACTTTTATGGAGTGATGGAGAGTGCGCGGGTCATAGCGTCGCAGTGTTCGGGCAAAAAATTATTTGAATGAGCATGTAATGTGTCCGAAGACTTGTGATAAATTTCAATGATATTATTATCTGCTCTTATATGGTTTTGCATTCCTTTATAACTCCTGTATGGTTGTTTAATACTGAAAGATGCGAGTCGTCGGCTTCAGCCCCCACGTAGATACTACATGGGGTGTCTATGCCAATGCACTGTGTCCCTTAGCCAATTTACAGGAACCCAAAGGCAGTTTACTGCGATAGACTAGGCAATCAGACTATTGTGCTTTATTTCTTTCACTTAACCGAAGGGACATGAAAAGGACTGCGGGAAGCTTACGATTAGCCACTGGAGTATTTGCAATGTTCAGATGAACCGAGGCCGAAGCCGATATCATAGTATTTGCACAAAGGGCAAATTCCTCGTATAACATGGAATAACCGCTTACGAGGGTGAAGTATAATACTTCTAACTTGGGGTTCACAGATCGGATCACGCATACTATGATAGTCTAGTTTCGACTTTCTCCCCTGAGGTGCTTGACCGGACTATCCGGAAGCACAATCGTAGGGGTGCTCCTTTGTCCTGTTAGCTGAATGAGCGGAACATAAAGGGGCAAGCACAGGAGCCGGCCAACCCAACTTAGTGACCAAAGATATAGTTCGGAACCGATGCATAGAAAGCGAACGCCAAGACGCCAAACACACAATGGTTAAGGTGATTTATGTTTGAAATCGAGCCCTCGGTTTATTAGCTGGTGACCTCGAGTCACACCGAACAGGTTCACGAGAAGAGGGAGGGAAGAAAAAGGTATGTTCCAAAAACAAGACAAATGAGGCGTACTTGCGCCATGCAATTTCGCATTTCCTCAACAACTTATAACTCGGATTGCCGAAGCATCTGTTTACAGGTATGTGGAAGAAAATAAGAAATAAATCCTACAGGAGGTGTTGTACTAGGGGTCTTCAACTGGTGTCCAGACGTCTTCGATATGCCCTGTTGCTAGTTGACTCCTCCTTTTAGATGCACCTTGATGGGTGCTAGTGCGGGCGGGTCTTGCGAACAAAATCTTGAGAGGTTGCGGTGTTAAAGGTGAGATTTACACTGTAGGCTGTCTCTTTTAGGAGCGGCTGCATCTTGTCCAAAGACGTGTTGATGGTAACAGTTTGGGACAACCGAACACCCATCATGAGTTCCCCACCGCTACCCATGGAATCTTAAGTGCAAAGTTGGGCCTCCTCGGCACGTACTTTGCTGGTCTTGAGGTTGTGCGATGGGGGGTGATACATCTCCAACATATCTATAATTTTTGATTGTTCCATGCTATTATATTATCTATTTTGGATGTTTTATATGCATTAATATGCTATTTTATATTATTTTTGGGACTAACCTATTAATCTAGAGCCTAGTGCCAGTTTTTGTTTTTCCTTGTTTCTGAGATTTGCAAATAAGGAATATTAAACAGAGTCCAAACGGAATAAAACCATCGAAATGATTTTTTATCGAATGAAAGGAAACCAGGAGACTTGTGAACCAAGGTAGGGGAGCCACCGTGGGGCTACAGGCCCTAGGGGCGCGCCTAGGGGGGTAGGGCGCGTCGGGTAGGCTTTTGGGCCCACGACCGCTCTCCTAACCCTAATCATTGGCCTATAAATTCCCAAATATTCCATTATTATTAGAACGATCCATGAAAACACTTTTCCGCCGCCAGAAGCCTCCGTTCCCTAGAGATCCAATCTTGGAGCCTTTTCCGGTAATCTGCCGGAGGGGGATTCGATTACGGAGGGCATCTACATCAACTCCATTGCCCCTCCGATGATGCGTGAGTAGTTCACCATAGACCTTCGGGTCCATAGCTAGTAGCTAGATGGCTTCTTCTCTCTCTTTGTTCTTCAATACCATGTTCTTCATGATCTTCATGGAGATCTATCCGATGTAATACTCTTTTGCGATGTGTTTGTCGAGATCCAACGAATTGTGGGTTTATGTTCAGATTATCCATGAATATTATTTGAGTCTTTCCTGAATTCTTATATGCATGATTTCATATTTTTTTAAGTCTCTTTGAGTTATTGGTTTTATTTGGCCAACTATATTGGCAATTCTTGTAGTGGGAGAAGTGCTTAGTTTTGGGTTCAATCTTGTGGTGTCCTCACCCAGTGACAAAGTAGGGGTAGCGAGGCACGTATTGTATTGTTGCCATCAAGGATAACAAGATGAGGTTTTCATCATATTGCTTGATTTTATCCCTCTACGTCATGTCATCTTACCTAATGCGTTACTCTGTTCTTCATGAACTTAATACTCTAGATGGAGGCAGGAGTTGGTCGATGTGTGGAGTAATGGTAGTAGATGCAGAATTGTTTCGGTCTACTTGAAACGAACGTGATGCCTATATGCATAATCATTGCCTTGGATAACTTCATAATTATTCGCTTTTCTATCAATTGCTCGACAATAATTTGTTCACCCACCGTAATACTTGCTATCATGAGAGAAGCCTCTAGTGAAACCTATGGTCCCTGGGTCTATTTTCCATCTTATACTTTCATATCTAAAACCAAAAATACCAAAAATACTTTGCTGCATTATTTTTACCTTTTGTTTTACTTTCCGTTCAAGCAATCTATCTCTATCATATCTCATCCTTGCAAGTAACCCCTTTATAGCGTTGGGTGCAAGAGTTTGATTCCTTGTGTAGGTACACCTATTGGGGACTTGCTTGTATCTCCTACTGGATTGATACCTTGGTTCTCAACAACTAAGGGAAATACTTATCTACTTTGTTGCATCACCTGTTCCTCTTCACAGAAACCAATGCATGCTCGAGAAGTAGCAGGGGGCAAGTCCCTATTGAGGGGAGAAGGGAGGGTTGGTGTTTTTGGTCTGAATCCGAACTCGCTTCCCAACCTTTCATTCCTTTACGGCGAATGCCGAAACTTTCCGGTAGTCTTTGTAGCTGAATTCAGCCACCAGTGCCAGTGCATGTTCTTCTGTTCTAAGGGACCGCTCTGTATTGCCATTGACAGTAATGACCCTCTTGGGCCCCGGCTTCTTGAGCTTGAGGTATGCGTAATGCGGGACTGCATTGAACCGAGCAAACGCGGTTCGGCCAAGCAGCACGTGATAGCCACTGCAGAAGGGCACAATGTCAAAGATCAAGTCCTCGTTGCGGAAGTTATCGGGCGAGCCGAACACAACCTCCAGGGTTAAAGAACCCGTACATCGGGCCTCAACACCTGGAATCACTCCCTTGATGGTAGTGCTGCTGGGTTTGATCCTCTACGGATCTATACCCACCTTTTTCACCGTGTCTGAGTAAATCAGATTGAGGCTACTTCCTCCGTCCATTAGGACTTTAGTGAGGTGATACCCATCTATAATGGGATCTAGGACGAGGGCAGCCGAGCCCCCATGACGGATACTGGTTTGGTGGTTGCGCCGGTCAAAGGTGATCGGGTATGCTGACCATGGGTTATACTTCACAGCTACGGGCTCCATAGCATAGACCTCCCGAAGAGCCCGCATACTCTCCTTCTTAGGTATGTGGGTGGCGTATATCATATTCAATGTGTTGACTTCGGGAGGGAATTTCTTCTGACCGCCACCCATTGGACCCCGAGGCTCATCTTCATCCTTGCTACGTGAGCTTTTGCCTTGGTCTTCGGGTTGTATCTTGCCGGCCTGTTTAAACACCCAACAATTGCAGTGTGTGTGATTGGCGGGCTTTTCCAAAGTCCCATGGATTTGGTAAGTCCTGTCCATGATCTTCTCGAGCCGAGTGGGTCCATCGCGATTGCCTTTAGGGGGCTTCTTCTGTTGCCCAGGTCGGGAGTTGCGGAATCTGGCATTAACCGCCATGTCATCGGCGTCGTTGCTATTGTGCAGTCGCTTGTTCTTATTGCGCTTTGGCTTTGAGTTTCCATCCTGGGCTTTAGGTGCCACTAGATGTTCAGAATTGTGGTTGCGTCTTGCCAGCCAGTTATCTTTGCCCACACAAAAGCGGGTCATGAGGGAGGTAAGGGCGGACATAGTTCGAGGCTTCTCCTGGCCTAGCTGGCGGGCCAGCCGTTCGTCTCGAATATTGTGCCAGAAGGAGTCTATGGCCTTAGCGTCCGGACAGTCAACAATCTGGTTCTTATTAGTTAAGAACCGATTCCAGAACTGCCGGGCAGACTTGCCAGGCTTCTGGACAACATTGCTAAGATCGGAAGAGTCTGGCGGGCGGACATAGGTCCCTTGAAAGTTCGAGCGAAACGCGTCCTCGAGGTCCTCCCAGCATCTTATGGAGTTTTCGGGGAGGCTGTTTAGCCAGTGCCGATCTGGCCCCTTAAGCTTAAGGGGTAGGTATTTGATGGCATGGAGGTCGTCTCCTCGTGCCATGTGGATATGGAGGAGGAATTCCTCGATCCATATAGTTGGGTCAGTGGTCCCGTCGTACTGTTCTGTATTCACGGGTTTAAACCCTTTGGGGAACTTATGCCGCATTACTTCATCTATGAAGCACAGTGGGTGAGCGGCGCCTCTGACCCGAGCTATGTCCCGCCTTTATTTGGCGTCTATATGTGTCCGGTTGCATTCCCGGACTGTGGTTTTGGTCGAACTATGGTCTATACTCTCCCCGTCTATCCGGCGGGTAATCTCTAGATCCGTAGATTGATCTTGTATGGCCTGCTTTGTGATCTAGGTCATCGCGCAGGTCGAACCTGTCATTGGGTTTGAATGGCTCCTTGCCCCGTCTTTGGGGCATCGCCGGTACATAACTAGTGTCATTGGCCGTTCTATCATGCCCACGAGGAGGACGGTCCGGCCTATCATATGGGGTATGATGCGGAGACGGAGTGTCAGTGAGGTCATCATCGAATTGTGGTAGCAGCCTTCCCTGAGGGTAGCTTTTGGGCTGGTTTGTCAGACCAACACCGTATACTTCCTCGACTGAGAGGACTTTCGTCCATCGATCAGTGAGATCGGCCTGTTCGGCTTTGTGTTGCCGCTTTTTGGCCTTTAGGCTGCGAGCCGTTGCTATGAGCCGCTGCCTGATTTCTTCCTGATCTTCGAGGTTATCAGGGATGTACAAGTCATCGGCTTCTGGTATGTCTTCCTCCTCAACGGGGGGAAGGTAATCGTCGCCTTCAGGGTCATTGATGGTATCGGGGTCGTTTTGGTCCTCAAGTTTGTCTGGACCCTCAAACGGGTGCTTGGGGACATCGGCATTGTCATGATCGGCGTGGGCGTTACCGTCCCTGCTGCTGATAATAGCTCTTCTTCCCTTTTTGCTTTTGGACCGCTTATGTGATTTCTGGCGCCTTGATGGCGTATCGCCCAATTTGTCGCCATCGTTGTGAGGCATATTGTCGCAGTTGGTGGCAGGAGTATCCACCATGTAGACGTCATATGTAGAAGTGGCAGTCCAATTCCCGGTATTAACGGGAGTGGGAACACATTCCTCTTCATCCATGTATTCTGCCTCTTTGGAGGCATAGTCCAGCATGTCGGTTAAGTCTTCGACGGTGGCTATCAAGTGGATGGTGGGTGGGTCGAAAAATCCGTCCCTTCCCGAAGTGTAACCGGACCGGACGTAGATCAGGGCTCGATCATCGGTGATCCTCATTGACGAGAGTTGCTCCAAGGCCTCATCAACCGTTGAGGGCCCGGTCTGATCTAGCTATTCAGAACTCATGGGGTTTACCCCCATGAAGTCCACCCATGGATATTGTTCGGATGGAACGTATGTGCGGTCATATGGTTTAACAGCCGGGCCGAGATGAGAGATCAGACTGTCACCATGGGTGACCCCATCGGCGTGTCCGAAGAAGGGGCTCGAGGTTAAAGCCTAAGAGTCCTCGAGGGCTATGGGCGAAGCCGTGAGCCCGGTTAGTGAAAAGTCGCCCTAAGAGTCGACAGAAAACTCTAGGTTTCCAAATCTGACCTCTTGATCGGGGGCGTAGTTCTCCACGCGGCCTAGATGGCCGACAAAATCAGCATGCAGTACAACACTACAGAAGGCGAAGATTTGCCCGAGGACGATAAAATCCATGTTGCGGACCTCTCCGTTGATGACTAGGCGAGATGTCGATCCCATCTCGCTCATAGAGGAACTCTCAATGAAAGCACCAATGTCGGTGTCAAAACCGGAGGATCTCGGGTACGGGGTCCCAAACTGTGAGACTAGGATCGATGGTAACAGGAGACGAAGGGGACAAGAGTTTACCCAAGTTCGGGCCCTCCAATGGAGGTTATACCCTACGCCCTACTTGGTTGTATTGATGGTGTAAGGAGTTACAGAGTTGATCTACCTCAAGATCGTATATCTAACCCTAGATGAGTTTTTGTCTATCTACACCCTAAAACCCTACAACTTATATAGATGCCGAGGAGGCCTAGGGTTTACACATGGTCGGTTACATGCCAAAGAGATAAACATGCCTATTTACTACATCAAACGTGGAGCACAAGCCGTGCTCCTCGAAACTTCCATCCTGGAAACCGGGCCTTCAGATCATCAGTGTTCGGTAAGCAGCCCATACAGTCCGGCCTATAAACAACAGGTCAGCTATCCGAGGACCCCCTAATCTAGGACTCCCTCACCCACCTATAAAAGGGGTCTTCTTCCCCAATGCATCTTATCTCTTGAGCTCGAGTTTGCCCCCCATTGTTGACCTTCTTCGAGCTTGCCAACTCTCAAGCCCTCCAATGATTCCTGCTAGTTCTTGAGGGAAAAGAGAGAGGAGATCTAGATCCACATTTCCACCAATCACTTTCTCCTCTAAGTGAGGGCAACCCCTTGGATCTAGATCTTGGAGCTATTCGTGTTCTTCTTCATTCTTCCTCTCACTTTCCTCCCTAGCATTAGTTGCTTTGATGGGATTTGGGAGAGAAGGACTTGGGCACTCCGTGTGCGCTTGCCATTGCATTTGGTGCATAGGTTTGAGTTGTCCATTATCGTCGTTTTCTCATGACGGATGCCATAGGTAGGCTTATCGTAGGTGGTTGGGGCCGGAGGACGCCGACCGGCTCTGGGTGCGAGATTGGGCACAAGCGCTGGTGGCACACGATGTACCCAGGTTCAGGGCCCTTCGTGGGAGGTAACACCCCTAGTCCTGCTTGGTCTAGTTGGATGGATGGTTGTGTTTACAAGGATGCTCCTAGAGATGTGTCTAGAGGAGGAAGAAGGAGCAGCCGGCTCATCTTCCTCTGTTGCTAGAGAGGGTATGAGGAGAGTTTTGTGTGGGTGTGTGCGCATGATCGTACGTCTCCGTTGCATGGGGGCTCGGGGTTTTTTATAGGCCAACCCCCGGCTCTATAATATGTTCTAAAGTACAGGGGTGGGGGGACCCGGATGGTAGCCTTTCCGGCTGACAAGGGGGTCCCGCCCTTCGTGCGGTCTCGTCGTCTATAGGGTCCATCGACTGAGCGGTCCCGTCTCCCGTTGGGGCTCGCCAGCCGACTCTGCGATTGGCCCTCGCCCACCTGCCGCGGCACGGGTTGCCCGGGAGGTGTCGCCTAGTGCCAGCCGGCCGAAGTCTTCGGTATGTCCGGCCGCACTGTGGCCACGCCAGGGCAGGTAATCGAGTGGGCGAGGGCGTGCCGGCACTGTTTCCCCGCCCGGTCGCGCTTGCCAGGGTCAGCGGCCTGGACGGCTGGATTGTAGCCATGTGCGCCCGTGCGTCAACAGCCACTGTGGCTATAGTGTCGCTCGTTGTGGCGGTCGCGTCGTGTCGTCGTACCAGGGCACAGAGGGACGGGACATTGCATGTCCGTCTCAGGGTTAATGGTGGAGGCAGCCCAGAAGCAGCCGGCCGGGGGCCGAGCATGCTCCTCGATCAGCCGTCTGCGCCGCCAACCAACGGCAGCTCGAGCCGGCCGTGCTCCAGCTGGCCATGGGCAGCCGGTCGCTTAGTTTTTCATTGAAGCGGGGCGAAGAACCCCATGCTTTGGCCTACCCAGGGGTAATAACCCCGATAGTAGTCCCTAATGCCGGTGGGGGCCCGCGTCTGGCAGACGAAGGGGAGCCAGTGGCTTCCCCCTAGCGGTACCCGCCTCTGGTGTCAAGCCGAAGGGCCAGTCGGGTCGGCCGTTGGACCCGACGCCTCGGGTTCCGGCGCGTCGCCCTAGGACCCGAGCAGGCCCGTCGCGTGCCACACGGCGGGTAATGATGTGGCAGGCCCTGCGCATGCGGGGGGACAGGACGTCGGTCTGGGCCTAGCCCGCTAGGCCCCGGGCGTATCCCAGTAGGCATCGGGGAGCAGGACAGGATCCTCTGCGCCTCGAAGCCTCCTTTACGGCTCGGGGCCACCCACGCACGTGCGGAGTTTCTAGGGGAGTGGGCGCAATTAATCCCCACGCCCCCCGGTCGTGGCCTCCCTATTTAAAAGGGGAGGAAGGGTAGGGGTGGAGATACTCGCATCCCCTTTGCCTCCTCGCTCCTTTCTTCTTCGTCTTCCTTGCTCCCCTCGCGGAACACCGCGCCCGAGCTCAAACCGCGCCTGTACGCTGCCCTGCCGCCGCAATGGCCGACAGACGCGGAGGAAGGTGGGCTGGTTCCGTCGTCACCGAGTCGGACATTGCAGAGCTCCGCCGCGCGCGCATGTTGCCGCCAGCGGAGTGGGTGGTCGCTCGCGTGCCAGGCGACGAGGTGGTGTTGGGGTCACAGCAAGGGGAACATGTCATCTTCCACTGGCATTTATCCCGTGGTTTCAGGCTGCCGGTGAGCCACTTTTTCCATTTGCTCTTAGACACCTTCGATCTTCAACCGCACCACCTTGGACCCAACGCAATCCTCTACTTCGCCGGCTTTGTGACGCTGTGCGAGGAGTATGTGGGGGACATCAAGGTGGACGACGCCATGGAAGGTAGGTGTCCATTTTTCCTTTTTCCATCCGGTTGCTTTTTTCCATTGCCGGTTCTTGTATTTGATTTGCGCTTCTTTCCTTCTTCCTTTTCTTCTCCTAGGACGTTTCCTGGAAACTCAGCGCCGGGCTGAGCATGCCGTTGAGGAGCACCGGGAGTACCTCCGGGCGCACGGCCGCACCATCGAGGGGGACACCGCGTGGGATATGGTGGAGCTTGGGCTCGCCATTGAAAACCGGCTGATCTATGTCGAGAGGAGCGTGGAGCGGCTGAAGATGGCCGGAAGGGAGATCATCGCCACCTTGTGGCCGGGCCGCGGGGAGCTCCGGCGAACCGCGTGGCCTTGTGGCTGGAAAACGCCGTGGCCAAGCTCGAGGCCTAGAAGGCATCGACGGCGCGAGCTGGAGCGCAGATGGCGCTCCAGTTCGGAACTTCGTGGTACCACGACATGGACCTGGGCCGGCTGGCCACTATGCGGGACGAGCCGGCCGAGGAGCGGGAGGCCCGTGAGCCGGCCCTTGTCTGCCGTGCCATCGAGCTCGCGTCGTATGTTGACGTGGATGAGTTCCTGCCGACCCTTAGCGAGGACGGCGAGCCGGTGCCAGAAGACTCCTTCGGCACCCCCAAGGCCCAGCGGACGGGGAGGTTGCCAATGAGAGCATCGACTCAATCGGCGGGATGGCTGGGACCGCAGAGGCCGCCTCGAAGGCCAAGGAGGCCGACCCGAAGGCCGCAGCCACCTTCGGGACGGGAGTCGAGCCGCCTAGCGATGCACCGGCTAGAGGCAGGCCGGCTGGAGACGCGCCGGTGGCCTTAGCCCCCAGGCGTCTTATCTTTTTTTCTTTTTCCTGCATGTTAGGCTTTTGGTCCACCCACTAGGGGTGTAATGTAATGAACCTTGATGGCCGTGGGCTTCTTTTGTCTTTAAAACTTGTATTGTGAATATTTAATGTGTTTGCCTTATTGTGTGTGCTTGCTCGTCGTTATCCTGTTTCGCCCTTTTGGTTCTTTCTATTCCTCCCCTTTTCCCCTTTGGTTTCGGCCCCGCCAGCCCGACAGCCGGGAGCCGGTCTATAGCTGGGCCGAGGTGTCTGCCTCGAGGGAGTCGGTTCTGAACTTAGTAACCACAAGAGCTTTTCGGGATAAGTAGAGTGGCAGAAGCGAGGCGGCGGTCCGGCTAGACCTAGCCGGTATCTCCTTGCGATTGATCTTTCATATGAGCTAAGCTTTGCCACCTCGAGGCCCCATCAGCCAAACAACCGGGAGCCGGACCTATAGCTGGGAAGGGTGGGAGGGCTTGCTCGGCTCACACTACTTGGCCAATTTTTGAGAGCGGCGACCTAGGACCAGCCGGCGAGCCCCCGGGTCTGGGAGCCAGGACGGGGAGCCGGTAAGTGAGGAAACCTTTGAGGGAAACGAAACAGGGCGTGCGCCAAGAGCCGTCCTGGGGCACCCATTGCATTCATAAGCCCAAAAGGGGAGGGATACATACATACACTGGTATTTTCAGTAGTAAAACGGACGGAGGAGCGTCGCGTTCCTTGGGCGCTCGGGCTCCTCGCCAGAGGCATCTCTTTTGCACTTCTGCGGCTTCTAGGCATATATTAGGTAGTACGCATTGTTGTGAAGTGCCTTGCTGATGATGAACGGGCCCTCCCATGGGGAGGACAGCTTGTGTTGCCCGGCTGTCCGTTGGATCCGCCTGAGGACCAGGTCCCCTTCACGGAAGGTGAGCGGCGGGATCCGCTTGCTGTGGTAGCGCTGGAGCTTCTGCTGGTAGATTGCCGTCTGGCTCAAGGCCAGCTCGCGGGCTTCCTCAAGTAGATCAACACTGTCTTCTCTTGCCTACTTTGTTTCCTTCTCCATGTAGAGGGCGACCCGAGGCGAGTCGAAATCGATGTCTGTGGGGATGATCGCCTCGGACCCATACACAAGGATGAAGGGCGTGTAGCCGGTTGATCGGTTGGGGGTGGTCCTGAGACTCCAAAGGACGGTCGACAGCTCGTCGATGCAGCAGCCGACGGACCTTACCGGTGGCGTTACGACCTAGGGCTTGATGCCGGACAGGATGAAGCCGTTTGCCCTCTCGGCCTAGCTGTTTGACTGTGGATGAGCAATGGAGGCCAGGTTGAGCTGGATTCCTTGCTTGGAGCGATGGAGGCCAAGTTCGTGCCATTTTCGGTGATGATGCTGTGGGGGACGCCGTAGCGAACCGTGATGTCGTCGATGAACCGTACGGCCGTGGGGCCGTCCAGCTTCTTGATTGGTCGTGCCTTGGTGAATTTGTCGACAGCCACCAGCAAATGCGTCATGCCGCCTCGTGCGGTCTTGAAGGGACCCACCATGTCCAGCCCCCAAACGGCGAAGGGCCATGAGAGGGGATCGTCTGGAGGGCTGATGCCGGCAGGTGGCTCTGCATGCTGAAGTGCTGGCAGCCCTCGCACTCGTCTACCAATTTCTTGGCCGCCTCGAGTGCCGTGGGCCAGTAAAAGCCGTGGCGGAAGGCCTTGGCCACCAGGGTCCTAGAGGCGGCGTGATGCCCGCACTCACCCTGGTGGATGTCGAGGAGAATCACCAGACCCTTTTCCGGCTCGATGCATCGCTGGAAGACGTCGGTGGTGCTGTGATGGACGAGCTCGTTGTTGATGATGCTGTATGCCGAGGCCCGGCGTTGAATTTGCCTCGCCAAGGCCTCGTCCAGGGGGGAGCTCATACGTAGAAGGAATGCCAAGATAGGCTGGGCCCATGAGGGCGTCGAGACAGGGGCCGGCTCGGGAGCCCCCGGGCCTGGATGAGTAGCCCCCGAGGTCTGTTGGTCGATTGTTATCATGACAGCCGCGCGTTGGAGCCGGCGGCCTCGGACGCAGCCAGCTCAACTGGTGCCGGCAGGGCGGCCAAGGTTGTGGGAGCCGGTGGCGAAGATGTCGAAGGGGCAGCCGGAGCTGCCGATGGGCCGGTAGCATCTGCCAGCACGAAGATTGTTTCCGATTCTAGGGAAGGCTTGATCAACGGCTTGAGCAGCCAATCGAGGGAGACGCCGGCTAGGATGGTCTGTCGGGTGGAGCCGATCTTTGCCTGCACGTCGGCCGCCTCGTTGTCCGCTCATGGGACGTGATGAAACTCACAACCCTCAAAGGATCCGGTGAGCTGTTGTACGTGGAAGCGATAGCTGGCCATGTTGGCGTCCCTGGCGTCCCATTCGCCAGAGACTTGCTGAACCACAAGGTCGGAGTTGCCGAAGCATAGGATGCGCCTGATGCCGATCTCCATGGCGAGCCGGAGGCCATGGACGATGGCCTCATACTCGGCCACGTTGTTGGAGGCGGCGAAATGGATCTGGAGGGCGTACTTGAGATGGTCACCTTTCAGGAAGGAGAGGACTATGCCGGCACCCAGGCCGGTCCTCATTTTCAAGACATCAAAATGCATGCACCAATGCATGGAGTCCGGGGGAGGCGGCACGAACTCGGTTTCCGCCCAGTTGACGAGGAAGTCAGCCAGGGCCTGTGACTTGATGGCGGCGCGAGGTTCGTACCGAATCTCGTGATCGGCGAGGGCGATGACCCATTTGGCGATTCGGCCGGTGGAGTCCCGGACGCTCATGATCTCGCAGAGCGGGGCCGTGCTCACCATGGTGATGGTATGCTCCTGGAAGTATTGCTTGACCTTCTTGGCGGCGAATTATATGCCGTAGCACATCTTCTCGTAGTGGGGGTAGTTCTGCTTGGACGCGAAGAGGACCTCGCTGAGGTCGTAGACGGGGTGTTGGACCGGCAGGGAGTGGTCGCCCGGCTGTTCGACCACCAGGATGACGCTAATGACGCGAGTGGTCGCCGCGATGTAGGCGAGCTAGGGTTCCTTCTTAGCCGACGCGGCCAGGATGGGCATGCAGGTAAGATCCTTCTTGAGGCCGCGGAAGGCCTTGTCCGCCTCGTCAGGTCAATCGAACATGCTCGGCTTCTTGGTGTGACCCGACTCGACCAAAGCCATCTTGAGAAGGAGCCCGTAGAGAGGCAGGGCCTTCTCCCCCAACCAGCTGATGAACCGGCTGAGCGAGACGAGGAACTGTTGAACTTCTGGATGTCGTGGAGCCGGGTCGGCTTGGGCATGCGCTCGATTGCACTGATCTTCTCGTGGTTGGCTTTGATGCCACGGGCAGACACGAAGAAACCCAGGAGTTGGCCAGTTGGGACGCCGAAGACACACTTCTCCGGGTTGAGCTTGATCTTGTATTCGCACAGATTCGCGAAGGTCTCTCAGAGGTCGTCGAGGAGGCTGAAGTGCTTCATGGTTTTGACAACGATGTCGTCGATGTAGATGTGGACGTTCTTGCCTATCTGAGGCAGGAGGCACTTCTGCATGCACCGCTAGAAGGTGGCGCCTACGTTCTTCAGGCCGAAGGACATGGTGATAAAACAATAGGCCCTGAAGGACGCGATGAAGGAGGTCTTGAGCCGGTCTTCCGGCTCCAGCTTGATCTGGTGGTAGCTGGAGTAGGCGTCCAGGAAGGACAGCAAGTCGCAGCCGGCCGTGGAGTCGATGACTTGATCGATCCGCGACAGGGCGAATGGGCCCTTGGGGCACGCCTTGTTCAGGCTAGTGTAGTCGACGCACATGCTCCAGGTCTTGTTTTTCTTCAGCACCAGGACTGGGTTGGCCAGCCAGTACGGGTGGAACACTTCCGTGATGAACCGGGCTGTGAGCAGCCGAGCTATCTCTTCTCCTATGGTATGCCGGTTTTCCTCTGAGAAATGGCGCAGGGGTTGCTTGACCGGCTTGACGTCCGGCCGGACGTGTAATTTGTGCTCGGCAACCTTCCTCGGAACACCAGGCATGTCCTTGGGGGACCATGCAAAGATGTGACGATTCTCACGGAGGAAGTCGACGAGCTCGCCTTCTTACTTGCTATCGAGGCGAGAGCCGATTGTGATGCACTGAGCAGGGTTGGCCGGGTCGAGCGGGATTTTGTTGGTGACCTTGGATGGCTGGAAGGAGGCCTTGCCGACGGACTGCGAGGGGGGAGCCGGCACGGCCGGCTGGCTGGCGGCAAGGGCCATGAGCCGGTTGAGCTGCCGCTTCTCCTCGGCGATTCCCAGGGCCTCGGCCAGCCGGCTGCCATCTGGAGCGCACTCGATTGACATCTTGTAGTCGCCCGTGATGGTGATGATTCCCTTGGGGCCCAACATCTTGAGCTTGAGGTAGGCATAATGGAGGACCGCCATGAATTTGACAAGGGCTGGCCGGGCCAGTAGCGCGTGGTAGGGGCTTGCGAGGTCCACGACCTCGAACAACACTGGCTCGCGGCAGAAGTGGCCAGGTCCGCCGAAGAGGACGTCGAGCGTGATCTTGTCGATAGGGGAGCAGGACTTTCCAAGCACGATGCCATGGAAGACTGTCCGGCTCGCCTGTAGGTCTTCTATCTTCAGCCCCAGTTTGTGCATCGTGTCGAGGTACATGATGTTGATGTTGCTGCCACCATCTACCAGCACCCATGAAAAGCGGTAGGTGCGCTTCTCGGTGGCGATGGTGGGGTCGAGGACCAGGGCGTAGCTTCCGGGACTTGGCATCACCACGGGATGATCTGCCCAGCTCCAGGTGACCGGCTTCTTCGACCAGCGCATGAACTGGGGAGTTGCCGACATGGTGGCATTCACCTCACGATGGAGCCGACGCTGAGCATGTTTGTTCGTCTCTTCACTAGTGAAGACGACGTAACAACCATTATGGTTAGGGAACTGGTCAATCAGACGACCGCCATTGTGGGCCGGAGCCAGAGCCGGCGCCGGGGCAGCAGTTTGGGCCGGGGCCGGTGCGCGGGCAGGCGGCGTGGGAGGAGCCGAAAGGCCGTCCCCCGGGCCAATCGCTGTGAGAATCTGCACTGTCGGAGTGTGTGCGTAGAGGGTTTGGCCCCTGAGTGGTTCTTGTAGGGGAGGTCGAGCATTTGCTCGAAGGTGAGCTTCGGCGGCCAGGTAGTCTTGCTTGTGCGTTGGCTTTGGCTGGAAGACTGGGCAGTCGGCTCCTGCTCCTCGATGATGTTGACCTGTCGACTCCCGTAGCAGGGATCCGGCTGGTCATTCTTGCGTTTGTTGTTCTGCGGCTACCGGTTGTCGGTGTTGTTGTTGCCTTGGCAGGCGGGGTCGCCTTGACCCGGATGGCTGAATCTGCCGTGGCGTACTTGTCCGCCTTGGTCATGAGCTCGGCGAGCGTGGACGACTCGGAGCACAAAAGCTTGTGCTTGAGGGGGGTGCCATCTCGACATCCTTCGATGAAGTACTGTACGGCTTGCACCTCGTGCACCCCCTCGAAGGACTTGTGGAGCTCGGTCCATCGAGTGAGGTAGTCGTGGAGTGACTCGTCCGGCCCCTGAACGCACATGGCGAGTTCACGGGGCGGCCATTCCGCTTGTAGGTGCTGGTGAAGTTGCGAATGAAGGCCTCCTCGAAGTCTGTCCAGGTGTTGATGCTGTCGGCCGCCAGGCTATTGAGCCAGTTGCGGGCCGAGCCGATCAGCATGAGGGGAGCGTACCAACCAGCTACGCGCTTCTTCCCTCTGGTGATGCCGATCGTGGTGGTCTAGTCGATCAACCAGTCCTCGTGCTTGGTGGCCCCATTGTATTTTGGGGTGTCTCGGGGGAGTGTGAAGCCGGTTGAGAATGGCTCGTTGCGGACCCGAGGGCCAAAATAGGCCAGGCTAATTGAGCCCTCCTCTTCGAGGAGGGCAGACTACACGAGCTGGTCGATGCGGTTGCGGGCGTCATTCTCGCTGCGGGGGACACACGGCCTGATCCGGGACGAGAGCTTGGGGCGGATGACGGGCGGAACCGACCGTTCCGGCTCGCGCCGCGGGGGTGGAGCGTGCCCACGGCTGCGCCGGTTGTCGGCTGCCGGCGCTTCGTGGTGGCGGCCGTTGCGAGGTGAGTTGTTGGTGCGCCGGCTGTTAACAGCCGGATGCTCGCTCCCCGGCAGCTGAAAGGGCTGGGGGTTGTTTGTTTCGGCCCAGCAACCGAACACGCAAGGGGAATAAGAATGCTTATCCGGGGGACGACCCGTAGTCCTCGTGCCCTCGCGCTCGAGCCGGGGGCCTCCAGAGGCGGCATCGCTCGTTGCGAGCAGATGCTGCTGTGTGTCAGTGGCGTCAATGAGCTCCTTGATGTGACGCTTGTGAGCAGCACGTTCTTCTCCCTCCAAGGTGGCCAAATCCTCGTATGCCACCTTGAGGGCCCGCGGGTTGGTTGCGGGGGTGTCATAGACGGGCATCTTGCCGCCCAGGATTTCGGCGACCACGCGACCGCGGTTGCGCATAGCCCCATGCCGGCTGGGCTCAGTGCCAGCCGGGGTGAGACCGTAGGCGGAAGCATATTCCCGCTAGGCAGCCTCCATGCGGCGCCACGTGGCCATGAGGGCGGTGGCGTCCTCGAACAAGACGCGACAAACCGGCTTGAGGTCAGCTGCGGCGGTGTCGGGGTTTGCCGTCAGGGCAATAGGGGAGCTCAAGCCCCGGAGGGCCGCACCGAGCGGGTTGGAGGTGTCGACACGGGCCGCGGCAGCGTCAGCCCCAGCCTGCGCACGTCTGGAGAAGGTGGAAGAGATGATGTTCATTGCCCCCACGTGATCGTGGGAGCCGCTGGACTGGGTCGCAGCAAGTGCGGCCATGGTCGTGGGCGGACCGGCGCAGACGAGCACCTGCCCGGGGTACTCATCAGCGGCTGGAGCCTCGGCGAGGCTGAGCCTGCCGAAGCGCTTGGTGAGCACGTGAACATTGGCCGTGAGGTCGACGGAGTCGCCCACAGGGCGTGCCGGAGCAAGCCCCACGAGCCCGCGGTTTTGCCTGGACGTGCGGCGGCAGCGGGAAATGGCCAGGGGTCCCGCCCGAACCATGAATCTGGCTGGCGCCGCTTATGGCCCCACGGTGGGCACCAATTGTCATCGTTTTTTCACAACAGATGCCATGGGTAGGCTTATCGTAGGTGGTTGAGGCCGGTGGATGCCGACGGGCTCCGGGTGCAAGATTGGGCACAAGCGGTGGTGGCACATGATGTACCCAGGTTCAGGGCCCTCCATGGGAGGTAACACCCATAGTCCTACTTGGTCTAGTTGGATGGATGGTTGTGTTTACAAGGATTCTCCTAGAGCTGTGTCCAGAGGAGGAAGAAGGAGCAGCCGGTTCATCTTCCTCTGCTGCTAGAGAGGGTATGAGGAGAGTTTTGTGTGGGTGTGTGCTAGTGACCATTCGTCCCCATTGCATGGGGGGCTTGGGGGGTTTTATAGGCCAACCCCCGACTCTATTATATGTTCTAAAGTACAGGGGTGGGGGGACCCGGCTGGCAGCCTCTCCAGCTGACCAGGGGGTCCCGCCCTTCGTGCCATCTCGTCGTCTATAGGGTCCACCGGCCGAGCGGTGCCGTCTCCTGTGGGGGCCCGCCAGCCGGTTCTGCGATTGGCCCTCACCCACCTGCCGCAACACTGGTCGCCCGGGAGGCGTCGCCTAGTGCTAGCCGGCTGAAGTATTCGGTATGGACGGCCACACTGTAGCCACATCGGGGTAGGTAATTGAGTGGGCGAGGGCATGCCGGCACTGTTTCCTCGCCCGGTCATGCTTGCCTGGGTTAGCAGCTTGGACGGTTGGACTGTAGCCATGCGCGCCCGTGCGTCAGCAGCCACTGTGGCTGTAGTGTCGC
The DNA here is from genome assembly GCA_022496015.1 of Hordeum marinum. Lineage (NCBI taxonomy): Eukaryota > Viridiplantae > Streptophyta > Magnoliopsida > Poales > Poaceae > Hordeum > Hordeum marinum. The sequence continues at coordinate 426,805,032 of CM039675.1, forward strand.
CCATCGTGGCAGTCGCGTCGTGTCATCATACCCGCCCGCAGAGGGACGGGACATTGCATGTCCGTCTCAGGGTCAACAGAGGAGGCGGCCTAGAAGTAGCCGGCCGCACCCAGCCGGCCGGGCGCTGAGCCGGCTCCTCGATCAGCCGTCCGTGCCACCAGCTGGCGGCAGCTCGAGCTGGCCGTGGTCCAGCCGGCCATGGGCAGCCGGTCGCTTAGTTTTTCTTTGAAGCGGTGGGGGTGGGGGAGAACTCTGTGCTTTGGCCTACCCAGGGGTAATAACCCCGTCATCCACGGTGATACGTGGAAATGAGAAGTTGAGAAGCTTATTACTCTTGGGTGTTTGAGCACCCTAGAGCTTGTCCTCTTTGGTGCTTTGGCACCCTAGACGGTTGGTGGTGCCTCGGAGCTCAATCATTGTGGTGCAAAGCTCCGGGAAAGCGTTGGGGTCTCCAATTAGGTTGTGGACATTTCCCCGAGCATTTGAGGTCACCTCGGAACCACAGTCTGTTGTGGTGAAGCTTCGTGGTGTCGTTGGGAGCATCCAATTAAGTTGTGGAGATTGCCCCAACCTAGTTTGTACGGGTTCGGTGACCGCCCTCAAGGGTCCCTTAGTGGAATCACGACATCTTGCATTATATGAGGGCGTGAGGAGATTACGGTGGCCTTAGTGGCATCTTGGGGAGCTTTGCGCCTCCACACCGCTCCGAACAGAGATTAGGATCCGCAAGGGTGTGAACTTCGGGATACATCGTCGTGTCCGTGTGCTTCGGTTATCTCTTACCCGAGCCCTTTACTTATGCACTTTACTTTGTGATAGCCATATTGTTTCTTGCTATATATCTTGCTATCACTTAGTTGTTTATCTTGCATAGCATAAGTTGTCGGTGCACATAGGTGAGCCTAGTTGTTTTAGGTTTTGTTCTTGACATATTAAATGGTAGTTTTATTCCGCAATTGTTCAAGGCTAAACCGTAATTATTTTAAAGCGCCTATTCACCCCCTCTAGGCGACATCCATGTCCCTTCAATTGGTATTAGAGCTAGGTCTCTCATTATTAGGTTAAACAACCTAGAGAGTAAGGATGTCGACTAGGGGATTAGGATTCTCTGACACTCTTAGTTTCAATGGCACAGATTTTGATGTATGGTTAATTTGCATGCTTAATCTCTTTAGGTTCATGGATCCCGCGGGAGTCCTGGATTAAGGGGTCCTCGGATAGCCGACCTATTTCTCATGGGCCGGACTGTATGGGCCGCAAGGTGAGGATTGGATGATCAAGGGCCCCATCGCCATGGTGGAAGATTCAAGGTGCCGTGGCATATCCTCCAAGCTATCGACCGTAGATAGGCATGTTTTTTTCCTTCAATGTGCAACCGACCATATGTAAACCCTAGGTACCCTCGACATCTAGATAAGCCGAAGGGTTTTAGGTTGTAGATAGGACAACTCATCTAGGGTTTAGCTATTTGATCTCGAGGTAGATCGACTGTGTAACATATAAATCATCAATACAATCAAGCAGGACGTAGGGTATTACCTCCATAGGAGGGCCCGAACCTAGGTAAACATCGTCTCCCTTGTCTCCTGTTACCATTGATTCTAGTCTCACAGCTCGGGACCCCCTACCCGAGATCCGTCGGTTTTGACACCGACATTGGTGCTTTAATTGAGAGTTCCGTTGTGATCGCAAAAGGAATCGATGGCTCTCCTCAGTACAAAAAACGAGATCTGTGGCTAGAGGACTCTCACCTCTGATCGGATTCTTACGAGCGGCGACATCTTGTCACACGCCGACCCGATCGGCCACCTTGGCCGGATCGGAAACTTTCCCCCCGATCAAAGAATCACGTTCAGAACCCTAGAGTTTCTCGCTGATTCATGGGGAGAACTGATTTATACAACCCTCGACTCTTATGAAGAAGCCCGCAGCTCTCGACGCCTCGACGCCAAAGATGTCGGCCCCCTCTTCAGATGAAGTCGTCACCCCCGGGCTGTTTAGAACGCCCAATCCGGCCATTGGGACCGAATTTATCACGGTTAATTAGGATTTGGATCTGCTCTCGTGCAGCTCCGGAACTACAACATTGCATATCGACTCCACTCGCCTCAGCGACACGCATCCAACCATCGCATCGTTTTTAAATGAGTTGTTCAATCGGATTGAGACCATGTGTATGTCTGATGACCAGGTTACGGTCTATGACTGGCTCGGGTTTAGACCCGATGATAGGGAGATTCACGTCCCCATGGTCAACCACCTAGTCGCCACCATTGAGTGTCCGGCTAGGGGCTCGTCCCCCTAGTGACCGGAATTAAAAACGATTTATACCCCGGTCTTCGCTCATCGAGACCTCGTCTATGACCCAGACGTCAGACTTCGATCTGGAGATGGACCGGTGTCGGTCCTTGATCTGGCACATAGTTCAGAGTCCGCGATTTCGAACTCAAAACGTGGCGTGGAATCAAATTTTTCCCCACCCACCACCCAAGCCGATCATCCCAGTATCCCACCAAAACCCAAATCTTCGGACTTCCGGGATATTAAACAATTACTAGGAGAGTCCATTCATTATTTTTGGGCTAGACTCCTGCTCACCAGAAGCAGAGAAAAAGGTCTTAGTGACCAAGAGATAATGGCAACGTTCAAACACAATTGCCATGATGAAGGGATTCTTAACGCCCTGGCTCGCCGACACAATCGTGACTTCACCAAGCTGTCAGACTTGGTACAGAAATATTGTGCCATAGAAAGCTCTTGGCAAGCTGAACGGTTATTTTTGGAACCAACCTTTACCAAACACCCTAGAGGAGATTGGAAAAAGAAGATAACTCGAAAGCAGCCAGCCAGATTCGTGCCCGCTGAAAAGAGGAACAGGCCCCTTACAGGGGTCAGTACTATCCTTGACAGCCTGTTGGACAAACCATGCCCTATACATTTCGTGTTGATTAACACAAACCCGACTCACAACCTTAGAGCTTGTTAGGTCGCCAGGCAGGTCGCAAAATGCGGCCAGGCCATTCCCCATGCGCTTGTTGCTACCACATGGTAGACCTGTTTGAGTTGGAAATATCCCTATTACCTTTGGTGATACTCACTGACTAGCCATTCTTCCCGGTCATTCACCGGGCTCACTAGTCCTGAACCCCATCATCGATGGCTATAGGTTACACAAGGTGCTAATGTTGGAAATATGCCATAGAGGCAATAATAAATTAGTTATTATCATATTTCCTTTTTCATGCTAATCGTTTATTATCCATGCTAGAATTGTATAGATCGGAAACTCAGATACATGTGTGGATACATAGACAACACCATGTCCCTAGTATGCCTCTAATTGACTAGCTCGTTGATCAAAGATGGTTAAGGTTTCCTAGCCATGGACATGAGATGTCATTTGATAACGGGATCACATCATTAGGAGAATGATGTGATGGACAAGACCCAAACTATAAACGTAGCATATGATTGTGTCAGTTTATTGCTACTATTTTCTGCATGTCAAGTATCTGTTCCTATGACCATGAGATCATCCAACTCACTGACACCGGATGAGTGCCTTGTGAGTATCAAACGTCGCAACGTAACTGGGTGAATATAAAGGTACTCTACAGGTATCTCCGAGGGTGTATGTTGGGTTGGCATGGATCAAGACTGGGATTTGTTACTCCGTGTGACGGAGAGGTATCTTAGGGCCCACTCGGTAATACAACATCACAATAAACCTTGCAAACAATGTGACTAAGTGTTAGCCATGGGCTTGTATTACGGAATGAGTAAAGAGACTTGCCGGTAACGAGGTTGAACTAGGTATGGAGATACCGACGATAGAATCTCGGGCAAGTAACATACCGAAGAACAAAGGGAACATCATACTGGATTAACTGAATCCTTGACATAGAGGTTCGACCAATAAAGATCTTCATAGAATATGTAGGAATCAATATGGGCATCCAGGTCCTGCTATTTGTTATTGACCGTAGAGGTGTCTCGGTCATGTCTACATAGTTCTCGAACCCGCAGGGTCTGCACACTTAAGGTTTGGTGATGTTTCGGTAGTATAGAGTTATGCATGGTGGTGACCGAAGGTTGTTCGAAGTCCCATATGAGATCCTAGACGTCATGAGGAGCTCGGGAATAGTCCGGAGTTAAAGATTGATATATAGGAAGTCCTATTTTGGTCACCGGAAAAGTTTCGGGCTCACCGGTAGTTTACCGGGAGTGCCGGCAGTGTACCGGGGGACCATCGGGAGGGGTATTTGGACCCAAGAGGCTACATGGGCTGTGAGAAGAGGTATACCGGCCCTTAGTGGGCTGGCCTAAGTCCCACAAGAGGCCCATGCGGCTGGAGTCGAAGGAAAAGGAAAAAGGCCAAGGTGGAAAGAGATTCCCAGTGAAAATAGGGAAGGAGTCCTAATCCTACTTGGATTGGAGGAGGACTCCTCCTCTCTTCCTTGCGCCAAAGTCTAAAGGGCTGGCCCTTGTGCACCAGCCTCCTCCCTCTCTCCTCCTATATATACTAGAGGTTTTGAGGGTTTTGAGACACAGAAAAACAACAACGTGCTGCCCTCTTCTCTAGATTGTAGTTTCTCCTCTAGATTGGTTTCAGTAGTGCTTAGGCGAAGCCCTTGTCGTGGTTTCATCATGGCAGATGCGATAGGTAGGCTTATTGAGAGGGGCCGAAGGACGCCGGCGGGCTCCGGGAGCGGGATTAGGCACAAGCGCTGGCTGGCAAACGATGTACCCAGGTTCGGGGCCCTCCGTGGGAGGTAATACCCCTAGTCCTGCTCAGTCTAGTTGAGACAATGGTCGGGTTACAATGGTGCTTCTTGAGCTGTATGGATCGAGGAGGAAGAAGGAGCTAGCCTGTTCTTCCGCCTCTCTACGTGCGTGTGTGTGGAGTGTATGTGGAATGAACTCAGAGAGCAGCCGATCGATCTCTGTTGGTCGTCTGTTGGTTGTCTGTTGCATGGGGGTGGCCCGGGGGGTTTTATAGGCCAACCCCCGGAATACAATACAAATAGAAGGTCAAAGGGGGCCCCAGCTGGCAGCCTCTCTGGCCGGCTACGGGGGCCTGGCCATGGGGTCTTGTCGCCGGTAGGTCCCGCCGGCTGAGAGGTCCCATCAGGGGCCGGCAGGGCCCGCACGGCGGGCCCTGACGCCGGTCGCATCGCGGCATGGGCCGCCCCTCATGGCGTCGTCTTGCGGCGGCTGGCTGGGGTCAGCGGTACAGCCGGCCACCCTGTAGCCATGTCGGGGCAGGTAACAGAGTGGTTGAAGGTGTGCCAACACTGTTGGAAGCCCGGTCACCATCCGCTAGGGTCAGAGGCCCTGACGTCTTCGTTGTGGCCATACCGGCACTGACCCCCGATGGGATGGGGGCCACTGTTGCCACGCATGCCCTAAAGTCGGTATCCAATGCGCAACCGGCTGTGGGGGGGGGGGGGCAGGCGACAACGCCCCCCAGCCGGCCGATACGTCGTAACCGGCGAGACATAGCCGGCGGGTCGCTTCCGGCAAGGCGCAGCTGGACCGCAGGGGAGGCGGCCCGCCCTTTGGTTGCGTTAGGAGGCGGGGGATAGGGGGCACTTGAGGCTACCCCGGGGTCATCCCCCCGTTAGTAGTCCCCAAAGCCGGGGAGGACCCACCGACGGGCCGCGGCGGTCCTCGCCGGCTTGAAGATCGTCCTTGTGCCGCGGGCTTCCTTGAGAGTCGAGCGAAACTGGCAAGCGATGGCCGGCTCCACAGCTGGTCGACGCTTCGCGCGCCGGCTCAGGTTCCCCACTGGGTTGAGGAGACATGCCACGCGGCGGAAAAGACCGGGCAGCATGGCGGGGCCCTTCGCGACCGCAGCCTCGGCCCTCGCCTGAGGATCCTTTATGGCGCGGGGCGGACGGTTGGCGTTCCCGAGTGCCACGATGTCCGCCCCGCACGCCGTGGGAATCGTGCGGGTCGTGCGCAATGAATCCGCCCCCCACGATCGCCCGTGCAGGGTTTAAATGTCGAGAGGGGGAGGCAGAACGACCCGTTCGCTCCCCCTCTTGCCGCCGCATCGCCTTCGTCGCCCCTCCCCTCGCCACGAGAGAGAGAGAGACCAAAGCACGAGGGCAGGCCGTGCCGCCGTCCGCCGCCGAAGAGAGCCCGGAGCTCTGCCAAGCACCTGCGTCCGCCGCCGCGACCGCACGCCCCCTCGGCGACCATGGTGGGGAAGGGCACCTAGGACGACAACGACGTAGATGAGACCTTCATCGAGCACCTCCGCCACCGCCGCAAGCTCCCGATGGAGGAGCACTTGGCCGCACACCCAGCCGGGTCAGAGAACTCCCCGGCCCCGCGGGAGGGCGAGGTGGTTGTCTTCGCCGACCTCTTCCTCCGCGGGCTCGGGCTACCGGCGAGCACCTTCTTCCGCCGCTTCCTGACGCGGTTCGGCCTACAGCTGCACCACCTCGCCCCCAACGCTGTCCTACAGCTGGCGGCGGTCGTTACCCTTTGCGAGGGATACTTGGGGGTTGCGCCGAGGCTTGACCTCTGGTGCCGTTTCTTCTTCCTCAAAAGGCAGACGACGAAGGACCCGACGAGGAAGCAGATGGTGATGACCGCCTGCGGAGGCGCCCTTATCCACATCCGCAAGGGGACCTTCTTCCCGAAGCTCCCGCTGCATGAGTCAGTGAAGCAATGGCTGCGGGGGTTCTTCTACGTGAAGAACGCGAAGCCGGAGGAGGACTACATCAATCTCCCCGACTTTGCCAACCATCCGGCGACCGCGATGCTGAATTGGCAAGCGACCGCGTCTTCGGCGCCCGAGACGGCGGACCGGCTCTGCGAGCGCCTGCTCGCGATGACCAGGTCCGAGGGGCTGAAGGCCACAGATCTACTGGCCACGATGGTGGCACGCCGAGTGCAGCCGCTGCAGCGTCGGCCGCACCTCATCTGCTAGATGGGGGGACGCCATGACCCCTGTCGGCTCTCCACCAAGGAGATGAATCCGGCCTATGTGGCGAGGAGGGTGAACGCCATCTCAACGGCGAAGATGGCGGAAGGCGAATGGCAATGGGGGAAACCCCCGTATAGCCGGAGTCGCCCGACACCACGGGTAAGTGACAAGCCGGCTCCTCCCCTCCATCTTCTCTTAGAGGCAGTACCTCTCCCCCTTATTCTGATAGCACGCCCCCCGGCCCGCCCGCAGCTTTTCCCGTTGCTGCAGAACTACGGGGAGCCGGACCCCGACACGGTTGAGTCGGACCCCGAGGAGGTCGAGGACGCCGACGACATGGAGCCGGCCGACTCCGAGCGAGCCGGAGCGTCTAGTGTCGGCGACATGGAGACGGAGATGGAGGGGGCCAAAGAAGCCGAGTCGACAGGAGAGTCTCCTCCCCAGATGCGCGTCGCTGAGGCTTCGGAGGAGCCCGAGGCTTCGGAGGACGAGGTCACGGCGCCGCGGAGGTGCCAACCTCGAGCCGGTGGCGGCTCCAGCTGGGGAGGCCCGGTCACGGGCGACAAGGGGAAGGGGCGGGCTGCCACCATGCCGGTGCCCAAGCATGCGGTGACCGTGCAACCGAGCGGCAGCCACAGAGGCGGAGGCAAGAAGCAGAAGGTCGCCCAGGCGGGACCCATGAGGAGGGCGATCCCCGTCGTCGCCGGGTAAGTCCGTATTCTCCTCCACCTTGGTCCGTCTTGCCTTCCCACCAGTCTCTCACTTCTTCGGGACCAGGGAGGCGCGCGCCCTAGGGAGGACCCCGGGTGGCGGGACGGAGAGGGCGGCACCGCCGACCGCTGCCGAGGAGAGGGAGCACCAGGCATGGATCGACTTCGAGGCGGCCGAGCGGGAGCGGCATGGCCAAGAGCTCCGCCCCTGGGAGGAAGCGGCAAGGAGGTGAAGGAGAGCCAACAGGGAAGTCGCTGGCGGAGCGTGAGAGCCTTTCCCCCTCCTCCAAGGAACCGACAGGGAGTCCGCGGGCGGGGCATGGGAGCCTTTCCCCCGTGGCCGGGAGAAGAGGTTGAAGGGCCACCACAGCTCCGGGTGAAGGGTGGAGGCGAGCGCGAAGGCTGCGGAGGACGAGGCGGCAATGGGTCGTGGCACCACCCAGCCAGTTGCGGGCGACGTGCCACCGAGGCTGGAGGTACCGGCCCTGGAGGTGCTGCCACCGGACGTGCCAACTTCAAAGGTGCCGGCTCCGGAGGCGCTGGCACCGAAGGCGAGTCAGCTCGGAGCAGCCGGAGGTGGGAGCCGCGATGGCCGGGAAAACAGCCATTGCAAGTGCGTCAACGGCGGCCCCCGGTGCGGCGGTGACAGGAGGGGCCGGTCCCATCGAGGCCTCCAACAAGGGAGGACCCACAAACGGAGGCCGGCCGCAGCAGACCTAGGCGGCGGCCGGGAGCCCGGCCCCTGGCGGACCGTCGAGCCCCCTCGGGGTGGCGGTGGCTGCCGCTGTCGAAGCGTTTGCCGCGTGCCGCGCCCAGGCGACGCAAGACGTTCGGGCTACCAACGACCGGCTGGTGAGCTTGGAGCAGGCGGTCGCAGTGAGTTACTTCTTTCCTTCTCTTGATTTGCATTTTTCTGTCTTTTTCGGTGGGGGCAGCCAGCGCACCCACTCGGTGTAGCCCCCGAGGCTCGAGCCAGCTTGGGCGCAGGCAGGTTGAGCCTAAAGCTCTTATTGTTTTGCAGGCAGGGCATGACCACCGGGTGGCTGCGTACAACACCCTGCTGGGGCTGTACCAGGGAGCTGAGAACCGGCTCGCCGTCATGTCCGCGGACCTGCGAGGTACGTTGCCCTTGCGATCTTAGCGTCTTGCGATCTTCCAATGGGAGCGCGCAAGCGCACCCACTGGGTGTAGCCCCCGGGAATCAGGCCGGCTGCCTCGAAGGCGGGCTAAATCCTTTCTGACTCTCGTGGCTTCTCATGCAGCTACCCACGCCGAGATGGTCTGCCTCTGGCGCTAGGTGGTGCGCCTTTACGAGGAGCACGAACTCTTGACGATAGAGCATGACCGGCTCTGTGAGGAGGTGAACCAGGTGAAGGCAGAGCGGGAGGGCAGCGAGGCGGCCCATCACCAAGCGTTGGCAGACCAAGAGGCGACCCTTCGTTGGGAGGCGGAGGAGCGGGAGAAGGCGCTCCGCGAGAAGCTGGAGCCCAAGGACGCCGCCCTAGCCAAGGCGGCCGAGGATGCGCAGGCGGCCCGGGATGAGCACGAGCACCGGTGCCAGGAGTGGTCAGCTAGGGAGGTGCGGCTGCAGGAGCAAGGGCTCGAGGTGGACCGGATGCTGCATAGTAAGTTTTCATTGCCTTGTTCTTCTCGCGCCTTCTGGGTTTTCTGGCTTGCCTCCCCGCTCAACCCTCGTCTTCTCTTAGGGCTTTTCCCCGGTACACGGGAGGTTGCGGAGGCGGTCGTGAAGGCCGACCGTGAGGCCCGACGGGCGCAAGGAGTGGCCGTCGGGCCACTGGCCCCCTGGACCCTGGACGAGGTGGGGATCGCCGCCGAGGCGCGCCTGTCGGAGGTGGTCTGTGCCCTGAAGCGGCTCCAGGCGGCCAGCATGACGCTGGTCCACACGCTTTGGCCCGGCACGGCAGAGCTGGGATCCATGAACTGGCTGTCGAGGTGGCTGGAGTTCGGGACGGCGCGGGTGAACGCTCGGAGGGCACGAGCCGACGCGGGCATGGCGCTCCGTATTGCCATGTCATGGTACCCCGAGCTGGACTTGAGTTTGCTCACGGCCCAGCGTGCCGGCGCCGACTCAGAGTTGGAGGCGGTGGCCGACGAGATGCTCGCGAGGGCGAGTGACCTTGCGTCCTTCGCCGCGTGGGACGAGTATGTCCCGGAGCGCGGGGCAGACAGTGTGGTGGTCCCGCAGGACCAGTACGGGCTGCCCTGGACGACCCGGAGGGGAGCGCCGCCGAGACGGCCGATGAAGAGTCCGACACCGACGACTATGCTGAGTCTGAGCCGGCTCCGGCTGTGGGAGCTTCTACCTCGGCCGCCCCAGAGGTGCCGTCCTCGGAGACGCTAGCACCGCCGGCTCCCGGGGCGTGAGCACCGCCGGCCACAGAGGCGTCAGCATTGGAGGAGGGGCTGGCCCGAAGCTGCCATAACTTAGGACTTTCTTTCCTGCATTTTTGTTTTGAGACTAGAATTCCACCCACTAGGGGTGTATATGTAATGAACTTGTGACCGTGAGCCTTTTATTGTTATGACTTATGCTATTTATCTTAAAAAGAATGCGCGTGCCGGCTGTTCTTTCACCTTTTGCCTTTTGACTTGTGTTCGCACGCCGGGATTCCTTCCGGCTTCCGCCTCGCCTGCCAGCCAGCCGGGAGCCGGTCTGGGACTGGGACGGGGCTTCACCCTTGGGGAAAAATGGCGGGCTCTTAAAGTCAACCAACTTGGGCTAGGTTGAGCCGGCAGAGTCCGGTTACTAGGATTAACATATCTCGGTCGGGCTGGTCCGGTTGCCGCGCGCGTCGGCAGACCTTCGTGTGAGAAGTTCCTTCGTACCCCATGGTCTCTTCAGCTGGACAGCCGGGAGCCGGTCTGTAGGTGGTTAGGGGAGCGGAGGCGAAGGGTTTCTTGCTCACATTATTTGTCCGCCTCGGCGGGGAGTCGGGCGAGCCCCCGGTCCTGGGAGCTAGACCCGGTTGTCGTGCCTTAAATAACAGAACTTTGGAGGAATCAAAAAAAGGGCGTGCCCCTAGAGCCGACTGTGGGCCCGTTGCATTCATAAGCCCAAAAGGGGAAGGATACATACAATGGTTTTCAGCAATAGAATGGACGGAGGAGCGCCGTGTTCCACGGGCACTCCGTCTCCTCACCAGAGGCATCTCTCTTGCGCTTCTACGGCTTCTGGGCGTCTATCAGATTGTACGTGTTGTTGTGCAGCGCCGGCTGACGATGAACGGGCCCTCCCATGGGAGCACAGCTTGTGCTGGCCGGCTGTTCACTGGATCCGTCTGAGCACCAAGTCTCCTTCGCGAAAGGAGAGCGGCCGGATCCGCTTGCTGTGGTAATGCCGGAGCTTCTGCTGGTAGATGGCCGTCCGGCTAAAGGCCAACTCGCGAGCCTCCTCGAGGAGGTCGACGCCGCCTTCCCTCGCCTACCTCGCATCCTTCTCGGTGTACAGGGTAACCCGAGGTGAATCAAACTCGATGTCGGTGGGGATGATTGCCTCGGACCCGTAAATGAGAAAGAACAAAGTGTAGCCGGTCGACCGGCTGGGTGTGGTCCGGAGGCTCCAAAGGACCGCCAACAGCTCCTCGACCCAATAGCCGGCCGATCGGACCAGTGGTGTCATGAGCCGGGGCTTGATGCCAGACAGGAGCAGGCCGTTTGCCCTCTAAACCTGGCCGTTTGACTGTGGGTGGGCGATGAACGCCAGGTCGAGCCGGATGCCCCGCCTTGAGCAGAAACGCGCTAGCGCGCCCTTGGCGAAGTTCGTGCCGTTGTCGATGATGATGCTGTGGGGGACGCCGCAGCATACCGTGATGTCTTCGATGAACCGGACGGCTGTGGGGCCGTCCAGTTTCTTGATTGGCCGGGCCTCGATCCACTTGGTGAACTTGTCGATGGCTACCAGCAAATGTGTCATGCCGCCTCGTGCGGTCTTGAAGGGTCCCACCATGTCCAGACCCCAGACGGCGAATGGCCACGAAAGAGGGATGGTCTGGAGGGCGCTAGCCGGAAGATGGCTGTGCGTGCTAAAGCGCTGGCAGCCCTCGCACTTGTCAACCAGTTCCTTGGCCGCCTTCAGAGCAGTCGGCCAGTAAAAACCATGACAGAATGCTTTGGCCACTAGGGACCTTGAGGCGGCATGATGCCCGCACTCGCCCTGGTGGATGTCGAGGAGGATTTCTTGCCCTTTCTCTGGCTCGACGCAGCGTTGGAAGAAGCTGGTGGTGCTACGATGAACCAACTCGTGGTTGATGATGCTGTAGGCCGGGGCGGGGTGCTAAATTTGCCTTGCAATGGCCTCATCGGAGGGGAGCTCACCGCACTGGAGGAACGCCAGGATGGGATGGGCCCACAAGGGAGCCGAGACAGGGGCCGGCCCAGCACCCGGGACCGGCTCGCCAGTCCCCGGGACCGGCTCGCCAGCCCCTGGGAGCGAGGCGGCGGTGGGAGAATTGACTGTCATCATGACGACGACGAGGCCAGTGCCGGCGTGCATAGGCGTGGCCGATTCAATTGCCGTGGCAGACGGCGCCGAACCGGCGACTGGTGGTGGCGGAGCCGGTAGAGCTGCCATAGCCGGCGGGGCCGGTTTGGGCGGCCGGTTCCACCGAGGTGCCGGTCGCGTTTGCCGGCATGAAGATGGAATCCGATTCGAGAGAAGGCTTGATCGAAGGCTTCATCAGCCGCTCGAGGGAGACGCAGATTGGGATGGCCTGCTGGGTGGAGCCGATCTTGGCCAGCGTGTCAGCCGCCTCGTTGTCTGCACGGGGGATGTGGTGGAACTCCCAGCCCTCAAAGGAGCCGGTGAGCTGCTGGACGAGGAAGCGATAGCTGGCCATGTTGGCGTCCCTGGCGTCCCATTCGCTAGAGACCTATTGCACCACGAGGTCAGAGTCGCCGAAGCAAATGATGCGCTGGATGCCGATCTCCTTGGCGAGCCGGAGGCCATGGACGAGGGCCTCGTATTCGGCCACGTTGTTGGAGGCGGCGAAGTGGATCTAGAAGGCGTAGCGGAGCTGGTCTCCTATGGGGGACGACAAGACGATGCCGGCTCCCAGGACGGCCCACATCTTTGAGCCATCGAAGTGCATGCGCCAATGCGTGGAGTAGGGCGGATGCGGCATGAACTGGGTTTCAGCCCAGTCGACGAGGAAGTCGGCCATTGCCTGGGACTTCATGGCGGTGCGTGGCTCGTACCGTATTTCGTAGTCGGCTAGGGCGATGGCCCATTTGGCGATCCGGCCGGTGGCGTCCCGACCGGCCATGATTTCGCCCAGCGGCGCTGTGCTCACGACGGTGATGACGTGCTCCTGGAAGTACTGCTTGAGCTTCTAGGCGGCAAAGTATACACCATAGCACATCTTCTGGTAGTGAGGGTAGTTTTTCTTGGAGGCGGAGAGGACCTCGCTGAGGTAGTAGACGGGACTCTGCGTTGGCAGCGCCTTGCCTTCCTCCGGCCGCTCCACCACCAGGACGACGCTGACGACCCGTGTGGTCACAGTAATGTAGGCGAGCAAAGGCTTCTTGTTAGCCGGCGTGGCCAAGATGGGCGCGTTGGTGAGAGCCCGCTTGAGGCCGCGGAACGCTGCGTTCGCCTCGTAGGGCCAGTCAAATTGGGCAGGCTTCTTCGAGAGGTCTAGGCCCGGCTCGACTAGGGCCGACTTGCGTAGGAGCCCGTAGTGGGGCAAGGCCTTCTCGCCTAGCTGGCTGATGAACCGGCTGAGGGAGGCGAGCCAGCCGGTGAACTTCTAGACGTCGCGGAGCCGGACCGGCTTGGGCGTGCGCTCAATCGCCCGGATCTTCTCGGGGTTAGCTTCAATGCCGCGGGCAGACACGAAGAAACCCAGGAGCTGGCCGACTGGGATGCCAAAGACATACTTCTCCGGGTTGAGCTTGATCTTGTATTCACGCCAGTTGGCGAATGTCTCCCGGAGGTCGTCGAGGAGGCTGAAGTGCTTCTTGGATTTGACGACGATGTCGTCCACGTAGACGAGGACGTTCCTGCCTATCTGAGGCAGGAGGCACTTCTGCATGCATCGCTAGAAAGTAGCGCCTGTATTCTTCAGGCCGAAGGACATGGTGACGTAGCAGTAGACCCCAAAAGGGGTGATGAATGAGGTCTTGAGCCGGTCGACCGGATCCAGCTTTATCTGGTGGTAGCCGGAGTAGGCGTCCAGGAAAGACAGCAGATCGCAACCGGCCATGGAGTCGATGACTTGATCGATCCGTGGCAGGGCGAACGGGTCCTTGGGGCATGCCTTGTTCAGGCTTGTGTAGTCGATACACATGCGCCAGGTCTTGTTTTTCTTCAATACCAGGACTGGGTTGGCCAGCCAGTCCGGGTGGAATACCTCCATGATGAAGCCGGCTGCGAGCAGCCGCGCGATCTCTTCTCCTATAGGATGCCGCTTCTCCTCGGAGAAATGGTGCAGGGGTTGCTTGACCGGCTTTGCATCCGGCCGTACGTGTAGCTTGTGCCCGGCAAACTTCCTTGGAACACCCGACATGTCCTTGGGGGACCATGCAAAGTTGTCCCGATTCTCACAGAGGAAGTCGACGAGCTCGCTTTCCTATTTGCTGTCAAGGCGGGAGCCAATGGTCATGCAATGGGTGGGGTTGGCCGGATCGAGTGGCACCTGCCTGGTGTCCTTGGACGGCTGGAACGAGCTTTCGCTGACCGATTGGGACGGAGGTGCCGGCACGGCCGGCTGGGTAGAGGCAAGGGCCACCAGCCGGTCGAGCTACCGCTTCTCATCCGCTATTTCCAGGGCCTTGTCCAGCCGGCTGCCATCTCGCGCGCGCGCCATTGACATCTGGTATTTGCCGGCGACGGTGATGATGCCCTTGGGACCCGGCATCTTGAGCTTGAGGTAGGCGTAATGGGGGATCGCCATGAACTTGACGAGAGCGGGCCGGCACAGCAATGTGTCGGGGGGGTTACCCCCGGGTAGGCTCAAGGAGACGATTTAACATTTTAAAGCATCGGGGAAGCCGCCTAGGTATGCCAAGACCAACAAGACAAACGAAGAAGCAAGCTGACAACACTGTAGCTGACGGCACTGTAGTTGGCCGACTCCACTTGGCCGGCTCCCCATGACGGCACTATAGATGGCCGGCTTCTCTTGGCCGGCTCCTCCTGACGGCACTGTAGCAGCCGGCTCCTCCTGGCAACACTATAGCTGGCCGGCTCCCCCTGGGCGACACTGTAGCTGGCCAGCTCCCCCTGGCCGACACTGTAGCTGGCCGGCTCCCCCTGGCCGACCACAGTGGCTGATGGGTTGCAGAGCCTGCCACGCTGCCACAGACGGGCACTATTGGCTAATGGTGCCCCGCTGTGCACCCTGATGCGTCACCTCCCGTGACGCCTTGCTTAGTGTAGTTGGTGGGTGGGCCATCACCCACCATGCCCCACGCATGGCCTGGTTTGTAAGCTACCCCAGGTAGCTTACAACCAACGCCATGTCCCATGCCCTTCACACTATAAAAGGACACCGCGCACACTTGCATGGGGGGGCGGCTGGCTCACCTGGCCACTCGGCCATAGGCACACATGCCCAAGCATTTGTACACACATGTACGAGGCCAGATGCCCACGGCATCGACCTCAGATACAGCTCTAGGAGCAACCCTGTAACATATATTCCATAGATATACAGACATGCAGGAGTAGGGATATTATCTCTCCGGAGAGCCCCGAACCTGGGGAAACCACCGCGTGCTATTCGCATACCCGTCCCAGATCCTCCACGGCAGCCTTGCTCTCACCTCGATAAGCCACCCCATGGGATCTGTCGTCTTGCGTGACCCCCCGTGAGAAAACGACGACAGTTGGTGCCCACCATGGGGCTAGCTGCTGCTGGTTTCGCGGCCCGGGCGGGACCATCTCCACCACAGTGGCGTCGGCCTCCCGAGGTCCCCGCATCCCCCCGTCGTCGTGCCGTCCGCGTCCCCATCGCCGCGCTGGCGCGATGCCCGCGGCGCCGGCATCCCGACTTCCCCGCGTCGTCGCGCCATCCGCGTCCCCGTCGCCGCGCTGGCGCGATGCCCGCAGCGCCGGCATCCCGACGTCCCCGCGTCGTCGCGCCGTCCGCGTCCCCGTCGCCGCGCTAGCGCGATGCCTGCGGCGTCGGCCTCCCGACGTCCTCGCGTCGTCGTGCCGTCCGCGTCCCCTTCGTCGCCCTGGCGCAATGCCCGCGGCGCCGGCCTCCCGACATCCCCGCATCATCGCGCCGTCCGCGTCCCCTTCGCCGCACTGGCGCGATGCCCGCGGCGCCGGCCTCCCGACGTCCCCGCATCGTCGCGCCGTCCGCGTCCCCGTCGCCGCGCTGGCGCGATGCCTGCGGCGCCGGCCTCCCGACGTCCCCGCGTCGTCGCGCCGTCCGCATCCCCGTCGCCGCGCTGGCGCGATGCCCGCGGCGCCGGCCTCCCGACATCCCCGCGTCATCGCTCCGTCCACCCCCGTTCACCCCGTCTGTTGCCCGCCGTTCGCACCTCGACCGCGCTTCTTTGTTTCCCCGGTCCAGTCCGGCCAGCGCGCGTGGACAGGCCGGCCACCTCCATCCCTATGCGGACACCGGACAACCGAGGGGGTTCTCCTGTACAGGGATACACTCATGCCTGGCTAGCTAGCTAGCTAGCAGAGTTGACAAATTCAACTGCGTGCTGCCTGGCTTAGCTAGCTAGCTTGGCTTGTTGGCACGCAGCGGCGATTCTCACTGGCATCGGCAACGCGAACCAAACCGCACGCGCAGGCCAGCCACCCCGGCAGGCTCCGGCGCCACCTCGCCCGTCTCCGCTCCGGCTGGCTCCACCTGTCGGCGCTCCTGCGGCCGCCTCGTCCGGCCGGCCGCGGCTCCCACCGCCTCCGCCTGTCAGCGCTCCCGTGGCCGCCTCGTCCAGCCGGCCGCGGCTCCCACCGCCTCCGCCTGCCGGCGCACCCGCGGCCGCCTCGTCCGGACGGCCGCGGCTCCCGCCGCTTCCACCTGCCGGCGCTCCTGGCGGCCGCCTAGTCCGGCCGGCCGTGGCCCACGCCGCCTCCACCTGCCGACACCCCCGATGGTTGCCTCGTCCGGCCGGCCACGGCTCGCGCCGGCTCCACCTGATTCGCCACGCCCGCATGCACCCCCCGGCCCGCGTCCGGCTCCTTTGCGATGTCGCCCCGCTTCCACGCCGTCCGGCTCTTCTGCAACGTCGCCCCGCAGCCACCTCTGCACGCCGCACTCGTCGGGTCCTGCCATGGCCGCCTGCCTCGCGGACGGCCGCCGGCTCCCTCCCGCTTCACTCCAGCCATAGCTCCTCCTGCCTCCCGGAGACTCTATCCGTTCCCGTTGCCTCCCTCCTCGCCGCCACCTCCGGCGGAGGCGGGCTCGACTCAAGCGCCCGCGCCGACGCCGACTCGCGTGTCCGCGCCCCTCTACCCGTGGTTGCGCCCTCCCATGCGGAGGCCCCGCCTGCTGCCTCCTGGCTGCCCTCGCGCGCCAGCGGCCCGCGCCGGCTCCGGCCCTCGCCGCCTCCTGGCCAGCTTCGCGCGCCGGTGTCCCGTGCCGGCTCCTGCCCTTGCCGGCCTTGCCGCCTCCCAGCTGGCCACGAGCGCCGGCTGCCCGCGCTGGCTTCGGCCCCTACCACCTTGTCCGCCTCCCGACTGGCCTTCGTGCGCCGGCTGCTCATGCCGGTGGCCCGCCTTGGCTCTGCCTGTTCCCTCCCGGCCTTCCGCGTGCGCCCGTCGCCCCTGCATCCTACCCGCCGGCTGGGCCACCGGCTGCCTGTTAGTGGGGAGCCGGTTAGTAAACAAAAAAAGGAGGCGGAGCCGGTTAAAAAAAAGAGAGAGAGAAGAAGAAGGAAATACCTGCGTCTGCATACACGCGTTCCCACTCGGACAGACGATTCACGTCACCGATCTGGCATGCCCGTCTACTTCGACACCGGGCCGGCCCTGACTGCCCACCTATCCCACCGACTGGCCGGTCGAATTGGGCCAGTTGGCTCACCCGTCGACCGCCACGGGCTCGACGGCTACAGCCAGCGGGTGCGCCGGCGAATTGCCGTGCCAGCTATCTTCAACAACAAATGACCTCAGCGATGTCAAAAAAGCAATGCACCTCCCTGCTCGGAGGCTCGGAGGCTACCCTTCGGCAGCGCCCTCGCGCCCAACAGCCGGCGGACCCCGAGTCCGCCCTCGGCAGCGCCCTCGCGCACACCAGCCGGCGGACCCCGCGGCCGCCCTCGGCAGCGCCCTCGCGCACACCAGCTGACGGACCCCGCGTCCGCCCTTGGTGGCACCCCATGCTCAACAGCCGGCGGACCCCGTGTCCGCCCTCGGCAGCACCCCGTGCTCACCGTCCGGCGGACCCGCGTCCTTCCTCGGCAGTGCCTCGCGCGCACTAGCCGGCGGACACCGCGTCTATGGCCGGCACCCAAAAGCAATGTGAGGTCTCGACCCGCACAACCCCGAGCGTCCATCGGGGGCCACCTCGGCATTTATTCTACAACTTTACCGTTAACCCCGGCGCCGGCTAGTCTCGGCCCGGGCCGGCCGGTTGGCCCTATACGTTCGTTCCCACGGGACGGCTTAGTAGCGTGCACGGGACCAAAGGCCCACTCTTCGTCTCAGCTACAGACCGCACCGCGGCTGTCCGGCTAGCAAGAGCAAAAGCTGGAGCTCGCCACACGCGAAAGGCATCCGGGGAGAAAACGGCTTGGGCGACTTGGTCGTTTTCTTCTACGAGTTTCTGCTCGGTCGAGTCTCCTCCCAGAGTCCGAGTATTGTACGCTCCATTCCATGACCCACTCTTCGTCTCAGCTACAGACCGGCTCCCGATCGTCCGGCTAGCAAGAGCAAAAGCCAAAGAGCGGAGGGAACATGAAAAAGACTTAACGGGGCTCGGGCGAAACCGAGTCAACACCCTCTGCATAAAGCTCATGCACTACCAAAACCAAATATTTCATATATCTGTGCCGACTTAACCTTGTCTTTTGCACGATCATCCATGAGGAGCCTCCTCACCCAGAGGCTCGGAGGCTACCCTTCGGCAGGGCTCCACGCCCATCAGCCGGAGGACCATGCGTCCGCCTTCGGCAGGGCGCCGTGCCCATCAGCCGGCGGACCACGCGTCCGCCTTCGGCAGGGCCCCGCACCCATCAGCCGGCGGACCCCGCGTCCGCCTTCAGCAGGGTCCCGTGCCCATCAGCCGGCGGACCACGCGTCCGCCTTCGGTAGGGCTCCGCGCACATCAGCCGACGGAGCACGCGTCCGCCTTCGGCAGGGCTCCACGCCCATCAGCCGGCGGACCACGCGTCCGCCTTCGGCGGGGCTCCGTGCCCATCAGCCGGCGGATCCCGCGTCCACCTTCGGCAGGGCTCCGCGCCCATCAGCCGGCGAACCCCGCGACCGCCTTCGATAGGGCTCCGCGACCATCGGCCGGCAGACTCTCGTCCGCCCCCGGTAGGGCTTCATGCCTATCAACCAACGGACCTCGCGTCCGCCTTCGGCAGCACCTCACACCCTTCAGTCGGCGAATCCCGCATCTGGGCCCGACGTCCTCGACACCGTCATCCACTTCAGCAACGGCAAAAACCCTCCGCCTGACTCGGCGAGTCGCCCGGAGGCTCGGAGGCTACACCCAGCGGGTGCGCTGGCGCGCCCCCGCTGGAAACCACTGGCCGGCAGACCCTACGTCCACGCCCAGCGTCCTTGATGCCCTCTTCTACTTCAGCAACGGCAAAAACGCTTCGCCCGACTCGGTGAGTCGCCCGGAGGCTCGGAGGCTACACCCAGCGGGTGCGCTGGCGTGCTCCCGCTGGAAGCCAGCCGCGTCGTCCCCAACCCGCGATCGACCGTCATCGACAACATTCTGCAATAACAACAACAACGATGCCAACTGCGAAATCCTTCGCCCGACTCTGCGAGTCGACCAAAGGCTTGGAGGCTACTGTCGGGGGGATTACCCCCGGGTAGGCTCAAGGAGATGATTCAACATTTTAAAGCATCGGGGAAGCCGCCCCCGTATGCCAAGACCAACAAGACAAACGAAGAAGCAAGCTGACAACACTGTAGCTGGCCGACTCCACTTGGCCGGCTCCCCCTGACGGCACTATAGCTGGCCGGCTCCTCCTGACGGCACTGTAGCAGCCGGCTCCTCCTGGCAACACTGTAGCTGGCCGGCTCCCCCTGGGAGACACTGTAGCTGGCCGGCTCCCCCTTGCCGACCACTGTGGCTGACGGGTTGCAGAGCCTGCCACCTTGCCACAGACAGGCACTATTGGCTAATGGTGCCCCGCTGTGCACCCTGATGCGTCACCTCTGCTGACGCCTTGCATAGTGTAGTTGGTGGGTGGGCCATCACCCACCATGCCCCATGCATGGCTTGGTTTGTAAGCTACCCCAGGTAGCTTACAGCCAACGCCATGTCCCATGCCCTTCACACTATAAAAGGACACCGCGCACACTTGCATGGGGGGGGTGGCTGGCTCACCTGGCCACTCGGCCACAGGCATACATACCCAAGCATTTGTACACACATGTACGAGGCCAGATGCCCACGACATCGACCTTAGATACAGCTCTAGGAGCAACCCTGTAACATATATTCCACAGGTATACACATATGCAGGAGTAGGGGTATTATCTCTCCGGAGAGCCCCGAACCTGGGTAAACCACCGTGTGCTATTCGCATACCCGTCCCGGATCCTCCACGACAACCTTGCTCTCACCTCGATAAGCCACCCCATGGCATCTGCCATCTCGCGTGACCCCCCGTGAGAAAACGACGACACAATGCGTGGTTGAGACTGTCGAGATCCACTACCTCGAACAAGACCGACTCGCGGCGGAAATGACTGGCGTCGCGAAGAGGACGTCAAGCTTGATCTTGCCGACAGGGGTGCATGACTTTCCCAGCATGATGCCGTGGAAGACGGTTCAACTCGTTTTCAGGTCCTCCACCTTGAGCCCCAGCTTGAGCAGGGTGTCGAGGTAGAGGATGTCGATGCTCCTGCCTCCATCGATCAACACCCATGAGAAGCGGCACGAGCGTTTCTCGAAGGCGATGGTAGGATCGAGGATGAGGGCGTAGCTGCGGGGTTTGGCATCATGGCCGGGTGGTCCACCCGTTTCCAGGTGATCGGCTTCTCGGACCAATGCATGAACTGGGGAGTCGCTGGCATGGTGGCGTTCACCTCGCGGTGGAGCCAGCGCTGTGCGTGCTTGTCCGTCTCCTCGCTAGTGAAGATGATGTAGCAGTCGTCATGTTCGGGGAAACGGTCGCACAGCCGGCCGTCGCCCCGAGCCGGGTCCGGGTCCGCTTGACCCGGACCGGGAGCCGGAGCCCGAGCTGGGGCTGGTGCCGGAGCATGGGCTGGCTTCGCGGGGGGAGCCGAGAGGTCGTCCCCCCATGCCAATCGCTGTGAGAAGCTACACTACCGGAGTGTGTGCGTAGCCGGCTTGGCATCGGAGTGGTTTTTCCAGGGGAGGTCAAGCATTTGCTCGAAAGTCAGCTTGGGCTGCCAGGCGGCCTTGCTGGTGCGCTGGCACTGACCGAAGGCCTGGCCAGCCGGCTACTCCTCCTCGATGGAGGCAACCTGCCGGCTCCCATAGCGGGAGTCAGGCTGGTTGTTCTTGCGCTTGCCATTCTGTTGCTGCCGGTTGTCGGCCGCTCCCTGCGGCGCGGTGGGGGGCGTAGCCATCTGGGCCGGTGCCTTAGCCTTCATCCTCATCGAGGAATCGGCTGTGGCATATTTGTCCGCTTTGGACATCAGGTCCGCCAGGGAGGTTGGCTCGGAGCATAAGAGCTTGTGCTTGAGGGGGGTGCCATCGCAGCAGCCTTCGATGAAGTACTGGATGGCCTGTACCTCGTGTACTCCTTCATAGGAGTTGCGGAGCATAGTCCAGCGCGTGAGGTAGTCATGGAGGGGCTCGTCCTATCCCTGGACTCACATGGCCAGCTTGCGGTGTCAGCCGGGCCGTTTGTAGGTGCCAGTGAAGTTGCGGATGAAGGCCTCCTCAAAGTCCGTCCAGGGGTTGACACTGCCGGCAGCCAGGCTATTCAGCCAGGTGGAGGCTGAGCCAATTAGCATGAGGGGGGCGTAGCGGACGGCTACACGCTTGTTCCCCCTGGCGATGCTGACAGCGGTGGTGTAGTCGATCAGCCAGTCCTCCGGCTTGGCGGCCCCGGTATACTTCGGGGTGTCGCGGGGAGCGTGAAGCCGGGCGGAAAAGGCTCGTTCCGGATCCGCGGACCGAAATAGGCTGGGCCAATCGAGCCCTCCTTCTCGAGGAGAGCTGACTACGCCAGCCGGCCAAGACGGAGCCGGGCGTCATTGTCGTTGTGGGGGACACGAGGCACGAGACGGGCGGCGAGCTCGGGGCGAATGGTCGGCGAGATGGACCGCACGGGTTCCTGTCGCGGAGGCGGAGTATGCCCACGGGTGCGTCGGCTGCCGCCAGCCGGCACCTCGTCGCGGTGTTGGCTGCCAGCCGGGTTGTTGCTGCGCCGGCTATTCACAGCCGACTGTTCGTTTCCGCGTGACGGGGCGTAGTGGACGTTGCTCCCCCGGGCGTTCCGGTAGGAGGGACTAGGGGTGCTGGAGTGCTGAGCCGGCCGGCGGTCAACAGCCCTAGTGTCCTCGCCCTCGGGGCGGGGAAACTCGGAGACGGCCCCACCGGGGGTGAGGACGACCTGTTGTGCGTTGGCAGTGTCGATGAGGTCCTTGATGTGCCGCTCACGTGCGGCCCGCTGCTCGCCCTCCAAGGTTGCCAAATCCTCGTAGGCAACCTTGACGACGTGCAGGTTGGCCGCGGGGGTGTCGTAGACGCAGAAACGACCACCGAGGATTTCTGCAACCACGCGGCCGCGTTCTCGCACAGCACCACGCCGGCTGGGCTCGGGGCCAGCCGGGGTGAGGCCATACACGGAGTTGTATTCCCGCTGCGCGGCCTCCATCTGGCGCCGCTCAGCAACGAGGGCGCTGGCGTCTTCGAACAGCAGGCGACGGGCCGCCTCCATCTCGGCTCTGGCCGTGGCGATAAGGGTACCCAGACCCCCGAGGGTGGCGGCAAGTGGGTCGGAGGTGCAGGCACGAGTGGCGGCTGCGGCGGCCTCGGCCGCTCGCACATGGCCCGAAGTGGGTATTGGGGCCGATGGCCTCGCCCGTGGCGAGCGTGCCCACGGACGAGGGCGGGTCGGTGCAGTCGAACACCCAACTAGGGTACTCGTCGGCCTCCGGTTCCTCGGCGAGGCTCAGCTTGCTGAACCACCCGGTGAGGGCGGCGACATCGAGCGCGAAGTTGCGGCCGGGGCACTCGCCAGAGATGCCGGCCGCACTGGCCGCAAGGCCCGCCGGAGCAAGCCCCACGAGCTCGTGGTTCTTCCCGGACACGAGGCGGTCGGGGGAGGTGGTGAAGGGTCCCGCCCGAAGCGTGACTCCGGCCAGCGCCGCGGACGGCCCCACGGTGGGCGCCAACTGTCGTGGTTTCGTCACGGCAGATGCCATAGGTAGGCTTATCAAGAGGGGCTGAAGGACGCCGGCGGGCTCCGGGAGTGGGATTAGGCACAAGCGGTGGCTGACACATAATGTACCCAGTTTCGGGGCCCTTCGTGGGAGGTAATACCCCTAGTCCTGCTCGGTCTAGTTGAGACAATGGTCGGGTTACAATGGTGCTCCTTGAGCTGTATGGATCAAGGAGGAAGAAGGAGCTAGCCTGTTCTTCCACCTCTCTACGTGCGTGTGTGTGGAGTGTATGTGGGGGGAACTCAGAGAGCAGCCGATCGATCTCTGTTGGTCGTCTGTTGGTCGTTTGTTGCATGGGGGTGGCCCGGGAGGTTTTATAGGCCAACCCCCTGGAATACAATACAAATAGAAGGTCAAAGGGGCCCCAGCCGGCAGCCTCTCTGGCCGGCTGCGGGGACCCGGCCATGGGGTCTTGTCGCCGGTAGGTCCCGCCGGCTGAGAGGTCCCGTTAGGGACCGGCGGGGCCCGCGCGGTAGGCCCCGATGCCGGTCGCATCGCGGTACAGGCCGCTTCTTGCGGCGTCATCTTGCAGCAGCCGGCCGGGGTCAGTGATACGGCCGCCCACCCTGTAGCCATACCGGGGCAGGTAACGAAGTTGTTGGAGGTATGTCGAAACTGTTGGAAGCCCAGTCACCATCCGCCAGGGTCAGAGGCCCTAACGTCTTCGTTGTGGCCATACTGGCACTGACCCTCGATGGGTTGGGGGCCACTATTGCCACGCACGCCCTATAGACGGTATCCAATGCGCAGCCGGCTGGGTGGGCCAGGCGGCAACGCCCCTTAGCTGGCCGATATGCCGTAACCGGCGGGCCGTAGCCGGCGGGTCGCTTCCGGCAGGGCATAGCTGGACCGCAGGGGAGGCGGCCCGCCCTTTGGTTGCGTTAGGAGGCAAGGGAAAGGGGGCGCTTGAGGCTACCCCGGGGTCATCCCCCCGTCAGCCCTGCTGGAATTACTCCATCACCATCACCGCAACACCGTCACGCTGCCGGAGAACTCGTCTACCTCTCCGCTCCCTCTTGCTGGATCAAGAAGGCGGAGATCGTCATCGAGCTATACTTGTGATGAACACGGAGGCGTCGTTTGTTCAGTGCTAGATCGGAAGGACCGTGATTAAGATCGCGAGATGTTTCATGATTGGATTGCGGGACAGATCGTGATGAGATCGCAGGACGGATCATGATGGGATCTCGGGACGCTCGGTGATTTGGATCGCGAAGACGTTTGACTACATAAACCGCGTTTCTTAACGCTTCCTGCTTAGTGATCTACAAGGATATGTAGATCCACTCTCCCTCTCGTAGATGCTCATCACCATGGATAGATCTTGCGTGTGCGTAGGATTTTTTTCCCCCATGCAACGTTCCCCAATAGTGGTATCAGAGCTAGGTCTATGTGTAGATGAGATCTCGAGTAGAACAAAAAGGAGTTTGTGAGCGTTGATGCTTAGATTGCTTCCTCCCTTGGTCGTGTTTTGGTTCAGCGGTATTGTGGGATGAAGCGGCTCGGATCAACCTTACTCGTAATCTTATGAGAGACGGGTTCCATCGACTGATGTGTAACTTCATTGCACAAAGATGGTTGGCGGGTTTTTGTTTCTCCTACTTTAGTTGGATCGGATTCGACAAAGGGGGTCCTTGAGAAGGTTGAAAAGCAACTTATGCATCACTGTTGTGGTTTTGCGTAGGTGAGAATTGTTCTTGCTAGATACTCGTAGAAGCCACGTAAAACATGCAACAACTATTAGAGGACGTCTAACTTGTTTTTGCAGGGTATGTTGTGATGTGATATGGACAATTACATGATGAGATATATGTGATGTATGAGATGATCATGTTTTGTATAGAATATCATGACTTGCATGTTGATGAGTACGGCAACCGGCATGAGCCATAGGATTGTCTTTAATTATTGTATGACCTGCGTGTCAATCATTAAGTGCTATGTAATGCTTTACTTTATTACTAATAGGTAGCAATAGTAGTAGAAGCATGGTGGGCACGCCAACCCCGATGGCGATACGTTGATGGAGACCAAGATGATGGAGATCATGGTGTCATGCAGGTGACGATGGAGATCATGCCGATGCTTTCAAGATGGAGGTCAAAAGCATAAGTTCATGGCTATACCATGTCACTTATGATTCGCATGTGATGTTAATCCTTTTATGCACCTTGTTTTGCTTAGGACGACAGTAGCATTATAAGGTGATCCCTCACTTAAATTTCAAGATGAATTGTGTTCTCCCTGAGTGTGCACCATTGTGAAAGTTCGTCGTGTCGAGACACCACGTGATGATCGGGTGTGATAGACTCTACATTCACATAGAACGGGTGCAAGCCAGTGTTGCACATGCAGAACACTCGGGTTAAACTTGACGAGCCTAGCATGTACAAACATGGTGACGAAACACAAGAGACCGAAAGGTCGAACATGAGTCATATAGTAGATATGATCAGCATGATGATGTTCACCATTGAAACCACCTCAACTCACATGATGATCGTACTTGAGTTGGTGAATTTGGATCATGTATCACTTGAATGACCGGAGGGATGTCAATTTGAGTGGGAGTTCTTAAGTAATATGATCAATTGAACTCATTATCATGAACATAGTCAGTAGTGTCTTTGCAAATTATGTTGTAGATTACTAGCTCACATTGTAGCTTCCTTGATTTTTTATATGTTCCTAGAGAAATAGAGTTGAAAGATGATGGTAGCTATATTGCGGACTTGGGTCCATGATCTGAGGATTGTCCTCATTGCTGCATATAAGGCTTATGTACTTAATGCACCGCTCGGTGAGCCACCACCTCTAGCGTCGTCTGTAGATGTTGTGAACATCTGACATGCGCATTCTGATGACTACTTGATAGTTTAGTGCATCATGCATTACAACTAAGAATTAAGGCTCCAAAACGTTTTGAACGTCATGGAACATATGAGATGTTCTAAGTGCTGAAATTGGGATCTCAGGCCCGTGCTCGTGTTGTGAGATATGAGATATTCAACAAGATTCTTTGCCTGCATGATGAAGGAGAATAGCTCAGTTGAGCATGTGCTCAGATTGTCTGGGTGCTGCAATCATTTGAATGAAGTGGGAGTTGATCTTCGAGATAAGATAGTGATTGATATAGTCTTCCACTGTCACTAAGCTACTAGAACTTGGTGATGAACTATAAAATGCCAGGGTTGGAAATGATGATCCCTGAGCTATTCACGATGTTTGACACCGCGAAGGTAGATATCGAGAAGGAGCATCAAGTGTTGATGGTTACTAAACCCACTAGTTTCGAAAAGGGAAAGGGCAAGGAGGGAAACTTCATGGATGGCAAGTCTGTTGTTGTTCCAGTGAAGCAACCCAAAGTTGAACCCAAATCTAAGACTAAGTGATTCTATTACGAGAAGAGAGCGGTCGCTGAAGCGAAACAACCCTAGATACTTGGTAGAATAAGAAGGCTGGCAACATTGACACGAGTATATTTGATATATGAGTTATTGATGTGTACCTTGATAGTACTCCTAGTAGCACCTGGGTATTGGATACCGGTTCGGTTGCTAAATGTTAGTAACTCAAATTAAAAGCTACGGAATAAACGGAGACTAGCTAAGTGTGAGGTGACGATGTGTGTCAGAAATGTTTTCAAGGGTTATGTGATCAACATCGCATGCTCTCTCTACCTTCGGGATTAGTGACAAACCTAAATAAATTTTATTTGGTGCTTGCGTTAAGCATGAACAT
This sequence comes from Hordeum marinum, assembly GCA_022496015.1. Taxonomy (NCBI): domain Eukaryota; kingdom Viridiplantae; phylum Streptophyta; class Magnoliopsida; order Poales; family Poaceae; genus Hordeum; species Hordeum marinum. Next base: position 426,831,943 of record CM039675.1, read on the forward strand.
GATTGGATCATGTTTATTGCAACATGGTTATTCATTTAAGTTAGAGAATAATGGTTATTCTGTTTTCATGAATAATATCTTCAATGGTCATGCACCCAGTGAGTATGGTTTGTTGAATCTTGATCATAGTAATACACATGTTCATAACATTGATGCCAAAAGATACAAAGTTAATAATGATAGTACCACATACTTGTGGCACTGTCACTAATTGTCATATTGGTATAAATCACATGAAGAAACTCCATGCTGATGGAGCTTTGGACTCATTCGATTTCGAATCGATTGAGACATGCGAGCCATTCCTCTTGGGCAAGATGACTAAGGACCCCATTTTCGGGTTAGATGGAGCGGGCAAGTTATTTATTGGAAATGATACATGTTGATGTATGCAATCCAATGAGTTTTGTAGCGTGCGGTGGATATTGTTATTTTCTTACCTTCACTAATGATTTGAGTAGATATAGTGTATATTTACTTAATGAAACACAAGTCTGGATCGTTTGAAAAGTTCAAGCAAAATCAGAGTGAAGTTTGAGATCATCGTGACAAGAAGATAAAATGCCTGTGATATGATCGTGGAGGTGAATATCTGAGTTACGAGTTTGGCATACAACTTTTGACAATGTGAAAGTTGTTTCACAGCTCACGCCACCTGGAACATCGTAGTGTGATGGTGTGTCCGAACGTCGTAGTCGTGCTCTATTGGATATGGTGCGATCTATGATGTCTCTTATCGTTTTGCCACTATTGATTTGGGGTTATGCATTAGAGACAACTACATTCACTTTAAATAGGTCACCATCTAAATCTGTTGAGATGACAACATATGGTTTGGTAGAAACCTAAGCTGTCATTTCTCAGAGTTTGGGAATGCGACACTTATGTCTGATAAGCTCGAACCCAAAGAGGAAAAGTGCATCTTCATAGAATACCATAAGAACAGTTGGGTATACCTTCTATCTCAGATCCAAGTACAAAGTGTTTGTTGCTAAAACTAGGTCCTTTGTCGAGAAAATTTTCTGTCGAAAGAATTGAGTGGGAGGAAGATAGAACTTGATGAGGTTTTTTGAACCTTTGTTTTAACCAGAGAGTAGTGCAACACAGAAAGATGTTTTTGTGGAGCCTACATTAGTTGAAGAGGTAGTTAATGATGATGATCAGGAAACTTCGGTTCAAGTTACTATCAAACCTCGTAGGTCGACAAGGACGCATACTGCTCATGAGTAGTACGACAACCCTATCTTGGAGGTCATGTTGTTGGACAACGATGAACCTACGAGCTATGGAGAAGCAACGATGGGCCCAGATTCCGACAAATGGTTAGAGGCCATGAAATCCGAGAAAGGGTCCACGTATTAAAACCAAGTGTAGACTTCGGTTCACTTGCTCGTTGGACGGCAGGTCGTCGAGTACAAATGGACCTTTAAGATGAAGAGATACACTGATGGTAAATGCCACCATTTATAAAGCTCGACTTGTCGCAAAGAACTTTTTGACAAGTTCAAGGAGTTGACTGTGATGAGACTTTCTCACTCGTAGAGATGCTAAAGTCTGTTGGAATTATGTTAGAAGTTGCTACATTTTTCAATTATGAAATCTGGCAGATGGATGTCAAAACATCGTTTCCTTAACGGTTTTACTTGAGGAAAGGTTGTATGTAATACAACTAGAAGGTTTTGTCAGTCCTAAGGATGCTAAAAGGTGTGCGAGCTCCAGCAATCCTTCTATGGGATTAAGCAAGCATTTCGGAGTTGGAATATACACTTTAATGAGGTGATCAAAGTTTTTGAGAAACTTGATATACAATAAAGTGAGTGGGAGCACTATAGAGTTTCTGGTAAGCATATGTGGATGACATATTGTTGATCGGAAATGATGGAGAATTTCTGGAAAGCATAACGGTTGTTTGAAAAGAGTTTTTCAAAGGAAGACCTGGATAAAGCTACCTAGTTGTTGAGAATCAAGATCTATAGAGATAGATCAAGATGCTTGATGAGACTTTCAATGAGTACATACCTTGACAAGATTTTGAAAGAGTTCAAAATGGATCGGTCAGAGAAAGAGTTCTCGCCTGATTTGTAAGGTGTGAAGTCGAGTGAGACTCAAAGCTCGACAACGACAGAAGAAAGAGAAAGGACGAACATCGTCCCCTATGCCTTAGCCATAGGCTCTGTATAGTATGCCTTGCTGTGTACCGCACCTGTGTGTGCCTTGCCATGAGTCCGTCAAGGGGTACAAGAGTGATCCAGGAGTGGATCACTAGACAGCGGTCAATATTATCCTTAGTGACTAAAAGACAATGGAAATGTTTCTCGATTGTGGAGGTGATAAAGGGTTCGTCGTAAAGAGTTACATCGATGCAAGCTTTAACACTAATCCAGATGACTCTTACTACCAATCCGGATACGTATAGTGGAGCATCCATTTGGAATAGTACCAAGTGGAGCATGGTAGCAATGTTTACAGTTTGACATAGAGATTTGCAAAGTACACACGGATTTGAATGTCGTAGACCCATTGACTATAAGACCTCTCTCACATGCAAAGCATAATCGAACCCTAGAACTCATTGGGTGTTAGATTCATAACAATGCGAATGACATGGTGATGTGAACTAGATTATTGACTCTAGTGCAAGTGGGAGACTGTTGGAAATATGCCCTAGAGGCAATAATAAATTAGTTATTATCATATTTCCTTGTTCATCATAATCGTTTATTATCCATGCTAGAATTGTATTGATCGGAAACTCAGATACATGTGTGGATACATAGACAACACCATGTCCCTAGTATGCCTCTAATTGACTAGCTCGTTGATCAAAGATGGTTAAGGTTTCCTAGCCAGGGACATGAGATGTCATTTGATAACGGGATCACATCTAGGAGAATGATGTGATGGACAAGACCCAAACTATAAACGTAGCATATGATCGTGTCAGTTTATTGCTACTGTTTTCTGCATGTCAAGTATGTGTTCCTATGACCATGAGATCATGCAACTCACTGACACCAGATGAGTGCCTTGTGTGTATCAAACGTTGCAACATAACTAGGTGACTGTCAAGGTACTCTATAGGTATCTCCGAGGGTGTCTATTGGATTGACATGGATCAAGACTGGGATTTGTTACTCCATGTGACGGAGATGTATCTCAGGGCCCACTAGGTAATACAACATCACAATTAGCCTTGCAAGCAATGTGACTAAGTGTTAGCCATAGGATCTTGTATTACATAATGAGTAAAGAGACTTTACAGTAATGAGGTTGAACTAGGTATGGAAATACCGACGATCGAATCTCGGGCAAGTAACATACCGAAGAACAAAGGGAACATCATACGGGATTAACTGAATCCTTGACATAGAGGTTCGACCGATAAATATCTTCATAGAGTATGTAGGAATCAATAGGGGAATCCAGGTCCCACTATTGGTTATTGATCGTAGAGGTGTCTTGATCATGTCTACATAGTTCTCGAACCCGCAGGGTCTGCACACTTAAGGTTTGGTGACGTTTCGGTAGTATAGAGTTATGCATGGTGGTGACCGAACGTTGTTCAGAGTCCCGGATGAGATCTCGGACGTCACGAGGAGCTCCGGAATGGTCCAAAGGTAAAGATTGATATATAGTAAGTCCTGTTTTGGTCACCGAAAAAGTTTCGGGCTCAGTGATAGTGTACCAGGAGTGCCGGTAGTGTACCGAGGGACCATCGGGAGGGGTATTTCGACCCAAGAGGCTACATGGGATGTGGGAAGAGGTATACCATCCCTTAGTGGGCTGGCCTAAGTCCCACAAGAGTCCCATGTGGATAGAGTGGAAGGAAATGGATAAAGGCCAAGGTGGAAAGAGTTTCCAAGTGAAAATAAGGAAGGAATCCTAATCCTACTTGGATTGGAGAAGGACTCCTCCTCTCTTCCTTGCTCCAAAGGCCAAAGGGCTGGCCCTTGTGCACCAGCCTCCTCCCTCTCGCCTCCTATATATACTAGATGTTTTGAGGGTTTTGAGACAGAGAATAACAGCCATGTGCTGCCCTCTTCTCTAGATCATAGTTTCTCCTCTAGATTGGTTTCAATAGTGCTTAGGCAAAGCTCTGCTGGAATTACTCCACCACCATTGCCGCAATGCCGTCACGCTGCCGGATAACTCGTCTACCTCTCCACTCCCTCTTGATTGATCAACAAGGCGGAGATCGTCATTGAGCTGTACACGTGCTGAACGCGGAGGTGCCATCCGTTCAGCGCTAGATCGGATGGACCGTGATCAAGATCGCAAGACAATTCGTGATTGGATTGCGGGACGGATCGTGATGAGATTGCGGGATGGATCGTGATGGGATTGCATGATGCTTAGTGATTTGGATCACGAAGACGTTCGACTACATCAACCGCGTTTCTTAACGCTTCCCGCTTAGCGATCTACAAGGATATGTAGATCCACTCCACTCTCATAGATGCTCATCACCATGGATAGATCTTGCGTGTGCGTAGGATTTTTCCCCATGCAACGTTCGGCAACAGCTAATGGACGGCGACAGTGGTTTAAACCTGATCTATGAAGACACACTGGAAAAAATGCAGTTCAACCGATCTCGCATCTTGCATAACATGACTTTTCGGGGAATCATTACGAGGAAGGAGGCGTGATGTTCGGGACGTATCATCCTAGATGTAGTGTTCGGCACGCCCGAAAACTACTGATCCGAAGAGCTCCTCTTCCATATCGTACCCTTCCCCAGCAGTTATCACGCCCTATTGGGACGTGATGCCTTCACAAAATTCCAGGCTATACCCCATTATGGGTGTATGAAACTCAAAATGCCAGGACAAAATGGAGTAATTGCAATTTCCAGTGATCCGAACATAGCCCTCTGGGACAAAAAAAATAGCAGCCTTGGCCCTCGAGGCACTAATCGAAACTTTCGCTGCAGAAGAACTGACTGCACTTCGGTCAACAGTTGACAAGGACGATGTGATCCTTAGCAAAAGGCCCAAGCCCACGTCATTTAAACCCGCAGATGAAATTGTTAAATTTCAAGTACACCCGACGGACCCTAACAAGAAATCGTCCATCGAAGCTCAGCTCGATCCCTTTGTGGATGAAGCACTAAGGACATTTTTACAGAAAAACTGGGACATCTTTGCCTGGCATCCTTCCGATATGCCTGGAATACCATGACGGATGGCAGAGACAGTCTTAACGTCATGGCAAGCTTCAAGGCCGTGAAGCAGACTCTGCGCCACTTTTCCGAACCCAAATGACAAGCTATGGGTGAAGAATTAGCTAAATTGCTAGAGGCCGGATTCATTCGGGAGATTAAGCACCCCGAATGGTTGGCCAATCTGGTGATGGTACCAAAGAAAGACAAATCTGGGCGGCTATGTGTCGATTTCAAAGACCTCAACATGGCCTGCCCTAAGGACCCTTTCCCCTTACCACACATAGACTAGATCATCGATGCTACAGCCGCACATGACTCGTTGTGTTTCCTCGATGCTTATTCCGGATACCATCAGATTAAAATGAAGGAATCCGATCAATCTGCAACCGCATTCATCACCCCTATGGGCCATTTTGCTTCAACATGATGCCCTTTGGGCTAAAAAACGTTGGGGCTACGTACCAGTGCATGATCCATACTTGTCTTGCGAAACAAGTCGGTAAGAGAGTCGAGGCATACGTGGACGACGTGGTTGTCAAAACCAAACACGTCAGCCAGTTGATCAACGACGTACGACAAACATTTGCCAGCCTGCACGAGTACGACATATGACTCAATCCGGAAAAATGTGCATTCGGAGTTCCCGCCGGTAAGGATTCATCATCTCCCATAGAGGAATAGAAGCGAATCCAGCTAAGATCCGCGCTCTATCAGAACTTGCAATTCCCACAGAGCTAAAGCATGTCTAGAGGATGGTTGGTTGCGTAGCAGAGCTAAGCCGCTTTATATCTCGCCTAGGAGAAAAGGCTCTACTGCTCTATAAGCTATTGAAACGGACCAACAATTTCGAATGGACCAGCGAAGTAGCAACCCCATTAGAAGAAACTAAAACACTGCTGGCAAGCAATCCCATACTCACAGCACCAGGCACTGGTAAACCCATGTTATTATACATATCGGCTACCAACCAAGTCGTTAGCGCAGTGCTCATCGTCGAATGAGAGGAGGAGGGACACAAATTCTAGACATAAAAGCCGGTCTATTATGTGTCAGAAGTATTAACGCAGTGCAAGTCGAGATAACCGCACTACCAATTCCGGACCGAGGGTTGGAGTCATCCTCACATCCCCCACAGGTGACAACGTTCGATACGTGTCGCATATTATGTATGCCGACTCAAACAATGCAAACGAATACAAAGCACCCTTGCATGGTCTTCGGATGGCAGTATTAATGGGTATACGGCGGCTAGAGGTGCGGGGAGACTCCAATTTGGCCATATCCCAAATCAATGGTGAATTCCATGCCAAAGACCCGAAGATGGCGACACATAGAAATGCCGCCCTAAAGATATGCGCTCGCGACAACAACCAAGCCGCTGACGTACTGCCCCGCATGGGTGCTAAGCGTGACCCTGTCCCAAAAAATATTTTCCTGGAATGGCTCTTTAAGCCATCCGTGGTTTGGCAGGACGATCATAAGGGCGCCGGTCTAAATATAGCAGAAGAGGTTGTCCCCCCTATAAACGAACCAGAGGACAAAATCATCGGCGGCTCCATAATGGAAGAAACGCCTTCGGCCCATGAGGTCATGGCAGTAATCGCGCCATGGACCGAGCCCTTTCTTGCCTACCTTCTTCACAAAGAACTCCCCGACGATCAGACAGAGGCGTGGCGCATAATTCAGCAATCCAAAGCCTACAAGGTACATGAGGGTGAGTTATATAAGAAAAGCACCACCAGAATATTACAACGGTGCATATCGGAGGAAGAAGGACTGTGGCTCTTGGCTAAAGTCCACGCTAGGATGGGCGGTCATCACGCCGTAGTAAGAGCCTTGGTGATCAAGGCCTTCCGAGCTGGTTTCTTTTGGCCCACTGCTCAGGCGGATGCCCAATGACTTGTCAAACACTGCATAGGGTGTCAAATGTTTGCAAATCAAAGTCACATGCCCTCAACAACTCTTCGGACTATTTCGATCACCTGGCCTTTCTTCGTCTAGGGGCTGGACATGGTCGGACCACTTAAAGGGGGGGACCAAGAACAATAAATATTTACTGGTCATGGTTGACAAGTTCACCAAATGGATAGAGGCAAATCCCATTAAATCATCCAAGTCTGGACCACTAATCGACTTCATATCCGGCATGGTACACCGTTACGGTGTCCCGCACAGTATAATAATGGACAATGGATCCAAATTCACGACCCAAGAGGTCAAGGACTAGTGCGTAGAAATGGGCATCAAGCTCGATTACACATCAGTGTATCATCCATGGACCAATGGACAAGTTGAACGAGCAAATGGTCTCATCATGACAGGCGTTAAGCCACATTTGATCCGATATCTTCATGAGTCCATTGGGTGGAGGAGCTCAACTCCGTTTTATGGGGCCTGTGCACCACCCCGAACAGGTCAACGTGATACACACCATTCTTCATGGTCTATGGGGCAGAAGCAGTACTCCCCTGTGATATCATTCATGTCACACCAAGGGTGCGCATGTACGAGGAAAAGGAAGCTGAGTTAGATCTGTAGGCCGTCCTGGACGCCTTAGAAGGAGAGAGTGACATATCTCGAGCTCGCTCTACTTTTTACCAATAGGAGGCCCGATGTTACCAGAGTAGGGAGGTCAGGGGAAAAGCGTACAACGTGGGCGAACTCGTCTTACGTCTCCTGGAGAAGTAGAAGCATAAACTCAAACCCAAATGGGAGGGCCCCTTCGTAATCGACGAAGTACTTGCGGAAGGAGCTTACCGTCTTTGGAACCCGTCGGACAATCGCCTTGAACTAAACCCATGGAATGCAGCTCGTCTTTGGCGCTTCTACGGATAAACAGGCATCATCACCCCTCCTACTCTGTTGTTTGGTAGGATTGAGTTTTTTTCTCTTCTTTCTATGTTCGGTTCAACCGATCTTGTACCAAGATTCTCGGCTTACAACTTTATGTGTCAAATCCAAACACAGTACCCGTGGGCTCTTTTTCGAAGCCAACACTTTTATATTACAAGCATTTATTCACACTTCTTGTGTACACACATTTCCTTTGTCGTGCTTAAGCCATCATATGCATCAATTCGAACTAAGACTTTGCCAAGCTTGGTTGCCTTGCTCCTGTGCTCACCCTCTACGTTCCTGATTGTTCGGCTAGAGGGTAAAGGGAGCACCTTTGCGATTGTTATGACCGGGTCATCTGGACACGTAGCTCAGACGGGTGAAGCCGAAAGCTAGCTATCTTCGATAGACAATTGGTCGGCCATGACGGAAGCAATTAATACTACTATGGTTGTTGTCACCGCTATTTGCGATTCTTCTTTCTCAAAAGCCCTTAGCCGCATACTAGCAGTATATGACCTTCTACCTACGATCTTCATAGAACCCTGAAGAAAGGTATCGATAGAGGTACTATTTTCTTTGGAAGATGTTTCTTACGCTAAGTAGTAATATAACATATCTCCCTGTGTGCTTTCTGTCTGTTCGCCCCAAATGGCCAGATTGCCTGGTTCCCCGAACATAATTCACTCTTCTAGGACGATAAATTAAGAGGAACACTCCTGAGCTCTTAGCACAAGAAGCAGAAGCCGATGGCCGGTTAAGACAAAGTTTACAACACAGATGGAGAAACTACTCGATTATTCGTACATAATTACATATAAGCATACATTCTACTATTGATCGAGATTGTCGATTATAGTGTCCAGGGAGCAGTCTTCTTGCGAAAGACGGGCGACAGGCATAACTTGGTCGTACACCAGGTGGAGCGACACTTCTTGTCCATCTGGCCCTACTGGCCCAATCCGAGCCATACACTCGGGGTTAAGTCCGATATAGGGGGTATTGATCACCGCCATGCCTCTCTTGCCCCCTCCCAGCAAGCCGATGTCTTCCATAGGTCGAACCTGCTTCAAGCTCCCTTGAATCGATTGACTAGTTCAGCCATTCCCTTCGGAGGTTGCTCGGCTGGCCATATTGCCTTTAGCATGCTTTTCATAGCCTTCGAGCATGCTCATGAAGAGTGGAAATCTCCTTCAGAAGGTTCCCCAGGTTTGATCCGATCTCTTCTTCAGGTTGCCCAGACAGGAGACCTATACATGTAGTTTCTGGTTCTCTTCTTGGGCCTGGGTCAATTGAGTTTTTAAATTCTCAATTTCTTCGGCTTGTTGTTTATTTTACGCCTGGAGACGGTTCAAAATACGACAGCCGGCCTTGTGTTGGGACTTAGCATATCGCCGAGATTCTCGGGCTGCATCCAAAACTTTTTTGCATTTGCCCTATTGATTCATCTCCTAAAGAGTATCCTTGCGCCAGCACGGGAATATACTAAAATTAGCAGCAAAGATATACTCACCATGTGCCTCCCGAGTAAATCTCTTCACTTGCTCCAGTTCGACCTTCACAAATTCCACCTGTGCTTGGTTGCCTTCTAGTTCCTTGGACAGTTGCTCGCTCTGCTGCTTCGAGGCCTGCATTAGCAATAGAACAACACAAGGACCCTTAATTCGTCCGTTCCGACCAATTTAAGGCTCGGGGGGCTACTAGGTTTACATGAGTGTCCGGACTATACAAAACCAATTATTTACGTGCAAGCTGAACGATATTAATTTCATAGCTTCTTCAAACCCAGCTCGGGTAGCACCAATGTGCGCGTCTGCTATGCGTAGAGCACCGAACTCCTTTTGGAGAATACCGGGTAACACAGGGCCTCTCGTTGCCACCAATGATTCGTGGTGAGGGAGTCTTGGATTAGGGGGTCCTCCGATAGCCGACCTATTGTTGTGGGCCGGACTATCGGGCTACTTATCGAACACCGAAAGATTTGAAGGCCTAGTCTCCAGGATGGAAGCTTCGAGAAGCACGTCTTGCACTCCACGTCTGATGTAGTAGTTAGGCATGTTTATCTCTTCGACTTGTAACCGACCATGTGTAAACCCTAGGCATCCTCGGCATCCATATAAGCTGGAGGTTTTAGGGTATAGAGATAGAACAACTCATCTAGGGTTAGATATACGATCTCGAGGTAGATCAACTCTTTAACCCCTCACATCATCAATACAACCAAGCAGGACATAGGCTATTACCTCCATAGGAGGGACCAAACCTGGGTAAAGTCGTGTCCCCTTTGTCTCATGTTATCACCAGTTCTAGTCTCATAGTTCAAGACCCCCTACCCGAGATCCACCGGTTTTGACATCGACATTGTTGCTTTCATTGAGAGTTCCTCTGTGAGCGAGATGTAATCGATGCCTCGCCCTATCATCAATGAAGAGGTCCGCAACATGGACGTCTTCATCCCCAGAAAGATCTTCGCCTTCAGTAGTGTTGTGCTGCATGATGATTCCGCTGGCCATCTAGGTCGCGTTGAGAACTTCGTCCCTAATCGAGAGGTTAGATTTGGAAACCTAGAGTTCTCCATCGACTCTCGGGGTGACTTGACATTGATCGGGCTCACAGCTTCGCCTGTAGCCTCCGAGGACTCTAAGGCCTTAACCTCGAGCCCCATCTTCGGACATGCCGATGGGGTCACCCATGGCAACGAAACGATCTATTATCCCGGTCTGGCCGTTAAGCCAGATGACCGGACATAGGTTCTTTCCAAGCACTCCTCATGTCTAGACGTCATGGAGGTAAACTCCATGAATTCCAAACAGATGAATCCGATCGGGCCCTCAGCGTTCTGCGAGGCCCTGGAGCGATTTTCGTCGATGAAGATCACTGACGATCCAGCCCCGATCTATGCTCGGTCCGGTTACGGTGTGGGCAAGGACGAATTTTTCAACCCACCCACCACCCACTTGATAGCCACCATTGAAGATTTAACCAACGTGCTGGACTATGCCTCCGAGGAGGCAGAATACATGGATGAAGAGGATCGTGTTCCCACCCCCGTTAACACCAGGAGTTGGGCTGCTACTTCTACATACGACGTCTACATGGTGGATACTCCTGCCACCAATGGCGACAATACGCCTCACAATGACGGCGACAAATCAGGCGATGCGCCATCAAGGCGCTAGAAATCGCATAAGAGGTCCAAAAGCAAAAGGGGAAGAAGAGCTATTATCAACAACAGGGACGGTAATGCCTTGCCGATCATGACAATCCTGATATCCTCGAGCACCCGATTGAGGGTCCAGAGGGGCCTGGGGACTAAAACAACACCGATAACATCAACGACCCTGAAGGTGACGAGTACCTTCCCCCCGTAAAGGAGGAAGGTATACTAGAAGATAATGACTTGTCCATCCCTGATAACCTTGAAGATCAGGAAGAAATCAGGCAACGGATCATAAGAATGGATCACAGCCTAAAGGCTAAAGAATGACAACTCAAAGCCGAACAGGCCGATATCAATGATCGATGGACGAAAGTCCTCTCATCCGAGGAAGTATATAGCACTGGTCTGTCAAACCAGCCCAAAAGCTACCCTCGGAGAAGGCTGTTGCCGCAATTCGATGATGAACTTACTAACACTCCATCTATAGACCTTACTCCATACGACAAGCCGGACCGCCCCCTCCATGGTCGCGACAGGATGGCTGACGATGTCGGCTATATACTGGCAGTGCCCCGAAGACGGGGTAAGGATCCATGAGAGCCCAATGACAGGTTCAACCTACGAGATGACCTGGATCATAGAGCAGGCCGCACTAGCTCCATCTATGGATCGAGAGAGTGCTCGACTGATAGACGCGGCGGATACAGACCATGGTTCGACCAAAACAACAAAGTCCGGGAACTTCACCTGTTGGGATCTACCGTAGGTGCATCTATGAGAATGGAAATTTTCCTACGCGCAGAACATCCAAGAACATGCTATGGAGATGGATCACAGATCATTACCGCTAGACGCGCAGTGCTGTGCAATGGAAGTAGAGTTGGGGCAATGCGTTCATGTGGTTCGTCTCCTCCTTGTCCGATCTCCCACGAATAGCCGGTCACCATCCCACGTACAGGTTCATTGGAGCGGCACACGTGCACCGCATCAAATGGTATCCGTGCGTGCAGGAGGAACACCCGTGCGGCGGACTGCTAGGTCCGATCACATGGTCGGTGGCGGCGAGTGGAGGTGGCTAATTGCAACTCATACAAAGCCCTAATGACGGCGCCGAAGCGATCAACCGGATGGGTGTGCCACACCTTCACTATATATAGGCATCCGGCGCCGGCTCAACTCTTGGGTCTTGCACGGATCCTAAAGCCCATGTGTTCCTTCCCTTAAGCATGCAACCCTTTAGGTTCTCGTCCACTTGGTCGCGAGTCAGATGACATCTGACTCGACCGGTCGGTAGCGGCCTCTAGCAAGACGTGTCGACTCCAAGTGTTCGATGAAGCTGGTTAGGCGAACCTGTACTTCACACTTCCGTTCCCTTTGCCACACGATATATGTTATTGTGCACAAGGCGACATGGTCATCCTTGTTGCAGCACAACCTCTTTCTCGTTCCAGTGAATCCGACCAACACTTCGGATTATCTCATAATCCTCATTCATGGCCATGCTTATCCAGGTCGGATCACCCGAGGGGCCCCAGAGTATATCTCTCCTAGTAGGAGGGGCAAATCCCATCTTGCTCGACCATGTCTCGCAGCATGGGTCTCGACCAGCCCGAAACCTACCTTTGGAACTAGCCAATCACGGAGTAGCATTTCTTCGGCCCAAAGCAAGTCTGTCACCATCCCGAGTACATGCGCCAGCTCAAGTCTCAGGACACAGAATGTATGTTGTACTGGAGACTCACAGATGACCTATCACTGCGTCTCATAGTTGGGTCTGTCCAACTTAGTCCTTATCTCGACTCGGATCCGACTATGTCGAATCCGACCAAACCTTTCTGAGTCCATATTATCTGGCTAGCATCCAATGCTACATGGTTAGTGAGACCGAACCATCCACCGTGTCATATGCTAGTCTAATTAGTTGCATGTCCACACAACCCTCTCGACTAGGGATCATTTAGAACAGTTATCATACAATGCATAGTCTCACAAACAAGTCACGTACTTATTAATACACATCACTGATAATGTCCAAGGACTATCTTTATTCATAAACACATAGGAAATATCATCATACATGATTGCCTTTAGGGCATATCTCCAACAGTCTCCCACTTGCACTAGAGTCAATCAAATAGACATCGAATGCCCATAGCTCTAACGTGCCCCTCATGCTTGGTTGTGGAAGCGGCTTAGTCAACCGATCTGCAACATTTGCATCTGTATGAATCTTGCACAAATTGGTATCACCTTTCTATACGAGCTTTTGTATCAAGTGATATTTTCATTCTATGTGCCTGGTCTTATGGTGTTATCTCGGCTCCTTGACCTGTGCGATGGCACCTGAATTATCGCAATACCAGCCCGGGAACACACCAACATCTTCCAGGAACTTCCGAATCCAAACACCTTCCTTTGCGGGTTCATAAGCCGCAATGTATTCGGCCTCTGTTGTGGAGCGACCACCGTATCTTGCTTGGAACTCGTCCATCTCACTGCTCCTCCATTCTTGACATACACGAATCCAGTTTGCAATTGACAATCATACCTGTCGGTTTGGAAACTAGCATCAGCGTAACCCTTTACGCATAGCTCCTCCTCACCTCCATAAACTAGGAACATCTCTTTAGTCCTTTTCAGGTACTTCAAGATAGTTTTCACCGCTGCCCAGTGACTCTCACCTGGGTCGGCCTGGTATCTGCTTGTTAAGCTTATTGCATAAGCAACATCAGGCCGTGTACATAGCATGGCATACATGATGGATCCAATTGCCGAGGCATACGAAATCCTACTCATCCGGTTTCACTCATCAAAAGTTGTAGGACTCTGAGTCTTGCTTAGCCTTATACCATGTGAGACGGGCAAGAACCCTTTCTTGGCCTCACTCATGTTGAACCTCTTCAACACTTTGTCTATGTGCATGCTATGTCTTAAGCCGAGCAGCCTCCTCGATCTATCTCTATAGATCTCGATGCCTAAAATGTACACTACCTATCCAAGGTCTTTCATCGAAAAACTTGCCATTCAATGATTCCTTGACTGAGTTCAACATCGAAACATCATTTCTGATCAGCAGTATGTCATCCACATACAAGATAAAAAAATACTACCGAGCTCCCACTAGACTTCTTGTATAAACAACAGTCCTCTTCGTTCTTGATGAAACCAAGGTCAACGATGACTTCATCAAAACGAATGTTCCAACTCCGAGTTGCTTGCCTCAATCCATAAATGGATCTCTTGAGCTTGCATATTTTACCAGTGTTAGTTGGATCGACAAAACCTTGGGGATGTATCATGTATACATCCTCTTTTAAATTTCCATGAAGGAAAGCCGTTTTGACATCCGTCTGCCATATCTCATAATCGAAACATGCAGCTATAGCTAGTATGATCCTCACCGTCTTTAGCATTGCTACCGGCGAGTAGGTCTCGTCGTAGTCAATTCCTTGAACTTGTCCATAACCTTTAGTGACAAGCCGAGCTTTGAGGATCTGAACATTTACATCCACATCGGTTTTCTTCTTAAAGACCCATTTACAACCAATGGCTACTTGCCAGGTGGCAGATCAACCAAGTCCCAGACTTGATTGTCATCCATGGACTTTAACTCGTCTCATGGCCTCAAGCCATGCCGCAGAATCTGGGCTCACCATCGCTTTTGCATACGTGGCTGTCTCGTTGCTTTCCAGCAACAATACATCGCGCACTCTATGCAATCTTTCTGACCTCCATGGCTCCGGTGCGGACTCCACTATGGGCTCCCTGATCAACTCCGGTATGATCTCATCACTAGCCGAGTCATTCCCGAGTGGCTCTCGAATTTCTTCGAGTCGCTCCGTTCTCCCACTGGCCTCCCAATTGAGAAACTATTCCTCTAGGAAAACCCCATTCCGAGGAACAAACACTTTGTTCTCTTCTTGGTTGTAGAAGCTGTATCCCAAGGTTTCCCTTGGATATCCAACGAATATGCATTTATCCGACTTGGGTGTAAGCTTGTCCGACATGAGTCGCTTGACAAATGCTTCACAACCCCAAATCTTTAGAAAAGACAAACTAGGACTCTTCCCTGTCCACATCTCATGTGGTGTCTTGTCTACGGATTTTGATGGTACCCTATTAAGTGTGAAAGCTGTAGTTTCTAGAGCGTATCCCCAGAATGACAAGGGTAAATCCGATTTGCTCATCATCGACCGGACCATGTCCAACAAGGTTCGATTTCTCCGTTCTGACACACCAGTTCTCTACGGCATACCCGGAGGTGTGAGTTGAGGTACTATACCTTGGCTTTTCAGATGATTATCAAACTCATGGCTCATGTACTCACCTCCACGATCTGATCGTAGAAGTTTTATCATCCTGCCGAGCTGATTTTCAACCTCGTTCTGAAACTCTCTGAACTTTTCAAAAGTTTCCGACTTGTGCCTCATCAAATAGATATATCCATATCTACTCAATTCATCGGTAAAAGTCACGAAGTACTGATAGCCACCTCTGGCCATTGTGCTCATTGGACCACACACATCACTGTGTATAAGCTCCAATAGCTTGGACGCCCTCTCGCAACTCTTTGCAAAAGGAGACTTAGTCATCTTTCCTAGCAAGCCTGATTTGTATGTCTTGAACAACCCAAAGTCGGACGAGGTTAGGAGTCCATCATCATGGAGCTTCTTCATGCGTTTCAGACTAATGTGTCCTAGCCGGCAATGTTAGAAGTATGTCGGATTTATCTTATTAGGCTTATGCCTCTTGACATTCACATTATAGACTGGTTCCATTTCTAGATTTAAAATAAATAACCCATCTACTAGGGTGCATAGCTATGGAACATTCCATTCAAATGAAATGAACAACCATTGTCCTTTATATTGAATTCATAACCTTGAATCATCAAAGATGAGGCAGAAATAATGTTCCGACTAAGTGCGGGAATGTAATAAGAATTATTCAATTCCAAAATAAATCTAGAAGGAAGCTTGAGCTGCATCGTGCCGACCTCCAACGCAACAACTCTTGCTTTGTTGCCGACCCTGATGTCAATCTCCCCTTGTGCCACATGCCTAGTTCTTACAAGCCCCTGCATCGAGTTGCGAATATGAACAATGGATCCGGTATCAAATACCCAAGAGCTACTAGGTATGTCAGCAAGGTAAATGTCTATAACATATGTAACAAGTGTACCTTTGCCTGAAGAAGCATCTCCGGCCTTCTTGCCGTGCTCAGCAAGCTACTTGCTACAGTTCCTCTTCCAGTGACCAGCTTCCTTGAAGTGAAAGCAAATGGTGTTTGAGTTCGGTTCGGACTTTAGCTCAGCGGCGGAGACAGACTTCTCCGTGCCCTTTGCCTTACCCTTTTTCTTGGACCAACTCTTCTTGAACTTAGACAAGTTCTGCACCATGAACACTTGATGCATGCCTTTCTTAATATCTTGCTCTGCCACCTTGAGCATCCCATGCAATTCAATGAGATTCTTATCCATGCCGTGCGTATGATAGTTCGAGACGAACGTTCCATAGCTAGGTGGAAGAGAACAAAAAATTGCATCCGTGGACAGCTCGTCCCCAACTGGCAAGCCTAACCGATCCAAGGGTTGCACATACCCGATCATCTTGATCACACGCGGGCTCACTAGATCACCCTCCTTCAGCTTACAATCCGTCAAGGACAGCCAGACGTAGCACCTTTCGATCCTAGCTTGAACCTGAAACATGCTCTTCAAACTCTCGATCATCTTGAAAGCCTAAATGTTTTTGAAATGTTGTTGCAAATCAGGCTCCATACAAGCCAGCATGAGGCAGCTGATCTTGTTTGATTCATCAACAAGTTTCTGGTGGGCATTCTTGGTTGTGGCGTTAGCATTCTCGGCAGGTTCCTCTGTAAGTGGATCCTCTAGAACATGTTCCTTTTATCTTGATTGAGAAGAATTCTCAGATTTCTATACCAGGTGGTAAAGTTTGTTCCATTCAGTTTATCCTTTTCCAGAATTGATTTCAATGCAAAGTTGGGTTGAGCAGGTGGTGCCATTGATCTACAACAGAAAATATGCAATCACTAAGCAATGTGTTTATGTAGAGCAATTCCAGCGTTAAACAGAATTTCTCCCACTGAAGTCGGCATCCCTCCGCAAACTCTCAGTGATTCAGGACCCATCTAGCGTGAGCGACTAGTGAGCTTTACCATCACTGCTAGCCAACTTGCCTATTCAGTAAGAAACATCTTGCTAATCATATCTCTATATGACTCCTGTCGGTTGGGTAGGTATCTCATACCCCGGCTCCCAACCTTCTTTGCCACAAGGCCCAAAACCATTTTGATAGCCTTGTCATGTTAACCCGATGGAGTGCATGTCCGTGTCCGACACGAACCCTCCAGTTCAAGGACACCTAGTAGCACCTCAATTTTATGAGCCCACTACTAGACGTACTTGACGTGCAAAGGTGCAACATCCGGAATGGCAATATACTTGATATTAAGGAGGGATCTTTCTACCATTATAACATGCATAGGAACAAGAAGCAATATCAATCACATATAAACATAAATATGTGAAATAGTATGGCTCCTTCATGGGCGTCCTGACATGGTCGTATCCTACTCCGATGACCAAGGCAGAACTCCATCTTGTCCGTCACGCCAGGATGCCAAAACCTTGAACTCGATCTCTGTCCTCCAACTACTACAACTAGTAATGAATTTACAAAGAATCACGCGTCGACACGCAGGTCGTTATACAATATAATGACAGTACTTTGGCTCCTGCCGGCTGACAATGATGACGCATAGGTTATGTTAAGTTACACACATGCATCACATACATATGAGCCATACTATTCACATCAAACCTGCAAAATAAACTCATGCATAGAATCGCATTCTACCAGTTTGTGTGATCATGTACAAAAATACAAGGCGCTACACACACGGCAGTCCCGATTCGGATTTACGTTTCACGGTTAACCCGGTTGGTGGATACCGACCGGTACGGGTAGGTTGTGTCACGACCTCATCGATTCCGATTGACAGAAAGCTTAGCCTTAATCTATCCCGACGTGTAGTTGATCTAATCAATCGTGCACATAGCCGATGTCATGAATGATGATGGATCTCATCCGCCGCCTCCGCATATCAAATATGCATCTGATCTGAATCCAAATCCTATAACAGATGCTCTGATACCACTGTTGGGATCTACTGTAGGTGCATCGCATGCGAATAAAAAATTTCCTATGCGTAGAACATCCAAGAACATGCTACGGAGATGGATCATAGATCATTACCACTAGGTGCGCAGTACCGTGCAACGGAAGTAGAGTTGGGGCAGCGCATTTGTGTGGTCCGTCTCCTCCTCGCCCGATCTCCCTCGAACAGCCGTTCGCCGGATCCCACGGACAGGTTCACCGTAGCGGCGCAGGTGCACCGCCTCTAATGGTATCCGCACGTGCAGGAGGAACACCCGTGCGGCGGACTGCTAGGTCCGATCACACAGTCGGTGGCGGCGAGTGGAGGTGGCTAATTGCAACTCATGCAAAGCCCTAATGACAACACCGAAGCAATCAACCGGATGGGTGTGCCACACCTTCACTATATAGAGGCATCCGACGCAAGCTGAACTCTTGGGCCTCGCACAGATCCTAAAGCCCATGTTTTACTTCCCTTAAGCATGCGACCCTTTAGGTTCTCGTCCACTTGGTCGCGAGACAGATGAGATTCGACTCGACAGGTCGGTAGAGGCCTGTAGCAAGACGTGCTGACTCCAAGTGTCCCATGAAGCTGGTTAGGCGAACATGTAGTTCACAAACTTCATTCTCGATTCTACGAGAATTTTTATGAAAGCGTTTCATTTGCTTCTCTTCAATGGAAGTTTCATTTTCCCAGAATGTATCCTAATTTTTGGCCTAATTCTTCTTCTGATGATCGCGATATATGTTATCGTGCACAAGGCGACATGGTCATCCTTGTTGCAGCACAACCTCTTTCTCATTTCGGTGAATCCAACAAACACTTAGGATTATCTCATAATCCTCATCGCATGGCCATGCTTATCCAGGTCGGATCACCCGAGGGGGCCCAGAGTATATCTCCCGTGGTAGGAGGGGCAAATCCCATCTTGCTCGACCATGTCTCGCAGCATGGGTCTGGACAAGCCCGAAACCTACCTTTGAAACTACCCAGTCACGGAATAGCATTTCGTCGGCCCATAGCAAGTCTGTCACCATCCTGAGTACATGCGCCAGCTCAAGTCTTAGGACACAGAACGTATGTTGTACTAGAGACTCACAGATGACCTATCGCTGCGTCTCATAGTTGGGTCTGTCCAACTTAGTCCTTATCTCGACTCGGATCTGACTATGTCGAATCCGAGCAGACCTTTCCGAGTCCATGTTACCCGGCTAGCATCCAATGCTACATGGTCAGTGAGACCGAACCATCCATCGTGTCATATGCTAGTCTAATTAGTTGCACATCCACACAACCCTTTCGACTAGGGACCATTTAGGACAGTTATCATACAATGCATAGTCTCACAAACAAGTCACGTACTTATTAATACACATCACTGATAATGTCCAAGGACTATCTTTATTCATAAACACATAGGAAATATCATCATACATTATTGCCTATAGGGCTTATCTCCAAGACCACCGGCCCCACACAGACGCCGAATACAGACGGGACATAGCTCAGGTTAGAGGCGTTGCTCACCCACTGTGCTTCACAGACGAGGTAATGAGGCATCAGTTCCTTGAAGGGTTTAAACCCGTGAATATAGAACAGTACGACGGGACCACTGACCCAACTGTATGGATCGATGACTTCCTCCTCCATATCCACATGGCGCAAGGAGATGATCTACATGCCATCAAATACCTCCCTCTTAAGATTAAGGGGCTAGCTCGGCACTGGTTAAACAGCCTCCCCGAAAACTCCATTGGCTGCTGGGAAGACCTGGAAGATGCGTTCCGCTCTAACTTCTAGGGGACCTATGTCCGCCCGCTGGACTCTTCCGATCTCAGCAACATCATCCAGAAGCCCGACGAGTCCGCTCGGCAGTTCTGGAATCGGTTCTTGACTAAGAAGAACCAAATCGTTGACTGTCCGGATGTTGAGGCCATAGCCTCCTTACGGCACAACATTCGGCACGAATGGCTGGCCCGCCAGCTAGGCCAGTACAAGCCTCGGACTATATCCGCCCTTACCTCCCTCATGACCCGCTTTTGTGCGGGCGAAGATAATTGGGTGGCAAGATGCAACCATAATTCTGAATATCCCATCGCACCTGAAGCCTGGGATGGCAACTTGAAGCCAAAGCGCAATAAGAATAAACGCCGGCACAATAAGAGTGATGCCGATGACACTTCTGTTAATGTCGGATTCCGCAACTCCCGACATGGGTAGCGGAAGAAGCCCCCTAATGGCAATCGTGATGGACCCACTCAGCTCGAGAAGATCATCGAAAGGCCCTGCCAAATCCACGGGACTTCGGAAAAGCCTGCCAACCACACACACTGCAACTGCTGGGTGTTTAAACTGGCCGGCAAGATACCACCCGAAGACCAAGGCAAAAGCTCTCGCAGCAAGGACGAAGACGAGCCTCGGGGTCCAATTGGTGGCGGATAGAAAAAATTCCCTCCCGAAGTAAAAAATGGTGAACATGATATATGCCACCCACATATCGAAGGAGAGGAAGCACGCCCTCTGGGAAGTCTACGCAGTGGAACCCATAGCCCCGAAGTACAACCCATGGTCGGCATACCCGATCATCTTTGATCGGCGTGATCATCCGACCAGTATCCGTCATGGGGGTTCGGTGGCCCTCTTCCTAGACCCCATTATAGATGGGTATCACCTCACAAAGGTCCTAATGGACGGAGGGAGTAGCCTTAACCTAATTTACTCATATACGGTGAAGAAGATGGGCATTGATCTGTCAAGGATCAAACCCAGCAGCACTACCTTCAAAGGAGTGATCCCGAGCGTTGAGGCCCAATGCACGGGCTCGGTAACTCTGGAGGTCGTGTTCGGTTCTTCTGATAACTTTCGCAGCGAAGACTTGATCTTCGACATCGTGCCCTTCCACAGCGGCTGTCACGCGCTGCTTGGTCGGACGATAGCGTTTTGCTCATTTCAATGCGGCCCCATACTATGCATACCTCAAGCTCAATATGTCGGGCCCCAAGGGGGTCATTATTGTCAACAGCAACACCAAGCGCTCCCTTAGAACTGAGGAACATGTAGTGGCCTTAGCAGCCGAATTCAGCTATAAACAAGATCGACAAGTTCCGACATCCGCCATAAAGGCACATATGGCTGGGAAGCGAGTTCGGCTTCAGACTGAAAACTCAGATCATTCCTCTTCCCCTCTATAGGGACTCGCCCCCCACTGCACAATTTCAGGACCAACAAAGTATGTGCTGAGGAGGCCCAACTTCGCACTTCACATACCATGGGAAGCGGTGGGGAAATAAAGGTGGGTATTCGGCTGGCCCGACCTATTACCACCAATACGTCTTCGGACAAGATGCAGATGCTCCTAAAAGATCCTACCTATGGCATAAATGAAAGCACATTTTCTACCTTGGTGGTTTTGGTAATTAATAACAACATATATGCCATTGAACTAATGTTTCCACCAAGTATATTTTAGGAAATGTTCAATGATAGGATTGGCAAAAGGATCGTGGAGATTGTGGAATACCCCAAGATGCAAGGAAATAGGTTGTCCAAGCTTCAAGCAAGAGGACTCTACATTTTACATTTGTGAGAAATCACTTTGAGTCCCAAGGAAAGCCAATACTATTAAAAGGGGGTAAGGTTTTGTTGGTGAACAAAATGCTCAGACGTGGACAGGTGATAGTCACCAAAGACACCCACAAACTCTCCCACCAAAGTCTGTCCAAAGACAAATACTCAAAATCGGTGCAACCAACATTTCCATTCTAGTGCCACTGATTCCAAACCCTAGACAGACTTAGCCAAACCCTAGATTTTCAGTACAACCAATACTGCATTCGGTGCCACCGAGTTGGGCTGCCAACTTTCTGTTATGCAAGTTCACGGTTTTGGTCCCTTTGAGATTGTCGAATCGGCATCACCGAGATTGGACATTCTGACCGTTGGGCACATTATCGGTGCAACCAAGATTCCTATATCGGTCTCACCGAGATTCAAAAGTTGCTAACTTTAAGTCACTTTGATACAAGCGAGATTCACACATCGGTTCCATCGAGTCTGACTTATTGTGTGTAACGGTTGGATTTTATGAGATTCCTATATATATACCCCTCCACCACCACCTACTCGAGAGGGAAGCACTCAGAACTGTTCCCCACTCATATCTACTGATTTTCTGAGAGAGAACCACCTACCCTTGTGTTGAGGTCAAGATCTTCCACTCCAACCATATGGATCTTTATTTCTAGCCTCCCCAAGTTGCTTTCCACCAATCCCATCTCTTCTACCAAGCCATATCTATGAGAGAGTGATTGTGTGTTGAGGAGTCGATCATCTTGAAGCACAAGAGCAAGGAGTTCATCGCGTTACCGAGCCTATTACGTTTTGGAGGGTGGTGCCTCCTAGATTGGTTATGTGTCGCTTGGGAGCCTCCTACTTCGTGTTGTGGAGTTGAACCAAGAAGTTTGCAAGGGCAAGGAGATCGCCTACTTCGTGAAGTTCTACCCCGAGTAAGGCTAGTCCTTCGTGGACGTAGGCCATCATGGTATAGTCAAGGTTGCTTCTTCATGGAACCCTCCGTGGACTCTCGTGACCGTTACCCTCCGTGCGTTGAAGACTCCATGAATGTCGATGTACGATAGCACCACCTATCAGAACCACGGGAAAAATCTTCGTGTCACCAATTGCGTTTGATCTTCCTACCCTCTCTTTACTTTCATGTGCAATGTCTTCACTTTCTGCTACTATACTCTTAGACATGCATGTGTTGGATGTACTTGGTATACTATGAATACTAAAATCTGCCAAGAATTTAAATTGGGAAAAAGTAGATTTTATTTGGTCACGTAGTCTAATTACCCCCTCTAGCACTACTTTCGATCCTACAAGTGGTATCAGAGCTTTGGTCTCCATTTGTAGCGACCCGACCTGAAAGGTCGAATCTCCGGTGTTTCCGTACCATCCCAAGATCATGCTGGTACACACACGGTACATCAATGTATATATCAAAGGGAAATCACACAGCATTTATTAATCTTAAATCTCATATCGAGTCCTTTATTACAATAAAGATTACAATAAAGTGGCTGAAAGCCAACTCATGAGAATATCTAAATCTTGCGGAAGCTTCGAAGGTAGATGAGTCCATCTGACTCCAAGGGCATCTCACCGAGCGTAGAATGTGTCCTCACTCCTGGTCGGAAAAGTACTCTGCAACATGATACGTTGCAGCCATGTAGGTCAGCATATGGAATATGCTGGCAAAGTCACAAGAGAGGGGTGAAAGATAATCAGCTAGTCTACATGCATATATGGCAGGTGGGGTGGTAAGTTTTTGCGTAAAGCCAAGTTTTTCCTACATCAAGAGAAGGGCTAAGAAAAAATTATTACTAAGTTTGATTAATGAGATGGTTCCACCAACCAATTCTCATACCCAAATTATTAATACCCACATCATCATATTAATCGTGTTGAGGGTTCTGGAAGTTTCAGTTCCTTTGGCTCAAGTCGTCCATGACCGTGGACACGGCTAATCGATTAGGTTTGAGTACTCTGCAGAGTTTTGCACATGTTCCCCACAAGATTTGGTCACCTCCGTTTGATTCCTCGCACTTCAGGGTGTTTGAGAAACGGATGACCAAAACATGGTCTTCCAAAGGGTTTCCCTGCGACTCTGTCGGTGCCCATCCTTTCCTACCGTTCTTCTACATCTCGTAGCACCGCCTGTCCAGGGTCACCACGATATCCAACCAAGCTAGAGCCCATAATGACTTGTGGCTGTGCAGGTAAGCCTTGGGTCTTGAAGCATCCATCCATCTCTTTGTGCCTGGGTGGACCTTTCCGCGTGAATACTGGCCATCTCCAGCAACACCTAGGCAAATCCACTGGTTTCTCCAGGGTGCCGTTCAACCATCATTGACCCAGAGGTAAGTTGAAAACTCAGAGTCTTGAAGTCTTGATCATTATGTAGGTCTTGTAATTAATCTCACAACTCTCATGAATCGCACAACCAACCCCGTCTACTAGTAGCATAGCAAAATGTAAAACAACGTTTCCCGGGGCCAATGTGTCAAGGGATTGGGGTACCTACCACATGATACTACATCAAGTAACCAAATTTCCAACTAACCTACTTTGCATGCAATTGGGGTGATGGAAGAACTAATGCAATAAAAACATGGGTAAAGATGATCAAAGTGACTTGCCTGATTGATGATCTTCGTACGTGAGTGACTCTAAGTAACAAGCCTCGCACTCCGGATAATCTAACAAAGCAAACAAGAGCACTCAATAAGCATACAACAGAATATTGTAACTCATAAACATCAACCATGAACTAGTAAACAATCAAGACAAAACAATGTATAAATCACAAGCAAGAAAGCACACAAAGTTTTGTTTTCAAAAAGGTGATGGATAAAACACTACTAACATAATGAAACCATTTGTATTATCCAAACAATAGTTGACATCAAGAAAACAATAAAATATTGTATTAATAAACAGAATAAAATCCTTTTAAAGTTTGGTTAAGAAAAATCTTAGTATGGTTTTTGAAAGTTTTGATAAACATTACTATATGAGGTAACTATAGTTTGACTAACAAAGAGTAAAACAAAACTTATTATTTATTAATAAAACATGTTCTTAACAGAAAAGAAATTACTAAAAACTTGTCTTAGAAAACAGAATTAAATTATATAAAACTTTGTTAAAAGAATTCATTACTAAACTAGTTTGTTTTAATCAAATTAAACCTATTTGGAAAAGAAGTTGTGATTCCTATATTAACAAAGAAATAAACTAAACAATTTTATATTTTTATTAACATTAAGTAAAACACTAAATGTTCAAGCAGCAGAACCTACTAAATCAAATTAAAACTAAATCTAATTGAAACTCACTAAAAACTAAATAAATAAAACTATACTAACTAATAGGCAGAATCTGTTTATAGCTAAAACACTAAACAAATACATCCTAAAAATCCTCAAACTAAGCAACTAGATAATCCTAACTAATACCAAGCATTAGCAAAAAGATTCATATCAAAATCTATTTTTAAACTCTAGTTATTCAGATTTGAGTGATTTGAGAAAATTTGATTAAATTCAAATTTTATAGGTCAAATTTGAAATTTAAAAGTACAGGGTGAAACTAAATGAAAAATGTGAGCTATTGCAAAAAGAATTAACTCAAAACATTAAACAGATTAAAAGTTATAAGCAAAACCAAATTTGAAAAGTTTTTGTTAAGTGAAACAAAACAGAAAATAAAAAAAACACTACCGACCGGTCAGTGCTACGTGGCAAGTGGTGATTGGCTAGGCTAGTGTGCGCGCGGGCGTTATGAGCGGTCGGCCGAACCGAAGAGAAAAATGGTTCGACTTTAATTAGGTCTAATCTGGACCGTTCCCTATCGATCCTACGGTCTAGGGGAAGCCGGCGACTTACCGGAGGGGGAAGGGGTTTCTAGCGAGGCTGGCGGCATCCGGTGGTCGATGACGTCGTCGAAGGTGGCTCCGGTGGTCGAAGGAGACGGCGGAAGAGTCCAGACAACGACGGAGGTCCTCCGGCGCCGATTGGTGGTGTCGGAGAGGTGTGAGGACGACCAAGGCGACGGGCAGGAGCAGTGGAGAGCTTCGGTCGGACAGAGCTCCGGCGAGGCTTGGTGTGGGCTGTCTAGCGACGGAAGAGAGGGGCTCGGGGTGGGAACGGAGCATGGAGGAGGGGCGCTATTTATAGGGCCGGAGAGGGGTCGGGGAAGGAAGGAGGAGGGGATTCCGCGGTGAGGTGAATCCGGCGACGGCAGCGCGTTCGGGAGGAGGGAGGCGACCGGTGCGAAGATTGCGGCGGCCGGGTGTTACTAGGGTGTCAGCGAGAGGGGGAGCGGGGCAGAGCTGTCGGTCGGCTGCTAATTAAGCGATTCGGCATTAATTTGAGGTGGGCCGGCCCGATCCGGTTTAAATGCTTTCCTTTTTAATAAACAGAGTAATAAAAACCTTTTTAAAGCATTGATTTAATTCCACGTATAGGGATATTATATATCAAAATTATCAGTCTAAAATATTCCATTTAATGAACATTTTTATTCTGGTATTTGAATAATTTAAAAAAAATATTATTTTCAGAAATGGCCTTATTGTTTTTAAATCCTTTTGGAAATATTTTCAAAACAACCCCTTGTTTTTATAGCTCAAATTAATCACCAAGAAGACCCTGGTGTGGAGTGTCATGTTACTCCCCTCTTACTTTGAACATTTTACCAAGATTTCAAATAGGTGAAAGCAACAAGGAAAAAATAGGAAGGGCTTTCAGAATTTAAAAAGGGGCATTTCAACAATTCCACACATTCAAGCAATGATGATGATAGATGCATAGCTATATTCATAACATTCCAAAATGGAATTTTGGGATGTTACAAACCTACCCACCTTAAGATGAATCTTGCCCTCGAGATTCGGGTTGGCTAGAAAATAGGTGCGGGTGGTCTCTACGAAGATCTTCTTCGCGTTCCCAGGTGGCTTCTTCCTCGGTGTGGTGACTCCAAAAAACATTACAGAACTTGATGATCTTGCTGCTGGTAACTCTGTTGGTAGTCTCGAGGATCCTGACAGGCTTCTCCTCGTAAGTCAGATCACTGTCAAGTTGTATGGCCTCTAGGGGCACGGTGTCTCTCAAAGGGATATCAGCCATCTCAGCATGGCATTTCTTCAGTTGGGACACAGGAACACATCATGAACTCCGGACAGTCCTTCCGGCAATTCTAGCTTGTATGCAACTTCGCCTCTACGTTCAAGAATTTTGTAGGGGCCTATGAATCTGGGTGCTAACTTTCCTTTAACACCAAACCTCTTGATTCCTCGAAGCGGGGACACACGAAGATATGCCCGATCTCCCACTTCATACGTTACTTCCTTGCGTTTGTTGTCGGCATAGCTCTTCTGTCAGGATTGAGCCATTTTGAGTCTGTCACGAATCAACTTGACTTTATCTTCTGAATCTCGAATAAGG
Organism: Hordeum marinum; assembly: GCA_022496015.1. NCBI lineage: Eukaryota > Viridiplantae > Streptophyta > Magnoliopsida > Poales > Poaceae > Hordeum > Hordeum marinum. Next base: position 426,859,289 of record CM039675.1, read on the forward strand.
TTGGGACCAAAAAGTTGTCGGTCTCCAACACCATCCCATGTTAGTGGAGTTCTGCACCTTCTTCCGTATAAAGCTTCGAAAGGGGCCATCTTCAGACCGGTCTGATAACTGTTGTTGTATGAGAATTCTGGGTAAGGTAAGTTGTCATCCCAACTGGATCCATAATCTAGCGCATAAGCTCTCAACATGTCTTCCAGAATCTGGTTGACTCTCTCAGTCTGTCCATCGGTCTGCGGATGAAAAGCTGTACTGAACTCCAGTCTCGCACCCAAAGTTTCATGTAACTGATGCCAAAACTTTGAGATAAATTGGTTTCCTCTATCTGACACGATACTCCTCGGAACTCCATGTAGACATACGATCCTGGTCATGTATATCTTGGCTAGCTTAGCACTGGTATAGGTGGTTTTCACTGGAATGAAATGAGCTACCTTGGTCAAGCGGTCTACCACTACCCAAATGGAATCATAACCTGAACGGGTCCTAGGCAATCCTGTGATGAAATCCATACCAAGCTTTTCCCATTTCCACTCGAGTATCGGCAAAGGTGGAGTAACCCTACTGGTTTCTGATGTTCCGCCTTTACTCGCTGACAAACATCACATATTGCAACGTGTTCCGCAATATCCTTCTTCATACCTATCCACCAATAACTCTCTTTTAAATCCAGATACATCTTGGTATTGCCTGGGTGTATCGAGTAAGGTGAATCGTGGGCTTCCTGAAGTATCAACTTCCTGAGCTCTGGGTCAGTGGGCACATAGATGCGGTTCTCAAACCACAGAGTTCCTTGCTCATCCGCACGAAAACCTTTAGCTTTACCATCTTTCATTCTTTGCTTAATCTCAGCTATTTCCTTGTCCGTGTTCTGAGCTTCGCGAATTCTTTCGGTCAAGGTGCACTAGATTTCCAGTGTGGCAACATATCCGCTTGGAACTATCTCTAACTTGAGCTCTCTGAGATCATTGGCTAACTCTTGGGGTAATCCTCCCGCTGTGAGTGTGTTTACATAAGTTTTCTGACTCAAGGCATCTGTGACAACATTTGCCTTACCTAGATGGTAGTGTAATCTCATGTCATAGTCCTTGATTAACTCTAACCATCTCCTCTGTCTGAGGTTCAACTCCTTCTGCGTGAAGATATATTTCAGGCTCTTATGGTCGGTGTAAACATCACAACTATTTCTGATAAGGAAATGTCTCCAGGTCTTGAGTGCGTGCACTACGGCTGCTAATTCCAAATCATGGGTGGCATAATTCAACTCATGAGGTCGTAGTTGTCTGGATGCATAAGCTACAACCTTTCCATCTTGCATGAGTACTCCTCCAAGTCCTTGACGTGAAGCATCACAATAAACCTGGAAATCCTTCCGAATATTGGGCAAAATCAACACTGGGGCTGTGACCAAACGTTTCTTCAACTCCTGGAAACTAGCTTCACATTCCTCAGTCCAAATATACTTAGACTCTTTCTTCAACAACTCCGTCATGGGCTTGGCAATCTTTGAGAAATTCTCAATGAACCTCCGGTAATATCCGGAAAGTCCGAGGAAACTGCGGATCTCCTTAACTTAGGTGGGTGACTTCCACTCGGTGACGGCTTCAACCTTAGCAGGGTCCACTGCTATTCCATCTCCGAAAATAACATGTCCAAGGAATCCGACTTCCGTCAGCCAAAATTCACATTTGCTGAACTTGGCATATAACTGATGCTCTCTCAGCTTCTCCAGAACTAAACGCAAATGTTCCTTGTGTTCTTCCTCGTTCTTGGAGAATATCAATATGTCATCGATGAACACCACAACAAACTTGTCCAAATATTCCATAAACACTTTGTTCATCAAATTCATGAAGTAGGCAGGAGCATTAGTCAAACCAAAGGACATGACAGTATACTCATACAAGCCATACCTTGTGGTGAAAGCTGTTTTGGGTATATCCTGTTCACGAATCTTCAGTTGGTGATACCCTGATCGAAGATCGATCTTGGAGAATACTTTGGCGCCTACTAGCTGATCAAACAAGTCATTAATCATTGACAGAGGGTACTTGTTCTTGATAGTCACCTCGTTCAAGGCACGATAATCGACTACCAGTCTCAAGGTTTTATCCTTCTTCTCCACCAAAAGAACTGGGGCTCCCCAAGGTGAAGAACTTGGGCGAATATACCCCTTGTCCAATAACTCCTTGATCTGCTTCTTGATTTCCAACAGATCATTTGCGGGCATATGATAGGGTCTCTTGGAAATTGGGGCTGTCCCTGGTTGTAGCTCTATTAGGAACTCAATCTCCCTATCTGGTGGCATGCCTGGTAATTCTTCCAGGAATACATCCGGAAAGTCCTTTACCACAGGTACTTCCTCCTGAACAACTCCTATGAGGGAATTTAACCGAGCACTCATACGTGTGCATCGGGATACATACTTAATCCTCTTGTTCTCCGGGGTGGTGAGTGAAACAGACTTGCTGGGACAATCAAGATTTCCTTCATACTTGGTCATCCAATCCATGCCTAGGATTACATCCAATCCCTAGGATTCTAAGACGATGTGGTCGATGGGAAAAACATGGTTTCCTATGTGAAGTTTTAGGGCATGGCATCCTATCCCTGCCATCATAACACCTCCTGGGGAACTGACATTAAATGGCTGGCTAAGGGTTCTGGTGGGCAAACCATATTTTTCCACAACTACCCTTGATATGAATGAATGAGTTGCACCAGAATCAAAAAGTACTGTAACTGGACATGAATGCAATAAAAACTTACTAACCACAGTCTCGCGTTGATCATAGACTTCTTCCACGTCGAGGTGGTTCACCTGGGCACGAGGAAACGGATTTGGCTTCTTGGTTGCGGAGTTTCCGTTTCCATTTCACTGCTTGCTCTGGGGACACTCAGTAGCATAGTGCCCTGTCTTCTGACACTTGAAACAGGTGATGTGGCTTAGATCCTTCTGAGTAGGAACGTGACTGTGCTGGTTGTTGTTCCCATTCCCATTGTCAGTCTTGAAGTTGCCATGGTTGGGACGGGCATTCCCATTTCCTCCATGGTTGTGGCCTCCATGGTTGTGCACGGCATGAGTGTGCCTTCCAAACTTACCGGTCCCTGATCCGGTATTCCCTGAGTATGGGGAGTAGTGGGGCTTCTGATGAGCTCCAAAGTTAAACTTCCCCTGAGTGTATTTCCGCTTGCGGTTCTCAATTTGCTGCTGCTTTCCTTGGTGTGCCTTCCAAAATTTTTTCTAGTTGGAAGCACAAAATGAAAATGCATTTGCTTGGTCATAATCCCTCCATTTGGGCTGTTGTTCGTGTTGGCATGCAAGGTGAATTCTTTGCGGAAGGAAAGGAACCCGATCATGATGCGACCGCGAATGAGTTGAAGATGTTGCAACTCAATGCTCAAGCATGTGACATTCTCTTCAACTTCCTATGCCCCGAAGAATTCAACAAGATTAGCCGTCTTTAGAATGCAAAAGAGATTGGGGATACTTTGATTGATATGCATGAAGGTACATAATCTGTGAGAGAATCCAAGTTGGATGTTCTTCAAAGTCGACTTGACAAGTTGAAGATGAAGAATGGTGAAGGAGTCGCTGAGATGTACTCTAGGCTAGCTCTCATCACCAATGAGATTGCCGGCTTCGGAAGCGAACAAATGATTGACAAATTCTCCATCAAGAAGATACTTCGAGCTTTGGATTATCGATATGACACCATTTGCACATTGATCCAAATGATGCCCAACTACAAAGATCTCAAGCTAACGAAAGTGATTGGTGGAATTGTTGCTAATGAGATGACACTCAAAGACAAGGAAGAGCTTCACCACAAGTCTAGCGGTTCTTACAAAGCCACAAGTTATGCTCTCGCTACCTCAAGTGACAACCTTG